>CM045903.1:12036255-13444759 GCA_025169955.1 Salix arbutifolia
TTGTTCCTTCTGCTTAGATTTGTTATGCATGTCACGATCTGTGTCTATGGATCCAGAGCACGGCACGGGGAGGATCCCGCGGCTTTAATAATCATTAAGAGAGAGGCTTAAATTCTGCATTAGATCGCTGTCGTTGGCTCCATATGCTCTTAATATCTATCGCCTGAGCCGGATGAAGCTCTCCGATTTCTCAACAAAATCTTTTGCTTGATTAACATCCATCCATGACGAACTCGCTAGATTACTTTAGTGTTTAAGTTTAATTCGCCGTCATATTTAACTCCATATGATTGGTTTATAGTATATAGTTACAGAGCTTGCAACTGTCACCGCATTAAATTAGCTAGGAATGTTCTGGCTCACAGCAGCTGGATTTAAAATTATGTATTACATGGAGTAGTCTCCTGTTTTGCTTCTAGGAAATGGCAAGAATATTTAGAATATAATTTGGAGAAGAACTTTTGCCTTCACCAAAAGGCATGTAAAGCCCCTCTCGAAATCAGAGCCGAGTGATTCTGATTGTCTTCACATGACGGACGGTCATGGAAATAAGCTGGTAATATTTGTATAGTTTTAATTTCTATGCACATTCTATGTTGTGAGGGACCAAAGACCCTTTAAATGTAAGAATATTATACATATAAATGGTGGGGAAAGCACTGTTGCAATCCATTTTTCCGGGGTTTTTTGGTTATTTCTACATTTTATTTTCTTTAGCAATCCATTCTTCCGGGTTCTTTTTTGCTGTTTATACATATTTTTTATTTTTTTATAATCGGGGTGTTTGGGCTAACTTACGCTCACCACGACTAATCTCTGAACCTATATTTTTTTTAATGTTTTTTTCCACTTATATATTTTATTTTTTGATAACTGAGGTATCCGTGCCAGAACATTGTGGATTGATATAATGCTTTCCCGCTCATACATTTTTTTCTTTTTCTTTCCCACTTATACTTTTGTTTGTTTGTTTTTGTCTTTGATAATCGGGGTGTCCGGGTTAGCTTACGCGCACCACAACTAATTCTTGTATCCACTGAATACCCTGCAAGTCCAGTGAGCAAGTAAGGCACCGCGGGGGTGACAGACATGCACTGAGAGGATTGAACCTGGATGTTGAGGAAGGGAACAAGTCCCTTCCCACTTATACATTATACATAGCAGCTATCATGTTTAAAAAAAAGTACACATATTAGAAATTTGTCAATTGCATTCTGCATTCTGCATGAATCATTTTTACATAGCACTGAAGCTCTTCTCAAAAAAAAAAAAATTGTGGATTGCTACAATACTTTTCCACTTATATATTTATATATACTCTCTATTATATTTAAAAAAAATGTGCACATATTAAAAATTTATCAATTGCATTCTGCATTATGCATGAGTCATGTCTAAAAGTGTTATTTATACTGTTTTTTAAATTGTTTTTTATTAAAATAATATATATTTAATTAAAAATTTAAAGGAGATCAGGGTTTTGCACAATAAAATTCATTGTGCATTTAGACAAAAATTATTATGGATTGTAATTGTGAAATTACTATTTTACCCCTCGGTGAGCAATGATTTAGCCAAGGGTCCAGGGGTATTTTAGACTTTTAATGTTTATGGATACAATAAAATAGCCATAATACCCTCTAATAAGATAAAATCAGCAGTTAAATCTGGGGCTATTAAGAATATTGCACATGTTTTTTATAATATACAATTACAAAATAACGTTTATATACATGCATAACAGAGAGTTTCACTCTCATTTTACACCACCAAAGCTAAATTTACTATGTTTTTTAACGCAAACTGAATTTAATACAAATAAAAATTAAAATTAAAAATCTAAACTAAGAGTAGAGATATATTGATACAAAAAAAAAGAACTATCTCAGAAGGACCGAAAAAATCAAGGGATCGAAACTAAATCAAAAAATAAAAGAATAAAAATAAAAATACAAAACAAGAAATTATATATGTTAAAACTAGATTAAAAAAATTTAATCTCAGTGGTGGAGCGCGGGTTTATGGCTCGTATATTTTAAGAGAAGTTTTTTGGTATTTTTATTAAGTTTTAAAATGCAATTGTTTTGATTTGTTTTCATCAAGATAAAAATTTGATTTTTTCCCCTAAATTCAAATAAAGATTTGTAATATTATTTAAGAATCATATCAAACTAAAAAGTAATGGAATGATGAGTATTTTCTGAAGTAAAAATAGAAAATAAATATTTTTTCTATGAAAAAACCCTGACAAATGACTTGTCATTTATCATAATTGAGAAAAGATATGCTCTACCAACTTATGTTCACGAACCTAATTACAATATGAAATTGTTGAAGCATGATTTAAAAAATAAACTAAGATAGTTTTTGCTTTATAAACAAAAGAAAACCATAAAAAATAGTTTTGTTCATCTAGTATAATTATATTTTCTTAATGTTGAGCACAAGATCAGACATTCTACTTATTGAGAATTTACAGCGTTCTCTTATCATTGCATTCCATATGAAGGTTCTCGAACACCTTCGATATTTCTTTGGTCTATAGGTGCACTCTATGTCCAATGAGATTTTCTACATTAACACAAATACACCCAAGAGATTCTTCTTTTGGTCGGTCTTGAATAAAGAAATAGTGTTCTTACACCTCTCGAGATTAATTTAAAACTTTGTCACTTATTACCTGATCCTTCAATATAAGTCAATTGGTGGACAATTTGAATTATCTAACCATTACTCAGCCATATATTTCTTTTGCAGTACAACAAGTCAGTCAGTTTTTATAAGCTCCTCGTCAACCTCATTAGCTATTGTCAGAAGAATTCTTTGTTATCTTAAGGGTACATCTGGGCGAGGGTTATTTTTTTCTTCTAATAATTCATTACTATTAACAGGTTATAGTAATGCAAATTGGGCAAGATGCATGGATACATGTCTTTCTGTTACTAGATGGTGCATGTATGTTGGAAATACTCTAATTTCATGGAAAAGCAAAAGGCTAGACCAAATCTCAAAATCTTCCACAGAATTTGAGTATTGAGCTATGTCCTCCGCATGTTCTAAAATTATGTGGCTCCAGGGTTTGCTACGCGAACTTGGTTTTCCTCAAAACACTCCTACACCTCTCCATGCTGATAACATAAGTACTATTAAGATTGTTACTAATTTTGTGTTTCATGAACGCACCAATGATATTAAAGGTTATTGTCACTACATTCGTGAAGATCTTGGTCATAATATTCTTACACTACCTTATATTTCACCGAGCATCAGACTGTTGATGTCTTTATAAAGGCTTTGTCTGAGCCTCGACATCAACTCATGATTGACAAATTGATGTTTCTTGATCGGCCAACATCAATTTGAGGGGAATGTCAATAGTGTATATATGGCAAGACCATCAACAAAAATTACAGTATATCAACAATATATGGAAAACAAATTGTAATTGAAAATCTGTATTTATTATAGACTATAAATCATGGATTACAGACTATAAATTAAGGTTTATTACATGTCTTTAGAGGATTGAATTCCTCCTTCAAAAATCAATGAATTAGAGAACAAATTTACATAGAAATTTGGTATTTGTGATAGGCTTTGCTCCAACTTCAGAAATGAACCTGTTCTGTGATAATAAAGTTTCCATAGATATTTCTCATAATTTGATTGAACATGATAGAACAAAACATATGGAGGTGATCGATACTTTATCAAACACAATCTTGAGGCTAAAACTATTTGATTCTCATTTGTCAAGTTAGAAGACTAGCTAGTAGATATACTTACCAAAGTTGTGTTCAATAAGGAATTCCACAACTCACTAGTCAAGTTGAGCATAAGAGAACCATATACATCAGCTTGAGGGGGAGTGTTGGGGTGAAATGTAGCATACAATAGATGAGAGAAATTATAGGAAGCAAAGATGGAAAGCAATCTTCTTCATTCATACGAGAGCATAATTATAGAGATTTGATTTGCATTACCCAAATTTGAATTGAATTACCCAAAATAGAAGATTGAGTTAGGTCATATATATTATAACTGTTGAGAGTGTAAAATGTACAGAATTGCAGAATAAAAAAAGTGTAACAAATTAGCAGTTTGAACTAGGAAGCAATAACAACTTATTTTGCATTAGGTTTCACACCAACTGCTTTTCTCAAAACAAGTAGCACAATTTAAAACAAACCAATAACTTAGAATAGCCTCCAACAGCAGCTGCTTAAACAACAACTTGAATAGTAGCTTTCCAAATATGCAATTGACCTTCCTTCATGGCAGCAACAACCTCAGAAGTACCATCTTTTAACCAACACTCCAACCTAAAAAAGGGCAGTGAAGAATAGCAAAAAAATAGCAAATATTTGCAGCAATAAGGACATTTATGGTAGTAGCAATTCCAACGCGAAAAAAAATCATGACTTTTGATAATTTTATACAACATTTCCCACTTGGTTATTATGATTATTGGAGTATATTAATGGAGAATGTTTTTACGATTGAATGAGTATTAAAAAATCATTTCTCAAAGAATAATTGAAACATCATTGAGATCAATAATAACATATGTGTAAAACAAAATAAGAAAAAAGGCAACTTTTGAAAGATTTTGAGGATAAGAACTTTTATAGTGATCGACCAATCAATCTTGTAAATCATTTTTTTAGAAGAAAACCCCCAAGAATTATTAGGGTTTAATGAAAAAGAGCATAAAGGAACATCTAGGGTAAAGAAGCAATAGCTTCAAGCATTGTTCCTAATTCAAATTGCTTAAATGGATATATACGTGAGAGTTGTTTATAGATTTTTTTTCATGAATTATGGAAATCATTAATAAGATGTAGATCCATGATTATAAAATGGAGGATAACACTATCATTGAGAAGATTATTTGATTGTTGATGCTAAAGTTCAGTTTTATTGTGTGTTCAATAGAGAAATCTCAAGGTATTAATGAATTGCAAAGTGCATTGCTAATTCATGAGCAAAAGCTGAATCAACAAGAAATTGAAGAGAGAGCCTTATGAGTTTCATATAATAATCATTTTTCTACCTTACAAATAAGCGGTCGAGGAAGAGGAAAGAGAATAAGCAACAATAATGGTAGATTCACGCATTAGAGATTAGATAATCATTCTTTAATTTTGAAATAATAGAAAGAAGTTATGACAACAATCAATCAAATTTTTATAAGCCAAGACAACATACAAATCAGAAGTTGAATATTTCACATGTTATAGGTATAGACATAGAATGTCAGATTGTCAAGCTAATTTGAATAAGAATGGCGGTGGAAATTTTAATTTTGTGTAAATTGAAGAAGTATCTTTATTGATAACTGACTTGTCATATGAATGAGAAAATTCATTAAAATTTATGGTACTTAAACACTCTCAGGGATTAGGAACTAGAGCTTATAGTTGGGGACGAGAGGCCAAAAAATAAAAAGGGGCAAGCTTAAAATCATGTTGGAATTGATTGATGAAGAAAAGAGAAGACCTAAGGAACAAAGTGAAATTGTAGCTCATAATAGAGAAGTTGTTTTTAGATTGCTCAAGATAAGCATGATAACCTTAAACTAAATAAGAAAATAATACAAGATCAATATAAGCAAGATGCCGAGTCACTTAATCATAAATAAAATGGAGCAAAAGTGTTTTGAATGGTTCAAAAAGATCCAAAAGGTACATGCAAACTTCTTATTTAGAATTGAGATACAAAAGAGGGAATTAGAGAGCAATATTTATAAAAGATATCAAATTGTGATCCTATTACTTTTAAAATATCATAAATAAAACAAAGTGGAAAAAAGTTATGAGTAATAAAATTAGTATAATCGAGAGAAACGGCATTTAAAAATTAACTAAACTCTTAAAATGATAAAAACACAAGGTTAAAAGAGTTTCTTATTGCTAAATGCTAAACTAGTGTTTAAGAATATTCTTTTAAGAGATGATTTTTTGAGATATTAAAAAAAAATCTAAAACAAAAAAGAATTTAGAGTTTTTATAGGATGATATTGATAGTTTCAGTACATCATATACTCTTTCTATAAATATAAGATTCATGTATTCATAATCATAAATATATTTTATGTGGTATATATTAAATATCAATTAATAATATCTTTGCCAACTTGATAAGGATTTTAGGTTGTCATGTTGCTAGTTCAATCCTAAATCAATGATTGAGCATAAATAGAGAAAAACCTAATTTGTAAGTAATTTTTGTGGGATTTTCTTTCAAAAATCATATTGAGGCTAATAATTCAAAGGACTGGATTAATTAGTGTCAAAGTATAATTACGAGTTTCTAATTCAATTGGGATAGATTTTCCTTAACCAAATTGAACAAAACTAATGTTAAGATCATAGTTGATTAAGGAAAGTAAATGTTGAAGGTTTGTAAGGCATAGAAACACCAATGGAGAGACATTGGAACTTGAAACTCTCTTCTTCTTCTTTTTCTTTTTCTTTATTTAATTTCCACTCTTATTTACACCGGTTGAAACATGTCATGACATATATAAATAAGGGACACAATATTTGACACTCGACCGTTAAATTTATATATATAAAGAAAAAAAACCGACACCCAAGAGACAAACTAAAGACGACATGATCATATGGTGGATCAAGGTTAAGATTTGCAACCCCATCACGGAGAAGTTCTTTTTTTTTCTTTTTTTTTTATCTTTTTAGATCCACACTAGACATCTAGAACGTAGTTCTGTACACATGGTACAGTGGGCTTATAGCAGGAACGCCTGGGCCGCACCTTAACGGTCAATGGATTTGCCATCTCGCAGGAAAGACCCAGTACTTCTGAAAGGTCAACTTTATTTTCATCACACGGTAGCCATTCAAACTCGTGTAGAAGTGATGCAACCCAAAAGGTCACCGTAGTTAAGGCCAATGTCTTTCCCGGGCAGGTTCGCCTACCTGAACCAAACGGAGCAAGCCGCAGATCGGACCCGAGAACGGAAAACTCCACCTCACTCTTCTTAGTCACGAATCTCTCAGGCATAAATTCAAGTGGGTCATCCCAAAAATTTGGGTCCCTTGAAATGGCCCACATGTTAACCATTGCTGTGGTCCCTTTAGGCACGTGATGCCCGTCGATGGTAGTATCGGTGATGGCAAGCCTGGCCCACGAGAGCAGGGGGCCAGGTGGGTGCAGCCTCAATACTTCCTTCACCACTGCCTGGAGATACACCATTGCCGTGATATCAGATTCAGCAACGGCCCTTGATCTTCCAACAACTTTGTCAAGCTCATCATGGACCTTCGATAAAACATCAGGATGAAGTGCCATTCTAGCTAGAATCCACTCCATCAAAACTGCCACCGTATCAGTCCCTCTGAAAATCATTTCCTGTGCATAAAGAAAGTGAAACAAAGCAATATTCAGTCAGTACAATAACCCGCTAAAAAACAGAAATAACAGAATAATTGCTTGTTCTCGAAATAATTTATATGCATGTCCATCCACTAGCACACATAGCAATAGTAAGTTACATGTTTGGACCAAAATATATTATAGTAAGATTCATGTGTATCTGCGTACTTACCCAAAGGACGGCAATCATATCGGAGTCCGATAATTTATCGTGGCCTTGAAGAGACAGCAAAACATCGACGAAATCCGGGGTTTCATTACCGGTTTGAGCTCTGTGTTCAGCCATAATTCGGCTAACAAACCGGTTCACTTTTGGCACGAGATTTGAGCATCTGAATCGGATTTTTTGAGGGTCAAAATCCACCAGCCAAGGAAGGTGGTCTGTCCAGTTAAGTGTGCCCAGCAAATCGTACCCTTCATCAACCAGAGCTCTCAGCTCTTCAACTTCATTATTACATGACCCCAATTTATACTCGCGTCCAAAAACTGAGCACATCATGTTATTCAGCGAGGCTCTTTTGAGTATCCCTCGAACGGTGAAACTACTCCTTCCATGGTCAATGAACATGGAGACCATTTCGGAAGCGATTTGGCGTCGTTGAGACACCGCAGCTTTGATTTGTTTGGGGCAGAAAAGGTGCGTAGAAGCTATTTTTCTAAGGGTTCGCCAGTAAACACCATAAGGGGCGAACCCAATCGCTCTGTTGAACATGAGGCTATAAGCAGATTCTTTAACCGGACGATCTGCAAACACCGAACTGTTCAATATTTCTTTAGCCACATCAGGATTGCATGTCACGATAACGCGAGTATCACCGAGGCTAAACGCCATGAGCCTCCTGGCTTTGCATGCATCGGCAGCTGCTGCAATCTTGTGATGGGCTAAGGAGGTCATAAGCCCCATGCTGCCTATAAGAGGCAGACCCCTGGGACCTGGAATTGGCTTAGAAGTTGTGAAGGAGGTATTTTTGAGTCTGTATTTGCCCCAAGCTGGACCACCTGGGCATGCCCAGTAAATAAGGGTAGTGGCTATCCAAGCGAAACCCATGATCAAAAGCGACCATGCAATATTTTCTTGTGAAAAGGCTCTGCATTTGGAGGCCAAAGCAAAGAACCAGAAGCTATCCACGTCTGTTCTCATGACGGGCTGGCTCAATCAGAAGATTGGGGAGAGGGTGCAGGAGGGTTAATTGTTTGTTGTCCGCACTCAGAATTGAAGGAGAGTACTGGCTTGTTATTTTGAGGGTCTGAATGAGAATGCTTGCTTGGATGGTCTCTCTATATATACATACATTCATAACAGAGATTAGAGATTAGAGATAGAGAGAGGGACAAGAATCTCGCGGTGATGGCGACGAAGATACAGTTTAATCGGAAAATATACCTTTTATCTTTTCTTTTTTTCCTTAAAGTTTTTATACCCGTCTTTCTGTATTCGACGTAGTAGATCTTTGAAACACACGGTAATTAACGAAATTATAAGAAAAAATAATGTACCATTCGCCACCTTCTTGCCTACGGATATTTAACAGTCGTTTCCACCTACAGCTCTGTCGGTAAAAATCTTTCTAATCTCTTTTTTTAATATATATGCCGAAAATCCTCTGAACGGACCTGCGGTGCCACCAATAGGAGCAGAAGCATACAAAAAGCTTCTTCCAACGGCTAAAGTGTTAACATTTGAATTTAGTTAGGAAAATTACGCAGAGCTTCAGCCGCCACGATTGCATCAGCAAACGGGTAACCCTCTTCCCTTCAGCGCGCGATGAGCACACTCAAGTTTGGTTGGATGTGCTCCTCTTTTACTGACGTTCTGCGTCAGTAGAACTGCCGTCTATGTACGCCAATCAAAGTGCTGCGACTTTCAATAGATTATGAATTGGCAAGATATTTAAGCTTTTATTAGCTTTATTTTAGTTTTTTTTTATGTTTTAAAATATTTTAATCGGTTGATGTTGAAACAAATTTTAAAAAATATAATAAATATTATTATGGTGCGTTTTTAATAAAAAAAAATACTTTAAATCTTCTTTCTTTTTTATCACATATCTAAACAAGCACTTAATCATTTTTAGTATGTTGTGATAACTCTCAAAGAATGATTTGAAAACAAAATTAATAAATTATATATTTTTTTAAAATAAGTTCTAATAGAGGCTTTTTTTAGTAAAACCAATGAAAAAAAATTATATATATATATATATATATATTTAATTTATATAATTAAATGCATGCATAAGTTTTTCAATTTATGACCAGAATTTTTTTTTCTCTAAAAAAACATGTTAAAAAAGCTTGTATATTCATTGTTTTTCTACCAAAATAAAACTTGTTTAATCTAAACAATACAAGGCGTTTTTTATCATAACCTACGATGTTGAAAAATATAAGTTTCATAATCCACAATCCTGAGAATTTTTACTCAAAAAATATATGATAAGACAATATTTTTTAGCTTGGAAAGAGTTAAGGGCAACGTGGGTCTACCAAGTTGTCAAATTCAGTATATTTGGATTCAACTGCCAAATAAGTTCAATGCAATATAAGTTTCGTAAAATGTCAGACCCAATATACTTAGATTCGAACATTCACGAAACCAAACATGTTATGATTTTAATGAGCAAACATGCCCTTCTTCATATCAGTTTGACTACATGCATGTCTGATTGGTATTAAAAATCCATGACAATGGAACTTTATTTTTAAATTATAAATGTATAAAAGGTCTCCTAAAGGGTTTGCTATATTTTAAATCTTATTAATGATTTGTAAAGAATTTTCATCTCTCACTAATGATATAAAAGTGATATGTATCCCTCATTAATGTCACCAAATAAAAATGAATTTTCAATCCTCAATAACTTTATTAAAACAACAAAGTTCATGGCGTATAAATATTATAAGAGGTTGATAATGTTTCCTACTCTAAAAGCTTATATATTTCAAAGTATTAATTATACCAAAAAAATAGATGAAGATAAAATGTCAAAAGAAAAAAAATATTGTAAGGGTGAAAAATAGAATTTGAGAGAAAGAGGGTATATATACAAGTCATCACCTTTTACTAATAAGTCCTGACAATAAATAAAAAAAGTGGCATTGCATTATAACCCTAGAAAGGCTAAACGCCTACCACATTAATTAGACATTTTTCGAGTGGTTTTCTTAAAGAATTTGTTTTATCATCTACTAGACATCTTTTTAAATTAGTATTGGGTTTAAATGCTTTTTGCCAAGAAAAGACAAGATATCATAGAAGTCATCTTATTAGTTGTCTCCTAAAATGTCTTTGTCTTTGTGTGTTTGACATTATGTTTAAAAAAAAATTGAAAAAAAAAATAAAATATTTTTTGATGTTTTAGATCATTTTTATGTTTTAATGTCAAAAATTATTTCTAAGAAATAAAAAATAGCATTCTGATACTTTTCTGAACTAAAAACACTTTGAAAAGTCATCTTAATCACTCTCCCAAACAGTCCATCATACCTTTAAAGACTTTGGGGCAACTAATGAGTCAATATTTTTATGCATTAAAAGATCTTAGAATAACACGGGTTTGCAAGTTAACAATTGAGTTCAACTGTCATTTGAGACTACGACAACATAAGTGTGGCAAGTTAGTAAACCTAATATGGTTGGGTTCAACCATTAGCTTAGCCTAAGGTAAAGTGAACCTAAGAAGCTGTCATACCCAATACATTTGAATTCATTCATTAGCTAAACTCAATGTAATGTTGACTTGACAAGTTGTTAGGCATAATACACGTGAATTTAACTATAAATTGAATTTAAGATAACATGAGTATGATATTTTGCCATACCTAATATATCTAGGTTCACCAATTCAATTATCAACTAAGTTTAATGCAACATGAGTTTGCCAAGATATCAGATCCAATGGACTTGAGTTTGAACATTCATCAAACTCAAGGTGTTATGATTTTGATAAACAACTAAGCTCTTTTTATCTCACTTTGTCTATATATCTTTATCACTTATCAATATTACAAAGTAGAGATGATTCTTCAAGCCCTGTTGATTTTATCAAAATAACAAGGTTCAAAGAGTATTTAAACCTTCCGGTTAAAAGATTTATAACTTTTCTTACTTTAAAAGACACACGCATACACACACATTAGAGTATTAATAATACCTAAAAAAGAAAAAATCACTATTATTGTTGAAAATTAGGTTTTTGTTTTATTTATTGTATTTCTCATTAAAAATTTCTAATTTTAACACCGGGAGATCTATAAATCTCACTGATAAAGATTGTTTTTGCAGGTATCAATGCTTTTAACGGCAATTCAGTACTTCCTAAGCTACATAGAAAAGAATAAATTATATGAATTTTAATTAACATCTATCTAAACATCAAATAACTTATTCTTTGAATATACTTAGATTTTAGGACGTCATTATCATTATATGCACAAGAAAGTAATAACACGGATTGAATAAATAATATTAGAATTCAAGCTGAAAACATCACATTGTAATATGAAAGCATGTAGATGATCAACTCCTCTCATTTCTATCTTTAGAATTTCTGAATCTCATTGGACAAACAAAAGATAATTAGGTAGGTCCATGGAAAAAAATAGTGATATGCTTAGATTGGAGAGAGGAAGTAGTTTATCTATAGAATAAATATAAATATAATAGTTTTTCGATTAAGAATTATATTAAGATGAGTTAGAGCTGCACCCAAAACTCTTTATCCATGCACAGTTTCACAAATAAAAAAACACAAATATTATAAGAAATACGTAGTAATTTGTGAAATAATAACAAATTTACAAGTAAAAAGGAAGAAAATACGCTCTGTAAAACAGCTGTTAGGCGAGCTGCGTCGGTTGGGTCCAAAAGCGTGAGGTTAATGTGGCTATGCTGCGCGTAGTCGATGGGACATAACATGAGGACAGTTAACATGGACAGTACATTTCAGGTTTGATAACACGTGGGAGTCGTGTGGTCTTATGCTGTCGGATCCCATGTAGATGGTGCACATGAGACCCTTGCACTCATGCTCTCACGCGGCATGAATGAGAAAGCAGAGTATGGCGAAGGTCTATAATAACATTTATCGCTGCTGAATGGCCACGTGTACGTTTCATGCAATGCCTGTGTTCTTGATGGTGACAACTCGACCTACCCGCATATCAAAGCTTCTGTCTTCATAATTAATACGGATGGTTTCACATGGAATTTCCTCATGGTTATATTATTTTTGACGGTACATTAATCATGACGCCTTTTTATCTGTTTTTCCTATTATAACCTTATAGTTTTTATTTATTTATTTATGTTGATTAGTTTTCATTCCGTATAAGGGGAATTAATTATAAGAATTTTATTAGTTGTTTTATTAGGTTTATTTTAAAGAAAGATATAAAGAGAAAATTAATTTCATGATTTATTAAAAAAAAACATATTTATATATGTATATATTTATCATTTACTTTTTTAAAAAAAATCAATAAAATACCAAATATAATTTTATTAATTACTACTTAAATACCATTAAATCGCTTTTTATGATCCATTCTAATTGATTTAATCGTTAATAGGTTGTATAAAGACATATAAAAAAAATCCATCTTATAACTTAGTATAAGAGCTGACACGAGAGTTCATTCTACCATCATCTAATTTGTATTGGACAAAATTTATTAATTTAATTGACTCTAAATTGGGCTCTATTATTTATTTATTAGGAATTCTATTTTATGATAGTGTGATCTTAGGATCAAAATTTGATTCTTTTTTGGATATTTGATTCATCCCTTCAATTTGATTGAATAAAAAATATAGATGATTATATATATATATATATATATATATATTTAAAATCTTGTTTCATGTATACTAACAAGATGTTTATTTTTATATTTTAAGAATTTTATTTATTTTTATTTAAAATTATTTTTTTATGTTTTTAAAGTTATTTTAATATAATGATATTAATTTTTTTCCCAAAAAAATCAAAATATTATAATAATATGTTTTTAAATATAAATACTTTAAGAAATAACGAGCAGTAGTAAATTGAAAAACATGACACAAATGCGTTCTCTTCTCCAAGTGGAAAGGGTATAAAGGGATATGTCCATACAGACAGCACACATGGTAGGATATACTGCCGGCTAACCAAATCTCAAACAGCCACAATGTCAAGCTAGCGTGGAAAAAAGGTTATTTAAGCGGGGCCAAACTGTCAAGTGCGGGACCCACTTTCGTTCTGTATTTAGCCATTGTTGTTAAGCGATTAAACGGCTTGTATTTCGATCTTGCACGATAGGCAATCCCTGACCGTTGATCACGTTGCCCCACCGAGCAATCATCCCAATCGCTCTGGTTTGAAAATGGAAGAACAAGATAGATGAAATTATTGTAGAGATTGTTTATAATTTTAGAAATATATTAAAATAAAAAAAATAAAAAAATTAGTTTTGATGTTACTATATAAAATTAATCTAGAAATATTATTTTTTTTAATTTAAAATAAAAAATATAAAAATCATTTTTTAAAAAGATATTAACAAACCGTTATAATTTATTATGGCTTCATTCCCTCTGGTTATCATTCTTCAACTCGAATCAATCACGTCTTTTTTCATATATCATGACCGTGAGATATTGAGGCTTTTAAATGTATAGAATGTTCTGTTGTTAATAATTTGTTATTTTTGTATTTTTTTTATTTGTTTTGCATATGTATAATTTGATATATTTTTAGTTTAAAATGATTTTTATTTATTTTTTTATTTTAAGATTTATTCTTAATATTATTATATTAAAAATATTTCAGAACACTCCCATTATATTAATTTGCGATTAAAAAAATCTTAGTTATTGTTTATATATATTTTAATGTGTTAATATTAAACAAATATCAAAATATATAATTAGCCTAATATATTTTTAATAAAAAATATTTTAAAAATAATCGTTAACATTATTTTAAACACCTTATCCATAATGCTAATTTTGTTTTTGTCCTTTAATTTTATTCTTCAAATATTTCCATTTGTGTTTTATATAATTTTTTTTCAATACTGCTAATACTATTTTTGGTGTTACTTTTAATCATAATAATAACAATGAGAATAATAATTCAAGTAATTTATCATTCGGTGTTGTATTTATTGAGAATTAAGTTTACAACGTCTCTACATATAATCTTTTAAATTTAATATCCTGAATTAATGATATAAAGAAATTTTATGGTTCATTATTTTTTTAATTTTTTTATCTTATTTCTTTAAAATTGTATTACTTAACATTAATATTAAACAAAAATTTTTATTATAATCCAAATAATATAATAATTATATTCATAATGGTAATAATACAAATTTTACTTCTGTCCTTTTAATTTTGCTCTTTCACTTTTTTCATTTGCTCTTCAAATCAAATAGTATTTTTTTTATATTGATAGTATTTTGTTATGTTGATAATATTTTTTTCCTCCAATCATAAGAATAACATTATGAATAACAATTGGAATAATTTATTATTTTATGCTGTATTTATTAAGAATTATTTTTACAGCTTCTCTATATATAATAATTCAAATCTAATAATTTACAATTCGATGTTGTATTCGTTAAAAATCCTATAACTCAATGTTGTCTTTAATTTTTACCTTATTTCTTGAAAATCATATTATTAACATTAGTACTAAACACAAAAAAATTATACTATAATCAGTGTTTTTGACATACCTAATACAAATTTTGTATAGGTTGATTATTTCGTTATGATATATCGAAAGATAAAAAAAATCTAGCACCATTAATATTTTTTTTATATGTTAAAAAATCTAGAACCATTTTGCATAGG
This sequence comes from Salix arbutifolia, assembly GCA_025169955.1. Taxonomy (NCBI): domain Eukaryota; kingdom Viridiplantae; phylum Streptophyta; class Magnoliopsida; order Malpighiales; family Salicaceae; genus Salix; species Salix arbutifolia. The sequence continues at coordinate 12,051,500 of CM045903.1, forward strand.
TTTATCTTCTTCTTTAATATATTTATTAATATCATTTAAATTATAATTAATATTATTATCGATATTAATATCATTATTATAATTGTTTTTGACATTATTTTATGAGTTATTGTTATTATTATTATTATTATTATTATTATCAAAAGCATAATTATTAACAACATAAGCACTATAATCATTACAATAAATTACGATTGCTATTATCATTATAATTATTAATGTCACTATTATTATCATGATTATAACACCTAAAATTATTATTATTATTATTATTATTATTATTATTATTATTATTATTACTGTTAAAACAATAAAAATTATTAAATTACCCAAAATAATAGAAAAGAACTCAAAAACTTTAACAAAAGAGCAAGCAAGAAAAAATTATTATAACTGCGTAAATAATGGAAATCACAAAATTACCCCAATAAATAAAAAACCTAAAAACTTTAACAAAATAGCAAACAAAAAATAAAATAAATGACAAAAAGAAATAAATATTATTATCTTAAAAAATAATTTGACTTGAAGAATAAATAAAAAAACAACAAAGGAAAAAGAAAAAAATATCACTTTTTAAATGATCACTGGCACAAATTAAATTTAAGGACTAAATTGAATAAAAACATGACCTCATCAAAAGATAAAATAATAAAAATTAAAACCAAAACTAAGAGCATATACATATAAACATGGGCAAAATATAAGGACTATTTCAGAAGGATAAAAGAAATTAAAGGAATTAAAATCAAATAAAAAAATTAAAAGAATAAGGGCAAAAATGAAAAAAGAATATATCGTCAATTTTAATCAAAAGATAAAATTGAAAATGATCCAAACTTTTATACCGAAATAATTAAAGGATTTAAAACCAAACCTAAAATTAAAAGAATAAGAACCAAAATGAAAGCGAGATATGTACCCAATTTTAATTGAAGGATAAAATTAAAACAAATCAAAACTTCTATAATAGACAGGACCAAGCAAAACAATCAAAAGAGGAGGGACTGTATTGAAAATACCATAAACCAAGAGGACTTTCGTATATTATAGGTTACAAGAGAGAAAAGGAGAAAAAAAACAATCAACCACCATCATGTTTCTGGTTATCGTGAGACGACACACACCCTACCATGTGTAAGAGAATATGGCGGCGCATCCGGGGAGACGTCGGATTGATATTTTTCACCACTATATGACACCACACGCTCTACCTAAATGTAGCATAAGAAAAAAAACCATTTTTGTGTCTAGCTGACACGCCCACAATATTCTTCAGAAAAAAAATAAAAAAACATAATATTACCTAAATACTCTTATAATAAACTCTTGGATTTTATCTTTTCTAAGAGCATATCCATATTTGTACTGTTAAGAAACATTTGAAAACTAGAAACACCTTTATTGACAACTCTTGATTTTTATCTTATTTTATACTGTTCATTACAGTGTAAAAAATCAAAAATATCTTAGATAGTGAACTGTTTGTTGTCTGCTTGCAGGAGTAAAAACATGGTCTTATTGCACAAAAAAAACTCGAAAAAGACTCAAATAGCCCCAAACAATCAAAAAATACTAATTGGTCTCATGAAAAAGTCAAAAATACCTTGAGACCAAGATTTAAATTGTAACGCACTATGGGCAAAACAATAACTACAGTATTACAATCCATATTAATTTGTATATTTTGCTATAGTGAAAAACCCACGATGTAGATCTCTTTCTTTAATTGTGAGATGACTGCCTCAAGTGGAAGAATTACATATATAAAAATATGGATTAGACAATTTCTTTTCATAAGACTAAACGACGAGTCTACCACACGACAAGAGATGAAGACAGATTTGTAACCATCTCAAGTTGACCCAGTTGCTCATCGAAAAAGACCAGCATCGTTTGCACAAAGAATAAAAATCGTAACAAAATAAGAATCGATTTACAGCAACGATCGTAAATCGATTCTTGTTTTGTTAAGAGTTTTAGATATGATTTTTATGAACATGAACAAAAACCCAGGACTCAAAATAAATAAAATTCTCCTATCCATGAATTGATGATGATCACAGGGGTCGACCAAGAGCACGCACATATCACTATATTGTATATAGTTAACTGGATTAATTACTTATTCACGTATACATGCTTGCCTCCTTGAAGTTATAACGTAAGGTTTTTACTTTAGACAGCAAACCTTCCTTGAGGCTAGAGTGTTTGGAATATCTAGACCACGTAAAGAATACTGAAAGCACGAATAAGGATAGCACTATATAAAATGGAAATATTATAAGACTAAAAAGAACACCTACCAAAGGGCATTTGAATAGTATAAACTGAAGATCTTCAGCAAATCTAATTTACCTATTATTGTTTGTAGCCTCATGGGGAAGGCCAGGGAGCTTTCAACGAAAGTTGCACCTGGGGTCATTAATTTCTTATCTGCACAAACAACAAGCATATTATATGTTTGATCAGCAAATGAGGTACGATCCGAATCTTTCATAGATGCTCTGGTATGATAAATGTTGTACAGGAAGAGACAAGTTGCCGAGGATGCTTAGAGAAATGATCCCCGCGCATCTTACACGTCAATTAAAGATATAATCATGTATAGAATCAATAATATTGGTAGTGACCGAGGAATATTCATACGAGAGCTCACCATTGCATTACAAACAACGACTTATTCTTGGTCCAATTTATAAAATCCCAATTGGTCACGTATAAAGGGAAATTTCCCTGCCTTCTAAGGGATGGGAGAACCGTACATTTGTTACTCAATTTGTATATCCATAGAAAACCCAGTTCGAATGAAGCCTCTTATTGAATTGGTATTTGTGTGTGATATCATATGGATTCGTGACAATTCCAATCTATCCATCTTCCATTTCTTTTTGAAGAGCACTTAACTTGTTAAATTTGAGGTTATGAAAGAATTAACAGCGCATAGGAATGCTGAAGAGTTGAGAGAAAGTCGTCATGCCTTCACAATACGAGCATATATCAGATGTTATTGGCAATCTTTTACCTCGTTTTAAGCTTCTGATTAGCAGCTCAAAATTTCAGCTGAATGTTTTTTATGGACACATTGTTTACTATTACGTAAAGCTATGAGCAACTGAGCCATGGGCAGTACAAACCCTAATAGATTCCAGTCGGTGCAAGTAAGTGGACTCGTGTATGGAATATCATTTCACCTGAAACAGGATGCACAAGTGCTACCTAAATTACCTCAATCAATCAGGCATAGAAAATCTCCTTCATTAAAAAAGAAAAAGTCACGCATGAGATTATGTCTGGATTTACCCTATTATGGTTGTTCCGGGATAAAAAAAAATCTAGTTTTTTAGTAGTGGGATAGTTAAGGCCAAATCCACTGAGCTTATAAAGCTCAAGAAGATGATTGGATTCGATGCCATCCAAGTCGGAAATTCCTTGACTAGCAAGCTAGCTAGCTTGCATAGGCTGGGTGGGGTGGTCTAGCTAAAAGATTCTTGACTTTCCCATTTTGCTTTTAAGAATTTGAATCTTTGAATGACACAAGAAGAATAACTTTTTCTTCACCTTTGAATCCGTGGTCCTTTCATAGCAGATGGTTCTTTTCCAGCTGGGCTCTTTAGGCATGCACGGTGATGATCACACAGTTCCATTGTCACTTCTGCTTGCTTTTGACCGATAAAAGTTGAACGGGAGCCATGGAGAAGTAAATTTGGGCCCTACATGTAGATTTGCTCGTTTTGCAATATCGTTGAAAATCATATATATATATATAATTACCTAATTGTTCAGGACTCCATCTGAATCATTCTTAAATTCGACGTTTGTTACATCAGGAAAACTTGGATGTTTCAGAATTCAAAACCCTAATCCATGTATATAAATATATAATTTGGCCTGAAACATGCATGTTCTTCGTGCCTGCCCCCCCCTCTTATCTATTCTATGCAATTGTTCTATCATAAAGTAAGATAAGTTTGGCAGGGAGAGTGGAAATTTCTGTTTGATTTTCACAATAATAATCAGTAAATTATCGTGCCTCATATCAAATTGCCCCGCTTGTTAATATTAACGCTGGAAACCAAGAATTAGTATCGCAAACAATATCATGTATACAAATATAAACATAAAATTAACTAACTAGCACAGACGTATAAAAAATGAAATGAGGAGAGAAGGCTGCAGCTGCATATATTGAAGGAGCATCCAGCTTTTGTGTCACTTTAAGAAGTGTATGGGGCATATAACCAAAGTGCAACCACCTATAGATAAACAATAACAGCATAATCTTTGGGCTAAAATTCTTGTTCTTCCTCTCAAGATTTGATTCGGGATGGAAATAGATAATATCTCACAGAACATTTGGATTGTAAATTAATATATACTTGTTTTTTTTTATATATACCTTTCGCCACTTGCAGCCACCATGAACAAGATCTCTGTTGCTTCCTCTATAATGTTTCCTTTCTAGATATCAATAGGATTATAAATGGTTGGTGCCGAGCAGAACTTCGTTAGGTTTATACTCTATTAATTAGAAAAGGTGCGGTTTTTGAAAAATTACAAACTATAACTTTTAAAAATAACACATAGAAGACGGTATGATATTATTATTTTTTATAATATTAATTATTAAACCCATGAAAAACCAAAAGCACGGCTCAAAACTACCGTCTCAATTAGATTGGTATTCTCCAACAAGCATTTAAAGCAGTAATGCAGATGTTCAACTAAGAGCATATGCCCTTTTTTTTTTATAAAAAAAAACAGCATACGCCACATAAAAATATCTGGCGAAATAGCCCCCTGTTCTAAGATTCTGTTAAAGAAAGGACCACGTTCAAAGTATACCCTACATCATGAACCACTCTAACTAGCTGATGTTGAGGTTACCATCATGTGAGGGCAAGTATTATTGATTGGTTTTTAAAATCTACAGTCACATTAAGGATCAAAATCATTGTCATTGATGGATTGGGGCAGGCTATGATTGGCTTCGCAAGGATCTAATCTTGGTTCCGGCGCATTCATTGATAATGTTATGATGTGTTCTAGCTTTTACGAACTATAAGCAACATAGAATGATTTGTTTTTGGTATTTTTGTGTTTGCGCGTGGAAGAAAAGGATCTCCTTTATGCAGCACGATTAATTTATCAAGTGTAGATGAATAATGCATCTTAGCCAAAGAACGTGCTCCACATAAAGTGTGCTGCTGAACCTTCCTGTTCTCCTGTCAAGTGAGCTCACCCCCTAGCCTGCTTTAAAAAAGAATAAATTAAATTCATCGGTATTAAAATATTTGTCACAAAATTTCTTGCAGTCAAGCGGGAAATTAACAAGACGACTAAGAAGTCTATTAAGAAAAATAATCAATTGGGTCAACTTAGGGAAGTAAATTTACCTTGCAGGTGGAGTTGCTGAGTCTCATTGGCAGGTGCGCGGTGGAGGCGTATTTTCTTTCTTTATAGAATGGAGGAACGAAAAGTAAACGTGATCTATGAAGACTTACTTTTCACTGGGTTGAAAGTTGAAACAAGCAAGTGGGTCCTCTTTCATAAAAGATTTTCCATTTGGATTTTGCATCAATTAGTGGACAAGGGATTTAACTATTTAAATTAATCTATGCATCAACTTAAATTAAATTCAATCTTCAAATGTTAAAGATATGCTCTTTAAATCTCTAAGATATGATCTCAAAAAATAAAATAAAGTAACAAAATTTTTTAATCACTATTTCTAGATTTTCACTTCAATTTGGATAAGTTATTCTTAACCCGTGAGGTCTTGATTGGATGTGCTAGTTTTGGTTAGAAATAGAATATAGAAATAGAATAAGAGAAAAACAACTATGGAAAGAAGGTTTTATTATATTTCCCCACACTTTAGATTGCACAAGGAGGATATATATAGACTCATGCATTCTTAGCTTGTTACATTAGAGATAAGGAAGGAAGATATTCCTATTCTATCTCCATTAATTCAATAGCAAATCAATGAAGGGATGTAGTTGTCAATTAACTGAAGTTTCCTTTATGTGTTGAACTACCATTTATGTTGAGATTTGTTGCTCTTGGAAGTCTGTATCACCAACCATGTTTCCTTTGATATGTCTGCGAGTATGATCACCCTAATTACTCCATAATTCTGCCTTATCACTCTATAATTTATGGGATGGATTTAATTCACACAATTGTTGCTAAGGCTGTAGTTTGTGGGTTGCTAATATCCCACCCACAAACTGGTTCGGAGCTGAAAGCACAGTGTATCGTGAAAATAAGCTAGATAAGCCTTGAGCACTGCTTTGGTAAACATATCAGCAACCTGGTTAGCAAAGTGTGCATGGAAGGTAGCAAGTATCCAAGTGCAAATCGTTTGTATATGAAAAGATATGTTAAAGATATGCTTTTCAAATCTCTAAGATGTGATCTCAATAAAGTGACAATTTTTTAATCACTTTTCTAGATTTTCACTTGAATTTGGATAAGTTATTCTTAACCTATAAGGTCTTGATTGGAGCTGGTTTTGGTTAGATATAAAATATAGAAATAGAATAAGAGAAAAACAACTATGGAAAGAAGGTTTTATTATATTTTCCCACACTTTATACTGCACTCTTATGGAGGATATATATTTAAAGAATAATATATTATATCTTAGGACCTCACCTAACAGCGTAAGCTCTTAGATGAGATGATTTCTTGACATGATATCAGAGCCTTGTTGACCCAACGGTCACGAGTTCAAATCTCACCACCCTCATTCTATTTATAAAAATCAAGCACAAGGTAGTGTGGGCCTGTGCATGTTTCAAGCCCAAAGGGCTTTCACTTGAAGGGGTGTGTTAGAGAATATTATAAATTATATCTTGGGACCTCAACTAACAGCTTAAACTCTTAGGTGAGATGATTCTTTGATATTTATAGAATCATGCATTCTTAGCTTGTTACATAAGATAAGGAAGGAAGAGATTTCTATTCTATCTCCATGAATTCAGCAGCAAATCACTGAGGGGATGTAGTTGTCAATTAACTAAAGTTTCCTTTATGTGTTGAACTACCATTTACATTAGGATTTGTTGCTCTTGGAAGTCCTTACCACCAACCATGTTTCCTTTGATATGATCACCCTAATTATTACATAATTTTTCCTTATCACAATAATTTATGGGATGTATTTAATTCACACGACTGTTGCTAAGGTTGTAGCTATGGGTTGCTAATATCCCACCCGCAAACTGGTTCGGAGCTGAAGGCATAGTTTGTTATGAAAATAAGCTAGAGAAATTCACTGAGTCTATCAAACCAACTACGTGGTGCCTGTTTTAGCCTATATAAAGCTCGTTGGAGTTTACATACATGCATAGGGTTCTTCTGATAAGACATACCTGGTTAGAATTGGTCAGTGTTTCACAAGAGCAATAGTTAGGATTATTCTAATTGTACCTGGTTTTATTATAGGAGAGAATGTCTCGGTGTAATCAACACCATCAACCTGGTGATAACCTTTGGCTACTAATCATGCTTTGAGATGATCCAATATACTGTCTGGTTTAAGTTTTATCTTAAAAACCCATTTGGACCCAATCACATGCATTTCTGGTGTGCGTGGAACAAATCACCATTTTTCATTCTGATGAAGCGCTATAAGTTCATCAACTATTGCAACTCTCCAACCTGGATGTGATAGTGCTGCTTTAATGTTGTTTGGTTCACATAGTGTTATAAGAGATGAGGTTATTGTTAAGACATATTTAGGGCTCGGTTTAACTACTCCATGCATGGACCTGGTCAATATAGGATGACTTTTTGGTGCGTCCCTAGGTTGTGTTATTTGTGTGGAAGGCTGTGGCACTGGTGTTGAGATGTTTTCGGGTTGTATTTCAGTATGTATCACAAATTAATTGACATTTTATGAAGAAGAATTATTAGAACCAAGTATAGGGTTAAGTGCAGGTTGTATCTTTGTGTTTAATATTGGAATTAGGGCTTGTAATGAGTGAACTTTTGGATACTGAATATTGAAACCAAGTTCCACATTCATGTTGCTGTTGCGTCACATGATGTATTTGGTGTAGGCTGCTTGTATTGACTATTATCATATGAGAGAGGAATGTAATTTGTTGGTGCTGACATCTAGGGGAAGTCAACTTTCCTAGAAAAGATTTTGAAGATGGTATCCAAGTATCAAATATATTTAGGACTTGTTCTGCACTCGTAGAAAATGAAGAAGATTTAAATGGAAAAACAATCTCATCAAAGACGACATAAAGAGAAATAAAAAATTTATGACTAGAGGGTGGAAACACTCGTATCCTTTGTAGAAAATGAAGAAGATTTAAATGGAAAAACAATCTCATCAAAGATGACATAAAAAGAAATAAAAAATTTATGACTAGTGGGTTGAAACACTCGTATCCTTTATGTTTATCATTGTATCCTGCAAAAACACACAAGACAATTTTAGGGTCAAATTTATGGTTCATATTATTCCATGTATATAGAAAGCATTTTGAGCCAAACACCCGAAGGAATGTGTAATCTGGATGTGTTTTGTGTAGCATGAAATATGGTGTGTCAAATTAAAGATAAGAGGATGGTAACCGATTAATTAGAAATATTGTTGTGCTGCATTCTTCCACCCATAAGCAAATAGGTGCATTACTATGAAACAACATTTTCATACCTAGTTCACATATTATTCTGTGCCTTTTCTCAGCCATACCTGTTTGCTCTGGAGTATAGGGACATGAGACTTGATGAAGGATACCTGTGGCAAGAAAGTGTGAGGATAATATAGAGTTAACAAACTTGCCTTCTCCATCAAAGTGAAGATTTTTTTTATTGAACTGTCTATTGGCATACTACTCAAATGCTAGATAGGCAGAAAGATATCAGATTTGTGTTTCAAAGAAATAATCCAAGTATACTTTGAATCATAATCAATTCAGCATGCATAAAACTTAAACTTGCCAATGGATAAAATTGGGCAGACCCCCACAAGTCATAGTGAATCTTGTAAAAAATGCTTGAAGTAGAATGTTCAAAAGAATCAAATGGAAGTTTACTTAGTTTTCCTAATTGATAACTATAACCTAAACGTTCTGTCCGTGAAGGACCTATAAAATTAATTAATCCATTTTTTATAGAAATGGAACAACTAACAGTTAAGGATGTCTTTATCTTTTTGTTTAATGCTTGAATTTCCAATACCTATTATAGGTATAGAAGAACCATCTCCTATTACGATAGAATCAAATCCAGAATATATATGGATATTAGTTAACATACCTGGCATGTGATTCAAAATCTTGTGTTAGAAGTCCATTTTGTTTCAGCAATGGAGTTGTCTAGGGTGAGTGCAACATGAGCTGGTGGAGTCACATCATCTGAGTTGTTCTTTTTGGAATCCACAAGCAGATTTTGGCAATATGATTTGTTTTTGGCAATATTGACATGTTTCATTATGATATAGATCTTATTCTGCTACTGTTATATGATATTCGCAAGGTGATGGTGGTCATTATTGTGGTGTAGCTGGTGTTGAGTTGTTTGAATAGCTTGATTTTGATTTCAAAATTGTTGTGCTTGGAACCCACGTCTCGACAAAGTAAATGTGCTGTTGTGATTTCTTGACATAGTACTTTATGGTAACTTCTGTTGTTTTTCATAAAATGCTAAATATGGTGTGAGTTGAGGAAAAGAAGCATCTTGTTGGTTTGAAAACAAGTTACGACATTAATCAAGGTTTTGTTACTGTGAAATCAATATAGTGTAGGTTGGTCTTGGAGGTTTCAACATTGTTGTTGTAAAGGTTTCATATTGTGGTCCTAGACTTGTCAGGAGATCAAAAACCTTTTCTTTATCTGATATACTAGTAAGATTATCACACAGACCTTTAAAGATATGTATGTGATCTCCAATGGTCCTGTTATATCTTTTTGAACTAGGTCGACTGTTGTCGTAATGTAATTTTTCTCTTGAGAGTCATGTGCATATGCATCTTTAAGTGCTTCCCACATAGTAAGTGTCATGTCCAAGCCAATGACAAGTCCAAGTGTTTCTTCAGAGACTGTTCGAATGATCCAACCTTGAAGAAGACAATCAGACTTTTGCCAAGCAATGAATTCTCGTCAATTATGGTGTAGAGTTTCCTGTTTGTGTGGTCTTTGCATCTAGAATGGTATATTTTGATGGGATTTGTGTTTTTCTAGTGAGTTGATCAATCGAGTCTTGGCTTATAGCAATAAGATTTTATTTTGTATCGTTATAGTAAAAGCAAGAGAACAAAAGGCATGTTTTCCTTTACTTGTCTTATGATTTCTCATAGTGTAATTGTTGTTGAGTAATGGGGTCTAAAAAGATGCTGAATATATTAGATAAATAATATAAATCATATTATGGAGCCTCACCTAACAGCATAAGCTTTTAGATGAAATGATTCCTTGACATGGTATCAGAGTCATGTTGACCTAGCGATCACGAGTTCAAATCTCACTTCTCTCATTCTATTTGATGAAAAACCAAGCATAAGATAATATGGGTCCGTGCAAGTTTCAAACCAAAAGGGTTTTCACTTGAAGGGGTATGTTAGAAAATAATATAAATCATATTATGCAACTTCACGTAACAGGTTAAACTTTTAGATGAGATGGTTCCTTGAGAGTTTCATGGGTCGTCAAAAACTGAGGTGGACTCTGATAGGAAGGAGGCTATTCAGTTGCTTGCAGATCATCACCCGCAGTGTGCTTAAGGATATTCGAGTTCTTACTTTCTTGTATTCCTATTTTAGTCCATAAATGTGTTGATGCTTTGGCTCGTATTGGCTCTAGCATATATCAGATGTGGGATCTTCCTGTCCTGCTATTCAAGCAGATGCTGTGTGATTAGCAGGCCAAATAAATCCTGCACGAGTTAAATCATCAACTATATATATAGCTTCACCATTCAATTGCTAAAATATTTCTCATTAATTGTTTGTTAGATATCTTCATTGGACCAACGAGTAGCTTTGATTAGGCACCAGACCATCTTCAAAATTAAATTTTAAGGGACATAAAAAAAAAAAAACAGAGGCAAGTGGATTGTCAAGAACCTTCGTCTGATGAAGACCATACATTATAATATTTGGACGGGGTGCAGAAAGTGAAAGAAATACGATGTGTTATGGGATGGCATATGCCACTATATATGTGCTCCAAACTGCTGAAGCTAATAATTTATTTCAAAATCAAGCAGAGGTAGATCGAGAGGAGGCTGATGCAATTGCCTACTTAGTTCAGGTTGTTTTTGTCAAGTCTCGACTATTCTGTTTAACGAGAAAAGTTCGCTAGATGTTTTTTAATCTTAAAATTGTCTAAAAAAAATATAAATAAGATTTTTTTATTTTGGGTTATGGGATGGTTTTTTTGATTTTTTTAGGATCATGAATGAGTTTATTAAGTTGTTTAGCATGATTTTTATGTACTTTGGGTATAAATTTTTTTGGAAATTCAATTTGGGTTGAAAAACTTCTGCTTTGTTTTTCCGACCATCATAATGAACAAAATTTAGACAATATTAAATGACATTTTATTTGTCTCAACAAATGACATGTTGCCTGACTTGTTTTCTCTCTCTCAAAAATATACATAATGGATAACATATAGTCTGTCTTATAAAACAAATCACGCATGCAAGCTCTGACTAGATGGGCCAAACATGCTAGCCTAATCTTTTTTATTTTTTAAATGTTTTTAATTAGTTCCTTTATTATATGTTTTTTTTTTTCAAAATAATTGTTATATTTATATGTAAATGAATATCATTTCACTTTTTTGTTTTGTTTACCTAGAATTTGTTAAATACAATTTATGTTTTAGTTATTTTATATGCATTTAGTTGTTTGAGAAATTATTCTAATTCATCTATAATTTTTTTTATGTTTTATATAAATTAAATTTATTTTTAAAATATTAAAATATTTATTTTTGAATAATATCTTTAATATGTGTAAGCTTATATAATTTTTTTTTGCCTTAAAATTTTTTTATATGTCTCTACCTTTTCTTTTAATTAATTTTGTGTGTATCTAATTTTATTATTATTTAATTAAATGAAAAAATTGATTTTTATGAGAAAAGTCTTTAAACTCAACTGTGTCAAATATCTGAGATGCAGGGTAAGTATCTTGGTCTATACTTGGCTCTTAAGTTTTTAAATTTTATCTTTATTTGTCATTTATAACTTTTTATTTATTTATTAATATACTAGCTTTTGATTTATTTTATTACATTTATACATCGTTTTTTTATTTCCAATTTTATGTTTTTATATATAAAAATATATTTTAGAATAGCCCTCATATTTATTTTCTATGAAGAAAACCCGACCCGCAGAGGAGACAGGTTAAAAAACAAATTTTACTTATTTTTATGTGACTTTTGAAAGAATTTAAAGGAAAATAATTTGAAGAAATAATATAAAAAATATAAAAACACACACACACATGTATTACTCTCACCGAAACATTCGTGTAAAATTCTTTTAAAAATTTGTTCACATAGTGTACTGCACTATGACTCAAAACAATTATGAAGATGACCACAGAAGTTCTATAATCGAGGGGTAAGAGCATCTATATTCGGCTCAGGCATGCATCTCTGTGCCTTCAAGGATGGCCATCCACATCAACTTTTGCAAGTCTAGCCATGCATAATTTTTTTCTTTTATTTCAAAGCCCGTTCTCCGCTACAAGTTACCTAATTATAAATCATAAATTGGGGTCCCTAAACTCAACTTTCAGCAAACAAATGGTCACTAGCGTCTGACGTGTCCTGAACCCTGTAATTTTATTATGTAATGATACTTTTTATTTTAGTTAACTATAATAATCATAATTTGGTTGGGTTTGTGTAGGAATGTAGTTAATGTTGTATTTTAAAATATTTTTCTAAAATTTATATTTAAATAATATAATTATTTTTGATATGAGTCATCGAAATAATTTAAAAACACAGAAAATATTTTTTTTAAAAAAAAGATTAATTTTTAAAGCACTTCTTTTTTTATTCTCAAACATCATCGTGATAGCATAAGAAAAGAAAACAAACCCCGAAATATAATAACATCCCGGCATAACATGTAAGGTCCAAAATCAAAGAATTTTTTTTAATAATTAAATCATTAAAAAAATCCAAAGAAAAATGATTCATTGAAGTGAACATGTTAAGATTTTAAAATGGAATGTTTTAAAAGGAGTGAGCATTTACGCTTCCCAATATTTTTGAGGATCACACACCTAACAATGCATTTTTTTCCCCTGGTCAATGGTAGTATAATAAATTATCATTTTAGGTTAACTAATTAACATATTTTAAAAGAGTTTGCCCTTTCATTGCAATGAACAGTGTAAAGGCCAATCATTTTTTCACTTAGTTTCTTATATATTTTAGGATTCTTTTCTCTTTTTTTTTTATTATTTCAGATTTTTTATTTTATTTTATCATCCAGGTTTACTGGGTATAGAGTTCTGTAACTTATTTTGATTTAGTTTTTTATAAAATTATCTCGTGTTTATGATCTAAATCGCTAGCTTTGCAAGTTAATTGTGTGAATTTATGTTTTTATTTTATTTTCATTTTTCAATATTGAGTTGATTGAGATTTGAACTTTATAATTTTTTATATTTTTTTTCTTGATTTATCATGGTCATCTAAGCTGGGTTTGACTAGTTAACCTGGGTTGACTCGATTCATATTTTGCTTTTTTTTTAATCCTTGTTGATTAAAAATTAAAATTTATACTTTTTTATTTGATTTTTATAGAATTATCACAATCTTATGACTTGTTATCTCAATCCGGTTTTGTCATTTTAAATGATTTTTTTAATGTCATCCCTCAATATTAGATTGATTGAAAATTAAATTTTATAATTTATTTTGAATTGTACGAGGTTATCCTAACTCAGGTCATGAGTTTTGTTGGTTGACTCAAGTGCTTTTTTTAGTTTGTTTTTTAATTGATTTTTTAATATTACCTTTCAACTTAGTGTTGATTGATAATTGAGTTTATAATTTATTTCAATTTGCTTTCTGTTGGGTTATTCTGATTTTATAATTCATGTTTGACAAGTTAACTCAAGTTGACTTAACTTATTTTCTTAAGTTAAATTTTGTTTTTAATCTCATAAATCAACATTGGGTTGATTAATAATTCAGTTTAATAAAAAATATTTATTTGCTTTCTATAGAGTTATCAAGATCTCATGATCTGATTAATGGATTTGATAAGTTAACATGAGTTGATCTGAGTCGATCCAATACGTTGTTGTCATTGTAATATTTTTAATTTCCTTTCTATTAGGTTATTCTGATTTTATAACCTATGTTTGACAAGTTAACTCGAGTTGGCATAACTAATTTTTTTAAGTTAAATTTTGTTTTTAATCTCATAAATCAACATTGGGTTGATTAAAAATTAAGTTTAATAAAAAAATATTTATTTATTTTCTATAAAGTTATCAAGATCTCATGATTTGGGTATGAATTTGATAAGTTAACATGAGTTGATCCGAGTCAATCTAATACATTGTTGTCATTGCAATATTTTTAAAAAGATAGTGTCCTCGGTTTTTTAAGCCAAACTATATTTTTATCAATCGTTCAGATTATTATTTAATTTGTGAAGTCTATCAACCCATATTAAATTAACTCTTATATTGTTTTTTTGATAAAACAATTATTAACAACACCTGATTATATTTTTTATGTTAAAAAAATTGATTTGACCAACACTATAGGACAAAAAATGATGACATAAAATATAATTTATATTACTTCTTAGATCTTGATTGGTTGATAGCTGAGATATATTGTAATGTCAATTGCACTTTTTGAAAAGATATCCTAATTTCAAACCCTTCATTTGTTAAAAACTAGTAAAACAAAAACACATTGCTTTAGTTAAGATCCTTTGTTAGGCCAAGAAAACAAAATATATAACCGATAGTGAGCCTAAACTAATAGTCCATGAGGGTAAATTAAAAGGCCTGGATATACCCATACTAGCTTAAATCATTCACCAAACAAGACATATTTAGAGCATAAAGAGCACAACCACATATATTCCTATATTAATTCGAGTATAGTATAGTAGGCTGGGCCAAGAAATCCATGATCTAGAGCTTAACTCAATCATAGTTTTAATTTAAACAAGAGAAGATATAAACCTAGCCAAACTTGGTTGATTCAATGAGTTGACTTGTGACTCGGTCAAACCTGATCTAAATATGATCGAGTTAACATCAAGTATTTTTTTTTAAATAAAACAATGTTATTTTAATTAAAATAATAATTTATTAAGATTTTAATATTCACAAATTAACTTATAACCTAATAACACATTTTCTAAGTCATACTACAAGTCGAGTATGACACCTATAGATATTAATCTAGTTATTTGTCCTCTGAGTAATTGACAATTCAAAAGTTTAGTATAATATCAACGAGTTGACAAAAGCTCATTTATAATAAAAAAAAGGAGCGAGCATAAAATCATAGATATTCTTGAAAACACTAACAAGAAAGTCAACAACCTTTGAGGTTGAACCAAATACACCATTGATAATGACAAGGTTAAAATCTAAGACAAATAAGGTATATGTCCTTTCTTTTTATTTATTTCTATATATACAAATCCAATATGTTTATTTTTTATTGTTAAGTTTGGTGAGTTGAATATACATTTCTTAATTTTTTAGTATAAGTTTTCAATGGGATTCTGGTAGACTAGTAGCAAAGGTTGATATTTGTAAGAAAACAACTTTGTGATAATAATACACTTGTTGATTACAATATCCAAAAATGTTATGGCTTTTTGTGACTTTTGTTTTTTAATTTTTTTTAAATCAATATATTCATTAACAAAATACAAAAGAATATTGTTATAATAGTATCACACCCATAAAATATTATTCATTATAACATTATTTTATGTTTTTTTTTTCATTTCAATCCTTCAATAATTAAATTTATTTATTTATTTTAAATTTCATTATTTGGAATTAAGTTTTTTTGGGAATTGTGCTTCATATTGTTTTTCCCCATTAGGTTATATACCAATCTCATAAAATTAGTTTTTTTTCTTGATCTCAACTTTCAATTGGAGTAGGATTTTATATTTTTTTTCCTATGAATTTATTCTAATCTTATAATGTAGGTTGAAAATTTAAATTGTTGACTTGAGTTAACACAAGCTGTTTTTTTAAGCTCTTTCAATTTCATCTTTTATGTTGAGTTGGTTGGAAATTATGATTTAAAAAAAATATATATTTGCTTTCTATAAGGTTATCCTGATCTCATAACATGGATCACGAGTTTGACAAGTTGATCTAAGGTTGATTCTTTTTTATTTTTTTGGTATTTTTTAATTAAAATTTATTAACCTTTTCAATTTATTTTCCATAAGGATATATCTTGATCTCATTATCTTAGTTGCAAGTTTGGTATATTAACTCTAGTTGAATCAATTTATTTTTTTCGTTCTTTTCTACTTGAATATATATATATGTTTTCAATTTCACCATTTGACAACTTAATCTTTATTTATATTTCAATATTAGGTTGTTTAGGATTTAAGTTTCAATTTATTTTAATTTATTTTCTATGGAGTTATCCTGGTCTCATGAATTTATTTTTTCCTCTCAATTTCAACCTTCAACATTGAATTTGTTGGAAATAAAGATTTTTTTATTTTCTTTTTATGAAATTATTTTAATCTCATAACTTAAGTCATGAGTTTAACAAGCTAGCTTGAATTGACTTAAATTTTTTTTATCCTGTTTTTAATTATTATTTTTTTGATTTCATCATTCGATATAAAGTTGGTTTGAAATTAAACTGCAAAGTTGTTTTTTTGCTTTGTATGGATTCATCTTGATCATATGATCCACGTTACGGGTTTAACAAGTTAACCTAATATGACTTTGGTAGATTATTTTTGTCTTTTTTTTATAAAAAAAATCAATATGTTTTCAATTGTCTCTTTTAACGTTAGGTTGATTAGTAATTAACCTTTATAATTTTTTTATAAGGTTATCATAGTCTCATGACTAGAGTTTTAGATTTGTCATGTTAACTTGAATCAATCAAATATTATCCTGTAATATGTGTAAATAATGTAATAAGAGATCTACATGTTGTGAAAATATGATGGTAATTCATCGAGTCGATGATGCATCTTGTTTTAAGGTTGCATGATGGGATGTTTGACTAATCCGTGAAGGTACTAGCTCGAAAGTTTAATCATTACCCATTGATTTGTCACAAATGAGTATTTTTATCTTTTTCACCAATGTGTTTTAAGTGATAGTTGTTTATATTGAATGTCATTAATTAGGTTTACTACTACTTAAATAAAGGCTTTGATGATGTCCCAACATATCTTAAGGTGATTAATAGACGACTCATGTGAGTGGATAAATTGGTTAGTCAAATTGGTTAATTACTTATTCTTGTAATTTGTTCCACTTTTCTTAGCCTAGATGACCAAAATTAGTGTACCCGGATGTTGGAGGCTCTATATGTGCAAAACATCTCCTATGATAGGTTAGAAGACTTTCTAATGCTTAAGTATCTTTATAGAGAGAGAAAATTATATTTTTTAAGAGAGATACTTTAAAAATATGTATGTGTGAATAAAGATATTCAAAACCCTTTAAGTGAGTGGTTCAGAGGTTATTTATAGCCTTTAAACCTTTTTTTTGTTGGAGTGGAAGGATTGTAGAGTCATTTCACCTTTATAAGTTAATCTTGAATCATGATTTGTATTCCACTCAGCATACCTAAGACACCACAACCACACACCTGTATGAAAATGGTAGGCTACGAGAGATTTTTATGCACCTAAAATGTAGGTGGAGTAGGATCCAATCTAAAAAAGCTTCGGGAGATGACTGTAAGGCATGATGTAGAGAGCGAGGAGCACCAAGCCTAGAGCTCAGGCATATTAAAAAATCACAAGGGATAAATATTAGGCTTAGATCATAAGTCCAAGCCCAAACGATATTTAAGACTGGATCCGGCAAGGCGTAGACCTATATGTCATGCCTATAAAAATTAGGTTTAGTAGGGTGATATACCATAAAGCTTGAGCCTAGTAAGGTACCAAGACCATATAAGTTGGGTTTGGCCATAGAGTCACAACTATCAAGTTGAAGCTAATAAGCCATAACCAAGGAGCCATAAAACCACAAAGTTATAGTCACAAATCCAAATAGCTAAGAGGCCAAAGAGGCAATAAACTGAGGAAACATTGAACTAAAATAATTTGTTTAATTTTTTTCTTTCTAAAATACATTAAACCCTAAAATTGAGAGAGAGGGGGAGGGGGGTATTTAAATTAATTTTTGGGAAGGAAAAGTACATATAATAGGGCATGATAAATTCGAGGGAAACATTATCAAAAGGAAAGGGGGCTTTTATTTATTTTATAATCAAGGTAATAAATGTGGAAACAAACAGAGTTTTTTATATATAGAAAATTAATGAAAATAGGTATTAAAACTACTTTTGAGGACATTATTGTTTTTTTTTTTTAATCAAGATCATTTCAATGGAATCAATTGTTTTGACACGGAGTTCATGTTTTTAGTATATAATTACGTATACAGAATATGCTTTTATGTTAATTTTAAGTCTTAAGAATTGTTCATTTGAAGCAGCCTCAGAGTACATGATTGAAGCAATAAAACTCAAAATTCGCAGAGGCCATGATGGGCAAACGCTCTACTTCGAAACTTCCAAGTTTAAGGAATAAAAAGTAAAAACCTTTCGTTAGCATGTGTTGATAATTTACACGATCCCTGCACTTTTCCAGGGTTATTCAAGAACTGAATTGAAATTGCAGTGACGATCCCGCAGGATTTTTTCGGTAAGATGAAGAAATTGGTCAAGACATTAACAGATCGCAGACATCTTGTGGAAAATTGGAGAGGTGCTGTGACAGTGAACGTAATAGACACGAACGTAGCTATAACATGAAATTTGTAAATTATTGTTCCTGATAGTTATGAAGAACTGATATCATGCTCACGCTATCTTCTCCCTTCCTTTAAATTGGAAGAAAGATCACAAAAAAAGAAGGATTTACCTGATAAAAGCTTTCATGTTGTTATAAATTGAGTGACCCTCCGCAACTGCTGAAACAATGGAACTAAAGGTATCATCTGCCAGAATCATATCAGAAGCTTGCTTTGCCACCTGCAGTAGAAAATTGGCAGATATAACCCTTAGTCCTAAAAATCTTTCCCTGCGCGACTTGGAAATAATATGAAAATTAACTTTTTAATTGTAATTAAAAGGTGCAAGTTTGCTTAAGGAATGAAAATGGAACATAATAAAAAAGAAGGGTTGGCTGCACCACAATATCCCCAAATAAATGGTTGTTCAGGTGGCCTCAGTTCCCGTTATTCCCATGGCAATTCCAATGTCTGCGAGTTTAAGTGCAGGTGCATCAGTGACACCATCTCCGGTCATTGCCACAATCTCACCCACATCCTTCAGCATCCTAACAATTTCTTGCTTGTGTCTTGGCTCAGCACGTGAGAAGATCTTTCCTCCAGGTTTCGACAGAACCTTCATTTGTTGCCAAGGGGAAAGAGCTGTTAACTCTTTGCTGGTAAAACTTCTTCCTCTGAGATCCTCAACTTCATCAAATAACTTGATTTCCTTACAGATAGCCTCTGCAGTGGACTTACTATCCCCAGTTACTCTAATACCAGCACCTCTACAATCCTCAATTGCTTAGTGAACTTCCTCACGTGGGGGTCCTATTCAATATTGAAACTTCATTGTACCTTACTGATCTTGACTATAATTAATGAAAAGAAAAGCATTAAAGCAAGCAGTTTTCTCCTATCACTATTTAGCAAACATCTAGGAGATAACAAGTTAGTCACCAACTCTGTTGTAGTGGTTTTAATTTGATCAAATTAAGAAGATTGATAATGATAATCACCTTAACTAGGAAGTCGATTTTGTCCATTTGGCTCCCGGATAATAACACTCATTGACTTGCGGACGCGACCAAATTCCAATGTGGCAAACCTTTTCAATCCTTCTGCCCATCATTCGCAACTCCCTGTACTAACCAAAAGTCAATAATATAGAAGGCTGCATAACAGTTGCACGACTTGCATCATATGAAATATTTTCGGTTTCTGCTTACCTAAATTCACAGTGCTGCGATCAATCATATAGTTTGCAGCAAGCTGCAGATCCTGAATTTTGTCTCTTGCCTTAGCACCTGGGACACCCATCTTCTCAACCAAAACCTTTAGAGCAGCCTCAGTAGGCAAACCTGTAGCCCTGAAAAGATGACCCTCACAAAAGATCCCCGCATCATTACATACCGCACATATCTCTGTCATGGCTTGCAAATATCCATATTGTAGCAAGTCCAGTCAACAATTCCACCATCCTTAGGATCATAAGTTGTTCCTTCCACATTAAAAATTCGATACGAGGTAGTTTTTCCACCCAGCGTCAAGAATTCCATCACGGACATCTGGTTTGTAGTCAAAGTCCCAGTTTTATCTGAACAAATCACAGTTGTGCATCCTAAAGTTTCGACACTTGGAAGCTTTCTCACAATTGCATGCTTTTGTGCCATTTTCCTGGTACACAGAGTCAAAAATATTGTTATTACCGCAGGAAGGCCTTCTGGAATTGCTGCTACAGGTAAGGCAACAGCTATCTTGAAATAATAAGTGCATTTCTCGAAAGAAAATCTGGTATTTGCAGGCCAACCATCCACAACATCCCATGAGAGTAAATTTTTGTGATTAATGATCCATACAACTAGGAAAACATGCCCAATTGCAGTAAGCCTTTTACCAAATTTATCCAACTTCTTTAATGGAGTATCACTCTCTTCCAGAGAAGTCTCGTGTAGTTGCTTCTGAATTTTTCCAATCTCATTTTTCATCCCGGCCAGTGCTTATAACAATACAAATACAGCTCCCATTCACAACAATTGTGCCGGAAAAAATGAAATTTTCCTTAGCCTGCAACTCACAATCTTCCATGAATATGGGAGCAGTGCCTTTCAAAACAGGCATCGCCTCTCTAGTCAATAAGATCTGCTCAACTCTCAAAGTCGATGTCATCAAAACAGCCACTCTCATGGCGGCAGGCTCTTTATCCCCCACCCGCAGCTCCACTAGGGACAAGCTCCCGAGCTGGCAAGTCTGGTAAAATGTACCCATCTCTCAAAACCTTTCCCGATTCACATTGCATCTCCTTAAGGGCTTCAAGAGCCTTTTCAACATTAGTCTCTTGCCAAACCCCAACAAAAGCATTAGTGACTAAAATCAAAACTATAAGTGGCTCCACATAAACTTCAAATCCAGCCTCCCTATACTCACCCCCATGTAAATAGGCTAGAATAAACGATATAAAAGCAGCAACCAGAAGTAACTTTACAAGCATGTCATCAAATTGTTCCAATACTAACCGCCACAAGGGCTTACCCTTCTCTTTAGCAAGCTCATTCCAGCTATACCTCTCTCGCCGCTTCCCAGCCTCGTAAGAGCTCAGACCCTTATCTAACTTCACATCATACTCTTTCAAACACTGCTCACCCCACGTAAGAGCTTAATGTTAGATTTTTTTGTTGATGGATAATGCTTACTTGATGAAGAAGAAGGAGAGCGCACACACAGTATGTAGTATATTTTCAACTTATAAACGTATTACAAAAACATGTAATAATCATGACATATACTGCCAAAAACATGGATGATAAACATTGGGCACAAGGACACATCTTCTACCATTCATTCTGATTTGGTGACTCTGATCCTTATGACAACTGTGAATTTCCATAAACAATAGCATAGCATTTAACAGGTATTTTTCAAAATAGAAGGTTCTTTTCTTCTTCCCTGTCACCATTAATCTGCAGATTGTCTTCTGCAAAATGCATTGTTTAGTGAGTAGCTAATTATCAACAACCTCTCCTAAGCTAAGCTGCTTACGGGCTTTACTCCAAGTTTCAATTTGTTGAATCTATTTTTAGGTAGAGATTTAGTAAAAATATCTGCTAGTTGTTTTTCACTTTTACATAATTTCATATTGATCACACCTTTTTGCAGAGCTTTCTTTATGAAATGATATTTCCTGTTTATGTGCCTAGTCTTTTGGTGAAAATTAGATTCTTAGCTATTGAAATTGTTGAAATACTGTCACACAACAAGGGTGTTGCTTCAATTTGCATTTCACCAAAATCATCAAAAACAAATCTCAACCATATAGTATGTGTTGTTGCCTTAGATATTGAGATGTACTCAACTTCTGCTGTTGATAATGCCATTGTGTTTTGTTTTAAAGAGTCTTAAGAGAATGCTCCACTTCCAAAACTAAATACGTAGCCAGAGGTGCTTCTGCTATCATTTTCATTGTCAGCCTAGTCTGCATCACAAAATCCAATAAGGGTTGCTAATAGATTTCTCACAGATTCATTACAATAGCTGAGAATCCTTGAACATATCTTTGAACTCTTCTTGCAACTCCCATATGCTTTTTGTAGGACTGTTCATGAACCTTGATAGCAAATTGCAGCATGCATTAGATTAGGTCTAGTTTCGGTTAAGTATAATAGGCTTCCTACAATTTTCCTGTAGAGACCTTAATCAAAAAGCTCACTTTCATCCACCTTTTTTAGTTTCTCATCAGTAGGCAAAGGAATTGACATTGGTTTGCAGTCTTGAAGTCCAAATATCATTAACAAGGATTTGACATACTTGTTTTGGTGGATAAATACTCCTTGATCAACTTGTAGTATTCTCATGCCCAAGCAATGATGAAGGAGTCCAAGATCAGACATCTCATATCTCTGCATCATCTTCTTTTTGAACTCAACAAGCATCTTCTCATTGTTACTAGTATAAACAATATCATCAATATAAATTGAGACAATGATCAAGTCTTTTTCACTGTCAGCCCTTGTATATATAATGGCTTCACTTGTGCTTTTTTTGAACTTACACATGGAGAGATGTGCATCAATCTCACTATACTAGGCTTTTAGAGCATGTTTAAGTCCATATAAAGCCTTCCTTAATTTATAGACCTTGTGACTTGCATTCTTTACCTCAAAACTTTTAGGTTGTTCAACATATTCTTCTTCATCAAGCACACCATCTAGAAATGTTTACTTAACATCCAGCTAAAATAATTTCCAATTCTTTTGTGCTACAAGTGCAATAAGAGTTAGAATTGTGTCTAACCTTGCTACTAGAACAAAGGTTTCATTGTAGTCAATTCCAAGTTTATGTGCATAGCCTTTTGCTACTAGTATGGCCTTGTGTTTTGAACTGTTCCATGAAGATTAAGCTTAGTTTTAAACACCCATCTCTCACCTATAACAGGTTTGTCAACAAGTCTCTCCACTAGTTCCCAAGTGTTGTTTTTCTCTATCATTTCCAACTCTATATTCATAGCTTCTTGCCAAGCTATATCGCCAGCTACTTCTTGATAATTCTCTAGCTCTATGATGAACATATGACATCTTTGATATATATCTTCAAGAGTTTTAAGTTTTCCTTGAGTTGAACTAGGAGTGGAGTCTTGACTACTGTTTCTATTAGTATATTTAATTGACATATCAACCGAGGAGTTTAGGTGAGAACTTCCACCATAATCAAACTGAATTACATCAGTTTGTTCTTCATTGGCTTTGCTTCCTTCTTCATTGCCTTCAAGAACAAGATGTGGGGGAGCATATTCCAGCTGATTTCTCTCCCAAGTTCAAGACTTGTCTTCATCAAATATAACACTCCTTAATAGCACAATCTTTTTAAATTGCAACACATACACTCTATAATCCTTTTCAGCCTTGCCATCAAATGCTTGCCTCAAAGCTAATAGGATATGAGTATAACAGAGGCATCCAAAAACTTTTAGATGTTTAATTCCTGGCTTCTTGCCTCTAAATGCTTTGAATAGAGTTTTGCTTGGCACAAACCTCTATTTTAGAGGTACACAACTGTGCTTATAGCTTTAAAAAAAAAACATTGGAATCCTTTTTTTGTCATCATGGATCTTGTCATCTTACAAATTGTTCTATTTCTTCTTTCAACAACTCCATTTTGTTGAGGAGAGTAAGCAATTGTTAACTGCATCTTCATTCCCATATTTGCACAGAAATCTTGAAATTCATGTGAGGTATATTTCTACCACCTCTATCACTTCTTAGCTTCTTCAATTTGAACCCACTTTGCACTTCAACAAACATTTTGAACTTCTTCAACAAACATGTACTTGTTATCTCCAAACAGAATATAATAACCATACTCCATCATTTGTCCTACACTTGGTAGATTCTGATCCATACTTGGAACCAGCAACACTTCATTTATGTATCTTTTCCCATGTTGAGTTTCAACCACTAGAGTACCTTTCCCAGTTGCTTGTAAAAGTTCTCTAAAGCCTATTTTCATTGTACAGGTCACAGTTTTGTCAATGTTTATTAAACTTGACTCTTGTGATGTCATGTGATTGTTGCAGGCACTGTCCATAAATATACACTTCTATCTTGCAAGCTTGCAGCATGACAATCATAGAATATGGTTCTTATGGTCAATTCGTCCTCCTTTACAAAATTAGCTAGTTATTTGTGACTATGATTATCACAATCCTTTGCATTATGACTATAATGGTTGCATTTCCTACATCTAGGTTTTCCTTTATGTCTGCATAGGCCAAAACGATACTTCTGGCATACTTGACATTGTGGTTTCACACTTCTTTGGCTATTGTTTCCATGTTTTTTTTGTGAATTGAAATCATTGTTCCAATTTGCTCCAACACTATGGTGCTAGTTTGAGTTGTGATTGTTGTGCATGTTCCCACTTTGAGACCAGCCTAAACCCCTTTGTTCTTATCCCTACCATTTTTTATTTGGCCTACCCTGTGAGCCCTGATTGCCATGGAATTGATTATTTCCAACCTTAAGACTACTAAAGGCTCTCTTAGTTCTAGTTAACTTGTCTTTTTCATCATACATATCCTCTATTTTATCATACTCTTTGACATATGCAATGACCTCTTCAACTGTAAGCACATTAAGGTCTCCGGTTTCTTCAATGATCAAAATAAGACTTATATCTTTTACCTAGACTCATCAACAACTTTTGCATTATTCTTGTTTTAAATACATCTTCTCCAAGTGATTTCAGATTATTCACAGTTTCAAAATACTTACCAAATAATTATCTAAGCTTTCACCATTTGTCATTCTCATGCATTCAAAATTAGCTCTAAATACTTGAAGCTTTATAGATCTTACCTTTTTATCTCCTCTGAACTCTCTTCTCAAGACATCCTAAGCACCTTTGCAGTCTTCTCATTCCTGATATGAGGAAAATGGTCATTAGATAATGCTCCTTAAATAAGATTCAGTGCCTTGGTGTTTTTTTTATTTTGTTTTCTCTTAAGATAGCAGGAGCTTCTCCTAGAATGTGCTCAGCTTCACTTCCTTCACCTGCAGATTCATCTTTCACCTCAAGAGTGGGCTGAGGTATTATACTGACCTCTACTACATCCCATAGATCGTATGCTATAAGGATAGTCTCCATTTTGACAGCCTAGAAATCATAGTTTATGGCATTGAACTGTGGAGTTCGTAGAACTCCTCCAAACAAACCTCTATCGATCAGACTAGAGCTCTGATATCATGTTAGATTTTGTTGTTGATGGATAATGATTACTTGATGAAGAAGAAGGAGAGCACACACATAGTGTTTAGTATATTTTCAGCTTATAAAATCGATTACAATAACATGTAATTATGATGACACATAATGTCAAAAACAATGATGCTAAACTTTAGGCACAATGACACATCTTCTAGCATTGATTTTGATTTGGTAACTATGATTCTTGGACCTGGCTTTAGTTAGTTATCACGGTACACCTAAAATTAATACAAGTGACAGTCGTGAATTTTCATAAATAGGAGCATAACATTTAACAACTATTTCCCAAAATAAAAGGTTCTTTTTTTCTTCTTCCTTGTCACCATTAATCTACAT
This sequence comes from Salix arbutifolia, assembly GCA_025169955.1. NCBI lineage: Eukaryota > Viridiplantae > Streptophyta > Magnoliopsida > Malpighiales > Salicaceae > Salix > Salix arbutifolia. The sequence continues at coordinate 12,077,562 of CM045903.1, forward strand.
GATTCTCTTCTGCAAAATGCATTGTTTAGTGAGCAACTTAATTATGAACACTTAATTCACTCCAAACAAAAATCTAAATTCAACTTCCTGTATGAATTACAAAGTTGATTACAAAGTCAAATTTAACAACCAGATTAGGAAAAAATATTGAATGAATTTCATTATTTCTATATATATATATATATATATATCACAACATGCACAAATAAAGCATGTAAGTTTATTAAATTTAAAAGCAAAGGTATAGTAAACCAAAATCACTTTGGAGTACATTTTTTCAATAATCACTAAAACATTCATGCCATAGTGTGAAGAAAAAAAGTGAAGAGCATGAAGACTCTCATTGTGAAGGATTATATTTCCAGCACACCAAACCCATCCACCGAAAATTAAATTCTGTAAAAACTGATTTTATCATACACCCACCAAAAAAATAAACTAGTTATTAAATGCTCCCAACAAACAAAATAAATAGAAAAATCCTTATATTAGCCTCTAAAAAGAAAAGAGGCAAGTAGGAACAACTAACAACAAAAAGAAAACACCATGTGAAATCTCACCCATTAATCAAGACAACCATCTTGACAATAAAAGAATACAGACTCTTTCTGGCTTGTAATATTAGTAATAATAAATGAGAAATGTTGAAAAAGTAAAAAAAAATAAAATAGAGAGATAAACAAAATTCTAACCCTTGAATGATGAGTTTAAGACAAGAAAGATGATTAGCTTGGAGACAACGTAAAGGCTACAAAGAAAAAATCTTTCTTCTTTAAGAAAACATTAAATAAAGAAAGGAAGAGAAGAATCACTTAGTCCATAATTGTCATTAAGAGTCGTCCTTATATTATTTTGGTGGTGCATGCATGGTTGTTTATTTACCAAACACTGTTTTCAGGAATGTCTTTTGAAAGATCTCAATGTCCCTGACTCAATAAAAAAAAATGGTTTATTTTTGAAAAACAAAAGCATAGCCTTATTTTTTAAATGAATGGTACTTATATATTATGATTATTAAAATAATTATTGTTACAATAAGATAACATAATTTTTGTGATACTGCAAAAATATCTACTTATGAAATGAAAATAATTATTTTCTATTTTAAAACGATAATGTATTTTATGAATTGTAATTTTAAAATAGTATTAACAATTAACATAGTCATGGAATAATAGATAAGTAATTATTAATATTTCTACATGAATTTGCTCAACTACAGGAATTGCCAACCAAAACACGACAAGCCGATTGAATTTTACTGGCTTATCGAACAACATTGTTAAACTGGTCAAAAAGATAAAAACATAAGATATCTCGACAAACAACCCTTTCCCAATCAAATGAGTTTGCTTTTGTATCTTGCCATTTGATTTTCAATCTACAAGCTCGACCCATTTAGTTGTTGCTATGCAATTTCTTGGAGTTTGTTGATAACGATTACAAATGGACCTTGGGTGAACAAGGCCAAGACTTTGTGACCTAACAATTAACATTTTTTTTTTATTCATTTAACTTTAGTTTTTTTTCTAAATTGTTTAGTCTTTATCTTATATTGCTTGGTGGGTTAATATAGTTAACCAGGTTTTGATTTTAATTTTTCTCTTTAACCTTTTTTTTTAGAAATTGACCTTTTGCTTCATTTTCATTCTTTAACACTAGGTTATTAGACCTTGAGTTTTTTGATTTTTTTACGGGGTTATTCTAATATTATATACTTAGTTAGTTGTGGTCAAGTTAGCTTAGATTGACTTTATCATCATTTAAATATATTTATTTATTTTAGAAAAAAACTGGATCCGTCCCACAACATAACTCGGGCCACCATTTAAGTTTTAAATATGTTGAAAAACTCTTTAATGCCTTTATTTTCCAAGTTAACCAACTTAACTCATATTAGGCACCAAATTAACATAGATGGTTATAGGATGACAAAGATTTTAGCATTTTAGTGTCTATTTAAAAGTGTGATAAAAAATATTTTTCAAAGTATTTTTTACTCCAAAACACATAAGAATAATATTATTTAAAAAAAATTGACACCAACACATCAAAAGAATCTAAAAATTATTATAAAAAATAATTTTAAACAAAAAATATTAAATTTTAATAGTAATCGGGTTGAACCTCAATGTCAAATATTCTTAGTTATGTTTTGAAAAAATCAGCCCATTATTTATACAAAAGTTAGGATATTGATATTTTAAGTGTCTGATTCCCCCTTGCTCCCTCATTTTTATAGCTCGGTGTCTCAACTATTAATTGTGTCATTCATCTATTAATAATGTTATCGATAAATATAACTCATGAATTAAGAGGTGGATCCATCAAAAGACAATATGGATCCTAAAACCTTAAAAAAATATTGGGATTGATTTTGTTCTTTGATATATCATCTCAACAATTAAGTTAAGGAGCACATTTTCAATTCCAATTTTTTCATCTTCACTACATGTTTTAAACATAAGTAATTTTTAACATGTTTGAAAGTGTCTCAAATAAAAGTTTACAAAAAAGTATTTTTTATTTTAATGTTTAAATAAATTTTAATATATATTATTTTAATATATATCTGAATAAAAATTGTTAATTAATGCTTATTCACACTATTTTTCTTGTAAGGTTTTGGATTCCATGTCATTCTTTAACATAGACACCCTCAAAGTTTTTACTAACATCCATCCAGATATTTAATCATGATTTTATTAACAAATATGTAAATAAATTGACATTTGCCAGAATTATTCTTGTAAATATTTAATCGTGATTGTCATTCTTTAACATAGACACCCTCAAATTTTTCTTTTGTAAATATTTAATTAGAATGAAAATCATAAAATTATCTTCAAGATTTAAAGTAGAGATGCTTGTTGAAGATTATCATAATTATCTTCTTAATTGTATGATAAAGATTGAACTCTGTAATTATATGATAAGAGTAGTCCACGTAAATCTTTAATATCTCATACTTATCTCTTATTCTTTAAGAGATAGATTTGTAAAGGGTTATTAAAGTCGTATCATAGAATGAAAGAATAAGATTTTGAATCAATTAATTTCATCTTGATATCAGAGCATGGTTCCTCTATCTGAATTCTTGAAACACAAACCCTTCTCTCTATAACTTGTTGAAAAACCATGGCCATCGAATCCACCACCAAATCCCCTTCTTCAGTTGGCTTTAATGTTGGCATAACCCTTACCAAAACCAATTATGATGTCTAGTCCTAAATTATTGAAATGCATATAGCTGGTCATGAAAAAACTAGATTATATTATTGGTGATTCTCCTCGCCTTAATCTAAGGATCCTTTATATTCCAAATGGTATGCCAAAAATCAAAAGGTTAAAGGTTGGTTACTCACATCAAAGTCACTAGAGATTATGTTGTGATACTTTTTCCTCTGTATTGCTTGTGCCAAAGAATTTTATGATGGAATTGACAAAACACACAAATATTTGCTCTCAACCAACGTGCTTTTTCCCTCCGTCAAATTGGTCGTTCCCTTCCCATATATTATGGTGAACTTGTTGAAATCTTTCAAACGTTACCATAAAGGATCCCGATGATATCATTGCATAAAAAAATTCCATTAATAGATTACAAATTCATATATTTTTTAATGGCATTGATGCTGAATTTGAAAAGTGTGAGGGGAGATTCTTTACATGGATCCATGCATAGACCTTGAACATATATATGCATATGTGCGTCGTGAAAAAAATCATCAGAGTCTCTTAAATGGTGATTTGAGTACCTCTGATTTTGTTTCCATGCTAGCACGTTGACCCAATCCACTTACATATCGAACCAGACGTGTGCTCCAGCTTCTTCCACACCAACATCCCATAGTTTTGATATTGGAAATAAACATCATGGATTATCTGGAACTCCTAGATCCTGTACTCATTGTGGTGGCACAGGACACACTATATCTCATTGCTATGACTTGATTGGCTACCCTAAATGACAAGACCCTATCAAGGCTCCAACTAATCATACCTCAAACCTTACCTCTACTGCATATGTTGCCATCGTCAAAGCTGAAGAGTCTATATCAGATTCTGATGCTTTAAATTCCTCGTCTGATTTCCTATATAAGTCTTTCAAAACCTCTTTTGCATATATTGGATCTTGTACATGGATTATTGATTTTGGATCAACGGATCACATGTCATTTGATGCTTCTATTTCTACTTTGAAACCCTCTCAAAATCTTGTTGTCTCTACAACCAAGGGCACTCCGGCTATAGTTATTGGTGAATGTTCCCACTCTCTAAACCATCTTAACTTAGATGTTGTTCTTGTGGTGCCTTCACTCAACTTTTGACTTGTTATCAGTATCTTAGATTACCACTTCCTTGAATTGTGTTGTGATTGTTTGGTCTAACTATTGTTTCTTTAAGGTATTGCTTTTGCTTTTGTGGTTGAGGTTTTAAAAAAACAGTTTTATAAAAAGCACTTTAGCTGCGGTTCAAAATAAGTTTTGAAGTGTTTGGTTAAAATTGTGGTTAAGTTTGAAGTTTAATATAGAATAAAAAAATCCCTTTAAATAAAAAATTAAAAATATAATATGAAAAATAAAAATAATAAAATCTCTAAACTAAAAAAATAGTTAGGATTTTATTTATTTATTATTATTTTAATATAAAAAATAAATTATAAAAAATAAAAATAAATTATTTTAATAAATTTTAAAATAAAAATAATTAACCTCTACTGACATAACCATTCCACGCACCCAAAATCTAACTCTCACTCTGCTTCCCAACCATCTCCTGACCCTCTCTTCTCTTTCAATCTCCTCTCCGATCTCCCAAGGCACACCTTCATCTCTGCTCACCTTTTTGAATTCTAACCGTGACCAGCCATAACAAGGCTAATCTGCGAGATGTTGATTTTTCAGGTAATAATGTTAAAGGAAAGATACCCAGTTCCATTACACTTCTTGAAAATCTTGGAAGTCTCAATCTTTACTCAAATGCACTTACTGGGGCAATCCCCGATAATTTTGGTGACTTGATTTCACTAAAGAATGTGTCTTTAGGGTCTAACTCTTTATCTGGGGCGATCCCGGATTCAATGTCAGCAATTCTTGATTTAGCTTATGTTGATATGAGTTCAAATCAGTTGAATGGGACAGTGCCAAAGTTTTTTGCAGAAATGAAGAAATTGAAGTACCTGAATCTTGAGAGTAATGAGTTTCATGGTGTTTTGCCTTTCAATCTTACTTTTATGAAGAGATTAGATGTGCTTAAAGTCGATGGAAACAATAATTTGTGTTACAATAAATTTCAGGTGAAGAAAACTGGTTGCAGAGGGAATTTTTTTGTATTTATGCTATATTTTTTTGTATATTAAAAACCTTTTTCAGTTCTTCAATCTTGTAGAGGGATTTTAGGTGACAATGGATTAATTCAGAATTAATATTCCAACGGTATTTTTTCTGATAAATCACAATGAAAAGTAGACAAGACACAAGAAAAGCAGATAATATTTGCTTTTCTTGCACCGGTGTTTGGAGGAAAATTGGACGTGGGACCCATGTCACAAACCTCTGGTTGTAGGATAACCACACACGTATGTGCTTTTTTTCAACCTACTTTTTCAAACTGGAGGTGTGGCAGCAATGCCAAACGGCCACTTAGTGGCCGTTTTAGAATTGTGTTTCTAACTGAGTTTTGAGAAAAAACAACTTCATCATCGTTTGGTTATTATAAAACCACAATTTCAATTGCTATGAGACCACCAAAAATTGAGGTGCAACCTTAGTTTTGGAGAAGCTGCCTTCAGTTGCTTTTCATTGGACGAAAGGGGATTTCAGCTTTTGTTTTGTAACTTCCTGTTCATCTTCCTGAATTTGTATAATTAAAAATATATGTAATAACATATCAATCTTAATGTCCATGAAAAATAAATTCTCAAGAGAAATAAAAAGAAAATTGACTTGTATTTAATCATCTCAAGAAATATCAAAACATCTCCGGTCTCAAATTCACTTCCTTCTCCTGCTTCACAAATTGTCACAAGGTAGATCATCTTCCTCAACTCGTGGTAGCCACACCCCAGGGTTCTTGAAGCAAATGAACACGTGTCGATCATAAGGATCAACAATGCCAACGAGGTTGGACTTGTACATCTCCGATCGAGCGTACTTGGCGGCGGCGTTCTCGATCTTCGTTGTGGAAACATTCTCCGTCTCCACCATTGAAAACTAAAGGACACGTCGTTGCGCTCTCTCGGTTGGATTTGAAGTCAAAGAGTGAGAAGAGAGAGGTTTTGTGAGTGGAGGGGAAGAGAAATTGAGGGTGAAGGATATGAGAGAGCAAGCAGGGTGCGTAATGCGCATATAGGAAGAGAGGGTTAGTTTTTTTTTTAATTTGTTGACTGGGTGGATAAATCTATTGATGAAATTGTATGTAGTTTGATGGGAGAATAAAAATAAGTGTTTAATTTACTTAAATTATTAATTATATTTTATTATTATGATTACTAAATCTATAATATTTAAAAAACAATATATATATGCGCGCGCGCGTGTCCTTTAAAGTAATTTAACAAGTTGACAATAATATGAAAAACATAGTAACCAAACACACGAAACTGTTTTTCATTAAACCTCAAACTCAACCATAATTTTAACTAAACACTTCAATTTTAGTTATGAACTGCAACTAAAAGTGCTTTTCATGAAACTGTTTTTTTTTAACTTCAACCACAACAACAAAAACAACTGCAATACCAAACAAACCCTTAGTTTTGACATATTTACCCAATGGGCCTACTTAGTTTGTAGTCATAATCAAAGTTGTATATTTCGTTTCGTTCCGGCCGAAACGGCCGGAACGCCCCGTACCGGTTAAAAAACCGATACAAACTGGCGCAATATTTACCCCGGTTTTTATTCCGGCCTATACCGGATATTTCGGCCAAATTTCGACCGGCATGAACCGGGAACATTCCGGTTGTCTCGTTTCGTTATTTGTACAAAAATTAAATTTAAATCAAATGAAATGAAATCTGCCAAATCCCCCAACATGTCATTTTTTCCACCAACCCAAACTTCAATTCCCAAAATCTGCCAAATCCCACTTCGTCGTTTTTTCCCCCAAACTTCAAATCCCTAACCCACAACCACACCACCATCATTTCTTCCTCTCCACAGTTCTTCCCACGGCGGCACACCCACCGTTTCTTCTTCCACGACACTGATTGACGACATCTCAGGTACATAACTATACATCCCGTCATCCCTATGTAGATTCAGTAGAACATGGCAGATAAAATATGAAATAAAAATGAAATTGTACATTGGTTATTAAAACTGGGTATGATCATATGATGTTGATGTGTTTGTTGGGAGTTCTTTGGTTGATATGTATGCCAAGGTGTTTGATGAAATGCCGCAGAGAAATGTGGTTTCGTGGAGTCACTGGAGTGGGATGATTTATGGGTATAGTCAATTGGGTGAACAATTTTTGTATGGCTGTTGAGTACTTGAGTGTTGACTGTTTTTTTTTTATTTAACCCGTGAGGATTGTTGCTGCCATTTTTTTTTGGATTGCAATGCATTTGTTTGATTTTATTTGTCCGAGTACTGGATTGTTGCTGCCACTCGAGTATCAACTATCATGTTTATATGAAAAAGTTTTTATTCAGAATTTCCAAGTTGATTTGCATGGAATTAGAAATGTAATTCAATAACAGTTCTTATTCCTTATAATGGGTTTGTAATGAAGTTTTGAAGCTGCCTTGTTTGTAAAGATGAGAGGATTTGAGGGGTTAGGTACTTAGGTTGTTTTTGGGAATTAGATGAGTTCCATGACAATTTCCAATAGATTACTGTTATAATTAGAATGATTTGAGAAACAATAATTAAATGATTTAGTATTTGTTCGTTATAATCTAAGGATTCAACAGAGGTAAAATATCAATACTATTATATTAATAATTAATTTTTATTAAGTTGATATTGAATTTTTAATTTCTTTCATGTTTATTCTTTGTATGAATTTGAGCAAAACAAGAGATGCTTTAGATCCCATTAGCCTTGATAACATTGACTTATTAAATGAATGGATTTGTGAAGAACCTAACCTTCTTGATGGAGATGATATCAGTTGGGAGACTATTGAAGCACCTTTGCCTACATCAAATTTAGAAGATGAAGAGACATGTTTTGATAAGGAGAATGAGCTTGGTGGAAATGATCAACTATTGGAATGTCTAGTTGATGACTTTCCTTACATACCACCACAAGATCAAGATCCTTATTTTTATATTAATGATATAGAAGATGTTTGATTTACATTTCTTTTATTTTAAGACATTTTACTTTCATAATATTTTGGATTTTTAGAGATGTTTCTAATTTTTAGATTATGTTTGTTTGATTTTGTGTTTGTACTTTGTATTACATAATTTGAAGTTAAATTTTCTTGAATATGGTCCCTCTTGGAGAATTATATATGAACAGTACAACCCCGAAACGGCGCGCCGAAACGCTCCGAAATCGAAACGCCCCGTACCAGTAGAAAAAACAAAACGCCGACCGAAACGAAACGGACAACTTTGGTCATAATTATATAAAATCTAGTGTTTGATATTTTATTGATTGTAGAACTGCCTCATTTTTATATATTTGAGCAGTTAGATATATTTTTTTGGTTCTTTTTTGAATATTATAAATTCTTACGGTTTAAATTTTTAAATTTTTATAAATTCAATTTAATTGGATCTAAGATTTAAAATCAATAAACTAATTTAAAATTTGCTATAAACTGGTACAAACAATTTAAATTTAGTATTCAGCTGAATTAATTGATTAAAATAAAAAAGAATTTGTTAAGAAGAATATAAAAATAAATTAAATTAAATTTACTGTTATAAGATTTAATTAAGTCGTATGATATCTATTTTCAAGATTAAGAAGCTGTTTGGAACAGCTTCTCAAATTGCGTTTCAAAATTTTTTTATTTTTATTTTAAATGAATATGTCTTAGTGTTTTTAGATCATTTTGATATGCTGATGTCAAAAGTAATTTTTAAAAAATAAAAAAATATCATTTTAATATATTTCAATATGAAAAATATTTTAAAAAGCTACGGCAACCAAAGTTATTGATCCCGTTCCGTTCCGGCCGGAACAGCCGGAACGGCCCGTTCCAATGCAAAATCCGGGACAAAACGGCGATGTTTTTGTCCCGGTCAAAATCCCGGCCAGTTCCGGAAAATCCGGCCGAATTCCGGCCGGAACGCCCCGGTTCCGTACCGGGCGTTCCGTCTCGGGTCAAGCCAAAACGACGCCGTTTCATGTCCCCTTACAAAATACACAAAAACGACCTCCGATTCCACAATTCCCAAATCAATTTCGTTTCTTAAACCTAACTTTGCAGAGAGAGATGGCAAAATTCTCACTCGAAGATGGAGAAGGGCCAAGCTTTCCAAGGCCAAAAAGACAAAGACCCTCTTCTCCCTCTCCTCCTCCTCCTCCTGATTTTACCATGGAAGAAATTGTCCGTGAGGATGAAGAATCTGATGAAGATGAGAAAGAAGACGATGTGGACACAAGTGATGGAAGTGAAGAGGAAAATGAGGAAGAGAAAGAGGAAGATGAGGACGAAGAGGAAGAGGAAGATGAGGGTTGGGCGACGGCTAGAGAAGAAGAAAGGATGGGTAGGGTTTTATAATTTATATGGGTAGGGTTGGATGGGTAGGGTTTTATAATTTATATGGGTGGGCTGGATTTTAATATTTTATACTAATTATTATATAATAATTAATTATTAATTATTATATAATAATAGTTAACATAAAAAATAGGGGTATTAATTTGTAATTAATTTGATTGAATTATTTGTAATGGAATGTATTTTAATTAATTATGTTTGAACTTATTGATTATTTCTTAATGTGTTTATTTTGTTTTTTCAAGTTTTTCTAACATCAAAAACAATAAGTAACATTAATTAATTTCAAAATTCAAATTCAAATACAACAACCATAAAAAAACATAGAATTACTTGAAAAACATACAATAAGTAGCTTAAATTTCAAATATTTTGAATCTTTTAATTATAATTAAATTCATTTTTTATTTTTATTTTTTTAAAATAATTTTATTGTTGGAATTTTAGAGGTGTTTCTAATTTTGAGATTATGTTTGTTTGATTTTGTATTTGTATTGTATAATTTAAAGTTAATTTATCTTGAATTTTAATTATATTTGTTAAAATATTTTTTTTCCATATATATATATAATTAATTATATATGAACAGTACAAAACCGGAACGGAACGCCGGAATGCACCGAAACCGGAACGTTCTGTTCCAAACAAAAAACCGGAACGATACCCGGAACATATTTTACAACTTTAACGGTAACAACTGTCCCAAACAGGCCCTAATATTTGTGAGACGTTTTTTAACACCCCTGCTTAAAGTTAAAACAATAATCCCCACACGTTTTGTCCGTCCTCTATCTATTTCCACAAGGCCAACATGGTTTCCATCTAATAATCTGAACGGCTGAGACTGTACCACGCAAGTTAATATCAAGGGAAATCCAACGGTGAGAGAGAGTACTGGAGTCTAACAAAGGGTTACACCATTCGGCTATGTAGAAGCTTTGTATTTCCTCAAATATTTTGTCTCTTCTCTAGGGTTTTTACTCTCTCTTATCGTCACGACCACAGAGCTCCTCAGGTATGGTTTGCGATCATCCTCTCTTGAAAGAAAACGTGAACTACATTTTACTATGGGGGTCTTATTTGACCTTGTTTGTGTTGGTGTTTAGTTTAGAGGATAATTGGTTTGCAAGGATGGCGCGGCCGGTTTTCGTTGGAAACTTTGAGCCCGAGACAAGGCAATCTGACTTGGAACGCTTGTTCAGCAAGTACGGAAGGGTGGAGCGAGTTGACATGAAATCTGGTAAACTGAATTGGGTCTTCTTATCTTTTTGTTAATTTTATCTGGTAATGAAATGCACGAGAACTTTTAATTGAGTTTGATTATTGGTGTTATTCATGATGAGTTGTGGTTGGGATAGAATGGAAAATATTTTCTGAGTGATATATGTTTTACTTTTGATTTTCAATTATTATTATAACACCTGTTTTGAAACTCTCTTGATATAAGGTAGGATGGTTTTGGTTTTTATAGAAATTCAAACTGTGGTTTCTTGTGTCATGAACGATTGGTTTCAAGCTATGTTTTTGTGATTTCTCCAAGGGATTGTAAGTTCTGATTTTGGGTGGTATTTGGTCATCAAGTGCATGATGGGTTATCTTGTTGATTTTTGAATGGATAAGTATTCTGAAATAAGAGTTTGCTGGATATAAAATATGCAGCTACTTGAGTAGCGGTGATCACTTTCAAATTAAAAATACAGTCGGGAGTGAAAAAAATGGAAAAGGGAAATTTGAAGTTTCTTTGGAGAACTCCTCCATATTAAGTGTTTGTTTTGACGCAGGAACTCTTACTAAGGAAATTTGAGCTTCTATCTGGGCTCGCCAACACTTGTAGTAGCTTGGAAACTCTCTTGCTTGTCTGCTCTCCTTCTCCTTCCACTCACAGATGGAATCATCCTGTGTTTTCTTCACTCGATCATCTGTCACTCACCCACCTCACCGCCCTAACTTTACATTTCACAAGAATGGTCGTGATGTTCTCAGTCAATTTACTATGCCTTGTCCACCTACTGATAGTGGGAGGGTGAATTGAAATCTTTGTTGCTATGCGTTCCATTTCTGAACTAGTGCTATCTGAATGGCGAAGCATGCTTAGCAATGACATCTCAGACCTGAAACTTTGGATTTTAAACTCTTAAATGCCAACATCTTCATTTAGTTCATCATGCAACGCTTCCACAATCTACATCCTTGTGTGCATCAGCCCATCAAGTATTTTGCAGGTGTTGTATAAATTTCAAGTTCTTATCACGATAAGCAATCCTGATTTGGCTGATGTACCCTGGTTAAGTGAATTTAATTCCAAGGTTACACATCTCTTATTCTGCCTCTAATTTGAGTTGTTGCTGCAGGATTTGCTTTTGTTTATCTTGAAGATGACCGCGATGCTGCAGATGCTATACGTGGACTTGACAATATACCTTTTGGTTATGACAAGCGAAGGCTTTCAGTGGAGTGGGCTCGGGTATATGTTTCTTCTTTCTTCTTTTTTTATCTGATGTTGTATCCTTAGTTGCTCAAGCTGTTGGTATATTGCTGTAAGTGGCCGAGATTGATTTCGTCCTATGCTCATATCATGAATATGCTAGGGTGAACGTGGTCGGCACCGTGATGGGCCGAGGTCGACAGCAAACCAGAGGCCAACTAAAACCTTGTTTGTTATTAATTTCGATCCGATTCATACCAGGGTTGAGGACATAAAAATACACTTTGAGCGCTATGGAGAGGTGCTGCATGTCCGAATTCGACGGAACTTTGCATTTGTGCAGTTCAAGACACAAGAAGATGCTACCAAAGCTCTTGAGTGCACACACATGACGTTAGTGAACATGTTTACTAGGTTTCTTGTATAAATGACTTGGATAGATTTTTAAATTTTCAGATCAGCTGATTAACATATTTTAATGTTTTGCATTTCTGCAGCAAGATATTGGACAGGGTGGTTTCTGTTGAGTATGCGTTGAGGGATGACAGTGAGAGGGGTGACAGATATGATAGTCCTAGAAGAGGAAGTTATAATGGAAGGTCACCAAGTCCAGTTTATCGCAGACGGCCAAGTCCTGATTATGTTCGAGCTCGCAGCCCTGTTTATGATAAGTATAATGGTCCAGTATATGACAGGCGTCGAAGTCCAGATTATGGTAGGAACAGAAGCCCTGAGTATGGCAGATACCGAAGGTAGTGCTTTCTACATGAAGAAAATTTCTTATAATTTTTTTTTGAAGTTCTTGGACCTCATTTTCTCGTCTTCCAGAAGAACACTCATCTTTGAATGCCTGTTGTTTCTTATGTTTGTTGACAGTCCATCTCCAATTAGAAGATCAAGAACATGACGAGTCAGAGGAAGCGTCCTGCATGGTTCTGTGTGCCATTTTCCTGTGTAATTGCAATAGATCTACTGTGTAGAGAAGTGCATTTTGGCACTGTATGTAGTTTCATGGATTATCGGTTACAGTTTGGAGTACTCAATTTTCTATGGAAGTAGTGATATTGGTCGACATTAACGTCATTGATTGGTTTGCCTTAGTTTTTATTCTCTTTATTGTTTTAACCTGATGGACCATCAAAGTTCCAGCAGCTGCCAGCATCCTAGTTAATCTCTCATAGATGGTAAATTTCTGTCTAACCTTCTCGAAATGCCGATGTCATTTAAGATGTTATTTATATCATGCGGCTGAGAAGTGGGGTTTTCCATTTAATTAATATGTTGTTTCCTATAAGAGATGAATGGTTGACGCAAAACTGTGAAACATATTCTGCATCATTTCATACTTCTCAATGAGCATGGGCATGTTTTACCTCAAATATCACGCGGGTAGATTTGTATTTAAATGCTTTCCAAGACAGGACAACCTTTAAATTATCCAACACATTTTATGATTGTTGCGGGCATCCCACTTTCCCTACCTGGATTTATCCAAGTTAATTTTGATTTCGAATGCTGACATACTTTGTTCACTAGCCTCTGTGAGCGATGTATGTGTGTGGAGCACTGCGCGCTAAGTAGCAGTAGCAGAAATTAGATCTTTGCTTGCTAGCTCAAGAACAAAGAATAGATATTTCAGAGCAAACCATAGTAGACCTAGCTTGGCTAATCATAAACACAAAACAAGCACTGTGAAAGGATAGAGAACTCAGCTTAAAGACTTATCTCGAGGCATGCCAAACCCGAGATCTATTTTTGAATTTGATAAGATTTTTTTTTCTATAATGAAAAATTCTCGATGAAAAGATTTATTAACTGGTTCATTGAGTTGGAAACTTACTTTTATTTGTACAAGATTCTTTATTATAAAAATCCAGGACTTGTCATGTACAAACTTTCTTGTGGTGCAAGAGGATGATGGTCGAGTTTCTAGATTTTAGAACTTGTATTAGTATTTATTTAATTCCATCATGACAATATTTGAGACAACCATCAATTATAGGCTTTATACAAGATGATTATCAATTCATGAGTACTCTACTCGCCAATCTTTTATTTACTAATAGTGAAGAAGAAATTAAAGAAGCTCCTAAACTAATTATCTTGTAGTGATTACAAGGGTCTCGTAAAGAAAGACATGAAGGACATGGTGATTTCTGACAATTCTCCTAAATATTTTATGAAAGATTATCTCCAAGTTTGTTTATTTACAAGTAGATGAGACTAATGCGGGGCGCTTTGTTCATTGTTATTGGTACATCAATGCTTATTGTATTATTTACTTAATTGCTGAGATTTTCTAGGTCTTTAGAAGTTTGAAAAGAGTCCAAGATGTAGTCCGGTAAAACAAAAATAACTTTCAATTTAACTGTTAGATCAAAAGATTTTGAAGATCTTGATTTTTATTTGGTTATAATTTTATGATGATCAAAGATCAAGAGAGTCTTTAAATAAAGCCTGGAAATTAAGACAAAATTATTTTTATTTACCTTATTTTATTTGAATTTTTACTTATTTATTTATTTAAATTAAGACTTTTAATTTAATTAAAATCTTACAACTTAAGAATCCTAATGCTAGGGCTGTATTAGTGAGGTAAGTTTCGATTAGGAATTAATAAATAAAGATATCCAGTACTTTTTCAAGAACATTTAGGTTTTTAATAAAATATTAGATGTATATTATCCACGCTATATTCTGTGCTAGTTTGTGTCCCTCTGGTGAGGGAGTTCTGTTAACCTGAGAGCAGCTGTAAGGGAAAAAATGTTACCCCGCAGATACATTCATGTGAATTTCATTGTCATCAACAACAACCTGCTCGTAAACATAATCAAAGAAGACAAACTCATTTTAAGTTAATACAGCAGGAAAGATCATGGCGAGGATTTCCTTGATTCTTGTTCTAGTGCTTTCTGGAGCCAGGTTTCAGCATCCCGCATCATCTCAGGACTGAGTCTCACCATCAGAACACAAAATTCTGTTTCATTGAGCAGTCCATCTCCATCAAGATCTCCTTCTCTCACCATAGCCTCCGCATCTTCCTTGGTCATCCCTTCCATACCCAGAAGCGCCGAATTCCTTCGCAGGCTTTCTGGTGTAATCAACCCTTTTTCAGGGTCTGCCAGAAGACGAAAGCCTCCACATAATTCAGACACGAAAGCCTCTACATCGAGTTTCTCTGCCATCACCGGTAACAAATCCTGATACTCACTGCTTGCTGCAGTTTTCATCCCAGTGCGATCCTTCTCCATTTGCTTAGATGAGAAAATTAAGGATCCCTCAATCAGTGGGTATAAGCAAAAGTGTGGTGTGGACATATATATATATAGATAGGCCTTAAGGATTTGCTGCGTTTGACAGATTTATCTGACCTCCTTACAAGCTTGGAAAGTGTCATCACTTTTCTATATGGACCCTATCATTTGGGCAGTTTCTAACGAAGCTCTAAAGAAATTGAGCACATCGAAGACATTGATATCTATCGTCTTCTCATGCAAATGGACGGTCTGATTCAGATCAACAATAGGCATTCTGCATATAGCAAGTTCAGTTCTGTGTTAGTTACCAATGGGCACGGTGTGATAGGCAAATGAATTTTAATTTGAATAGTAGGTCTCGAGTTAGAGTCAGAGCATGTATTTTTTATAAGAATTTTAGACAATTAAATTTTTACTCCTCATCTGGATCTATAAAATATACTTTTCAAGGAATAAGGTTTTCTCATATTCAAAAATAATAATAATAATAAAAAATTATGTGGTGATGCGACTATTTTAAATTATTTTATTTATTTTATTCCAACATTAGAGGTTTCTAGGAAGGTTCATTTGGAGGGGGGATAGAGAACTTCTAGGCTATGGCTACACGTAATCTTAATTATTGATGGAAGGAATTGCTTAAAATATCCGATTGGTGTGCTTCTGTGAAGGTTCCTGTTCTCTTCTTTCTCTATCATTTTGATGTTTTGGTTCTTCAATGTCCCATCCAATTTGTGGTACCAATTCATTTCACATGCTTTATGATTTACTAATTATTTTACCCCGCTCCTCCGATATCATTTTAAGTATAAAAAAAACAATTAAATATACAAGGTTTTTAGATATATGTTTTTTTAAAAAGCCTACGGCATGCAATTAATTAAATACATTTAGAATTATCAATTCTCATACATGCAAAAAACAATGTATTGACGCGTATATTAAACCTGGTCGAATATTTTTTTTCTAACACAAATGAATTAATGTGTTTTTTTTCTAGTAAAAAATATATTTGTGATAAAAAAGTCAATGTGTTAATAAATGAAAACATATAAGATCTTAAACTAATTTTAAAATAGTAGAAGAATAAAATAATGTTGTAGTTGCTATAGTGAAACACCATTTTCTTAATCTTTGTATAATATTTTAAAAAAAACAAATAAAAAAGAGAATTTAAAAATAAATTACAAAAAAATAAAGATAAGAACTGAAATCATAGTATAAATATGCCACGTGTAGAGTGATAAATATTCAAAGTGTAAAAAATAGAAATAATATTTTCTAAAATAAAGGTGCGAAGAAAAAAAAGGAAAAACTAAAAAAATATTATAAAAAAATGATAAATAAGCTAATTTTAAAATGACAAAATAATAAGTATAAGGAAAGAAATATAGGAAACACTTGTTCTAAGAAAAACCCAACATTATAATTTTGTCACCTCTACAATGAAAACAATTGGTAAAAAATTAACAATTATACAATCTTTATAGAAATACACCATTTTTAAAAAAGTGATAAAAATAAACCAAGTATAAAATGATAAAAATATAATAAAAACGGGTTCTCTAAAAAAGCCTGAAAATCACAAAAGACTTTCGTACCCTTGATAGCAACTAAGATAAGAACACGCAAGTGATTTGATGAAAAGAGACTGGATAAAACAATCGTTTGTTTGTTTGTTTTTCACCATGATCAATGAGAATGTGACTTGCTGGGACCATGCACGCACTAATCAGCCATCGATTGATTTTAAACAGAATCTATTCAATTAAAACAATATTTAAGCTGTTAGAATCTGGATGATTTATGATTTATATTCGATATATGATTTCTATCGCGGTTGCTGAGCAATGCCAGAGCTCAAACTTTCAAATGATTAATCAACATCTCATTATATGATTCTTTATTAATTAGTTGAATCAGAAGATAGATGACACTGAATTGTATAGTTTCTACATGCACAAACCCTAGTTTGTTTTGTGTTTTATGCTTACGAGTTCAGTGAGCTCATCAGTTGTTGTCCTCGTCTCTTTTGTAGCAGGCCAGATTTTTATAATCGAGCAATTCTGTAAACACTTAGACATGTGAACTGGGTTCATTAATTTGATTGATTGTGCATATTGTTTTCATCTTCTGTCTCCATCAATACGGTACAGGCATTTTATGTTCTTCACCTCATCTTCGTGTTATTTACGTCGTTTCCCCTTTTTTATTTATATTCAGAAAAGCCAACGAGAGAAAAATACATAAACCAGGGGACGTTATAAAAACTAATTGGGCAGTTTTTCAATAATTTATTGAATCAAACAGTTTTATAAGACATTTTTATTCTAGTAAACAAAATACAAAAAAAAAAACTCATAGTTTGATGATAAAACATGCTAAAGGAGCATTTTATTTGTCAACCATGCAAACCAACTAGCAAGATCTCGTTGGTATATATTTATTATGAGCTATTAGTATGCGCTCCGTCGCAGCAACATTATTATTTTTTTGCCTCGTTTTAATATATCTAATTTTTTATTTTGTATTTTGTTTTTTTATATAGTTTTGATCCTTTTATTTTTTTGGTTATTCTGGGAACAAAATTGAAACAAATCAAAAATTCTATAATAGAAATCAAAACAAAACAAAACAATCAAAAGATAAATGATTGAACTAAAAACATCATTAACCAAAAGGACTTCTGTACAATTTAGGCTACAGGAGAGAAAAAATGAGGGAAAAGTTCAATCAACCACTGTCATGTCTCTGGCTACTATGTGATGCCACGCACCACACACCATGAGGAAGATGACATAGCGGCGAATATGTAAAGACGCTGGATAGAAATTTTCCACCATCAAGAGACGCCGCCCATGTCGCCCGAAGAGTGCATAAGGCCGAATATCATTCGCGCGTCTGCCAAACACCCTGACAGTATTTGGTAGAAAATAATATAATAAAATGTAAATTATTGAAACACCTCTACAACCAATTCTTGTATTCTGTATTTTATGGAGGCATATCTATATTTATACATTTTCAAAAAATCTGAAATTCCAGTAACTCCCCCTCCAACAGCTCTTAGTTTTTGTCTTATTAGAGGATATTATAGTTAATTTACTATGCACTAAAAATGTAAAATTCCAGAAACACCCCCGATGACAACTCTTGATTTTTGTCCTATTTAAGGGTATTATAGTTATTTTACTTTTCTTAGAAATGTAAAAAAACAAATATACCCCTGAGTTCAAGGCTAAAAATATTGTGCACTAAGGGGTAAAATAGCAATTTTACTATTATAATCCACAATAATCTGTCTATTTTTATAGTAATTTTGCAATAATAATATACCGATCTCATTTAGCTATTAGTTAATATATTTTTTGAATTTTTATTATATTTTCTTATAGAATTTTACATATACACGATTGAAATTCATAATGAATTTTTTTAGATATTTGCGTGTGTAAATAGGGAAGTGTGGAAATTGGTGAAATTTTAGTATTCTTAATAATGATATATGCTTAGAAGTTAATTGAAAATTTATAATTAAATGGTTATCTATAATTAAAGTTTTGGGATTAAAGTTAGCGTAAACTTTGGGATTAAAGTTTTGTTTAAACAAGTAGTTTCCTTGGCACTCGTAGTAGCCCTTCCGTTTTCTCCATTAGTAGTAGCAGTGTTCCATCATCTCCAGCTATAGACAACAGCGACTTCTCCTTCTTCCTTCTCTATTGCAGCATTCTTTCGGCGCTTACTACAACCACCATAGGCCACCATTCCCGACGTCACCTACATCAATGGACCAATTCAACTTCCTCTACACGATGACAATAACAAGTGCATCTTCTGTCTCCCTGCTTCCTCCTTTGCATTGTTCACTCCAGGTGAACAATGGTGGTGGTTGGGCTAGACATGGAGCCCAACCCCAAAGTGGTGGGCAATTTGGCTCACCTGGGTTGGGAAGCCTAGGCCCTAAATAGGGGTGGGCCATTTTAGCCCACCCGGGCAGGGCATCCAACCCTAATAAAAATAAAAATAATAGAAAAATAAAAATAAACTGATTACGATTATCCATTAGAATTCGACAAAAATATCAAAACAATTTAGTCATTTTGTTCTTTTTCTGGGAAGTTTTTTCTTAGTTATTCGTATGTAAATTACATTGTAAAGTACACCAATAGATAATAAAAAATGATAATAAATTAAATGTTAAAAATTTAGACCTTAAAAAGATTATGTTTTCACTCCATAAGTTAGAGACTCTCTCACGAAGAGAGATCTACTTCAAGCCTTAGGAAATACAAATAGGTAGAAAATTTGACTTAGAAAAAAACAATCAAATAACAATACAGCGTATCTTAGATATGGTGCACTGGGGGTGATGCATCTTTTTCTTCTTCTTGCGTAACAGGTCCCATTGCTCAGATTCTCGCAAACCATTAAGTTTCCTAGTGACCTTAATATGAGATGACGACTCCTAAAAATTATAGTTGTAATTTATAATTATAAGAGCCCTTTTCCTGCGCGCCATCTCCCTTCTCCGGACATGGCAGCGCGCAAAGCGAAGTGTGAAAAAACCGTTGTCATGATATCTACCATTGTAGTAATGATTTTATACTCGGGATTTTATAGTGTAGTTTAGGTAGAATTTTGTGTTTTGTTTTCATATAGACATGTAATAAGTTTTATGTATATATTTAGTTTAATGTTAGGATGAAAACATTGTTATCATTTTTTTTTTAAACATTCTTATAGCCTATTACGAGTTATATGACAAAACTCATATACAAAAGGAGGATATGAGAAGAAAAAAAAAGAATGTTTATCAATAAAAGAGGGAAAGTGTTTGTTGGAAGCTTTTTACTAGTTGTCATTGCTCTAAGAATGTTTATTTGAATAAAAAATATGAAACGTAATTAAATTTAGGATTTTGACCTTTTTATTTTACTATGTATGAGACATAGTAATGCAATCATAACTATAAAATTTGGAAAACACAATCCTACCCATCTCTATCATAATCCTCAATTGTGATTAGAGGCTACATAAAGTCATGGACCCAATAGAAATAAAATGTATGGTATGCATGTGGTATTGATATGAGAAATAAAGGTGGGTCAAACCATTTTAACTGTAAGGATAACACATTCTGGCTTAAATATGCATCACAAGATTTTGATGAATTGGTCAAGAAAAGGATTCAATCTATTAAGATGTATAATATAATAGTATAAACTAGATGACTAAATCAAATTTCATGATATTGTATACTTCTAGTTGGAAAAATTAAGCTTAATTAGCAAGTGACATATTTTTTTTCTTAAAAAAAAAAAACTAAAGGGGAGGGGTTTTTACTTTACCCCTTCTCACATAATACTATTCACCACAATAATATTTTTTTAAAATTTTAATTTTATCTTTCAAAATTAGACTTATTGAGATTGAACTTCATAGATTTTTTTTCAATTTATTTTTTGTGAGTTATCCCAAAAACATGATCCTGACCACAGGTTTAATATGTTAACTTAAGTTTTTTTTATGTTTATTTTCTCAATTTTATCCTTTAACTTTACTTGATTATGAATTAAGTTTTATGATTTGTTTTTATGTGCTTTCTATTAAGTTATCCCTATCCCATGACTTGGATCACATGTTTGGTGGGTTAACACTTGTTAACTCTAGTTTATTTATCATTTTTTAATCTTTGCACTAGATTGATTGAGAACTAAGTTTATAATTTTTTTCAACTCGTTTTCTATTGGGTTAACCTATTGACCTACATCGAGAGTTTGGTAGGTTAATCCTAGTTGATTCAATAATTGTTTTGGGCTATTGATTCAATCATTGGATTTATTGGAGATTGATTTTGTAATTTGTTTATATTTCTTTTCTATGAGTTATCTTGATCTCATGAATTTGTATGTGAGTTGACAGGTTCATCCATATGGAATTCAATCGATCCAATATGTTGTTTTTTCATTGTTTATTAAGAAAATCTTATCTTAAATATTTATTTTTTACTTAAACTATATTTTGACTGGTCATATAGCCTGCTTTTAGACTTGTCAAAACGATTGAGTCATATCATATCAATTTTAATATGGTTTTAATATTTGTTTTTACTAAAAAATAATTAACAATATCTAAATATTTTTTATATTAAAAAGATTGGCATTTAGAATAGAAAAAATAGGCTTCACTGCATATCATGCAATCCGTTCACACAAAAATATCAGTTATACAATGTTTTTCACCGAAAATATAATTTGAATGATGAGCTGTAGCTAGAACAGGAAGCTACCCAGAAACTACCAAAAAGATTTTTCTCAATGGTGAGGAGATCATCTTCCATCCGCTTACTTACCAATAAGATCGACACAAAGGTCCAAGAAATTCGATTTCTTATCCTGGACAGGATATTAACATAAAGGTTTTCTATGCAGAATTTCCCATTAGACCCAAATATCAGTAACTAATTACGATATTTTTCACCACATGATGGCATTACCTGAAAAACAATAATGACAACACAATATATAAAATTATATAACACTTTTTTATATATATATTTTTTTTTAATTATATAACAAGAAATATTGGGGAACCTGTTTGAGATCACAATAAATCTATAAATATCAAACCAAAATAAATCATGTTATCCAATTAAAAATAAACAAGATATCAAAGGAAAAACTTAAAAAGAAAAAAATCAAGTAAGAAAAATCAATAAAAACCCAGTTGTGAAGGATATGAGAAAAAAACTAATAAGAAAAGGAAGAATAAAAAAGTTAAAAGAAGGCAAAAAAGGACTAGGCACATGGGCCTATGACAACCCATGTGTATGAGCCTTTTTTATTTCTATTTTAAAAAATTAAATTTAATAAAGAATAATAAATAAAATATTTTGAGATAATGTGAGTTATTCTCAAAATTAGTGAAAAACTATTGAAAGCAAAAAAAAAAATATAATGGAGTCCAATCTCTAATTAAATACTTGTTAAAGAATGAATCTAATAAATACTAGCTTAAAAAAAGGAAAGAAAAATCCAAAATATCCAATTTAATCTCTGAAACTCGGGTTAGTCTCCTAAACTTGTAACCGATAAAACCCTAGACATGTACTCAATGAAGAAGCTCAAACCCCAACCGATTTAATATTAATGAATGAAATAAAAAAAAATCAATTTAAAATATCTTTCAAAGTAAAAAAAAAATAGCAATCAAAATAATAAAAATCAAATATGATAGGGAAACTAAAAGAGGATGAAATTGTTAAAAAATAAATTTTAAAAATTATCTCAAATAAAACAAATAACAATAAAAAAATAAAGATCAAAACTAATAGATTAAAAAATGAAAAGAAGATAAAATTGAAAAATAAATTTTAATTTAATAAATTATTTCAAATAAAATAAATTGTAATAGAAAGAACATAGATCAAATATGGAGGAAAAATTTGGGAGGTCAGGTGCATAAATCGATAAGAAAAGATAACTCGGTAGTTACAAATATAAGTAGAGAACACTAGTCAGGGTAGGGTATGAGGTCGATATTTATCAATGAAGATTAATGATTTATTATATATTAATATAATGAAAACCCCAAACATTTTATAGTTTTTGTTGATGGACAAAAGATAAACACTATTCATCAAATAAATTTTATAAATGGTCATGGTTTGAGGTCTTGTGACCCTTCTCGAGGAGCGTGGTGTATTTACAAAGGAATTGAGATTTGCATTATACGTCTTATATTCGAGTCAGAGTGTACTCACCTTGTAAGAGGTTGAAACAACATAGATTTTACTCGCTTAACTGGGACCAAAAAAAAAGTGAGAGTGTTTGGTTTCATTGAATCCAAAAAAAAAGACATTGTTACCACTACCAAGCACTATTAAGGAGTGTATGAGTTTTTTTAAAAAAAGATTTTTTTAAAATAAATTTTTGATGTTTTTAATTTTTTATGTAGTAATATCAAAAATAAATTTTAAAATATAATAATAAAGTATTATTTTAATGTATTTCTAATTAAAAATAATTTGAAAACAATTAGTACCACTAACCCAAAGACCCCTGGGTTTCCTTGAAATTTTAAAAAATGATTTTCCTTCCTTGTCCACCGGCAATTCTTCATCAGCTTTCCAATACTTCCAACCAACCGGAATAGTAAATGTCAGAAACCGTGTGGACACCTTGTGCACGGCTCGACATTGCGGTGTGATCAAGACTTGTCATCCACGCGCTGTACCTTATAAGCCTCATAAATTATACTCAACGTAGATCGGAAATGCTATGGATATTTTCTAATCAAGTTGAATAGCTTCTTCTCCAAATTATTTGACAATACCTGATATCAGATTGCGAAATTATATAACAACAAAGAATGAGACCTGAAAGCCTTCATGGACTCTGCTGTAAATTATTGTATAACAAAGAACAAGAACTGAAAACTAACATGGACTCTGCTGCAAACCCTTGATGCCTTGCTTCCAATTTCTCTTATGGACCTTAACCTCGGACGATATATATATTTTTACACGCACAAAAAAGATTGAAATAAAATTAACATTTCACTCTAGCAGTAATAACGGTAAGTAATGATAAAAATAAAACAGGTCAGGTATCATGTAAAAATACCAGCAAGTTAGGACAATTATTTACAACTTGCAAAGTTCACAAAGAAATTAGCTTGCATGTCATAGCGTAGATCTGCATTGCAGGTCTCGGGTTCGAATCAAAACAGACTTATCTTTTAAGAGTCTGGAACAGTTAGAGTTTTACTCGTTTAACTCGGGTCCACAAAAAAATACTTGGTTTCCTCGAATAAAAAAAAAGAGTCTCTTAACCATTGACAAGCACTATTAAAAATACCAACAAGTTAGGACAATTATATACAACTTGCAAAGTTCATAGAGAAATTAGCTCGCAGATCAAAAAATGAAGTCCCATGGAGCACAACTTCCGCTATAAAAAGAGTCGTAACTTATATAGAATGCTGTTAACTATATATTATAACCCTTAGAGGAAAGTAATGGTGAATGTTATTATAAACAAGATAGAAGAAAACACACAGAAAATCATTTTTGTGATGGGTTCTATTAATCAATGAACAACCAACTAATTCTTTACCTGCCATTTCTTTCTGGTAGTCGCCACTGCATCCTCTTTCATCCTAGTATTATTAAGTTCAACAAACCAATTATGGTACCGCGCTTCTGTTGCATCAAGTTCTAACTTTAGATAAACCGGTCATCTTTGTCGGTTAGATAATTTTTTACTAGAAAAATAGAAGAGTCAGATTTGACCCTAGGGATATTATTTCCTATATGGGCTAAAGCAGTCACCACGAATGTGCTTCAGATGAATTACTTCAACAATGAAGAAATATGGAGTCAAGTAAAGCAAATCAGATCATACCTTATTCTTGAAATATAGACAAGGATAGGTACAGGAGATGATATAGAAAAGATTTCTAGGCTCTGAAGAAATTTGACATTTGAATTTGAAATGAAGAATCTGGGGGGTTGAAATATTTTCTAGGAATTGAAATGGCAAGAGCAATAAGAAACATTTTCCTTTCACAAAGGAAATATGTATTACATCTACTATCAGAAACTGATATGTTAGACTGCAAGCCAACTGACACTTTAATAGTGCAGAATCACGACTTGAAGGAATGTGAAGATCAAACTCCTACCAACAAGGAGAGATATCAACGATTAATTGGTAAACTGGTCTATTTGTCTCATACACGACTAGATATAACTTATGCAATAATTTTGGTAAGTCAATTTATGCACAAACCAAGCGAATATATGAATGCAGTAATCCAGATCCTCAGATATGTAAAATCATCTTAGGAAAAGGCCTCATGTTCTCTAAAAACCACCATTTGAATATTGAAGGGTATACTGATGCTGATTAAGTAGGAAGTATTACTGATAATAAATCCACTTCGGGTTACTTTATATTTGTTAGGGGAAATTTGGTTTCATGGAGGGGTAAGAAACAAAAGGTGATAGCATTATCCACTGCAGAGACTGAATTTCAAGGAATGGCCAAAGGACTATGTGAAATGTTATGACTAAGGGAACTGCTCCCTGAAGTTGGTTATCCACCAAATGATGCTATAAGACTCTTTTGTGACAACAAAGCAGTTATAGTACTAGCACACAACCCAGTACAATACAATCAAACAAAACATGTAGAAGTAGATCGTTATTTCATCAAAGAGAACCTATAGACTAAAATAATTCAGATCTATTTGTGAAGACCAAAGACCAACTAATAGATATTTTGATGAAAGTGGTATCGAGTAGGACATTCTACAACTCACTTGGCAAGTTGGGTATTGATGATATCTACTCACCA
This sequence comes from Salix arbutifolia, assembly GCA_025169955.1. Lineage (NCBI taxonomy): Eukaryota > Viridiplantae > Streptophyta > Magnoliopsida > Malpighiales > Salicaceae > Salix > Salix arbutifolia. The sequence goes on from CM045903.1 coordinate 12,103,292, forward strand.
ATTTAAGGGGGTGTGTTAACTTGAGATGTGAAATAATAATTACCATATTTAGAAGATTTTAATTATATTAATTCCTAAATAGTTGCCTACAATATCTCACACATTTAATGCATGTTTGAGAGTGTGGTTGAGGTTGCTTTGTAAAGTGTTTTTTTGTTTAGAAATGCATCAAAATGATATTTTTATTTTATAAAAATTATTTGACATCAACACATGAAAATGATAAAACAAAACAACAAAATATTTAATTTACAGTAAATAATAAAAACAAAATCATAGTTTTTCAAAAACGCTTTTGAAACGCAATGTCAAACACCCTAATGTTAAGATATGTTTTTGTTTGTATATAGTTTACAATGTATCAATGGAAGAATTAAGTTTTTTAGCCTCATTTGATAAGTTCTTTCACTTTCAGTAGAGCCTATAGCTAATGATCACGCCGAATAACCCATGCAGGAATGTAGGCTTCGTCTCAGCTTATTTGGATTGATTGATATTTGGTAGAAATTGAGCTTAGAATGCTAATGATCCTGCAAGGTAAGTCCCCTAGATTCTCTTTAGTTAAGTCAGTATGGAGATTATGGTCAACAAGATTAAAAAAGGATAAAAAAAAAACAAATATCAGGTTCAATTGGAGTATAAATATTGCTTTATTGCCCCTTAAAACCTTGTTGTCATGTATGCTGACAAAGTTCAAATTTGTTCTATCTGTAAGTTATGGAAATCTAAAGAATGCTGACCTCAAACAGCTTCTGCTTTCTTATTGGTTGGATCCATGTAATGAAGCTAGCTAATCATGCTACGAACTTTTCAATCTTAAGCATCCTTGTAGCCATAACTTAAGCATCAAAAGATGATACATTGATTATGGCCAAGATTAATTGTTTGATTAGGAAACACTAGGAATCATGGACAAGTTAGGAAAGATTTATATTTCTCCATTCTAGAATAGGATAATTGTACATGTATAAATACAAATTCTGTGCAATAAAGAAAGTAGAACAGAATTGACACAAAATTATCACTAAAATTGACATGGTATCAAAACCACCGATTCAAACCTAGACCCTTCTCAAAACACAAACAACTCATGGCAGAACCGAACCCACAAACCCAAACCCAGATTGAAACTACAAATTACAGAACTAATACCCAACACCATGAACTACCAATTGCCATCCCTGGGATCAAACTTAATGGCCACAATTATGATGGTCACAGATCTTGGAGATGTTCATCTCTAGATGAGACAAACTTAGGTTAATTACTGATGAAATCAAACAACCACCACTCACTGACCCAACATACAGTAAATGGAGAACAGAAAATGCAATAATCAAAGGTTGGATTATCAATTCCCTAAACCCAGATTAATTGGAAATTTTATCAGATTTCCTACGGCGAAAAGGGTGTGGCATGTTATTGCCACAACCTACTTCGATGGAGGAGATAATGTTCAGGTATATGACCTAAAACAAAAGGTCAGCCGAACTTCCCAAGGAAGAGGTTCCTTGGAAGACTACTACACTAGCTTATAATCCCTCTGGCGAGAGATTGACTACAGATGCCCAAATCCCATGTTATGCGAAAAAGATATACATAAATACAATAAAATAATTCAAGAAGATCGAATATATACCTTCTTAGATGGTCTGGATGATCAATTTGACTTGACCGCCGAGATATTCTTCAATAAACCCCTCTACCATTGATTGAGCAAGCCTTCACTCAAGTGAGAAGAGAGAACAACAAATGCACGACGATAATGGAGAAAGACAATGGCGACAGCCTGAGTATGCTAACAAGAGGCAGAGATAGGAAATGGGGGAGATGAGAAGAGAGCGATAGGGAAGAAGAATGAAAGGCTAATTAGGGAGAACAACATGTCGGCTACTGAAGGCTGGAGTGAGTATAACAGGCTTACCCTCATGGGCCTAAACAGACGGGCCAAACCTAGTGGCAGCCCATATAAACCATCCTTCAGGCCATCATCCTCTAAATAGGCCCAAAGGGTCAAACCTAGACCACATGGGCTGAATCCTAACAGACAAACTTTTTCTAGATCGAAAGCTCAAGAGAGCGGGTGTACTCATTATGGTGGAAATAAACACACCAAAGACACATGTTTTCAGCTACACAGGTATCCTGAATGGTGGTATGAATTGAAGGGAAAAAAGGATGTACAGAATGGTCATGCAACATTTGTTTCCAATACCGATCCGAATACACTTGTATCACTTGACAATCAACCTCATTCTTTTACTCAAGACCCAGATATTTTTGGTTCCACAAACCTCATATCCAATGGTGAACATAAAAATGATTGGATTATTGACTCAGGAGCAACATATCACATGACCTATAAGTATAAAGACTTTAAAACAAAGTCAATTCCTCAATGAAAGGCTAGATCAAATGCTAACGGTGATACATATCCAGTAATAGGGGGAGGAACAATGGAATTATCAACCACATTCACTCTCCCTAATACTCTTTTTGTTCCTTCACTGTCCACTAAACTACTATCAGTAGGGCAAATAACAGAAGATTTAAACTATTGCGTACTAATGTACTTCTCATTTTGTTTGTTTCAGGATGTTCTCACGAAGAAGATTTTTGGTCGTGGTATTAAGAGAGGAGGGTTATATTATGTGGATGATTTGGACCTTGAAAAGGTTCACTCTGCTAAATCATTTGGTTCACAACGGCAAGGACAAGACATTTGGTTATGGCATTATCAGTTAGGAAACCCATCATTCAGCTATCTACAACATTTATTCCCTACTTTATTTAAAAATATATTGCACTCAAATTTAAAATGCAAGGATTGTATCTTGGGTAAAAGATATCTAACAAATTACCCAATCAGTTATAATAAAATGCAATACACTATTTGAGATTATTCACTTAACTTATGGGGCCCTACACCTGTTATGACTACTGCTGGCTTTAAATGGTTTGTCACATTTATTAATGACCGTACGGTTTCTTGGGTATATGTTGTGAAACACAAGAAAGATGTTTTATCAATTTTTCATAAATTTGTCACCCTTATACAAACTCAGTTTTTCATGAGCATTAAAACTCTTCGATCTGATAATGGGGGAGAATATATTAGCCATGAATTTAGACAATTTTGTGATAGCAAAGGGATCATACACGAAACTACTTGTCCATATACTCCAGAGCATAATAGAGTTTCTAAACGGAAAAATAGACACATATTAGAGACAGTATACCATTATAACAGCTACACATATGCCTCAACAATATTGGCCTGATGTAGTGGGAACATTTGTGTATCTTCTCAATCGCATGCCATCCCGAGTACTTGAGTTTCAGACACAACTTCAAACTTTGGAACGGTATGTTAAACTACCTTCAGCACTCCATATACCTCCAAAGGTATTTGGTTGTGTCATATTTGTACATGTTCCAAAACAACAACGATCTAAGTTGGATCCATGTGTTGTTTGTTGTGTGCTTCTTGGTTATGGTTCTCATACAAAAAGATATCGATGTTACGATCGTCTCTCTCGAAAACTCTATGTTACTATGGATGTAACCTTTCTTGAGACTGAATATTTTTTTAGTGAACCATCCCCGTCTGTTCTTCAGGGGGAGAATAAACATGAACAACAGATATGGGATTGGGTTCATCCTAATCATACAACATCTGAGCAAATCATTGACCACGTCGACTTACATACTCAGGTCACATCAAATAACCCCTTCTCCAGCATACCACAAGACCAAAATCAGAATCGTGAGGACAATCCCAACACTACAACTGAGGTAACTCCCAACTCTCCTACATTAGCTGATTCTATGACATACAATTTACCTCACAAGCATAATTGAGGAGTAGCCCTAAATCTATACTCTCTAGAAATAGAAGGAAGGAAGTCAAAATACTTCATTGCAAGCTTTACCTCAGCCAATAACATGTCAAATAAAGCAAAAAAGTATTCATGGGCAAAGTATCTTCCAAACAGGTCCCACAAAATATTGAAGAAGCAATATCGAAAGAGCATTGGAAGATAGTTGTCTATGATGAAATGAAGGCTCTCCAGAATAACAATACGTGGGAATTAACTACATTGCCAGACGGGAAAAAAACAGTTGGATGCAAATGAGTATTTACTGTGAAATATAAAGCAGATGGGACAGTAGAAAAATACAAGGCGAGACTAGTAGCTAAAGGATACACTCAGACATACGGCATAGACTATTAGGAAATGTTCTCACTAGTAGCCAAACTGAACACTATTCGGATACTCTTATTACTTGCAGCAAACCTAGACTGGCTTATATATCAATTTGATGTAAAAAATGTATTTCTTCATGGAGATCTAGAGGGGGAAGTATATATGGATATTCTGTAACGACCTGATTTTTTTTTTCAATCACAAGCAAACAGTAACGAATCACAAAACAGTAACCGTTCCCAAAACAGTAACAGTTCCCAAATTTATTTATTTATTTATTTATTTTTAAATACACATGGAGACGGTAATCAACGGACCGGTTCCCTCCACTTCATTAAATACCATTCATACATGGAACATTTTGTTTAAAGGTAAATCATACATAACGCATATTCTTTTGGTTGCATGATTTAAATTTCATATCGAAACAAACAAACATAAGCATGGTTTACATCCCTATCCTACACCTAGTCATTACGAACTTAAACAAAAGATCTATTAACAGTCAGGCATTCATTACATTGATTTATACAAAATACATTTTGAGTTAAATTTCATCTACATGATTTCTTGCAAAAATAGGTTCCCGTGCATCGGTTCCCTAGACATCTCGTGCATGTGGCGTTCCTGTAGCAGTATAAAACATTTAAGAGAAAGAAATTATCTAGTGATAATAATAATATCAATGATCACACAGTCTTGATGAAATTAGCTTGTAATGCTTATAGTTGTACCACCTTTTCTTTTCTAACCAACATAATCTTAGCCCCGGCCATCCCTTCGGATGCCATTAGCTGAAGCTAATCATCATTTGTCCCGGCCATCTCTTCGGATGCCATTAGCCGAAGCTAATCAATACTTTGTTCCGGTCACCCTTTTGGATGCCATTAGCCGAAGCTAATCATCGTTTGTCCCGGCCATCCCTTTGGATGCCATTAGCCGAAGCTAATCAATACTTTGTTCCGGTCACCCTTTCGGATGCCATTAGCCGAAGCTAATCAATATTTTGTCCCGGTCACCCTTTCGGATGCCATTAGCCGAAGCTAATCAATATTTTGTTCCAGTCATCCCTTCGGATGCCATTAGCCGAAGCTAATCAATATTTTGTTCCGGTCACTCTTTCGGGTGCCATTAGCCGAAGCTAATCAATATTTTTATCGACATTTCAGTATTTGATCATTTAATATAAACCGTAACGCAATAGGACAATGTTCGTATCAGAGTAATATCCTATGCAACGAATGTAAAGAGGGTGTAAAAGTCACCTACTTGTTCCACTTGTAGGCTGAGCTTGTCTTGACGATGATCCAATCCCGACCGCACCACCTACGACATCAATGGTCATAAATCAGTACACTTGCATTTTTGAACTACATCCGTCACTAAACTCATTTCAAGAGTTCATATGATCATACACAAGTGTTCCACATTTTACCCCTTCATATCCTAAAATTGTTAATTTCGGCATGCAAAAATCCTTCCACAATTTCAGCCGAAACACTCATGTAATTCTCAACAAAATACACATCAAATTTCCAGCACATGACAAGCATGAATTTCCAGTTCAACACACACACTTTGGCAACGAACGCACACCACACATGTTGTAACAACCCCACCGAGACAATTCAATATGCCTTTTCATTTGTTATTCTTTTATAACTTTTGACATTAAAAATATCCTTCTAAACACCTATTTTCAAGCATAACTTGTTTCTTTTCCTTTACTGCATCTCACTACATCATTTCGCGACCTCCCACCTCTTTTCCCCTTTTTCTCAAAACTGTCAGCAGAGGTCGGATTTCGACCTCTGCCCAGATTTTTCCCCATAACTGGAGTTGTAGAACTCTGTTTTGTACAAAATTTATCTTGTTAGAAAGATAACATATAGAGATACAACTCTTATGAAGGGAATAAAACCTAGTTCTATCCCCAAAATTTACGAAATGCATCTCAAATGTGATAGACCTGCTGTTCTGCAGAATCTGCCCTGCACAGTCATGTTAGATGACCCTCAACTAGAGTTATAAAATTCCAATTTAAGTGAAACAAGTTTCCTTGGATAGTAGACATCCAGAACTACAACTCCTATGAAGGAACTCGACCCTAATTCCTTTGTTTTACCACCCAAATTCTCTCTCAAAGCCACGACATGAATCTGTTAAGTTGTTAATTTCTGCAACACATGCATTTGGCCGAAAATCGGCTTTGGGAAACAAGAATTCCTTCATTCTTTTCATGCTCAACCATTCATTACACAACATTCACATCCTATTTCATGCTACATTCATCACTTTTACACAATTCCACATTTCCCCCAAATTTTTATTCAAGAATCCTAACCCAAAATTCATAAAGAAAAGTCATGCAATTCACCCATAAAGTAATAAGGTAAAGAACCTTTTACATGCATATAAGAAACACCATACCAAGAGGGATTCAAGGTCCTAATAGCTTGTGAAACCAAAATATCTTCCTCTCCTCTCTTTCTTCCTACAAGTGTCAGCCAAACACTTCTTTCCTTCCACTTTCCCCTTCTAATAATGCTCCCAATCCTTGGGTTTTTGATGTTTATAGGTTTTAGTAACCCTTAATCTCACATTTATTTCAAAATTATTCTTTAATTGAGCAAGAAAATATCACGATCTCCTTCTCTTTCTCCCTCACATATTGCTGGAAATGAGAGAAAAGAGGGGTATTTATACTCCTCAATTTCTCTTATTGCACTAAGGTCCCTCATTTCCTCTAAATGTTTTCTTTTTACCCCACCCCTTCTCTTTTAATTTATTTCTTTAATTTAACACTTACATTTATTTCCCGGGGGTTTACATATTCTTCCTGGTTTTACTAGGATTGAGGAAAATATGGTGTGCAGGCTTACAAAATCACTTTATGGACTAAAACAGTCTCCTAGAGCATGGTTTGGAAAGTTTAGTCTAGCAAAGCGGAAAAATGGATTCAATCAGAGCAACTCAGATCATACACTATTTCTGAAAAGAAATGGGGGGGAAACTGTAGCCTTGATTAGTTATGTTGATGATATGGTAGTCACAGGAAATGATGAAAAAGGAATTGCAGAGTTACAGAAGTATCTAGCAAGTGAATTTGAAATGAAGGACCTTGGTGGGTTAAAGTATTTCTTGGGCATAGAAGTATACAAATCAAAATGAGGCATATTTCTCTCACAGAGAAAATATGTATTAGACCTATTGGCTGAGACAGGTATGTTGGAGTGCAAGCCTGTAGATACACTGGTCATACAAAATCATTGTTTAGCGGATTATCCAGATCAGGTTCCTACAAATAAAGAACGATACTAGAAATTGGTGGGAAGACTCATCTACCTTTCACATACACGTTCGGATATCGCATATGTTGTCAGTCTAGTTAGCCAATTCATGGACACCCTAAGTGAAGTACATATGGAGGCAACATTGTGAATACTAAGATACTTAAAATCCTCTTCGGGAAGAGGAATTCTTTTTTCAAAAAATAATCACTTCGACATCACTAGTTATACTGGTGTAGACTGGTCAGGAAGTCTACTTCAGGATACTTTACCTTTGTTGGAGGAAATATGGTGGCTTGGAAAAGCAAGAAACAAAATGTTGCCGCCCTATCGAGTGCTGAAGCAGAATTCAGAGGAATGACTAAAGGACTATGTGAAATATTATGGATAAAAGGGATACTTAAAGAGTTAGGTTATCTGATGGAGACTGAGATTAAGGTGTACTGTGACAACAAAGCTGCAATTTTCATTGCAAATAATCCAATTCAACATGATCGAACTAAGCACATGGAAGTAGATAGACATTTCATCAAGTAGAAACTCGATGAGAAGGCTGTGATCTTTCTGTTTGTTAAATCTGAAGATCAATTAGCAGATATACTTACTAAAACAGTGTCAAGTAAAATATTTCATCTCTCTCAACAAGTTGGGCATACGAGATATCTTTGTGCCAACTTGAGGGGGAGTGTGGCCAAGATTAATTGTTCGATTAGGAAAAACTAGGAATCATGGACAAGTTAGGAAAGATTTATATTTCTCCATTCTAGAATAGGATAATTGTACATGTATAAATACAAATTCTATGCAACAAAGAAAGTATAACAGAATTGACACAAAATTATCTCTAAAACTGACACTAATGATTCTATACAGAGATCTTACCCTCACAAAGCTTCCTTACCCTGCTGATATCAATAAATAGTAAGTAAATTGTTTTTTATATTATAATCCTGTTACTGTGATCTTTTTTTTTATTGGTTTTCGTCAATTTCTCTTTTTAGTTACTGAACTTCAAGCTCAAACACATTTATGGAGTGATGTAATCAGATTTTAAGGTCATATGTTGTCCTTGGCCTCGATGTTTCAATCACTAGAGCCACCTTTAATGACGGGAAAAGATGAAAGATGAATGACTTTTATCTCTTTTCATATTTTATAATCAGATTATTTTTTAATAAATTTATTTAAATGATGTTTAAATAGTTAGACTATTTTCAAATAAATTTATTTAAAAGATGATTATATAATTATCAAAATTATGTCATTCTTTTCAAATAATATTTGCATCTTTTATGGTAATATTAACATTTTATTTTTAAATAATTATATATGAACATGATATTCATACTATTCTAAATTCATATTAAATATATATATTTTTAAAATTTTAAAATTTAAGATTTTATATTATTTCTCTCAAGTTTATTGTTATTATATATATATTTTTAATACATTCATGTCAAGATTATAAATTCTTTTTTATTGAAAACTGCCTTTAAGATTATGGTAAGTTTATGATAAAAAAACTTACGATAAAAAAAAATAAGTAAAAAAAAAAAACAGCAACAAAAATAACAATAAGAAGAAGAAGAAGAAGAAAGAGGAGAAGAAATGTATTAATGAGAGAAATAGGTTTTAATTAAAGAGATATTTTTAATATACTTATTTTAAATAGTTAAGAGTTTTTTCGATATTGGTTTTAATTGCTTACAATTTCTACGTAATAAAGAACATAGCTAGAGAATTTATCTTCCCGTTTTAATCTTTGGTAGGATTAAAACTTTTTTTATGATTTATTTGTTCATATAAATTTCATTTAATTTTATTAAATATACACTTCAACGTTCTAATTCTCGATTAAAATATCCTCATGGTGTTAAAAAAATACATTTATATACATTTATACATTTAAAAAATACATTTATATACGTTCGAACTGTTATATGGTTCCAATTCTCTTTATTTTTAATATGCCACTAGGTGCATGCCCTTGGAAGAAAATAGGGTTGACGAAATGGTCAATTTGAATGTGCCTACTAAAATTAACTGAAAATCATGAATCAAATCGAGGCTCCTTGGAGGAAAATAAAAGTAAAGAAAAAGTCTTCCGTTTAGACGTATGCATATTGATTTACGGGTAGCATCCTGCTCCGTTATATATGTATTCGTTATGCATGGCAGCAAAGCATGACCCTTTCAGTGGGAGCCGCATGCGTATGTGACGGGCCGCTAATTAATATTCAAATTAATTCATGTCTAATTAGCGACGTCAGAAAACGTTTTATCGTCATATGTGTGGCGTTTTCAAATCCAAAAGAGAGCAGTTGATTCAGTTTATCAAAACCAAAGCATTGATTGATGGTTTAATTTGCTTGCATGCTTGCGTTCGTCTGCAATATGGGTTAGTGGTCTGGATATATCTATCTATCTATATATATATATATATCTATATAGATAGATAGATAGATAGATATAGATGGATAGATATGACTTCTATGTCGACAGGTGTGCCGAAAGAATTCTTCATTAATTAGTTTGTGCCTTGCATGTCTTAAGAATTATTGGCTACATGAATTACATATTAATTGCTTGCATTTCTCAATGTCCCTTCCCTTAGTAATTAAGTCCTTGTACTTTATGGCTATGAACCCTGGCATCAAATTAACTAGCGAAGATGTTTCAAGCTTTTAAAATTCTGAATATGATGAAGCAAAAAGTTGTGTATGTGTGGCAGAATCAATTTTCATTTTGTATAATAACAGCATAAATATTAGAGCATAACATATGTATATAGATCTCCGACAGAAAACAAAAGAACATGGATTGTAACAGGAAATCAAAAAAATATATACATTCCATTTTGTTTATAAGTACCAGAACAAAAACAATACACTTAAGCATAGCTTATGCAAGAAAGATTCTCAAAAAATTAAAAAGAAAAAAAAAGAGGCCTGTACTGCGGATTCAAGAAATCAATCAAGCTTTAAAAAAAGAGGGGAAACAAGGAGTGTTGTTCCATGTTTTGAGATGAAACCCTAAAATTTCCCTGGCTTTTTCCTTAGTCCTTGAATTGCATCCACTTTGTATCACCAAGCAAATCTTTGTCACTCCACCCACCTCCATAAACTCTCGTGCAACCTCACCACTACTGATACAAAATCTTAAAACGCATAACAGCAAACTTATTGACTTATCATCTCCAATATGGGAGACCTTAAAAATCTTCGATGATACAACTGCTATGCCTGCTGGATGTGCCAAAAAGGCAGCCCGCCCTTCTGCTTTCTGGCACAGTTTTTCCAGCACGACCAACATCATCTCGCACAGATGCTTCTCATTGTCCTCTGCTAGCAATTCGATCAGGACCGGAATCAGTCCTCCCTTAACAGCTTTCTCTTTATTCTTCCCGTATGATAAAACTTCCATCAAAATAGCCAGGACTGTCAGGCTTCCATGTTTTGAAATCTGGTCCTTCAATATCTCCGTGATGCTCTCGAGGAATTCGACTCTTAGCCCGTCCTTGTAAATTCCATCAACCACTTTAAAGATGGACTTCAGAAGAAGAGCAGCTTGAATTCTAATCTGTAGATTGCTCAAATACTGTGTTATAATTAAACAAAGTGAATCGATTAACAAGCCATTTTCATTTTGTGAAACCATCTTTAACTTCTCGTCGGATGGCCTTAAAAGACACAGCAAAGACACAGCTTCATTGCTAATTACTGGCGTGTCATTACCAGTAATCTGTGGAATCCCCGGTAACTCGGTTTTGACTACAAAAGAAGCTGCTAGAGAAAATAAGCTATCATCGCTAATGCAAGTAATCCTGCTACTATCACCGCGATTCTCCTGGATTAATGACTTGATCTTTCTGAGAGATTTTACCTGCAAATGGGGCTGCTTAATCTCTTCAAGAAGGACTTTCATCGAGGCATCAAGATCATTAGGCTCCGGCTCCACAAACTTTGTCGTCGATGATGATGCGTTCTGCAAGCTCCAGGATTGGATCAAGCGAAGAAGATTAGAATTTGGAGTGAGACGGAAATCAGAAAGGGGTTGTTTTGTAATGGGACAGGTGATTTTCTTATAAGAGAAAAGCCATTTCTGAATGCTCTCTCGGTCAAAGGTCATGCCTGTGTATATAGTAACAGGATCTTTCATGACCTGAAGAGATATCGGGCAGATAAAATAGGATGGCGCTCGATGATCAAAACCATCCATTCTTGGAGTTTCTTGTTGCTCTCTTTGCATAAAAAAACTAGCTAAGATCGAGATTGAAGAGCAAGGAGAGTATGAGCGATAGCTAATACCAGAAATGTTTGTAAAATAGGGAGAGACGATTGATCGGTAAGTGGGCAGCTCACATCGTTGACATTTGAACAGTCAAAAGAAGGCGCTGCATCTACGTAGAGAGTGGAAAATATAAATTAAGGAAAAGGATGCCGGGGTGACAAGATCACACAGCTCTTGTGGGCGTTCAATGGATCTCTATTGGTCACAGGGTCTATATCTTTTTTTATTATGCTTGGAGCATTGATTATCTGCAGTTAAGCTCGGTCTTCATTCTTGTCGTTGACTTTTCATTTGATAAGCAAAATGCTTTTATATATATATGCATGTAACTTACAGTATTATTTAACCCAAATGCAGACGGTTGAATTCGGCTTATATATATATATATATATGTTATCTCAACACAAGATGATGTTGACCAAACTGCTCTCCTCAGCTCAATAGTACTGGGATTTTCCTTTTTTACCAATTATGAGATAGTTTTCTCTTTTCTTTGATGAAGCAATAAAATGAGAAGGTTTTATTTTATTTTGTTTTAGAAAAACTACGGAATTACAATGTGTTTTTATCAATTCAGGAAGTTATCCGTTGTGAAAAATATTTGATCCAAATTTGCCTTAAATTGTAAGGTGATTATTGCTAATTGACATTGGACAAATTCCTATAAAATAAAATAAAATAAAATAAATTAAAAACTGAATCTAAAAAGTTTTGAAGATTTTTTAGCAATAAATTAAGATGAAATTAAAATATTTGTTTTGAAAACATAATTCTTAAAATCTATATGATTGAGAAAAATTATAATGTTTTAAATATTTAAGAAAAAAAATATTAAACGTTCTCAAATATTCTTAATTTTAGTGTTTTGGAATTATTTTTGAAAATAAGGAATTATTTAAATTACTTGTTTACATAAGAAACATTTGCGAAATTTATTATTTTCTTAAAATATTAAAAAAAAAGTACAATTGATATTCATCTAGCAATTTATTCTAATTGGATTCAGTTGACTTTCATACTTTCGAACTCCAAACTATAAATGAAGAGAAATAATTACTTTCTCTAATCTTGAACTCCAAACTATAAATAATTTATACGGTTTTGTTCAGTTTTTTTTTTTTTTTTTCCTTTCAAGATTGGAACAATAAAAAATGCACACCATTCCATATTCATGTAGGTGTCGTGTAAGTGAGTACGATCTCTCTCGTCAAGAAATTAATAAAATTCAAAAACCTATATATATATAATCTCTAGTCACATGTCAATATGAATTGTCAGGATATAATCTAAAGACATGTTAGCTGTCCATTTTTCTATTCAATATGTTTTCTTGGTTATGGTAGATGATGAGAGGATTTTTTTATGTTCTATTTTTTATTAATTTTCTATCAACAATCTCAATTTTCACATGGTTTATGACGTAATAATATCATCAAATACCATTTATTTCCTTGTTAAATCTCACTAAAAGTCCTGATGTCTTATTTTGAAAGCGAAGTTATTCTTTTGACATCAAGGGACTTGTTATAGGATCATGTACCATAAGTTTGAGATATTTAATTTTGCTAACGTGATGGTATTTCACTTAATTTTCTATAAAATAAATGTGTTCTCTCATTTCTCTAATGTCATCAATTTATCCATTAAATGGATATAAATAATTCAACAATTTAAATTAAAAGCTATTCCTATATATATATATATAAAAAAGTAAGGAAAAGAAAGTCTAAAAGTCCAGAGAAATATTCCCTAAACAGTTGTTTAGAGAGATATTTTTTAAGAGTCTAGAGAAATGTTATCTAACCAGTTGTCTATTCATGTTTACTCAAAGCTCTAAGATTTGAAGGATCCTCCAAAAACTTCATCAAAGTTCAAGGGGTATTTTAAAAAGATCCACCAAAGTTTCAAGCTTTCATGGATCCCCTATTAAAAAGGTTTGCCAAATTTTGTGTCACCAATAATTACCTAAAATGATCACCATCTGATCTTCAAGCTTTTAGGGATCCTCTTTTAAAACAATTTACCAAATTTCGTGTTGCCAGGAATCACCTAAAAGAATCACATTTGATCTTTAAGCTTATAGGGATCCTTTAAAAAATCACTAAATTTTGTGTCACCCGGGATCATCGATCTAAAATGATCTCTTTTTTTAGAAAAAATCATCAAATTTCATGCCACTAGGGATCACCTAATAAAATCATCACCTAATCTTCAAGCTTCCAAAGATCATTTTAAAAAAAAAGTTTACAAAATTTCATGTCACCAGAGATAATATAGAAAGATCATCACTTGATCTTTAAATTTATAAAGATCCCTTTTAAAAAGGTTCATTGAATCATCAATAACCTCTTAGTTTCATTGAAAAAACTCACCTAAAATCTAAAAGTTCTTTAGCTAATAAGTGTTCCATGCTGCTAAATTCTTGAATTTAAAGGTTAGAATAAAAAATGGAGAAAAGAAGAAAATAAAGAGTGAAATAAAAAATTCTAAAAATCCCTAAGAAAATAAAATAGGGGCAAAAATTGAAACTCCAAAACCATACCATTCAAATGAATTACTCCTTGCCTAAAAAAAAACCAGTTGCCTTAAGAAAGAAAAGTTGTCCAGAAAAATAATGTTGAAAAAATAAAAATAAAAATTTCAAACTCCAGAACACAACTGCATCCCTCGTCTTCGAAATTAAATACCCTAGCCTGCACGCTGCTGTTCAAATTAATTACCCAGCCACAACTGCCTCGGGCATACCAACCATCAGCCCCCCTTGTTTTAAGACAGATTCTTCATGCATAGCGACCACGTTCAAACTTCAAAGTCAGCCTCATCCTTTACCGGTATTTGGGAGTACTTTTAAAAAGTGATTTTAAAAAAATTTAAAAAAAATTATTTTTATTTTTTATTTTAAATTAAAAAATTAATGTTTTTATATCATTTTAATGTGTTAATAATAAAAATAATTTTTAAAAAATAAAATAAAAATATTATTTTAATATATTTTTAAATCAAAAACATGTTAAAAAACAACTATAACCACATTTTCCTACAGTAACAAGGGATTAGGGAAAGCATAAACTACACATCGCGCTTCGCGTTAAAAAAAATCTAGCAGTAGCCGGCTGAAAAAGAGAGAGAAGAGAATATGATCAAACAAATTTAATTTATTAGGCACTAGCCTAATTAAATATTGGGTTTAATAAAAAATACAATCCAAATATATTTTATTATATTTATTTTAATATTCTTCAATTTAATTGTATTTTTAATAATTTCATATCAATCTTTCCAAAAATATTCTTTAGATAAAAAACATATTTGACTTGTCTATAAATAGACAACAAAGTTATTAAATCAAAGAAGAATAAACATGTAAGCTCAAAACAACAAGAATAGACAAAAGAAAAAGGACAACATGCATAGAGTAAAGACTGCTTGGAGTTCTCTTGTAAAAATTCAAGTCCATTAAAAAATAAAAGGATAAAATTTCTTTTTTCCATCAAATCAAATCAAGAAATCAAATGATTAAAGTCATTTACTTTGTTAAATCAAATCAAGTTAAAATATTACAAGATTCAAGTTTCCAAACTCATATGAATAATATCCACCGAGTCCAGTATTTCATCTAAGTAAATTAGGCTAAGATCTCAAATGGCTAAAACTTTCGAGATCATATGAATATGTTTTCATCAAAATAAGATGCAAATCTGATTGTTAATAGAATGATTTATACACATGAAAAGTTTCTCAAGAGAATTCCAACTTTTATTTATAATCAAATTCATTAATGTAGTTTTAACATTATGTATAAAAAGTGAAGATTTGGTGTGTACAAAAACATCTAAGAACTTAGGTTATGACACAAATATCCAAACTCAAGTTTCAAACTTCAGAGTAGAGTTTATTACCTCTTGATATCACTAATTCAAGGTAAACTTTCCAAGGAAAAATTCAATTTCTCTCTCCTCTTTATGTTCTCTCTCTAGCTCCAAAGTTCTCCACTTCCATGCCTTAAAACTCGGAACCCTTTGTTTTTATATTTATTTAGAAGTGTGATTGAGGTTGATTTTAAAGTGATTTTTATTTAAAAATGTATCAAAATGATATTTTAAAAAAAAAATTATGAAATCAGCACATGAAAATGATCTAAAAACACTAAAAAAAATAATTTATAGTAAAAAAAAAATTAAAAATATTTTTAAGATGCAGTGTTAAACATGGTATTAATCTTCCTAAACTTTTTAAATGTTTTTACGAGAATTTTAGATGTAAATGGAAGAAATATCCCCAAAACCTCTATTAGTTAATGGTCAGCCAATATTGGCTAAGAGAAGCATGAACGCTTTTATATATCCCATTTTCAACTTATTTACACAACTGCTCTTATGCTTTTATATATTTTTCATTTAATTAAGAACGTGGCCCATTTTTAATATATGGTACAAAAGCATTTCTATCTCACAAGTTTTTCCTTCACTATACCGTTTTGTTTTTATATACATTTATTATTATTATTTACAACATTGCTTTTATGTTTAGTTCATATATAGTTTTGTTTAATTGAGTACCTGTTTCAACACACTCTTAAAATATCGAACAAGAACATTTTTATCTCACTGGTTTTTCCTTATAATTATTGGTCACTATACTATTTATTATTATTATTATCAACTAGGATTTATATTTTAGTTTGCAAGTTGGTCAAATTAACTTAAACTATTTTAGATTTTTTTCAATATTTTTTAATAATTTTATCATTTGATCCTAATCTTATGTATTGACCGGTAAATAAGAATAAATCATATTTGACTTCATTATTTTTTATTTATATTTTAAAATATATATTTTTAATTTTATCTTTTAAAATTAGATTATTGTAGTTTTTTCTGTTTTTCATTGTTATCTTATAATAGTCAATGTTGTAGATAAGTTACGTCGAGTTATGATCACTTAAATATGGGCAAAAAAATCTAGTTTGCTACTCTAAGCAGCCGTGAAACGACATTCCATAATGGTCGGCAGAATTAGTATAATCAGATAAGAATAATTTATTTTCGAGTGAGTTAATAATAGAAGCGAATTAATTTTCAGGTTGATGATTAACCAAGAAGCCAGGAACGGGAGAGGATTCGTTTTGTTTTTTCTTGTGATTCTTAAAAATTATCTCAACCATCAATCACTCTTTAAATTCTTCTCTATTTTATCAGTTTCGTTTCAGTTGGTATTTTATTTTTTCAATTGAAATAAAATATTTTGATTTTAAAGTATTTTAATATTTTATTTAGAGGTTATACTGTTTATATATTAATTCAAAAAAAATTAGTTCAAATTCAAAAATAAAATTATTTAGAATGGTGTAATTTAAATTTCAAACATAAATAAAAATATATTATAATTAAAAAAAATAAAGCTGAAATCTAAAAAAATATTAAAACAAAGATATATTAAATCAACTCGGGTTAACCTAGGTTTACCTTTTAAATATGTGACATGTGTTATAAGACCATGATAACTTTAAATAAAACAAATCAAATCAAGTTATAAAGTTCAATTCGTAATAAACTCACTGTTGAATAATAAAATTGAGAAAAAAATAATCTAAAAAAAGATACAATAAAATAATTTTTCTTAACAAAATTATGAACTTGTATAATATTATCAAAATGTCATTATCAATCTCGCAAATTTTTTACATTATTTGATTGCTCTGAAATTTTAACATAATATATATAAATATATCAAGAGACTACTCGTAAAATTTCATCTCAATTTGACAATTAAATTAAAAAATATTATTGATATTATAAAATTATTTATTATTTAAAAAACACTATTTAGCCAGAACAAAATAAGCAAAACAAAACCAAAAAATTTCAGCTATAATTTGAGCATAATTTTTAAAATCGACCAAAATTTTAAATAAGATAAAATTTATTCTATTTTTTTTTAAATTAAAACAAAATATGCTGAACATTACGGTAGTAGGAATTAAAAACCATGTCTACCACAGTCAAATAACCAGAGAGAGAGAGAGAGCTCTTGATTAAATCATCAAAAATACTTGATATAGAAACGAAAAGGAAAGACATTGAAAGAGAGCGAGAGCGAAATGACGGCGGTGCCACCGGCGGATCTGAACAGGAACACGGTTCATGTAACCAGGGGTTTGGACCACTTATATATTAATACTAGACAATGTCCCCGCGCTTCGCTGCGGGCGACACAATATTTTTTTCAATGTAAAAAATATTAATTGTGTGTATTTTTTATTATAATATAAATTTAGCTAAAATAATAAATCTGTGCAGAATTCATGTCAAGTGCAAGTTTTTTATAAAATATATGAATTTAAAATCGATATAAATTTATTTGTTTAGTAGTTTCAAACGAAATATCCAGCATAAATTTATCATCATCATTAAAAAAGCAAGAAAACTCGGATATCTGAATTATTAAGTTCACTGTATTAAGATTAGTTCATTTTATAATTCAATTTAAATCAAACAAAAATAAAATATAAATTGTGAAAATACCTACAATAATCAAATAAAAAAAAAAGTTGTTAATTTTCTATCAACAAAAAGACGAAAACATAGATTGAAAATTCATCCTGACGTTATTGACATTATCATTGCTATTAAAGCTAAAATTATTGCTAACATTACTTCCAAAACAATTAAAATAATTAAATTTCCATGAAAAAAAAAGCAAAAGATTTTTTATAAAAAAACAATAAAAAAACAATAACTAAACTTATCATTATTATTGCATAAATAATAAAATCATATAATCTAAAGAACAAATAAAGAAACAGAAAACAAAAAAAACGAATAAAGAGAAAAATAGAGTAATATTACTTTTAAAATGATCACCGATATAAATTAAAATTTCAGGAAAATCTTTAAAAAAAAATCAAAAGATTTTTATAAAAAAATAATCACTAAAATTATCATTATTATTGGTTCGGAGATTAGTGAACAAAAAAACGTATAAGGAAAAAAATAATAATAATAAATTGGTTCGGAGATTAGTCATGGTGTGTCCACGCTGGCCTGGATACGCCGATTATCAAAAAACAGATTTGGTCCGAGGAGTAGTGTGGTGCACTTGAGCTGGCCCGGAGATCGTGGTTATAAAAAAAATATATAAGTGGAAAAAAAAAGCTTAAGCTGGCTGACCATGGTTACAAAAAAATGTATAAACGAAAAAAACAAAAAAAAGTATAAGCGTGAAAGCACTATAGCAATCCATATTGTTTTTTAAAAAAATCGGCCCAAGAATTAGTCGTGGTGTGCCTAAGCTGGTCGGAGATCCCAGTTATAAAAAAAAATGTATAAGTGAATAAAAAATTATAAAAAAAAAGAAAAAAAATGTACCAGCAGGAAAGCATTTTAGAAAAAAAATGTGGGTCCGGGGATTGTCGTGGTATGCATAAGTTGGCCTAGACACCCTGGTTATCAAAAAAATTTGGATATGGAGATTAATCGTGGTGCATTTAAGCGAGCCCGGACACCCCGATTATTAAAAAACAAAAAACCAAAAAAATATATAAGTAGAAAAAATATATATATATAATAAGAAAAAATGAAAAAAATAATAAGTAAAAAATACAAAAAAAAGGCAAAAAAAAAGAAGTAAAAACGGAGGGAAAAAAAGAAGAAAAGGAATAATTAGAAAAAAAAAGAAGAAGAAACGAAAAAAAAAAGAAGCAAAAAAAAAAAAAACTACTGTTGCAATCCACAGTGCACTGTGTCTGTGTGCACAGTGCACTGGTGCACAGTGGAAAGGCCACGGCTATTATATATACTAGACAATGTCCCCGCGCTTCGCTGCGGGCGACACAATATTTTTTTCAATGTAAAAAATATTAATTGTGTGTATTTTTTATTATAATATAAATTTAGCTAAAATAATAAATCTGTGCAGAATTCATGTCAAGTGCAAGTTTTTTATAAAATATATGAATTTAAAATCGATATAAATTTATTTGTTTAGTAGTTTCAAACGAAATATCCAGCATAAATTTATCATCATCATTAAAAAAGCAAGAAAACTCGGATATCTGAATTATTAAGTTCACTGTATTAAGATTAGTTCATTTTATAATTCAATTTAAATCAAACAAAAATAAAATATAAATTGTAAAAATACCTACAATAATCAAATAAAAAAAAAGTTGTTAATTTTCTATCAACAAAAAGACGAAAACATAGATTGAAAATTCATCCTGACGTTATTGACATTATCATTGCTATTAAAGCTAAAATTATTGCTAACATTACTTCCAAAACAATTAAAATAATTAAATTTCCATGAAAAAAAAAGCAAAAGATTTTTTATAAAAAAACAATAAAAAAACAATAACTAAACTTATCATTATTATTGCATAAATAATAAAATCATATAATCTAAAGAACAAATAAAGAAACAGAAAACAAAAAAAAACGAATAAAGAGAAAAATAGAGTAATATTACTTTTAAAATGATCACCGATATAAATTAAAATTTCAGGAAAATCTTTAAAAAAAAATCAAAAGATTTTTATAAAAAAATAATCACTAAAATTATCATTATTATTGGTTCGGAGATTAGTGAACAAAAAAACGTATAAGGAAAAAAATAATAATAATAAATTGGTTCGGAGATTAGTCATGGTGTGTCCACGCTGGCCTGGATACGCCGATTATCAAAAAACAGATTTGGTCCGAGGAGTAGTGGTGGTGCACTTGAGCTGGCCCGGAGATCGTGGTTATAAAAAAAATATATAAGTGGAAAAAAAAAGCTTAAGCTGGCTGACCATGGTTACAAAAAAATGTATAAGCGAAAGAAAACAAAAAAAAGTATAAGCGTGAAAGCACTATAGCAATCCATATTGTTTTTTAAAAAAATCGGCCCAAGAATTAGCCGTGGTGTGCCTAAGCTGGTCGGAGATCCCGGTTATAAAAAAAAATGTATAAGTGAATAAAAAAATTATAAAAAAAAGAAAAAAAATGTACCAGCAGGAAAGCATTTTAGAAAAAAAATGTGGGTCCGGGGATTGTCGTGGTATGCATAAGTTGGCCTAGACACCCTGGTTATCAAAAAAATTTGGATATGGAGATTAATCGTGGTGCATTTAAGCGAGCCCGGACACCCCGATTATTAAAAAACAAAAAACCAAAAAAATATATAAGTAGAAAAAATATATATATATAATAAGAAAAAATGAAAAAAATAATAAGTAAAAAATAAAAAAAAAAGGCAAAAAAAAAAAGAAGTAAAAACGGAGGGAAAAAAAGAAGAAAAGGAATAATTAGAAAAAAAAAAGAAGAAACGAAAAAAAAAAGAAGCAAAAAAAAAAAAAACCTACTGTTGCAATCCACAGTGCACTGTGTCTGTGTGCACAGTGAAAGGCACGGCACATATAAGGCCACGGCTATTATATATATTTTTCTTTTTTTGGCTTATTGTGTTTTTTTTTTTATTATTATTATTAACGTCTGACCAGCTTGCGCTGACAAATTTCACGGACATGAAACTAACACCTATATAAGTTTCCAATGAAACCTGGGACCACCAGGTCGGGGAGCAAACGTCTTGTCCCAAACCGTATTATCTTTGGTTGCTCTCCTGGCATGGCATGGACCATCGTCAATCTCTCTCACTTCGCTGTAAGTTTTCCTCCCCCCCCCCCCCCCCTTCATTTATTTATTATCTTGACCGGGTAGCTAGAAATTTCTTGATTAGGGTTTGAAGAAAGAAAGCCTGCTGTTTTTCTTATTTTAGGAGTTTCAAGGATTGCATGTATGTTTGGTTTGGTTTGCTCAATTTATCAAATTTCTTTAGCTGCATCGTGTCTTGATTAAGTGAAATTATTAGATTATGTTTATCATCAAATGACTAGCCTGAGAATTGGCGTTTTTGGTTTCAAATGCTAAAGTGGGCACCTTTGATCTTCATTTGTTTGTTACAAGCAGATACCTGGGCGAACTTGGTCTCTCTGTTTCGTTCCTTACAGTGAACATAAGACTTTCACTGCCAATACGCTTATTGATTTGGTTGAAAGTATGGAATGGATAACTTTGCATGAAGTTTTCGTGGAGTTGTTTTTTGAAGGATCTTGGTCTTCAAAGATGACCACAAGCTAACATCATGAAAGAATGCTAAAAACGTAAATAAATAAGTTGTCCAAGTAAAGGGAGGATTGATCGGGGTCTCACTAACCTTGGGAGGATGGTAGAATGGCTGTGCAACTCTTTACAGGTATTTGCCCTCCTCCTCCTACTTTGAACCTGCATCCACTCTGCATACGAGTAGGATTTGGTTCTCTTTGCCTCAGTACGAGTGGTGTAAATTAAGTACAAAGTGACTTCAAGAAACTTCATCATCTATGCTAACAAGACATGAGCATTAGGGCACGTGGCATTTAATGGGACATTCTTAAATCTGTGAGGCTATATGTTTTGAGCTGTTAGCCTTTTCTGGTTTTCTTCTTAGCTTAAGTTACTCATGGATTTAGGAAATACACATGTTATTTATGACATGAATAGGTTGTGGATATGCAATGGATTTACCATCTATGATGGGCTGTTTACCTTGGTGTAACCACAAGAGAACTGCCTCATTTTTTTTCTTTTAGAACCAGTTTCTCACGATGATTATATATTAAATGGAAAGTCTGCAAGAAAGTAGTATAAGTTCTTGGATTATGTTTCTTGATTCCTTGCATTTCACATCAAGGTATGGGAGGAGATTATGATCTATTGAACCAAGTTTTTGAGCTCTGTCATGTGGGGATTAGATTGATTTGCAACTTGGTGATATTTTGATCCTCTGCGTTGAATCCTTGTCTTATGACTCTCTTTAGCTTGTTAGGTAACTTGTGTTAATATTCAATGCTGCCTGATATCTTTGTCCTCGCATTCTGAAGCATGTTCTGCACTGCTCTTCTTCCCTGGAGATGTGACTTGCAAAAAAACAAGTTATACAAATTCTTTTTACTTATGTGGCAACTGATAAGCGATTACTGTGGTTTGGGAATCATTGGATTATTGGTAAATTATGAAAAAGGAAACTTCCAAATCAGTTAGAAGGAATTTTTTGAATATCTTTTTTGTTTGTGGAGTTTACTAGTTTCCCTCATTATGAACTGTTTGGGGATAGGGTTTGTTCACTGCAGATTTGAATATAAAAAAATGTCATTGGGGTATGCGTGTATTGTTTGAATAGAATCAGTAGGTAAATAGTGTGTAATTTAGTTGAATGAATGCTTTTGTGGCTGTTAGCAACAGCAGAGTAGGAACTTATTAACAGGTATCATATTTCCTTTTCTTTGCATTACAAATGACTTAACGATGGTATGTTTTATACCATCTGCACAACTGTTGCATGAATCATCACTCACCATGATGACAAGTTCTATGTTCATTTCCTTGCTCTATATGTCTTCATTTCCTGTCACAGCTAAGTTGCTCCATTATTTGTTGAACAATGATTGATTAGAATGCTTTGCCTTTTCAGATCATTTATCACCTTTTCCACTGGTAGAAAGGCATCCCATTTGCTGAAGACCAGGGTATCTATAATCGCCTGACCTGGTGAGAGCAGATAGATAATGGGAAGCAGCTTACACGCAACAGAACGTTTCTAACTGCTGTACCTGTGGTGCTGTAAGTTTTCAGAAAGACATTTTATATTTATAAGTATCCATGTGTGTGCACACACTGACATGCTCCCTATTTCTTCACCTAAAAAAACTCGTTGGTTGATTGGTTCACAGTTACATGCATGTTAAGCCATTTTTCTTGCTTGCTTGTCAATCTTGTAGTTTATAATATATGCACAGAATGATTGAATTGTATGTATATGTGAAAATCGTTGTTACGAAGCTTGGAAACCTCTCATTTTTGTGTGAAAGTGGTGTTTCATAGCTGTCCTTTTTTTTAATGTGTTACAGTGAATACTTTTGCCCCTGTTTTTCACTGTCCATGAATTGTAATTGTGTTAGTGGGAAAACGTGAGCAAATTAAAATCTCATTAATTACCTATCTATGACATTGCACTTTGAATCCGGTCAAAGCTTGAACTTTTCGATGCCTAATGCTGGTATCAATGGAGTAAAATTTGAGTTAAGTTGGAAGCAATCATTGAATACGAATAATCTAATATTGTAAGAATTCTTTGTGCTCTTTATTGAGATGACAGTCTTTCCTGGGTTACGTACTTAATTTGATTTGGAGAAAGCATGATGCATCTCACATGGGTAAGCATATAGATTACTGGAGTTATGCAGCTTGTATCGGTGGGCTCCTACGCTCAGCCTAGCTTTTTATAATTCTAGTTCCATAGAGCAATGTGGTTTTTCACTTCAAGTTGCCTAAATGATGGGAAAATTCTAATTTTGTGTTTGTCTAAACCAGAGCTCAAGGTAGCTGTTTAACCTTTTCCATGCACGATAGCTGTGTTCTAGAGAGTAGTGACTCAGCGCTAAGTTTCCACTTGACATGTATCTGCATTCTCTTACACTGATCTTAAATTTACTTGGATGTTGTTTTCCCATGCTTGAGATTATATTTCCATTTGCTGTCTCTGGCAGGTACTTGATAGTCTCACACACAACTGACTATCAACATCCAATGCTTATTTTCAACACTCTTGTTGTGATAGTCCTTGTTGCCAAGTTCCCGAATATGCACAAGGTTCGGATCTTTGGAATAAATGCAGACAAGTGAGTCAGGCATTTGTTAAAAGAGTGGTTGTTTAACATGTTTAAATGTCACCAATTCTTCTGCAGTTCTGCATCAAGGTTATCATATCTTTGTATAGAAGTCGGAACTTGAAAGATATTTGAAGGTTTAGCGTTTTTACACTGACTGCTGTTTACAACCTGTTCTTTTAGTTAAGGATCAAGTGTGTCAAGTTGAGAAATGTCATGTATCTCTGGCGTTTGGCGCATTTTCACAGCACTATAAGTTTCATTAAATTACTTTTACAAAAACACTAAAAGATGTGGAAATTTTCTGTGGATTTAGACCCAATGTTACTGTGCATCACAACCGTTCCAATCAATGCCTCTATCCTTTTCTTTTTCTCTATTTAGTGAGAGCTGCTCTTGGGGAAAAAGAAAAGGGGGTTGTGCAATTCGCAGTTCCTCTTTTATGGTTTAGATAGATAGATAGATAGATAGATTCTCCATAGATTGACAACATGACATGATGGTTTTTTTTATAGGAGAAAACAAATTAGTTCTCTCGTTTACTTCTTGTTGTAAAACCTAGATTTCCATAGTGAATCTTGATGAAGGATAAGATGATGGGTTCTGATAAAGACAAGGCAGGCTTCGACGTCAGATGGTGGGTGCTTTCTAGCTCGAAGCCCTGGAGAATGCTTATATCAGGTCATACACATCCTCATTTGTTTTTTCATGTTTATACTAATTTAGTTTTATTTGTTTTGTGTTCTAATTCTGTAAGCTTTCTTTTTGTGCTTTTGTTCTGTTATGGTTTCAGTTTTCTTAATGTTTCTTCTATGTTTGGATTTCTCCCATCGTCCTAATCTTTTCCCTTCTCAAACTCTACCAGAAAAAGGCCACAAAGATAAAAGGTCAAAGAAAGCAGTCCTCTCCCTCTCCATTTCCCTTTTGTTTTTGTTTTGAAAACCCTAATTTTAATGATCTCAATTTCGACAAGAGACAAATTCAGAAGAAGATAATCACACCACATTGGAGAACAATATGATGAATTATAATGAAGGACAAATGAAATTTAAAAGCACTGTGAATCCTACTGTTGAAGAACATTATCTGACTTTGCTGGTGGCCATTATCTGCCGCATCATACGGTGCAGCAAGCAAGTGTTTGGTGGTTACTTGAGCTTCTTGTATTCGGTAAATGTGATGTGGGGCTTGGTTACCTGACCTTTCACACCCTCATCCTCTCCAAAGTATATGATAATTAGATGAGAAAGCTGGCGACCTAACGTTGTGGTTACCTTAGCAGTCGCGAGGAATATTTAAATTATGTAAAATGAGGGCGACTGGAAATAAAATGAATCAATTAATGAGCCAATATACAGAAAAATTGGCATCAGTCGTTTTCCCTTAGTTGGAACTACCAAGCAAAGGTCCGACCGATTTCCATTCCTTTTAACGACGACAAATTAAATCGTTATCGAAGATGCAAAAACTCAACGTCAACGTAGTTGATGGACCAACAAACGTGGTTCGATGGCAGGTCACAACTGTGGTCAGAACCGAGGACTGTGCAGGTAAGAGCTCTGGCTACGTGATCCATTAATTGTAGACGCTACTGGC
Source organism: Salix arbutifolia (assembly GCA_025169955.1). Taxonomy (NCBI): domain Eukaryota; kingdom Viridiplantae; phylum Streptophyta; class Magnoliopsida; order Malpighiales; family Salicaceae; genus Salix; species Salix arbutifolia. The sequence goes on from CM045903.1 coordinate 12,129,364, forward strand.
TGCTTACAGTGGTAGCGTCCTTCAAGGGTTGAAATGGATGGATGGCCCAGACTTTAGGGCGACATGTTTTTTTCCTAAGCCTCCAAATTTGCTGTCCGAGAGCCTATGGAATGGAAGGATTTCTGCTGTGTAGGTGATTACAGCGAGCTTGGGAATTAGGTTAGTTTGTCTCTCTCTGCTTTTTTTACCGGGATTCGGACCTTTTTTGTTACCTTAGGAAAGGCGATCCAGCTTCACTGCAGAGCCTAAAAAAGCTGGAGTCATTTCAGGGGTCTAGTTCGACACCAAATGTTAGTGTAATGCAATCAAAAAAAAAAAAAAAACCGATAAATAACAATGCCATGAGTCTCCACGTGCTGTGTGTCCCGATACTACTCTTTTTAGGGGGCAAAGACAAGAAGAAGCTACCGGTGTTGATGCATTTCTAAATTATTTAAAAAAAAAAATTATTATTATTATTATTTTAAATTAAAAATATTCAATGATTTTAGATCATTTTTAATTTACATTAATTAAGAAATGACATAGTGACTCGTGACAAAAAGTATTAGGGGGATAAAAAATAAAAACAAATCTAGTAGCTTACTTCACTATAATTAACAGTTTTACTGATAAAATATTCACTAGTATATTTAAACTTATTGTTCATCGAGAATTATCTTATTGATGTCTTCACGAATAGAAAACTTATGTCAGTAAAATCCTCATCAATAATTCTTGTTAAGTCGGTGATTACATCAACATTGAATATATTGATGGCTTTACCGACAGATAAAGGGTGCTAAAAAGTTGGCATGATATGGCTTTAAATATGCTCTTTAGCTGAAGAGAAATATATATATATATATTGGATGAAGCTGTTTTTATTGTAGGCACACCATATTCTACTCAAGTTATACATCAAAGACTTTGATGAAATGGTTGCAAACCAGGCTCAGGAACAACTGTTTATTAAGATGCATAATATGAGAGTTCAACTCCAACAAGAAAATAGGATTTATTAAGCTCAAATAAGTACAGTTATGGGTATACCATTTCCTTCCCGATGGTTCATAATCTTTTCCTTCCCTTCATCTCCACCTTCTTAGGAATTTTAATGTTGTTCATATTTATATTTGTTTTAAAAATATATGGAATTATGTTCTCATTGTCGTGCTCTATCTAAATGAATTATGAAATTTGATTAAGTAAATTGTTAGGGAAGTGTTTTTGTTTGGTTATGGTTTATTGTGAATTATTTAATTATTGTAGTTGAGGATTATAAGATTAAAAAAACATATATGAAATCTTTGCCAGAAACACTCATGAGATCGTGTTTTCTATCGTGTTTTCATTAGTATTTTCTCCAAAAACTTCACTTATTCTTGAGCATTTTGTAAAACTTAAAAGAATGGATAGCAACTTACTCATGAAATAGTGGGTGGAGAATTTTGTAAGGAGTATAAACAGTGAAGGAATTGCCAACGACATATTGCATCAGCAATTTTGTCAAGATTAAAAAATATCAACGGAATAACCGATAAAATCATAAGCCGACGAGATGTTTTTCGACAATAATGTTACGTCGTGGATTCCATCAATCTGGCATACTGTCATATATTTATTAATTTTGTGGTATTGGTTATTTAGGATAACCTATTTATGGTCCTCGTACTAAGTAGTCAGTAGGCACTCTAATCAACGGAGGAGCATATCTCATGGATAGTCAAAAAATGATTAGGCACTTCGACAAAGAGAGGAGTCTAGCTAGCAACTAGCATGGGGTCTGTAAACAGCCTCCATACAAGACCGGCAAAAGACTTTATTTCCTCCAAAATCACGTTCACAAGAGCATAAAAAAGGAGCAAAACGGAGAAGAAACTTGGATGACTGGATGGATTCACTAGCTAGGTGGAGTGGATTATTTCTCAGCACGCTTGCCCAGAGGAATGTTTTGGGGGTCCCTCTCAAGACCACCTTGAGAGGTGAGCTTGTCAGATTTTCCAAGTCTGTGAATATTAAAACAGCAAAAACATGCAGTAATGATCATTCAATGGATTCGAGGTCATCCGCTAAATCGAGTGGGTGATTAAAATTTTATATTAGGTAAGCTTTTAGTTGGGGCAGGTAAATTTGTTTCCAAAGTACAATTTGTTTTGATGTCATGTTTAATTTATTAAGTTGCACTTGCAAAAGAGTTTTGACTGTAAGAAGCTAATCCTAAAGGTGGGACATGTCAAGTAGTTCTTCTCTGGCTTCTGTGTTAGAAGTGCATCTTATGGTTGGGAGAATCTCATCGACTCCAATGGATAACGACTCAGACCCGACGTGCAAGACTGGTTTTGCGATAGAAAGAGATGGAAAAAAGTACGAGGGTCACACAGCAGCTCTAACTAATCACGCAGCCAAGTTGATATGTAACTGATAGAATAGTTTTGCGTTGAAACTTCTTCCAAATCTCAGCCTCAAAGCATACATTGAAAGCTAACTTAACTGAACCAACTCTCTGGACACTCAATACAATAATACTGCAGGTGCAAATTCTGATAGAAGACTTTATGAATACAAGTCATACTGCCATGAGAAAACCCAGACTCGTATTCAAATCTTCTTCCATCTTGAAAACGTTATATGAGTAATTAAGAACCCTTTTTGAAGCCAAAAAACAAATGAGCTTCAAAATTTTTACACTGCTCAAAAGAGTAAAGGGAATATAAAGCAAAGCAAAAAAGAAACCATATATATGTGTCCTCTATATGTTTAGTCAAGAACAGATTTCAAATGTGACCCAATACCATGTGAAAAGAAAGAATATTGATATGGTAGTTTCTGGGGCTCCTTGTGATCTCTTACTTCTTTCTCTTACCATGATCCTCCACCAAACATCCCGTTCCAGTATCCAGCACCTGAAGTCCCTTGTCCCTTGTTTTGATCAGCTTCAGCTGCGCTTGGAAGCTGTTTATGCTCACCAAAAGGAAATAAAAGCCTTCCATTATGCTGTTGAACTCCATATCTACTTCCTAGCCCATCAAGAGAAAAACTCAGGGTTGGTTTCAACTCTTGGAAAGGGAATCCACCAGAAGAATAGAGTGTATTTGAGTCCGGCATCGGTGTTGGCATAAAAGAATTCAAATCCCTGGAAGCAATTCCACTCCTTAGTAGCTCCAGAGCTGAAATAGGAGATGAAGTATAGGGAGAAGAGTAGGAGCTATGTTGATTGTGGTTGTTGTTTTCAGCTTTGGCCACTTCAGTATAATGAGATATACCTTGACTATCCTGCATGGCTGAGAATGCCAGATTAAGGTCTTGACCTTCATGGCCACTCCTAGTAGGGTTATGAGAAGAGAAATGTGAGAGGTTTGGTGGGTTGAGATCAGGGAGCTTCGACGAAGCTGCAGATGATGACGTAGATCTCTTGTTCTTTCTTGAACCTCCTCCGACAGGAACGTTTCTGAGAGATCCTCCTTCAGTCCAGTACCTTCTGCAAGTCTTGCAAAAATATCTTGGTTGTGTGAGACTGTAGTTGTTGTAGTAACAAAACTTGGTATTGGTTGAGTTACATCTTGGACAGTTCAACTGCTCTTGAGGCCTTGCTTTTCTCTCTAACACAGGCCTCCCGCATGTATTTGATGACATCTCTTCCATGGGTTTTGCCAGTTTAATATCCTGCAAACCCTAGAGTACTGAGATAATGAAGGAGATCCATAACCATATTGTACGTACCAAGTAATGCAATCTTCAAAAATTATTAAAAGATTGTTGGTGAGATAACAATTAGTAGATCAAACAAACGTACAGGGTATTTTTTGTCTGGAGAATTACATGAAAGAGGAAACTAATTAACTCCATTCAGGAAAAGCAGAAATGAAAAGAGATAAACAAAAACCCTAAAAGAACAAATGATAATAACAAATTATAACTTTTCCCTTTCATTTATAAGTTCTCACATAAGCAAAAAAGTGAAGAAAGAAAAAGTTCAGTGGTTTCATGCATGGTTCAAAGAACAAATTAAACTTTACCTTTCCATAATGAAAATTCAAATAGAAGGGACCTGCACTTTGCATGAAGATGATCTCAAAAACAAACAAAAGGACAAACAACAATTAATATTTGATCTCTCAAAACAAGCTACTGGAACATGGTCGATCATATATAACTTTAATTAAAATCCCTTAATCGGAGAAACTCATGGCTGTACAGAGAAAGTTTTATAAAATACTTGGCAAAACAAATATGTACCCACCCGTGGCCATGAAGCGGCATCCATAAATTCAGAAGAAAAGGGGAAAGAAAAGCAACTGATGACTTCAGAGAGAGAGAGAGAGAGAGAGAGAGAGAGAAAGGGAAAGGGAAGGAAGGATCGTGTTCACCTCCTTTGTCTGCAGCTGTTCTTAGTGCTTGAAAGAATGTTTTAGATTGTTTGTATGCTGGCTTTATGTGCCCGTTCACTTTATGAAGATGGAAAGAGGGAAAAAAAAAAAAAAAAAAAAAAAAGAGGTGTGTTTGTTTTGACTATATTTTTTTTAATGCGTAAATATTATTTTTGAAAAGTATATTTTATATATATATATATAAGTAAAATCATAATTGTTTTATATTCTTATAAAAAATATATATTCTAACTTGAATTCAAAATTTATTATATAAATAGCAAACTTTTTACTATTACAAGAAGGGATTATTCATCACATTTTTTGAAGTTGGCAGCGCTGGTTCAATCTTATGTGAGTATTTTTTTTATTTTATTTATTGTCAGATTTTCACTCAATAGTGGATTGTCCATTTGTTTATTCATCGTGGGTGGAATTATGAGTGTATGTACTGTGGGTGGGTTCAACTTTTTGACCTTATAATGGACAAGTCCTTTGATTCTTAATCAATCTCTCGTTACCCTCCCCTGTTGTTTTCCTTTTAGTGCATGTTTTCTTTTGGACCACTCATGAACAAAGGCTGGGTTCTGTTTGGTTCATCAAAAAGATAGGGTTGTCGATTACTTTAACAGCCTCTCCTGCATTTTGTCAAAAGATCCTTTCTCACAGATTGGCACCTTTTTCATGCTTTCGGAGGCAACTTCCTATTCACCTTATATTTATAATATTATATATATATTCTTTGCTTACAGATTAATTAACCTACCTCATTCCAATCGATCTGGTAAATGCTGCGAACTCATTTAGTAAATTGTAATTTTTATTTATTTATTTTCAACCCGCATAAAGCAAATATTAATTATAATAGCGAACCAGCTTTAATTTTGGCACAGTTAGTCCATCTTCACATCCATTGATCAAAACTCAAATCTTCATTTACATTAAGCTCCATTTAAATAGGTTTAACAGCGGCCCAACACTTTCAGTAATGCTGATTAATTCTGTTGCAAGTGCTTCAACTCAATCCTTTCAGAAACAGAATCCATAACATCTAATTGAATTTAAGTTAGTATGTTGAGTAGCTAGCTAACAAAATGTGAAGGATCATCATGTGTTTCGATTTGAAAATTGAAATTTCAAGTTTTATCTTTGTGTACTGTATTATTTCAACAATCATTTCTTTCTCAGCTAAACGTAATATATATAAACAACCTTAATGAAGTGCTGTAGTTTATTATGTTGCTTAAATGATCATAAAATTGTTCAGCATTGAAAATCAATGTACGAAATCAAGGAAGGGTCCTCATTCTGTCATCAAAACCTATTAATGGGATTTTCTAACAACACCATGAGTTAACAGGACCATTTCCGTGAGAAGAATTGTAAGACTGCTTAGGTATTACGCGTCGCGGGGTCAAAATCTTCAAACCTTGTACTAAATTAAGGATCAACTGCTTGCTTACCATCTTCACCTGTAATTGTTTTCTATGTTAGTGCAGCAGATTAGTTTATATCAAGGGGCCGGATTGTAAGGAAAGCTATACATTCAGAAAAGAAAATGGAAAGTTCATGGCGAGGGAGGGGAGCCGACAAAAGCAAAATGGTGGGGGCCCAAATAATGCGCGGTAGGATGGAAGGGAAATTCCTTTGCTGGATGTGTTTTTAGGGATGCTGACAGCTATGGCTTCGAAGTCTTCGAAATGGCCAAGGAACCGAATCTTACTCGCAGTTTCAGTTGGATTATTGATTGCTTGTTCTCATATGCTGTTGCCCTCTCCAATTTAAGAAGCTGCTATTAATATTTTCACCATACCATGATATTAAATTATTTTCCACCCAACACAAAATCGTGGCAAAAGATGCTTCATGTTACCATAAAATGCGTTCATCAATGAACTTCATCTCTAAGATTTGGCTAAATTACATGCAGTGAGAGACCTCTCCAAATTTTGCGAACATCTTATGCTGGTTCGATCATCAGCTAGGCTGGCTGGAATTCGTTTGCTACAAAGTACCTGTTTAGAAGTTGGTTGAAATTGTTTTTTAAAGTAATTTTCGTTTAAAAATATATTAAAATGATGTTTTATTATTTTAAAAAAAAATATTTTTGACATCAGCATATTAAAATGATCTAAAAACACACAAAAAAAACTTTAATTTAAAATAAAAAAAAAACATTTTTCAAACATATTCCCAAACACTTCCAATAACAATTTAGCCAATTGTTTTTCAAATGGTGTTTGAAAATTCCCACTTGTGACACCAAGGTAGATGGCACGGTTGAGAATAATTTTAAGCTAATTTTGGAACCCTTGATCTTGTACGTACTAGGAGAGAGCCACGTCATTGATTCCCAAGAACAAGTCTTTTTACGTACTAGGAGAGAAAAATCATTAAAATGGTTCAAACACCATCCAAAAAGATCTTGAACAGAGGCATGGGCGAAGCCCCATGGGTCGAGTTACCTCACACGTTGGCGTGCAACAATAAATTACTTGATAAGAATTTTTATTTTTTTTAACTAATTATAAAAATAATATTTGAGACCAGCCCAATAAATTATTTCTTTGACAGTTTACTAACGCACAATTAAACATCATGATTTTACAAAATTAAAAAGGAGACTTGAGATAATAGATGGTCAATGAAGCATATTTAAATCATATATATGATGGTCAACATCTTTCTTCTTTTCTTTTTTTCAAATATGAAATGATTGCTATAGCTGAACTTGTTATGAACAGGAATGGCCGAAATTTCATTCTTGTTTTAATAGGGACTAAATTGTGAAAATTCAATTTTCGTCCATAATAAATTAACCTGTCTCGACACATATATAAATATTTTTAGATCCTTTTTTCTGTGTTTAAAATACATCTTTAAATTTATTTATTATATTTTACTCATAACTATTATCTTTTTGTTTTTAAAAATATATATTTGATTGGTATATACGTGAAGAGTGATGGGGTGATTAATAACGTGAAAAGCAGGGAGCTGGTAGGTAACACGTCATTGCCTCCCGCATATTACAAATCAAGGCTGCATTTTGTTCTTCTTATGTTGCCATCACGCCCGAAGATTTACCAATAAAATAAATATATAGGACAACAGATGACGAGGTTTTCAACTGCAATTTGATGGTGTAATATATAGTGTTTTGAGAATAGACACACGAGATTCGGTGATTTGGATTAAAAAAAATCTAAATTTATTTATTTAATAATATGAATATATTGGAAACTCGAACGGTGGATATTCGTACACGTTCCTGCATTCTTGTCGACGTGTTTACGGGCCAGCATTTGATTTACATCCCCAGTTCATGTCAGTGGCTCAACAAAAGAAAAGTTGCTTCCTCTTACAGGACCCGAAAATAGCCCAATACAAAGCCTCCGATGCATAGTGGGGGAGTAATGTTGAAGTTATTTTTTAAAGTGTTTTTGATTTAAAAATATATTAAAATAATATTTATAAATTCGCCCGCGTGATGCGCTGAGTTTTTTTATTTATATAGTAAATTAATTGATTTTATTCGTGTTGTAATTGATTATTTTAATATTGAATTAGTAAAATTGTAATTGATAAAATCTGTTAGAAACGGATTTTTTTTCCGCCTAAAAGTGATTGAATGTTGCTTCTGCTAAAACTCTTTTGATAAAATCTACTAAAAATATATATTTTTTCTACGTAGGAAACTATTAGAAATTTCAACACCTAACAATATTAACAAAAAAAACAATTAAAAAACTAAATAAATGACAAAAATAAATATTATTAGATTTTAAAACATTATTTGAATTGAAGAATAAATAAAAAAAAATCAAAGAGAAAAAATAGAAAATATTATTTTTGAAATGATCATCAACGGAAATTAAAATGTAAATATTAAAAAAAATCTTAATAACAGTGAAAATAATAAAAATTGGTGAGACCATAATTTTTGTTAGAGAAAAAAAAATTTATATATATCAAGTCACTAATATTAAAGAAATATCAAAAAATATAATTAGTCTAACATATTTAAAAGAAAACAAAACTTATAAATAATCATTATCATTATTTTGAATGTCTTATCTATAATAATTAGAAAATTCAATACCTACCAATATTAATAAAATAAATAAATATTATTAGATTCTAAGAAATTATTTAGCTTGAAGAATAAAAAAAAGAGAAATAATAATAAATATTAATTTTGAAATGATCACCAACACAAATTAAAATTGAAACATTAAAAAAAATCTTCATGATAATGGGAAAAAAAATGGAAACAAAAACTAAGAGCATGTACATATAAACATGGATAAAAATAGAAATTATGTAAGAAATGTATAAAAAATAAAGAAATTAAAATAAATGCAAGATTAAAAGTATAAGGGAAAAAATAAAAAACACATATATAATAAATTTTATTTAAAGGACAAAATTGAAATAAATCTAAATATTAATACCATTAAAATGAAATAATTTAAAAGAAAACCGGAAATTAAAAGAATGAGTACTGAAATGAAACTGAATTATATAATCAATTTGCATGGAAGAATAAAATTGAAAGAAATCAAAACTTTGATACCAAAATTATTAAGAATTTATAATCAATTTCCATGGAAGGGTGAAATTGAAACAAATCAAAAATTGGATACCGAAAATATTAAACCATTCCGGATATTAAAAGATTGAGGATTGAAATGAAACTCCAATATGTAATCAATTTCAATTGAAGGACTCAATTGAAACAAATCAAAACCTATATATTAGAAATAAGAACCATATAAAACAATAGAAAGATCAGGGACTAAAGTGAAAATACACAAAACACAGTGGCACTGATGTATGCTTGCGCAAACATGAGAGAGAAAACAGGAAAAAAATTCAACTGACTATTGACACCTCTCCGGCCATCAGGTGAGGACACGCGCCGCACCATGAGGAAGATAACATGGTTGAAAATGATTATAGACGCTGGTTGGGTATTTTTCAACGTCGCATTACACCGCACACGACGTCCAAAAATTGTGTGAGCTCGGAAACGCACGACGCGTCTAGCGACACGCCAATAGTAATTCGAAAGTAAATATAATAAAAAGTGATAAATTAATGGGACACCCCTACGGAAAATTCATTTTTTTTGTCTTATATGGGGCTATTTATGTTTTTTGCTTTTAAAAAAAATAGCAATGACATTATTAACCCCGGGTTTTACTGTGGCATTTTGTCTTATATGGGGTAAATTTGTATTTAACCATTTAAAAAAATATGTGCAATAACATTAATGCTCCTGACGGTTTTTGTATAGTTTTGTTTTATTCATAGGTATTATGATTATTTTACTATGCAAAAGTATACGGAAAATACAACAATACCCCTAAATAATCTGGTAATGCCAACTAGACCCGTGAAAAATTAAAAAACACCCTTGATCTCAAGGCAAGGTCTGAGACGCACTAAGAAGTAAAATAATCATTATACTGTTTGAATCCACAGTGAATTTTCATTTAGGTTCTTTTAAATCTATCAAACTGATATAAACTTTTTACTTCAAACACTCTTTTATATCTTTATCTTTTGTACATTAATAGATTTTCTGATCGACTACCAATAACTCGAACTAAATTTTCAAGCTCTAGCTCTTACTCCAGTTGTTTTTTTTTAAATATATATTAATACAAAAATCAATTATTAGGAAATAATTTATAAAAATAATTTATTTTATTAAAACATGTATATTTTACATGTGTAATAAAATTGAAAATCCACGCTTGAGAAGTGCTTTTTTTTTTCACAAATAAGTTTTTCAGGCTGGAAAAACAAAATTGCACGTGGAAAGTGTGTGTTTTCAACAAACTGCACTTCTCAATTATGGTTTGTTTAGTTATGTATGTGAGAGATTGTCGTTGAGATTAATTTTAAAAATAATTTTTGTTTAAAAATAAATTAAAATTATTTTTTTTATTTTAAATTTTTTTTAATATCAGCATATGAAAATGATATAATAACACCATTTTTTTAATTTAAAATAAAAATAAAAAAATAAAACATTTTAATTTTTTAAAATTCTTTTTTAAATGCAATGTCAAATAGGATCTATGTAATAAATGTGTAATATGTTATTTTTATAAATAGGTTCTTATATGTATTGTCATAGCATAATTTTAAGTTATTTTCTAATATATTTAAAAATAATATTTTTTTTAAAATAATGAAATGACAAGTAAGCCAAAGATATCGTCTAATATAAAATTTAAAACTTTAACCTTTTAATAAACGTGTAAGATAGAAATCATAAAAAGTAAGCACATGAGTTTAAAATAAAATAAAAAGGAAAATGACCCCTAACATTCTACAGTTTAATCAAAATTAAATTTATGTATCATATTTGTAAAAATTACAGTTTACACCAAGCTTTTTAATTCCATTTCGGTTGATGTTTCATTTTTTCAATTGGAGCAAATGTTTTGGTTTCAAAGCGTTTCTATGTTCGTTTCAAGGTTATAATGTTTATGTTTATACATATTTAATTAAATATATTAATTCAACAAAAAATTACTTCAAATCCAAAAATAAAATTATTTAGAACTGTAAAAATTTAAATTTCAAACATAAGTAAAAAAATAAGAGTTGAAGTGATATAACTCAATCAATTTGATGAGTTCAAAAATAACATAAAAATTGATAAAAATATAGTTTAACTAATAAGGTCAAATTGAATCTTAAAAAATATTTGAGATATAGTTTAAACAACGATATATTGAATCAATTCGAGTCAACTTAGATCAACCTTTAAAATGTGTGATCTATGTTATAAGACCATGATAACCTTAGATAAATCAAATCAAATTAAATTATAAAATTCAATTCATAATAAACTCGTTGCTGAATAATTAAATTGAAAAAAAATCTAAAAAAAGACATAAGAAAATGATTTTTCTGAACAAAAAAAGGTTGTTACATTCTCTGATTGCTCTGAAATGTTAACATTATATATATAAAAATGTCATGATACTCATCATAAAATTTCATCTCAATCCAATGGTCGGATTAACGGAATAGAATTGACAACCTTGATTTACACTCTAAGTTTTATAAACATATTGTTAACACATAACATCCTTTCTAGAAATGATCAACAAAAAAAAAATTATTTACATAAATATCATTACTTTTATTTAATTATTAAAATAACCTTTAAATTAAACATGATAACTTTTCATTAAGTTAAAAGAAAAAACTACTTAGTCTTCAATCCTGCTGCTTGACATTATATTTCAAAAATATTTTTTTTAAAATAATTTTTTTTTATTTTTTATTCTAAATATATTTTTTTAGTAATTTTAAATTATTTTCATGTACTAATATCAAAATAATTTTTAAAAATTAAAAATATTATTTTAATATATCAACGAAATCCGCAACTTTTTTAAATCCCGACCCTAACTCTAAAAATCAATTTATTCACCCCAGTGTCCAAAAAGCAAGCCCCCACTGATTTTCCATCCATCATATTCGATTTGCTCTGACTCCTTCCATTTTTTCCTGTAGCTTTGTAGGCTTTTGTAATTTGCAAATAGAAGGAGGCAGTCACTCATTCTTGAAATGTCATCCTCATGTCATTCTGAAGGTGCATTCCTTCAAATTTTGAATGTGACTGCTGGGCCCAATGAGCTTTGAATGAGCCGGGATAAGAAGGTTCGTGCACTCTAATGGTGGGGAAGAACTGTAGCGGAAGGTGAAGGGGCTGCTCTGTTTGGTGAATGAGAGTGATGACTTGTTCACAGTGGCGACTAGGGTTTGAATAAGAAAGAGAGTGAAATTTATGATATGAGTTTCGTTCGCTCTTTTTATAGATTTTAAAAATTTATATTGATCGAAAGTTTTGTTTGGCTTTTGATTTATCAATTTTAAAAAATTAAAGTGATGCCAACTATAATTTTTCAAAACTTGATATTCATATACAATTTTTAAAAAATAATAATAATAAATAAATAAAAGACTTTACCACCATATAATTAAATTTTAACACATAGAGGGGCAAAAGAATAATTATATTATTACAATCAACAATAATTTATGTCGAATACCACTGTGAAAAACTCAATAAAACTCTTCTTTAATGATTTACGAAATAAAAGGATTGTTAAAAAAAAAGTGTTAATTTGTTTCCAATGAATAGATCAAAGATGACTTATTAAGAGAATGAAGTTTAAAAGATTCAAAATAAAGTAAAATATAACATCTTGGCAAAACACTTATGACATCTCTAGAGACAATATTCTTGACGTAAAAAAAATGGCTTCACTTCTTGGCCATAATTTATGGTTTTTAAACCTTTAAATAATTTAACTCTTGTGAGAGCAATATATAATTAACCATGTACAAAACTTTCTTTTTAAACAAAACATTGATTACTTTCAATGATCATCCTTGGTTTTTAATCATAATCATTACATAGTATACACTTATGAAAAATTGCATTTGTTTGATTATGAACAAGAATTTTCCATCATTTAGTAGAAAACAATTCATGGAATAAAAATGTGATTTCTAACGTTAGAGACAATCATTATTTAAGCTTCAATAACTCATTCACCTAGTTGTGTAATGATGACCCTTGTTGCATTGTATATACTAGTTGATAGATTAAGATTTCAAAACAATATTATTAGTGTTTCTATTTTAAAAGTGAGAGTGTGAGAAAAGACATCATTGGAGTCAAATTGGTTAAAAAAATTGGTTAGAGCTAATAAGTTTATATTGTTGCTCTCACTAGATGATATCTTAACAAAATAAGTGATAAGATAAATGTGTTAATTACCATGTGTTATATTAAGGATAAAATCATTTATTTCAAAAACAGTAATGTTTTTAGGTGTTACAATCACTCTCCCTCTAAAATAATCTAGGTTTATATAAGGTCATTCAATGTTAATAAAAAGTTTCAAGAAAAGACATTGCTTTAGAATAGATTTGAGATTCATTTTCTAACAAGTATGATTATTCCTAATGAATCCTATTTTACTAATTACCATATATAAATAAACATAATAGATTCTATTTTACTATTGGTTGCTTTTGTCTTATTAGTTTTTCTAGGCTCAAGTTCATCATCTTTTTGTCAATGTTGACCACTTCATCTAGCCTCAATAGTTCTCTTAGGTTAAAATATATGACATGCATAAAAATAACAAACTAGAAAAAAAAATTAAACTTAACTTCAAATTAAAGTTTATAATATCCTTAATAATAATTAATCTAGTTTTCTCTAAGAATAATAAACTAAACAAATACTAATAAAACATATGGAATAAAGATTGTTGTGAAAAAACTAAATGATAAAAAAAAAATACACACACACACACATGTTAATGCATACAATATAAAAAGATTGTTGTAAACATGTAATCATAACAAAACAACAACATGCATACTAGGCAAATACTAAATCATGTAAAAGATATTGAGATTAATTTTTGTGATGCATATTGAATATTATGTTGATAATATGCTTAAACTAAAAGCATCCAAAATACTTATTTGTTGAAGCTTTTAGAATTTGATCACAATAAAAATTATGTTGTTGCTAAGTATAATTTATTTATTACTAAGACTTTATTGCCCCTCACCTATTGTATAAGAACTAACTTTAATAAAGTATCTCAAGATTCCAATAAAAACACCTTATTTAGATGCATTTATAAACAAGGTCTAGAAAATTAAGGAATCATTGAATATATGCTTTAGATTAGGAGGAAAACAATGAGACAATAAGCTAAAAACTAAGGAATATAGTGAAATACTAGGCAAAAAAAATAAAAACATAAAAACTCTTCTTCAACCTTTTTTTTATAAATGATTTTAGAACCAAAATTGATATATAATTGATTTTGGTAATTACCGAAAACAATTTCCTTCATTATCAACTTTAATTACCCTTTATAAAACCAAAATTAAACCTAAATTTTTGGATTTAAATTTGATGTTTTTAGCTTAAAAAACTATTCAAATTATGAAGAACTTGTTCTATTGAAAAAAAACTCATCAAATCTTATATTCATAGGTTGTATAAAAAAATGAGTTGGCGAAAATAATTCTTCATGGCCAAACCCAAGCCTAAATTAAATTGACAAAAAATCATCTTTATATAATAAGTTGCACTAGTGTAGGTTTAACCCTAAAGCCTATTTTGTTTAGGATCTCTCTCCTCTCTAAAAACTTGGTAGTTTTTAGGTTAATTTTAACTTCTCACATTTGATCTATATAAACAAAAAAAGACATGTTTTTTTTTTTCATATATAGGAAAGAAGTTATTAAAGGGTTTTCAGTTTTTCACAGCATGTCAACCAGTGGTTCTATAACTTAATATTTTTATACATCTATATTTTTTTAATTTTGTTAAAGAGCTTATGTTCAAGAATAACTTTCCAACAAATTTTAATATCAAAACTAACCTACATTTTAATTTGATCTCAAGTGTGTCTTGTGTGTGTGTGTGTGTTGTCAATATTGAGATTTGTATATAATGAATTGTATTGCAAATAAAATAATGTTTTAGTCATAAATGATATAAATATGTATATGTCTTAGGTTATGTTTGAATTGAGTTTGACAATATCTATAGTTTATCAATTACCTTAGGATAACCTAAACAACCAATCTCATTTGAGTTGGTTCAGGTCGATATCCATAGATTTTAGATAAGATTTCATTACCTAACATTAATATGTGTGCATTTCCTACAAGAGGAATAGGATGTGGAATAAGTAGTCTTCCATCGAACAAAACCAAACGATAGAAAAACAATATTGTTTGGTCTTTGTTTTCACTTTGAAACCACATGTTTAAATATTATACTTTATAGTCTTAATTTGAAGGAAAATAACATGCACTTTCTTACAAGTTGGTGCTAGAATAAAATCAATAAAAAAATATGTAATTATTTACAAGACTGACTTTGAAATTATAACTTAAGAGTTGTAAAGTCTAAAAACAACACAAATACCATTAAAAATCAGGAGAGAAAAAAAAAAAAAAAAAAAAGAGACAACCCTTCTCTTGTATTTTCCCTACCGTGAAACGCCATCTTCACCGCTTCTCTCCTTTTATTCTTTATTCTACATTAAACATGGAATACTTAATTTGCTCCACTAATTCAAAATCTCCCCACATGACAATGTTACCATCTCTCTCCCACCAACAAACTTATATCCACCATCTAGGTCAATGAACAACACGCTCCTCTTACTGCAAATCCATGGGAGATCTGGAAATGCAATTCCAGCGTGCGGATCCTTAATTTGAACAATTCTAAACTACATATGAAGAAGGTTCATGGTTTCGGCGCACACAGACCACTGTCATTCGCTACTCAATGCTTGAAAAAACACAGATCATCAGTGACACACGTATGATCGTGCTAGCTTATGTATTCAGAAGATATTGCTGAATCTTTCCTTCAAAATTTGCAGAGTAGATCCATACTCTCTGACTATGAGCCAGCCACAGGTGAATAAATAAATAGCTGCAGTTCCTCACAGTAGAAAAAAAAACTAGTTATAGATCCCATCCTCCTATCCCTTTCATTGCATTGTCAACTTAAATATATATGATCTGGTGAAACCGAGACTTACTACTGCTGCTATACAGTACACTTTTAATTTTCTGTCAATTGTCAACGGTTGTATATCACTAATACATGTTCATAAGAAGATCAGGCGACAGTAGTACTATTTACGAGGATTGGGAGATGGTACTACTATTATTATTAAGTGTTATTAATTTTGTTTTGTTTTTATTGAAATAATCGAAATGTTTTATACCAGTTAAAAAAATTAGATAAAATAGCACAGTTTTTATCTTATTTAAAATTTCGGTCCGTTCTGGAAATTTCACCTAAATTTTGACCAGAACGTTCCGGTTTCGTTCTGTCCATTCTATTTTGGTCAAATAGTTTTTTTTTAATAATGAATAATTTTATAATATTGATCATATCTCTTAATTCGACCATTAGATTGAGATGAAATTTTATGTCTCTTGACATATTTATATATATTATGTTAAAATTTCAAAGCAATCAAATAATATAATGACCTTGTGAGATTGATGATAGTATTCTCGTAATATTATACATGTTCATAATTTTGTTCATAATATTAGTTCATTTTATTATTGTTTTTTTAGTTTAAATTGTACAATTTTAAATAATTTTATTTTTGGATTTGAACTAATTTTTTTTGAACTAATATATTTAATTATCTATATACATAAACAGTATAACTTCAAAATCACATGCTAAAATACTCTAAAATTAAAATATTCTGTTTCAATTAAAAAACCAAAACAATAACCAAAACAGAATTTACCAGCTTTGGCGAGCTGCTATTTTGACCTGTTCTTGAGAACATGGTTATGGTGATGCTCTTGCATACGTAGCTGACAATCTCTTGCTGAAGGCATTTTTCTTCTTTAATTTATGAAAGTGCTCGAGGTGAATTGCTGCTCCAACAACGGACAATCCATTGAAATTTTCTTCATTCCGACATGGTATACGATCAGACACGTTACACCTTCTTATCCCTGTAATTGGAGGATGCTATATGATAATTATCGTTGGAAAAGAATAATCATTTGTAAAAAAAAATTCATATGCTCTACATAGAATGTTTTGTATGTTTGCACTACAACAATTGACTAGAAATGAATCTTGTTGGTTAAGCTGCGAAGCTAAGTTATTTTAATATTATAAAAATTTATTTTAAGTTTTTTTTTTAAAATCAAATAATGTTTTTTAGTCAATTGTTTGAATTGTTTTTTAATCCATTAATTTGATTGGATCATATTAGGATAACTCCTATATAATTTAATATTTTTTTATTTAGGGAAGAAAAAAGAGAGGATAGAAATAGTCTTATTTCTAGAAGCCAAGACTTTTTTATTATTATTACTTCACTGCCTCTCTCAATGCAAGTTTCCAACCTCTTGAATTGAAACTTTTTCTTTTCACGTGACAATGGAAACTTGATCTTGCCTATTTTAGTTTTTCTTCTGTTAGGACACGATGGTGTATTTCCAAACCTTTACTTTCATTGAATTGAAAGTTTAAATTCAAATTACCTTTTTCGAGTGTGATAATATAAAATAAACATAAAAAAGAATATGATTTTTCTATTCAATGAACGATGCTATTTTATCATTTAAGTTTTTTTAATTTCATCATTTTATATGATGTTATGTGTTAATATTTTCTTTTTTTACATGTTCTTTACATGAAAAAATAATTTTCTACTATTCTTACTTAAATCTTTGACAAGATTGAGTTAGAGGCTCGTTTGATAAAATAAGATTTAAATTTGTTGTATAAAAAAAATAAAAGAATACACTTAAGAATATATTTTTTAAATTCATGAATGGAAGTTATTTTTTGTCTAAAAATTCTCCATGCACTGGTTTTTTTTATCCCTTTAGTTTTATAAGACGCCATTAGATTTGAAAAAATATATAGATGAATCATTGGTTATGTCTCTAAACTCAATTTTACTTATGAAACATATACAAAGAGGAACATTAATTTGTGTTTCATCTCCTTCATTTAATATATACCATTTAAAACTATTTTCATATATATATATATATATATATATATTTGTGTTAACTTAAGCATCAAATGATTCCCATTACTACAAGGGCTTTATTCTACAAGAAATCATGGATAGTTACACTAATGATTTGGCTTCAACATCTAAAATAAACTAACTAGCTATGAAAATACTCAGAATCCTTTGAGGTTTGTTTTGATCTTTGTTAGTGGCATCATATGATTGAAAAAGAGTTAGATTTATTATGCTTTATTGCATTGTTTGTCAGTTGTTATGTTATTTTGTAAACTAAAACATGTTGAATTATAATGTTTTATTTAAAAAATATCATAGTGATAGTTGAAATATAAAAGAACATAAATGAATTTAAAGGGAGAGATTAAATTTAAAATTGTGGAATTAAAAAAATATTTTTCTTAATTTAAATTATTTTTGTTAAAATCATTGTCATATAAGTTTATTATGATCCATATAAACCAATGCGGTTAAACGGTATTTTACTATTTTTAATAAAATAAGATAACAGTAAAATAAAAATGTTAGTGTGCAGTGTTGAATGTGAGGAGAATCATCGTGGATTCACACAATGATTCTTTATTCTTCCTTTTCTTCTTGTGAACTCTTTTTTTACATAAAATCATGAGATCAAGTTCATTCATCCCTTTTACATCAATCAAACATGCAAACCAAAAAAGCTCACTTGCTTCTCTTAATATCTATTTTTTTATTAACGTGGATGTCCAGACCAGTTTTTGCGTACCTCGATTAATATCACGGGTCTTGAAGTTAACGACCATATAAACCTCCTGATATCTATTTTAGTTTCTAATAAGAGTGATTATTTACTTGCCTTACAAATTATTTCAACATCTTTTTCTTTCTTTTTT
Source organism: Salix arbutifolia (assembly GCA_025169955.1). Classification (NCBI taxonomy): domain Eukaryota; kingdom Viridiplantae; phylum Streptophyta; class Magnoliopsida; order Malpighiales; family Salicaceae; genus Salix; species Salix arbutifolia. The sequence goes on from CM045903.1 coordinate 12,148,192, forward strand.
TACATAATTTAAGTTTTCTAAATGATTTTTTTTCTATCTATTAGATTAAATTGTTATGGAGATTTAAGCGAAAACCTTACTAACATCCTTTACTTTTTAACATGCTTCTTTCTTCGATTGTTGAGAATTAGTTATCTCATTAGGTTTATTGTTATTCTTTTATTTATTTTAATTAATTACAAGAATAAGATGTCTTCCATAAAGGCATATTAGGTTTAGGTTAATGTTGCTATTTTTTATTATTTTGATTGACTATTATGCACAATGGACATTTTTTAATAACCTCAGTTTTATTAACTAATATGGGTTTTTTTTTGCTTTTTTATTCTTTTAGAAAAAAAACATATGAGTTCATTATTTGATCTCATATAAGTTTTGTATGAACCTTATACCTTTATATTTGTTTGTTTGCTTTGATCAACAACCCATGTCCCTCCCTCATGTTGCTTCCTTGTCACCCTTTCTCTTCCTTAAACTTCTTTCTTTTCCTTAAACTTATTATACCCGTACATTTTGGTGTATTGTTTATCAAGCATGTTTGTGTAGCTCTTGTGTTTTTTATATTTTTCCTCGACTGCATGATATAACTTAAAGGGATGTTACGTGATGGGAGAGAGTTTGCAATCTACACAGCAGATCTCGAGTTTGAGTCATGGTGTGCATCCCTTGTAAGAGTTTGGGACAATCGGGGTTTTACTCGCTCACCTGGACCACAAAGTGCACTTTCCGAGGAATGGGGTTTCCTTGCATCCAAAAAAATGATATAACCTAAAAGCATGATACACGTTATATGATTAAACATTATAACATTTTTATTACTTTTTGTGTTTGACATTGCTATCAAGTCGTGTTTAGGTGCATTTTAAAAGTGCATTTGACTTGAAATGACATTAAATTGATTTTCTTAGTTCTTTTTTATTGTTTTAATATGATGATGTCAAAAATAAAAATAAATCAGGTAAAAATTTATTTGATGCATTTTCAAGCTAAAAACACTTAAAATAGAAATAAATCACACTCCCATATAGATACTTTATATGGAACCAATGTTGGATGCCATTTATAAACAAGGAGGCTAGCATTCAATGTTGTTTCGGATCAACAAAGGTATATAATTTGTAGACATAACTCATACCCCTCATACAAACTTGGTTTTTGTAATCTTTGGTTCCTATTTTTTTTTTTAAAATAGAAAAAATATCTGGCGTTTTATATTATGTTGTTTTAGACATTGATTATCAATTGTTTTTTCATTCTTTCTTTCTTTTAGTCCATACACTTTACATTAGTAGTCAAAGCTTTTTTAAAACATATTGTTATAGCATTTTTAGTATGTTTAACTAAACTTTTTTTATTAGCATACCATGTTAACACGACTCCAAATAGTATGTATAATATTGAGGATTATTACTTAGATAATCAATTATCATTGTTTCATCTTACTTTTGGTAATGACTAGCCTTATTTATGCTCACAAAACTAAGTCATTTACCTATGTTTTGGAACTGTGATAAATTTATCATCAATTTAAAATTAAAAAATAAGATTAAATAAAAATATCATATTAAAGGATATTTAAAAAAAAACTAAAAGATTAGAAAAGAAAAGAGAGAGGGACCAAAATATAAAATCAAATAAAAACTCATATTAAAAATAAAATAAAAACAAGAAAAAGAAATTTTAAAGAAATATATTAACATGGTTAATGGTTCCAACCAACCCAAAACATTTTACTATCATGAGGATGTAGTGAGCTAGCCCAATTTTCTTTCAAACCCTATAAAGCTTTTGTCTCTTAACGAGATCATCATAGAGGAGAATGTCTCCTTGTAAGTTATTCTTGTTTTTTCCAAGTAAAACCTCTCGTCATCAAATGAACCCTATACTTGTCTATCGATCCATTTATCTTGTTTTTAATATTAAGAATCCATTTATTACTTATAAATATACGCCTAAGTTAAATATCAATTAACTCTGATATATTATTCTCAACCATTGAACTTGTCCTTTATCATCTCTTATTCATATGCAAATGAAGTTATGGTTTCCTTATAGAAATATTTCTCATATTTATTCAAATAAACACATATGAAAGACTTCTTTTTATTCTCCAAACAACGACATACAATAGTTTCATGTGCACTTCTATGTATATTTGAACTTTGAAATTTTACCTCTTTTTGTATGCTTTGATTGAATAAAATATCACTCCTAATATCTATTGCATGAAGCCTTCTTAAGGTTTTAACTCATAAATTATATATATTTGAAAAATTATCTTCTAGTAAATTTACATCACGATAATTTATCTCAATCATTCTTTCATCATAATGTTCACTGATCAGAGTATCTAATAAAGATTTATTTACTCACTTTATAACCAAATTTCCTATATTTATAAAAGGAAATATGAAAATATCTTGTTAATCCCCATAGATATAAGCCTTTTAAATCAAAGTTTTAACCATTTTATAATTCATAAAGAGTGGAATGAATAGACTTTAAGGGTACTCGATTAAGTACATAGGTAGCAGTCAATAGTGCATCCGTGAACAATCAAATAAAAGATTAACTTTTGTCATCGTAGACCTAACCTTATCTAAAAGTGTATGATAATTTCTCTCTATAACACTATTTTGTTATGGAGCCTAAGGAATTGTCAATTGAATTTGTTTATCTTTTTTTCATATAGTTTGTTGAATTAATATGATAAATACTCTTGACCTTTATTAGTGAGAAGATTTTTAAACTTCCTAAGGCAACCCACTTTCATTCTTCAAAGTGGTTTTCTAGAAACCATTTTTCAAACTTTCTAGTGTTCTTGACTATTAAAAAAATTGGTCAATGAAAAAACACTTTTCTAAAAGAGAAGACTTTGACTTGTTTTTTTACGAAATTGTTTTCCTTTTATTTTAGGTGGAATTCACTTTCTCGAAGTTGCAAGAATAATAAAAACATCCTTATATTTATTAAGTATATCAAATTTGGTCATCAATTTTTTGATTGCGATATATATTTTGTTGTTTTTGTTTTTATTTTATCCTTTAAAATTTGATTTAATTTGATTTTTTTATATCAACTTGAATCCTCATTCTTTTTATTGTTATTTCTTTTCTCTTATCCTTTTCTTAATTGGATTTTTATCTATCAAATTTTGTTCTCATTTTTTTCATTGCTATTTATTTTATTTCAAATAATTTATTAAATTATTTTTTTCAATTTCATCCTCTTTCAATTTTTTAGATTTGGTCCTTATTTATTTCTAATTGTTTTATTTAAAATAGTTTATGAAATTTGATTTTTTTTTCAATTTCACCTCTGACTTTTTATATGTTAGATTTGGTTTTTGTTGTTATTTTTATTATTTGAAATAATTTATGGAATTTGATTTCTTTTTCAATCTCGTCCTCCTACATCTCTTTTTATTTCTCATTTCTATTCTAATTCTTTAATTTAATTGGGAAAAAAGGTAGTTTTTCAACTTATTTTTCATGGCATAGTTAAACACAGGAAAACATTTTCTTAACTCAGGTTTCATTACACTATCAAACATTACTAAATAATTCACTTTTAATCAACTTGTTTTTCATGAAAACTATTTATTTATTAAAAAAAATACTTTTCTTATAAAAGTATGCTCACATGGTAGATTTAAGGCACCATAACTAATAACTTTTCTGTTTCCAGTACCTTTTATTCCAGTCTATCATATTAAAAACACATCAAATCTAAAAAAATATCATAGAAAATCCTAAACATTATCTTATTTATATATTAAAGATCACATTAAAATTAATAAGATATAAAAGATTATATATATGTATATATTTGTGTCAGCGAGAGAGAAGAGATTTTGCATTTTTCTCTAGTCGAATCTGTTCCTTACAGTAGATAAAAATTCAGGATACCTTCCTATTGCTGCTGTCAGCATCTTTCTCTTTCTTTCTTTCATTGGAGAACTGGCATACATTTCAACCGGTTGAATTTTTCATTTTGTTTGGAAGTCGTGATTGCCTGCTTTGACTGATTCCTTTCTTCTTCTTTTTTGGAAATAATGCAACATGATGGTTTGGCGTGGAGCTCACGCATCTCCCTGCACTTGTGTGGAAAAGTAGAGATCTAGAGGGTTTCCCCCCCTTGTCATCCTATCCTATGCGACGAGATTAAATATATGATGTTTTTTCATGTTATATTATGAGAAAAATCATTTAGAGGCTATAATTAATCCTTTATTTTTTAGTTTTCGCTTCTTTGCTTTAAAGCAAAACAATTGAAAATGTCGAAAAAAAGTTTGACAAGGATTTTAAAATTATCAACTTAGTTTTTAAAAGCGAGGAATAATTTTTATAGAAGCATATCAAAGATATATTAGTTTTAAGTGTTTTTTGATGATTTTAATAATCTTAATTAAATTAGTATAAGCTTTATTTACTAAATGTTATGTTTTGATCCTTATTTCTTATATATTTAAGTTTTTTTTGTGTGTTTTTCAAAGAAACAATTAATTTCTTAAGTGATTTGTTCAGTTTCTTGAAGAAAATAATTTTTTAAAAAATATATTTAATGAAACAATACAAAAATAAATGACCAAGAAGTCACCACGAAAAGTATAAGAATTTTATTATAAATATGTGCCTAATTATAATTACAATTGAGTGATAAGAATAGTAATTTTGTCTTCAAATTCAAGTGAGAATTATATTTCGGAATTAATAAAATCGCAAAAAGAAGTTTCAACCAACAAATCATAATTAATTGTTGACAAATCAAAAGAAGAGAAGGGAAGGGAAAGGAATCTCAATTTAAATATGATTGGAAAAGAATTTAAGATACTATAAGCAGAGAATCTACCTGAACTTTGTACCCCTTCCCATCACTCATTCACCGCATAAAGCAACGCATTCGTTGCATGCAAAAACCAAAACAAATAGTTACTGCTACTGAATAGTTGATACTGACGACGCTGCAGTGCAGTTACCTGCTTTTCCAGAACATATATTAATTAATTATTCTTTTTTTTTGTTTAAGATTATTTTTAAGAGAAAACTATTTTTTAATTTTAAGTTAATTAATTTGAAAAAATATTTAATATATTTTCATGTAAAAAATATTATAAAAGTAACCATTATTACTATATCAAATAAACTCTGAGAATAGAGATTGATGATATTAAAATATTATTGTAACAAATGTTATTTTTAAAATAATATTATTTTTTATATTAATATATTAAAAAGATAAAATATATATAAAAAATTATAAAATAATTATTTTCAAAAATATTTCTGCACCGTAAACAAAGGGCTTAGGATACAAAACAGCAGACGATGAATCTAATAGTATGTTTGGTATTGCTTTTGCTTTTGTGGTTGAAATTTAAAAAAAAACAGTTTTATAAAAAACACTTTAAGTGCGATTCAAAATAATTTTTAAAGTGTTTGATTAAACTATAGTTGAGTTTGAGGTTAATGAAAAACAGTTTCAAGTGTTTGGTTATCAAACTTTTCATATTACATTCAACTTGTGAAATTACTTTATATATATATATATATAAATATATATTTAATAATTATAATAATAAAATATAATTAATAATTCAAGTAAATTAGACACTTATTTTTTATATTAATATACATATATTATGTAAACATTATTTATATTTTAATTAATTTTTAGATTATTTTAATATTAAAATATATTTAATATTAAAATATATTAATTTAACCTATAGCATAGCATGCGAGGTGATAAAAAATGCGTGTCCAAACATTGAAAATCAAGCACCTTTTAATCTAATCTATAATTTATTTAATCTGCCTTTTGTTTAATCGGCAGAGGGAAGGAAAAGCAGGCCGTCTCACCCACGAGAAGCAGCTAATAGCTACTTCTCTCAAACCTCCGGTTTCTCAAATTTTTGTTGGTCCCATGCAGTCATTTAAGTGATTACGGCATTATCAAATAACTTTTTCACTTGCTGCAATACCAAACACCCTCTAAGTGTCTGTTGTTCCAATTGTGGTTAATATTATTTTTTAAATTATTTTTTATTTAGAAATATATTAAAATAATATTTTTTTTATTTTTTAAAAAATTATTTTTGATATCAGCACATAAAAATAATCTAAAACACTAATTTTTTAATTTAAAATAAAATAAAAATATATTTTTTAATTTTTTAAAAAATACTTTTGAAATACATTATCAAACATCCTATAAGATATTGAAGGAAAAAGCACTTGGTGTTTTCTTCTTAGATTTGACAGACTCGAAAAGAAATGCCAAGGATGTATTTTTTTGTGTTTTAAAAATATATATTTTTTTTAAATTAAATATTTTTTTTATTTTAAATTGATGTTTTAGTGATTTTAAATTATATTAAAATTAAAAAATATATATTAAAAAATATTTTGAAAAGACAACTAAATCACCATCCAAATAAAGGTGCGTGCCCTCTGTAAGAGACTGAACCCCACACCACTAAATCACTTCTTTTGTCTGTTTCCTTTGCGTTTATCCTATTCCTTGTATTCTTATAATATTCTACACCTCTCTTATTTATCTCCTCATTTCCACCTCTGTCTTTGTTTCATCTTCCTTAGTTAATTTTTCTTTGTGCTGTTCTCAGTGCAACAGCACCTGCTCTATTGCGTGCCATATCTTTGAGTGTCGTTGGGTTTTGTTTTGAGATTTGGGGTTTGCTTGCTATTTTTTTTTTGAGATGTTATCCTTGGGTGGAATTTAGGATATTGCCATGAGGTTTTTGAGAGATGGTAACTGTTTGGTGTTGAGTTAAGTTGTGGTGCTAAAATGGAGATTTTGAGTGAAGAAGAGGATCAATTCTTCGACACTTGTGAGGACAGTCCCTCTGCATCGGATTCAGGCTCTGAGTCCCCTGACAATTTGGATTCTGATTTTGGGGTTATTGGTTCCTTGCCTGGTAGTATTGGTTATGAGGTGTGGATGAAGAATCCAGGCTGTATTCGTGAAAGGCGTAATAAATTTTTGAAATGGATGGGTTTGGATGTGGATCATACGGGGAAGGGTGATCCTGGCTATATGTCTTCCAATGAAGTGGAAGTTGAGACAGATAGGATTATGGAACACAGCGATGCAGTTCTAAGATCATGCAGTTTAGATGACGGACCCTCATCGAGTCAGTCTTCCATGTCGAGTTGGTCCAATGATGCCCAAGAGTTGTCAGATGGGGCAATGGAAGAGAACTTTGTGTGTAGGATTGGGAATTTGGATAACGGGACAGAGTTTATTCCGGATGAACTTCGGCTGGATGACAAGTCAGGGAGAGTTCGAGAAGTTGATTCAAATCGGTTACTTAATGTTGCTGAGTTTGAGAGGAGTCTTGGGTCCTCCCATTTGGCTCAGCAAGTGATGCGAAGAGAAGTTGAAGATGTGCCCAATTTGGGGCTGGCAAGAAAACAGGTAAAGATGGGATGGTTGAGGAGATTAGGTTCTGTCGCTTGCATCGTTGACAGGCAAGTTGAAGCTGGTGGTGATGGTTCTCATCCTGTTTCAGGGGCTAGGAATCAGATAGTTAGGGTTAAATCTTACAAGAAGCGGTCCAAGGAATTCTCTGCCCTTTACATGAGACAAGATATTCCAGCTCACGAGGGTTCAATATTGACGATGAAGTTCAGTCCTGATGGTCTGTACCTTGCGAGTGCAGGTGAAGATGGAGTTGTGCGTGTATGGCAGGTGATGGAAAAAGAGAGATCAGATGAGTTTGGCGCCCTTGATATTCATTCTTCCCATGCCCACTTCACGATTAATGATCTTTCTGTAGCTCCCCTTAAGGTGGATACAGAGAAAAAAGGTCAATTCAAGAGTATGCGAACATCAGACTCGGCTTGTGTCATCTTTCCTCAGAGAGTATTTCAAATATCGGATAAACCAATCCATGAGTTTGTTGGTCACTGTGGAGAGGTCTTGGACCTCTCATGGTCAAAGGACAAGGTAAGTAATTACTCAACAGCAGTATAATTTTTCTTGTTGGACAAATAAAATATGTTTCTAATTGTCTCATTACCTTTGCAGTATCTCCTTTCATCCTCAGTTGATAAAACTGTTCGCTTGTGGAAAGTGGGATGCGACAAATGCCAACGAGTTTTCTTCCATAATGATTATGGTGTGCTCTTCTGCATGCTGGTCTTTCTCCAATACATTTTGTCTTGATAATTGTCAATTAAGGCAGTTTTGATTTGTTTGTATTCTAACTGCGTTGTCTCTGTGCTACATGTAATTTAGTTACCTGCGTCCAGTTTAATCCTGTGGATGAAAATTACTTCATCAGTGGTTCCATAGATGGGAAAGTACGCATCTGGGCAATTCCTGGTTGTCAAGTTGTTGACTGGACTGATATAACTGAAATTGTCACGGCTGTGTGTTATTGTCCTGATGGAAAGGTATGTGAGTGGCCTCCTTTTTTCTGCTCTCAAATGTGATTCACATGTGGAATTCTCGGAGCACTCTCTTTTCTGTGCAGGGTGGAATCGTTGGCTCCATGAATGGCAATTGCCGCTTTTACGATGCATCAGGTTTTTTTTCTTACTCCAATATATGTTATACAGAAAAGAATTGGAATATATTGCAGTCATTGTCGTCGTGCAGGAGAACTGTGCTGTGGTTTGCTTCTCTTGCATATGTGAGTCATGAATAGGTTTTCTTTTTCTACACTGATAGAGAATCTTGCTAAAAATATCCTGCTCAATTTTCTGGTTGGGTAATTGGTTTGCCTTTCACTTTTAGGAAATAGAAAGAATTTAATTGAATGCATCAATTTAACTTCTGTGGCTTAGCATTATGAACTTTTCACACTGTCATGCTTGTTGCACTTCCTGAGTTCACAACAAAGACTTATACTTTGAATAGGTTAAAGGTATTTCCTCGTATTTTCATTCTGTCTTGCATATTAGGACGCCATGAATGGCTTCACCACTACTGCTTTCCTCCACTTTCTTTTTGGTCTGATATGGATGTCCTTTGCAAGTGACAGTGCTTGTTAATCTATTGATGCTCATTGTATTAGTAAAGGAATATGAACAATTATTATGGTAGGATAGTTTTGTTTTCCTATGTAATATATATATTTTTTTTTCTGATCAGTAATCATAAGATTTGTATTTTTTCCCTCGCAAAAAGTGCTGGAGTTTGTGGTACTTAACCCAGGGATGAAAATTAGTGCCATTGTAGTAGACTTCCAGGCCCCAGTTGACGTCTATGAAACCCATCATAGATTCACATTTCAAATTTGATATCTATTCCATACTATGATGCAGGAGGGTTGCTTTGGTGCTAACTGGTGTATTTTGCATGGATCAGATAATCGTCTGCAACAGAATGCACAAATATGCTTGCAGGGGAAGAAGAAGTCACCATCCAAGAGGATAACTGGATTTCAGGTGATGATTTTTATATCTGCTTATTTTTCTTTCCATCTTATTGTATGTCGTTTGGCTTCTTTCTTATGCTAAACGTATAATGTTAGCTTTTCTTGTCCGCAGTTTTCTCCAAGTGAGCCTACCAGGTTAATGGTCACTTCTGCTGATTCCCAAGTTCGAATACTCCATGGAGTTGATGTGATATGCAAGTATCGAGGTGCGCGCAACTTCTTCTTTTGTGTGGTGGTGGTAATTACGGTAACAATATTCAGTTTTTAGAAATAGCTATTTCTTCCCTCAATTCTAGTGGTCTTGTGTGCAGGCCTCCGTAATGCAGGAAGCCAAATATCTGCATCATTCACGTCAGATGGGATGCATATTGTTTCAGCAAGTGAGGATTCTAATGTCTATATCTGGAATTCTGTCAGCCAAAATGGGTCTGTGGATCAGGTGAAAAGCAAATGGTCTTGCGAACATTTTTTCTCAAACAATGTGTCAGTGGCTATACCCTGGTATGGGATGACTTCTATGAATTGTAGCTCCTCAACTGTTACCGGAAAATCCCCATCCTCTATTAACTCAGAGTTGTGTAGTGAAAAAAGTGAGTTGCTGCAATCTGAGCTGGTTGAGAGTTCACATTGGAAATTGCCATTCTCTTCCACTGAAAATTTATCACTAAGCCACGGTCTTTTCCCTCACTCTTTGCCTAAGGGTTCTGCAACATGGCCAGCGGAAAATCTCCCTCCAAGCTCATTGGTTGTATCATCGGCGTTGGGTAAATCGCAGTACAAGTTTCTGAAGATGTCATGCCAGAGCATGCATGGCTCTCCTCATGCATGGGGTTTGGTGATTGTAACAGCTGGATGGGATGGACGAATCAGATCATTCCAGAATTATGGATTACCATTTCAATAGAGAGGTTCAGCACATTATCATCCAGAAAACATTGGCTGAGTTTGCTGTTAACTTCGGCAAAACATGGGGCCACATGTTTGACGGAACAGAACTGATTTAAATGATCTTCTAAAGCTCATGAATGGCAATTGAATCTAATCTCAACAGCTGTCAAAGTTTCTCAGATGTACAAGATTTGCTTTCCAGAGTATATATCATTCCTTAATTTATTTATTTAGCAGCCCCGTCGCCGGTCACGCCATCAGAACTGTAAAGTGGTGTCAAGTTATGAAATGGGTTCATAATTAAGAAGGCTTTGCTGGTTTTTTTGGAGTTTCTTTTTCTAAAGTGAGTGGCATTATTGGCTGGGAGTTGTGAATTCCTGGTGGAGCATTAAACCTTTCTGTTGGGCCCCTGAATTCCGCAGGGGATTGATTTCACCCCAAATGCGTTCATCAGTCTCTTTCCATGGTAGCGCCAAGTTTGGATATCTGATCGACCCAAGTAAAGAGCCTTTGGTTTGAGAGGATTCCTTGATCGGGAGCTGCTGGAAAATAAGCATCCACACTCACACCCCGCTCTCTACATTCTAGCTAAATTTTAGATAAAACAGTAAAAAGACATTTTGATCACATTCATGCTATGATCACATTCATGCTATCTATAAAAGAGTCATGAATATTTATGTAATGAATATGGCAAAGAATTGCTTGAAATGAAAGGTTTTAAAATTCCATACAATTTGTATAAGCATTCAAGTTTATCCAATGCAAATGTGATTAATTGTGATGGTTAGTAAAATATTCATCATGGAAAGAGTTGGCAAAATAATCATTGATCTGAACAAGTTCAAGTACACCTAATCACACGTTTCAAAACGAAAGTTGTCAAGGTCAATTTACTTCTAAATTGTTAATGATATGTAACAATTTATACAAACTAGAACATAGCATTTGACACACAATATAATGCTGTACATTGTAGATGCATTACTGAAAATTTGATGTGATAGTTAGCTGCTGGCAGGCATAAAAGGAAAGGTTTTGGGATGATTCATATGAAAACTCTCTTCTACATCTACTGTTATAATGCAACAATCTTCAGAGGCAAAAGGTAGGAAATTCAAGAAAAAATCAATTTGTAAAGGAATTAGGAAATTCCATTGGAAAAATTTGAAACTTCAAGGACAACAGTTTCCATCAACCATTTACAATACTAGGAAGTTCAGGAAAATCTTGAATATGCTAGAGAAACTAGAAAGTTCTCGGGAACAAATATTCAGTACAAAAAATAAAACATGTCCCTCTTTAGCTAAATATGGTCTTAAAAATTTAGCTTGTTCCTACAACATTGTGATATCATATCTTATAACAATCACATGTCAACCAATTGGGATTCTTCTTTCCCATCCAAACACAACAGACTAGCAGTCACAATGTCAACTAATTTGGATTCATAGAAATATTGTTAGATGATTTTGTATATTAGCCCATAAAACTATGGCAATTAGTGGTCACGATCCTAATAAAATAGGTACTAAGAAGGGAGACTTGGAGATAGTTGTTATCTTTAGCATTTTTACATGAAATGTTTACTCTCAAGACTAGAATCAACTCCTTTATAGTTTGATCCAGATACAAATTAAACGCGCATTAGCATGCCTAATCTCCATAGTAAAAGCACCATATTTAGAAACCCAACAATTTTAGACGGCTACTTGGAAATCAAGTTGCAATAAACCTTTTACCACAAGAGAAAACACAAAATGGAGGGCTCACAACAGCCTCTACCAAAAAAAAGAGTCCATTGCAACATTAAAAACTAGAACAATGTGACATCCTCGGATGGAACCTCAATCTCATTTAACACAATGACAATCTTCTTCATAAAATGCTATCATGCTTAAAGCCTAAGTAACCCTTATTACAAAACTATTAGAAACCATCATCTTCATTAAGGTAGAGTGAAACTTTCAATGCTTGCAACTAGCCCTCAAGATATTTTTGGTAATGCACAAACATGGAACTAAAAGTTTCCACAATCATAAAAAACAATGCAGCAATAACAAGTTCACTCTTTCCAGATTCATCAGACCATGTAGAATAGTAAAAAAATAACAATACATCAATAAAGAAAAGAAATGAGTGAAAAACACTCATGAAACCGATGATCTAGCCATAATCCCAATATCAGAACATTTATGTGAAATAATAATTATTAATCATAAAACCAAGATAGCTAGAAATCAAGTATGCAAATTTGATACATGAATCTAAAAGTAATTGCCCTTATATTCTATCAAACCTCTAAAGAGATCCTTTACTTTTCAAAATGATCAAACAAAAAAAGTAAGGAAAGAAAATAACCCTCAAAAGAGAAATAGGAATCAAACCCATTTTGCAAATTCAGTTCAAGGATATTTGAAATAAAAAATTTCCTAATATAAATCAAATTATCATACAAAAAAACCATTGAACTTCCAAAAACATAAAGCGAGACACAAAAAGAAACAAAACCCGGAAACGAAACTAAGAAACCCAAACCTAAGAACCATTTTTTTCTTACCTTTATGTAATTGTCGATAAGCTACAATAAGATTTCTTGAACCCATTGCAGTCTCTTATTGATTCTGCCCAAAGACTTTTGCAAATATTAATGATAAAAACACTTGGAGAAGACTACAAAGGGTATCTCCTTTTGTGTTATTGGCAACCAACGTTCTCTCTACAAAACCTTTATCTATCTCCATTCCAAATCCTTTCTTCTTTTTCTTTCCATGAACTTGTAACACTGTTGAAGCCCTTCTCTTTCCTTTTCTCGTAAATCCTTTCCTGCTCCCGCTACAAATTAGAGAATTTTACAATGCTTGCTATATATAGCGAACATTGTTCACAAAAGCCAGAATAACAAGGTTTTTAATTAGTAACAACGCTATGGGTTTTCTTCTATATGATAGCTATAATAGCTAAAAAGCTTGAGCATATGGCTGAGAGTTGAGTAATTGAGTGACTTGAAGTTATTTTTTATTTTGTTTTTTATTTAATAAAATATTAAAATATTTTTTTTATTTAAAAAAAATTATTTTTTAATAAAAATATATTAAAAAAAATTGATTTAAAATACAAATAAATTTTTTCAAAAAACTTTTTAAAACACATTAACAAATATAGATTTAGTGTAGGTTTGAGATTATAGTTGCTGTCGTTTTTTAAAGTGATTTTTATTTAAAAATATATCAAAATAATATTTTTTTTAAAAAAATATTTCAAACTTCATCAAAAATGTTTCTCAAGCCAAACAGGGCTAATAACACGGCTAAACCTAACAGTAATGACGGAAGTTCCTAATTGCATCAACTCTTACTGACTTTCTTGGTTTGTTAGGGCATCTCCAGCGGGGAGAGACAACCCAGCAGTCAAAGCTAAAATTTAAAAATTTTAGCTATTTTCGTTCATTTTAGGTCTTCATCGGGGAGAGCCAAATGAGCAGCCAAAATGCCTTTTGTATACCAACAGAGCTATTCCTATAGATTTGCACCGGAGAGCCAAAACTAAAATATTACCGTTGAAATTGTTTTCACCGTTGCATGTTAGAGAATAATATAAATCATATTATGGGGCCTCACTTACAAGCTTAAGCTTTTAGGTGAGATGTTTCCTTAACATGGTATCAGAGCCTTATTGACCCAGCGGTCATGAGTTCGAATCTCACCACCCCCATTCTATTTGATAAAAATCAAACATAAGACAGTGTGGGTCTGTGTGCAAGTTTCAAGCCCAAAGGGCTTTCACTTGAGGGGGTGTGTTAGAGAATAATATAAATCATATTCTGGGGCCTCACCTACAAGCTTAAGCTTTTAGGTGAGATGGTTCCTTAACATTGCAAGCATCAATTAAAAACACAGCAACAACAAAACATAACAACAACAATGAACTGAACAATTGAAACAATTCACCGTTGCAACAATCAACAAAAACTCAAAAGTAGGGGACCAAGGGATTCCATGGCCGCGAAAGAGCGGAGTTGGGAGCAGAAGACAAGGGCCAGGATCGGCGAGGGAAAACGACATTGTTGGAGGCGTGATCGTGTCGTTTCAAAGAAAAAGAGAAAGCGCGAATTGGATCGAATCTGGAAGGGAGTGAATAAGTAGGGTTAGCAACTAGGCGTCGTGGTTTGAGGGGAGAGAGAGATGAGGAAGAACAAGGAGTGAAGGTTGTGCTCTGCATTTTCGAGATCCGAAAGAAGCTAGCAGAGACAGGGTGAGAGAGAGTTCAGTGTTCGCAGAGTTGTGTTTGGTTTCAAGGGAGAAGAGAAGGATTGGGTAGGGTTTTTTTTAACTTTGTGATTGAAATGAAGGGGAATATGCGGGGTGGGGTGGGTTTTTATAATTATTATTATTATTATATAATTATTATTAATAATTATTATAATAATAGTTAACATAAAAAAATAGGGGTATTAATTTGTAATTAATTTGATTGAATTATTTGTAATGGAATGTATTTTAATTAATTATGTTTAAACTTATTGATTATTTGTTAATGTGTTCATTTTGTTTTTTTAAGTTTTTCTTACACTCAAAGATAATAAGTAACATTAATTAACTTCAAATATAACAATCATAAAAAAGCATACTCCCACTGGTATTGAAAAGCATACAATAAGTAGCTTAAATTTCCAATTTCAAATATTGCGGGTCTTTTAATTATATTTAATTTTTTTTTTTTAATTTAAATAAAATTAAAAAATTAATAATTATATTGTTGGAGGGTTTTTTAAAAGTAATTATTTAATTATATAACTTACTCCTATTAGTTGTATAATTAATTGCATAATTAAATTATATACAAAATAATTGCATTACATTAAAATAGTAATATAAAAAAATGGCTCTCCAAAATGTCTTTTACCATTAAAGTGCACATCAATAAAAAAGCTATATATACACTATTCAAACATCCATTTTAAAGATTTGGCTCTCCAAAATGCCTACTCCCACTGGAGATGCTCTTAGTTTCTGCATTGCAAAGGTTTTTGGAAATACAAATACGAAATACACACACAACTTAACTACCTCAAGTTTTTTCTTTTCAGACAAGTCTTCTTTTTTTCTTATTCAAAACCCTTTTTAATGGGTCCCTTTTCTTTTTATTTAACAAATTTCAACTTTATTTATTTGTGTTTTTTTCTTAATTATCTCCTTTTGGTTTTCATTTTATAATATGGTTGCAAAATTGATACTTGATAAATCATGAAATATTATTCGGAATCATGAAAATACGATGATGGGATAATTTTTTAAAAAGTATATGAAAATGTAAGTAATTCATGGTGGATTGCAAAAGTTACATATAATGTTTTTCATATTGTTTTTTACTTGAAAATACATCCAAATAATTTTATTTATTTATTATAGTTTATTTTTGACATAAAAATAGTTAAACCATCTAAAAAAACAAAACAATAATAATAATAATTTGAAGCTAACATTTTTTTAAACAGAAGTGTCCACTCCAATCAGGGCAGTTGGGGCCAGCATTTGGTGCGTGCCATAAATCTCGCTATGTATATTCTTTGAAACTACGAAAAAGCAACTTTTTTTTTCCTTTTTTCGAACATGTCGATTTCTCCGACTAATCTCATACATCACAATTTGGTCCTCACGAGCAGCCAAAGCACTGGAACCATTTTAGGGGGGAACAGCTGATCGGAAAGATATTAATGCTGCCATTATCTGTTGACCGAGAAAGACAGGTGATGCTATTAAACGGGAAGACAAGAGCATGAACATATTTGAAATTTGAATATATTAAAAAAAATATTTTAATATATTTTGTTACATTTTCTCATAGAACTGGCACCAACAACAGACACAATATATTCAAATTTATTTTTAATATGAACACATGAAAAAAATTAAAAATACTAAAAATATTATTTAAAATAAAAAAAATAATTTTTTTTTTAAAACGCTTTTCGAACAATGCTGAACAGTAACTTAATCTTAAACTTGAGTTCCCGGAATTCAACTCCCCCACGTTCATCCACACATGGGACGGGACGAAGCTCGAGGGAGCTGGTGGAGCCATGGCCCTAGATATTAAGTTAAAGATATTTTCAACTGGTTTTATTTCAAAAAAAAAATCTGCGGTAAATTGTGCATAATAATTCTCTTAGAATACAGAGTCACGCAACAGCCCTTCAACATCAAATTATTCCCTTCTTTAGATATTTCCATATGAAATCTTCATCTACAACAAATATATATATAGCCACTTATCTCATCTCATTGCGACCTGAATCAATTTTTTTTTAATGCAAAAAAATATTAATTGTATGAGATTTTTTTTAATATAATATAAATTTGAGCAAAAAAATAAATTTGTGTAGAATTCCTGTAGAGTGCGAGTTTTCTATAAAATATATAAATTTAAAATTGATATAAATTTATTTATTTATTTAGTAGATTCTAATAAAATCACCATCATAAAATTATCATCGTCAATAAAAAATCAAGAAGATTCGGATATCTGAATTATTGAATTCAATATATTAGGATTATTTCATTTTATAATTCAATTTAAATTAAACACAACAATAAAATATAAATTGTAAATACACATGCAATAACCAAATAACAAAAATTCATCATCATTATCATGACTATAACAGTTAAAATTATTATCAACATTATTGCACAAATAATAAAATCATCAAATTGCCCCAAAGAATAAAAAAACAAAACATTTTTACAAAACAACAATCACTAAAATTATCATTATTAATATGCAAACAATGAAACCATAAATCATATGATCCAAAGAACAAATAAAAATAATATAAAACACCAAAAAAAAGAACAAAGGGAAAAAGGAAAAAATATTAATTTTTAAAATGATTACCAACATAAATTAAAATTTCATAACTAAAACGAATAAAAACAAAACCCTAACAAAAAATAAAACCACAAGAATTAAAACAAAAATCAAAAGCATAAATAGATAAATACTGGCAAAAAACAAATATTATCTAAGAAGGACTAAGAAAACCAAAGGAATTAATACCAAATAAAAAATTCAAAGAATAAGGACCCAAATGAAAAATAAAATATATAATTAATTTCAATCGAAGAAAAAAATTGCAACAAATAAAAACCTTGGAACCAAAACAAATAAAGGGATTTTTTGAAAGAAAAAAATATTGCAGTGTGATTTTGTTAAAAACAAATTAAAGAATAAGGACCGAAATGATAAGTAGCATAAAAAAAATCAATTTAAGGACAAAATTATAACTTATAGACCGAAAAAATAAACGGAACAAAAAACAAACCAAAAATTACAAGATTAAGGACTGAAATGAAAATTAACATATATGATCAAATTCAATTGAAGGGCACAATTGAAAACAATCATATTTCCATTGAAGAATCAAGAAGAAAAACAAAATCAAAAGAACAGTGACTGAAATAGAACAACCAAAAACATGAAAGATTGTCATGCATTTTGCTCCTCCAGGAGAGAGAAAAGGTGGGGGAATCGTCCATCGACGCTTCCCTAACCACCATCAAAGCCCCACCAGGAGTAGGAGGACACGACATCACACCCGGTGACATAGCGACAAAATATTTTTCACCACCGCTAAATACTGCACACACCACGTGAAAGACGTGTACACATTAAATCTGATGGCCCGTTCGGATGACGCATCTATAGCAATCTCGAGAAGAAAAAAAGACGTGTACACATTAAAATATTTTTCTCTGTTTTTGTCGTTTGTGAGAGTATTACAGTAGTTTCACTGTGCAAAAACATAAAAATACCCTCACCTCCAACCCCCTACTTGTGTCCCACCCAAGAGCAAATTTGATATTGCACTATTTAAGATTAGACAAAAAATCAAAAATACCTCTAAGCAGCCTTTGTCTTCTTGTTAGCACACAGAATAAATCAGTGGTTTCACTGTGCAAATAAAATAAAAAAAACC
Organism: Salix arbutifolia; assembly: GCA_025169955.1. Taxonomy (NCBI): domain Eukaryota; kingdom Viridiplantae; phylum Streptophyta; class Magnoliopsida; order Malpighiales; family Salicaceae; genus Salix; species Salix arbutifolia. The sequence continues at coordinate 12,166,461 of CM045903.1, forward strand.
AGATCATCCCAAACAATTTGCAAACGCCATATTGGTCTCCTGGGAATGTCCAAAATACCCTCGGGACCAGGGTTTTAATTTTGCGGTTCGAGAGGTAAAATGAGAATTTCACTGTTGAAATCCATAGTGATCTATGACTGGGGACACGACAAAACGCAACGTGTTTTATATTTTTAAAACAAGCCTAACCATCAATATCTAACCACTCTTGACTACATATTCATCCATTATCACTCCAAGTCTTGCTATTTATTTACTTCTCACCTTTCCCCACTAAATCTTCAATAATCTCAGAATTTGAACTGATCGTTTTGAAGTATGTCGAAATTAAGAGCACATAAACGTACATGCCCCCGGGTTCTAATCCTTACACGGAACCAAACATTTCTCACCCTTTCTCGCAGTAGCTTTCCCATCCCCTGCAATTCAAACACCCTTCATGCTTTCATGCCCCTCCTATGAAAGCAATCAAAAAACCAAAACAACACGCAGAAGGAGAAAAAAAAGTAATGAAACAACATGAAAGCCCTAACCCAACAACTTGCAAACTTGAATTTTTTAAGGGCAAAACCGGTAGCACAATTCACAGGAAAATCACATCTAAAGCTACAATGCAGCAAACCCCAACACGCTTTATATATTTTACAATGTAATATAGAGCCATTGTTTATTTATAGAGTAAATGGTTGTTTAATCCTTGCGTTTTTATTAAAGTAATTAATTAATCCTATTTGTAAGAAAAACTTTTTATTGAATCTTTTTGTTTTTATGTTAGTCTATTACTTAGTCATTTTATCAGCTCTTTAATCATACTTTTATTACTATGCTCCCTTTTAGTCAAAATTTTAATTACCGATGAAATAAAAAAGAATATATTTTTTTTATATAAAAAAATTACTTAAGAGAGTTGACTGTCAAATCTGATGAATTAGTTTATCATTTCCAAAACCCAAAAATTAACTAGGAAAATTATTTATATAATTCGCTATTATTTAAAACATCGGATTCCTGCAGCGATGAGACATGCGTCATCATAATTTATTTATTTTTTATTACCCTTTTCTTTTTGGCCACAAACTCACATTGATTTATCTAAAATACTACTACGACACCGTTTTGTTACCATCGACAGTTCAGTTACTAGTGTCCTTAGGAGTTGATTCATGCGCTGCACCGTGCGTTAAATTACTTTTTTTTTAATATAAATAATATATTTTTAATATTTTTATAGTATAAAAATCTTTGACATGAAGGTGATATTTATATTAGCTTGATGAATTATTGAATAATCATTAAAAATATAATTAAATTAAAAATAATTTAAAATATGTATACAATTTCAAATAGTGAAATGAAAATATATTTGATTGATTGGGTCAGGCCACGAGACACTATAACTCTAAATAAAATAAATTGAAATAAACTATAAATGTAATTATTAATTAATTTATTTTTTAAAAAATAAATATTATTATTATTATTATTATTATTATTATTATTATTATTATTATAGCTTTTAACACAATGAACGGTCCTAAATGCGCGACCACGGTACTGATGATGATTGCGCACAAGTGAGCAAGGCAAAAATTGGAAGGAGAAGGGCAGATAGGAAGAAGGGCAGTTGAGTTACGTGCATATTGATTACAAATAGGATCATCTAAAAGTCCACATGATTTTGCTTCTAGAAAATGCTTAGTTTTGGAAGCCAAGAAGGATTATAGCTCATTAATTGATTTGCCAATGGTTTAAAAGGGGCAACAAATCTGTAGATTTTATTGCTCATCTTGAGCACGAGTCCCTTCTCGGCTATGCTCTTGCTTCCTGCCTCTCTCTCACTATTTTTCTCTTCCATATTCGATATTTGAGAGAGGGGGGAAAATCCATACAAGCAAGGAAATGGGAAGGGCTCCGTGTTGCTCTAAGGTGGGGTTGCATAGAGGGCCATGGACTCCCAGAGAAGATGCATTGCTTACCAACTATATTCAGGAACACGGCGAGGGCCATTGGAGATCTTTGCCTAAGAAATCTGGTAATTATGTACGACTATCTAATCTGTGCGAAGCGGGTGTACATGTTTTGCTCTTCTTCATTCATATTCCTTTCGTTTTTGATTTTTGTCTTTTCTTTATTGTGTTTGTGTTTGTGAGAGAGAGAGAGAGAGAGAGAGAGAGAGAGAGAGAGAGAGAGAGTTCTCCTCTCTCTACAAATTACGAAGCCGTATTGATCGATATAAACGTCCTCTGTATCTGCTCGAGCACTTGAAAATGTTGGTGTTCCAAAGCAGAAGTAACACGTATAAAATTGTGGGTGGAGACTTTTTTCAGTGGAATCTGGAGAGAGCTTTCTTGACGAGTTTCTTTTTACTTTGACGAGATTTCCCTTAATTTCCTGAATTCAAACCTATGTCAAATCAAAGCATTCATCCGATCAGTTACCTTTTCCTTCTTTCTTTTATTACATCATCGTTTGTGTTTTTGGTGGTGTGTAGCTTTGATTTTTAGGGGGGGAGCCATAAAACTGAAAACACGCTACTGGTCTGAAAATAACTTCGAAGAAAAAGTGTTGAATTTTCGTCTTGATTCTCTATTAATTAAGCTATAAATCATTATATTTGTGATCATGAGGTCTCGTCACGTGCCGCGCCCTTTTATATCCTCTCTTGGTGCATATAATTTTTGAGTCCATACTATTTATAATAAGAAGAAACTGGAGCGAGATGCATCATCTGACCTATCTCTCACACCCTTGTATTTCCAAATCGAAATGAAGGTCTCCTCAGATGTGGAAAAAGCTGTAGGCTAAGATGGATGAATTATTTACGACCAGACATCAAGAGAGGGAACATAACTCCTGACGAGGATGATCTCATTATCAGAATGCATTCCTTACTCGGTAACCGCTGGTCTCTCATTGCTGGAAGACTTCCAGGTCGAACCGATAACGAGATCAAGAATCACTGGAACACCCATCTCAGCAAGAGACTTAGAAGCCAAGGAACTGACCCCAGCACCCACAAAAAGTTACCAGAACCAGTAAAACATGAAGCGAGGAGAAGGAAAGGCAGTAACGGCACTAAAAACACCGGCGGCAAGAAACAGAGGAAAGGCAGGGCTGAACCAGTGCCAGCGGAAAAGCACAAGGTCCACCTCCCGAAGGCTGTCAGGTTTGCTTCTCTATCCTTACCGAGAAATGACAGCTTTGGAAGCAGTACAATTACTAGCCTGTCTCCAAGCCAGGGAAGGGATCCAGGGTGCAGTTTCCGTGCAGAAGTTGCAGTGGATGTGTTTTGGAGTAATCTCAAGGATAGTGACCATGGGGTTAGCTTTTTTGTTGGAGATGTCGATCATGGTCTCGTCAACGGTTCAGATCTTGAATGCCAATCTCTTGTCCCCACGACAAGCACCTTAGAGAAGCTATATGAGGAGTATCTCCAGGTCCTGAACACAAATGATCATCATGATCAAATAGAATTGAACTCATTCGCTGAGTCACTGCTGGTATGAGAATCAAATCAGAGGAGTAGTCTACTGTGCTTGAATGGGATGTCATATATTTTCAAGTTTCGTGGATGATGAGCTTGATTGACCGGTGCTTACCTTCTCTAGCTTAGCTAGCAAACCGACCGAGATGGAGTTCGAGGGTCTAAATTCCATGTTTAACGACTTTGTGATCAGATGACAATAATATGTATGACAGCGTATGCGAGGGAGTTAATCTTGTGTGTTCTGTAATGTTGCCGACAATGCCAGGGATATATAATAAATGAACTCTGTAATCAATAAGAAGTATAATATGGTATTGAATGTGGTCCAGTCTGTACCGTTCATCATGTTGATAAAATCAAAACTATATATATCAATCATTGAGATTTAATTTTACAATTTTATACTTGTATTCGCGAATTTGCAACGGAAGGCTCTTCTGTCGCATATATGCTTCCAAATACCCATGCACAAACTACATGGTATCACAGTTTGTTTGTTTCCTCCTTTGTGACCCAAAATGCATGCACTTGCTCAATTGAACCTTTTAAGCCCAAACTAATAATCAATTAGTTCCTTTTCAAAGAGAGGATGAAATTGAAAAATAGAAAACCAAAGTGAAAAAAACAAGGTAAAACGAGGTGGCAGATTCTAATTTTATCCATAAACCCTATTTTCTCTTAACTTAATAGGTGATTAGCCCTTTAGGTTTTCTGAAATTCAAATTTGATATTAAACTATATTTTTATCATTTTTCATTCATTTTCCTATGAGAGGAGAGACAAAGCTCACTAGATCTTGATATAGAAACAAAGCTCATTGTTTATACTTTTCCCAAGCACTAAAATGGTTAAATGTTTGTACAAACAGGTTCCACTAGGTGAGAGGATCTTATGATGGTTGTTTTAAACCTCAATATAGCTTTAAAAACCATATTTAAGTTGAGAATGAGATTTTCTCTAGTCTAATTTTGTGGTTTAGACCGTTTTTAGGTTTATTAGGTTTATAAGTTGGTTTCTTGGTGTTCTAAGAGTGTTTATAGCTAGAAATGACCAATTTCTTTTACAAACTTATAAATAACTTTTTATTTTTGCAAGAATGCAAGAGGATTCCAAATATACAATATATTGAGACTATTTAAGAAGCAAAACTGGCTAGAAATCATTAGCCCTGACATACTCTAATGTTGTGCTAAATTAAACTTTCATATACTACCATAAGAGTATAAATTCTCACATTCATTATACTTAAACATTTTCATACATTCAAAGTGCTATTGAGTGAGTTATAAATATTATAGATGTAGTTTTATTATTTAGTCCTTGAGAGAGTGTTGTTACCAATCATAAGATTATAAACCTTTGAGAGTGTGTTGTTATCAATCAATAATTTATAAACCTTTGAGAGTTTAAGTGAAAAAATCTTAGTCATTGGTGAGGGATGTTACTAAGGTGAAAATCTTGAAAAACATTTACTCTTCAAATGGTGAAAACAAAGCTTGGTATGAATTCATCAAGGATTGTACACTTAAACTTGGATTATTAAAGAATACTATTCAAGTATAGTTTGGTATTTGAGGTATATAGACTTGTCAAACTATGTTAACAATCAATGTTGCAATCTATTTCTTATCTTTTTACTTTAAGCAATTTGATTATATTGTTGGATAATAATGTTTAATTTGTTATTTGAATTAACTGAAAAAATAATGAATATTAATGTAACACCTAACTCACTCACTCCCTTTTTATGTGTTATTGTTGGTATTAGAGCTTAGTTCTTATTTATAAAAGTTTGTCTAAACTTTAAGTAGAATGATAACCTATAGCTGTAAAGTTCAAAATGAAAGATCATCAACCTATAAGCTACATTTTTCTAAAGTAAATGACTATGCCTATTAGAAAGCTAGGATGATTATATATCTTTAATCTATTGATTACAATTCATGGTTATCCATTAAAAATGTATCTTAAAAGCCCATTAAAATTAAAGATGGTGTTACCATTCCTATGTCTAAAAGTGCATATATGGATGGTGATAAAAATATTTTTGCTTTTTATAGATGTTAAAGCTATAAATATTTTTACTCAGCATTAAGTAGAAATGAATTTAATAGAATTAGAAATAGGTCGTTTGTCCCTTTGAATAGATAAAGAAATTATTTATTGTGCAGTATAAGTGAATTTAAAGCCACATCACCCAAGCTATTATTTATTTTCCTTTTTTATGCATTTTCTTGTCCCTCGATTTAAAAAAAATGATATTTCTCCCTTTGTTATCGATGAACTATTCTTCTTATTTAACTTAAAACTAAAAAAATAATTCATCATTTGTTATTAATGATAATATTTCTTTGATATCTCAGTCTCATTTGTTTGTCATGATTTTTTTTCCTTTTAAATAATGCTTCATGCAAAAAAAATGGCAAACACTTTATTTTCTTATAAATTTATAAAATGAAAAATAATATACGGGGTAAGAAAATATTGACTTCAACTGCGCACATAAATTTCATCGTAAGTTTAGTTAGTTCACCTAAATTCGCATGGTTTTTTAATTAAGTGTTGTTTTTTACATGTTTTATTCTTGAACATTGATTTAATTAAAGATATAGCCTTCCAATTTGTTTTTCTCAAGATTATCCTTATAAATTTTGCATGTTAACTCGGTTGACCCAAGTAAATCCAATGTATTCCCATTTTAATATTATGTAAAATATCATTCATTTTACAATGGATTTTAAACTCATTGTTAGAATATATTTTTATTCTAAAAAGTGTGTCTACAATACCTAGGCTTTTTTGTGCTTGAAATAAAATATTTACTCTGACTCACAACATAATACGAATTAATGGGATAAACTTTAAGGTCGTTGTTTATAATTCAATTTGGATTATAATCTTTCTATATGGTTACCACGATATCATATGTTAGGTCACGATTTTTACTTGTTAGTCTAACTTTTCTCAATTTATTATTTTTTTAATTTATTTGTTGTTTTTATAGCCTTTTTATCATATTATTAAATTAACCATGATTTAACTAAGTCATCTAATTTATCTTTCTTCCTTAAAAACATAATTGGCTTATTAACCTTCAGGGTAAAAAAAATTTTAGCCTAACTTATAAAATCATTTGGGTCACTAATCTAGTCTAAATCTAAAACTCAACCTCTCCTTTGTCATAGCTAGTATAGGAGCATCATTATGGAAACACCGCTATATTCATGAGTGCCACCCCAAATTAGTGGTTTTCTTTTTCTTTATTCTCTTTTTCTTTGTTCTTTATATATAAAAAAACTAAAAATATAAGTATTTGAAAATTTTGAAAACATAAGCTCTTATATTTATAAAGAGATTACAAACTTTAAGCATTATAATCTATCTAATTACTTAAATAATAATTCTAAACACAAAGCCTTTTTATCAAGGATTCTTAATTGGACTATAATTTCAACTAATATCTAATAGTCTTTTCCTTAAGCTTATGTTTCTAAACATTCAATTTAGCAATGATAAACTCTCTTTTAACCATGGTCTTTATATAGAAACACTAGTTTTACTTCCAATATAGGCCATGAACTTTGAGTTGTCAAACCAAAAATAAATTTAATTGTATCATCCTTTGCAACAGGAGCAAAAGCTTCTTTATAATTTATATTTTATTTTTGCTTATACAATTTATCTACCAATTATGATTTATATTTTTCAAATTCTCCACCCTTTTAAAAAAATCTTTCTTATACACTCATTTAACACCAATGGTTTTTTTTTTCAGTTTAGAAGCTCAATTAATCTCAAGTGTTGTTTTTGTCAATGTCATCAATTTCATTATTATAGTTTTTTGTGTCATCTTTAAAAGTCACAGGATCACAATATGAGATTTAATAAACACAAGTAAATGTCCAATTACCTCATAATCATATAGGATGTTTTCTAACACGTTGTGATCATTGAATATTATGTGTTTTAATCATGTACTGGTTAGGACTCTTCCTTCATAGGTTTTTCTCTCTCTTTTTTTTTATCATTCTCACAATCTAAATCCTCTAGAATATTTTATTTGACACCATCATTATTGTTAAGACTAATAATATTTTTCTTGGTGTTAAGGTTAAATAATTTATAATCTTTTGAATAATCTCTAATACCAAGAAAAATGCATTTTTCTCTTTTGTCATTGAGTTTTTCTTCCCTTTTATCTAAAAAATAGCCATAGGCAATGCACCTGAAAATTATCAAATGATCTACCACCAGTCTTCATCTACTCCAAGCTTCCTTTAATGTCTTATCTTGAACAACAAGTGTTACAATTTTTTTTTCAAAACATGAATGCTCATGTCTATTGCTTCAAACCGAAAAACAATTGGTAGGCTATTCCTTGTCAAAAAAGAAAAACTTCACACCATATACATAATAATGAGATTGTTCCTTTTAAAAAAACACTATTTTATTGAGGTTTATGATCTACAGTAAGTTGCCTCTTGATTTCGTAGGTCTCTTAAAAAATTACAAATTCATGTGAGGAATATTCTTTATGATAATGTATTAGAAAGACTTCTATTAGTTTGTTAGCTTCATTTGTAACAAATGCTTTATACCTCATGAAGGTTACAAATGCTTAAGATTTTTCTTGTAAAAAATGAGCTTGAAATTTCTTACTATAATCATCAATAAAGATGATTATATATCTTATCTACATTAGATAGTGGAGTTATTGGCCTACAAATATTGAAATGAACAAGCTTCAATGATTTTCTTGCTCTACATGATTTCTTTGTGAGAACCAATTTCAGTGTTATATGTTTACAACACATTCTTCATAAACTTAAAAGGAGTTAAAATTTAAAAAAGACTTGTCATCATATTATTTTGATGTAGTATATTTGATTTTCCAAAATCAAGATGTTCATAACAAAATGACATAACCATGCTTCATCCTTTAACCTTAAAGAAAAAAAACTAATGTTTTGAAGATATAGAGGAAATAATTGATTTGCCATCATGATAACTTTAAAAATCATAGTTATTAAACTAGCTTAACTTATAGTGATTTTTTTTTGTATAATTAACTTCTTTACCTAAAAATCTCTCAATATGGTTAGAGTTTTTAAATTATTATAAAACTTGTTAAAGACTTTTTTTAAAAATTAATTGCGTTTATCCTATTAGTTTGTCAAAATATATGCTTGTGACAATCATTGTTATTAAGGGTCTATTTGGTATTGCGGTTGCTATTGAGGTTTAAAAAAAAACAGTTTCATGAAAAACACTTTTAACTGCAATTCATAACTGAAATTGAAGTGTTTGGTTAAAACTGTTGTTGAGTTAAAACTGTTGTTGAGTTTGAGTTTAATAAAAAGCAGTTTTGTGTGTTTGGTTATAATGTTTTTCATATTGCTGTCAACTTGCGAAATTACTTTAAAAGATATATTGGCATCTTAAATTATGGCTAGGTTTTTCTTTCCATTCCCCTATTTATTTATGCTCAAATTAAAGGGATATTGGATGTGGGTTGTTGGTTCCCATTTAATTTCATTTTGGGTTCATTTTACATCGTGATCAAGATTACCAAGGAAAATGTTATGTGGATGATAATGGGTGCAGAGAGGATGTGCATGCCTTCACCAACAGCCGAACAATTTATGGATGCAACACCCATCTTCCCTTCTCCCTCACTACTTCTGCCTTGGTGTAAGGGAGAAGGCTCAAGGGAGTGCATGTGGGTGTTGAGGTTTCAGGAGTGTGATGTGGTTGACGGAGGGCTGCAGATGGGTATGGGTGTAGTGAATTGGAAGGTGTGGTTGAGGGAGAAGGGAAGGTGGGTGTGGCTGACAGAGAAGGGCACTAGTGTGGCTGCCCTATGAGGGAGAAGGCTGAGGGAGTGTGGTTTTGTGAGAGAATGTGGTGTGGCTGGGTGTGGCGTGTAGTGAAAAGCATCTCACAAATGCTTCTGAAACTACGGTTCAAAATCAGGTTTTTAGATGGGACCTACAATATAAAACTGGAGTCCTGTTTGGTAAAACCGTATTTGGCTCTACGGTAAGCCTCAACCACGGAAGCCACTGTAGAGCAAAACACCCACTAAACCTGGTTTAGGGGTTGACCCGACCATGGTTGTCAAAATCACAATTTTGACATGACACGGAAGGGACTTCGGAAACTCAAATCGTAAAATCGTACCTGAATTTTTTCGTACAAAAATCGTAAAATCATAGCTAAAATCGTGCAGGTAGAAAAATAGTAAAATCATGAGTAAAATATTTCCGAATACAATACAACATAATTATGGCCATAAAACTTCATTAGTTAAGGTTCATATAATTCAAAATAACTTAAAAATACATTATAAAACAATTATGTCCATAGAATTTCATTAGGTAAAAACTAACAAATTTAAAATAAATATTTTGTTGATGTGCTATATAAATTAAATCAGTCTCATGACCATCATTTTATCATTATTTTTAATATATTCATCAAAAACATTACTATTGAAAGGATTATCAGTACTAATACTGGTACCAACACCGATATTACTAGTACTAACTCCAACTCCAACAAATTATTTTGACATCAGGACATGAAAATGATTTAAAAACATTAAAAAAATTTAATTTAAAGTAAAAAATAAAAAAATTTAAGTATAAATTTTAAAGTTAATATTACTGATTTTCAAGAGTGATTCCATATATATATATAATTTTTATTTTTTATAAAATCAACACAACAATTTTATTTTTTTATAATATATATTTTTTATAAAAAAAAAATTTAATATATATATATATATAACAATTTGTCCAGCGGAAATGCTGGACAAATTGATTTGTCCAATGTGGGACAATGCAATTTGTTCCACATCGGACAAATAGCATTGTCCCACATTGTTTGTTCAGTTTAAATACTCTTCACTCTTCAATGTTGTTAATCAGTCGAGGCAAGCAAGACTTAGGCTCCGTTTGTTTGCAGGAAAGTGGTTTCCTTTTGGAAAGTGAATTCCGGGGAAAGTGAATTCCGGGAGAGTGAATTCCGGGAAAGTATTTTCTGATGTTTGGTAGTGTAATAGAAAATAAGTTGGAAAACAGTTTCCAGTGTTTGGTTATGTCATGGAAAATGAGCTGGAAAATGAGCTGGAAAAATAACTTATTAATGTTTTATTTTTCTCAAGTTTATTAAAATAATGAGGAACAAATCTTACAAATTAAAAAGTTGAATGAGAATGAAATTGAAAAAAAATATAATTTCATAAATTATCTCAAATAAAATAAATAATAATCAAAATAATAGAGATCAAATCTAATAAATTAAAAAAAATGAAAGGTGAATAAATTAAAATAATAATAATTAACATTTCATAAATTATTTCAAAAAAAATAAGTAACAATAAAAAAAATGAGGACCAAATTTGATAGATAAAAAATTTCAATAAAAAAATGATAAGAAAAAAGCAAATAGCAATTATAAAAATAAGGACCAAAATTAATATAAAAATTAAATTTTAAGAGATGGAATTGAAAAATAAATATTCAAAACAAATTATACATAGCAATCAAAAGTTTGAGGATCAAATTTGATATAATCAGCAAATAATGATATTTCTAAATTTTTCACAACTTCCGGAAAGTGTTTTCCACCCAAATTTTCCGGAAAACACTTTCCTGAAAACCAAGCCAAATTTTTCTTTGACTGGAAAGTGTTTTCCGTTGACCAACTTTTCTAATAGCAAACAAACACGAGAAAGTTTGGAAAGTGGTTTCCCGGAAACCACTTTCCTGCAAACAAACACAGCCTTAAACTTTTCCTTACTCAATTTATCCCACATCGGATAAATAATTGAGAAGGAAAAAAATTTTGTGTATAAATATAAACATCTGGAGTTGAATGAATTAGGCAATTTGCTTTAAAATTTTGAAGTAGCAGTCTTAAAATTAGCAGGATCGTAAAATCGGACGATCCGGTTTGATTTGATGATTTTGACTGACTTTGATCGAGTTTGACCAAAATCGATTTTTCTACCCAAGTTGACAAGGTTTGATGAGTTAGCTCGTAAAATCGAACAATTTTAGGAGTCAACTCACGATTTTAACAACCATGAACCCGACTAAATAATTGGGTCGTAAGTTGAACAAGTCACCCAGGTCAACTGAAAGAATAATAATAAAAAAAAAATTAAAAAGTTTTAATGTCCCTCATTAAAAAAAAAAAACAATGTTGCTAAACAATAATAAGCCTCAATTCATTTCCTCTGTCCTTAGATTTCAGATCCACCTTATGGTATAATAAACTATTCTTCTGTTTTATGATACTAGAGTTGAAAGGCAAGTTAGACAAGAGAGGAAAAACAAGGATTCTCTTACCTGGCTAAGAGAATGCAATTTTATAATCACAATATCATTTTGGCATCTTTCACGCTCAACTTTGCTGATTTTACCTGGCAGAAATTCAAAGGTTGAAAATAGAACTTACAGACAAATAACAAGGGAAGCGTCAGCTTGTGGTGCATTGAAAATAGAACTTACAGACAATTCGGTGGTGGGTGAAACTTTCTGAAATGGACATTTGTGAGCCCAAGCAAGGCTGGCAAAGGTTTCTATCAGTGAGTTTGATTAAAAAAAATTAACAAGCTAACACAGGTTCGGGCGATGATGCGAAAACACCGAATCGTCTCCCTCTCATGGGTCTATTGTGATGATTACTTCACCTGAATAAACGACTAAGGAGGAAGAAATAGAGAAAAAGACGAGCAAAGCATATCTGCTAAAATGCATGTAGCGTGATTGGTGCTTGAACATTTTTCCACGATCTGTAAATGGCAAAGATCATCACGAATTTCAATTTTTCATAATTTATGATTGCTGGTGATTATTAATAATTGATGCCCAGTGGAAGAGGTCAACTAATAGCCTGAATTTTTTTTCTTTTTTTCTTTTAATTTCGCAGCTCTAAATAAATAATCAAATAACAAGTCAACATAGCTTCTCTCTCTCTCTCTCTCTCTCTCTCTATATATATATATATATATATATATAAATTTATTTAAAAACCTCTTTTTTCATCTACACAAATTTTATCAATGTTTTTTTTCTTAAAAAAATAATAATAAATATATTAAAATACAAATGAGTTGTTAAAATGACCTTTTCCATTGAAATAACATTAAAAAATTATATTTATACTATTTAAAAAAATATATCAACAACTTGATTTTTCTAAATTGTTATGTTATTGAAGATGCTTTAAGCCCACCACTCAAAAATTTCTATCTCATTGAATTTCATGTCAAATTAAAATTAAAATTAAAATATTATTCTCATGGAAGGGTTTGTTTTTACATTTAAAATTGTGTTAAAGTGTATTTTAAAAAATACATATAGCTTGAAAATAGATCAAATTAAATTATTTTTAGTATTTTATGATAATTTAATATGTTAATATAGAAAAAATTATTTTGACTTATTTCTAAAAAATACTTTTAAAAAATCAAGTACTAAACTTACGATGCGATGGGTATCCGATAGGGATGCCGATAGTTTCTTTGTCAAGATAAAATTGACATGCAATAGACGTTAATTTGGATATAAATGATTCCCGCACTTGAAAATCACTTTTTGAATTGTTGATTCATCGCTATTATAGCCCCATGATGATATATTTGATGTAACCCATCATTCTGCTTTTCCTTAAATTAATAATCATACGAAGGATCCTTTTTTGAAAAGAAGTTATATAATAATATTACTATACTATAAACTAAAAAAACTTAGTGTTTCACTGTTCTCATTGTGAGTGAAAATACTATGGATTATAATAATGTTTTTGGATCGGTTCGGTTTGGTCGAGTTATCAGTTTATTGATTTTTTTATATTTATTTGCACAATAAAATAATCATTCTATCCTTCGAAAAAGACAAAAAACAATACTGGGAGGGAGGAGTGCCACGGGGATTTCATATTTTTTAAAAATGACTAAATACTAATATGCCCCCCAATAAGACAAAAAAAAAAACAATACTAGCCGAGAGGGGTGTCATAGGAATTTCATATTTTTTGAAAATGACTAAATACTAATTTGCCCTCAATAAGACAAAATTGAAGAGTTAGTTGTAAGGGTGTTCTGGTAATTTAACAATTTATTATTATTATTATTATTATTTTCTGTCGAATAATGTACGTGCGTGTGTCACATGCGACCGTATTCTGCCTCACGCCCTCTACGGGTGGCGCATGCATTGTGGTAGCCTAAAATGTCCATCCAGCGTCTCACCCGTTGTGCCGTTGTGTACTCTTCCTCCTGGTGTTGCGTGTCGTGGACCACGGTGGCTAGATTCGTGACGGTGGTCGGTTGAAAGTTTTTTCCCTTTGTCTCTCTCTTGCATGCTAAAGTACAGGGCAGACCCCTGATTTTATGATGTTTTCATTTCAGTCTCTTATCTTTTAATTGTTTTGCATGGTCCTAATTTCTGTTATATATGTTATGATTTGTTTCAATTGGGTCCTTCGATTGAAATTGATTATATATTTAGGTTTCAATTCGGTCCTCATTCTTGTAATTTTTGGATGTTTTTTAAATCTCTTAATATATTCGGTACAGAAGTTTTCATTTTTTTCAATTTTATCATTTGATTGAAATTGATAATATATTTGATTTTCATTTCAGCCCTTATACTTTTAATTTTTTTATTTTAATTTATTTTTTTATATTTCTGAAAAAATCTCTATTTTTGTCCATGTTTATATATGTGTGCTCTTAGCTTTAGTTTTTAATTTTTATTTTTTTCTTATTTATTGACGTGGTATTTTTTTGAAATATTTAGTTCTTCAATTTCAGTTTGTGTTAGTGATCATTTGAAAATTGATATTTCTATTTTTTTTCTCTTTGTTACTTCTTTTAGTTTTTTTATTTTATTTTCAAGTCAAGAGATTTTTTCTCAACTAATAATTTTTATTTTTGTTCTATCATTTATTTTATTTTATTGTTTGCTCTTTTGTTAAAGTTTTTAGGTTTTTTTAGTCTTTGATTTAATATTATTTTTTTCATTATTAATGCAATAATAATAATAATAATAATAATAATAGTTTTAGTTTTTTTCTTGCTTATTTTTTTGTTCATGTTGTTGAGTTTTTGTTTTCTCAGGGTAATTTAATAATTTTTATTATTTTCTCTTTTGTTGATATAATATTTTTTTTTGAAAAAAATTGTTCTTAAATTTTAGTTTGTGTTTATGATTATTTGAAAATTTATATTTCTTATTTTTTCCTGTTGTTTTTTTGTTTATTTTTTTCAGGGTAAATGATTTTTGTTTCAGCTAATTATTTTTATTTATTGTATTATTTATTTTATTTTTTATTTTCTTTTTTGTTAAGTTTTTATGTTTTTTTATTCTTTGCTTTAATTTTTCATTATTATTAACGCAATAATAGTAATAGTAATAGTAATAGTAATAGTAATAGTAGTTTTTTTTCTAGCTTCCTCTTTTGTTATTGTTTTTTAATTTTTTTTCCTAGGGGTTGTTTAATAATTTTTATTAAGATAATAGTAACAGTAATAGGGTGTGTTAATATATTTTATTATATCAAACCTTGCATGTATAGATATTATATTTTATTTTTGAACTAGCAAAACCTATTGATTATTTCAATCCAACAATTATAAAAATTGTTTGCTCAACTCGCAACATAGTGTAGACAATTTAACTAGTATTAACTAAATTGTAACACTAGACAAAGTTTATTATGGATTGATAGCGTAATTATCAATTTGCCCCTCAATATGCTGAAATTTAACTCTTGGTTGTGAGGTATTCTCGGCCTTTCACAGGGACCGGTTGTCATGTTTTGGTTGTTCGGAGGTATTTGTGTCTTTTATCAATTTTTTGTACATTGGAACTACAATTTTACCCATGCTATCAGACAAAACAATATTCTGTGGGCAAGGGTATTTTTGGTTTTTTATCTATCAATGAACAGAAAAATAATGTTATACCATTGATTAGGAAAAAAATTCGTTTTACCGGGTGAAGGTATTTTAGGTTTTTTATCATTCAGTGCACACTAAAACCACATATGTACCCTCACAAATGACACAGCAGAAGAATTAGCTCTGGGGTATATGCATATTTTCACATTCATTTTATTGTTTTATAAATGAAAAGTTGCAGGCGCGTCTCACGGATACGCCGACAGTTCTCTTTCATCCGTGTCTTGAAGGTGGTGTGTGCGGTGTCCTGTGATGGCCAAACATGTTGTCCGTCATATCACTGAATGCATCTTCGTGTTCCTTTCCAATTGGTGATATGCTTGTCGTCACATGGTGGTGGAGATGAATTGGTTTATCTTTTTTTCACTTTTCTATCTCTGTTTGCAAGCTAACTTACATGGCAGTCCTTTTGGTTTAAGGTTTATCATTTCAGCCCTTGGGTTTTTTATTGTGTTTTTTCATCCTAAATTATGCTATATAATTTTTGATTTGTTTTAATTTAGTTCTTTAATTAAAATTGATTAGATATTTATTTTCAATTTGATCCTTATTTTTTATTTTTGGGTTTAATTTTAAATCTCTTAATTTTTTCGGTATAGAAGTTTTGATTTCTTTCAATTTTTTCCTTCAATTGAAATTGACCATATATATTTTTTTTCATTTCGTCCCTTATTCTTTTATTATTTTATTTAATTTTCCTTCCTTTAATTTTTTCATTCCTTCTAAAATAGTTCCTATTATTTGTCCATTTTTAAATGTATATATACTCTTGGTTATGGATTTTTTTTACTTAATGCCCTTTTAATATATCATTTTCAAACAAAAATTAAAATGCATGCTTTAATTAACAACCCCTCCATATGTTGCTTTTTTGCACCTAAATATTTTTAAATATGAGACAAATTATTTAAGTAAATTGGTTTTCTAAAAAATAGAATTTCAGAGGAGATTAACATGATTTATTTATTTCTTTGTTTTTAAATACTTTACATATTTTATATTTATTATTTAGAATAATTTTTATTAATTTAAATGATATTTTTAAATACTAAGAGAATATACGTTTTAAAATATTAATGTTTCTGTTGAAATTGACCATATTATGTTATTCATTTCGGTCCTTATTGTTTTAAGTTTTTAAAAATTCTTTCAATTATTGAGCTTTTTATATATTAATTTTATTATGGATAAGGTGTTGAAATAATGATAACAATTTTTTTTATAGTATTTTTCCTGAAAAATATCTTAGACTAATTATATATTTTGATATTTGTTTAATATTAACAAATTAAAGTAATATATAAAAAAATTCTTTATAAATTCAAGTTAAAACTTCACAAACACCACAACTAATTAAAAAAAATCAGCTATTATGTTTCATTTTGGCCCTTACTCTTCTGATTTTTTTCAGTCCTATTATTTTTTCGGTGTTGAGGTTTTAATTGTTTCAATTTTGTTCTTCGATTGAAATTGTTCATCTATTGTGTTATTCATTTCGGCTCTTATTCTTTTATTTTTAAAATTCTTTCAATTATTTAGTTTTTCTTATATATTAATTTTATTATGGATAAGGTGTTGAAAATAATGATAACAATTATTTTAACGTGTTTTCTTCTTAAAAATATGTTAAACTAACTATATATTTTAATATTTGTTTCATATTAACACATTAAAACAATATTAAAATCATATTAATAATATTTTTTTTAAAATGTTTTTAAAAACATTTATATTGCTAATATTTGTTTTAGTTTTGCCTTCAATCATAATAATTACAATAAGAAATTTGGATTTAGAAATTTACAACAATGAATTAGTTTGCTGTAGAAAGCAAATAACTCATCTTTAATGGATTTTATTATCTACCAATTAAATATTTACTGAAACAATTAAAGCAGACCCAACAATCAATTAGTTTGCTGCAGAAAAAAATAACTTTTCTTTAAAGAATTTTATCAATTATCTGCTTATAAATCTGCTAATGTAGTTGTCTTTAAATTTTTTTATCTTATTTCAGTAAAATTATTTTACTTCACATTATTATTAAACACAAAAAGTTGTTTGATAAATAATATTTTTAATATTAAATCACAAAAATTATGTCCAAGCTAATTATTTTGGCCAAATGTATATCATTATTAAAAAAAAGCTCATGCTATTTGTTTTTTATATTTTAAAAAAAATGGTTCTTCCTGCAGCGGAGCGCCGATAAATGGCTCGTGTGTGTGTGTGTGTGTGTGTATGTATGTATGTATGTATGTGATGTTCTCTTAAGTTTTTTTAATTGTGTATCAAATTTAGTGCATCATGAATCAATGTTTTTTCCCTTCATAATTAAAAGGAAATGGTTGAGTTTTGGAGGATAAAATGATCTTTTCATTTAGTTTAAAAGGTATTACCAATTTGTTTAGGGTTAATTTATTTCTTTATATTTTTATTGTATAATTGAATTACTAATCTATCTTTTAAAAAACAAAAAAATATATAAATATTTTTATCTATCAATATTAAGGATAATAATTTTATTTGGACTTGATGGATTCCACCCTGAACATTCAATCTATATGTGTGTGAGAATACTTAAAATCTACTTGATAGTTTATGGATATCTAAATTTTTTTAGTGGAGAGTGGGTAAGATATAGATATTAAGAAACATAGACATGCATGTGCTCATTTTCATATTCAACATTTGATTTTGATCTATTTTTTGTTAAATTTTATTTTCTTTCTATTTACTTATTTTTGTTTTTGTCACTCTTTTTTTATTACCTCTTTTTTTAAATCTCATCCTTCAATGTTTTGAGATTAATAATTCATTATCTTCTCGGGTTTACCTTCAATGGGGTTATTCCCGAGCCTATGATTAGACTACAAACTTGAAAACTTATAAAATCATGTAAACTCGTGATTTTAAATTGATTACAAGTTTTGATGGATTATAAATACTACCTTTATTAACTCCATATCTCCCAAATTAAACCAAAAAAACCCTAATTTACTTTTTTCTCTCACAAAACACCTAACACCCATATTTTCTCCCTCCTTTTGTTATGTATCGGGATTAAAAATCTTGGTAAAAAACAAACATAAGATTTGTTATTGATAATTTAACATGCAATTTTTATTTATTTATGTAGTTTTCTTATTTTGTTAATCGTGTTTGATGTATTTATTGAGGTTTTATATTGCTATATGGGATGATGAATGAAATTATTAGCTCTTCTCTAATGAGTAACATGTTGATAATTTACTTATGATTTGTGATTGGTATTTGATGATATCCTAGAATCCAAGTAGCTAAAGAGCGAGGCTTATATGTCAGATAATTAGCTAATATTTTGGTTCAAACAATCTAATTCTTTTTTTTTCTATTCTAGGTGGTTGGTGCCTAGTGTCGAGTGCAAGGCCAAAGTGGTTGGAGACTAGTAATTGTAAAAAGTCTTTTTTTTTTCTTAGACTCTGGGATTTTTAGATGTTTTAAGTATTTTTTTAGAGGAAGAAAATGCAATGTTGTTTTAAAGAGAGATTATGAAAACAATACAGTCTAAAATAGAGATTGTGAACATGAGCTATTTGAAAGATTTATAATACATAAACTTGGTTTTTTTATTGAGGGGAGGGGTTGGAGTGTCATCTTACTCAGATAACATTAAATAAGGATAAATATTCCTTATACATTATTATTAATAATAAAAATAACAGGTCTTTTTTATACACTTAAGGTTATACAGAAAGTAGTATATTTTACCTTACTTTTTATGTTAAGTGTTAAAAAAAAAGCAAGTGAAGTCATGTTACCCAATAAAAAGCCTAGAAAAATCATTAGTTTTACATTCATCTAGGAATGGCGAGATGCTCAGCCCATGGATTGTGGGTGTGATAACCTATTAGACTCGTGATATATAGCTCAAGGTGTAGTTGAGCTTAGAGATGTTAGGTCTGATTTATAGGCTTAGCATATGGTTGAATTCAATAATATTGGTTCTAGTTGCTTGTCAAACTCACATGTACATGGGATCAACGTGTTGCTAAGCCTGGTGATATTATGTCCAACTGTTTATCAAGCCCATATATAATGGGATCATTATTGGGGTGTTTGGGAGTGTGATAATGATTATTTTTTAAAGTGTTTTTTCGTTTTAAAAATATATTAAAACAATATTTTTTTATATAAAAAAATATTTTTAACATTAACACATCAAAAATTCTGAAAACACCAAAAAATAATTAGGTGAAAGCAAAGAAAAAAATAACTTTTAATTTTCTCAAAGGCGTTTAAAGTGGAAGCAAATTGCTTATTGTAAAACTTTAATTATAAATACTTTTTAATGTTTTTATAACGGGGGATGAAGCAATTGCTGTCATAGGGTCTGTTTGATATTGTTTTTGCTTTTGTGGTTGAGGTTTGAAAAAAACAGTTTCAAGAAAAGCACTTTTGCTGCGATTCAAAATAAGTTGTGAAGTGTTTGGTTAAAACTGTGGTTGAGTTTGGGGTAAAAAATTATTTATATTTTAATTAATTTTTAGATTATTTTAATATTAAAAATATATTTTATATTAATAAACATATATTATGTAAACATTATTCATATGTTAATTAATTTTTGGATTATTTTAATATTAAAAATATATTTTTTATACTAATAAACATATATTGTAAACATTATTTATATTTTAATTATTTTTTAGATTATTTTTATATTAAAAATATATATTTTATATTAATAAACATATATTATGTAAACATTATTCATATGTTAATTAATTTTTGGATTATTTTAATATTTTTTTTTATATTAATAAACATATATTGTAAACATTATTTATATTTTAATTAGTTTTTAGATTATTTTAATATTAAAAATATATATTTTATATTAATAAACATATATTGTAAACATTATTTATATTTTAATTAGTTTTTAGATTATTTTAATATTAAAAATATATTTTTTATATTAATAAACATATATTATATAAATATTATTTATATTTTAATTAATTTTTAGATTAGTTTAATATTAAAAATATATTTTTTATATTAATAAACATATATTATATTTTATATCTATATATATTATTATTTAATAACTATACTTTAACAACCCCCAGCCCCCACCCCCAGCCACCCCCAGCCACCCCTAATATATATATATATATATATATATATATATATATATTATTCACCCTCTCTCCTTTCTCTGCAGGTGCAAGAAAAACATGTTTTTTCAGTTTCTCATGCAACTCAGGTTTACCCATGAGACCCAGCAATTTTTTTTCAATTTTTCATTTAACCAAACACTTTTCAGTTTTTTTTCAACCCCCTTTTTTCAAACCAGGTAAAACAGCTTTGACAAACAGCCATAGTAGCTTGAAAAACAAACTGTTCCAGGTTTCGGGCCGCTACCACCCAAAATCAAGCCAGTTGAAAATATTGATGAAGTAAGAAACATGGGCCTTAACATCATATGCAGGGTGTAGACTTGGCACAACAGTTGGGCCATGAAATACCAATACAAAGTACTACAGCACTTGGCAATGAAAGCCCAAAACGTCTTTCCTATATGTAGATTTCTGTCCCTCAAAAATAAGCAAGGACTAGAAAGCAGAAGCGAGCGAGCATGAAAGGGGTGCAATAACCCCATCTCCATGGAAGCAGCTTCTTCTAAGCGCGATAGAGTCAAGCACTCTTATTTCTTTCAATTTGCATGTATGTCCCTCTCTCTCTATTCGTAATTATGTAACGCTAATCTCTTAGTTATTTATTGCGATTTTGTTTTCTTGTAGGCAACAATTGATCTAATGGCAGACCTTCCAATCGCTCTGTCGTTTTCAGGTCCTTTAAAAAATGGAAGATTGCTTGTGTTTTACGAATTTTTAAGGAAGGTGTCTGCTTGTTTGTTTCTGGGTTTTCTTCTTGCAGAGGATTTGAAGGAAAATAGCGATAGAATCCAAATCAACACAGATTTCCGTACACGCAAGGTTTGCTTGCTTGCTACTTCGCCCCCCCCCCCCCCCCCCCCCCCCCAACCCAAAAAAAAATAAAAATAAATAAATAAAATAATAATAATAATAATCCTTAAAAAAACCCTCGATATGCAGATTGAAGAACTTAATCATTGTCCATTTGCTGAGGTAATAATAAAATATGACTCTTTTGTATTTCAGCATTTTCTTACTTTACAATCTTCGATAGGAATTACTTGGGTGTAACTTGACCTGTTGTAGATATGTTGGTATTTTTCTGACTCCTGGGAGCAATTCCGGATCAATGGAAGAGTTGAAGTTATCGATGGGTCCAATCCCAATCCAGAAAAGCTTCAGGTTCTGCTCCTTACATTATATCGCATTTTATTACGAGATGTCTTTCTATTAAATCCTTACATACTTTCCATACATATCATTGGCGTTTTGTCAGTTTCATGGCGTTGCTTTACTATAAGTCATTAATGAAAAACAAGATTATCTTCATCAACATTGTGCTTTAGTTTCATCACTACAGTTAATCCATGAACCATAAACAGTACTGTCAGATTACTTTACCTTAAATGTCATCACAGAATTAGTTGAAAATCACGTGATGTCAACAAGACATCCCCTGTTAGAAATGGAAAAACAAATTCTGTATGGGATGGTGCCTGGAGTCTTATGCTGAAATAAGGCATTTGTTAATTCAAGATAATGACTACTAATGTGTTATGCAATTGAATTTTCCATCTCATAGCATTCAATTTCCTGGACATGCTTAGAGTTTGCTCAAACCCTTAAATTCATGATGCAGCAAAGAGAGAATTGTGGTTTGCTAGCTCTATAAAATCAAGGCTGCAGTACTTGGGGCCTAACCCTGGTATTCCTTGTCTAAGTGAGCAATCTCCAGATGAATTCTTTCTTGATTCCTCTTCAGGCCCAGTCACCACATTTTGTCTGCTGGTTTTAGAGCCAGATCAGGTTCAGCCATATGCAATCTTGAATTGATCGATGACACTTTTATTTTTTTTCTTTTAGTCTTTGTAAAATCCATCCTATTCACAGGTCGTACTTGAATTTGAAGAGTAACCAGAGAATAGTGCCACGTTGTCACGGAGTGCCAATGGAGAAATGTGCTGGAATTCAGAGATGATCAATCCATAAATCTACATGAGAAAGAGTCGTTAATTTGAAACCTTTAAGCTCCATAAATCTACAGGCACTTTCCAATGCTCCATATTGGATGGGAACTATTTCTATGTATGTTTTCTAGTTGTTGCTCAGTTTGAAATATTCGCTCACCATTCTGTGTTGGTTTTCGTTCCAGATAATTATTGTAATTCCGAGTTTATTGTAGTGCACTGTAGTACTGATTATTCTATGTTTGCCCCCATGAGTTGTGTCGTGGTAAAAAGCTTGCGATCTGCACACCAGGTCTTGAGTTTGAGTCAGCGTGCATCTCTTATAAGAGCCTGGAACAATCAGGGTTTTACTCGCTGACATGGATCCACAAAATGTTTTTTGGGTGGTGTTTCCTTGCATCCAAAAAAATACTGATTAATTTGAATTTTTTTAACAAAAAATCAAAATTTAAAAAATATATGGTCCAAATTAAATAACAACATGAAAAAGACTAAAAAGAAAAGGAAAGGAATATTCTTCTTTTTTATCATTTCATGCCGCTGGAGAAATGTGTTAATTAACACTATGATCTAAGAAGAGATTAAAACAAAATATTGTGGCTCTACTGTTTACCCTTTCACATTATATGTAACTAACCTTTTCCTTCTAAGTTTCTGAAATTTTTCTTTTTCGACTTTGGTCTTTGTTCTATATTTTATTTCAATCTCATCCTTGTAAATTTTGTAAACATGGTTCCATGTCTTGGAAACTATTTTAATTTACATGCTATCGCATAGCATATATGTCATCGGAAAAACAATTTCAAACCTTTCAGAGACCATTTTTTTATGTTTTTTATAAATAATTCTTAAATTTATTCTTCAATTAAAAAGTAATATGAACATAGCGCGGAACCAATCTAGGATTCACCTAAATTACTTCGCAATAAGCAATAACCTGCATGAAAGTAATGGAATACCAGCCTACCAACCGAGAGAAAACAAAAGGCACCAGAAATCTAAAAGTCTAAACCTGTCCTTGAATCAAACCAGAGGTAATTGCTGGAAAAAAAAAATCAGAAATGAGGATTAACATGCACTTGTACCCTTCAACAGCTATAGCCTTATATGGAAAGCATAATAGAGCCATAAAAACGAAATGGTACCTCTATAACCCGTCATCCATAGCATCTAACAAATCATTTTCTCGTCTTTGGTAGAATTACCAAATGTTGCAGTCATGGTGATGATATTGCTACAGCTCCACAGCATTTTCAGGGTCTTCAAAGCTTCTAATTTTCATTTCTTGTACACTGACCCCTTTAATTTCCATCTAATTATCAGAACTCGAGACAACTTGGAGCATGTTCATGTCAGATTTAACAACGCCCACCCCATCAAGCAACCTATCAATTCCGAGAAAGAAAAAAAAAAGGCTAAGCGTCAATCTGATTGTTGCATTCAAAAGAATCAAAACTGAAAGGATTGAGGCGAGATGGGAAGAATACAACGTTGAAGGTGGTTCCCTTGTACGATTCGTTCGAATTGAGAGAATCTCCGGTTGCAATCCCTTACAATTGCAATTCACAAGCCACGAATAACTTTTTTTAGATAATGAATTATGACGATCATAACGAATAAAGAACACGGTTCGAGAGTTCTAGCCGAGAGAATATCATAAAAACTCCACCGCAATCAGTAAAAATAAAGCTCAATTTTGCAATAACACACAAATTACAACAGAAGAACATCTTAATCATTGCAATATTAACAAAAGAAAAGGAAACATCTTGCTTGATTGATATAACATCAAACTACAATACTAAACACAAAAGAAAAGAACAACAAGAGCAGTGGGTATTATTATTATTATATAAAACTATTTTGTCCAGATGCTAAAGAAATGAAACAAAACCTAAAAAAGATGGGTAATTATCATCTCGATCATCATGATGATCAGACGGTGAGCTTAGGGGCATCGCTGTTGATGGCGGGCTGGGCATCGAGGTGGTGATCGTGGGCCGAAGGATTGGTGAGCATGAGAGGACGGTCTTTGGCTTCTTCATCGTCTTCAAGATCGGTGGTATTAAGGTTGATGCAAGAGCATCTTTCAAGAGAAGCAAAGAAAGCAGATGCCACGTTGACCCCAACCCAACAGGCGACCCGATCCAGCTTCTCACATGACATGAAATTGCAATTGTTGTTACTAGAATCGGTGGTGGTTGTGGTGGTGGTGGTCTCCATCTCTGATTTTTTTACCTCTTTCTTTCTATTGAGTTGTTGTGACAACGACGACTGGATTTTTGAGATTGCACGAATTTAAGAGAAGGAAAAGGAGAGAAGGGACGTGTTATCAACGGTATGGCTCTTTACTTTCGGCTGCTTTTTATTAAGGCCGTTGTTATTTGTCCTTCAATTTGTTTTTAGCGGTCATTCCTAAGGCCCAGCTGTGCTTTAGCTTATCGATTATTACTAATCACCACCTGGATAGGCCCAGTATTAACATCCTTTGCAAACTTCTTTTACAAACCGCATTATGTTTTTTTTTGTCTTTTAAGAAAAATAGAAATGTTATATTTTTTAATTTTTTTTCTTTTTATTATTAGATTCTTTTGATGTGTCAATATAAAAATAATATTTTTTTGATATATTTTTAAGTAAAGTTTAAAAAAAAAACATTTTTTATCACACTTTAAAACTCTATTAATCAAGTTGATATCGCATAACCACTTGTTGAAGTTAGTAGTTAGAGAAAAAAGATAATCATATTTTATATTGCATGTTTGAATTTGGAGTTGTTTTTTAAAATATTTTTTACTTGAAAATATATTAAAATAATATATTTAAAATAAAAATATATATTTATAATCAGTGCATCAAAACTATAAAAACACTCAAAAAATAATATTAATTTACATGGAGAGTTGATGTTGTTCGAGTGTTACTTAAGGATGGTGCATCCAAGTGTAGTAGTGGCTAGTACACTAAGGAATGTATTTGAGATAATAGCACTTGGTAGTTGTTGATATATTATTAATTATTTATTCGGCATTGTATTTTAATTTTTTTTTTAAATTAAGTTTTTTGTATTTTTAGAATATTTTTATATGGTAATGCTAAAAATAATTTAAAAAATATATATATTCATTTCAAAAATAAGTTTAATTATATTAAAAAAAAAAAGACACTGATGATGGTGTTGGTGGGTCATCTCCTAGACATAGACTTAACGTCATTTTATGGACCCAATTATGGTGAAAAGGTCAGGTTAGTATTTAATGTTGATTATCGAATCTAAAAAGAGTATATGGAGTCGTTCGAGTGCTACCCACTGGCCATGCATTTGGGTGGCGTGCAGTCGGTTTGTCGAAGTGGGGGGTGTAAGGCAAGCCCGAGGGGATGCAAGGTCAGTCTGATGACGTTGACTTTGTTGAGCTCTGTAGACATTTCAGGTCCACAATAATGTGTGGATGATAAAATCATTGCACGAGGGGGGATGATGCAGGAGAGGCATGATTGTAGTGGTGCATTTATTTATTTGCACTGAGTAGACCCTGCGTCTCTCTCTTTGATCAGGTTGCCTGAGCTTCATTGAGGTCTCCATTCCTATAATAGAGATGTCAACATGGTGAGCAGGATTGACTAACCTAACCCTTAGTTTAATCAAGTAAAGGGATTTTCCCATATTTAGGTGCTCTGCTGTAGTGCAATCAGTGAATCCAAGACTAGGTTTGGTAATGCCTCAATGAAAAGTGATAGGGTCGATTGTTGGCTAGTAACTAGATCTCCTCGGATAAAAAACAAAGTTAGTTACAATTGAACTCTGATTTTAGAAATAAATTGGTACAGACCATGAAATCCCTCCGCATCACTCAAAACCAAAGAACACCTGCATAATATGACACAATAAATAATTGATATAAAAAAACAATCAAAGCAAACAGAAAACAAAAGGCAACAGAGTAAACACCAAAACTAGCAAAAAAACAAATAAAAAAAGTGAGAATTGACTATTTAAATTAAAAGGGGTTTGACATCCAGAAAACATCGGATGCGCTAATGATATTTTATTTATTTTATTTTTTATATTTAGTCAAATACTAAATTGTCCCTCAATTTACATGATAATAACAAAAAAAATATCATTGTTAAAAGAAAAAAAAATCTTTTTGCAATTAGTTTTAATTTTGTGAGGTTCAAATTGTCCCTCAATTGACCTTATAATAATAATAATAAAAATCATTTAAAAAGGAAAAAAAAGCTCTTTGCGATCGATTTTAATTTTGTGAGGTCCAAATAGCATTTTAGTCATTTTATAGTGTTTTTTTTATATTTATTCAAATGTCAAATTACCTTAGTTGAAATAATATTAATGAAAAAAATATTTTAAAAATACTAAAAAGCTTCTTGTTTTACAATTTTAGATTTTAAAGTTATCAAGACCGTTTCATGAAATGTAAAAAAACTTATTTGCCTCGATTAATTTAGTAATAACTAATATAAAAGATTTCCAATAGCAAGTAAAAAAGATTTTTTTATGGGGGGGAAATCACTGCATTGTTCGGCAAACATTATTTTCACCATGTGCGAACAATGTTCCTTGTAAGATATGCAAAGCAACATCAATTCAAACTTCTTGGTCGGGACTGCCTGCTCAATCCAACCTTTACATTAAGCAAGATGCAACATGGAGCATGAGACTTGGAGTCATCGCTGCGCCATCTAAATCACATGTAAGTTGATTACCATCCAATTCCACGGAGATCTTGCATTGCATAAAGCAAATATACAAACAGTGACCATTGAGTTCAAGTCATTGCCGTGCCTTGTAAATTGATTATCATCCAAATCTACAAAGAATCGAGTCCTAAGTGATTACAGTCTGAGAATAAGAGGATGCAGCCATCATATCTCACAGGATTGTAGCAATCAATCACCAAAAGTGTCACCGCAAAATAATTGGATCTTTTTGCCATCATTCTAAAGAATTCGAGGTATGTATCTAAAAGGAAGATGAGTTAGAGCGGACGATCCTTGACTTAGCAATTTTCTTGTCCTCTTCAAGAGATATCAGAAGAAGATTGGAAGGATTTTCTACCATCATTTTAGCAACCAAATAGCCAGCAATACTCCAGGTCTGATATTTCCTTGCTTGCTTCCCAACATATCTTCCAGTCTTACCATCATAATACTCTGGCCACCCATCTTTCGACAGCCTCTGCTCCGCCAGCTCTATTGCTCGTTTTGCGATCTGCGGCCTTCCAACCTTAATGCAAGCTGCTGAAAGCAACCATAGAAGCACTACGAAGAGCACAGTTCAGCAAGTCAAAAGCATGATTTAAACGTTGTTGCTGACAAAAAAAGAAAAATTAAGAACACATTTGTTTTTGTTCACGTTGAAGTTCCCGTGCATAATATGCCTATGCCTCGCCATGCATGGAGACTATGAAACTCACCTGGCCATGATCCGCCATTGTGGTAACTCCACCTTGTGTTTTTAGGATCAAACCCAGTGACTGCCCTCCATTCATGTCCCTCCAGTGCTGGATATGTGATCTTCAAAGGCATCTCTCCAATCAAGTCTTCCCACCGCTCCTCGACCAAATCCATAATGGCTGTCGCCTGTGCAGGTGTAACCAGGGAGCTCAAAATGGCAATGCAGTTCCCAACCAAGAACCAACGAAAATCCATGCGAGCTGGGCTGACATTGCCTATCAGGTAACCTCCTCGCAAAGGCATGAAATCAAACACCCAATCTGGAATGGACTCTGGGATGACATTGAATTTATTGACAGCAGTGTGGGAGTACTCCTCCGTTTTGTAGCGGTATATGTTATTTAGCTGAGTGAAATCCAGCCAATAGTATGTCTGAATGTGGTAGCTGAGAGCTGCGATGCGCTTCTCAATTCGCTCAATAAATTCCTTGCCATCGCGCTCTGGTTTTAACATCTGCTTTGCACATCTTAGTGCGAAATAGAAAAGTGCCTGTATTTCAATTGGATATCCGTATATTCCCTGCTCCAAAAACAATAGAAGTTAAACTACAAATTACATTCCATAAAGCAATTACTATTTAATTTTCCAGACAATCTGACAGCCAAAATTAGAAAGCACACGGACACCAACTTCAATAATCTCCATTCCGAACCTCTTCATTGATGCTAGTTGCCAATCAGAATATCCATTACTATCATAGTCGTGCTTTCCAAAAATATAAAATAAAAAAAAATAATGAACTGAATGGGCTGTTATTTTAAATTCAATTGATAAGCTCTCTGTATTAAATCTCAATGAGAAGGGAGGGAGGTTATAGGGGAAACCTAAATTTACATTGGGTTAAAGTGAATGACTCTATGAACAGAGCAGTAGTACTCTAAAGTCTGGTTCAGAATTATCAAGTTGGAATGATGTATAGTTTCCCATATTTTATCAAGATTGTGGATAATGATGAAGAGAAAACTCACCATCCTCCGGTCAATCATGCTACACCCATCTGCACATAGAAGTGTCGGGAAAGTGTCAAATCCATCAGAAAGGCAAAGTTTAAGTATCAGCTTCATTCCTTTCTGCACCTCCGGGCGATCTAATAGGGCATAATCACGAGTGCGTTTGATATAGGACCTAAGAAGAATTATCCACCAGAAACCTGAATCAACAGGTGCCACTCTGCCGATTGCACTGGCACCAAAATCCACAAGCAAGGTTTCTTTTTCCTGATCAGAATCATAGAGGACCTTAAAACTTGCAGGCAATACACCTTCTCCAAGAGTGAAGTTATCAACCCTTTTTTCTAAACCCTGGAGGTGGAGGGTCTTCAGCAGAAAATTCCTCACGATTTCAGGTTCTGGAGGCTCCTTCATTAGACATGCTAAGCCGCTAGGAACAAAATCTCTCACAAAAACCTGAAAGTAAAATGAGGGGGAAAAAAACTAAAAATAAACTGAAAAGAAAAGAAGCAGCCGGGGGCATTCTGGAAAAAGTATAGTTACATAATATAAGCATGACAGCTTTATAGCATTTGCACTATGACCTGAAATAATCCAAAGTTATGGTATGGAAGTTCCTATTAGATTCGAAAACTGAACAAGGCACATTGCAAGCACCGAGTTCCGTATCGAAGGAAATGAAAGCAGCTTTCAAAAGTGCAGAGTGGGTGGCTCATCAAATAAGTGGTCAGATGAGAAGCAATTTCAAACATATTTGGAAAGCTGCAATATCAACAACTTGCTACTATCCACGTTATGTGCACTATGATCAAAGGGCCATCTATCTAGACAGCATTTAAAAATGGATTTGAACCTGAGGAGTCTTCAGGGAATCCAATTGATACATGTAGTACACAATACAAAGATCGAACTTTCTATCCTTCTGGAACTTCAATAACTCTGCAAAGTATTCTAAATAAGCAGACTTCAAACTAGCAAAAAATTTCTGGAATTTTCTGGTCAGATGCTAAGTAAGTCACAGGTTAAAATACCCTCTCATTTAAAACTTCTGAAATACTAGGGCATCCTTAGATCAGCAAATCGAACAATAGAAGTTTAATGGGAACCATTGCACCTAGATCAAGAAGATTATGATAGGCACACGCTAAGCCTCCGAGGATGATTTTTGCAAAATGTGTAGTCAATTTCTCTAACTAAATATAAAAATCTATGGAGGAATCTCAAAAATTAAAGACTAATTCCACATAGTTAAACCAATATTACGACAGAGAAATTCCAATTGCAGTCAAGACACTAAAGCAACGTAATTATAAGTCATTACATTTTTACATTCGCAAAAGGACTACATTGAAATTAGAATTCATCTTATTTGCAAGCCAACCCCCTGATACCTAGTACGCCGTTCATGTTAAATTTAAGAAATGTCAAAGTGCACAAGTACAGCCATGGAGCTAGGGATTAAAACTCTGAGATGAAGAAAATCTTGAATTATTTTCTCTATACAAAATAGCAACATGCTAACCTTAGACATACACATAGCTGAAGTGTAGATCACGCCGTGCAATTGCCAGAAGAATTCAGGAGAGAACCAGATAGAATAGTGTTCATGCATCACAAAATTATATAGAGAGAATGGAATCGAGAATTCACGAGAACCAATGCTTTAAAATCACTCACTGTAATATTATGTACTCTGAAAATAGAAAAAGCATTTCAATGTTTTCTCAAATAACAGAAACAGTATGAAATGGATATGGAAAAATTGAAAACACAATACCAGTACTTCAAAATCACGAGACAAATGAATTAGATACCTGGTTGTAATTCAACGCATCTGCACTAGTATCCATAGCAGCTAGAGTCCCAACAGGCTTTCCTTTAAAGTACACGTATGACTTGCTCAGCCTCTCCCATGCTTCATCCACCATCGTGCAACTTTCTGGACTCAGCAGAAGCCCTCCACCGTTCAATCTTTGAAATATGTTCAAATCCAAGACGTCTAGCTTCACACCCACACTAGGACACTGTTTTAACGTTAACGCCGTTGACTTGGCGTTATCAGATACACACTCATTGATCTGCACACTCACCGTCGCTTCATCCTTCTCCGTAGTCCGACCTCCCACCACCTCCCGTGAAGTAACAGCCGACTCCTCTGACACAGTTGCCTCTCCTTCCGCTTCACATTTCTCAACAGACTTAGCAATTACTTTTTCCAAAGAAGCTGAAGGCTCCTTAATCAAATCAGTTAGAGTTACTAACTCGATTTTTAAATCTGAAGAAATCTTGCTTAATTTTTTACATTTTAGATCACTAGAGAATGGAGATTCCTCTGCCGTTTTAAGAACTTCCTTCACTGAAGAATACGAAGGTTCGCTTTCTTCAAAAGAGTGATCGACAATCGTTGCAGGCTCAAGAGTTATAAACTCCGATGATTTCGTCAATTCTTCTTTGTCAAGATTCTCGCTCAGTTTAAGGTCCAGTAAAAAAGCTGCAGGAGCAGTGTTTTTCTTCAAGTTTTCTGGTGATTGCTCTTCCTCGGACGAGAAAAGCGGCGAAGTCGTTGTCGAATCTTCTTTATCAGATATATCTCCGGAAAGGGAACAAGCCTCGCTTTCCCTCTCTGCGACCAGAAGATCTCTCAATGTGGTAGACATTCTATTAAAAAGGAATTAAAGGATCAGAAGAAATCAGAGACAATTAATGCGTTGTACAGAGAGAAAAGCACAAGAAAGAAAAGAGAGATTACCTTCCTTCACTGTGCTTTGGTGATTGCTAGCTAGAGAGAAAGAAATTGTAACGGTCTAGAGAAGAAAATGTGGAAAAGTCGATTACGCAACCGAAGGAGAGAGGGAGGACTGGGTGAGTGTATATATATAGAGATTAGAGAGAGTGTTTGGATGGTATGTGAGAGGTGACCTCAGGTGAACGGGAAGACTTGTACTGTTTTGTTTTTGGCGGTTAGATGAAGAATTCAATAAGAAGAATGGTCACCATTCCAAGGCTTGTTTTTTGTATATATTACAACTATGCCATTGAAGATTTTGCATGATTGAGCAGTAAATATGGAGGAGGATTGGTTAGATATTACGGCATTTAAGTAGGGGTGTCTTGGGAATAATGATGTTTTGATTTCGAGGCGGGAGATGTGAAGTGCCTGTTGATGCTGGCGTGCTTCAGTCAGTTGGGCTATATGGCTTCGAATTTTCTTGCTGTTTTCCCTTATAAAAGATGTGTTTCTTATTTTTATTTTTTTCGTGGTTGAGATTTAAAAAAAATAGTTTTATGAAAATTATTTTTAGTTGTTATTTATAATAATTTTTGAAGTATTTAGTTAAAACTGTGATTGAATTTGAAGTTAATTAAACAATTTCAAGTATTTGGTTATTAAGTTTTTCATATTGCTTTTAATTTGTAAAATTATTTTAAATGACATAGACATATACACTCTCGCACACGCGCGCGCACCCATATATATATATATTATTTTTTAAATATTATAGATTTAATAATCATAATAAAATATAATTAATAATTCAAGTAAATTAGATACTTGTTTTTATTCTATCATCAAACTACTTGTAATTTCATCACGAAATAAATTCATACGTGAAGGCCTCCGCGATCTCTGACTATTTGATTGAGAAACAATATTTGATAAAATATCATCTGAAATTAAATTAGAATTGCGAGATAAAAATTATATTGTGATCTCATTCTAGTAAATTTATTTATATTTTAATTAAGTTTTTAGATTATTTTAATATTAAAAATATATTTTTTATATAAAAATATTAACAAAAAATATAATTAATATAATTAAAATATAAAATATATATAAATAATAGATAAATATATTAATATACTCCTCTCACCCCAGGCCCTATTAGGGTATGTTTGGTATTGCGGTTGTTGTTGTGGTTGAGGTTGAAAAAAAACAGTTTCATAAAAAGTGTTTTTACTGCGGTTCAAAATAAGTAGTGAAGTGTTTGGTTAAAACTGTGGTTAAGTTTAAGGTTGAAAAAAAAAGCAGTTTTAAAGTGTTTAGTTACCAAGCTTTTCATATTGCTTTTAACTTGTGAAATTACTTTAAAAGGCATATATGTGTATATATACATATGTATATATATAATTTTTTAAATATTATAGATTTAATAATTATAATAATAAAATATAATTAATATTTCAAGTAAATTAGACACTTGTTTTTATTCTTCCATAAAGCTACTTGTAATTTTATCAAGAATTAAATTTATCCCGGAACAATAGTAAAATATCATCTAAAATAAAATTAGAATTGTGTGATAAAAATTATATTGTGATATTCTTATAATATATATATATATATATATATTATTTTAATATATATATATATAATTAATTAATATTTAAAAAATCAAGGGTAATATTTCAAATTTCAAATATTCTGGATCATTTAATTATAATTAAATTCATTTTTTTATTTTAAAAAAATAATTTTAATGTTGGCGGGTTTCTCAAAAATAATTATTTAATTATATAACTTACTCTTATTAATTGTATAATTAAACTATATACAAAATAATTGAATTTTGTTTAAAATAAGATAAAAAATGGCTCTTCAAAATGACTATTATCATTGGAAAGCACATTAACTCAAAAACCATTTATACACTATTCAAAAAACTATTTCTATAATTTGACTCTTAAAAATAGCTCTTGTCATTGGACTTGTTTTTAGGATGGTAAGCTTTTTTGCAACCGGAGGTTGCACCACAAAAACTAACACCAAGAGGTTGTTTTATACTATATTTTAAAAATATTTTTAAAAATAAAATAAAAATTTTAATTTTTTATTTTAAATTAATTTTTAGGTGTTTTTAAATATTTTATATATGATTATGTTAAAATGATTTTTAAAATATAAAAAATATTTTTTATCTTAAAAAAAAATCAAAACAATTTCAATCCATCATTAAATTTAAATTTTAAACACAAAGAGCACAGACGGGTTCTTTACTTTGTACTGACAAGCAGACACAGCTAGGACTACGGTACTACCCTGAAGCAGGGATCGCTGAAAAATGAAGCAAAGCATCCTGTTCCTCTAGAGCGTAAAAGAAAAGGAAGGGAA
This sequence comes from Salix arbutifolia, assembly GCA_025169955.1. Classification (NCBI taxonomy): domain Eukaryota; kingdom Viridiplantae; phylum Streptophyta; class Magnoliopsida; order Malpighiales; family Salicaceae; genus Salix; species Salix arbutifolia. The sequence continues at coordinate 12,200,574 of CM045903.1, forward strand.
ATCAGCAAGAGAACAGCACAGTAAAACCTGAAAGTGGTAGTTTTGGGTCTTTGTTTTCTCCCTTTTTTCGTTGAAAAGCTTGTTTTCAAATTAAAAGACCTGAACTGCTTCATCATAAGAATTCTCTTCCAAGCCATCATCATTCATCACCACCGCCACCACCACCACCACCACCACCGTTAATAATTAAACCCTTTCTATCAGAAAAGAAAAACCCATTAATTTTGCTTCTCAATTTATCCAAAAGCATGCAATGTGAATCAAGACGTAGCCACTTTCAGGTCTCCATTGAACCGTAGAAACTAAACTGTACGTGGATTCTTGCTTTATATTGTGACTATGTTGGGCCTAGTCTCTGCAAAAACCACACCCAATGCCACCCCATTGCACATTTCCTTTACTCAAAACGACAATCACATCCCTGAAAACGGAAATAAAACTCCATCTCCGCTTCTAAAGCGAACCCCATCACCCTCCTCCAAACCAAAAATCAAACCTTCCAAAAAGACACTGCAAGAACAACGCATAGATGAGTCATCTCTTGATAACCCGGATCTGGGTCCCTTTTTATTAAAGCTTGCCATAGACACCGTTGCTTCCGGTGATAACCAGAACAAGGCCTTAGATTTTGCGACCCGAGCGTCAATATCGTTTGAGAAATCTTCTGGTCCGGGTCTGGACCTGGCTATGAGCTTGCAAGTGGAAGCTGCAATTTATTGCAGCCTGGGCCGATTGGAGAACGCAATTCCGGTTCTTGAACGGTCTATAGAAACTTTGGATCTTAAAAGCGGTTCGGATCATGCGATGGCGAAGTTTTCCGGGTTCATGCAGCTCGGTGACACGTATTCTATGCTAGGCCGGGTGGACCGATCCATATCGTCTTATGAGTCCGGTTTAAAGATCCAAATTGAGACTCTCGGGGATTTGGATCCAAGAGTTGCTGAGTCTTGCAGGTAATGAACGGTCTTAGGATCCTTCCTTTTTTAGCTTTCAGCTCATTTTAGTCCTTTGCATTGTGGTTTACTAACTTGCGCTACCATTCATATTAGTGTACGCTTGTATGCCAATACTCTGACCAAATGGGCCACTTTTTTTAACAAATCCACCTATGAAACGTACCAAAATATGGTAGCATTTGGAAATACTGTTGGGTAAATGTGTTATGTTAAAAAAATTATTTAAAAAAAAATTATTTTAGTGTATTTATATATATAAATAAATATCCACTCTGCGAAATACTACGTACTTCAATCAAAATTCAGCCATACAATTTCAAAGATAAAGTAAATTTGTTACTTGTAGTAATTATTAACTGCTTTTTAAAATTTATTTTTAAACTATTAAAATAAAAATCCAAAATAATTCAATGATTTAAATTGTATATATAAAAAATATTTTCATTTAGAGCTTGTTTGTTTTTGAAAAAAATAATTTTTATTTTATTTTTTTCCTTTGCTTCATTTTTTTATATTTCCAAATAATTTTGATATGCTAATGTCAAAAATAAAAAAATATTATTTTGAAATATTTCAAAGTAAAAATCACATTGAAAAACAACCGTTATCACAATACTAAACAGGATCTTAGTTAAAACTAGATTTGTGGTTTTTTTCAATGTAAAGAAAACACTAAAAAAAATCTAAGATATAAGTTATTGGTTCAACTGATAATTTAAATAATATGAATAAAAAATATAACAACAATAAATAAACTGATAAATAAATAACAATGAAAAAATAGTAAAAAAACTAATTAAACCCAATCCGAAGTATTTAAACAAAACTAATGTTGAAATAGGAAACTAAAAGAAAAATAATTTAAAAACAAACAAACAAAATCAATTAAATCAAGTTAACTAACAAACTCCATCATCATAAGCATAAAATTAAAATAACCTTGTGAAAAAAAACCAAAAAAATATTCAAAAATCCTAATAAAACAAATGAGAATATGATAACTTAATACAAAGTAAAATAAAGATGAAAAAAAATTAAGCTCAATCTTTTAAAAATAAAATGTAGTTGGATGAAAATTAAGAAAAAAATATATAATTAAACAAAGTTGAAGAAACTCTTTCCAAGCCCAATTAGGTCAAGATGTATCCGGTTGTGATACTAGGATAATTGCTTTCAAAAACAAATTAAATAAAATTATAAAATTTAATTATCAAATAATTTAATATTGAAATACAATAATGAAAAAATATTGTAAAAAATACGAATCAACTCGGATTAACTTATTAATCTTGTAATCACAAACACAAGATAGAGATAACCTAATAAAAAGGAATAAAAGTATGAAAACTAATTTTTAATATATAAAATATTGAAAAATAAAATTGAAATAAATCAATTTAAAAAAAGGAAAAAAAGTCAACTTATCAAGCTTTGAAAAATTGATGACTTTGATCACCAACCCGAGACTGACTCTGATCTTAAACACAAGATTGAAACAACCTAATAGAAAATAAAAGAAAAAATGGTATTGGAATCAATTTTTAATATATAGAATATTGAAGAATAAAATTAAAATAAAATCATTTTTTTTAAAGTCAACCAATTAAGCTTTAAAAAATTGATGACTATGATCATCAACGTGAGACTAACTCGTAGAAGACAAATAGTAAAAAATAACAAAGCAAAACTCTATAACAAAGCGATAAAAAATAATAAAAAGTAATTTTTTTAAAAGAAAAAAAATCAAGCAAACACAAGCAATCTTTCGAAACACAATCTAATCTTTAAAACTCGCAACTCGTGAAATCATGAACTCGTGTTTAATTAAAAATCTTAACTTTAATTAATTTAATTTTGAAAGATGAAATTGTAGAAAAAAATATTAAGCTAAAAAACCAGGTCATCCGAAAAAGATAGCAATAAAAAGAATAATAATCAAATTTAATAAGAGAAAAAACCCAACGATGATGAAAATTGTAATAAAAAATAATTTTAAGAAAGATCCTAAATAAAGAAATAGGAATAAAAAAATGTGAAACAAATTCGAAAGACTAAAAAATTGCAGGAGGTGAAATTAAAAAACATTTATGATTTAATAGATTGTTTAAAATTAAAAAAATAAAAATAAAAATAAAGATCAAATATATAAAAACCAAATTGCAGGGACAAGTGCTGAATTCAAGCAAGAAAGAGAGAGAAAAGGGGGGAAAAATGGACGCCAACATCAAACCAGAGACGTGTTTTGTGCACTCAACACCCTATCATGGAAATTTATTAAAACAAGTCAAGGGGGCTTGTGCCAGCGGCAGGGGCGCGGGGGCAGGAATAGTATTTTTTATTTTTTTTAAAATGATCAACGGGAAATACCATTTTCATTTAATATTTCTTCTAATTATAATTATAGTGGTATAAGATGCTTGCTGTGAAACTTGTTTTAATAGTGAAAATGCAGGTATTTAGCCGAGGCTTATGTTCAAGCAATGGAGTTTGATGAGGCAGAAAAATTGTGCCAGAAGAGCCTTGAAATTCACAGGGAGCATAACGCACCAGCATCAATTGAAGAGGCAGGTGATCGCCGGCTTATGGCTCTTATTTATGAAGCGAAGGAGGAGTATGAATCTGCTCTTGAAGAACTTGTACTTGCTAGTATGGTGATGATTTCTGCCGGTCAGGAAAATGAAGTAGCTGCCATTGATGTTAGCATTGGCAATATTTACATGTCGCTCTGTCGCTTTGATGAAGCCATTTTTTCCTACCAAAAAGCCCTAACAGTCTTCAAATCTACAAGGGGAGATGACCACTCTGCTGTTGCGCTGGTCTATAATCGCTTGGCAGATGTGTATTGTAAAACAGGCAAGCTAAGAGAGTCCAGATCATACTGTGACAATGCGCAGAGAATATTTTCAAAGCCTGTGACTGGAACTGCTGCCCAGGAAATTGCTAGTGGTTTGACTGAAATCTCAGCCATCTACGAAGCTTTAAATGAACATGGGGAGGCTTTGAAGATCCTGCACATGGCCATGAAGTTAGTGAAGGACACACCAGGACAGCACAGCATGGTTGCAGGAATTGAAGCACAGTTGGGGCTGATGTTTTACAAGGTTGGAAAGTATGGGGAGGCTCGAGGTTCCTTTGAAAATGCTGTGGCAAAGCTCCGGGCCAGTGGAGATGCTAAATCAGTCTTCTTTGGGATTTTGTTGAACCATCTGGGACTGGCCAGTGTGCAACTGTACAGGATAGAAGAGGCAGTTGAATTATTCGAGGGAGCAAGAGAGATTTTAGAGCAGGAATGTGGCTCATGTCACTCGGATACCCTTGGAGTGTATAGCAATCTTGCAGCAACTTATGATGCTCTGGGAAGGTGAGAATTCTTTTGTATCATTTTGGATATGATGGTCTTGACGAATGACTTCCATATCCTCTAAAATGGGATAATTAACACCCACCCTTACTTTTTCACAATATCTACTCTAGATGCTCATCATTTGTCAAGAAGTCTCTGTTTTCTGATTGGAAAAATCCTCAGCCCGCTTATTTGGGACCTATTTATGATTATGATATTTTGCTATGGCATGTTTTTGGCTTGGACCATCTATTCCCCCATCTTACATGCTGGATGATCTTTGAAGCCATCGTGTATTTACTCAAATATTATATGGCATAATGCTTTGCAAAAAGTTTCAGTGGGTTAGCTAGTTGGACTTGTTGGTCACATTTAAGCATTCAATTCTTGTGATTATTTTTGAAAGGAAAAGTTGTGGTTCCTCTGTTGTTGGAGGTGATGTAATGAATGGAGAGTTGTGGTAAACTTTACAGGGTCGAAGATGCAACTGTGATATTGGAGTACATACTCAAGCTAAGAGAAGAAAAACTTGGAACAGCAAATCCGGAAGTTGCTGATGAGAAGAAAAGGCTAGCCGTGCTATTGAAGGAAGCAGGGAGGGCTAGGATCAGGAAAGGCAACTCCCTTGTAAATCTCCTGGATCCAGCTCGTAGAGGATGAAGGAGGAGGAGGCTTCAAAGAGATGGTCTGGATTTGGTTTTAGAACTTACTTCAAATCTCACCCGCACTTCTTTCACGAGAGACTCGACTGTTTGTGATACAGGAAGATCATGACACAATGAACATATTTAAAGGAGTCTTCGTGTTTCTCGGGGTTCCCCTAACAATTTGTCTCCTTGGTAATTCCTTTATTTTTGAATATTTTGTCCTTTAAAAGTTACCTATAAAATGTAATCTCAGATGTATTTGAAATAATAAGTTTAACATTTGCCTGTCATACTTCCGGAACCCTGTCTTCGCCAAGGTTGTAAATTCATTTTCATTTTCGGCTGGTGATTTATTTTTTTCAAATTAGAATAGAATATTTTAGTTTTGGAGTATTTCAGTACGTTGTTTCGGGGTTGTATTGTTTATATATATATATATATATAATTAAATATATTAATTAATTTTTTTTTAGTTCAAATCCAAAAATAAAATTATTTAGAATTGTGCAATTTAATATAAAAAAGACACATTAAATAATTTTTCTAAACAAAATTATGAATACATATATAATATTACGAGAATATCATCATCAATTTCGCAAGGTCATTAGATTTTCTGATTGCTCTAAAATTTTAACATAATATATATAAATATATCAAGAGATTCTTCATAAAAGTTTATCTCAATCTAACGGTTAGAGTTAGAGATATAATTGATATTGTAAAATTATTAATTATTTAAAAAAATACTATTTAGCCAAAACGGAACGGGAAGAACAAAACTAGAATATTCCGGCCGAAATTTAGGTGAAATTTCCAGAATAGATTGAAATTTTAAGCAAGATAAAAACTGCGTTGTTTTATCTCATTTTTTTAATTAGTATGAAACATTCCGGACGAAACAAAATGAAATTAAGAACACCGGTATTCCTTCATGAAACAGATCTCTGTCGATTCCAGGATATGCATGCCATTCAAAACTAGATTGATCTTTACCATGTTATGCTGTAGGTGACCATTTATTGTCAATCACCTTTTCTAGCCTCCTTCTAAGCTACTCCATGATCAGCCTTCACTGTGATGCTGCTACTGATAGCACAAGAGGGTTTTGTTTTTCTTTCTGTTCTGATTCCATTCACAGTGTTAGGCCCCGTTTGTTTGCTAGAAAGTGGTTTCCTTTTGGAAAGTGAATTCCGGGGAAAGTGAATTCCTGGAAAGTGAATTCCTGAAAAGTGAATTCCGATGTTTGGTAATGCTATGGAAAATGAACTGGAAAACACTTTCCAGTGTTTGTTTGTGTTATGGAAAATGAACTGATAAATAATTTATTAATAAATTTTTTTTTTCAAGTTTATTAAAATAATGAGGAACAAATCTTACAAATTAAAAAGTTGAATGAGAATGAAATTGAAAAAAAAATATAATTTCATAAATTATCTCAAATAAAATAAATAATAATCAAAATAATAGAAATCAAATCTAAAAATTTAAAAAAAAATGAAAGGTGAATAAATTAAAATAATAATAATTAATATTTCATAAATTATTTCAAATAAAATAAGTAACAATAAAAAAATGAGGACCAAATTTGATAGATAAAAAATTTCAATAAAAAAATGATAAGAAAAAAGCAAATAGCAATTATAAAAATAAAGACCAAAGTTAATATAAAAATTAAATTTTAAGAGATGGAATTGAAAAATAAATATTCAAAAACAAATTATATATAGCAATCAAAAGTTTGAGGATCAAATTTGATATAATCAGTAAATAATGACATTTCTAAATTTTTCACAACTTCCGGAAAGTGTTTTCCGCCCAAATTTTCCGGAAAACACTTTCCTGAAAACCAAGCCAAATTTTTCTTTGACTGGAAAGTGTTTTCCGTTGACCGGAAAGTGTTTTCCGTTGACCAACTTTCCGGAAGACAAACAAACACAGGAAAGTTTGGAAAGTGGTTTCCCGGAAAGTGAATTCCGGGAAACAAACGGGGCCTTAGAGATGCAAGTTTAGTATACGCTTGAGCATTTCTTTCATCTCCTTCCACGCAGCAAAACGAACGACCACCACCTTTCTCTTGCTCCCAATTTCATAGCCCAAATGCCAATCTTCCTCATCGTCAGATACTTCGAATATAATTTTGTTCAGCACCAGTTCAAATTTCAGGTGGGAGGAGTCTGTGTTTTTTATTCGTGAGCGTGTATAGAAAATAAAATAAGGAAAGAAATTCATGAGCAGCAGTTTCACGAGTCCAAAACTCGAGTGCAATTTTGCTTTTAAGATCCTGTTTGGGACAGCTGTTGTTGTAGATTTTTAAAGTATTTTTCGTGCCGAAATATATCAAAATGATATTTTTTTATTTTTTAAAAATCATTTTTGATATCAGCATATCAAAATGATCTAAAAACACCAAAACATATTTATTTAAAATAAAAAAAATGAATTTTTTAGAAACGACGTTTCAAAAGCTGTCCAAATTTAAATTTTATCTATTACAACCGGTCTTTAAATATTCCACCTTGATTAATGTTATTTTTATCCTTGATGCTTTTCCGTCACAAAGTTAATAGAAACTATGTCTTTGTTTTTTTTTAAAGGAAAAGAGAGAAACTATCTAGATACCATCTCAGTACAAATATCAAAACTGATTTGTTTCAAAAATATTAAATATTTTTTATATATCTAGATCGACTAATGTTAGAAATATATTTTTAAATAAAAAATACCTTATCATAATATTAAATGCGCTATAATATGTTTAATAAATAAAAGCTCAAGCAGCTTGTTGTTGATGACTTGAAGTTAAGATCCTCTCATCATCTCATTTGCATGCTGAGCCTTTTTTAACATCGTTTTAATTTCATACTTTGAAAAATCAATTAATAACACTGCAGTATAAGTAAGGACTAGTTCATAATTCTTCCTTGGCGAAGACAAACGGTAAACCATCAAACCAGCGATTCTACTTACACAGATAAATCACGTCTGTCTCACAATAACTAACTCTCTCCTCGCGTCGCAGGCGAGAAGCCAAAATGCCCGAAACAAGCACTGCCTCTCCTACTCAAGCCCAAATTAACCCCACCGACCACCTCCCTCTCTCTCTCTTCAGATCCGACACCATTCCACCCGCCCCGACCCGATCCGCTTCCACCATCGACTGGTTACCTGACTTTTCCGGTCACTCATGGGTTGCATATGGAGCCTCCTCTCTATTGGTGATCTCTCACTTACCCTCTCCACTCTCTCCCGAAGAGACCGCCATCGGTCCCATTCTCCGGCAAGTCTTCGAGCTCTCCGGTGACGAATCATCCCCTGTCAATGCCGTTTCCTGGTCTCCGGTGACTCCGTCTATTGGTGAACTTGCGGCCGCGTCAGATAACTGTATTTCCGTGTTCTCGCATGATTCAGCGAGCTCCAGAGGTAAGTTGCGAAATTGAAATTTAATATTCTGTGTGGTTGCTGAGAAAAATGGAGCAATAGAAATGAATTGAACTGTTGTAGGAAGTTTAATTTGTGTGCATTTTGGGCAGTATAGACAGCAACGTTTCGATTATAATTTGATTAGACTATACTTCCGATCGATATTATTGGAGAACTTGAGATAAATGCTGGCGGATGAATTTTAGAGGTTTAATTAAACTGATTTGTTGTCTTTTATGAGAGAAAAATGAATTGATTGCTTCATCATTATGATTTTTAATTTTACTAATTGCATTGAACTCTGTCATTGCTCTCAGAGAATGGACGGTGTCTGCAACTTTTAATTATTTGATGTTGTAAATATGAATTAAAATCTCTTACTCATATTCAGGTTCTTTTTGTTGGAGTCAGAATGCAATGCTTGTACAATCTACAAAGGTGGGAGCAATCGCATGGACAGGTTCGGGGGATGGGATAGTTTCTGGTGGTATTGATGTGGTTTTGTGGAGGAGGAGGAACATGTCTTGGGAAATAGCTTGGAAGTTTAAAAGAGACCAGCCTCAAAATCTGGTTTCCGCCACTTGGTCAATTGAGGGACCTTCAGCTAGCGCAGCTTATCCGAGTAAAGTAGATGTTAAAGGATCTGACCAGACAAGCAATTGTGTGCTGGTATGTTATGGTGGTAATGGAACATCTGAGTATGTGAAAACTGAGTTGCATCACCCTCAGCCTGTCTCAAAGATTCAGTGGAGGCCATCAGCAGGACAACAAGCACGGCGAGATAAGAAACATTTGCGTAGACATGTGCTACTAACATGCTGCTTAGATGGGACGCTAAGGCTATGGACTGAGGTAGACAGTGGAAAGGTAAGAAAGTTAGGCAGGGACAGTCATGATCACAAAACAGTGAGAAAGTCTTTTTGCATTGCTGCAGTAATTGAGATAAAACAGGTCTTGAAGGGAACTCTGGGTATGGATGTATTCTTTAGTTGGGCAACAGAAATTGGGGGTATACATAGAAATGGAGAAGGTATTGGCCAAACATTTTCAGTTGAAGGCAATGAGTTTGACAGGGTTGGCAGATGTGAGTGGTTAATTGGGTTTGGTCCAGGAAGAGGAATTACTTTTTGGGCCATCCACTGTCTTGATGATATCTCACCCATAAGGTTTCCTCGTGTTACACTATGGAAGACACAGGAACTAAAGGATCTTGAAGCAGGACATCTTCATGGTGCTGGTTTTGCAAATTTCAATTCCTGGTTACTTCTGGATAAGGTTGTTGTCTTGAGGAACTGCTTGTCTGGTCCGCCAAATATATGCTGTTTGATGCACCTGTCACCTTGTAATTTCATGGTCACGTCTTTGTTGTATTCCCAATTATCTAGTAATATAGAAGATGAATCTTTTAATAAATCCAAGATAGATAAATACTCATCATGTTCATCTGCTGGTCTTTTAAATGGAGGTCATACAGGAAAAATACTACAGGTTGCAATGCATCCTCATATTTATGAAGTGGAACTGGCTGTTTCTTTGGATTCCGATGGACTGCTTCTATTTTGGATAGTTTCTACCATTTCAAACTGCAGTTTGGGTCCTGCAAAACTGATACCTAGATGGAAACTTTCTGGAAAACTCGCGACTTACGACTCTTGTTCTAAATATACAAGCTTGAGGTGGGCACCTTCAACATTGGGTGAAGACCATGTTCTTCTAGTGGGACATGCTGGTGGAATCGATTGCTTTATAGTTAAGATTTCTCAAATTTGTAAAGAAGGCATAATATGCCACTACATAGGCACCATACCTCTAACTGGTCATGGTCCATATGAGGATGGTCCCACTAATATCTTTGCAGTTCCCCTACCCTCTTCTTGCAACAAGACATTCAGATACAATAGATTTTTGCTTTTGGCTATATGGTTGAAGGGTTTTCAACCAATTTCATGGGAAGTTACTTTACATTCCTTTGACTTATCAGGAAGATGTTGTGACTGTAAGTTTGACGATAAAAATACTTCTGTACTGAATTTTGAAAATACTTTTGCTGATAGAAGATATTGTGTTGGTGTCGATCCATGCTCATCACGGTTACCAGAGCCATACTGTCATGACCAGATTACAAGTTTTTCTGTGGTGTGCCCAGGAGATTTCATTTCCATGCCAGAAAGCTTAGGTTCCGATAAAGATCTATGCTCTGGTGTTCCTGCATATGTCATGGCAACAGGCTGCTCTGATGGTAGTATGAAACTTTGGAGAAGTAACTCTTCTAAACAATTAACTCCTCAAATACCATGGGAGCTTGTGGGTAAGTTTGTTGCACATCAAGGCCCGGTAAGTGCTATATGTTTGACTGCTTGTGGTCGGAAGATTGCAACCATTTCTGCAGGTACTCAACCAGATGATACCAGCATTCTTCACGTATGGGAAGCTGTACATGTTATAGGGGCTGGGAGTTTTATATTAGAAGATAGGTTAGCTGTTGGAAGAGATGTCATTTCCTTAAATTGGTTAACATTAGGCAATGGTCAGTTATTTCTTGGGATTTGCATGCATAATGAGTTGCAGGTATATGCTCAAAAGCATCATGGTGGCCAGACTTTGTTGAGCCCTCAATCTTTGAATGTCAACAGCTGGTCTTGCATTGCTGTTTCTCATACTTTCCCTGCTATCCGTGACTTCCTTTGGGGGCCCAATGCGACAGCTATTGTTGTCCATGATACGTACATTAGTCTACTAAGTCAATGGTTATTTCTTGAAGGTGATAAGCAACGAGGCAAATGTCCTCTAAACACTACAAGGGAGGGTTATGAAGGTGGAAAAGACAAGGAAATCCTTTCTTGCATATTCACCGATGGTGAAATTGATCTCAAAGAAACATCAAGTGAAGGTAGTAGTAGAGGATACAAATCCCCAATTCATGACAAACTTGATCCAAAAAATGATTGCTTTTCAAGCAGTTTGGTTGTAGCCATTGCTCAACTCAAACATCATTCAAATGCCGTGCAAGGGCTTTGGAGTCTGGTAGAACTAGCAGAGAAGTTAAGGGGAGCTTTAGCTGAATATCACCCTGAGGCACTTATTATGAACATATATTCAGGTACTCAAGGATAGTTATTTATATCATCATAATCTATTTGGAATTCTCATAATTCAGAAATTTGAATGAGCCACTGAGGTATTGCATGAATTATTCAAATTGCAGTCATGATCACCTTTTTAATTAAATATTTTCTGGAAAGCTGTGTGAGAATCTAAGCTGGCTTCTTTTACTTCACTTAGCTGATGACCTGACACTTAATACAAGTAATCTCTGATGTGTTTAGGAAACTGGAAACGTGCTTATGTATCCGTGAGGCATCTTGTTGAATATCTTGCTTCTGGTTGTGCTGCTGAGAAGAGATACAACTCTGCAGATCATAGGAAAATCATTCCACAGATCCTTTTGTCAAATTATTTTGAGGGATTTCTCTTGAAAGATTCTGGTTCAACTAATAAGGGATTTCAGTGGAATGCTGATGCAAGATTGCCAACTTCATCTTCACAGTTTTTTGCCTATAATTTCACCTCTGATGCTTCTAATAATATGTTTGCTGCATCTTCAACGAAATCTGAACTTAGTGCTTTTGCTGAAACTTTAGAGAAATATGATTTTGAGTCTCTAAACAATTTAGAGAAGTCAGAAATGCTTGCAATTATTGATCTTCTCAGCGATGTTCAGCACTCAGCTTGTGCCTACGCAAATCTGGATGAACCTGGGCGAAGGTATTTCTGCGTTTTGTTGATTGCCTAGTTTATACAATATTTCCTCTTGAGATATATGTATCTAATGATTGTTTATCATGCCCATTTTAGTATGGTTGATCCACATCCTGGTTTGAATCTTGTCTAGCAAGATTTGTATTTGTGTGTGAATATCATGAAGGGATAGCATAATGGTGGTTGATCCATTAGGCAAGGAAATGCATTTCAGCTTTTGTGTGACCAGTAAGATACCAATGCTTGGAATGTAAGAGAATAAAAAATCTGGCCAGATCAAGATACATAGTTGGTGTGAAATACTACTGATAATGTACTGTTTACTGTACAATAGAAATTACTTGAAATACATATGGAACCTGATCAGCCAAAAAAAAAAGATGAAAATAAGATGTTTATGACAGAATAGAATTTCTGAGATTGATCTTTCAGTTATGGTGCCTGTTCCATGTTTGTTTTTATTAGTGCAATACTGAATCAAACAATTCTTTCCTGAGTGCCTGCAAGTATTGATTTTATTTTCATGTTGCTTTCTAGGTTCTGGGTCTCATTAAGGTTTCAGCAGTTACATTTTTTTCGAAGGTTTGGTAGATCGCCTTCTGTGGAGGAGTTGGTTGGTGACTCTAGGCTGATGAGCTGGGCCTTACATTCTGACTGTCAAGAAAATTTATTTTGTTATTTTCTTCCTAATGAACCATCTTGGAAAGAAATGCAAACTCTTGGGGTTGGATTCTGGTTCACCAATGTTGCACAACTGCGTACAAGGGTAATGCTTTTGGATATTGTTTCTTTATTCTCTATATTATGAAAGAAGCCTCTCTTACCTTTCAACTATAACTCTGTAAGAGAGTTCTGCTCCATATCTTTATGCAACATAATTTTGCCATAGTAGTGATTATATCAATTGGCATTAGTTTTACTAGCATGTGTGCCATTGACACTTCATGTCAATTACCGAAACTGTTAGCAGTTGAGTAACAAATAGCTGAAACGCCAGAAATGCTGACTTTTTACCAAGGGATGGACCAGCTCCCTGGCATGAGGAATGGTAGTTCCTATGTAGGCTGTCCAGACCAAGATTTGCAAGGTGATGATTGACTTTGATGCAAATTTGAAATCAGTCTGCTTGCAATAGGATTTCTTATTCAGAAAGTATTTGCAGTAGATCTATCTGCACTGGAGATGATTAATTCGCTGTGGCTGATGTTTTTTCTTTTATGCATTTTGTCAATCTGTGTAGCAACTGCAGCTGTGTCAGGGATTTCTTGTGTCAATGAGCTGCATATTCTTCAAAAGTACATTTGAGGACTATGCTGATGATCAAATATTGTTGCAATTGATCATAATGATTGCAAATAATCAACTCCTAATACATTTTGATCGTTGTATTCAAAATGATTTTTTTTCAGCTTTGTTATGTAGTTTTTTTATTAATTACATTATAAGCCCTTTTGATATTGTGGTATTGGTTGATCTTCAAAGTGTTTTTTCACTTGGAAAACATTGAAATAATGTTTTTTTTTTCTTTTTTAAAATTTATTTTTTACATTAGTATATTAAAATGATTTGAAAACAAAATTAATTTGAAGCAGATTTTTTTTTTTTTCAAAGCACTTTGAAATGCAAAAACAAACAGGTTCTAAATTAGTTTTTCCAACCTCATCTCTGGCTACGTGCTTGTGTCTATGTCTAGACAGCTCTTTTTGTGTATGTTTCTTGTTACTCATTTTGGTTATTTTACTGCAGATGGAGAAATTAGCAAGATTACAATATCTGAGAAAGAAAGATCCTAAAGATTCTGCTCTTTTGTACATTGTGTTGAATAGACTTCCAGTATTGTCTGGTCTTTTTAAAATCAGCAAAGATGAAAAGGACAAACCTTTGGTTGCATTTCTCTCCCGCAATTTTCAGGTATGTGCCATTCCATGGATTCCTCAATTTGTGACATAGTTGCTGATATAGTTCAGAAGAGATTGTGAGGCCAGAGTTTCTCTCCAGTAAAAAAAAAGATTGTGAAAATCCAGAGAAAATATCAAAAGGGTTTCCTCAAAGAGACTCATTTATGCCACCAGCATGCAACATCTTCTTTCTTGCCATTGCCTGACCATTTAGATGGACATTCAGCTACATTTCCCCAATAAACATGTTGTATAGATGCATAATTACTCCACATAAATGCTCATCTATGTTCTGTCAGCTAAAGTTTTTTTTTTTAGGGAGTTTCATGTTTTTACTCGATTGTTTTTAGTTTCCATAAACTTGTATTATTGGAATGCAATATCTACACGAAAAGAGGGGAAATAATATCAGCAGTCTTTTTATGTCCTTTATGTTAGAGAATAATATAAATCATACTTTTGGGTCTCACCTAATAGCTTAAACTTTTAGGTGAGATGGTTTCTTAACATGGTATCAGAGCCTTGTTGACCTAGCGGTCACGAGTTCGAATCTCACCACTCTCAATCTATTTGATAAAAATCAAGTACAAGGTAGTGTGAGCTTGTGTGCAAGTTTCAAGCCCAAAGAGCTTTTACTTGAGGGGGTGTGTTAGAGAATAATATAAATCATATTTTAGGGCCTCACCTAATAGCTTAAGCTTTTAGGCGAGATGGTTCCTTAACACTTTAATCATTGTTGCAGGAGGAAAAAAATAAAGCAGCTGCCTTGAAAAATGCATATGTCTTAATGGGAAGACATCAGCTGGAGTTGGCCATTGCTTTCTTTCTGCTAGGAGGTGATACTTATTCTGCTATCACCATATGTGCGAAGAATTTTGGAGATGAACAGCTTGCCTTGGTAATATGTCGGCTTATTGAGGGTCGTGGTGGACCATTGGAACATCATTTAATTACAAAGTTTATACTTCCATCTGCAAGTGAGAGAGGCGACTACTGGCTTACAAGCCTGCTAGAGGTCTCTGGACTGTGAATATCAACCTTGTCTTTTACATCTTTTTTTTGGGCCTCTTTAGACTTTAGAGAGACTTCTATACAGCTGTATGCATGACATGTCCCCAGTTGTTTGATTTTGCTATTTGTTTGCAGTGGGAATTGGGTAATTATTCTCAGTCTTTTCTGAGCATGCTTGGTCTCCAAGCAAGTTCCATGACTGACAAGTCTGCTCTTTCGTCAAATAATGCTGCTTTTATGGATCCCCACATTGGTCTACATTGCCTTTCATTAGTATCCAAAAATAGCATGAGGAATGCTGCTGGGGAGCAAAGTGCTGCAATACTTGGAAGGTGGGCTATGATTATGGCAGCTACTGCCTTCAACAGATGTGGACTTCCTGTAAGTTCACTTTTATTCCATATCTTATAGACTGCCGAGTCTTTCATGTATAAATATTTGATTTTTCTATAACTGCTAGTGTGTTTTGCCATTTTACTATCAATGTTTTTGCTCCTCCTATCACTTCCCATGCAGGCATGAAAAAGTATGTTGCTTGATGATTTCGTGGTCTCTATTTTACCACTTGTGTGAGTTTTTGGGATGCTGGGGCGTAGAAGCATATTTTTCACATTACTTATTTTTTATAGTTGATGATAATTTAATTATGCCTAGGGTCCTATGTGAATTTCATTGTCTTGAGATTTTTCTCTTTTGGTTAGTTTAGTAGGACATCAAATTCTAGTATGACAAGAAGTCTATAGTCGCTACTAATGCCTATTTAATCTTGGCTCTGTATCTGAAGGCAGGTGTCATTCTCTTCTATTTATCTTTTCATATCTCCACAGATTCTTGCACACAAACGTGTTTTCTTTCTACTTTTGTTTCTCTCCCTTTTTGCAAGAACTCCTGTTTCTGTTCATAGAGCCCATGCAAGCATGCTAGTTCAATTCTTTTCTTGTTATTCAACTTGAACTCTTATCCCATTACCTAACTGCTGCAAAACCCACCAGATTATTTTCTCAGTCGTACCTGTTGATTATTCCAATCAAATCCAACCATTGACAATTTGTTGCTGCCAGGAAATTCTAGCAACCCTGCTGTATTCTCATATTTCCAGCTATAACATGACAACTTGTCACCCTTTAACCTCGCCTACTCAATTGTCCATTGAATATACAAATGCTAGAGCCTTTCTTCTTAAACTCTAAACCTTTAAGTCATCAACTTTGCAAATCCCAGCTAAAGGAAAATTTGTCAGGGAAAATTTCTATTTTCTTCTTTTTTAACTTCTGTTGCATGTATTTGATATGCATCTGTTGGTTTAAAGGCTGATATTCGAAACTTTTTCTAGTTGTCAACTTCTTATGGTTTTTTCCCAACCAGAAACAAAAACTCATACTCTGCACGCTTTGTATTCACAATATCTTGATATGCGCATTATTCACTTTTTGGGTGTTATTATTTACAAGGTTAAGAGTTTTATGATCTAAAGGGTGCGCAACCCTCCAAAACTCTACCCTTCCCTCTATTAGAAGTGAGAGCCAAACAAGGGTTTGTATTTTAACCCCATCTTTTCATTCCCTCGAAACATAGTGTAGTAGATGCACCGAACAATCCATAGCTTTTTGCAAGGGAATTTAGAACTAGGAAGTCCATTTAGAGTATCCTAAGCTATTCTACATTATTTGAAGTTGGTACAAGCTTAACAACTTCAACCTACAGACTGAACAATTCAGTACTTTGTTGTAGCTTGTTGCGAGCATCTGTGTAGTAATGTGTTTGATTGATTTTACAATTTTTATTCTTGATTGTAGGATTGAAGCTTTGGAGAGCCTTTTGTCTGTTCCATGATGTTCCTGCATGTACTTGAATATTCTTTTATTTGTCATTATTATTTTTATTTGTGCATTTGCACCTGTGAATTTATTTTCTTGTATTTATAATGGTAATTTGATGAATATCTTTTAATACCAGCTTGAAGCTCTGGAGTGCCTTTCATCTTCTTTGAACATTCTTGGGGGTATTGATCCAGGAAGCGTATCAGATGTTGACCAGTCTCAAATTTTACGTGGCATTTTGAATCCGTTTGCTAGTGAATCCTGTAACTGGCTGTCAGGTGATGTGGCTTTATGTCTGCAGTCCCATGGTAAATTAGATTTGGCTCTTCAGTATTTTTCAAAATTGATGAGTGAGCATCCTAGTTGGCTTAACACCATAGTAGGATCCGTTCAGCCTGGTACATCCTCCAAGGATTGTGAAATTCACCAACATGAGAAATTGGTAAAAGAATTTCGAGAAAAATTATATACGGGACTTTCAATATTTGAGCAGAAGTTTTTGGTGGTTCCTTCTTGCGTGATCAAAATGGTATGTAGTTTGCAGTTCCAATACCTGTACCTTATCATCAAGTCATTTGACTAATTCTCCCCTTGTCTTTTGCTGTCCCATGGTGATTAATTTGTTTTAGCTCTGCTTTACAGATTTTAGTTTGGTCATGCAGTAATGGATTACCATTTATTGGGCATGATATCATAGTTGACTACACTTCTCGAAACCACTCACAAGATAAGAGCAATAGTGTTGGAAATCTCATCTTATATCCACTTCTGCATAAGCCATGTTTGAAGTCTATGGAAGATGCTTCCCTTTTACTTTCAAGATTTATTACTTTGTGCAGCGTAACATGCTTTCAACCTCAACCGTTTTATATTGAACGAACTATGTCTGTTGAGGTTAAATCCATCTGGTCAGACGTGCATGGGTTTTATTTCCAGGGTATCATTCAGACATTGTGGAGTTTAAGAGCTGCTTTGAGAATTTTTTCCATCTCAGAAGATGTCACAAGATCCCTTGTTATTCTTGATTTATTTGAGTATTATATGTATTTTGCGTTGGCATGGCTTCAGCGAAACTCAAAAGGTCTATTGTTGATGGTACAACCTCTCTTGATAACTTTGACTAGTGGGCACACTCCTTATGAAGTTGATATTGGGAATCTCAAGAGCATTCTCCACCAAATTGCAGAGTTGCCATTCAGTTTGTCGATTGATGATGCAGGGTCAGGGTGTGAGGTTATTAAATGTCCATTGCTTGAACAAAATGGACAAACAATGCTCTCATTTTCAGAAGATGAAAAATGGCACATCGTTGGGGCTTGTTTGTGGATACACATGTCTAGATTCATGAAACACCAATTGCATTTGTTGTCCATTAAGCTTGAAGATGGTTGCTTTTCTGGGGTTTCACATGGCAAAGTTTCTTCATTGGCATCTAGTTCAACAATTTTTGGATCTGATAGCAGCAGCAGAAAGGAAGAAATTGGGTTTTGCTCGTTGATATTGGCTAAATTACTAAGGACCACACTTGTACATGTTTCATCTTATCATGTAAAACTACTTGGGTTATTCCTGCAGCAGGAAGTAGAGAATAGGTTAGAATTACCAACTCTAGTATGGATGAAAGAATCCAGTCTTTCTCAAGCCAAAGCTCTCTATCAGGATGTCAGTGCAGACATGATGAATAGCAAAGATGAATTATCATCGTTTGATGTATTGTGGGATGCCTGTGCTGACCCTCACATAATATCTGAAGGTTTTGCGCAAGAAGAAATAAATTTATCGCTGTTTTTCAATCATAAATCACATGAAGGATGGAGTGATGAATACATGAGCATCACTGGAGAGCTTGAAACCAAGGACACTTGTGAACATGAATTAAAACTTAGCAATTGCCCTTCTAGTGATGAAATTGGATCGCCTTCTATTGGTTTGTTCAGGAATGGTCGTGCTTTTCTAAGTTCCTGGCAGAAGGATGCAGTTACGACGAAGGAGGTTTCTCATTTCCAAAATGCTAAAGTAGTACATAAGAGAGATGGAGAGCTTTTGGAGGTAATTTTTGTTACATCTTTTATCCTAACCATAATCCAAGGCTCTGGCATTAACTTGGTGCCATTAATCAGTCAGTTTGAAAAGTGAATAATATCTCTTGAGTTTCCATTATTTTTTTATGGTTCTCTATTCAATTCTGCACAGGCACTGTGTATCAACTCCATTGATGAAAGGCAAGCTGCTCTGGCCAGCAACCGTAAGGTTAGTTTTGCACACATATTACTTCTTGTGTTCTGAAGGATCAAATTTTATGGGTGTCCTCACCCCTGTAAGAGAGAGTTTTAATATCTAAAAAGTATCAGATCGTATTTGACCACAATACTGATGCTTGGTCACATTTAGTGCCATCTCATGCACGTGCCAAGCTATTTTCAAGGGGAATCGCAATGGGTGATCTCTAACATCTGTCATCTTCTGTGCCTGAAGATTCTTAGAATAACAACTAGTACTTCGAGATCAGTTTACATCCTCTAGTTTTGGCCATCAAGGACATTGCAATTATGCAAATGATATATGTACATTGGATTTTAACTGTCAAATGGTTGCATTAATTGTTTCATTTGTGCAGTGCATGGTTTTGGTCATGAAATAAATAAAAAAGAACAAAAGAAATTTTTGTTAGAAAGATGGAAAAAATAACACGCAATAGGGGAATAAGACACCATCCCTAATAGCAAAACAAAACTTCTTCTAAATAAAGTCAATCTGGGGACAGGCAGCATGTGTCTAGCTAAAGAAGAAAGGGAATTCCCAATTCTCTTTTTTTTATGTCATGGAGTTTCCTGTAGTTTGGCATGCATGCAAATAAAATAAACCAGGAATGGTACTTCATGGTAGCAGGTAAGGTATTGTTGATTTGAGTCTTGATGACATTGTGATTACAAGATTTGATAACTTAGTTTGACTATTGAAGGATCTATATGTTTATATGTCGCTTGGATGTCTAAGTAGGACCAAAATTGTATGAACATGATGTGTTATCTTAACGCCTCATGATACAGATGCCTCTCTTTAAGTTTTTTATCTTCCTTTTTTCAGCAAACCAACTTCCTCATTTTTAGTCTTTACTTAATTAGTAAAAAGGAAGTATGACAATGGCAATTTTTGTTTTGTTGAGAGAAAAAAAAATAATTCTTCTGGGGAAAAAATGTCAAGAAGGTTCTTTCCATGAGCTTGATATAAGCAGCAATAAAGTGGAAAATAAATTTTTATTGGGATCGCTGTCA
Organism: Salix arbutifolia; assembly: GCA_025169955.1. Classification (NCBI taxonomy): domain Eukaryota; kingdom Viridiplantae; phylum Streptophyta; class Magnoliopsida; order Malpighiales; family Salicaceae; genus Salix; species Salix arbutifolia. Next base: position 12,220,706 of record CM045903.1, read on the forward strand.
CAGTGCATGTTGGAAGTTGCTTCCCTCCTTTTCCTTTTCTGTTTGTTTTTTCTTTTACATATTTATGTCTTCAATGTACAGTCAATATCTAAAGTTGAACTACCTATTTCAGGGAATAGTTTTCTTTTCTTGGGAAGATGGGATACCTTTTGAAGATCAGTCAGAGTACATATGGTCAGATGCTGATTGGCCTCCAAATGGCTGGGCAGGTGCTGAATCAACCCCAATTCCTACATGTGTCTCTCCTGGTGTTGGTCTTGGGAGCAAGAAAGGGGCACACCTTGGGTTGGGTGGGGCAACTATTGGTATGGGTGCTTTAGCAAGACGAAAGAGAAATTTGACAGGCAATGGAGCTTTTGGCGTTCCAGGTTATGCTGGTATTGGTGCCTCAGGCTTGGGTTGGGAGGTTCAAGAGGATTTTGAGGAGTTTGTTGATCCACTAGCTACTGTGGAAAATATAAGTACAAGAGCTTTCTCCAGTCATCCCTCAAGGCCTTTCTTTTTGGCTGGTTCCAGCAATACACATATTTACCTATGGGAGGTATGGAACTATGATCTAGAAATATGGATTTTACTTCTATCATGACCCCCTGACAAAAACCAAGATATGAAGAAACAAACACAAGTAGAATATTTGTTAAACATTTTTTTTTAATTAATTAACTATAATATTAATTGCCTGTCTGGCATGTCTAATGATGGTGCTAATAGGCACAAAACCAAACAGAAACAAGAACACCGAGTGCTAATTAACAGTTGAAGACCTTGAACAACTAGGGTTAGTCATTAAATGGGTGAACCAACTATGATCGGAAATAAATGGAACAAGATTTCTAATAAGCTGCTGACTACTTAGTAATAGAATCCCTAAAAGCTGTTGGATATCCTTAATAATCTATTGTCAATAAATCCTATTTTATCCATGCGTGTAACACTTCTAATGACGATTGCATCTGTTGCACTGGTCAGTCTTTCCCTTTCAGGAATTTTCCTTTTGAATAAGGCTTGCAAACAAGAAAATCATATGGAAAAATCTTACAAATAGAGATCGCATTTAATACAATGATGTCATTATATGAAATCACACCCCGCTTCATTTTATAAAGATTTTCTATACAATTTATTTACATGCAATGCTTTTTCCTTCTTTTTTTTGTTTCCACTTTCTTCAAATATCTGTCTTTTGTAAATTATGCAGGACAGCATGTGTTTCCACTGCATGGTATTATTACAATGTTTTTTGTGTTTTTTCTTGGCTTCCACTGATAAATGGTATTGTTGATATCAGCTATGCATCAAATACATAAAAGACTGGGGGGAAAAAAGGGGGATAAGACTTGCTATTATCTTATGAGGCATTTCTGATCTTCTTGCTGCTTATATTGTTAAGTTTCTTGCAAATTATGGACAAAGTTTTTCTTAAAAAAAAGGACTGATGATACAGTTGAAATAAAATTCATATGGCAGATCTGCTCTCTTATTTTCCCCAACTGCCACTGTTGTTTTTAAACGATCATTTAATTATGCATCATGCACTACATAAAGCACGGAATCAGTGCTGGGGAGAAAATCACAAAAGGCTCTTCAAATGGAAAGTTAGTGAAGATTTGATCTTTTTTTCCCACCCAGAAGGTTTTCTTGAATTTTTTTCTTGCATTCTGTCACTGTATGGTAAACATTGATAATGTGCAATGCAATACTTTGCAGTTTGGTAAGGAAAAAGCTACTGCGACTTACGGGGTGCTCCCTGCTGCCAATGTTCCCCCACCATATGCTCTTGCATCAATATCAGCTGTGCAGTTTGATCACTATGGACATAGATTTGCTACTGCTGCATTAGATGGAACTGTCTGCACATGGCAGCTGGAGGTTGGAGGAAGGAGCAACATCCATCCGACAGAATCGTGTCTCTGCTTGCACGGCCATGCATCGTATGTATACCATTCTTTCTACTTTGCAATGCTACACTGATTCCTTACTGGGTTTCTGGTTACTGCTGAAATAGTCCAAGGAATATATTCCAATTGTACTTGGTCAACCCTTCTCCAAAACAATGAAATAAATTTCCACAAACTTTTTCCGGAAGTTTCCTCTTATTTCTTCTGTACCAATATATGAAGACTGAAGAATGCCCACCAAGTTTTAACCTTTTAACCAGTGTTTGTTTCCAGTGCATCTGTGGTTGGTTAAGATACTTGACCAATATACATGTTGAATCTTCTTTGATGCTAAAGAAGTTCTACCCATGTTTTAACATGGTTATTAATATAATATTAACTTGCAGGGATGTCACATACATTACTTCAAGTGGATCAGTTATTGCCGCAACTGGATATAGCTCTAATGGTGCTAATGTGGTTATCTGGGATACATTGGCTCCACCCACCACCTCACAAGCTTCCATTGTTTGTCATGAAGGTTTTCTTATTCTAATTTTGTAACTGTTTAATGTTGATTGTATGCATGATTTTACCTTTTCTTCTACATTTCATTGCATGGCCATTGACAAAATAAGCAGCAGACCACTTTAAGCTAAGGTGGCTGGGCCAATTATTTATCCTCACACGTAAGATTGACAAGGAATGCATGATTTACAATGACCAAAGAATCTAAGTTGAAATTTAGTTTTCTGGTCCCAAAAGAAATATATCTGATGAAGCACAGAATATATTTGTTTTATCATCTCATGCACCATGCATTTAGTTACCAGATATTCTTTCATCTACACTGGTACCAACCCTGTGTGTGCATGACCCTGTGAAGGTGGTGCCCGCTCCATTTCTGTGTTTGATAATGACATTGGAAGTGGTTCTATTTCTCCTCTTATCGTGACCGGTGGTAAAGGTGGTGATGTTGGACTTCATGACTTCCGGTACATAGCAACTGGAAGGACTAAAAGGCACAACATGAACAACAATTCCCCTTCTAATATTGACACGCAGACAGGACACCATTTGGGAGGGCAGAATCCAAACGGGATGCTGTGGTACATGCCAAAGGCTCATTTAGGTATGGAAGCTTCTTTTTAATGAAAAATAAGCTTACATATGGATTTCTGGTTTTTGAATCTAACTTCAAGTGTTTAATCTGAGTGAAGGAAGTGTCACCAAAATATCCACAATCCCCCATACCAGTTTGTTCTTGACTGGAAGCAAAGATGGAGACGTTAAACTTTGGGATGCCAAAGCAGCCAAGTTGGTTTGCCATTGGCCAAAATTGCATGAAAAGCGCAGTTTTTTGCAACCAAGCTCACGGGGTTTTGGTGGAGTTGCCAGGGTAACTAGTTGCAATTGACCTTTGTATCAGAGGATTTGGTTTTGTTTAGAAGTAGAATTTACTTCGTCAGTGTGCTTTGCTTAATAGATACATCTCTGAATTTTGCAGGCTGCAGTAACAGATATACAGGTTGTTTCTCATGGTTTTCTTTCCTGTGGTGGAGATGGCATTGTAAAGTTTGTTCAGCTCAAAGATAAGCAACGTAGGACAGGGTGAGTTACTGATCAGGAGCTGTTCTTGGGCAGATATGAAATCCAGAAAAGTTTGAAATTGATCGAACTGATTCTTGGTGGAAGTTTGGTGTTGTTTCCTGCCAGGCTGCTATATGTTCATCCAAGGTAACGCACACAAGTCAATTTGCTTCTGAGAACAACGTTCTTTTCCATTGATCCTTGATGGACAAATTTTTGCTGGTCGCATTAAGGTCAGTCTGGACTAACACAATAGAAATGAAACCCAGAAAGCTAACTTGAAGCTACTCGACTCATTATAAAGTCCAGAAAGGGATCAATTAAACCAATCAGATCGATCACTGGTGTTGATTGGTGCCAATCGGTTTTCACTGGCGTTGCCAATGCTCATTTAAGTTTTTTTCTGAGCCCTGCTGGGACGACGTTTCTGAAGTATCCAAATTATAGTGAATGTTTGGGGGTAATCGTGGTACAAAAATTTTATATCAACTTTATGCGTGTAAATGTGTGAGCGCTTGTGAATAGGGAACATATTTGTACATCCAGACCTTCCTGTTGAATTTGTGGAAGCATCGCTGCATCGTAGTTTCTTCTCTTTTTTATATTAAGTTTATTGTTTTTATACAGATACAATGTCCACTTGACATTGCAAACTATGAAAGCCCTTCATGAGAATATAAAAGTCAACCGACATTTTTAGTCATCTCAGGATTTCCTTTTTAATGTGTTTTCAAGTGATCGGTGAATATTACCATGTAATCAATTTCGCAAAGTGTTCAAGGGTAGATGATGTCATTTTCAATGGATGAACTGCTGGTCCACAATATGTATTATATTTTTAATTTTCTTTTTTTAAGGTTATAAGGTGAGGCTCCAATTATCGGAAGCAGGGGGGCATGGGTGTTATGTTTGAATTGGTTTATAAAAGCATGCAATGAATTTTTAAAAGGTTAAATTATATGTAAGGTTCATTGTTGGATTTTGCAATTTATCATGGATATTTATCAGTAATTTCTTTTAATTTCTAAAATATCTTATTATACTCTTAGGTTCTCTTTCCTCGAAACAAAAGCCAAGGCATTAGGGATCCAAGGCATTGATATCAAGACACAGTAGTATTGTCTTTTTTGAAAGATATTCAAATTAATTTGTTTTTAACAGGCATACCCTTCAAATCATTGTCGTATTAGTGCAGATTTTGGAGTTTAGATGAGGTTGTTCAAAGTTTTTTTTTTATTTAGAAATGCATTAAAATAAAAATAAAATAAATTTTTTTATTTTTAACATAAAAATGATCTAAAAATATCAAAAATAATTAATTTAACATAAAAAATAAAAAAATCAATTTTTTTTTAATTTGTTTTGAAATGCAATGCCAAAAGTACTAATATGGTATTCTTTATGGACTTAAATCAGTTTTTTAACCTTTTTTTTCACTTTATTATTTTGATTTGTATGGTTAAATTAGTCAACCAAGTCAATAATTAAAATGTCATTTAAAAAAGAATAAAAAACATTTACATCCCCTTAGTAAAAAAAATTTATATTAAAAAAACTATGTCTGCCCTGCAGCACGGTATACTTATTTTTATATCTAGATTCTTTGGATCTCCTACGTTGTATATTTAAAATTAAAAAGTGCATGAATCATTTTGTATTGACACCTATTGGTGAAAACTAATTAAGTATGAGCTAATAAAAGAAAATAATATTAGAAGGGAGAGGAGGGAGTTTGCTGCTGCGGGGGGGTGCACGAGTGGAAGAATGCGATTTATAGCATCTCTCGCCCCGGTAGCGGCATCCTTGCATGATACGAGTGCCACATGCCCACCTAGCAAACAGCCATGAAAGCACAAAGGATATTGTAAATATAATGATGGTGAATCACCATAACTGCTCTTTCGTTGCCTTTTCGTAGATGCTTTACCTACCTTGAGTCTTGAATTTCTCTCCTTTTTATCAATCACAAATTGACACATAAAATTCTGGTTGAAAACCTGGCTTCTGACGCCATTGTCACTCAAAGAAACCTTGAACCAAGCTCGAAAACAAAATGTGCACTCGCTACCAGGATACTTCTTAAATCTTCCTTGCCATTTCATATTCAAGAAAGAAAAGTCTGATTAAAAGAAAAATAAACGATAATAATTTATTTATTATTTTTGAGACATGAACAAAAGTTACAAGGCAGGCAAATTTGGTGGTTGATGTTGGCCAGTGGATTTTTATATTTTTTGGCCTCGGAGAAGCCGAAAGTGTAGTTGGGTTGGATGGGGACCTGGGATTTTTCCTCCGTGTCATTATCAAAGGACGGAGATCTTATCTTGAAAAGAAGGGGTGGACCCAGAACCCCTCGCCCGCGCTATTGCCACCTCAATCAACTGACACGTGTACCCGCTTGCCTTGTATAACCGTGAAAAAAAACCCAAACCTTTTTCATTTTGATCGGGGTTATGTTTTTTTTAATTGGAATAATGCATCTTAATTCCTGAGCATTTCCGTACTTTTATTCTCAATATTATTATATATATATATAATAATCTAAAATATTAAATCAAGCATTCAAGCGAAGGTTGTTAATTTTATTTTAATTGGAGTTATAATTGTTAATTTGAACAACGCATTTTGATTCATGAGCATTTCTGTTTCAGATTTGACTGTTATTTTGAATTATATATACACTTCAAAATATATAATTCTAATTTAAAGATAATTTAACTTGAAGTTATGCAATTTAGATTTCAAATATAATATCAAGTATCTAAATGTAATTTTAAACATTTATATTTATTAACCATTAGATATTAGTTTGCGATACATACATAGCGGGTTAGATAAATTATTTTAATGTAAAAATAAACATCTAAGACATAACTAACATTTCTTTTAGTAGAAATAAATAACCATGTAGGAGTTAATCTAATGTGATCCAAATGATTCATTGAGTCCAAAAACAACTTAAATGACTCGTAAAAATATAATTTAATTAAAAATTATTTTCTTATAAAAAAATATTGAGATGACAATATATTAAGTTGAAAATATTGAGTTAACTTTTCAAATCTACAACCTAGATCATGAGTATTGTTTAGGAATTAAGACAACTTAACACCTAGCAGGAGTGACTTAGGTGTATCACTTTGTATAAGACAAATTACTTTAAATAAATACAATAACCAATAATATAATTAAAGTACTTAAAATCCGTAGCAAAGTAAAGGAATTTGCAAGCTTTTTATTAACATGGTTTTTTTGTGCAATGACAATGAGATAAAATACTCTTTATGCTAGAATATGAAGGTGTAATAGCATAAACTAGACTAAAGTATGATATAAGATTGATGGTTTTGATGTTGTTTTACTTTTACAATAGTTTCTGTAGAATATATGTTCGGATTCTCTTTTTAATTTTGAAATTAGACAATTTATATACATGTTTCTGAGAAAAAAAAACTAGTTATTTATAGTTACTATAATCCTACTGTCAACTAAAACAATTGATTAGTTCAGATTCGTAGAGTCAATCAGTTGACCAATTCCTGCAGAATTCTTAGATGTTCATCGTTAATGAATAAGTGGTCGACTGATTTATTTAGTAATCCTAAATAATTGACCAATTCATGCAGAACTCCAGATTTAATGGTTTAACATAAATGAATTGTTAGAATTGTCAAACTTAGATTTTATCTTGTTATTATCAATTATTTAATGCATTCAAAGCGAAGTGTGTTGGTTCATTTTAAATGTGATATCAAGTAAGATATAAAATTTACATTTAAGCATTAAAATAAACACTTATTATAAGTCTTCACTTTGCTCCTTGGATTTACAAATTGACTTCTTCAAGTTACCCATTTGGTTTGTTGATATGTTCTTTATATAAAACTATTAGACTATTTTTTATTTTATTTTCATCAAGATAAATTATCATTCTAGCTTTTCAATATTCAAAATCATTACCACGATAAAAAAAATGGTATAAATATGGATGATCTTTCATTTTAGATATTATAATAATTAGCGGTTGTGATTATACTTTAAGTTTAAACAAAGTTTATATATAAAGACCATATTTTGATATCAATTGTTGTTTAATGATTAAGGTAACTTAACACTTAGGGGGTGACTTAGATGTCCTACTAAATTTTATAATTATGAAAAATTACTTCAAGTAAATAAAATAATCAATAATATTATTATTAAAGTACTTAAAATAAAGAGTTAAGTAAGAGAATTTGAAAATTCATTTTAATGTGGTTCTTCAAGCCTGTATCCACATTCTAAATATCAAACTATACTTAAGTAATATATTTTTTCACTAATCTAAGTTCAAAAGCATTTATTTTTTATTTTCTTTTAAAGTTATATTGATCGTATAATATAGGTTATGAATTTAAAATATAGCCCGGGTTGATTTGAATTATTTTTTAATTTAATATTAAGTTAATTGAAAATTGAGTTTTATATATTTTTTATTTTTTTATGAGTTTATCTTGATTTCTTGTTATTAATTAGAAAATATATTATTGGATTTTTTATATTAAAAAATGATTTGATTTACAACGTAGCATGTACGAATCGCATAATATCATGCTGCTGCGTCTAATACGAGCTCACATTGGATTGAATTAAACTCAATCAGATGTGTATATCTGCGAATTAGGAATAATATTATATACCTACAACTAGAGTCATCCTCCACTTGCTCATATCCAATTTTTCTGACTGATTCATCCTCTCTCTCTCTCTCTCTGCTTTGCTCTGGTTTGTAATCTTCTCTTTCTCCCTCTTAATTTATTTGTTTGCTTTAATCGGATATTTTCATTGCTTCCTGGATGCTAAAGTGATGGCGGATTTACCAGTTGCTGTTTTACCGAGATGAGATTTGTGTTTATGCTTTAAATTTTATGGATCGTGATTTTGCTATTTCTACATGTAAGATAAATCTCGTTGAAATCCACGCCACGTTGTGGTAGTTGGCAGTGTATGATTTTGCAAAAGAGGCGCTGAGTGCGTGCGTGCGTGCTTTTAGGCTTTGGTGATTGTGTGAGAGAGCGAGAGAGAGATGTCATTTTCTTGACATTTATGAAATTCGCTTTCATCCAGACATGCTTTTTGCAAGTCTGTTAGCACCTACCTAGGCAATAGCCATACCTTGCTTGATGCCTGCAACTCTCTCGGTGCTTTTGAAAGTAAGCTTGCTTCATGAGTTTTGCATCATATAAGCCTTTGCCTGTGGGTGGATCTCTTGTGATTACATGTTTTTTTTTTGTTTACGGCTCGATTTGTTGCTCTCATTTGCTCCATGATCCTCTACCGTCTTCTTTGTTATTTTAGCTGTATGCTCTGGTTTTATGTGCGAAAGCTCTTGCATAATCTATCCGGAATTTCTCAAGCTCAGCTGCTATTCTATACGTCGAAAACTTCCTCGACTACTTTGGAATCCTACACAAGCTTATCCTACTCTCTTACATTGTGGAGGTTTTCAAGTTCAATGTTTTCTTTGGATAAGCAGTGTTTACGTGTTCCGAAATCCCGGTTGCTGTATTTAATGGGTACCTGAGCATAATTTAGCATTTGCTTTAAATTTTTATTGAACTTATCTAGTTCCAGGGTAATCTATATATATATAGAGAGAGAGGGATTCTCTTTTGTGTTTTAACTGTTACGTCCCCTCCACTGGCTTTAGAGCTCATAAAAAAACTTGAACTCTGATGTAGGTGAATTGTAATCAAATTTTCTTATGCATTGCTGATGTGTGAAATAAAAGAGAGTGATGGCAGCAGCAGAAGCCAGGGCTGTATGGCAAAGAACAGCTAATCGCTGTTTTGTTCAAGAAGATGCGAAAAGAGCTCCCAAGCTAGCTTGCTGTCAATCATCATCTTCATCGTCTAAGCAATTGGATGGAGGACCAACAAGTTCAGCAGATTTGCCAGATCAATCTTCTGCAGATTTCATGCCCGCCAAAAGGAATCCCTCATATTACAATCCACGCCCTGAAACAAGTTGGTGGCTTCAACTGCAACCTAGCTATGGGTACCAAAAATGTTTAACACGCGAGCAGTTGAATGCTTTGGAAACTGAATTGGAAAGCATGGGAGGTAACATTGTAGACTCGCCCTCTAAAAAAGAGATTTGTCAACAAGATGACACAGACACCATGTCTTCGGATGGCAGCAAGAATAGCGAGTCATCTCTTGATTCATGTTCTATGATCGCTGCTGATTTTATGAAGAAAGATTGTGATGTTAAGAGACAAGAGCTAAAGGCTTTATATGAGAAGGATTTTCAAGAGTTCAATGAGCTTAAGGATGCAAGGAAGAACTCCAAGTTGATGGAGATGGATCTTACTGGATGCCCCGAATCAAAAAAGGACAATGAGTATGGTTTTGATTCAGAATCATCTTGGATCGGGAGTGAAAAGAATATGCCATGGTGGCGCACAACAGATAAAGATGATTTGGCCTCCCTGGTTGCACAAAAGTCACTTGATTATATTGGGAATTGTGACCTTCCCCCACCTCAAAAGGTTCACTTCAGGAAATACCCATGTGCTCATTCTGGATCTTTTCACCATGATAATGCACCGGCATCATCTTTGGATTGGAAGGCACAAATTGGCTGCATCTCCTCTGCAACTGGTCGCGTGCAGGGCTGTCACAAATCTGAAGGCATGCTTGGAAAACAAAGAGCTTCAACTGAAGGGCAATCACTAAGTGGTTCTGACAAGGCATGCAGGTATTTCTTGGACCATGTCTTCTGCTGGTATTTGCTCTCCATTAGCTCTCTACAATATATAAATGCGTCAATCTATTGTTCAAACACAACATGGTTCTGACCAGTCATCCATTTTCTCTGAGCTTATATCTTTTGGTGAAGTTTATTGGCTAAATATTGCAACACTTCTCCTATTATTTTGCCGCACTACTTCTCTGCTATTATTTTGTAAAAGAAAAAGAAGAAGAAGCTAATAGCCTTATATAACTGATATAACTGTTTATTAACATACAAATACTTCTATATGCGTGTATCATCCATGGTGCTCAAATTTCTTATATTTGTTTTTGAATAGGCCTGCCTGATATGGAAATGCATCAATTTATTGGCCAATTATTTCTACACTAGTCCTATTATTTAGCTGCGCTACTTCTCTGCTATTATGTTGTCAAAAAATCTATTATAACTGTTAAATTTCTCTATGTGCATGGATGCTACTCATCCATGACAGTCAAGTTTCTTGACTCCAAAAAAAATGAAAGAATTCAAATTCTAAAAGGTTAGTAAATATTCAAATGATTATTTAACATGCTATGCTTAGTGTGTGATTCGTTGGTTTTTCAAAGGTCAAGAAAAAAAAAGACCAATGCATACTATGAACTAATGAATTCTTAAGTATAAATATAGAATTATAACCAACCCATTGCTTCACATTATGTGCATCTGGATAAAAAAAAGAGTCAAAGTCATGCTACTCATCCATGGTGTTTAATTTTTTTACATATGTTTTTGAATAGGGTTGCCTGATATGTAAATGCATCAATTTATTGGCCAAATATTTCTACACTTGTCCTATTATTTCCCTGCACTACTTCTCTGCTTTTGTGCTGTAAAAAAGGCTATTGTAGCAGTTTATTAACATACAAATACTTCTATGTATGCTTACTCATCCATGATGGTCAAATTTCTTACCCGCAACCTGAAATGCAGTTACGCAACATCCAATAAGGAAGCTGCAGAAATCAGACAGGTTTCTGAGAGTGATCCTTCCAAGGCTCAACTACTGGAAGCACTCCGTCATTCTCAGACACGAGCAAGAGAAGCTGAGCAGGTAGCAAAGCAAGCATGTGCCGAGAAGGAGCATATTGTCAAACTCTTCTTCAAACAAGCCTCACAACTCTTTGCCTATAAACAGTGGTTCCAACTGCTGCAGCTCGAAACCCTTTACTACCAGATGAAAAACAGCGACCAGCCAATATCTAACATCTTCCCTGCAGTTCTTCCATGGATTCCTCATAAAGGTAGGAAACTTCGCAAGAACAGGCAAAAGTCATCAAAGGGTAAACGAGGCAAGGGCTATCATCCAAAGCATGACATTGGCAGGTATGCTGTTGCTTTGGCATTAGGGTTGAGTCTTGTTGGTGCTGGGTTGCTACTGGGATGGACAGTGGGTTGGGTGCTGCCTTTCTAGAGTATCCCGAATTTCCCATTTGTTGTATGTATTTTATTTTTATTTTTTCTCCTGATGTTACCTCTGTGTAGATGATGCGAGGAGCTGCTCATGTGTATAGATTGGGTTGATTGTGTTCTGGCTCCAGAAGATCTTATCAATTATCTCTTTAGGTGATCATCTGTATATTTGATTGAACTTTAGTATCGATCTAGTATTAGTGTTGCTATCTCCCTCTCCAATGTCGTAGTGGTGGCTAGGCTGTTTGTTTTTGTGTTTTAAACTATGTTGGAGTGTGCTTTAAAATTGTTTTTGTCATGGGAAAACATTCAATTAATATTTTTTTAGTAATTTTGGATGGTTTTAATATGCTAAAAAACTTTTGAAAAACTCAACTTTACGATACAGACACGCTTGATAGGCCTATGCTAATAGAAAAAAATTGAACCATTAAAAAAAACCTGATTATAATATTGTAAATTTTTTTGGTTTGATTTTAAAGAATAAAACTAGTAAACCGAACCGGTTTAATTTTTTTTTAAATATACTATATATATTTTTTATTCATCTGGCCCGGTTGAATTTTTTTAGTATGATTCTATTTTGGTGAAATTGAAGAAAAATAAGACTTGGTTAAAGTAAAAGAAAAATAAAAAACTATTTTTTGAATTTTTACATAAAAAATGAAGTGGACTGACACCTGTCGGTTTAAAGTTTAAACCAATTCAGCTCGGTTTCATTTCTTTATATATAATTTTAATTTGATTGTTTTTATTAATAAAAATCAAACTGAATTGAAAATAATCACTCCGAGGTGGTGGTCTGGTGGATTCACGTGTGGGGCGCAGAACTTACAAGTGGAGCAGGAAGCATAATTGAATAAATGACTGCATGGATACAAAAAAGAATTTCTCTCTCGGTTCATCTCAGATACTAAATATGCAGAAGTCGTAATCTTCCGATAATAGCCCTTTCTTAATTTACGTCATTTTCGAGTGTATGTTAAACTTAAATCCTAGGGTGGTCAGAAATCAATTCAATTTATATCTACAATTAAAATTACCCTGACGTCTCCCTCTTCCTTTTTTTTAATAATATAAATGTTCAGATCAACTGCATGCACCTTGACTAATTTTATTAATTTTAAAATTAACGACTATATAAACTTATAGTAATAATTATGTTATCAATCATAAAATTTAAATCTAAAATAACAAAAAGAGCAAACCTCTCTCTTGACACTAGGTCAATGGTTCTCTCTTCCTTTTTCTTGTGTTTAGTGGAGTTTGTTTCTGGGCTTATGGGACACTAGCCCTTATATAAAAAGCCAACCAACTCAATTATCCGACCCTCACTGGCCCGGCCTGAACACTCCAGGCTCCATCCGGCTTTAAAGAGAGGAGCTGGATCCGTGCGAGTACCCATCGTCTTCAAAGATCCCCCAACTGCATCAGAAATTTAGAGAGAGAGAGAGGTACAAAAATGCCGGTGATGGAAAAGCTGAGGATGTTTATAGCGCAAGAGCCAGTGGTGGCTGCTTCTTGCCTTATTGGTGGTATCGGTAAGTTTTCTTCGTCAATTTGTTTTTCAACTCTGTCCTAAAATTAATTTTTAATTGATGAGACTATGGTTCGTTAAGATTAGATAAGATTGAATAAAAATGCTTAACAATCAATTTCATGTTGGTGGGCTTTCCATGTGAACTGTACCGAAACAGTATTAGGGACTTGGGGTTTCTCATTTCAATTTTCATTTTTTAAATTTCACTTTAATTGAATTGGTAAATGAATGTTTAGGGTTTGATTGAAATTCACAGTAAAACTGTACCCGACACAGCTGATGCGGAGCTGATGATCACATTCTTACTGAATATACCTTGAGTTGCAAAATTCTAAATTTGCAGTAAACCTGTAAATATTCTACCGATCCATGTGGTGTTCTTGTTTATAAACTGGAGACACCATATGCAACGACTACATCCTACTTTATTGTACTCGATAGAGGCTTAAAATTGGATAAAATCCCTAGTGCTTTCTTGAAACTTTCTCAAAATTTCAGGTCTCTTCCTTCCAGCTGTGGTGAGGCCCATTCTGGATTCCTTAGAAGGAAGCAAGCACGTCCCTGAAAAGCATCCTTCCATTAGTGATGTGAGTATTTAATTTTATAGCTCGTTATATTTGTTCCAATCCAAATCACTGGAACAAATATTTAGTCTATGTACTACTTTTGGGTGGATTGTGTTTTGTACTAGTATGCATAACTGAGCTCCTATATTAGCAGTAACCCCTTAGGACCTGGATAGTTTTAGTAATTAGTACTCACAATCATGATCACCATCGTCCTTTTCTTGATCATGGAATATTATTCATTCAGTAATGATCCTTGTTCTGAATAGTTGGATGTATGATCTTTGTTTCTGCAAAGAAATGATGTTTTACCACAAACAATCAATAGAAAGAAACTCATGTTTATTATCTCCATGTTGTTGAAATTCGTAGTTCCAAAAATATTATATAGTATCCTCTAAATAAACCTCATGGACTTCTTTTGGATTGCAAGTCAGTGGAGCTAAACTAGGAATCAATTGATATAAGTCTAATAATGAACTCTTAATCAATATCTAATGGGACAAAACAAACACAAATTAAAAAAAAATATATATATATCAAATAAATAAAACAGGATAATAAAAACATAAGTCCAAGAATGAAATAAACTCCTAAAGAATGTTTAATAGGACGAAACAAACTCAAATTAAAATAATTGTCCAATATCAAGTAATTAAAATAGGATGATAAAACAAAGTTTTCATATTAGAATTTCTTGATGTAGCAAAAATCTCCAAGCTCTCCTGGATGATGCTTTGGCCAAAACTTTTAGTGAAGAAAACTTTGTTTTGATTGCTAGGATTTTTTTCCTTATTTTGTCTTCTTTGGTCTCCTTGATGTGCTAGGATATCTACAAAATACAGAAAAGAAACCCAAGAGAAAGATCCTCATAAATGTCGCCACATCAAGTCCATCTAGGACATTAGGAACCCTTGCAGCCCAAGCCCATGCATGAGTTTAAAGCTTAAATAAGCTCATTTAATCTCTCTTTGTTGTCCAAAATTAATTCATTATAGGTTTGGACTGATTGAGCTGAAAATAGTCAATAAAGAATATTTTGTCAACAAATCTACCAAAACAGTAACAACTTCTACCAATTTACATATTATGTTCTTGAACTTCGATTTACCTAAAATTATACCATATTATAGTTCCATGTGTCTAGTATTTTCCAATAAAACTCAGCTCAATCCAATATATAGTTTGAGAGACATGCTTGATCTCGCAAAACTGATTTGTAGGTATTCTAAAGCAAAATTTAGACCTAACTTGGTTCATATCATATTATAGCTATTGGGTTGTTTGCATATTTTATCAAAAGCTTGCATGGCTATGCATCTTCAATTTCCCGTCATTTGGTATGTTTTTGTAAGTTTATGATTATATTTAGATGAGGAATGCATAAACCTGCTGAAACCACATGGCCAAATTATCGAAGCCTTGGAGGTTTGTAGAGATGTGTTGCATGGTATTTTGTTGTTGTAGGTGCTGGACTTAATTGGGCGTAAAAGAGCTAAGCTAAGTTTGTGATAGTAACATCCTCGAACCATCATCATGAGAATTTCCAACTATGCTATTGATCCTTTTTCTGTTTTTGAGTATTGATGTCTCGCATTTTTTGCAGGTGCTTGCAGGTATGACAGGGAAAAGGCAGGGATGAATCTTCTGTTGAAGCAAGTGGCAGAGTTTCAAACGTTTCCTAGCGGCGTCAAATAAGTCTTACCTTTTTACATGATGGAACCCTGATTATATTGAATTGTTAGACATCAACCTGTTTTGTGTAAGCATATGAATGTTTTCCTGTCAAGTTGATTGCACTTCAAGCAAAGCTAGCTTCATTATCCGCCGAGACTCATTTTTATTTTTATCAGCTGAATATGAATCCGTTCATTACAGAGGCCGTAGGAGAAAGGATTTCGTGATATCTTTATTAATATCATACCAGTATCATAGTTTGATGGGCTGCAAACAACTGTAGCTAATGGTAATGATGAATAACTAAATTTTAAATTGTTTCTGTGATTCAACTGATCAAATTACCATGGAGGGGGGAAATCAAAATGTTACCAGCATATTGGAGCTGGCAAGCCCTGTTGAGGCAAACCTGATCGACTGGTAATCTCTTCTAATTTCTTATGCAAAATGTTAATGGTGGAGGGTGAGTGTTCTAGCAGGATTTTAAGGATAATGCTCTAAAATGATTAATTCCACTCACCGAAAGAAGACTCTAATTGTTGGCCATGTAATCATTTCAATTCATTAGAAGTTTGGTTTGTAAACATTCGATAATTAAGCTTCACCTGAGACCGATAAATGGGGCTTGCGGTTTTAAGCGGTAATTCCATTTTTTCTTTGGACACATGCAAAAAGTATCTACTGCTATTCATCAAAAAAGAAAGGAAAAGCTTGCACTGCTGATGCATCTGATAATACCATCAAATCGCTGCCATCTCCAACCACTTGACAAAAGGGTCCTGTAAATTCTGTTTGACAGATTAGATGAAGGAGGTTTCAGGTGAAGGCTTTTCCAGAAACGGTGCAGACGACAGCATAGCAGGAGAACAAGCAAGGGGCATTGGGAAATGCCACAATAAAAACGTCATTTTCATTGAAAGAGAAATTTCGATAAGAGTATAGGACCATCCCTAGCGGTTTACAGATAATTAATAGGACCTTTTCTATCCTGCGGTGACCTCAAGATATTGTCAAATCACAAGCCCGTGGTTTTTCTTCAGCTCTTTGCTCCTCCAAGGCACCACCTGCTTCAATCCCTCGTAAATATTCGCCTGCAAAATGTCAACACAGTTGTTTCCTTAGACTAATCGAAACTCGAATGGCTACTGTGCGCACTGAAATTATACTGGCCACGCTCTTGGAACCCACTCAAACAACCTCCACTAAGCAAAGGTTAACATTTTTGCAAGTTGTAATCTGCTTCGGCTGGTGAAATGGGACCTCTCCTGAATTATTTGTTCAAATTGCCAGCAGATTTGAGGTTGTTCACTCATGGCCTTTTATGGCTGTATAATTTAGCTGTTTTGTTGTCACAAGCTCATTTATTAAAATCTAAAGAAGTGGAAAGCTAGTTTTAGAATGCGAAAAATAAAGTAATGTTTTGTGACTAGTTAGGAGATTACAGGAGGAAAAATGCTAGTTCCTAACTGGATAAGAATCAGAATCGATTATTTTTTGCTCAGAGTACGAAAATTCTTTTCTTTACAAGAGGAAAGGGAATGCCTAGTAATTCACTCAAGAATCACACATCAGCAAGAATAATGATAGGAAATCCAGGAAGAGTTAACTAACCCAATATTGAGGCCTGGCATTGGAGACAGCAGAAAGACTCCCTGACCTTGTCATCTTGACGATGTCGCTGCCACTGATCATCTCTTCCTCTTCATCGATGCAGTGATCGGCAGGTTCTCTATCCACTGATGATGGGAAGACATAACTACCCCCACAAGACTCTCTCTTGCCCTTCGAACCCCTCCTTCCCCAACTCCATGAACCCAGAAACCCGCCCTTCTCCTTGACTCTTTTCTTGCTAAGAACTGGGGTGCCAAACTGACCCCTCTCAGGACTAGAGCTGCGAAAGGATCCATAGCATTCCCTTGATCTGATTATTCTGAACGATGAAGACTGAAATCTTGATGACTTGCCCATGTAAGGACCCTCCAAGACTGTGGTGGGTGAGGGTAGTTTGGCTATATTGGTGTCAGTTAACAGCCTCGGAGGTAGCTCCAGACACTTTTGTGGTAAGTTGATAGGCATGGGGATCAGGGCGGTGCACTCCCTGGGTTTGCCAGGCTCTTCCTCCCACCGAAATGGGACGGAGGCTGAAGTGTGGAGTGGTGGGGTTAGTGTCCCTGACCTCTCTGGTGACTGTATATGTCCATGTGGTTTTTGCATCAGCAGTAGCCTTGGTGGTGTGAAGATTGGCTCGTCTTCCTCGGATGCCATTTCTCTTTTTGTGTACTCTACTCTCTCACGAAATGCCTCTATATCTAGCGAGTTTGTACTGTATGGAGAAGCTGTCTGTGCTTCAGTAACTTAGTAATAATTGAGGTTGTTTTTTAAAATTATTTTTATTTAAAAATATATTAAAATGATTTTTTTATATATAATTATTTTTTTAATTTAAAGTAAATTTTAAAAAAAAATCATTTAAAAAAAATAAAGTGGGGGATGTGGCATTTGTACTAGGAAGAGAACGGGGATAAGAACAAGGTCCTTGTGATAAAGGCCAAGTTCCTAGTCATTTCTCTCTTCACTGAACACAAAGTTAGCACAGGAACATTTCTGAATTTACATTTGTTGTTTAATGTCCGCATACCCTCCTCGTAATGCTAATTAGGTTGGGTAAATTTATGCTCCGTCCGTTTGTTATATACTATGGTTTGAGTTTTGTCATAAATATATATTTAAAAATACGTAGCGAATTAATACCTATTAAAGCAGAAAATGTTTTACCTCTTTTATAGTAAAGTTTAAAACAGCCTGATTTGAGAATATATTTTCAAAATAAAGAAATGCTACAAACGGGAGCACATATTTCAAATACTTCAGCACTTTTTAGGAGTCTGGATCTCAGTGCACAAGAGCACACCTGGTTTTTGCTTTTGATTAGGGCACCATCATTCAGATGATGACATCGAGAGATTGAGAAGCAGTCTCTTCTACCCTTCCTCGAGCCAATCAAAATTGGCGCTTAAGATTTTCGAGCGCAAGGCATCTGAGAAAGCTTAATTTACTAAAAAGAAAGAAAGTGCAGAGAGGAATATGGAAATTCTATACGAAAGGCAGCGACCAGCATCGAAAATGAAGATCTTTTGGGGTAGTGATTAAGCGTTTCCTTTCAGTCTTCCCTTGTGAGTCAGTGCAGATGACTCGTCCGTCCCATAACGATGATAGGATTATTGAAAAGAAATGTGATTAAATATTATTTAATCATATGATTTATTTCTTTTAACCAACTCTTATTTTGATGCAGACTGCTTAGCCAACTCTCTTGCCAGGGAGGAAAATATCGACTTTGAGATCCACACCGAGTAGATGCATGAACATCCATGGTTGTGAAAACTCAAAACCTTTTCCACTTATTTTCTATCTTCTCCCTCCTCCCCAGCGCTGCATGCAGCCTCACCACCCAGATCTCCAAGAAGCTTTTTCCTCTCTCCCTCCAAAGCATTGACTCTCTCTCACTAAAAAAGACGGATCTTCTCCATGATTCATTCTATCCAAATTTTGATGATTTTTTAATGTTGCCATGCAGTACGAATATTGCTCTCATGATGATATTAGGGTTAAACGTGTAATTTGAATTTTTATTTCTTATATAACATATTCAAATTCAATAATCTTAGTCTTTTTAATAGTTATGCTTAAAATTGATTGGACAAATTGTAAGGTGGTTTGGTAAAACCTCAATGTCATGTATACAAGGATGTCAGTCCTTATATCATAGAGGGTGGGTTTTTCAAGATCATTCACCTAAAAGAAATAATTATCAACCATAATTTGATTCCATCATTAAATAGAATGCTGAGGGCAAGATACTCATTCATTCCACTTTCATGATGGGGCGATGACATTGACTCTACAAGACAGAGTCATGCTAGTAAGCCCTCCAATTGATGGAGCTATAATTATAGGCCCTGCAACTTTTATCAAAGATGAATTATATCATCGTTTATTAGGATGAATGTGTTTGGAAGAGCTGTTGCTGTAACTTTTTAAAATGTTTTTCGTGCTGAAATACATCCAAATGATATTTTTTTATTTTTTAAAAATTATTTTTGACATCAACACATCAAAATGATCTAAAAACATCAAAACATATTCATTTAAAATAAAATAAAAAACTCAAAAGCTGCTCCACGGCTTGAAAAAAGCCGTGTCAAACACCCTCTAAACTATCTAAAAGGAATTATATTGTGTTTGCATGGTTGAAATCCCAATTGGAGCACAATAATAATTTTTTAAAACACATTATAGATATAATTTTTCAATAAAATAATAAGTAACTAATTACTTGTCATGTTAGATGGGCTGGGAAGAGTTCTAAGCATTTTATACAAAATCCAACCCGAATTTATGATAGGTGATATGAACACATTACACCGATGAATTGATAGCTTTTCTCCTATGCAAGGAGAATAAGAAATCAAACAATTATATATAAATGTGTGGAGATCTAGAAAATTAAAGTATATTTGCTTTATAATTGTTATTTATTTATTGTTTTTGAATTGGAGCATATTTATATTATGTCACCGAAACTAATAATGATTGTAAATATACAGGTTCTATATTTATTGTTGTTGCATATTTTACTACATTCAAATTTATCTATGGGAAAAGGATTTTCTATATTGTCATAAATATATCAAAGTTTTAGCTTAGCTGATTTATATTAGAGAATAATATAAATTATAATATGAGGTCTCACCTAACAGCTTAAGTTTTTAGATGAGATGGTTCTATAACATGGTATCAGAGCCTTGTTGACCCAGCAGTCACGAATTCGAATCTCACCACCTCTATTCTATTTGATAAAAATCAAGCACAAGATAATATGGGCTTGTGCAAGTTTCAAGCTCAAAATTTTTTCACTTGAGGGTGTGTGTTAGAGAATAATATAAATTATATTCTCATGCCTCACCTAAAAGTTTAGCTTTTTAGATAAGATGGTTCCTTAACAATTTATAGGCTTATTAAGCAATCAAAAAGAAACAAGCTCAAAACGAGTTGGAATCGAACCCAAGCTTAACAAATTTTAAATGAGTTGAGCTTGCTTTAGGCTTGTTGTTAGCATGAGCTGAACTTGAGCTTTGTTAAAATCAGACGAGCCTAACTTGCACATATTAAAGCTTGATTTTACTTAGCACTTCTGCAGTGCAGTGCTGTGCAATCAAGACCAATGTTGTCAATTACATTTCGTTTTGCACGGAATGATCGGCACATTTCGTTTCAATTCAAAAGATGGAACAAACCGGAACAAGTTTTATCTCGCTCAGAATCTCGACCTGTTCTGGAAATTCTGCCTGGAATGTTCTGGTTTTGTTCTGCTCGTTTTGTTCTGGCCAAATAGTATTGTTTTAAATAATGAATAGTTTTACATTATCAATCATATCTTTTAATTCGACTATTAGATTAAAATGAAATTTTGCAATGAGTCTCTTGACATATTTATATATATTATGTTAAAATTTCACAGCAATCAGAGAAGGTAACGATCTTGTGAGATTGATGACAACATTCTCATAATATTATCAACGCCTATAATTTTGTTAAGAAAAATCATTTTATTGTGCTTTTTTTTACTTTAAATTTTTTTCAATTTCATTATTCAACAACAAATTTATTACGAATTGAACTTTATAATTTGTTTTATTTAAGGTTATCATGGTCTTCTAACGTAGGTCACATATTTGAAAGGTTAATCTAGGTTGACCCGAGTTGATCCAATATATCGTTGTTTCAATATTTTTTTAAGATGTCAACTTTATTTTTTTTAGTTAAACTATATTTTTATCATTTTTCCATGTTATTTTTTTAACTCATTAAGTTGATCGAGTTATATCAGTTCAACTCTCATTTTTTACTTATATTTGAAATTTAAATTGTACAATTCTAAATAAATTTATTTTTGGATTTGAATTAAATTTTTTTGTTGAATTAATATATGTAATTATATATATAACATAAATAGTACAACTCCGAAATGAAACGCCAAAACACTTCAAAACCAAAACATATTATTCTAATTAAAAAATAAAATATTAACCAAAACAGAATTAACAACTTTGATCTATACCAATAAATCTAAACAATTTAAGCTATGTTTTATGCACAAGACTTGTCTTAAACACAAGCCACGATGTTAGAGAGGCTCGACCCCATGGGCCCTTAGAGTAGGTTTTTTTTTGTTTTAAAAGTTAATATAAAAAACTGTATTTTTTTGTGTTTATATTATTTTGATGCATTAGTATTAAAAATAATTTAAAATATATGTATATATATATATATATATATATATTAATTGAATAAATTTATAAATAAAAACATTTTTGAAATCAATTATTAACACAATATCAAACGGCTCGTAAACTCTGTTTATTTTTTTATTTCATTTTTTTTTGCTTTAATTTTTTTAATATTTTCAAATTGTTTTAATATATATATATATATAAAAATTAAATTTTAATAAATAAAACATATATATTAATATGTTTTTATTTAAAGGCTGCTGTCGCGCCACCATATACAAGCGAAGCTCACTTTCGTCTACTACGCTGGCAGCTAGACGTTGCCATCACTGTTAATTGACAACACAACACGTTGGCAGCCCGTTTCCCCATTTAAATTATAGTTTAATTATCACTACCGTCCCTCTTTATTTTAAAATGTTAACAAATTTAAACATATCATTACGGAAAGGATTGTAAATATGAACTATAATTTTATAAATTTTCTTCTCAGATAAAAATTCAATTAAATAAATTTCTAAACAAAAAAAAAACAAGTGAAAAATAACAAAATTAACTCCGACAAGATGATAAGTATCTAATTTTAGATTCTTCTAAAGCTTTGCTAATTATAAATAATGATGCCTTCTAAAAAATTATATCTCGAGAATCTTCTAGAAAAATTTGACCATAATATATCAAAAACAATATTTTTTTACTACTATCATGCCGATGTGATAAAAAAAAAAGATCTAATTCTGTTTATTTTTAAAAAGAAAAAACCTACATGATATAGTTTACTAGTCATTTACTCGTGCTTCGTCGCGGCTAGAACAATATTTTTTCAATACAAAAAATATTAAGAGTGAGATTTTTTTTATAATACTATACATTTGGGTATAAAATAAATCTGTGTAGAATTCTTGTGAAGCGTGAGTTTCCAATAAAATATATGAATTTTAAATCGATTTAAATTTATCTGTTTAACAGATATAAACAAAATCACCAGTATAAAATTACATTCGTTGTTAAAAAAGCAAGAAGATTCAAATATTTGAATCATTGAGTTCATTGTATTAGGATTAATTTATTTTATAATCTAATTTAAATTAAACACAATAATAAAATATAAATTGTAAAACAACTACAATAACTAAACAACAAAAATAAGCTGTTGATAAAAGGTCAAGATTCAGAAAATATCAATCTTAATTAAGGAAGGAAAGATGAGAACAAAAGTGGAAATGAACCAACCTTAGCTGCCCGCCACACGCAAAAGTCAAAAATGAAATAAAGCAAGTATTTTAGTCATAGAAGCTAAGCGTCCCTAGAGGCGCAGCCCAAATCTGGTCTACCCATGAACTAGGTGTTCTGTTGTCCTAAAACCAGGTGGGCAGATCAGAGCAACATAGTCTGCCTGTCATAAAAAAATAGAAAATATAATGAACTTAAGATGGCAGCCAATCATTAGCCAGGTACAAAAAGTGGAGCACAATAATTTAAGCGTTGAATATCGACCACATGCATCAAAAGATTAATCAGGTAAGAAACACGTTGACCAAGACCATTGGTTAGTTTAGAGCCTGACGTTTTCGGCTGCTTAAGGCCTTGTGAGGCCTGCATCAATCTTGCTGAAGCCCATAACATTGTTCACTTCACTTCTTTTCTCATGAACTAACGACCGCAACGGATAAAAAAAAACATAGTTATTGATGAAATTGTGAGAACAATTTAAACGAAAATTAGATTGTTTTTTTATGGTTAGGTTGGTGGGCTTAATTGATAAATGTTATTTGCCTGGAAAAAATATTCTTAAATGCTTAAGTTAATATATTTTTGTACATATAAAAAAAATGATGAGCAAAGAGAGAAAAACAAAGTTCCTGGGTATGAAAATGTGTTCTCGCCTAAAAATCAACTATTAAAAAAAATAGTCTTGGTCTGCTGTTAGCATAGCAAATGGTATATGCTTTATATAAATGATCTAAAAAATCAATTTTTTTAATTTAAAATAAAAAATATATTTATTTATTTTCAAAAACACTTTCAAAAAACCATGTCACACTTCGTAACTGTACGTTATGGTGTGCAAGCTCGTGGGGAGTTTGACCAAGGTTGAGTTGGAACCTAACCTATGTGACCAAACAACTTGACTATCCAGTTTAGTGGTGATTGATCAGTTGGGCTAACCAATTGAGTGGCCGGGTCGAGACCAATTACGTGACTGAACAGCTTGGATATCAGATTTGGTGATTGGTCTAGTTGTCAGGCTAATCAATCTAGCAATGAGGTTACGGCCCGAACAAGTCATCCAGTCTTTAAATTATACATCATTAACCAGCTACCTGAGACTTGTATCATCCAGCTCTCGGAGGTGGTTTCACATAACAAGTTTCTAGGACCAGACACGATATTGATCAGCTTTGAGAAGTCCATATCAGAGAAACGTTCCTGTCTAGCATAGCATGGGACCAGCAGCAGCATGGACAGCTCTCACAGCCTGAAAAATTTATTGACACTCCAGGGCCTCCTCTCATACCTGCTGCTGACACACTGTAATGTAATGGTCCCGGATATTAAATCAGAAAAAGGAGCTCAGGGAAAGAAAATCAGGGCATCTTCTCTGTCGACTTTTTCTGAGTCGGGCACACAAAATGTTAAATGGTGAAACCAAGCCAGCCAACCAGAACACAAGCAAGCAAGCATTCATATATTTTTTACAGGCTGATTAAACCAACCCCACATTCAAGGTATACACAAATTCTAATCCTGATTTAATTTAAGTTCCTAATGCTTTTTAACATGTAATCCCTAATGCAGCTATCTAGACTCGAACGACTTCCACCTTGACTCCTCTACCAAACAAGTGCAAGCTCCCAAAAAAAATGAGCAAACTTGAGCACCATGTTTCCTCCATTTTTACCCAAACAAACTAGATAAAACAAAACAGTATAAAGCAAAATGATTTCTGAATTTCATGCATCAGACCTATGCTCTGAGTCCATGCTCACAACAGTCCCTTCACCCTCAAAAGAAGATGCTGAAAGCCTGCATCTTGCGCCCGTCTTCTTCACCTCATCACTTGAATAGATGAATATCTTCCTCACCATCTTACAGAACTCCCTGCATGTAATGAAAATGATTTCAGCAATCCAGTTACAATTTAATGGAAAAGAAACAATCAAGTGATATACAGTTTCTAAATCACTTACAGCCATGGATCATCACCCAAAAGCATCATATCGCCCTCATCATCCGTAAACACAACAGCCCATTTTTTGGTTGTGGAGAGCTCTCCTTCGATTTCAAACATCTTCTCCAGCTCATTTATAAGATCCCTGTATCCTTTCAACGCAGTTAAATCAAGAGCACGGCCAACAGCAATCCCTTGCATTTGCACCTTTCCAGAATCAAAGAAATTCTTACTCGTCAGAAGCATAGACAGAAAGGAAAAAAGTATGGAGGACAGAACTACAAATTTTACCTTAGTACAAGTTCTCGTGGAGGTTGCGGAGCCTTGCTTGCTCTGTGACTCCTTTAGCAACGCCTCTGATAAAACTTGCTTCTGTTCTTTCGAGTACATTGATACGTCCATGGTTTGGGCCCTCTCAGCCTCACTTGCAACTGGAACAAGTCCTTTGGTGCCATTAGAATCAACAATTGGATATGCAGGCTCTTTCTCTGGAGGAGCAGAACTACCAGAGTTACTTGTCAGATCAATTCCAAACAATCGGCAACCGACAGAGTTCTCATACTTCCTCCCATTCTCCACCTGCTCATTTATCAGGCAATTGCTTTGCTTTGATGACACAGGAGAAGGAAAGCCAGTGATAATAGACCGTGTTGTAGCAAAATTATTGTCCCCCGCTGAATCTGGAAAAAAGTTGAGAGAGACATTCATGTGAGGAGAAGAAGGCCAGATTCCTTCTGGTCGAGCCCTTGTGTTGCAGCTACTGCTATTATTGAGGAGATTGCTATCAATTTCCTTCTGCCTCATAGACCAGACATGGCTTTCAGAGCTTTGGACTTCAGTACTGCACCCTAGTTGGGCTAGCTCATGAGATTGGGTCGATCCATGATACCAGAAAGACGAAGCAGCTGAATTCAGAGAAATCACTACACTCCAATTAGTGCATAAAGTTCACAAAAGTATAGATTATATAATTTACATAGAGAAACCAAAACAACCATTCCGCATACCAGATGTAGGAATATCCATAGGTCGAGGTCTTTTGTTCTTTACCACCTGTTGAGTAAGATTTGGGGAAGCAGGGGCTGCAAAAGGCTCGATGTCCCATGGAGAAACTCTCTCTGGCCTTTGAATAGTTGCTGGTTCATCCCATTGAATCTGGGGGGATAAATAATTGGTAAACAGGCATCAAAAACAAGACAATAAGTTATCATTCACATAAGAATTCCACAACAGTAATCAACCTTCAATGACCGCCATATAGAACCAGACCACTCTGGTGAAATATCTCCAACTCCAACTATTGTCCCTGTGAACCTGATCAAGTAGTTGCCACAAGAATTAAGGAACATCTTAAAACAACCATGAAACCCAGCAACCAAAAATATATGGCGGACATACCTCCTCTCAGGAGAATCCTCTCCCTCAAATCTCATCTTGAAGCGCATACCTACAGAAAATCCATTCTTAACAGCCTCCAGATATTTGTTCAGCCCGATAATATACTGGTTTGTCCTACAGAAGGGTATAGAAACTAAACTTTAGATAAACAGGATAGGATGACCAATTAACAAGCACCGCAAAGGTTTACAGTGATGAAGGCAATGATCAAACCTTGGCTTGTAGTACACAACAAAGAGAGTCTGTGTTAAAACAGCATGAGAGGCAGTAGCGAGCACTCCTAAGTGCATGCTTTGGCTGGATATCACCGATGATGGAATGGAGCTTTGCTGCCGAGCAAGACACCGAACCCCGACTCGCAATTCCCCATTATCACCTCTACACGGCATATACGATATAAATGTAAGCCGAAACAGAGAACTGGATTTAATAATAAATCAGATCAACTAGGTCCAACAACTACCTAAGAAACACAAAAGCATCTCCAGCAACCAGTCTTTTGGAAGTGACAAATGTGCTCCATCCTGTTGTAAGCAAATGCCTCCGCGGTTGACCTAGTTAAATAAGTTAAAAGAAAAACATGTAAACTAGAAAATAGAATAATAAGACAGGTTGTGCTCCTATTTATCAAAAAGTCTAAACTCCAGCTTCTTAAGCGCTTCTCCATTTCAGTAAATCAGAAAACAGCAACATTGCACAAAGCAAGATTGATACGGAACATTTACCTCTAAATATATGCTTGAACCGCCACTCAAATCCATGAAGATCTCTGGCAGCCAGTTCCTGAGTCGGTGTTGCTTGGCTCATGTCCTAATGAATATGAAATAGCAGTAATAAAAAACAGAAGTTTCAATGAACAACCTCTGCTACATCTAAGCACCATTGAAGAATAATTACCAAAGGAGGCAAGCATTCAGTGGCATGCTTTCTGAGAACAGAGAAGCCTCCATGGGTGCTAGTATCAGAAGCTGTTAAAATCTTGCAAAAGGAATGAATTGTTTGCTTTTCCGGCTCAGGTGGACAAGGGTCGGGACTTGTAGGTTCGGTTTGCTGTAATTGAATTGTAGAACAAGAACATTCATTCAGTAACCAAATGAAACAACAAACCTAAAAAGGAATAACATTTACTCACATCTACTTCTGGGTGCAGAGCAATCTGAGCATAAACCTCATCCGTGTCTTGTTCAGCCTAAAAATTTAAAGAAAACAAAAGTTTATAGAAGAAAATAATAAAACACTTCAAAGAAAAAAGAAATAGGAAACAAGAACAAGAGTATTAGAATTACCAGCAGTTGAATGTTTATAACACGACAGAGGATCTTAGGTGGAAGATTGAACCGTGGGATTTGCTGATTCAGTTCTTGATTTGTTGATGCTTCTAACTGCATAAAGAATCCATAAGCCAAAAAACAATCAAGGTAGGGACTTAGATTTCGATCTAAGTGCTTCAAAACAATGAAAGTAGAGCAATGAAGTAATTTTTTTCCCAGGAAAAAAAAGGAAAATTAAAAAAGCTACACACTTGTTCCATGTGACCTTGAGGGAAGTAAAAAACTCTCTCCCCAGCCTTTGGAACATCCACCAACGGCCCTGCACATGCCTTCCATAGCTCTGTATACAGATCATCACATCCTACACCCATCAAAAATCAAATTAAAACACACAAAATAACGAAAGTTCTTGAATAGTGTTCAAGTGGGTCTAAAACTCTGTTTGGTTGCTGAGAAAACCCAGGAAAAGAAAAGAGCAGCGGATTAAGAAACATAAATATGACAAAATTTTCGTCCCATCAAAGAAAAAACCTCCACTCTATCAAAATTAATTGTTAGTGCAGCTCAAAGCCCCATTTATTTTGACTTTCTTCATTCTCAGCAACCAAACAAAGCAGCAAGAGCCCATTCATTTTCTTGGTCACCAAATCAACACTCACCTCTTTCAGCATGAGCCATCAAAAGAACCAGTGAAGCAAGGTTGTATCAGAGAAGTAGAGAGAAAACGAAAGAGCAAAGAAGAGGGAATCCGCTAAAAAGATGGAAGCTGGAGGAGGTAAAAGAAAGAGAAGGTCTTTCAGGCAGTAAAGGACTACCCCATTAAATGAGCCAAAAACCATATAAAAGCTAAGTAGACAGGACGGTTATGTAAGCAGGTCATTTTACTTTCATAATTAAAGAGCATAGCAAGCAGGCAAAGGAAAGTGGCCTAGGCTCTGTCTCACTGTCTCTCTCTCTCTCTCTCCTGTTTCAGTGACGAATCCGCTCCTGCTTTATAGTCTTCTCATTCACACAAAAACCGCTGTTTTTTTGACAACACACAAAAGAGAGGAGTGCTTATTGTTGCTGCTGACTTCTTGTTGTAATCTTTCTCTGTCTACAGAGTCTTAAAATAAACGCTATCGATATTTTTACCTAAACCCCGGAAACTTGAAGAGCTCTCTCCCTGGCTGCTCATGATGATGCGATGCGATGCGATGCGAGTCTCTCTCTCTCTCTCTCTCTCCAGTTTTAGCTACTCTAGTTTCCTCTACTCTCCTTCTGATCTCTAGTCCTTTTAGTTTACCAGACACCTTGTTTGTGATTTTTCCTTTCCTTTTTCCTTTCTCGCCGGTTGATATTTACCACTGCATTTTAATAGCTAGCACCAATCTATACTATCAGAGTATATAATTATTTTTATTTATAAATATATTAAAATAATATTTTTAACAAAAATCCATCAAAATATTTTAAAAAACACTTAAAAAATTATTTAGAGAAAAAAAATTATTGTTTTTGAAAATATTCTTTTGAGTGTTTCCCAAATACTCACTTAGTTATAGTTATTCGACGTGTTTTGAGACGGGTATTATATTTTCTTCTTGAAAAAAATAAATATGTATTCTTTTCAAATATATTTTTTATATAAAGAAAATCTAATGCTAAATTAAAAAGAATGTGCATGTGTTTAATTAAGTAAATTAAGAACTATTTATGCTAATAAATATTTTAAAAATAATGTTAACACATTTATTCAACTTGCTAGCTGCAAGTGGAATTATTTTTTTCCTAGAGTTAAATTATTAATATGTAAGTGTTATTAACATGTTTTTTTGACATATAGTAGTGTTAAGGAACTATCTCACTTAAAAGCTTAAGTTTTTAAATGATGCTCCAGAATATGATTTATATTATTCTCTAACAAGTAAGAAATATAACCATAAATTAAAGGGTTGATGCTTATATATAATAAAATATAATTAAGATTATATCCGTGAATAAAAATATGTAAGATTTCAAACTAATTTCTAATGTAGTTGAAATATGAGACAACGTTGTTATTGCTACAGTGAAACATATTTTCTTTGGTCTTTGTATAATAATTTTTCAAAAAACAAATGTAATGGGAAAAAAATGAAACACAAATTACAAAGGGATAAAGATAAAATCAAGAGATGAATACTTGTAAAGAATAAATAATATTATTATTTTCAAAAAAGGAAAAAAAATATGACAAAAAAATGAAAACAAAGAAAAATAATAGTGATAAATAGACCAAGTATAAAATGATAAAAACATCAAGTATAGTAGAGAAGAAAAATATAAGAAAAGCTTGTTTTCTATGATATAAAAAATTCAAAAATTACAACTCAATCATTTCTATATTGAAAGTGCGCTTTTTAGTATATGTATGATTGAATTTCTGGGAGTGTGGTTGATGTTGTTTTTCATTCAAAAAAATATTAGAATGATTTTTTTTTATTATTTTTGTTATCAGCACATGAAAATGATCTAAAAACACCAAAAACTTTATAATTTAAAATAAAAAATAAAATAAAATCAATATTTTTCAAAATATTTTTAAAACACAATGACAAATATTATAGTAGGGGAAATAAACAAGGTATCTTGAGGCATCTGTCCAGATTACTGTTGCTAATCTCTTATCCGTCCAAATTATTAAAAGGATGATTGTTATTGCGTTTGAATTATATTTTTCTTTTTAAAATAGCTTAATATATTTTTAAATTATTTTGATATATTAATATTAAATATAAAAATATATATATTATTTAAAAAAACAGTTTGAAAAATCCATCACGCCAGTAAACAAAGCATATAAAGGTGATTAGCACCCCTATGCTCTCCAAGAAAGGTCGTGTTAGAAGTTAAAATCGGACAAATGCAATACACAAACTATGTGACTGTCGACATCACATGAAACTCATTTGCGGGAGCGTCCATCAGACGGTTGCCTTAATTTGTGTATTTTTCCTCACGCCCATTACTCGGCGACGAAAACACTTTTCCTTAATTTAATATTAATTATTTTGTGTTCATAATTGATTTTAATTACCTGCTCCCAAGGGTTGCTTATACCACGGTTCATAATGGAACACCACAGTAAATTCGGGACATGATTCATCCCCGTTGGGTCTAAAAAAAGTATTAATGTAGAATTAACCCGAGTGATTTATTTAAAATTGTTTTAACTATAAAAAAATAAATAATAACATTTTAAATTAATTGAAATTAACTTGTTCAGTTTACGAGCAATTCAAGCTAAGTTGAGTTTAAGTTTTTTGGTATATGGTAGTTGGCATAGTAATTATACTTGATCTAATGTTTGATATGGTCCATGAATCTAGCAATGAATTAACTAGATTCTCTTTTGCTTTAGTTTTATAATAAATTCCCATTGATTTAGGTCTTTTATTAAAAAAAAATATCATTTCTATACATTAGTTTTTTATTTTTCATTTCTATGCAAGTTTCATAATAGTGAAACGGTTGCGTTTAATTTCCTCCTTTATCTTAGAATGGTAACACGGATAGGCCACCTGCTCAAAACTCATTTGTTAATAATGCACACATTGCTAATTTTATTTATTTTTAAATTTTTCTTTATAAATGAGTTATACTTGAGTTTAACTATACCTGAGCCAACTCAACAATGTAAGATTTTTTTTTCTCGTGTTAATTTTGACTATTATGTTTTTAAATTTTTTTCTAGATATGTACGACATTAAAAAAACTTATAAATAATAATATAAACAGTGAAGTAGACACCTGCTATATCCTCTAAACTCTTAATTTCTTTTTAAATTTACAATCATAATCATAACTCTCCCTCCCTCTCCTTTCTTTCTTCCTAACCTTTTAAGGTATTGTGGTTTCCATCCTTGAAAGAATGTGGCGTAGTGGTAAAGAATTTGATATCTGCATAGCAGATGTCGAGTTCGAGTCAGGGCATGCGCATCTCTTGTAAGAGCCTGATATAATCGGGATTTTACTCGCTTACCTGGACTTATAAAATGCACTTTCCAGAGGATGGAGTTTTCTCGAATAAAAAAATAATATTGTGGCTTCCTTTCCCAGTCTATAATCACGTGAAAAATAATTTTAACAAGCAAATAAAAATCTCCCCACCATGAAAAGATATCGAGAGAAATAAACAAGCGTTTTTAATATAATATTTTCTAAGAATAATGTTTTTTTAAAATATATATATATATATTAAAATCACTTAAAAAATTCTAAAAACAATATTGAATTTATATTTCTTAACTCAAACACTCTTTTATAATATACCTTGAAGCACAAAAATAAACTTCAATAAACTCACTTTCACAATACAATGAAGTCATTAGCTATGGATGACATCAAAAACTTCCACTCTTGGACTATTAGAGTAACTTTTAAGTCACTACATAAAATAGAACACGATTATATATTCATTAATTTTAAAGCTAAAGAGATTAATTAAGGTGTATACAAATTAATCCGGATATCCATATTAATAAAAAAAATAAAACATAATTGTTCCAAGTATTGACTAGTTTAGGTATAGGAATCTCTTTTATTAAAGATTTTTTTATTTTTTATAAATTTTCAAAATCTGGAAAATGTTTCTAGAAATATTATACTTTCATGAATTCAAGTCTCATTTGTGACTCATGAGTTGCATTCCATCTATGTGATTCGTAAATGGTATGCATGACTCGTAACTCTCCAGAAAAAATGGCCGGAGTAGTTTTTTTCATGCTCATAATTCTATGTCATAAGAAACTAACCCAATAATAAACACAATTTACAATTCACCCGGACAAACTTCATAACATATTTTATAATTAAAAAAATCAATGCAATGGCAATGTGATTAGAGCGAAGGATCACATCAATGGCAGTGACAAATGGCAAACGGAACCTTAACCTGACTGCGGTTACCGAGGTGAATAGAGAGAGATCACGGGACTTTCTGTACGGCACGCTGTTGGAAAGGAAACCCGTCTGATATAGGCGGCCGGACTCAAACAAGGACTTGCATGTCACGTCATCATACGGCACCACGAGAAGGTGACCGCTCTCCGCTTCATTCCGTTATCTCGGCCGCCGTTACAATTTATTTGCCGTCTCTTTCGTTGTCTACATCGTGGCAGGCAGAGGTGTTGGCTCGTGTAAACCCGGCAGACCCCTTTTTTTTGTTTTACTAATTTTAATTTATGGGGAATTTATGATATTTTGTTTTTTCGACACTGGAGTAAACAAATGGTAATTTACACGTTTTACTGTCTCAATAGGTCCCACGCACGGTAAGGGCGTTGGCTTTTGACGTCTCGGTTTTGTTTTATTTAAAACCCACTCTCCTTTCATTTCAGGTAGTTACACGCGCAGAAATTTACAGCTGACGGGAGACAGGGACTGGATTGGGATTTGATTTCCACCTAGTAGAATAAAGTGTGGGCCAGAGTACAGTTTCAAAGTAATCTGTTAGGTGGTCCCTAGAACTCGTCATAACACAACCTTATTATCAAGGCCACGTGGTTTAATCTGACTTGTCTTCTATGTTCACTGCAGGACTTCTGTCTCCGTTTTCTTAAACACGGTGAAACTTCTCATGTTTTCAGGGTACAGAAAATTATTTAAACAAAGGTCGCATCTTGTCTCACTTAAAGTAAGTTCCCCTGGTAAATGTGTCGACCCCCGATAGGTTGATTCGTGCAGACTTATTCTAACCTGGCTTGTTAGCGTATCAATAGGTTGATGAGCTTCAGCTTTTGTAGTTATTATTTAAAATAAAATTATATATTTATTTTATTAATTAAATAAAATTTAATTCATGATTGAGACAAAATGTACTATTGCTGACATAAATAAATTGAAAAATCCTATTTCATGTGGAAAAGGTATTGTACATGTATCTTTGTTTACCGTGAATTATAATAGTTAAATTATGATTTTGATCTTCACTATAAAACAAAGAATTGGTCTCTAGGGGTAAAGAAGCATTTACATTAAATTTACTGGTCGATCTAGATTTGTTTGGGCCTCTAGGTTTTTTCTCAATTTCTTGAATAGTTAACTTACTCGGTTAAGAAAAAAATTTGGATAGTGTTTTTTTCAACAATTTCTTTTGCTATGCATAGTTTGATTACTTTATTACCCTTGAAGCGAAAAGTTCTTAGGCTTTACTTTAGGGCATATTAGCTATTTATATTGTTTTTTTTGTTTTTGGCAATACTCATTGTGATCACAATGGTGATCTAGTAATTTAATTAATAAAAATAATAGATAAAAAAAAACATATTGATGCCTTGATTGAACCCGCTATCTAGTGAATCACCCTGTAATTTTCGGGCAGCGTCCATGGTGGCTAATGAAAATGAAAAATAAGTTTTCTTGATATTTTTCTATTCATAATTATGGGGTAAGCCTTCCTAGGCGGCACATGTTGCTTAATTACAAGTAGTTTGGTATCAATTGACTTTCTTAT
Source organism: Salix arbutifolia (assembly GCA_025169955.1). Taxonomy (NCBI): domain Eukaryota; kingdom Viridiplantae; phylum Streptophyta; class Magnoliopsida; order Malpighiales; family Salicaceae; genus Salix; species Salix arbutifolia. The sequence continues at coordinate 12,254,752 of CM045903.1, forward strand.
TTTATTTCTTTTTATCATTGCTTTTTGTTCCTTCCCTTGCAACATTTTACATCAACCCTTCAAAATTATTTTTTTAGAATTTGGTCTCTCTTCTCTTCAATGATATTTTTAAATTTTTAACTAATTTATATAGTTGATTTTTCTTATTTCATTCTCCTTTTTTATTTTAGATTTGGTTCTTGTTTTTTTATTTCTATTTGTTTTATTATGGATAGTTTTTAGAGTTTTTTTTTTACAATTTCATCCTCCTTTATTATGTTTGTATATCAAATTTTATCTTCATTCTTTTGATTGATATTTTTTAACCTTGACAAGTTTTTAAGATTGACTATTATTTTTTATATTCCATTATTCAATATTGAGTTTCTTTATTGATCCTAGGTCTAGGATATAATAGGTTCTAAATTTAAGAGATTAACTTAGATTTAAAAGAATTGTTCTAGTTCATTATTTTCCTTTTTTTAAACTCATGTTTTTCAATTTTATCATTTGATATTTTATTTAATTGGGTATTGGGCTTTGTAATTTGATCTTTTTCTTTGTATAGGATTTTCATTGCTTTTAAAAATAATCTAGGTTCTCTTAGTTTATATATATATTTCTCTTTATTGGACTTAGCTTCTTTTAAAAAATATATTTTTTTGAATTAAATTATATTAATTGCTAGATATTTTAAAATACATTATCCAATTTCTAACCATCTCCATCTATTAAGGTTGGAAAAAAAAATATTTAGCTTGCAACGTCGCATGAGGCAAAGGATCATTTTTTTTCTACGATCATGTTTTTTTGTTTTATCCTTTAGTATTTATTTTATTTGACATTGGACTTTGTTTCTTTGTTTCTATATGATTTATCATTAATTTTAAAAATAGCACGAGTTATCCTATTTTATTTATTTATCATTTATTATTATTTTCTTAATCATATTATTAATTTAACCTGGCTTAATGTATTTAGTCAGGTGAATTACTCAAGTCTCGAATTTTCCTTTTTATTTGAAAACAATGATTCGAGCCGCATCATAGCACGATCCAATATTCTAGTTTCCTATAGATTTTTTTGGGATTTTTTTCAATTAAATGTTTTCTCCATTTCAAATCTTCAACAATTAGTTAATTTGAATTGAAGTTCTCAATTTGTTTTTGTTTTTATTCCATGGTTTTATTATGGGCTCAAGTCCTAGATCAAGAATTTCACGAGTTAAACATAGTTAATTCTAATCGATTTAATATACTAGTATCTTAATATATTTTTTTAAAATAGTATCATTCAGTGTATCACCCTCTCAAATTCTTTGTTCATTATACATTGAACCTTCGACTGCCTAGCATTTTCATGTTTTATATAAGGTTTTAAAAATCTATACACAGAATCATCCTTTATATATATATATATATATATATATATATATATGACTCAGTCTGCTCTATGGATTGATTTAATAAATTCTCTGATCAAATTCGATTTGATAAACACTATTTTGTTTTAAAAAAAAAGGAAAGATAGGATAAAGAATTAGTTACTGCGTGGAGTATCTCGTTGTTCGGCCAATAATACAACAAAACTATAATATATTTAAATTATAAAGAATTGATTGGAAATTACAAATAAGAAAAATAAAATAATTACTTTAATATTTCCTTAAGTTTTCGTCTTTATTATAGGGGGAAAAAAGAGGAGAAAACGTCTGATTCTTAATTTTACATCCTTCTCCTCAATCCATTATTTTCACAATCCATTTTCATAAATAAACACATCCTCCGATTGTGCTCTGCCACCCACTCCTTAGTTGGTGACAAATTGACATGCCATTAAAATCCAATTTTAATACAGTTAAACAAGAGGTTCATTATATGTACGGATAAAAGACATAGTATTGTAAGCTTACACTTCACTAAAGATTAAGGAGGTGTTTTGAAGTGTGGTTGCGGTTGTATTTTTAAAATGTTATTTATTTATAAATAAATCAAAATATATTTTTTTTAATTTTCTTAAAGTTATTTTTGATATTAACACATTAAAATAATCTAAAAACACTAAAAACATTTATTAAGAGTAAAACAAATATTCAAATGTTTCGAAAAGCACTTCTTGAGTGCTTCCCAAACACCCTCTAAATCTTAATTTTTTTTTTTCATGAATCATTGATATTTTCAATATGTTATTTATAATTAAGAAGAATTTTAATTGAAAATTCAAAATACCTATATTAAAGTAAATTAAAAATTATATATGTCAATAAATATAATTTTTTTAATATCTAATCAAAGATTGAGTCAGACAATTAAGAGAAAAATACACTAATGATATCTGATCTCTCACATAGTAGAGAGCTCTTCATTTTGTATTAATTTTATTATATGGTAATGAAAAAGTTATAAAAAAATATTAATTAAGATTCAAGTGAAGTTAAATAAAATAACTCCCTTTTGGTAATATCTTTTAAAATAATTAGTTTTCCTAACCATGCCGTTTATTCAATATATGCTGAAAGAAATAGCAATAAATATTTTTGTAATGATTTAAAATAAAGATAAAAATCATAAAAATATATTTAAAACTCTTTCATCGTAACTACCATGATTTCTTTATAAAAAAATTATTTTTGTAAATAATAAATTACTTGAACAATAATAAAGTTTTTACAAAATAATGTTTTGATAATTTTGATTTGAATGAATTAAAAATATATATATATATATATATATATATATATATATCATGCTTACTCACAATAACAGGGAATTAGAATTGGAGGAGGTACGTAAAATATCTCAAAATATATTTAATTAATTTAGTTTAATAATTTTAATTTGAATGGAAGGAAAAACAAGATCTTTAATTTTTTAAAAATACTAAGACGACGATATTTTGGGTTAACTAAGGCCCCGTTTGTTTGCTGGACAGTGGTTTCTTTTTGGAAAGTGAATTCCGGGGAAAGTGAATTCCTGAAAAGTGAATTCCGATGTTTGATAGTATTATGAAAAATGAACTGGAAAACACTTTCCAGTGTTTGTTTGTGTTATGGAAAATGAACTGAAAAATAATTTATTAATAAATTATTAATTTTTTCAAGTTTATCTAATATATATAAAATATTTAATATACAATATTTAATCACTTAAAATAAAAAAATGAAATCTAAAAAGTATAATGATGAAATTTTTTATTATATCCTATATTCATACATAGCTTATTTTATAAAATATATCAATATATGTCATATTATATTATAGAGAAATAAGATTGTGAAATATTTTGTAAGTAAAACTTATTCAATTTTAAAAGCTTAAAATAATTTTTTTTTTCATATTAAGAAAGTCAAATTAATTTATGTTAAGAGTTATATATTTGGGTGTTTTTGCCATAAATGCTTTTGCCAACATTTCATTTTGGACCAAATATAATTAACCAAACATAATAGGAAGCCAACAATGCTTTCCATCTTGGTGTATACGATAGCTGGAAAACGAATGCCTATTGGGACGCATGAAAATGATATTGTTGAAGGGCAAATCCTATTGTGAACAATAAGAATAAGAAAATCAAACAATAGCAAAGAACAGACCCAGGGTCATCATTAACGTGTAAGTAAACGGTTTCGACAGGGGTTAATGGCTTCCACCAGGAGGTGTGGCCGCTGGTATTTGTGTTGAGGTGGCTTTTGGTAAGCAGAGGGTCAGGGATTGAGAGGGAGGCGAGAGGAGGCGAGAGACGAGAGGACACAGAGGTCCTGTGCTGGGTTTGAAAGAAATGTGGGGAAAAGGGTACTGGGTTACAGAGAGATGAGGGAAAGAGACGAAAGGGAGATGAGGGAAAGAGAGGAAAGTGTTTTCCTTTTGTGCAGGAAAGGAAAACACTTTCCGCGGGTGAAGGGTATTTTTAGGGTTGACCGGAAAGTTGAGGAAAACACTTTCCTTTGACTAACTTTCCCAAGTGTTGCCAAACACTGGAAAGTGAGGAAACTGAATTCCAGGAATTCAGTTTCCTTGAAACAAACAAGGCATAAGTTAAATATAGATTAACTCACAAAATTTATGCCACGAATTATGAATTTAGTTGAGTTAAAAATTATTTGTAAGAATACATATTTTTATTTAATTATACAAAACTAAAAATATACATTGGTAAGAAAGTGACTACATAAAAACTAAGAAAAATAAATGAATTGTATGTAATGAAATAATACCTAGAATATTCTTTTAATTTATTTATTTTCATGAAATTAAACTTAACTGGTAAGATTAAAAAATTAAAAATTAATGATAAAATAAATCAAGACACCTAAACCAAGGTAGGCTAGGTGTTTCACTCATATCTATAAAGGTTAGGCCCATGCATTTACATTTTTCTTTTGTTTTTTTGGATTGACATCGTTTATTTTTTCTCTTTCTAAAAAAAATACAAATGAGATATCGTCTTTGTTCCATATTTTCAACCATAAAGAGATGGTCATAAAATTGGAATTGGGTTTTTTGAACCCAAAAAACTATTTTTCAACCTATTTCGCTTAAAACACATGACATACAACCTTAATAGACCAATATATCAATTCAAAGCATCCCAAAATTGGCCCAAGACACAAAATTAATCTAAAACAGTTCTTTCTCAATCTTGATCTTTTTTTATAAAAATAAAAAGATAAATAAACACACAAAAAAAATTTATTGTCATATGAAACTCGTTACATCAATAACAATTTTTTTATTGCTAAAATATTATCAACCAATGATTTCTCTCTCCTTCATTGTTTCCATCAAGTTTCTTTTTTTCCTCTCAAGCCTCAAGATTGAAAATTGAACAAAATAAAATTTTGGACAAGAATAAAAATATGTCAAACTAAAAGGACCACAAATAGAATTTCAAAAATTTATTTAAAAGGATATTCCATAAACAATGTCTAAAAAAGAGAATCATTTCCCCCTCGATCTCAAATTTGGTTCCCAAATTGTAATATTTTTACGGACACCAAAACCATTTATTTTTTCTTACAAAATAAAGCATCAACCCAATATAGAGATTTTTCTGAACTATATAGAAAGTAAGCAAAAATAAATCACAAAACTCAATTTTAAATTAACACAATATGAAAAGATGAAATAAAAAGAAGAAAATTAATGGCTGAAAATATAAAAAGCGAAGTATTATTACAATCCATTATGTTTCCCCTCAAATTTCATAGTCCTAGCATAATGAAAATGACACACCTTTTATGTCTTTGTTAATGATAAACTTAGTTATTTCACATGACAAGTATAACTTCTCAATGTTTTGATCTATGTGTATATCTATACCTAAAATCTTTTTAATTGCTCTTAAATACTTTATGTTAAACTCATAAATCAACTATTTCTTTAAATTGTTGATTTTAAATATGTTATTGGAGGCAATCAACATGTCATCAACAAATAACAAAAAAATACATAAATAAAACATTTGAGAGCTTCCTAAAATACACATGACTATCACTACCTTCGTGATTGTTTTAACTCACTCCCAAAATAATCATGTCCAAGTATAAAAGTATGAAACCTCTTATATCACTACTTAGTGATTTTTTTAAGCCTTAGAATGACTTTATCAATTAGCACATGTGATTTGTTTTACCTTGAGCAAAAAAAAAAACCTTAAGCAACAAAAACCCCTAGATGATGCATATGGATACTCTTCTTGAACTCATTACATAGAACAAATTATTTTGTTATCTATATGCTTAGATTTTAAGTTAAACAAATAATCATAAAAAAAACAATAACATAGTGAAATTCACTATACATCATAATGAAAGAATGTTTTATTGAAGTCAGCATCTTTTATTTATATAAAGTCCTAGGCAACTAGACATGATTTAAACCTTGCATCCTTAACCTCTAAAATTTTGTTTTGTCTCTTATAAATCTATTTTCACCCAATAATATTTTGGTCATTTGGTGGTTTAACAAACTCTTATATCTAGTTATTATAAAGAGACCCAATCTCTTTATTTATAATAAACATCCAGTGAAAACATTCCTTGCAAAAAAAAATATCATTTTTTCTCTAAAAACAATGCTCATAATTATCAAGACTCTCTACAAAACTCAAGGTGAAATTAATTAGATAATCACAATTATATTTATTTGATGTTTTTTTCTATCTTCTTTGTATTTTATACTAATATTGTAAGGTTGTTTTTCAGGTGTATTTTTAACAATAATATCTTGCACCACTTCTTTAAAATATTTAACTGAAGCATCTTGTTGCGTTATCTTTAAAGCTCTAATTATAAGCTCTGTTTATTTGATAGTATTTTAGTCCATCTCATCATTAATACCAATCAATTTCTTTTTCCTATAAAACATAGCTTACTCATCAAAAGTCACATCCATATTAGTAATAAATTATAAATGACCTGGATCAACACACCATAATCGATATGTCTTCACATTAGATGCATATTCTAGGAATATGCATTTCATTATTTTTTACCAATTCATCTTTCTTAACATGAGTATAAGCATAACAATCAAATAATCTTAGTTTAGAGTAATCAACATGAGAACCATACATACCTCATATGTAGTCTTCAACTCTATTTATTTTTTGTGAAGATCTATTTATTAGATAACAAGTCATATTAATTAGCTTAAAAGTCTTTTGACAATCTAACTTATAAAAGCATGCAACATGCTTTTTCCAAAATTGTCATATCCATGTGTTTTGTAATTGTATTTTGTTATGATGTATTCATAATGGTATGATGTCTAGCAATTGTTTTATTATTATAACACTCATCAAACTCACTTGTGAGGAATTATTAACCATTATCAGTTTTAAGCATTTAATCTTCTTACCAGTCTATTTCTCAATCAAGCCTTTCCATTTCTTGAAGGTGAAAAACCCATTATTCTTGTTTTTGGAGAAAATATACCCAAATCTATACAAAATAGTCATCAATAGATATTATGTCACACCTTTTAACAAAACAGAAGAAGAACCCCAAAGGTTGGAATGAATATCCATAATACCATTGGTACAATGAATAGCCATATTGAATTTCACTTTACATTGTTTACCATAAATATAATGCTCATAAAACCCAATTTACCTATATTCTAACCACATAACAAATCTTATTTACTTAAATTTATTATTTGCCTCTCACTCATGTCTTATCCATATATGTCATAACTGATTTGAGATATTATTTAAATTAACTATAGATGATACATTAACAGTATCAATAGTCATTAAACCTTGAAGATGGTAGACTACTGACTAACTTTATTTTCACCATAACAAGAGCACCTTTACAAACCTTTAAAACTCCACATTTAGCACAATAGTCATAACTTTAAAAATCAACAAGACCCAAAAAAATTAATTTTTTCTTTATTATTGAAACATTTTAAATTTTTAGTGTCCTAACAATGCTATCATACATACTAATTTGAATTGTGCTCAATCCAACAATAAAAAGACATTTGTTGTCTTATAATTAAACAATACCATTAATACTTTTATAAGTGTCAAACAAGCTTCTATTAGGACAAATATATAATGTGTAAGTGAAATTAAGAATCCATCAATCTTTGGAGATAAAAAAAAAACACTTTTAGCATCATTAGAAATCTCCCCTTCATCAACATTTGCAACTTCATAGGTTTTCTTCTCTCTGACAATTTTTTTATAACTCCACAGGACTTAAGAAAATTATAAAATCTTTAAACTTAAACTATCCATTCTACATAATAAAGCATCAATAAAATTATCATAAGAGGAAGGAAACAAACACAGTATAATCCAAGTTTGATCCTCATCTTCAACCTTAAAATCAACATTTTGTAAATTTAAAATTACCATATTAATTTCATCAAAATAGTTTTTAATAAGTATACTTTTTTTCATCTATAAAGTACACCATTGATGTTTCAGATAAAATCAGTTCATATTGATTTGGTTATGTAAAGAGTTTTCAACTTTGTCCATAATCCAATAATTGTAGTCTCCTTAACAACCTTTATCAGAATTTCATGAGACAAATAAACAACCTTTATCAGAATTTCATGAGACAAATGAAATTTAGCATTATATGCCTATTCCATGAGATCTTATTTCTCTTTAACATTCATTCCTTTGGGTATATTATCTACACCTTTCATTACCTTATATAAACCTTTTTGAACTAACAAAGTATGCATCTTAATATATCATATATTGAAGTCGCTCCTACTATTAGATTTATCTACTTCATACTTCATTGTTGATGTTGCTTTTATAGTCATCGAGAAAGTCAACAAATAATTAGGCAAACTTTCATATCAATTTATTATCGAAACAACCTTAGAATCTCAAACCAATTGACAAGTAGAGAAATATAAATCAATTATTTTTTTTGTTATCATCTAGTTTAGTTAGGGATAATTTGGTGCTTTAATAAATAAAAAATAACTAACATGTGTCCATTACTATTTTTGAATGGTGCACATATATGATTCTAGTGGTAAAAAACATGGTTTTGGGATGGCATCCGATTCATCTTAGAGGTTCCTCTATGAACTAGAGGCATGTATAATCAATAAACCTTTGGTTTGATACAGATTACCATTTTTTTCTTTTATTTTTTTTCTTAATTTTTTACAACCTTCCTTCCAAGCTTTCAAACCTTATATTTAATTTTCCTTCATTTTGATTCAATTCTTTTTTTTTATTATTTAAAATAATTTAAGAGAAATTACCCCGAGCATCTTGTAGTTTACTATATTTTTACATGTTGCCTCTGTTGTTTAAATAAAATACATAAAACATCCCAATCAAAAAAACTCTTAGATCAATAAAAATGAAGCAATAGATAAACAAACCAATTAAATACATAACAAAGCCACCCATTTCATGCTAATGATGAAAAATAAACAAAAAACAAGGAATCATAGATCCAACATATAATTATAAAGGATATAGTTAGTTGTTAAAATTATAAGTAAAAAAACATATACTTATATGATATATATTCTAAACACAAAAATCACCATAGTATGATCATGAGGAATAATCTCAAGGAATATCTTGTTCTTCTCTTCAACCAAAACAATTTCTAGTTTTTAATGATTAAACCAACTTCTATATCGATCTTGTTACATTGCATAGAAGAAAATGTAAAAATATAGTATTTGCTCACTCTAAAAACTTTCAAATCTAACAGCAAGAATCATAGATTTCACCACAAAGTTCTCTAGATATTAGGTTGCAGAGGTCAATTGTAAAATCTCTTAATCAAGGTTTTTGAGTTTACTATATTAAAGGTTTATTTTTTTATAGTTAATTATTTTCAAATATTTTTTATGATTTATTTTATGTTGTTGGTGTTGGTGTTGTCATCTACTTTTTAAATTAAGTTATTAGATTATCTGATCTTATAATCAAGTTAGTGACTTCATTATCAAAGCTTTTTTTTGCATCTTTTTTTGAGCTTACTATCATGCGAACATCCTTTTTCATATTAAATTTTCTATCTTATGAGATTAAATATCTTGATGTATACATGTATTTTGATATTTATTAATTTTACTTTTAGTTATCATTAACGATTTTTTTCTTTATTTATTAACATACATATTTCTTGATTTATTTAATTACATGTATGAATGAACTTTTCAATCTATATATATATATATTTTTTATAAATGAAAAGGCATTGAAAAAATTAGTATATATAGTTTTTTATATAAAAATAAATATTTGACTCAAAATGGGGCTAAAATAGCTACTTAAAAGGCTAAAGTTTGTGGCTGGACCGACATGGAATATGAGACTTTTAAATTGACTCGAATACGCAGAAAAGGGAACCGCACACAACGATGATAACATTAAGCAATGAAAACGAATATACATTCAAGATTGTTTCTTTACTTTATTTTTCATTTTTACTCGCTGGACGATTTTTCGAGGTTGGCATATTATATTTCATGCGTAAAAGACCAGCTAAATGCCTTCCCCTCCCCCTTTCAAACTACTCATCTTCCTTTAAACCGGCAGCAAAATTTGAGAAAACCTCAATTTAGTCCTTAACCGATTTGTCAATTCTCAATTGTCCCAAAACAAATAATTTTATCATTTGATCCCAAATGTTTCAGACTTTCTCAATTGGGGTTTTCTGTCAATTTTTCTCTCCATATTATACTATATACTAAAAGAGATCAGGGTTCGGTTACTGTAGTATGTGAAACAAATCACTGTGGATTACAATAATGTTACTCAGTTTTCTGTTCGGTTCGGGTCGTTCGGTTCGCTGTTTTTATGATATATAATTATTCTTTCACATTCAGATACAACAAAAGGCTTGTAGCTCAGTGAAAAACAGGCGCGCCTGTTTCTAAGGAGGGCAGGGGTCGAACCCCTGCCTAACGCGTATTATGCATTATTTATTTTGCTTATAATTTTATTTTCATTTTTTGTTTGCTTTTTTGCTATTTTTTTCATTTTTCTTTCTTTTGATTGTTTTTTATTATTTTTATTTATTTATTTTAACGTCAAATTATTTTTTTTGCTTATAATTTTATTTTATTTCATTTTTTGTTTGTTTTTTTGTTAAAGTTATTGACTTTTTTTCTTTGAATGAATTTTTTCTCTCATTATTAACGCAATAAAAATAATAATTTTAGTTTTTTTTTCTTGCTTCCTCTTTTTTTTAATGTTTTTGATTTTTTTCGTCGGGGTAACTTAATAATTTTATTGTTTTAGCAGTAATAGTAATGATATTTTTAGATGTTAAGGCTTCAATGTTCCTGTTATTATAATAGGGTGTGTTGATGTGTTTTATTATATCAAACCTTGCATGTATAGATGTTATACTTTATTTGATTTTTTTAATTTTTTCATTTGATTGAAATTGATAATGCATTTGGTTTTGTTTTCGGCCCATATACTTTTGATTTTTGATTTCAATTCCTTTAATTTTTTATAGTTCTTAAATAGTTCATATTTTTATCTATGTTTATATATACATGTCTTTAGTTTTGGTTTTTAATTTTTATTATTTTCTCTTTTATTGAGATAACATTTTTTCCAAAAACAATTTTCTTATATTTTAGTGTGTTTATGATCATTTGAAAATTGAAATTTCTTATTTGTTTTCCTTTGTTTTTCCTTTTGGTTTTTTTATTAGTTTTTTTTATATATATATTTTAATGTCAAATGATTTTTTTAGCTAATAATTTTTACTTTTATTCATTTTTATTTTGTTTGCTCTTTTGTTAAAGTTTTTGGGTTTTTTATTCTTTTATTGAATTTATTTTCTTATTATTCACGAAATAATAATAATAATAATAATAATAATAATAGTTTTAGTGTTTTTTTTGCTTCCTCTTTTATTAATGTTTTTGAGTTTTTTCCTCCTCGGAATAATTTAATAATTTTTATTGTTTAACAATAATAGTAATGATATTTTTAGATGTTAAGCCTTCGATGTTATTGTTGTTATAATAGGATGTGTTGATGTGTATCATTATATCAAATCTTGCATATATAGATGTTATATTTTATTTTTGAACTAGCAAAATCTATTAATTGTTTCAATCCCAATAATTACTTGGCCCGCAACGTAGTGCAAACAATTAACTAGTTCTATGCTATAAAAGGTGTTGATTTGGAAAAAAATTGATTAAAGGATCCAACTGAGAAATGTTTATGGATGTAATTGATAAAATATTTATTTGAGGATTTAACTGAGAATTAGATAATAAGTTAGGGGCTTATTTTGATACCTCTTTTAAAATCATATACTTTGAATTTCCCCTCTTGACCTTATCCCTCTCCTTTTCTTTTTCTTTTTCTTTTTAATTTGTTGGGGGATAAGGTGGGCCGAGCACAAAGAAGCACTAATTAAGACTGGACAATTTATGCAAGAAGAAGCTTTGCATAATAGAATATGCAATAAAAAACAGCAAAAAAGTGGAATCAAGAATGGTAAAGCGGAATGGAGATTGAGAAGAGGAGCACGAGCAAAAATAGAATTTGTGACCATACTTTTATTCCCTTAGTTATACATGTGTGTGTGTGTGGTGATACTTCTATATCATATGAAGAAAACACCATACCACCATATAAATATGATTATGAATTGTAATTTTAGAAAACTAAAGTCTAGGGTAAAATGAAATTTTACATATGATTTGCTTGTCATTTTTATTTTGATTTGGGGTATAATGATATATTTTTTGAACAATAAAATCCCTTCAATACTGATAAAAGCAAAAACAATTCATATAATAAGTCTCCAAGGGTTTTTTTGAGATTTTATTTTTTAGCACAATGAATTTACTAGAATAACCTTAGTTTCAAATTTAATTAAGGTTTCTTTGGGGACATATTTTGTAATTTGAACTAATTTTTTGCTATAATAAAGTTGTTTGAGGGGTAAATTAGTTTTTCACAATAATTAAAAAATATTTTAAAAAACATTGTCAGGCATGTGAGAGAAGTTGCGTCACTTCGACAACATGTGTGTTGTGTAGAGCTTCAAAATTTGCTTTTGTTGTGTCATTTGATTCCTCTTGATATTCTTTTTTCTTAAAATGCATTGGATGTTTATTTTTTGTGGATAAATTATTACTTGTGGTGTTTTTTTCCTTTGTTCTCTCTCTTTTCCCTTGAGATTTATGCTAGTCATTTAAAATTTTATATCAGTCTTCTTGGTTGGGTATATTTAAAAATCAATTTTTATTGTTTTGAATATAATTTTTTTCTTAGCCCTTTGAGAAGTCCTTGTTCTTGTTGTTTTTGGATTTTTAAATTTTAACCCTTTCCTTGTTTAAACTTTCAATTATTTCAATCTCATCATTTGATCAAAATTCTTGAAATTTTTACATTTGGTCCTTTTTGGTGGTTTCTTCTTTAATTTTTTATAAAATTGATTTTTCTTTTCAATTTAGTCCTTTAATCCAAAAGTATTCATCCTCTATTTTTATAATTTGGTCCTTATTTTTTTAATCCTTTTTATTTGTCATTGATTTTTTTTTTCAATTTTATTCTTTGATATTTGATTTATTGAGATTTGGGTTTCATGATTTCTTAAGATTAGGTGTTTCCAGTCAAGAGGCTTGAGTCACATGCTATTTTTTTTTACTTATTTTCTTTTTCAATCTCATTACTGCCATTGATTATTATGTTATATAGAATAGGCTTCATGGTTTTCTTCATCCTTCTTTTTATAGGATATCATTATCCAACTTGTAGGTTTGACAAATTGATCCAAGTGGAGAACATTTTTTTTTGGCTTTTAATTATTGTTTTTTTAGATCTTTTTGTGTGATTGATTATTATTTTAATTATATCTTAAATGTTTGATCCAAGTGGATGATCCATGTCCCCTGGAAATTGCTAAACTACCCCCGGTCTGGTTTGTCTTCGTTTGTTGTTTTTGGGGGCTATTTTTGTAGTTTTACTATGCAACAAATCCGGAAATACTATTTGTGTCCCTTGAAAAATTCGAAAATACCTTGTTCCCGGGGGCTAAAACTTTTCGGTCCTAGAGATAAAATGGTCGATTTACTGTAGCAATTTACAGTGAACTGTGTTTAGGTGAACAATAACGAAATGAACAGTAAATCACGACATTTATATTTTAGTTAATATATAACAAACAAAAAAAAGGTTAATTCCAAGTGTTGTAAAGACAGTCCCTTTCAAACAATCAAGTACAATAATTCTCGGATTAATTTGGGAGGGCACGGATGAGAATATTTTTGCATATTAAAAAAAACTTGGCGGTGGGCTGGAATCCAAATCATACTCAATTATCACTGTTAAGTTAAACTGGTCCCTGGCAATATGGTCATCTGCAGATCTTCTTTTCAATATTTAATGGTCGCGCTGCTTTTTTTATTCATAATCCTTTCACTTTCTTTTTTTTCTGCGAATATCATAATCCCCTTTGTAATTAATAGTGTAGGCATGAAGCATAATTCAATTTTCTTTCGGGGTAAAAAGTAAGTTGACATGTAGTTGATCAAACCTCTCACATCCACACATATTTGAATAGATTTTCTTCGTATCTTAACTGAGTTTTACATCTTTTTTTTTGTTTTTAAATGAGACTGGTTCTATATATATAAATATGCTCTCGAATGACTTGTCATTGTTTTTCAAAAGTTTTTTTTTTTAAATTGATTTTCTTTTTATTTTTTACCATAAATTAAAATTTTATGTGTTTTTAGATCATTTTTATATACTAATTTAAAAAATAAAAAAATATTATTTTAATATATTTTTAAACAAAACATATATTTAAAAACAACTTAAACTACACTCCCTAGCCGTCATTAAAAAAACTGCCATTTGCATGGACGATTATTAATAGCGTATTTTATGATATATATATATATATATATAGACACACACACACACTCGTATTTTATGAGTTATATACGAATCTTGGTTCATAAGACTTCAACAGTTGATTAGCTGGAGGAAAGCATAAAGAGCTCCTTCCTTAACAAGAACCAAAACTTTACCCTAGCTGCACCCGATATTTTATTCCTTCGGCATCGTTTCAAATCTAAGCAACTCTTTTGACTAACGAGAAAGGAAAATCCCATTGATCATGTTGTGCTTAGAGAATACAATGAGATGTGTTTCCCCCCCCCTCTAACTCGAACCCTAAATATTTAAATTAATCACCTATATTCTTTCCTTTTCTTTTTCCTTCTCATGTGAATGAAGTTGCTGAAATAATCCTAAAAACTAAGTAGAAGAAAAAACTAAAAACATTGCTATTACATGTCAATTAGGGCTTTAGGTTATTTCATCTTAAATAAATAAAAAAATAAAAGTAAGAAAATGAAATTTGTTTCCTAGAAAAAGCAAACCCATTATAAGCACGCGTATAAAATTTATTCCATTTTTTTTTATCAAAAACTTGGAAGGAAACACTGCTTAACGTAATTTATTAATATTTTTATTTATTATTATTACTATTATGAATATGAATTAGTTGTTGTTAGATAATAATATAAATCATTCATTAATGTAATTTAATAATAATTTTTTATTTGTTTCAAATTATTTTTTTAAGTTTCTAGATTATTTTAATATGCTGATATCAAAATTAATTTTTTTAAATAATAATCATTTAATTATACTCACAAACACCGGAATACATTTTTATAAGAAGTCAAGTTCAATTTTTCTTTCAAGCACTATAACAGGGAAACAAACCCTCAAAACATCTGTTTCAATGTCCTAATCAAGTGGTCTGATAAAATAAAATTCCTTTTACGGATGCATTATGATTTCTACTCCTGACCATAAGTGAGTGAAAGACAACTTCTTTTTTTGAAACAGCAGGGTAGACAATCAGACCACCGTTTTCATGTGTTTGAACGCAGGAGGGGTATGTATACATGTAAGAAGGAGAGTAGAAACCAGTTACATTGAGGCACGTGTATTTGTTTAATTTATAGTACAATCTGATATTTTTTATTTACAAATTATCAAAATGTTTTTTCAGTTTTTTTAAATTGTTTGTTATCAGCACACAAAAATTATTAATTTAATATTTTTTAAGATAAAAGTTCAATAAATACCTTGAAAAATTCACAATATTTGTAAAAATGTAATATAAAATGTAGAATAGAGTAATCTTATATATCTATCAGATCAGATCCTATCTGCAGCTTACTCGGTTCCTCTAGGACTTGGAGATTAGATACTCTTTAAATTGTTAAAAAAAACAAGGGGGCCAGGGTCATGTTTGTCGCTATATTTTAAAAGCATTTTTAAAACAATTGAAAGTTTTCTTATTTTTAATTAAATTATTTTACTATTTTTAGATATTTTCAAATATTAATATTATAAATAATATCTAAGAAAAATAATATTTTAATATATTTCTAAATAAAAAACAATTATCTTACCACAAAATTAGCGGTGACCTGACTGGAATGCTTATCTGATTCCGTACCTCACTTATTATTATTATTGATTTTTCTTTTTTTGGGGGGTGGAATCTTGACAGAATCTTCTGAATTGTTCCCATTACTTGGGGCTGTTGTTAATAAAAGACTCTCTCTCTCTCTCTCTGGGTCATGCTAAAGTTAAGTAGGTGACTAAGAAAGAAGTGTTGACCTCTCTCTAGAAGACAATGTGTTCTCCTTTTGCAACATGAGATATTGGCAAAATCCATGATTGGTGGGGGCTGTTGATTTTCAATGCCCACCCCGTGTGGAGACCAGTTTCTGTTCCTTGCCTACCCTAAACCTTGAAAAGTGCCCCACAGTTTGGAAAGCTTTTGCCCACTAATAGTCCAATAGTATGGTTTTCCTCGTCTCGCCCACCCTCTGTTTTAGGGTACCCTACAATCATTATTAAGTTATAAGCATACGAATTAGCAATGGCCATTACAATTACAAATTATACTACAGGGTGTATATATTTCACTAAATCAATCCACTTTTCAATTTCATTATCAGACCTTTTTTTTCCAGATTTGATTGCCAAATTGTTGTCATTTGTTCATGACCAAGTAT
Organism: Salix arbutifolia; assembly: GCA_025169955.1. Taxonomy (NCBI): domain Eukaryota; kingdom Viridiplantae; phylum Streptophyta; class Magnoliopsida; order Malpighiales; family Salicaceae; genus Salix; species Salix arbutifolia. The sequence continues at coordinate 12,271,257 of CM045903.1, forward strand.
AAAATAAATAAAAAATCCTTCACCAATCTCAAATTTGGACGAGAAAGTTGTTTTTGTCGGCAAACCTTTTATTTTCTTCTTTCATAGTCCTTATAGTTTTTGAATTTTTTGTTTTTTATCTAAAAATTCATTTTATTTATTTTTTAGTTTAAGAGTTTAAGAGAGTATAGAGAAATTTGTTGGGTTATGGTGAAGGAGAAAGAAAGTCACCGGCTAACAATATTCCAATGATAAAAAAAAATATAAATTTTGATGTCAAGGAAATTCATTCGACAATAAAAATTACATCATAGTGTTTTTAGACCTTCAAAAACTTACTTGAGAAAAAAGATGGAGGCTTAGAGTGAATTTTTTTCAGTTTGATTTGTATTTATAAAATAATTTAAGGGTGCATATTGATTTTTTGTGATATTTATTAGATGCTTTGGATTAAAATGTGTGAAAATAGATATTTTTAGAAGGAAAAAAAACAAAGTTCTAAATTTCTTACCATCTTTATAGTGTATGATAGGATGACATGTCATTTTCCCTTGTAGGCCTTGACCCTTTTGTATTTCTATAGTGTGTTTTTAATAATATGTATGTGTATTTAAATGCACTATAAAAAAAATATTATATTTTAATTATTACTTAATATCAGAATGTTTTTCATATAATGTTATAGGTTTTTATTTTCCAGCTATTGTGTGCCCAATATGTAAAAAAAACTCATGAATATCCCCATCAACATAAAATCTATGTTTTTATTTAATATGTTTAACAAATTTTTCTATAATTTTATTACATTTATCATTCTTTTTCTTTAATCATATACAAAATACCAAGACCTTGTTTCAATGTTATATTTTTAAATTCTTTTAGGACTGTAATGGATTTTTGTTTAGAAAATAGTGCTTGATAATTACAAAACATTCTAGCATTGAGTTGGTCTTCAATTGTGCAAGTGTCTATTTGTTTTTTTTATCATATTATTAAATAAAATATAAAGTTATTAAATCCAACTAAGTCTATGATCCAGATCATAAGTTTGGAGGATTAGCCAAGATTTTTTTTTTGTTAAACTAAGTGTTTTTTTATTTAATTTTATCATTCAATATTGAGTTTACTAAGAATTTTGTTTTATAATATGTTTCAATTTTATATATATATATAGTTATTGTGGTTTCTAACAAACATTCTAATTTTAATTTGGTGATCGATTTTATAAGCATCTATTTTTTTATCATAAAATCAAATAAAAAATAGTTTCATGAAAAAATAAAGTTATTAAATCTAGCGTAGTGCATGAATCAAGTTGCAGGTTTGACATGATAAGTTAGGTTAATCTAATATATCATTGTTTCAGTGTTTAGATAAAAAAAAAATATCATCTTGGAATATTTTTAAAACCAAACTATGTGTTTACCAGTCATCAAAATTGTCCTTAAATTTGACAAGTCAACTAGGATCGCATTAATAAAACTTTGATATAATTTAATTTGAAGCTAAAAGAAATCAAAAGTTGAGTCAACAAATTTTAAAATTAATATTTTTATAGATAAGATTTAATAATACTATTAAAAAATTCCCACAACCTAAATAATTTTTTTTATTCAAAATATACACCAAGAAAGATAAAAAGAACATTCGATAACCATTATATTATTCAACCTCAAATTGTCCTTTCTTTCTTCTTTATTAGGCTTTCTCCATTCAAAAGCTATAAGCTCCACTTCCTTTCTTTTTTAAAATAACCATAAATTAGTGGAGTTAGAATTGTTTTGGTTGGAGAAACCAACAATAATGCTTTAGGATTAGATAATATTATTATATTCTATTGTTTGATTTAGATTAATCATTATGAAAAGGGTGGGTTCAAAAAAGTTAAAAGTTGGAGGGTTAAAGTATAAGTTTTTATGTTGATGGGTCATGATGTGCAAAAATGAAGAACCTCTTTGAAATTCTTGCTACAATTGAGGGAAGGTTTTTATTTTTGGGCCTCCAAGATCCCAACTTTGCCCCAGCAAAACCCAATGGTCTAAAATAATTAAGTAGAAATCTATAGCGAGTGGGGTTTTTTTTCTAAGTATAAAACACAATTTATTGTTAATTGTTATTGAGAGATTAATTCATTTTTCTGAAGGGAGAAAAAAGTGTTTTTGTGATAAGGGTTATTTGGTTTTTTTTCCAGTTGTTTATTGGCAATTACAAAATTATTTGGATGTATATTCATTTTTTTTTGTGCAAAGTTAAAATATGATTTCACCTTTTCTTAATAATTTCTTGAACTATTGACCAATGATGATTAAAAGTTAGAATATTTATTTATCATAGAGGTAAAAAAAAGTAGAGTTGTTGACCTAGATTTTTTATATTTTAGAATACAATAAAAATATGATTAAACTCTCAGAGAAGATAGAGATTAAGGCATGCATTTAGGGATATTTATGTACTTTCAAGATTTTTTACTTCTTCTAAAGTTCATAAAGGGTACTGTAGTATTTTTAGGTTGGGGGACTATTTTTTATTTGAAAAAACTTCTAGCATGTGGTATACATGCAATAATAAGTGGGAATCACCTATGGTGTTTGAGTGGCACATGTAGTGTTATATGTTGCCCAAACTTGTTATTGGATGTGTGATCATATTATTTTTTTATAAGGTGGTGTATGACAGTGAATGATGATCAATTTGCTGTTGTTGGTCATTTTTCCCCTTTCTGATTATTTTCCCTTTTTTTATGTTAAAGTTTAATTGAATTATAATTTTGTCATTCAATCAAAGTTTTTATTGTTTTATTGTTTGTAATTTAGATCTCTTCTTTTGATTTCTTTTTTCTTTTTTTAAAGTGTATTTATTTTAATCCTCCAATTTAATTTTCTTATTCTCTCTAATTTATTTTTAATTTTAATTTTCTTCCTCAACATTCTTTTAATCATAATATTTGTATGATTCTTTTTTTTTATCCTGTTTCATCCTTCCACCTTTCACTTAATGGGGAGTGGGCTTCAAATGTTTTTTTATTTGCGTTGATTCCAATTTATTGACATGAGTAACAAGTTTGACATGTTCATGTTGTACAAAAACTTTTTTTATATGATTTTATCATTGAATATTATTATTACTCTTAAAAAAAATGAGTTTTTAAAATGATTTTGTTAGTATTGAATTTTTGAATAATTCTTTTCATTTTATACATGAGAGCTTTATTTTATAAAATAATATATTTATATATATGGTCTTGCATAATTTCTTTTATTTTATTCAATCAAATCACAATTTGTTTATGTTTCGATTATTTTTATTTTTATTTTAATAAACAAATTCAGTAGAAACAAATGAGTAAATATCTCATTTTACAACTACATCCACCTCTCAATTTCTATTTTTTTTCTTTTGGTTTATTTTATCAGATGCTTTTCCATGAATATTCTGATTTAGACTTTGATTTTTTTTAGAAAATAACCTGTATCCCTAGATTTTTTTTATAAAAGAAATTATCACTCCCAACATACATGGGTTAAATTGCTTTTTTTTCATCATGATTTTACCTTTTTAAAAAGGAATTATGAAGAAGGTTTCACCACTATAAGCATCTTGTTTTAAAACTTGTTTATTCTTTGTATTGAAATTAGAGTTCGTAACTTATAAAATTCTCTAAATATTAAAGATATGAGCTTGAGATTGTATATAAGAACTTACAATAACGACAATATACTCTATTTTAATAGAATATATTATTAGTTATCAACTCATTGCAAAAATATTTTAATTTGAAACCCTTAGATTAATTGAATTCAATTCAAATGTTTTAATAAAATCTTATATGTTTGGAATTCTTTTGAGTCAAGAATTGAATTTTGAATGGAATTTGATTTCTAAAAATATTATAAAAAATAACCAGATATCAACCAATCGGATTTATAGTTTTAAAATAAATAAAAAATATAGTTAAAACTAACATTTTTAAAATATCCATCTAGCTCTCTTTTTTATTTTCTATATTACTTTCATTATTTTTATTCAAATGTTTCTTTAAACGAGAATAATATAGAAAATAAAATAAGTTGAATTTAATTACAGTGAAGAATTAATTTCAAATAAGGTAATAAAATATTTTTGCAAACTCTTATTAAAATGAACGATCGAGATGGATAAACCCATAATTTCATATTTTCTCTACCATCTTCAACAACACAAAAGGTTTCACGGTGAACAAAAAACTTTAGTTCGACTGTAAGTAAGGAATTTTATTGCATATTCGTGATTGGTGAGTTTATTTGGCTCTCTTCAGTGTGGAACTCTCAACTTCCTGTTATGAGTTCGGGATGGCAACGAGGAAGGAGGAGGAGCAGAAGATGTCTGACCAGGTCAACGCAGAAACTAATCCCTCCTGGATGAAAATGTGTGCTGGAAGTAGAAGCAGGTGGTGCTGCGGCAGTGGCCAAAGGATTGCAGACATAATTCGTGATGGCAACAGCAGGCACCTTAAAAGAAATATCTGGTCTCATGTGTGCTGTGGCATGCTGATTGGTTTGAATAAGAAGAGTACTATAATTACCAGAAGAAGAACCATACTTAGAATATCTCGACTAAAATTGGATAGGTTATAATTTATATTATTTTTTAATATATTTTTTTACATAAAAACTATTTGAGCTTGAAATTTATATAAACTTGTATTATTTTGTGCTTGATTTTTATCAAATAAAATGAGAGTGGTGAGATTCAAACTCGTAACTGTTAAGTCAACAAGATTCTGATACCATGTTAAAAAATCATCTCACTTAAAAGTTTAAACTATTAAATGAAATTCTAAAATATGATTTATATTATTCTGCAAAGATTGACAGGATTGAGAAGGTGGTTTTCAATTTTGAGTGAACGGGAACAGAAGCAGATTGAGGATAATTGTGTTAATGCAAAAGGAAACCGATCTTCGTCCGATTCAGCGTGTCTGGAAGCGAAAATATTTCCTGTAGAGGCATCTAGACATTGATGTGCACTAAAAAATTTATGCTGGTTGCATGGTCTTAGTAGAGGATACCAGGAGAAGGGTGGCGCGCCGAAAGATATGGAAACAGGGTTGCAACGATCCAATCCATTCAGGGCTTCGGCCTTGCTCAAACGAGTTAGGGAGTGATAAGCTGCACATCAAATGTCCTGAGAAAATAGCAATCTGGATGCATATTATGTAATTTGTAAAACGAAGAAAGATTTGAAGAGTAGATGAAGGTAGTTGATGTATGATACAGGAGTAAGAAGGGAAGGTCCCCGTACATCAGAATGCACCGATTCAAACGCATCAGTACTACGATGTCATGTGGATGACAAACTTACTCTCTTGCTCTTGCTAAGATGGCAGGAAACAAATTTATTCTTAGCACGAGATAAACACGGTGAGGGAAAAGCCCTTGTGATTTTTAACACCAAATCGCAGCAGGGATGACCTAGTCTGGCGTGCTGCAGATCAACCTTTTCACTAAGATGAGCTTGAGGAGGAAGTCTCGCTGTATTCAGAAGCTTATAGAGATCATCTTCAGTCCTTGCAAAAGTATCGTCCTGGTAATCTGGTCCTTCACAAGACAATCCAAGGCATGGAATTCAAAGAAACGTGAATTTTCTCTGGTGTGAACTGATGTTAAGGATGTAGTAACATCAGGTACATGCAAAGTATTGCTTCGGACTAAATCGAATATGACCGAATTTGAAGTTTAACTTGCAGATTGTAAGGAAGAGAGCCAAAAGGCTTGTTCTAAAGCCTTCCATACCTGGAATGAAGAAAAGGCCCATGCACAAGGAAAGATATCTTCAGAAAGAGAAGAAAGTAGCCAGGACAGGAGTGTCTAATCCAGTCATCAAATGCAGAATCAGGTGGTAGGATTGAGAATTTCTTGTGGTGGTTCAGGATTCTTACCGTCCATATACCCAGTGAGATTCTGATTACTCAAGAGAGGAAGAAATTGAGTTTTCCAGGACGCGGTCGGTTGAAGAGAGTTTGATGGAGAATGAGTGATTAAGCTGTGAAAAATGTGTACGATTTGTTTTTCAAAATATTTTTTTATTTATTAATATATTATAATAATATTTTTTATTATAATTTTTAAAAAATTATTTTTGATATTAAGTTAAAAATATTTAAAAAAATCATTTAAAATAAAAAAAAAAAAACTTTTTGAATGATTGCTGAACACCCGTAATAAGAGATGTCGTTGAGGCAATGGTGGCGTGTGTCGTAAATTCAGACAATAGTGCCTCTAATAACACACAACTATACAAAGGGGTGTCGGAATTCAAAAACGATTTCTATTTCGAACATCTTTTAACTTAACCATGCTGGATCAATAGCTTAGGAATGGTGTAGAAAAATTAATAAATGCAATTCATTGTTATTTCGTATTAATTGTTGTAAATCTTTTTCTTGACTAAGGTTTTGAAAATGATTTTATATTATTCTAAATTAAACTTATTCAAATGAAATTTTTCTGAACTCAAAATTTGTACATACCTATGATAAAATTATCAGATATTTAATTTTACAACATAATTTGAGAGAATGAGTGGTATATTTAATTATTCATCAAGTTTTGGGTATCTAATATATATTCATTATCTCTATTATTTATTAATCAATAAAATAGTTTTGTGTGTGTGTGTGTGTTTTATGTAATATTTTATGTAATATTGAGGTATGTATATATAATATTATATTAAAAAAATATAAATATATTATATATGTATATATATATATATATATTGGTTTAGGTTCATACCAATTTTAGGTTTGTTTAACAATACCTATACCCTACATATTATCCATGGAATTCATAATACTTCGATTTACCCAAATAAAAATAGATTAAACTCATTCTTAAATCTTATAATCCTATAAAACATCTCCTGAAAGAATAAATCAGGGCCGTGTGACCCTTTCATGGTCCAGATCCTGCTACACAAACATCAAAGCATAACAAGCCGTAGACGCTGTTTTTAGTGGCAAGAGACAAGTTTGAAAATACAGTATTTTACAACGTTTTTTTACATAAAAATATATAATTTTTATTTTTAAAATTTATTTTTAATTTTAACACGTTAATCTAAAACCAATAAAAATAATAATTTGAAAAAACAAAATAAAAAATAGTGAAAGAACAGTTCAACCACAACGCAAGGCAGGCCCAAAAGTTCCAATAAAAATGGGATCCTTGATTTATACCCAAAAAATTCAGCCATCTAATTTGCAGCTCCATGTCATTGAACCATCCCCACAAAATTAGGGGATTGTTGACGGTATCAAGCTGGAACAGCTTGTCCTCTTGAGGTGCTAACCAAATTTCTGCCACTATCATAAAGTAGTCTTCATCTCTATTTGAACCAACCATCATCAGTCTACAGGGATAAATCGTACGCAAAAGCAAATCTACCTCTGAGAGAACATGCGGGTAGTAGTTGTGAAGCCTGACAACAGCAAATCAACCAAAATTCACCTGCACAGTGACCGAATTAATTCCTTCAAAAACTGGTATTATATTTTTTTTTCCCCATAAGCCCATTGACAGCAAGGCATACATGTATAGTACACAAACTACAACTAAATTGACCAAAGTATATTATTATTAACAGATGCAGCTGAGCAAGACTAAAAAAACTCTTCGCAACAAAGCTCGCGCAGGGGTTGGTTACACCAGACCCCATAAAACACCTTGTGGAACTATCATTAACTCTTCAGGAAAAGCACTGCCAGGCTGTGGCCACAAAATCAAGTCATTACTGCAATATCATAGGAACTTGCAAGCAAGTTTATCACTTGGTAAACCCATTTGACCGCAATGCAAAGAGTACTGTCTTGTTGTAATGTGATGAAAAACCTTGTTGAAATTCTGACCACAAAATAGAGCTCAATTCCCACATGAGATTCTGAAAAGGAGCGCAGCAAAATTGTAAGATCTCTCTTGTAGTTGCGTGTATACTTAAAAAGTACAAGGAAGTTAAAAGATGTTACATCGAATGGCAATTATCATTGCAAATTAAAAACAATCAAAGACATCCAAAAACAAGGCAGCTACAACTCCATAAAATGAGATCCCCTGAGGCCTTAACAATAGATTTTCAAGGAAGATTGTAATAATCAAAGCAAAGTAAGAATCTGATGAGCAAAGTACAAATTTCTAGTTTTAGAGAAGAATAATCATCCATGGAAGATTTTGAGTCATCAGAAATGTTAGCGTGATGTTACTACACTGCACAACTTAATAAAATATTGTTAATCGCCTTCAGCTACAAAAACATTGCCCTGGTGATAAAACTCTGCAATTTATATGTTCTATATTGTCAGAGCTAAGTGAATTGGTTTGGAAATTTACAGCACCCTTCCCTTTTGAATCAAGTAAATTTTAACATTCAGCTAGCACAGGCTTTAAATTCAGTTTACAACGCCATAGCTGTTTTCTCACTTTAAATATGTCACCTAGCTACAACATCCTAAGATGACTGCAGAATGCCCAACTCTGAATGCATGAGCTATAGAAGAATATAGTAATGTAGGGGGGAGCCATAATAATTCACAAATTCTCATGAAGAAAATGAAATTACTTGGTAAACTTTTGTGCTACCTAAGAACACCAGAACAAGCATTGTCATTAAAGAATAAATTGAGATTCAAGATGAAATAATGACTGAATGCCGTTAAGAAAATTTTAAGAAGCCCTGCATTGAGTGGGTCCTGTTGACTACAAACACAAGAAAATATGACAATTGCATGATACAAAACACAAGAAAATCAAGAGGCTAAGTATCTACATTTCACACTTTGTAAGAGAAAACAAAGCAGATGCAGTTACACCCTATAAACTTGCAGACTTTCAGTAGGCCTGTCCCTCTCTTGCAGAGTACACAATGAAACATGCATTCATTAGTACTACAGAATTATTCAAGAGAACAGATCAATCAAGTCTTTAAAAAAAAAAATCACAAATGAAAACATGTTACGGTACCATGATCGTAACACCATATAAAAATCATGCTGATTATATCATTATTACCAGTTGCAAATGTTTGATGAAGATAACCAATTACATTATATTAAGTCAATAAGAATGGTTATAAAGGCATTCTCTGAATACATGCAAAGCAATTAAATTCATCCAAAGACTCGCTGTGATTGACATTATTTTTATTTTATTGTCTGATACACGAGCAACGTTACTGATCTTGTCCAAAACACACACACAAAAAAAGACAACTGAACAAAAACAGAAGCAAAACAATAATAAACAAAGAATATGAGATGATAAATGTAAGATAATATAGCTACTCACTCAAACAACTGGGCAATTGTAAGCACTGCAAATCTGATGCAATGCTGCTTGATTTGCTGGATCAAGATTTTCACTGATGATCTGAGGAAATCTCCCAGGGGAAAGAGCAGAAAGCTTCGCTAATGAAGTAGCTAAAAATTCCCTAGGATCTTTTATGTCCTTCAGAGGATCCTCCTCCTTCCTTCCAGCATTGTAAAGATTGACAAATGCAACAGTATAACCTGTATTTTCAGTAATATCTGGCATTTCTGGTTCATCTCCAACTCTATCCTCCTCTGGACGTGAAAGGAGAGTTACAATACTGTCCAGCATTTTCCCCCAGTGTCTAGCAGCCCCAGCATCCGAAAGGGTAAGAGATTCACAGATAAGCCGGGTTGAGGCAACCGATACTAACTTAACCTCAATGGGCCCAGTTATTAGCTTGAGATTAGGTATCCAGAACTGCTCCAAAATCACCGAAAATATACCAGCTTGCACTGAATTCATAGAGTCCACAAGGTTTGCAAAGCCATGCTTGACCAAAAAGAGTGACATGAAGATCAAAAGAGACTTGATATACTTAACAGTGCGTTTACTTTGCAAGCGTGTGAATAGGGCATTCCATATGTGACCAACATAGGGAGAAATGGCTCCATAGTCAAGATTCTCAATAACAGTGTTCAGCACAAAGAAGCCTTGTTCATCGGTGCTAGGGACTGACACAAGCCTGTTAAATATGCCAAGCACCTGGGCTAGTCTCTCCTCTTGGTTGAGCTTTTCAGGTGCCTTCTCAAGGAAAGCCTGGAGGAGACGCACAAGGGCTGGGACATTTGAGTTTCTAGTCCATGAATCAGGAGACAGGAGTAGTTTAAAAATCTCCATGTAAATATCCGAGATGGGTGGTCTATTCAACTCAACAAGTTGAGCCAAAAGCTGGAATGTATAAGGCAAAAACTCAGTCACATCATTTCCCAAGATCTCCTGGAGTATAGGAAACAGGCTTGTTTCAAAAGATGGTATCAGAGAGATATCTCTCTCACAGGCCCGCCTTACAAGAACAGCCACTGACTCAAAGAGATAGTGATTAAAAATCGGATTTTTTGGATTCTTGCAAACTTCAGCCAGAATAGAAGTCAATCCAGCAATGCAAGGTCCTGCAATCTCAGGAGTTATTTCTGCAACCCCTAGAACCCGCATGATACTCTTCATTATGTATTGATTCTCCTCAGACTCTGGAAACCTAAAGGCAGTAAAGAGGTTATTTATCAGCACTAGCAGATTTGGAGCTACATCTGCCGAAGTATACCTTGATCGTCCCCCCTCGTCCTTGACCAACAAGAGTTTCTCTATACAACTTGCAGCATAAGAATGAACAACGTTTGACTCTGAACCTAGGAATTGAATCAAATATGGAAAAAGCTGAAGTGCAAGACCCTTTGGTATCTGATTCCTAAACATTGTAAAGAATTTAAGAGCACCAGCCTTGAGCATCAGAAAAGCATTTACATCCTGACTCTGCAACTCAGGCACAACTACCGACCCAAAAAAGCTCTGAACATCAACAAGATCCGTTGAAACAGAATTACCTCCAGCCTTCTTAGTTGAAAGGGAAACAACCAAATATACTGCACAATCCTTGTCCTTCCAGTTTGCAGCTGGGTTTGCAGCATACGAAGTCAACAAATTCTGAATCTGAACAGAAACTATGCTGATCACCTGCTGCTTATAATTTGTTGCAATCCCCTTAAGTAACTCACAGGCAATCCTTCTCCTGGTATCTATATCACTTCCTTCCATGTCCCTCCTAATAAACTCAATATAATTCATCTCAAAAAGTTCCTCATCCTCATCCCTCAACCTCACATTTGGAATCACGATACTTTGGCAAATCTGAGGTATAACCCCATCAACAGCAAACAAAGTATGATGAACACTAGTACTCACAGTAGTCAAAAACTTAATAGCCATAACAGCTAAACTATCACGACTAGAAGACTGAGACACATTCCCTAACAAAGTCCACACTGCTTGTGCAAAATCATTCAAATAATCCTTAAATTCCTCCTCATTTTTCTCCATATAAAGACTAATATTCTCGCATACCGCAGCCCTAAGCTCATCAACCAGACCTAATCCTTCCACACTACTCTCCAGCACAGGATAGCTATTCGCTAAATATTTCTTAAATTCAGCCATCCACTCTTTCATATGATCCTCAAAAAACTCAGGCAACTCTTGAAAATTCAATGAATAAAATATTCTACAACACAATCTTTGTGACTCAAACAACGGCTTTAGAGTAACCGGGGAACCTCCACCTGAACCAACCATGGAATCTATCAAAGCCGCAGTCCTAAGGAACATTTCTAGCAATGGAGCGCAGAAATTATCCAAACAATACTTTAAATCAACTAAGAGATCGTTCGTTTTGTACTGATAACGAAACTTCTTGAAAATGGAATTAGCAGTACCGAGAATACCATTAATTGAAGGATAATTATCGGATTGCGAAGCGGCTCGGAGGCTTGACACGAGTTCCGGCAGCAAAGTGGGCCAGGATTTAGGGAAATCGTGTTGTCCAATAAGAGAGAGCGATTCGCTGAGCTGAGATTGGATTCGAGGAGTAGAGTTGAGCATGAGATTGACAATAAGGATTTTGATTTGGTCCTTTTCAGAGTCGAGGATTGGAGTGAAGGAGGAATCAGGAGATGGTGCCCACCGGGAGCGGAGGTGGTTTTTGAAGTTGACGGAGGCGGCGTGGCGGATCTGTTCGTCGATTGATTGTTCGGCTACGAGGCGGAGGACGGCGAGGGCGTAGTTAGGGTGGTCGGCAAGTTCGGTGAGTTTGGATTCGGCGGCGCGGCGAGGTTCGGGTTGTGGAGAGAGTGTGTGAATGAAACATTGAGAGAGGAACTCTGGATTGTATTCCATGATTTGGTCGGGGGTATATTTAGGGTTCGTGAATGTAGGCAGCTAGGGAGTCTGTGAAAAAAGTAAAAACTCTGGAACTCTAGGGTTCTGAGAAATTGTAATACGAAAATTAGAGTGTGAGAGAGAGAGTGATAGCTAGAGAGGGAAAAGTAAGGGATTTTTTGAAGAGAATTTTGGAGGGTTTCTGACCGTGAGTGGCAGACAGTATGGTAAACTGTCTGGGCTTTATTCTGGTGGATGATGGATGGTTCCGCTTCGTGGGATTGAAGAGAGAGCTCGGTAAAGAAAGAGGCTAGTTTCCTTGGGCCGGCAATTCAGGCCCGAAGCGAAATAATCGAGCCCAAGCTCTTATTGTGAGTACAAAATTAGTAGATCCATGATGTCATCGTTTAATAAATGATTTGTTTATCATAATTTATCACTCCTCTGTATGCTGCAAAGTAGCTTTTTTAAATTGGTTTTATGTAAATTAAATTATTCCTTATTGTTTGAAGGTATCATGAAAAATAAATTAAAAAAATACTATTTTAGTACTAGGCCAGATTATGAAAAATAAGTTGGAAATCACTTATTGAATATTTTTATTTAAAAAAAAAATATTTTTGATATTAATATTTTTTTCAAAAATCCAACAAAAACACACAAAAAAAAGAGTAAGTGATGGATGAATGGTATTCGATGGTATTTCAGTTTTGTCATTTGTGGCGTAGCACACCACAAAATCGACCACGCAAGAATGACGCTGAGGAAACGAAAGCATCGGTAGCGATCGCTTTCCTCTGCGGATTCACTGTTTAGCTGAGACCACAAAACTCTTGCAATCCTACGAAATTACAGCGCTACCCTTTTTCCGTACTCTTTACTACAATCGCAAAGTAACAGGGACTGGCCTTGTATTGTATCAGAGGACAACCTTGTGGCAGTACTGCATTCTCTATATGGCAGGCAGGTCTACTGACTCTATTCCCCTGTTTTTATCTTCTTTGTGAGTTTAAAAATAAAGAAAAATCCAGTGGCACGTGCAAAATTCAGAGAATGATTTTTTTATAGTGATTCTTTTGCATGAAAGAAATGATTTTTTTTATTTTTTAAAGATTAATTTTAATAGTCTCGCATCAAAATACATATTTAAAAAAAAAGATTTAATAAAAAAATGTCGTGTCTTTTAAAATTAATTCCAAACGAGATCTGGGAATATTTTTGTGTATTGTGATGGCTTTGTTTTCTACATACAAGGAAAAACATGTCGTTTTGACTTTTTGCCCTTAACTGGAAAAACAAAAGGAAGATAATTCATCCACATGTCTCGAGATAAAATTGCAGTGTGTTTATTGTGAGGTGACTCCTAACCTCCCGGCTGGGACCAAACATTTCTACATCAAGAGTTTGCATTTAGGCATTTAGCATCATGAATTTAAAGTGATAGTGAGTTAATGTACCCCTCACATGATCCTCTGCAATACAGGTTAGAATAAGTTAATCCAACCTTAATTAAATCATTTTATAGGCGATATAGTAATAAAAACTTGGTATTAAAAGGTTTATTTTTCTGTGGTATCAGCTTCGAATTTTATGGTTATTAATATATTAGTTATTGGAGAGCTCATGAGATACTTGAGATACGTGTAAACTGATCTGAATATCCACATTAATCAAAAATATCAAAGCTTAATTAATTTAGAAAAAAAATCAAACCATTTAAATAAATACAATATTTCGTTGATGCTTATCGTTCTGGTTCTGGTAGTGAAAGGGCTTCGCGAATTTTTATTTTAAGTTTTTAACTTGGAAAAAAAAACGTATGAAACAGTAATTCTCATAAATATTTCGGTATGGAGAAGGGCTTGTTTCAATGTACTAGGTTGCTCTAAGAATTCGAAACAAAGAAAATACTGCACGATAAAAAAAAAAAAAAAAAAAAAAAAGATCTCAATTTGAGGAAAATAAGGTGTAAATAGGTAAACTCACAATTATTGGGGGCACTTCAGTTTATTAGAACAAATTAATTTCACAGCACCCCGTGTGATAGAGGATTAACACAACTACATTAAAAAACACATGAAGATTTGCTACTTGCCTAGAGTCAAGGCACATTAAAGACATGCCGTGGATGGTTGTAGACCCTCTCCATCCGGCTGCCACGTTGAATTATCACTTGCAAAAGTATTCCATCCACAACAATCCCAACTGTACCCGCTATTACTCAGCAACAATTCCGGCAACTCAATCTCGCCCCAGAAATCATCAACGGCAACTTCACCGTCGTCGCTGCCACCACCATTATTTCTTTCGTTGCTCTTTTCCATTGGAATCAGTACCAAATGTGCAGCCTTCGCTGCTGCTGCTTGAATATCCCTGGCCGTACACGTGGATGGTCTAGGCAACTCATCGACTTCGTCAGGAAAATTAAGTTGCGCCGTGCGACCTTTAAGACAATACGCTGCCACATCGTATGCCTTGGCTGCCATTTCTGGCACAGGAAATGAGCCTAGCCAAATACGTGATTTCTTGCGAGGCTCTCTAATCTCAGACACCCATTTTCCCCACCTCCGTTTTCGGACACCGCGATAGACGGGATGTCGGGTGCCGCTTCCCCGGGTAGTGTCTGAAATTTTGCGGGCTAGAGCGGTGGCTGCCTCCGGATTTGTAGTCGGGTCATCTTCAGTGTATGGTAGTTGCTCCATTCACGTTTAGAGCCGTTGGCTTAGGACGTCAGGACATTATTGATATTTATATTTGTTGCGGACGCTAAATTGTGTTTAGTACTCACGTGAAGTAATACAATTTTACAGAAATAAGATAAAAAAAAATTAAAGACAACAGATCAATGAGTAAACAATTGATAAAATTCATTAAGGATGAGTTCTTTGTTTTCTGTATTAAATTGATTGATTGTTGGGCTTACTTTAACTGTTTGGCCAAATAATTAATCAACAGATGATAAAACTGTAATTGATAAAATCCATTAAATATGATTTGGGCATATTTTAACTATTTATCTAATGTAACATCAAATGAGAAATAATTTGAATTATTATTTTCATTGTTATTATTATGATTGGAGGCAAAAAAAAAAAAAAACATTAAGCAACATAAAAAATATTGTTTGATTTGAACAGTATATGAAAATAATTAAAGGACAAAAGAAAAAATAGTATAATTATCATTATGAATATAATTATTATAATCGTTTGGATTATAATAAAATTATTAAATTGTTTCAAAGAATAAAAAAGCAAAAACTATAACAGAAGAGCAATCAAGAAAATAATTATAAAAAACACAATCACTAAGATTATCATTATTGTTGTGCAAACAATGAAAACCATAATATTATCTTTAATATTATAATACAAAACCAAAAATCTTTAACAAAAGAGCAAATAAAACCAACTAAAATAATTGACAAAACAAAAATAAATATTATTAGCATAAAAAAAATTGACTTGAAGAATAAATAAAAATCATAATCAAACAAAAAAATAAACAAAGGAAAAAAAAACAAGAAATATCTATTTTAAAATGATTAACAACATAAATTAAATTTTCAAGAATAAATTGAATAAAAATAAAACTTTAATAAAAGAGAAAATGATAGAAATTACAAGCCAAAATTAAGAGTATAGATACATAAATACAAACAAAAAAATAGAAATTGTTTCAAAGGAATGAAAAAATTAAAGGAATTGAAAAACAAAACAAAAAATTAAAAGAATAAGGGTGAAATGAAAACACAATATATAATCAATCTGAATTAAATAACAAAATTGAGACATATTAAAATCTCAATATTGAAAAAATATAGGGAAAAAATACAATCAAATAAATATGAAATTAAAAAATGAACCCTAATAAAAGAGCAAATGATAAAAATAAAAAACCAAAATTAAGAACATAGGCACAGAAATATGGAGAAAAACTAGCGACAACCCTAAAAAGACCGAAAAAAATAAAAGAATCCAGAAAAATAGAATAAGGTCCAAAATTAATAGCACAATATACAGTCAATTTCAATTGAAGGACAAAATTGAAACAAATCAAAAATCAAAAGAATAAGAGCCAAAATGAAAAATAACATATAAGATCAATTTTAATTGAAGGACAAAATTACAACAAATCAACACATCAGGATCAAAAAAATTAAAGAAAATCAAAACAAACCAAAAATCAAAAGAATAAGGGTCGAAATGAAAATTAACATATATCATCATTTTCAATTGAAGAACAAAACTGAAACAAATCAAAACTTTTATAAAAGAAATCAAGAGGGGAAAACAAATAAAAAGCTGAAGGATTGAAAGGAAAAACCAAAAACACACACGACTGATATGCAATTCCGTTTACAAGAGAGAGAGAAAGTGGGGAAAGGGATCAACCGACCACTAACACGTTTCCGACCGCCATTCGATGACGCTCGTACCACCATGTTGAAGAGGCCACAACGGCGCATCCGATGAGATGTCAAATAGATATTTTTCACTACCAAATGATGTTGCACACGCTGTCAAAAAAGGTGCGGATGGAAGAGACAAATCGGCACGTCAGTGAAACACGTTATCATCTTTTTCAGGAAAAGAACACAGGAAAATACGAATATATTTTGATTTTTCCGTTAGTGAGAGCACATCCGTAGTTTTATTGTTAACAAAATGGTACAAAACCAAAAAATCCCTCGCCTGGGAAACCACTTTTTTTGTCTCATTAAATGGTATAACAATTATATTGTTCATTTACAAACCAAAATATCCAAAATACATTTGCCTAGTCAGCACGATTTTGTCTGATACGAAGGCAAAATCATAGTTACAATGTGCAAAAAAAAAAAAAACGCTAATACCCCTGAACAACCAGATAATGTCAACAGGCTCATAGGAAAAAGTCTAAAATACCTCTAAGACAAAGAGTTAAATTTTATATACTGAAGAGAAAAACAATAGTTACACTATTACAATCCACAATAATATGTTTCTATTTTTATAGTATTTCCCCACACGTTATAAGTTCTTCTTTAATATATGAATGTGGTGTTTTTTTTCCAACTATTTCTTAGATATGTTTAAAAAATAATAAAAGGTATTAAGCATCAACGCATTATTCTATCCTCCACCTTGAGGTGATGTGGAGGCTTTCAGTTGTGAACAATAATTAAAGCATTGTTTATAGCATTCCTTGTTTATAGCATTGTTATACCATCAAAAAGATCTTAACGAGACGAAATCAACAACATTAAAAAATGACATCAACAATTAATGGTGTGTGTCACACTTGTTATGAAAGGCAAATGAGTCACTCATCAACTTAGAACAACAAATACGGTATACTTAAGTTATTGTTGATGACTTTTCTTGATATTATTAAATTTGTTTTGTCTAAATTTTTTTTATGGTATTAAAAATATTGTAATTGAAACTTCGATATACCTATAGGTCTTTTTTTGTCTCTCTCGTCTTATCTCTCTCCTTTCTTTTTCATATGGTCAATTTCAATTTTTTTTTTAAATATCACTCAAGTTTGAATATCTTGTTTTTTAATGGCAATGTATAAAAAATGTGTTTTTTTTTTTTAAAAAAAGAATATTATTCTGCCAATATTTTAATTATTTAAAAACAATCATTCTAGTTTTCAAAAAGAATCTGGAATCATATGTTCTTTCAGTGTACGTTAATGCGCAGAGGATATTTTGGTGCTTCAAAAGTAAGAGCATCCAATGAATTATAGAAACCACCCGATAATTTCCCAAAAGGCCAAAAGCTAGATAATTCTTCCGTGACTCTGGAAAAATCACATGATCTAGCATGCACCCTGTCGTATACGTACACTGTGGGATAATCAATACACTGCTAAAGAAGAAGAAGACCTAAATGAAGAAAAAACAGAAGTGTTGATGCTTTGTAGCAACCATGCGTTGATTTATTCAAGGAGTCTAAGAAATCCAAAGCGAATCCAGAAGAACAGTAAATGTAGTTGCTTATATATTAGCTTCAATTTATATATATATATATATATATATATATATATATATATTTGTGTGTTCGCGCGTGTGGATACAACTTAAAACAAAAATCAAGTTTGACTCTCTTAAGACTTTTTTGTCATTGTGTTTCAAAAATATTTTTGAAAAAAAAAATATTTTTTACTTTAAATTAAAAAAAAGTATTTTAGATCATTTTTATGTGCTGATGTCAAAAATAATAAAATATTATTTTAATACATTTCTGAATGAAAAATATGTTCAAAAATAATCTCAAGCCTTAACCACACTCCTAAAACATGCACTCATTTAAAGTCTTTTTTAGCCACATGAAAACCATAAGAAAAAACCTCTATTGCAAGATTGAAGGAGATGGAGAAGGATGAGGACCAAAACGCAATCTCTAATATTGTATGTGTGGTTGGAGGTGTTAGATAAAAAAGGTCTTGGAAGAGCTTGAGGAATTATTATGTCGCCGAGTGCATTAATTTTGAAAGGGAAAGAGAGAGGTCTGATTTCTTTTACTTTATTTTTTATAGGAATTTTATGGTATTTTTGGAGCAATTAATAATATCTAGTCTCTGAATCCAGTGCCGGCCTGAAACGTTTTTTCTTTCTTCAATAGTTTTTCTAATATTGAAAACATTGTTTGGACTTTTGAATTTAAATTAAAATTAAAATAATTTAAAAACATAAAAAAAATTAATTTAAATTAATTTTTTTTATTTTTTTTTCAAAAGCATTTTTGAACGCAGTGTAAAACACCTCCAATTAGTTTTTTGCCTATAATTTTAAACATATATTAATCGTGAACTGGGTAATTTAAATTGCAAAAATCATGTTTTTTGGATCAGAAATTATTGATAATTAAAAAAACTAAATAAATTCGTTTTTTTTCATGTTGCTCCACTAATTATAGAAGCAACATAAGTTAGGATTGGGAGGCAATATGGTCTTTTGAATAGAGCATTATGAAGTTTGATGGGTGTGTATCAATATCTTCGTATTTTTTGACAGCTAAATGATTAATTTTAAAACATTTTTTTTAATATTAATATAATTTTTTAAATAATATATTTGAGCTATTTCTTATAAAATAAAAATTTCAAGATTTAAAAAACAACATGTATATGTTTTTTAATTAAAAAACATAGTATTAACGTATTTTTATTTAATTATATTCAAAATTAACTTATACTTGCACCCTTAACATAACTAGTAAAATGATTATGGTGAGCAGGCGAGACGTGGGTCATTCATAAGGATATCCTTAGCCTCAAGTACAAATATAAAAATTATTTATATGTTCGGGAATGTAGAATTCATTATTTGTTAAAGTTTTTTTAAAAAAAAATATTAAAAAATATTTATTTAATTTTTAAAAAAATATTTCTGTTAGCAACATATCAAAATAATTCAAAAACAAAATAAAATTCAAATTTGATGAAAAAATGGTTGAATTGTAGTGCCAAAATACACCCTAAACGTAGCACGCGCAACAATTGAGCGGTAAAATAGCTTGCTAAAAATTAAACCATGAGAACAAGATTGAAAAGGGGGAAACACAATCGTGAAGCTAACCGGGCATTCCTGGACCAAGTATTTTTGCGAGTAAAGCCAACGGAATAATTTCAAGGCAATGTCCACACACACACACAAAAACAAGTATGATTGTTTTTGACTACAGCTTTGATTTTATCAAATTAATGACCAAAAAGGAAGTGGTCCGTGGTCCGTGGCAGCGACGCTTCACCGGATTGAAACGGCAAACAACTTGTTGCCTGGTGTCTTCCTTCCCCTGTCAGAGCAAGATCGCAATTCAATTTGCTGATCCGCTGTTTATCTTTACTTCCGTCACTCACAGCCTCCATGCTCCGATTTTACCAGATTGTCCAAATCATTCTATTGCTCGCTCCGGCGACGTGGTTCTTTTTACTCGTAGCTGGTGACGGAGGACTATGCACCATAGCCATCCAATCTCATCAATGTGTCGTCCTCCTTGTCGCTCACCGACCGAGCATAAATTAGCCTGGTTTACAATGTTTGTGGGGGGCGCGTTATCTTTCATTTCCTCAATCTTTTCTTCTAGTGTCATTTCTCTCCTTCCGCATGTTTGGGATTGTGTTAGATTTTGATTTTTAAAATGATTTTTGTTTAAAAATTATTATAATAATATTTTTTATTTTTTAAATTATTTTTTACATTAATATATTAAAATAATTTAAAATCAACAATAAAAAATAATTTAAACTAAAAAATTCAATTTTTTTTTAATAAAACTTTGGAAAACCAGTGAGTAATAGTCGTGGATTCAGGTACAATCTCGACAAGACCACCCACATACCTGCGGTTGAAATGTGATGTCATGGATCAAATTAGTTATTGTTTTCTGATGGATTTGAAACTGTTTTTTAAAATATTTTTTTATTTAAAAATATATTAAAATAATATTTTTTTATTTTTTAAAAATTATTTTTAATATCAGTATACAATTAAAATTACTAATTTTTTTAATTTAAAATAAAAATTCAAATTATTTTAAAAATATTTTTGAAACACGGTGTCAAACAGTTAGAAGTTATGGGGGACATTTAAAAAAAACTTTTATTTTTCTTATTTCTAGATTGTTTCAATGTGTTATTATAAAAATATTTTTAAAAAATAAAAAAATATTATTTTAATAAGATCTTAAATAAAAATACTTAAAAAAAAAAACATTTTCACGCTTGCACCTACCCTATTAATCTCAATCGTGGAAGGGAAGGTGTCTTAAACAAAAAGGAACACATGGCCTCGCTCAAAGCCATTCAATCTTTGCCACCCCTAAGAGTTGAGGGTTATTGAATCATAAACTGACACCTCCCGCCAGAAAGCTACAAAATAATAATTTCAGACGCTATATTATTCATGAATTTCACTCTTTGAAATTCTTTGGTGAAGTTCAAATAGAAGGGGGGAAGGGGAAGCATTATGGATAATCCTATATAAAAAATTAAATAATTTCGTTCAAACAAAAAAATAGCAAGGAAATAAAAAACAAAAAGTTTTACCTTCCTTAAAACTCATTCAAGCCATTCCTTATAGCTATCGAAATCATTAATTGATGTCACCCACCAGGAGGTTTTTTGGTGTAATTTAGACTTTCAAATCTAGATGTAGCATTGGGTTCGCATTATAAAAAAGAAAGAAAAATAGCGAGACGGATAAATGGTTTTTCAAACACTATTTTGCTTGTTTCATAAACTTAAATTTTAGAAATTCCTTGGTTAAGTTCAAATAGAAGGGGGGAATGGAAGGGTAAGCATCATGGATAATCCTATATATAAACAACTAAATCATTTATTGATGATTATAATTTCATGTTCTATGACCCATAATTTATCATTTTATACTTGCCATGCATATTTTAACCAAAACGTTCTAAATTATTATTGTATTTATTTTTAAAAAGATTAAGGATGTGTTTGGCATTGTGTTTCAAGAGCTACTCTTTTGAAAAAAAATAATTTTTTTTATTTTAAATTAAAAAAATAGTGTTTTTAGATTATTTTTATGCGTTGATGTTAAAAATAATTTTTAAAAAATAAAAAAATATATCATTTTAATACATTTCTGAATAAAAATCACTTTAAATAAGCACTAAAGCATGAAGATATTCTTGAGTGTTTGTTTTCCAAACATTATCTTTTTTTAATACTGAAGGTCTTGCGAGATGAATATTTCATATACGGGTACCATTTTTTCTCAATCAAATCTTGACAAAATCATTTAAATATTTAAACGATGTGTTCACGGGTGACGTTTTGGTTTAAAGATGCAAATTAAGTGAATGTTTGTTTTTGCATCACAACTTGGTTTCAAAGTATTTTTAAAATTGTTATTTACTTGAAAAAAATATTAAATTAATTATATTTAAGGTGTTTTGAAATTATTTTGAAGTGCTAATACTAGTTTATTTAAAAATATAATTTTAATGTGTTTTTAATGAAAAAGCATTTGTATAAAGTTATTAATTAATTTTTCTTATAAAAAAAAAGGAGTCGATCATCAACGTAAGCATTTTAAGGAACCATCTTTTCTAAAAACTTAAGTTATTAGGTGAGATCTCAAGATATAATTTATATTATTCTCTAACACACCTCTTCAAATGAAAACTCTTTAACCTTGAAACTTGCACACAGGTGCACACTAAGTTGTAATTAATTTTTATCAAATAAAATAAGAATGGTAAGATTTAAACACGTGATTGTTGGGTTAACAAAATATCGATACCATATAAAAAATATTTCACCTAAAACATTAAATTATTAAATAAAACCCAAAATATAATTTATAATTTATATTATTCTATTACTCAGGATCTTCAATATTTCAAAATGATTTAGGAGAAACCGGCGAACATCACAAAAACTCATCCAATCGCAAAATCACCAAGTGCACGGCACTCGTTAATAGGCCTCACTTTTGAGCCTCGATTTCAAAAATCACAATGGGCAAGCACCCTTCAACAAGCCTTGTTTTTAAAAGTCATCGCGGGCAAGGCCGCCGGTCAACAGGCCTCACTTTCAAAGTCTCCCTTTTGAATTCACCATGGGAAAAATGACCCTTCACTGGGACTCATTTTTGAAATCAACATGGGCCTGGCCACCAGTCAATGGGAGCCACAAACAAATTACAGAGAAATATCTTGATTTTTTATATAAAAAAAAAACCAACTAACAAATCGATATAATTAAAGGTGAGCAAAAAACTGAAAAACCAAGTAAAACTAAATCATTAAAAAAACCCAATTAAATTTATTAGAATATTTTTAAATTTTTTGATCCAGTTTCTTAAGGTTAAAACTGGTAAATCAAAATCGAATTAATTTAAATTAAAAAAAATATATATATACATTATAAAAAAAATTATATTCTTATAGTTCAGTTCAAATTTTTTGATCTGATTCTATTTTGGTGAAATGAAAGAAGAGAAAGACTTGATTAAAATCTAAAAAAGTCTCAAACACAAAGTAAGTTTCCAGTTTTTTACATTAAAAACCAAATCGGACATAAATCGGTCGATTTAAACCGGTTTCGGTTCAGGTTTGATGTTTTTGTTTTTGAATCAAAATTTTAATTTGGTTGTTTGTATAAATAAAAATCAAACCAAAAATGATCACCTCTAATACATATAAACCCTATATAAAATAGACAAATATTGTTTTGAATATACACCCCTTATTTTTCACAAAAAAATCATTTTTTAAATGTGCCCTCCGATTTTTTTTCTTTCTCAAAGGCCCAAAGAATACAACTTACTATAACGTTTCCAATTACAAGCTGATCCAAATAATCATCTTAGAGCAGCTTCGAAGGCCTATGTGGATAAGTAGCGTAGTATGTCACACGTGCCCTCCAACTTAGATCTTGGTGTTGTTGAGATAGTTGTCAATTCCGTTTCGTTCCGTTAAAAAATCCAAAATGAAACGGCGTTGTTTTTGTCTCGGTTTTAATTCCGGCTTGTTTCGGAAATTTTGGCCAAATTCCGACCGGAACATCTCGGTACTGTTCCGGCCTTAAAATCCTCTTTATTTTGTGTTTTTTTCTTCTAATTTTGAGATTATGTTTGTTTGACTTTGTGTTTATATCATATAATTTAAAGTTAATTTATCTTGAATTTTAATTATGCTTGTTAAATTAATATTTTATTTTTTATATATATAAAAATTTAATTATATATGAACAGTACAACCCTAAAATGGCATTCCGAAACGCTCTGAAACCGGAACGGTATTGACAACCTTGGTTGAGAGACAGTTTCTGTGAATGCTACGTGACAAACTAGTCGGGCTATGTGCTTGAATCATGGCTTGGAAGGTTTGGACAGATACTGAAACGTTTAATAAAATCCAATTAAATCCGATTCCTACATAATTCATAAATTATTTGAATTATATTTTTGATAATGCAACACAATCTTCATAAATATAAACATAAGATATTTTATTCTTTGTTATTATTTAAAATCGTATAGATAAAATCTAAATCGAACCAAGAATTTTATTGCTAGTGGTAGTCGAACGAGCCTCTGCCTCAGTATCCATGCTTCCTCATGGGAGCTAGACTATTTTTTATGTAAGAAAATAATGTTTGTGTTGAAATAGGATAGAAAAATATAAAAAAATAGTTTTAATTAACTCAGAGTTAGCATGAAAAATGTATAATTATGGTAATTAATAATATAGTATAAAGGTTTTTTTGGATGCCAAACACGAGCCATTCAAGAAGTGTGGACATCTCCCCCAAGCTTCTACAGGTGCACCTTACATGTCTATTTTTTTATTTAGTTAAATATCAAATTATCTCTTAAATTACTTGATATGTACAAATAACTCATTGCGGAAAGATCAAAACCTTATCGATCATTATGGAAAGATGAAAAAACTTATTGACTGGTTTTGATTTTTTTTTTTGCTTTTAAAGATAACTTTGTAGCTTTATTGATGCATTTTAATTGTTTATTAATTTTATATTTGATCAAATACCAAACTGTCCCCATACTAAAATTAATATAGGACCAAAATATGAAAATACATAAATACCCCTTGATGCCTAGTTTTTTAAGGGTATTTTGATCATTACGCTGCAATAAAAAAATAGGAAAAAACAAGAATGTTTGTCCCTAGTCAATTTGGTAATATTGAATAAATTATATAAAGATATTTCAATACTTTTTTAATGGCTAATGTCCAAAGAACCTGAAAAATCGATGGGCCTTGCATTGGCCTGTCTTTCTCAATCTGATACCCAGTCTTGCTCCTCGGAATCACCATCGATATAAACCATTGGAATATATAGGAGACGACGTCGCATTTTTAGCAGTACCAACAGTGACAGGAGATGGAAATATCGTTAGCAGTTTCTTTGCCACCATCAATATCTCCTCTTTCCCTTCTTATTTAAGCCTCGGCACGGCCCGAAGCCAGGACAGTAACACAACCGCTTTGAACTTGAACTCGATCAGTGCCCGTTGCTCACAGCACTTGTTTTTAAAAATATATTATTTTTAAATAAAAAATATTTTAAAAAGAAATTTATCACTGGTTTAGAATCGAAGTCACTGTAGACACGATCAACACGTGCGTCTACCTGATGAGATGCTACTTCCTAGCTACCTTCCTATAAAATAACTGTTGACCAACTAGGAGGCCTCCTGACATTTATCCCTGAAAAGTTCGGTGTCACTGAATTGGGTGATAGCCACGTACGTACGTAGCTTTCAATTATTGAATGCAAACTATTGAGATGCTCAATAGCTTTTGTATCTATGTGATTGGGCTTAATTTAAGTTATTAAAAAATGTTTTGTTTTATATTTTAAAATTATTCTTTGTTAAAGTTATTATTTTTATGTATTTTTAAATTATTCTGATGTGATGATATAAATAATAAAATTTTAAAAATATTATTTTAATATAATTATTAATAAAAAATATTTTAAAAAACAAATATTATAAAAAGTTTCACAAAGAGTTCGGCCCGACCATTTTTTTAAATCACGTCTTTGCTCCTGGCGCTTGAATATTAGAGAGGTGAGAGTATTCGTGGCTTCAATCTTCTTACAAGCATGACTTCGTAGGGATCCATGGCATCTTTCTTTAGGATCCTGCAATATGAATATATTTACATAATTTAAATATAATTTCTAGGTTAGGGTTGGGTGAGTACGAGTTTGATAATATTTATATTGTATTTATTATTTATTAAATAAAATAGCCATCATATTGAGTCCATATTTATTAAAATCAGATTACATTATCAGTCTTTTTACCAAACAAAGAAAAATGCTTAAATAAGAAATGATAACATTGTTTTGAAAATAAATTTTATTTTTTATATTTTAAGATTTTATAAATAATTATTTTAATTATCATATAATTAAATTATAATGCTTTTTAAAAATTGCATTGTGACGTTTTACATGTGTAAAATCTAGTCCTCACTAAACCTCAAAAGGTTTTATGTATTCAATTGATTTGTTTTATATTTTTTAAAAAACAAAAAACATAATTATATCTTTCTATAATGTATTTTTATGTCTTCTTGTGATATTGAGTTAAGGAGTTAGTCAGCTATGATTTGTTTTCTACATGTGACATGTTTTTATTATTTTTTATAATATTGTATTATATTAATTTGGCCCACGCGTCTCTATAAAAAAAATATATAATTTTTTACACGGGTCATAAGAGAGGATATAATAATAAAAAATATATATTATAATACATATTAAATTAAATTATATATTAACAAAAATCTAAAACATGCAGCGAATTCACTGTACAAAAATAAATTGTGGATTTCCCCGTGAACATTGTGGACTCACCAAGTGCTTTTTCCCTCTTTACAAGACCAAATTGTTTGCAAATTCATTTTAATTTGCTAGTGGAAGGTGATATTAAAAGACAAGGATAAAAAATAGAGAAAATAAGTGATTATTTTAAACTCTAGAAGAAATATTTATAATATTCCTTATACTTTTAGAATTATAAATACTAAATAAATGAGTTATATTGCAATGTCAAATCTTTTAATTTATATTTGTCTTTTAATTTTAAAAATGCACAGTTGACATTAAATTTTGAAAAAGATTAATAAATTCTCACCTTCATTAGTCCTCAAACTTAAAAAAAATATTTTTTATATATATATATTTACATATCTCGGTTTTTGTCTTCTTTAACATTGAAAGCTTTCTCCTTTTTTATTTTTCGGACTTTAAATTAATTGGGTTTATACCTATAAATTTATTTTATGTGATTTTAACATTTAAATATAATAATTATTACAAAATATGGATATATGATTTGAATATATTAGTTTTTTTTCTCAAATTGATAAATATTTGATTAAATATGACTGTTATTTGATTTTGATAAATCTTTATTTACTTGCGTTGTTAATATGAGAATAGAGAAGTGGTATGTCTATAAACATGTAATAAATATTAAACTTAAACAACAAATATTCATAACAAAGAGTATTGTTTAATTAATTTAAACATTAATGGAAACTAGGTTTTGTTCTTGGAATAATTCTAAGAGTGCATTCTTTACATTGATTTGATCAATCCAGAAAAAAATCTTCATATTTATTAATCCTAAAAAAAAGAAGAAATAAAATATATTTTTAAACTATCAAAACAATCCCTGAAATAAAACTCCAGTGCAATAAATATTTTTTTAAATATTTTTCATATCAAGTTAAGATATAAAATTAATTTTAAATAAAAATATAAAAAAACTTTATTTTGGTTTTTAAATACTTTTAAAGCAAAATCATAACATGGTGTACAAAAGTATGTCAGGTTCTTCTCACGCACAATCCCTCCTCCTCATTCACGTCAGATAGCGGTCAGGTGCTCTTCACAAGGTTGTTTACTTTCTTATATTAAATTTTCTAATATTTATCCAACCATAATGAATGCCCAATTATAATTCAAACTCAAAATTCATAGGTTTATTTCGCGTCTCTTTAGCGAGATCTCATGGGGTGATAAATGTGATAGCATAAATTACTCGTCCTATTTTACCGTTGAGTACAATGAATGAAGTTTTAAATTCAAGAGATTATCAAAAAGAGAAATAAACTAAATAGGACTATCCTTCAAATAAAAAAGAATTAAAACTTTGGATATCGTACCAATATCTTATCTTGATTAAATACTTTTATGCATTATTTGAAAAGTAGAAATTGTAAAAAATAAATTAAATATAGCTTTAATTTAATTTTATTTAAAATTAAAACTCATCCTAATTTTCGATTTTTTTTCAACAATAGGAAGTGACGAAGGAGATGGAAATGTAAGACCCAAAGGAGTTGGAGTAGAAATTAGCAAAATCTGGAAGTTTGGAGACTCGTTTACTAACGTCTAAAAATCGGTCGGAAAGAGAACTGTTGTGCATGGTAATCCGATCGGTTCCCGGAAAGAATCGAAGTGAGAGGATAATGTGCCACGCAGTCATATGGCCCACCATGAGTAGCACATGGAAGGCATGTACGCGTGAATGTGTACGAATTTACAAAAGACACCCAAAACGCGTGATAAAAAGTTTTGTTGCCGTGGCGTGATATATGAAGTTAGAATCTCGGGGACCTATAGAATTGTCATGTTGAAGTTTCTCTCTCTTTTTTTATTTGTTAAGGAAAACATGTTTACGTTACCATCAGCATGTGGAACACAGTATGTTAGAATACGAGAATTTGGTCGTACTACTTCGTGCTCCGTTGATAATAATAATAATAGTAGTAGTAGTAGTACTTTGGCGATGAGCAGTGAAGCAGGACGGAGAGGGGATATATTTATTACTCTCAATTGTACGTGCACGAGCATCCCATGTGTAAACTACCCAAGGAAATGGATATTCACATTTCACATACCGACTTCTCATTTTATTTTTTCTCATCATTTATTGGTTGTGATTTTTTAATATTTCTATTATATTTATTAAATTCTGGATATTTATTATTTAATTTTAAGCTAATATATATATAATCTGAATTGTAGTTTTACTTGAATTTTCGTGTCAATATTTGCTAGCACTTGCAGTTTTTAATTAATTTTACTATATATATATATTCTAATAATTGAAGAATATGATTTTTTTTCTAAATAAAAATATATTGTTAATGTACAATTTTAATCTTATAAGTTATAGAAAAGAATAATCTTTCATGAATAAATCAATTTATTTAAAACTCTTGCCTAAAAGACCTAATTTTTTTTAATACGACTGTCGCTAAAACAAAATCAAGTACATTTATTAGAGATCTTTAGAGGCTAGAAAACAAATTGTTATAATAAGTTACAGCTAGTAAAAATCGAAAAACATAAAAATCATAGATTATATTTTGTTAGTGTTCTAGAAAAAAACAACAAACATAAAAGAAAATACAAAAAAAGACAAAAACACATTGGTTAGAGATCAGAGATACAGTGGCTGTTTGGCAATGTGGTGGCATCCATCTTTGCCAAACAACTTCTGTATTTAGTGATTGGATAACAAGGCAAACACAAATTTATTGTGTGGGACCCACACCAAAAATTGTCCAAAACGCCGTTTCATGCAAAGCTGGAATTTTATGCACCGTCAAGTGCAAGACACACATAGAAATATGCCTCCATTATCTTAATTTTCTTATCCTATGATGCCTTAATATACAAAATTGACATGATTGAAATTTTGATTAGTAAGACCTACTAGGTCCGAGAAAAAAACAAAAAAAACCCAATTAAATTAAAAGAACTAACTGAGAAAAATTGAACTATTAAGAAAAAATAATTAAACCGATTAAAATATTTTTAAAAACTTCCAGTCCAGTTTAGTTTTATTTTTTTATAACTAAAACCGATAAACTGAACCGGTTTAAATTAAAAATAAATATTTTGATCATTATATGAAAATAAAAATACAATCCCCCGCCACAGTCCACTATCTTCTTCAACAATTTAATCTTTTCCCAACATGTTCCATTTGGATCAATCCGCAATTTCACGTAAAAAATATTATTCGAGTGGCTGGTGTGCGTCCCAAGCTCGTTCTTGTCACCATCGAAAGAGATAAAAATCTCCAATTTCCAAGCATCAATCTCTGCCTATGTTATCCATGGTTGCTTGGTTGTCAAAGAAATATCTACAGTCCTCGTTATTTTAGTACCTGTTTAGGAGTAGGGTTTTTAAAAGTATTTTTTATTTTTAAAAATTATTTTTAATATTAACATATAAAAATATCAAAAAAATTAATTTAAAATAAAAATAAAATATTTCAATTTTTTTAAAAATAATTTTAAACACAAGGAAAAGTACAATAATTAAGTACCCGTGAATATTTTACATGATGATAAACAAACGAGGCCACGATTAGAATTTTGGCTTTGTATCGCTTTCAACTTTTATCTGCCTTAAATTCTACTCAATTTTGGGGGCGAGACTGGTGTTGTCTCGCATAATACACAGTGTCAAATCTTTTCTCTTTAGCTTCGAAACCTCAAACTTATCAACATTTGTTGGCCTCCTAGGGTTTCCTTGTGGTTAACTTTCAACGTCATTGTTAATTGATGGCCGCAACCTATACGATTGGTTCATTTTCTTTCACGAAAATATCTATGCTGATTAACTCGGGTCAATCGGTTCTGTATATTTTGTTAACCCAGCACTTGAACGCTAGGACCCACCGTAGTCGCCCTCTCTATGATTTCCCGATGATGATTCTCTCGTCCCTTTAACATATGCCCTGCTGCGATCACTCTTTGATATTGTGTTTTAGAAAAAAATTAAGTTTTTTTTATTTTAAATTAATTTATTTTTATATTATTTTGAGATACTGATATTAAAAATAATTTTTTTAAAATAAAAAAATATTATTATGATATTTTTCTAAACGAAAAGCAACTTCAACCACACACACAAACAAACATTATGAGAAGAGGTATGCCTTGAGATTCGCGGTCAACGCATGTTGTTCATGCGTGTACTTTTGTTTAATATTACATTTCAAAAGTGTTTTTGAAAAAAAAATGAATTTTTTATTTATTTTGAGTTAAATATTTTTGGTGTTTGTAGATTATTTTCACATGCAAATATAAAAAATCAATTTTTTTATTAAAAATAAAAAATATATATTTTGATGCATTTATCAACGAAAAATATTTTCAAAAATAATTTCAATCACAATTCCAAACAGTCATAAATCAAGATGAAAAATAAATTGAGTTTTTTCACCCACATCGCCATAAAAACTAGGAATTAAGATTATGGCATCGTTTCACACTGTGTTGTAAAAACATTTTTAATAAAGAAATTTAAATTAATTTTTTTTGTGTTTTTAGTTCATTTTCGCATGGTGTTGTTAAAAATAATTTAAAAAATAAATTATTTTAATATATTTTAAAATAAAAATCAATTTAAAAAATAACCTTAACCACACTATAAAAAAAATAGTATGCTGCCATAGTTCTTGATAAGAAGATAATTAAAAATAAAGATCAATTAAGTTAAAAAATTAAGTTATCTCTTCGAGTCTCACTTGATCAAATAAGGTATTTGAAGGGGGTTTTTACACCTAATAAATACTCATTTGATACTCCAATGTACTCAGACCAAACATCACACTCATAGCACTCTGAATACTCTTTAACGAGCCTTTAAACCAGAAATACAACCTGGTGCTTGATCCTGATTTCTAAAAGTGTTTTTATAGGAACTGGCTCCGCTTTCTCACCCGTATTAATGAGGCTAACAAGAATGCTCTTGCAACTCTAAAATTATTCTTATTAAGACCTTTGATATTATCAAGAGCATTTATAGATGATCACATATGGGCATTTTCTCGATATATTTTGTATAAAATCAAACCACTCTACACTCATTCTTCTCCTTGAACTTAGTTCTATGGACCTCTAATCCCTATTTAGAGTGTAGTGTCCATATATAAGTGATTTTTACTTATCTATGTGCATGTTTGACACAATGTTTTAAAAATATTTTTGAAAAAATTGAATTTTATTTTATTTTAAATTATTTTTTGGTTTCATATCATTTTGATATGTTGATGTCAAAAATGATTTAGGATATTTTTAGTCTTTAACCATTTTGGTTGCACAATATAATGATTATACCACCTTTAAAGGCAAAAAAATAAAGCTAACATAAAAGAAAGTTTTGTATTTTCATCATGATTTTTTTTTTGTTATTATCAATTCAAATAAGGGATAATTTAGTCTTTTAACAAATATAAAAATAATTATATAATAATTAAAAGTGGTCGGCGTGCACAACGCATACGTCAGCAAGTGGTGGACATTTGCGCTCTTTGGTAGCTCATACAACACCTCTTAGTTGCCAAACATTTAAAAATAATTATATAATAATTCAAAGTGGTCGGCGTGCACGACGCATACGTCAGCAAGTGGCGGACATTTGCGCTCTTTGGTAGCTCATACAACACCTCTTAGTTGCCAAACATTGCTTCATCGATGATTTTGAATGGGTCACATAATCTTCTACTCGACCCCCCCCCCCCAAATTTTTCAAAATTCAACCATGTCTTGTTAATTTGTATTTGCATCGTTTTATTCCTTATTTTTTTTTATTGCAATTTGTTTTGCTTTGAATGCCTTTTGAGATTGTTTTTTTCAAATTCATCCCTCATCAGTTTTTTCCATTAGTTTCTATATTCAACTTGGTCCTCATTCTTTTAATTACTATTTTTTTATCTTTTTTTCAGGTTCACCCCTCAACATTGTATTTCATTTAATTTGTTCCTTATATTCTTATTTTCTATTATTTTATTAATTTGTTTTATTTTCCAATTTAGTCCCTCATCATTTTCTTTCATTTTGTTTTTATACCAAATTCAACCCTCGTTATTTTTATTGCTATTTTTTTGTTTTTAATTTTTGGATGATTAGGAATTTCACTTTGTGATTTTTCATGTTTTTCTTTTATGGGGTGATCTTGGTTTCATAACTCTAGGCAAAAGTTTTGGAAATTAGCCCAATTTAACTTTTTTTTAAATACTGATATTTTTCTCTTAATTTCATCATTCTATATTAGGATGTTGGGCATTGAGTTTCATGATTTATTTTCACTTTTCTTTACAGGGTTATTCCGATCTCATATGTCATGAGTTAGTCGAGTTGATTTGGTTTGTTTTATGTTTTTTTTTATATTGATCTTTTCATGTTTGCCTTTTCATTATTTTGTTTGTTTAAGAGATGATCTTTGTTGTTTTATTGAATTTATTTTAAATAAGGTTATTTTAGTCCTATGACTAGACTATTATTTGTCATGCTGACTTTAATCGGGTTTTTTTTAAATTGATTTTTTGTTTATCATTCAACATTTGCTTTATAAGTAACCCGACGTTCAAATTTCATTTATTTTTTCTGACATTATCCCATTCTCATTCATTTTTTTTTTTTATCAAATAAGATTGTTGAGATTTAAAAAAATATTTAGTGTTTTTTAAATACTTTTTTTTATTAGTAATTGGTTCTTTTAGGTTTTTTTTATTGTAATTTATTTTTTATTTATATTATTAAATTAATTAAAATTATTAAACTCGAATCTCAAACTTTCCTTACTCCTTTGAGAATTTGACCCGGCCGGGGTGCAAATCACCTATCTAAATATATCGATAATCTTCCTCATAAGGGTGCATCATTGAAGTGATAGCATATGTACGAGTACACCCTCGACAAAGTTACCGGGCGTCACAAGGAAAATTCAGCGAATAGGGGAAGCTCGTAAATTTGATGTCTTAATCGTTACTACAAACGTTGTTAACGAAACTGTTGTTAAAAAGTCGCATGAAAAAAACGATGTTGTGTGAACAGCAGTTTAAAAGAAGCACAGGCGTGTGTCTACTGTGGTTTTTTTTTTATTACAGCTTTTATTTATTTATTTATTTATTGTTAAACCAGCAAACAAACTACACAAAATCGTTGCCGACTACTTCTCAACCTCCAACAGTTTTTTTCTTTTTTCCTCTTACAAAATACTAAATTCCAATTTTCTTTTGATTTAATCACGCCTTCAACCATGGTTAGGATTTTGATAGAGCTAACTATGGTCTACTTATGCAGTTAAGGAGTAAGAGAGCGAAACACCAAACTGCAAAGCAAAAACCCATTCCTCTCCTTGCTCCCTCTCTCATTGCCTGCGCTTTGGTTCTAAAGAGAGAAAAGCCTCCCCTTTTCCCATTCCCTATTGTTTCTGAAATATCTAACCAATTTTCTGTTTGCTTTACCGGAATTGTTTTTTTAACCCGTCACTTTCCCTGGAAAATTTATAGAACCTGAGAATAAATACCATTCTGCTACTTACCTCAATTGTTGTCTCATTATCCTAACCTGGTTGACTCAACCGGTTTGTGTTCTTTCAATTTATTTCTCATTTACAATAATTGAAGTTTACTTTTTCTTGGTTTTCTTAGTAGCATAGATGTTTTTCTTCAAATTTTTTGAGTTCTTGAGATCTGGATTTATCAATACAGTGTTGTAGAAGAGAGACCATGTGGGCTTGTTTTATTTTGCTAAATGCATTAGATTTTATTCTCTAGCTGTAATAGAAACTAGGGGTTTCAGTACTGAGATTTGATCCCGGACAATAAAGTTTGAAGCTTTTTTGTTTAGTGGGTAGTTTAAAGTTTCAATTTCGGGGTTTTAGAAATGAAGATTGAGGCGGGTATGGGAGGTGGGGCATGGAATGATGAAGATAAGTTTATGGTTGATGCTGTTTTAGGCTCAAAAGCTTTTAATTACTTGCTGTCAAATTCAGTAGCTAATCAGAATTTATTAATGGTTATGTGTGGCGATGAGAATTTGCAAAATAAGCTCTCTGATCTTGTGGACTGCCCCAACGCCTCGGATTTTAGCTGGAACTATGCCATATTTTGGCAGATTTCATGTTCTAAGTCTGGTGATTGGGTTCTTGGTTGGGGAGATGGGTCTTGTAGGGAGCCTAAAGAAGGTGAAGAATCTGAAGTCACTAGAATTCTTAACATGCGCCTTGAGGATGAAACTCAACAGAGGATGAGAAAGAGAGTTATTCAGAGGCTGCAGACTTTGTTTGGCGAATCGGATGAGGATAACTATGCCTTGGGATTGGACCGGGTCACTGATACTGAGATGTTCTTTTTGGCATCTATGTATTTCTCCTTTCCTCGTGGAGAAGGTGGTCCGGGAAATTGTTATGCCTCCGGGAAGCATGTCTGGATCTCTGATGCATTGAAATCAGGGCCTGATTATTGTGTGAGATCATTTCTTGCAAGGTCTGCAGGATTTCAGACTATTGTGTTGGTGGCTACTGATGTTGGAGTTGTTGAATTAGGTTCTGTGAGATCTGTTCCTGAAAGTATTGAGATGGTTCAATCAATAAGGTCATGGTTTTCCACTCGGAGTTCAAGTATCAGAACGAAGCCAATGGCTGCTGCTGCAGCAGCCATGCCTGTGGTGAGTGAAAAGAAAGATGAGAATTCCCTGTTTTCAAATTTTGGGATTGTTGAGAGAGTTGAAGGAGCTCCGAAGATTTTTGGTCAGGATTTGAACATCTCAAATCATGGTCATGGTTTTAGGGAGAAACTGGCCATCAGAAAGATGGAAGAGAGACCATCATGGAATGCTAACCAGAATGGTAGTAGGCTTCCATTTCCTGGTACTCGAAACCACGTGCACGGCTCTGGCTGGGCGCAGAGTTTTGGTTTGAAACACGGGACATCAGGTGAGGTTTATGGCTCACAAGCCACAGCAAATAATCTACAAGAGCTGGTCAATGGGGCTAGAGAGGAGCTCAGGATTAATCACTACCAAGGTCAAAAGCAGGTGCAAGTGCAGATCGATTTTTCAGGAGCCACTTCAGGGACGTCTGTGATTGGCAGACCACTTAATGCAGAATCTGAGCATTCAGATGTTGAAGCTTCATGCAAGGAAGAAAGGCCAGGTGCAGCAGATGACAGAAGGCCTCGTAAACGGGGCAGGAAGCCGGCAAATGGAAGAGAAGAACCCCTTAATCATGTTGAGGCAGAGCGGCAGCGGCGAGAGAAGCTCAACCAGCGATTCTATGCACTAAGAGCTGTTGTGCCCAATATTTCCAAGATGGACAAGGCCTCACTGTTAGGAGATGCTATTTCTTACATCAATGAGCTTCAAGCAAAGCTCAAGAAAATGGAAGCTGAAAGGGGAAAGTTGGAGTGCATCGGGAGAGATACTTTGGATGTTAGAACAAATGGAGAAAGTCATAACCAAGCTCCAAACGTTGACATTCAAGCTTCCCATGATGAGGTGACGGTAAGAGTGAGCTGTCCGTTGGATTCACATCCTGCATCCAGAGTGATTCAAGCACTGAAAGAAGCACAGGTCACTGTCATCGAGTCGAAACTCTCTTCTGCAAACGACACCGTGCTCCATACATTTGTCATCAAGTCTGAAGGATCCGAGCAACTAACGAAGGACAAGCTGATGGCGGCATTTTCTGGCGAATCCAGCCCATTACAGTCATTATCTTCAACTGGGTAGTTTGAGAATTGAGTCTGACATGTAGTCCATAGGCGTATATGTAGTAGTGAAGAACCCTTTTAAAAGCTTCTTCAGAGGATTTGATATACTGCAATGGATCTTCAAAGGAGCTGGCTAGAAGTAGAAAAATGACTACCTATTGACCTGGTAGGGCAGCAAATTTTCTGTGATTGTTTATAGTATACATGTTTTCTCATAAGGAAGTATTCTTTCCAGATGAATTACTTTTGCAAGTTTTAACAAGTGTATCATTGTTGGTTATTTAGTTCTGATATATTTGGGTGTTTTTTTTTTAAGAAAAATAAATTATTTTGTTTAATTTGTATTTTTTTTGTTCATTTCCATGTTATGAGCGTTGTCATGGTTGATTTATAGTTTTGCTACCGCCTCACCGGTGCTCTCTCAGATGAACTCAAACGACCTATTTTGAGGGAAATGTTTCAAGCAGTTCTCTTATATCAAACATGACATAAAATTATTGGAACTACAGAATAGTAGCCAACACAGAAATGCCCTGGTTGCCACGGATAATACGGGTGTTTCACACTGTTTTTTTTTTATAAATATTTTTTTATTTAAAATTAAAAATTAAAAATATTTTTATAAGATAATATCAAAAATAATTTTTTTAAAATAAAAAAGTATTATTTTAATATATTTTTAAATAAAAAACAAATTCCAAAAAATTAATCTCATAATCGGTTTGGTGGTTGGGATAAAATGATAAAAAGCTTGCAGGCGGGGACCATTTCTATAAATAAATCCAAATGTCTAATCAAACAAGTGTGGGGGCGTTTGCCGTGTTCCTGTACTTGAACATCCTGTTTAAATATTTCCATCCTTATTCTTCGTGAAAAACACATGCAATGGAAAGTTGGAAACCACAGGGGTCTGTTAATAAATAAAAATATTACTATTTTTTTTCTATTTTTTTTTATCTTTCAACCTCCATTTCAATAAAAAATTGAAAATCGTGTTCATTAATTAAGAATGAAGATGAGTTTCTTCATTGAGAAAAATAAAATAAAAAACATTAAAATTACAACTATTTTTCATAAAAAAAACTCATTTTATATTTTTTTGTTCTTAATAACCTATTTATATAATATTATTTTTATTTCAGGCAAACTAAAAGTTATATTGTTAACTAGAAAAGAGTCTTTATATTAGATTTATAATAAAATTTAAACATACGACACTAAATAAATATGAATATATAATAATTCTGATATTTTGCGTCGCTAAAAGTGCTTGTATATATATATATATATGGAAAACAAATATTGCATCTGAAAAAAAATCAATTATTTTATTTAAAAAAAATGAAATATCACCATATATATATATATATTATCAACATCTTTAAAGAGATTCCTGGGCGAATTTTCTTTTCTCACTTTTCCTTGTTGTCCTAGAAATCAAGAGAAGCTTCTTTAGATGCGCATGAAAGGAGACGAATCCTGTTCTCAAATCCTCGGCGGCACTTTATCTATCTCTCTTCTGTGAAGTCTTTCCAACAACTTGGGCAAAAAACCAAGTGTTCATGGCTAGTGTGCCGACACCACCGAGCTTCGGATATAAGCGACATCACCAGAGTTGTTGAACAAAAGAGAACAAGATTTACGATACATTAATGGCATCTGGGTTGCTACGAGGTTCAGCCAATAGAGGAGTGCTGACAAAAACCAGGTGGTGTGTGTGTGCCCTCAGAAAAAAAAAAGTTATGACTTCGAAATTATGTAGGCACAATAACAGGGTAGATCACTACACCAAGAGCCCGTGCCGAATTCGTGTTAACATCACAGTGACTGAAATCTTTGCGTGTGGGTTGAATTAGTATTGTTTTTTAATTATTTTTTAATTTGAGTAAAACTCATCTCTTTTTAGATTTTTTTTATAGGTTTATATTAAACAAGTAAAACCCCAACTATTATATAAACCCTAACTTAATATCTACAAAATATATTTCAAGCTTTTTATATTAGAGACCCGCAAAAGCTACGAAAAAAGAAAGAAAGCCCTTTTACCACTATTTTGTTTTCTTCCTATTACTTAATGATGACATAGGTTTCTTTTCACCACCATAATTCAACCCACACGTCCCCATCTCATAAAATGAGGGCGAAAATCAGGAAAAGAAGATGGATAATAAGGATGTTTAGTAACGTGTTTTAAAAATATTTTTGAATTTATTTTTTATTTTAAATTAATTATTTTATGATTTTAGATCATTTTCATATAATAATATTAAAAATTATTTTTATAAAATAAAAAATATTATTTTAATATATTTTTAAATAAAAAATACTTTTAAAGACAATTTCATCAACATTATCGAACATACTGGTACATAGAAAGATTGAAAAGGAAAGGGAATGTTAAAGGTTGGTAAAGGCCTCCAACGTATGGCCAAATAAAGGGCCCCAAGTCCATACTTGTGATTATCCTTTGAAGTTTCATGACACTTCATTCATTGACTGGGTCCTTATTTTCCTCACATTTATTGTTTTAAAAATTAACCCTAGTTAGCATGAGTATCACCAACCCCGTTCAGCGTGACAGTCGATCTGGGAATTATGATTATATTTAAATTTGGTAAAATTTAAGTCACTATATAAACATTAGCCTTAGAAAGAGGGTTGGAAATAAAATAATATATAATATATGTTCACGAGAATAATAGTGTGTTCATGTGATCTAGAAACCGGGCTTTTTGACCGCTCAACCCAAAGCCACGTTTTCTGAAACATTGGCTCACAAGATGGCACGAGGTTTTCTGAAACGCAAAGACGGGGAAAAAACATCTCATGTGATGGTCAAACTGGAAAAGCTTTCAGGACAATCGTATAAACTACTACATTAAAGCAATGATTTTAATATATTTTGGACCCATTATTCTCCGTGAAAAATAAAATAAAATGTGTACTTATCAAGTAATTTAGGGTCTTCCGAGCTCATCAGATAGGGTTGCTGAAGGTTGTCCGTTTGAAATAGGAAAGGCGTGGAAAGAGGTGTGAACAATTCAAGGGTTAATGCCTACCCTCTAGTTGCGATGTCTGATGAATTAAAGAAGGTGACCAACCTTTCCAACCACCATCAAGATGAATTAACTCGGGGACCATGCCCGGAACCAGGCTCAGTATATCCGGACTCGGGGACCATGCCCATCTTCTTATTATATTGCATCGCGCTTTTCAGCGGGTGTTAGAAATTATCTTTATACTCCTTGTAATATTCTTATATTCTTGTTTATTCTAATTCATAATCATGAAGATTAATTGTTTATTTTTTTCATGGATAGTAGAAGAAAATTAGTTAGTGGCCGTTTGGCATTGTAGTGTGATCCACGATTGTCAAACGACGTTTTCAATCTAGTGTTTGGC
Source organism: Salix arbutifolia (assembly GCA_025169955.1). Classification (NCBI taxonomy): domain Eukaryota; kingdom Viridiplantae; phylum Streptophyta; class Magnoliopsida; order Malpighiales; family Salicaceae; genus Salix; species Salix arbutifolia. The sequence goes on from CM045903.1 coordinate 12,310,872, forward strand.
ATTGCTTGAAACTGTGATTTGGACATGGGGCCCACGTTTATTTTTGTGCCAAACGCCGGTGCAAGAAAAGCAACTTGCTGCTGCTTTTCTTGCTGCGATCCGAGATTCAGCTTGAAAAGGGAAACGGCGATTGCTCTTTGAACAAGTGAAGCTTTTTGTCTGTCTGTAAAAATTGAAACAAAATCAAAAGATTGATTAGAAAACCACGAAAAATAAAAAAAAATCCCCCTGTATATATATATAAAATCCCCCCGTGTGTGTCTATATATATAAAATCCCCCTGTGTGTGTATATATATATATTAAAATTAAAATAATCTAAAAATTAATTAAAATATAAATAATATTTACATAATATATGTGTATTAATATAAAAAATATATTTTTATCAAATATTGTAGCGCGCGAAAATAGTCAGGGATTGCAGAGGCCTTCACGTATGGATATTGTTCGTGATGACATTGCAAATAGTTTGATGAGAGAATAAAAAGAAGTGTTCATTTTACGTGAATTATTTCTTATATTATGAAATTATGATTATTAATACAATATAAATATATACATAAATATATAAATAAATATGTGTGTATATGTCTATGCCCTTTGAAGTAATTTCACAAGTTAAAAGAAATATGAAAAGCTTGGTAACTAAACACTTAAAACTGCTTTTTTTCAACCTCCAACTCAACCACAGTTTTTAACCAAACACTTCACAAATTATTTTGAACCGCAGTAAAAGCGCTTTTTTTTAAACTGCTTTTTTTCAACCTCAATCGCAAAAGCAAAAGCAAAAGCAATGTCAAACACACCCTTAATAAATTAATAAAAAAGGTCCTGATCTACCTATAAATAATAATCTATGTACTTCATCTATGATTACTGCTAGACATAGATCAGAAAATTTCTCTAAAATAAATTTTTTTATTATTTTGAAGTTATGCTACTGCTTTATTGGGAATTCATTCAAACTTAGTAAAAATGACTTATAATCTAAATTTTCACTAGTATATTAATTTAGCATTGGACAAGACAGAAGCCTGTCCTCAAATGACTGAGCTGCTAGTAACCAGCACTACTTAGATTTGTGAAATTTACGTACATAACGTAGAGTTAGAATCATCAAATGCTTGATGATGTTATTCAGTAGATAAAAATATAAGAACTGGTCCTTTCCCCCCCAGGTGTTGTCATGCTGCAAAAGCATAATTTCAACATATCACATATTAGTAGCAGGGAGGTTCTTGCCCTTGGGAAGAGATTTTGTCAAAACATAGTGTAGCCCAAACTCACTGCAACTTATTTATTTTTGACATTTAACTGAACTTAATTACCTTTCTTTGTTGTGCCTCTTCATTTTTTTGCCGAAGCCGGATTCATGAGCAGTGTGGAGGGAGCTCATGTTGTCGAGCGTTCAAAGTTTTTCAACATTTTTGATGTTTTGCTGGCGTTTATGGGCCGCAGTGAGTGCCGTGTTGATATATCTGTGATTTTGTTCTCGTCAAACACGGCTTTCAGGGATATCCAGCTGCACTTGCTGGGCTTGAAATCAAACTTCTGTGCAGGTTCCTAGCAAACGCCAATGCGCACATAAAATAATATAAGTTTGCCATGTCCGATATTCTAATAAATTTTGGTGAAGAGCTTCGAAAGCTGTGGTCAGTATCTACGAAGCCGTGTCAAAATGAATGATTGCTGTATTCCCTGCTAGCAGAATGTGCACACAGCGGTATAAGTTGACAAGGGCGGCCTCTATCCTTGGAGGAGGAACTCCTGAGGAAAGTTCATGCTGCAATTAGTCAAATAGAAGGGTGGAAACTGGAAACTTGATGTCCGATATTGCTTTCACGTGCTCCAATTCAAAGCAGGAAAAGGTATCAAATTTCTAATCGACTTGGTTGGAAACAATGAAAAATATTTTAAAATAAAATTTGATTTTTTTTAGTGTTTTTAGATTATTTTAATGTGACGATAACAAAAATAATTTTTATAAAAAAAATATTTTGATATATTTATAAATAAAAAATCATTTAAAAAAATATTTTAATATATTTCTAGATAAAAAATCATTTAAAAATAATCATAATCATACTTCCAAACATATGTTAATCAAACTCTTAAACACCATCTTACACCCTTTTCTGTTCTACCACGACAATTATTTTTTTTCAAATGATAGTAGGTTGCTTAAGTAAGCACTGTCTAGATGGAGTATGTAATCTAGTTTAGACGAGCAGTTTTGCCCGCGCGATGCGCTGAGCTTTTTTATCTATATAAAAAACTGATTGATTTGATACGTTTTGTATTTTATTATTTTAATATTTAATTAGTAAAATTCTAATTGATAAAAGCTATTAAAAATGCATTTTTTTTCCACTAAAAAGTGATTGAATGTTGCTATTGCTAAAATATTTTTGATAAAATTTGTTAGAAAATTTGCTAAGAAGATGAAATGATTTATCACAAATTTGTTGCCACGGATACCCTGATAAAAAAGAAGAAGAAGAAACTCGGTAAAAAAAAAGCTGAGTTGGACATCCCGGTAATAATTTTTTTTTTAAAATATGAAAAAAGGTCCCTGTCTATTAAAAGAAAAACAAAAAAGGAAGCCAGTTATAAAAAAAAAAAAATGCAAGGGGAAAGCAATTTTTTAAGAAAATCATTTGACTTGAAAATTTAAAAAATATACCTCATTATGCTGTGGGCTGAGTAAACAATTTTTATAATTGTTTGGATTAAAAAAATCAATAGGATTTGCCAATCCAAAATTATAATATAATATCTATATATACAAAATTAAATATAATAAAACAGATCACCACACCCTATTATAAAAATAGCAACATCGAAGCCTTAACATCTAAAACTATCATTGTTATTACTGTCAAAATAATAAAAATTATCAAATTATCTCGAGGAATAAAGCTGAAAGACAATTACAAAAAAGTAAGCAAGAAAAATAATTAAAATAATTCTTGTTGTTGTTGTTGTTGTGTTAATAATGAAAAAAAAATGAAAAATGAAAAAAATCTAAATAACTTTAACAAAAGATTAAACAAAAAAGTACAATAAAAACTTATCAGGTAAAAAAATTCATTTGACTGGAAAAAAAACAACCAATAAAAACATAACAGAAAGAGAAAATTTAAAAAAATAAAAAAAATCAAATAAAAATTATTAACTGAAAAAAAATCATTTGACTTGAAAATTAAAAAAATTGATCACACTACGTTGCGGGCTGAGCAAACAATTTTTATAATTATTAGAATTAAAGAAATTAACAGGATTCGCTGGTTAAAAATTAAAATATAATATTTATATATGCAAGATTTAACATAATAAAACAGATCATCACAATCTATTATAAAAATAACAAAATCGAAGTTTTAACATCTAAAATTATCATTGCTATTACTGTTAAAACAATAAAATCTATCAAATTATCCTCAGAGAAAAAAAACTCAAAAACATTAAACAAAGAGTAAGTAAGAAAAAAAACTAAAATTATTATTATTATTATTATTATTATTATTATTATTACTGTGTTAATGATGAAAAAAACAAAAATAAATAAAAGGCTAAAAAAATCTTTAAAACTTTCACAAAAGAAAAAAAAAATTATTAGGTAAAAAAATTTAACCTAACTTTAAAACAGAAAAAAAAACCAATAAAAAACTAAAAGAAAGAACATAGGGAGAAAAAAAAAAGAAATATCAATTCTCAAATGATCAACATAAAATTCAAGAGCCAATTTAAACGAAAAAATATCACCTCAATAAATAAGAACATAACAAAAATTAAAAATCAAAGATAAGAGCACACTTATATATACATGGATAAAAGTAGGGATTATTCCATAAATAAAAAAATAAGGATTAAAATAAAAAATTAAAAGTATAAGGGCCGCCATGAAAATCAAATGTCCAGGGATTAAAATTAAAAATTAAAAGTATAAAGGCCGAAATGAAAATCAAATATATTATCAATTTAAATCAAAGGATAAAATTGAACAAATCAAAACTTGTGAACCGAATTTATTGAGTTATTCAAACCTAATCCGGAATTAAAGGACCAAAGTAAAACATTAACATTTAATTAATTTCACTCAAAGGACCCAATCGAATTCAATCAAAACTTATATAATAGAAATCAGGACCAAACACAAAGTTGAGGGACCGAAGTGAAAAAGGAAAAAACACGAGGGCCTCTTCTGCACTTGTACGTGCAGGAGAGAGAGAAACGTGGCCAGCGGGTTTAACCGGCCACCGCCGTGTCCACGGCCATCCATTGTGAAAACGCGCTGCACCGGGAGGAAGACCACGCGGAGACGCATCGATGGAGGCATCGTTGGCTCATCTCCGGTGACTGCATCAACCCTCACGCGCCACCTGAACAGGGTGTGAGGCGGAATACCGTGGGTCGCGGGCTCTGCACGCGCTGACCGTAAATCGAAAATAATAATAATAATAATAATAAAAGGCCAATTACTGGTATGCCCCTATTCTCAAGTCATCAATTTTGTCTTATTAAGGGCTAAATCCATATTTAGTCAATTTCAAAAAGTAATAAAAAAATGAAAAGTGCGGCGAACCAGACTGGACCGGTCCGGCATGCGCAATGACTGCGAAGCCCCTTATTCCGGCGGCGTTTTTTGTCGTTTTCGGGGGGCAAATTCGTTAATACACTGTTCATTAATGGAAAAAAAAAACAAAAAAGGTGGAGCGCCGAAGCACTGGAGTAAATTGCGAGTGAACAATGCGAATGGGTTTAGAGCTACAGTGGAACGCCGATCTCTTGTAGGTTCTTTGTAATTTATATAAAGTGTTTAACTTAGATTGCCACCATTTCTGGTCAGATTCATTCTAGCTTTGCTCCGAGGACTGTACTATACGGAACTATCAGTTTATACCCTTCCGACAGAAAAAGAAATTATTTGTTCATGACAGCTTCCACACCCATGTGACAATTAGCAACTAGCAAGAAAGGGACAACCCAACTTGGGATCCGCTCATTATTATCCGAATTAATTGAAGCAATAATTTTTTTCTATTTTTTTTGTCAAATATGCAAAAGGAATCATTTAATCTTCGACAAACCCTTCTTCTTTCTCACCTATGCTTGTAGTTGTAAAATTTACAAGCAGCTATCAGGGTGTATTCACAGGCATGTTGCCCAGCGAGGGTGAAATATTGCTCACAATTTACTATTAGAGTAGTTTTTTCGGTTGCCGTTTTTTAAAATAATTGTAGTTTCTAATATATACATATATATAAAAGATATTATATTATATTATATAAAACTAAAATTTAAAATGTGAGATACAATAAAAAAACTGTTCAATAACCAAATGACTTTTTCTCTATAAATAAGCAAAAAGCTCGATATCAAAACAAATGGCGTCTTAATTTCTCTTCATCCATAAGAAGAGAGAGAAACTATGGTGCTAGGTAAATTATTTTATGAGACTGAGAAAATTAAAAAAAGTAGTTGTAAATGATCTAATGTTCAAGATTCAAAAGTGATATATATATATATATATATATATATATATTATTTTAAGAAATACAATGTCTTTCAGAAATTTTGAGAATCATCAACTGGACTGACAAGGGCTTCACTTTCTACATTAAAACGAATTTACTCGCTGTCCATTTGCCAAAAATACCTTAAATATTCAGCCTTTTCTTTGTGGGCTGGCAAGGGATTTTTCGTTCAAGTCCAAAAGAACGTACGGACAGGGTGCGAGTCCATGAAAGGAGGAGAAAGAGGAGGAGGAGGAGGAAAGAGATGGTTGAAACCTAATAATATGAAGGTGTTTGGGATTGAGGTTGCACCGGAGTTTCCAAATAAGCTATGGTTTTGGTTAGGAATAATAAGCTGAAAAATTGTTGTAGGTCCATCTTAAAAAATAAACTGAACCGGCGTTTTAAAAAAAGCTGCAAAATGAATTTCTTGCTACTAGAATTAATGGAGAACAACCCAAGTTCATCAAGAGCTGATAGAAAAACCGCAGAAAGAAATAGAAGAAATCAAATGAAGGCACTATACTCCCAGCTCAATTGTCTCGTGCCTCATCAAAACTCAAGGGTTTCTATCCCGCCCTCAATATTGCTCACACATTATTGTTGTACATTTCCTACAATGAAAGCCCTTTTGTGATGATCTTTCTCTGATTTTTGCTTCTGTTTTGTGTTTTTTTCTCCTCTCTCATCTTATGGCGGTCGCAGGAACCAATATTGTCATTGCCTGATTGGTTAGATGAAGCTGCAAGTTACATAAAAAATTGCAAACTAACTCGGAGAAGATGAGGAAAAGAAAGATACTTTAATGGAAATGGAAAGGACAAATTATGCAACGAGGACTAGTAGTAATGGAACAACTACTGGGCCAAGACCACCACAGATTCAGATTCGCAAAATGGGTTCCACAATACACACACACACACACACACACACACACACTCTTTAAATTAATTTTATAAGTTAAAAGTCTGGTAATTAAACACATGAAATTGTTTTTCATTAACTCAAACCCAACCACAGTTTTAACCAAACACCATTAAAATTTTATTTTGAACCACAACTAAAGTGTTGTTCATGAAACTATTTCTTTAAAACTTCAACCACAAAAGCAAAAACAATACCTAATGAGAGATTAACAGAGGCCCTTACAGAGGTTTTAATACAAATTCCAACGTCACAACTTGTGACTCACAAGCCACTTCGCATGACGCTTTATGTGGGCTCTTCCAGTTTTTTATTTTATAAATATCTTGGAGGGAGCAATCTATTATTTTGTATAACTACAGGGACCATGTAAAAACAATTAATATGTGGGACCCACAATGTATGACTGTTAAAATTACCCCATCAGAGCAACTCCATCCATAAAGGCATATGGAGAGCTAAAGCCATAATAATGTACTTTTTAGCACTTGTTTGTCATTGTTCATGCTCCAATGCAATAGCTATACACATAACTAAAAATAGTATCCCTGGTTGAGTGACTATATTTGGCTGCAGACAAAAGAGAAGGCATTTATCGTTGGAATCAGTTCTTCTTCTTTTGCTCAGCTGGACCCAGCAGCCAACTCTGTTGAGTCTCATCCAATGGCCTTGACAGCGTTCAAGAATAGGCTGCAGCCATGAAATTCCTTCCCTGTATACTTTCCTTGACTGATTAATGCACACCAAAGGCCACCCACCCTTCAACGATTCTTTCCACGCTAGCCTAAACAAAAATCACTTTATACAAGAAACATAAGAAAATTGATGTGTGGTTAATTTGTTTATCTCCAAAGCTCATGATCCACGCCACTGTCTGGGATTTTGACAGAGTTTTGAAGGTTAGATATTGCTGCTTGCGATGACATTTTTTCCTTTTCTTTCAATAATTTTCTTCTAATAATCCCAAGCTAAGACTTTCTGCATTTAGCTTTGACCTTTTTTGTTAAATAATTAACATCTAATTTGATGAACAGAGCTGGATGGAATGTCTTTGATATATGTAGTAGAACTACCAGTTATCGTTATATATAAGATTAGTTTATGGCTCTTTTTTCATGTACTAGCTTGTTATCTTTGAAGAGAAACCATCTCGATGGTTATTTTTTAATGGCCATTAATTTACCATTAGAAACAAGTCGTTTGGTGGGAATCATATATTTTAACAAGGAGGAGTTCATGAGGTCGGATAGAAATTATTATTTTTTTAAAAAAAAACTAACAACTTGAAGCATCTGATGAATTTTGTGAGATTAGGTGTTTACTACTTTGTTGGTGATAAGGATAAAAGAGACTGCTTTTACAGTTCATTTAGTTTTCAGTACTTGCTTGGTGTAGAACTTCCTTTGAATGTGACATAGGAAATAGCTGATCTTGACAAAAAAGTGAAACTAGAATAGAATTGTAAGTGTCCAGCATCATATAGATGGTTTTCATGAATCGTGGTGGTGGTAGTAACAATCTAGAAAAAAATTCACATAATTAATTCCATAATTAAACTATATACAAAATAATTGCACTATATTTAAAATAATATAAAAAATGGCTCTCCAAAATGGCTTTTACCATTGGAGTACACATCAACAAAAAAAACAATATATACACTATTCAAAAAGCCATTTTAGAGATTTGGCTCTCCAAAATAGCTTTTGCCATTGGAGTTGCTCTCACCATTGCCTTTTAAAGTACTCCTATGTCGAACTTAAGTTTTGGTGTTCGATAAAAGATCGATTTTGGGGGGGGGGAATTCATTACAGACAACGACTGAGAGAGACGCAACACTACCCTCTCCAGCATGTTTCAATCCAACACCCAGGTTATGTTCTTACCTCTTTGTTTTGTTATTTGCAACATTTTTCATTGCTTACTACTAGGGTAGCAATCGACCAATATGCCAGTTTGTTTATAACTAAACTCGAGAGTTTTCAAATTCGAACACCATACTAGCTTGTTTAGGAGGATGGACATTGAGGCTTCCTGATTCCCTAATTTGTCATCATGGTTTTTTGACTGTGTCGTGTTCTGTCCATTACAATTAAAAATAAAAATGAAGCAATATGGGGTCCTGTTGTGCTCTTGAGATATCTCTAGACTCTAGTTGTAGTTTAGTCTTGCTAGTAAGGCTCGCGGTGATGGAGGAGTCTTTGTGATGTCCCACGTCGGGGAGTTTAGGTTATGATGTTGAACACAATAGATTGGATTCAAACTTTCAAGGCTCAAAAATTGAAAAGATTCTATTGAATGGTAAGTCTTCAATCAAATATAAGTGGAGGCCTACAATGGACTCCACATAATCTCTTTTCTTTTTTGTGACAAATACTGTAATCCCGACTAGGTATCAAGAGATTTTCCTAGATTTATATTGACCAATAAGATGAGCAATTATTTCATCCCTCTGAAGATATCCATGTTTCCTAATTTCCACCTGATAAACAAAGCACAAAAGTTAAATAAATGTTCATAACTTTAACCAAATTTCATGATTATCGAGGAAATTGCTTATACTCTTTCTTAAAAGTACTTATAACCAAAGCATATATTTTGTTTCCAAGCTATTTTGTTTACCTTACTGTAAAATCCAAATGTTTTCAAGGAAACTTTTGAGGTGAAATTCCCATTGATCACTAGGAGATCTGTTTGTTTTCGAATTATAGTCAAATAAAGCTAAGAGAACAGCAGTTGGATAACGTCATGGCTACCTCTTCAGGGAAGCCACAAATATGAGGCCTTCTCCAACAGAAAGCCAAGCTCTTAAAACTCAAGTATGGTCTCATAGATATTTTTGTATGCCTTAACCACTGATATTCATGACGGAAATGGCACTACTACATTGTTATTATTCATACTGGATTGTTGCTTGTATTTTATTTTTACATAGTCATCTAAATACCAAAAACAACATAAAATCTGAGTGTTTGTCCTCGAGCTTGTCATAGACTTGCTGTTATCGTTCCTTCACTTTCATTTTGTCACAATATTTGTTTGAAGGCTGATGCTTGATACATTTTTTTGATTTGTCGAATTAGCAATTCTGTCCAAGTTCTTAGTTCTGAATGTGCTAATCAGATGCATTTTGAAACTATCGTAATGAATACTTGGTTACCTTTCAAATTGGCATTCAAATGTATGCAGGACAAATTAAGAACACAAGAGATGAATTTTCTTCCGATGCTTAGAGAATGTTCAAGTCAGAGGTGTCAATATATATGAAAAGAATATCAAATATCAACAATATATGGCAACCAAATTATAACAGAAAATCTGTATTTATTATAGAGTACAAATCAGGGATTATAGACGGTAAATTAGAGATTATTACATGTATTTAGAGGACTGAATTTCTCATTTTGAAATTAATGAAAATACAGAGGAAATTTACACAGAAAGTTGATATTTGTGACATGGTATCAGAGCCAATAATTCTAATATAGACGTTTGATTTTCTCTTCAATTTACAGACTGAATTTATCAGTATTTGGTGATTTTTTGGGTTCCTAGAATGTCTGGAGAGGCTTCTCTTACTCGATTCAATAGCAAAAACTATGCCAGTTGGGAGTTTCAGTTTCACATGTTTGTTAAAGGGAAGGAATTATAGGGGCATCTTGATGGTTCTTCACCAGCACCAACCAACCCACAGGAGCTGACTGTATGGACTACCAAGGATGCAAAAATTGTCTCATGGATACTAGGGTCTATTGAACTCCATATAATTAACAACCTTTGATCGTTTGGCACAGGGAAAGAGATTTGGGACTACCTCCAACACATCTATTCCCAGAATAATTCGGCTCAAAAATTTCAAGTCAAAATGGGTATTGCCAATTACAAACAAGGTAATCTCTCAATCAAACAATTTTATGCTGGATTTCTAAACCTATGGAGTGAATATACTGCCATAATTTACTCTAAAATACCAAAAAAGAGTTTAAAGACAATGTACCTTGTTCATGCCGAGAGCCAAAAGGACTAGTTTTTGATGAAGCTCCAACCAGAATTTGAGGTCATGAGAGCTAGCTTAATCAACTGAAGTCCAGTACCCACTTTGGATGAATATTTAGGGGAACTGTTACGGGAAGGACAACGACTCGCCACTCAACGCGAGTTGACTCAGGTAACAGTGACAGAGATGAATATGGTTTACATGGCTTAAGGAAGGGGACGACAGAAGAGTGTGCGATGCTTTAATTGCAAGGAATTAGGGCACATTGCCAGAAATTGAAGCAAGAAATTCTACAATTATTGTAAGAAAGGGCATGTAATCAAAAAGTGTTGTTTGCGACCACAAAATCGACAAGGGTTTGTTGTTCAGTCAAATTTGGGGGCTGCTTCTATGGCTGCTGCAGTCGTGTCCTCACCGCTGGCATTAGAATCTTCATCGTTGGTGAACTTGTCGATGACCACTCTTACTCCCAAGATGGTGCAATAGATGATAATATTTGGCTTCTCTACACTCAGGATTTTGGGTAAGTCTACACTCAGGATTTCGAGTAAGAAACACCAACTTAATTTTCCCTTGGATTCGGCACATAATAAACAATGGTTAATGGATTTGGCTGCATTAAATCATATGACTAGTAGTGAAAATGGGTTGTATAATATGCGAAACTACATGGGTAATCAACATATACAGGTAGCAAATGGTGATAATTTGCCAAATTTGTCGATTGGTAATTTGGGGTCTTATTTCAAAAATATGTATCACCAAAATTATCCACAAGTTTACTCTTTGTTGGTCAAATGGTAGAAAATAACTGTAAAATTCAATTTGATCATTGTGGTTGTTGTGTGCAGGATCAAGTGTCGGGGAAGGTGATCGCGGAGGGGCCTAAAGTGGGATGTTTATTTCGATACAATTTTCTGTTTCTAGTATTAATTCTTGCACTTATTCTACTGTCATTAATAATCCTCATTTTTGGCATAAGAAATTGGGGCATCCCAATTCTAATATATTGACTCATCTTATAAAGAATGGATATTTGGGGAATAAAAATTCTTTTTCAACAGATTTTTTGGATTGTTGTTCTTGCAAATTGGGTAAAAGAAAAGCATTATCATTTCCTTCACATGGTAGTCATGCTTCTAAATATTTTTAAATTATTCATACTAATGTATGGGGTGTAAGCCCTGTTCTCTCTCATGCCTAGTATAAATATTTTATCATGTTTATTGATGATTTTAGTCGCTTCGCTTGGATATATTTTCTTCGATCTGAGGCTGATATGTTCTCAACATTTCAAGCTTTCGTTGCATTTGTTTAAAATCAATTTTTTGCTCATATTAAAATTCTATGTTCTGACTCTGGGGGGAATATATGTCCAAAGAATTTCAGGAATATCTCAAAAACAAAGGGATTCTTTCTCAAAGATCTTGTCCTTACACTCCTCAACAAAATGGAGTTGCTAAGCGTAAGAATCGTCATCGTTTAGATATTGTTCGCACCTTATTAATTGATTTTTCAGTACCTCCTCGATTTTGGGTAGAAGTTCTGTCGACAACTGTTCATCTCATTAATCGTTTGCCTTTCCAAGTTCTAAAATTTGCATCTCCATACTCTATTTTATTTGATGTTATTCCTGAGTATGATTCTCTCCATGTTTTTGGGTGTGCTTGTTTTGTTCACTTACCATTAACTAAACGTAATAAACTTTCAGCCCAAGCTGCTCATTGAGCTTTTCTAGGATACAATAATTCTCATAAAGAATTTATGTGTTATGACGCAAATACTTATAAAATTCGTATCTCTCGAAATGTGATTTTCTTTGAAAATCAGAATTTTTTCCCTTCTTGTTCCTTTACAGAATCCACTTTTATCCAGCTTCGTACATTTGATAATGATAGTCCATCTTATACATTTGAACGTTTTAAGCCAGAAATTGTATATCAAAGATGTCATCCACCATCCACTTTGCCCCTTCCGAACACGGAATTGACATCTGATGCTTCCCTTGAACTAAGACGATCAACTCGAGTTTCACGTGCTCCAAACAGGTATGGATACTCGGCAACTACTGTTGATAGTAGTTTTTTGCCTAAAACTTATGCTTAGGCTTCTACCCAAGACTGTTGGCAATAGGCCATAAAAGAGGAACTTCAAGCACTTCAGGATAATCACACATGGGATATTGTTTCTTGTCCTACCGGAATTAAACCTATTAGATGCAAATGGGTATACACTATTAAATTCAAATCTGATGGGTTTGTGAAACAATATAAAACACGGTTGGTGGCTCTTGGAAATTGTTAGACATACGGTATTAATTATGAGGAGACATTTGCACATGTGGCTAAAATGACTACCATACGAACCATTATGGCAATTGTTGCCTCCAAGAGATGGCCACTTCATCAAATGGATGTAAAAAATGTGTTTTTACATGGAGATCTGAAAGAGAAGATTTATATGACTCCTCCTCCTGGTATGACTCACACATCTGATGAAGTCTGCTGGTTGAAACGGTCTCTGTATGGTCTAAAACAGACACCCCGAGCATGGATTGAAAATTTTCGCACTACTCTTTTGGAACTGAAATTTATTTAGAGCCAATATGATTCCTCTCTGTTTCTTCAGCAAACTACTAATGGTATTGTTGCTCTTCTAGTATATGTGGATGATATTATCATTACAGGATCTGACATTCCACTCATTGAGAATTTACAGCGTTCTCTCCACAGTGCATTTCATATGAAGGATCTGGGACACCTTCAATATTTCCTTGGTCTACATGTGCACTCTATGTCCAATGAGATTTTTCTACATCAGCACAAATATACCCAAGAGATTCTTCTCTTAGGCGGTCTTGAATTAGGGAATAACATTCTTACACCTCTCGAGGTTAATTTAAAACTTTGTCAGAATGATGGTAACCTATTACATGATCCTTCCATATACAGGCAATTGGTGGGCAGTTTGAATTATCTAACCACTACTCGGCCATATATTTCTTTTGCAGTACAACAAGTCAGTCAGTTTTTACAGGCTCCTCGTCAACCTCATTTAGCTGTTGTCCGAAGAATTCTTCCCTATCTTAAGGGTTCATTGGGGCGAGAATTATTTTTTCCTGCTGATAATTCATTACAATTAACAGGTTATAGTGATGCAGATTGGGCAGGGTGCATGGATACACATCGTTCTGTTACCGGGTGGTGTATGTTTTTTAGAAATGCTTTAATTTCATGGAAAAGCAAAAAGCAAGACCGGATCTCAAAATCTTCCACAAAATCTGAGTATCGAGCTATGTCCTCCGCCTGTTCAGAAATTGTGTGGCCCCAAGGTTTGCTACGTGAACTTGGTTTTCCTCAACACACTCCTACACCTCTTCATGCTGATAACATAAGTGCTATTCAGATTGCTACTAATCTTGTGTTTCATGAACGCACCAAACATATTGAAGTTGATTGTCACTACATTCGTGAAGCTCTTGACTATAATATTCTTACACTACTTCATATTTCCACCAAGCATCATACTGCTGATGTCTTTACAAAGGCTTTGTCTCGTCCTCGATTTCAATTCATGATTGACAAATTGATGCTTCTTGATCGGCCATCATCAATTTGAGGGGGATGTCAATATATATGGCAAGAATATCAAATATCAACAATATATGGCAACCAAATTGTAACAAAAAAATCTGTATTTGTTATAGACTACAAATCAGGGATTATAGATTGTAAATTAAAGATTATTACATATATTTAGAGGACTGAATTCCTCATTCTGAAATTAATGAAAATACAGAGAAAATTTACACAGAAAGTTGATATTTTGTGACAAGAGGGACTGCGGAAGGTGTCGCTTCAAGTTGTGTTTTTGTCAGCAGGAAATTGTGAGCTGTTGTTTTGTGCTCAGTTGAAGAAGCACTACTGGGAGTTTTTAACAGGCAGGGTTTGACCATGGAAAGTACAATTAAACGCAGAGTTTTCTTAAAACGATATGAAAGGAAATGAATGACGGCCCTCTACTGCAAAGGGGACCGATATGAATGCATCTCTCTTGAAGCTTCTACAGGATCCCTTTTCTGTTTTTCTTTATATATATATTAGAAGAAGAAAAACGTCTAAACATTTTCTCAACTCTAAGAGTCTTTTTGGGAATGCGTACGGATTCCATCAGTGACGTAGTTACTGATTCCGTCAGTGACCGAGGTAGGAGAAGGCTAATAAAATGTGACAGGCAAAAGACGGGCAAATTTCATCACCCTCGTGCCAAAACTGCACTGTTCATTCATGCAAGTGACTGGTGTATGGGTCATGGTTCATATAAATTTATTAATCATCCAAATCAATCACTGGACAAGTACTTTTTCATCAATGAGCTCGTTTAACTAGAGTCCGATGCCCCGCATTTAGAAAACCATATCAAGATTTGAGTGAGGAATTAATGAAGGTCAATGTACAATTCATCATAGACCACTAAAATTACATTATGCCCAGAAAATGTTATGTAGAAGAGCAAATCAAGTTAGATCCTACAAAAATCTCTATAATTCTACTAGCTTGACAATTAGTGAGCTTTACACTGAAATCCAGCTTCGGCTCTGTAAAGATGGGTTGTTGGATTGAAATCCCAGGGGCACCCCCTTCCGGCGCATCCAACCCAGTAGTGACCATAATTTGGGATTCCCATAAGACAGCCAAGCATCCGAAGATCGGACATTGGTGACACCTGAAGACCCGTCTGTCTATCTTTTGTAAAAGAATAGGTGGTGCTCTAGCATAAATTGACACAGTGAGGGAAGTGCAAAAGAAGGGCTTGTTTCTTTCTTGGTTTGTTGGTCCAATTCCAGATATCGGAACAGAGACTGCAAGCAGCAACCAGAGATCAAACTCACCGACTACCCAGTTCTACTATTGTGTGAACACCTGAAAAAACTGTCCAGGGCCCCCCAACAAAAAAACAGCCTTGCAGAGGCATAATTCCTTCTGTGCCAGAGTTGGAAACAAATCGACTTTGCTACAATTAAATTATCAAAATCCACAAGAATTAGATACTGCATTGCTCTATGTTCACCTCTTTAATTGCAGGTGTAGATGAGTTCTCCTTGTCATGCTTCTCACTCGCTCCCCTGTCAAACTTTTTATCAGGACAGTGTTTAGAAATGTGTCCCTTTTTCCCGCAAAAGTAGCATGTCAAGGACTTGTTATTATCTACCTCTATATCTCGTCTCTTCCAATGCAACCCTTGCTTCTTCATATCTCTGATCCTAGGTCCAAGATACTTGGGATGATGTGGATGTACATGATTGGAGGGCTCCCCTAGCTTATCTTGATTTCGAGACTCTTCCTCGACCCTTACACGGTCCATTAATATCCAGAAAGGAAGATACTCCTCGTGCATCAACTTCATGCAGAAGTCCTTCCAAGATGGAGGAAGCTTGGAAATGACAGTGCTAACATGAAAGTTCTCATCAATAAACATTCCTGCAGCAACAATTGCATCTGCAATGCCATTAAGTTCCTGAAGTTGGTCAAATATTGATTTTTCAGGAACCATTTGAAATTCAATGTACTTTTTAACTTGAGATCTCCTTGTACCAAACTCCTCATAAAGATAAACCAATTTTAGCTCTTCCCATAGTTCCTTAGCAGTCTGGATCTTCTTTACATACTTGTAATAGATAGAATCAGATAGAGAATTCAAAATGTTGAGGCAACACAGATAGTCATCATCGCACCACTTCTGCTCAGTAGCTTTGGCTTGAGCAATTTCTTCAGTACTGGCCAGTGGGCTTGTAGCAACGCTAGGTCGAGGAACAGTAAGCACATATACAATCTTTAATTGCTTCAAGAAAAATTCCATCTGTGGCGCCCAGAACTGATAATTCTTCCCATCAAAACGGCTGACCTCAAAACGAGCAATCTCAAGGGGAAGTTCTTGGGAAATAGAATCAGCCGCTTGATTAGAGATTTGTCCATTTTGTTCGACATCAAGGCCAGAGCTGAATCCAGTGGGAAAAAAAGGGCTCAGAATAAAAGTAATTTCAATAAATTGTTCGGCCTCGTGCTTTCTCACTAAGCATCATGTTTGAGGATTCAGCAAGGCACAGTACACAAAAAGTTAAAAACTAAAATATAGAGAAGTGCAGACCACTTTATTCCACTTGGCAATCAAATTCATAGAAGCATGTCATTTCCATTCTTTAGCAAACAATTGTATTACTATATTAAGCATATAAAAGATTCACAACACCAGTGACAACTGACAGAGGTCAATTCTATAACACTCCTCTCACCTTAACATTGATTGCATCTTAATAATGGCTTCCTCTATTGCAGGCACATTCTGCTTGATGGCTGTCCACTGTTCAGATGTCAAGCAAATTCCTGAAAAATATGGCAGCAGAGACAAATACTATCAGCACAAATACAAATCAAATCCAAGATCAACAGTAAATTGATTAAAAACTTGAAAACATATGCGCCTATCAACGTATAACTATTGATCTCAATAAGAATATCATACAAAGGGTCCTATATCAGGAACAGGATTGACAGGGTATATCAGGCTCACACAAAACCTTGATCCATACACCACAGTTCCTTTTCTCTTACAGACACTAACATCCTCGAAAACACATAACCTCGCAGTGCCAGTCATAGCATAAGACAAACGACGTGGATTAAAATCTCATGAGAAACCAAAAGCATGTTCATTGCATGGTTAATTGAATGTTCATCACACACGATTACGGAAAACCTAAAATAATAGTAAATAAATAAAATTTTACAGATATGAGTTAATTCGATCACCTATTTTAGACGGAAGCAGGTTTCCATCTTTCTGATAAAAGTCCCTGATCGACAAGAATGATTTCCCCTTAAATTCTTGAATCGTCACGCTCCTTCTCTCTGATAGCTAAATCGAAACAATAAGTCCACATTAAACGTAAGACACTTCAAAATTTAAAATAGAACAAACAGGTTTCTCCCATTTTCTCAGCGGCCAAACAGAAAATTAGGGTTTTTACCTTACAAATAACGCGATTACTATCAGTACCAACCTCCTTCTTAGCCAACACTTCCTCGTGTTCTTCTTGCAGTGCTTCCTTAGTGTTTTCTCCTACGTTTCCATTGGCTGCTTTACCTTCCTCGTCCATGGTAGAGAGCAAAAAGGACTCCACAACGCCTCTTATAAATTTCCTGTGCTCGATATGGGACGTGTCGAAGTCGAGCCGCTCAGTGGCGGCGGCTCGAACTTTGAATTCAGTGATTTCGTCCAAGTTAGCGTGTCTTAGTATGTCGATTACTGTTTCCTTGATGTTCCGTTGAAGCTCTGAGTCCATATTTTTGGGTGGGGCAAAAATAAAGTTGGAGAAGGGAGGGAGTTAGAGAGTCAATTGTATATTCTAAAATTATCATCACCTAAATATATTTTTTCAATTTGAAAAATCTTGAATTAAGTCAT
The DNA here is from genome assembly GCA_025169955.1 of Salix arbutifolia. Taxonomy (NCBI): domain Eukaryota; kingdom Viridiplantae; phylum Streptophyta; class Magnoliopsida; order Malpighiales; family Salicaceae; genus Salix; species Salix arbutifolia. The sequence goes on from CM045903.1 coordinate 12,328,775, forward strand.
AGCATAGCATTTATTATCAGGGATGATTGAGAGAAAACAGTAAAAGAAGAGAAAGGTTCCACCGAGATTTGAACTCGGGTTACTGGATTCAGAGTCCAATGTCCTGACCACTAGACCATGGAACCATTTTCGATCATCAAGAGTTTCCAATATATAAAAATAGTATACTATCCTCGTTTGCGCTATCGAGACTGTAAGCTGGACTTAGATTAGGCTAGGATGGTCCAGCTACGAGATTACTAAAATCTGGGCAAAAAGAAGAGGTTCACGAATCGGCTGAGCCATGGCTGGTCTGGTAGACTAAAAGTGTGTTTGGTATTGTTTTTATTTTTGCGATTGAGATTGAAAAAAAATAGTTTAAAAAAAAGCGCTTTTACTGTGGTTCAAAATAAGCAGTGAAGTGTTTGGTTAAAACTGTGGTTGAATTGGAGGTTGAAAAAAAAAGCAGTTTTGGATGTTTGGTTACCAAACTTTTCATATTGATTTTAACTTGTGAAATTACTTTAGAAGGTATATATATATATATATATATATATATATATATATATATATATATATAATTTTTTTAAATATTGTAAATTTAATAATTATAATAATATAATGTAATTAATAATTCATGATAAAATAAATATTATTTTTATTCTCCCATCAAACTAAAAAAAGTTGTTTTGTATGTTTGGTTATCATGTTTTTTATATTGTTTTTAATTAATTTTTAGATTATTTTAATATTAAAAATATATTTTTTATATTAATAAACATATATTATATAAAAATAATTTATATTTTAATTAATTTTTAGATTATTTTAATATATATACACACACCGAGCAGGCCCTCCATTTATATATATCCCACCCAGCAGCTCATGTATATATATATATACACACCCACCCACCCACCCCCATTTATATATATCCCATCCAGCAGCCCATATATATATATGGGCTGCTGGATGGGATATATATATATATACCTAGTACCTCCCATATCGCAGCAAGAAAAGCAGCAATTTGTTATTTTTCTTGCACCGGCGTTTCAAAACAAATTGCACGTGGGACCCATAGCTTGCACCGGCGTTTCACAAATAACCAAACACATAAATGCAGAAGTTGTTTGGCAATCGTGGATCGCACCACAATGTCAAACGACCTTTAAATGCTGTTTGGGAGAACTGTTGCGGTAGCTTTTCAAAGTGTTTTTCGTTCCAAAATACATCAAAATGATATTTTTTTATTTTTTAAAAATTATTTTTGACTTCAACACATCAAAATGATCTAAAAACACCAAATCATATTCATTTAAAATAAAAAAAATTATCAAAAGTTGCGGCACGGCGGGTGAAACGCCGTGCCAAACAGCTTCTAACTAATTTTGATCTAAACGGGGGGGCTCATGCTATCCAGCCTGCTGTTAGTGGCCGTTTGGCATAGCTTTTTCACCCTTAGGCCCTGTTTGTTTGCTGGAAAGTGGTTTCCTTTTGGAAAGTGAATTCCGGGGAAAGTGAATTCCTGGAAAGTGAATTCCTGAAAAGTGAATTCCGATGTTTGACAGTGTTATGGAAAATGAATTGGAAAACACTTTTCAGTGTTTGTTTGTGTTATGGAAAATGAACTGGAAAATAATTTATTAATAAATTAATTTTTTTTTTCAAGTTTATTAAAATAATGAGGAACAAATCTTACAAATAAAAAAGTTGAATGAGAATGAAATTGAAAAAAAATATAATTTCATAAATTATCTCAAATAAAATAAATAATAATCAAAATAATAGAGATCAAATCTAAAAATTTAAAAAAAATAAAAGGTGAATAAATTAAAATAATAATAAGTAACATTTCATAAATTATTTCAAATAAAATAATTAACAATAAAAAAATGAGGACCAAATTTGATAGATAAAAAATTTCAATAAAAAATGATAAGAAAAAAGCAAATAGCAATTATAAAAATAAGGACCAAAATTAATATAAAAATTAAATTTTAAGAGATGAAATTGAAAAATAAATATTCAAAAATAAATTATATATAGCAATCAAAAGTTTGAGGATCAAATTTGATATAATCAGCAAATAATGACATTTCTAAATTTTTCACAACTTCCGGAAAGTGTTTTCCGCCCAAATTTTCCGGAAAACACTTTCCTGAAACCAAGCCAAATTTTTCTTTGACTGGAAAGTGTTTTCCGTTGACCGGAAAGTGTTTTCCGTTGACCAACTTTCCGGAAGACAAACAAACATAGGAAAGTTTGGAAAGTGGTTTCCCAGAAAGTGAATTCCAGTAAACAAACGGGACCTTAGTTAGAAAAAAATGGGTTGAAAAAAAGCTGATAATCGTTTGGTAAAGGAAAAAGTTGAAAAAAACTGAGTGGGTCCCACATGTAAAAAATAGCAAAACCTTGATTGCGTGAAAAGCATAAAAAAGTTGTTTTTCTCTGCTTTTCACTCGTGAGAAAACCTGGCTACGCTACAAGGCATGGTTTTTGACAACCTGGTTTGTGGTCTGGCGACAAAGGCAGCGCTAAATGGTCTACCTGACCATACAAGTCAAGAATGGAATCCCTGAGAAATACGAGCCATGTTGCAGTGGGGGTTGTTACGCCAAGAGCTGCGCCATCAGGGTTTACAAAATATTCAAATCGTAACAGATAAAAAAATTAATTTTTTTTCAAGAAATAAACTCCAAAAAATATTAAAAAATAAAGATAAAAAATGGAGATAAATAAACCAAGTAAAAAAATGATAAAAATACACAACAAATATAAAAGAAACTTGTTTTATAAAAGCAAAACACAGAAAATAAAATTTTGCAGTCGCTAGTCTTGGATTATTGTAGAGCAGCTGAAACCTTCCTTCTCTACGAGGAAGTGCTTTCTCTTAAAGATTACAGGGAAGATAACTTGTTTCTCCATGAAATGGAGAGTCGTTTTTGATTGGTCGATTACAAATAGAGATTGTACAAGGCAAGTTCCTTCTCTGTCTTCCAGGGTTCCTTGACAAATCGATGAAATCTCATTATTTTAATTGTAAAAACTAGATATGTATTAGTTGCAAGAACTAGTTATTTTATTTTGCCTAATGGATTGATGCTAAAACTTTATAATTAATATTTTTTTCATGTATTTTAAGAGATTTTTTCATTTTATTTAGTATTAATTGGATTTAAATTTATTATCAAGGAAAATATTGTTTTTTTATAATAATAATAATGTTTTTATGGATTTGATAATTGTATGAATGATTTGTACATGTTTAATATGCTCGAGTTCAATATAAAAAGCAATTCTTCTAAAATAATTGGAATAACTAATTTCACAATATATATATATATATATTGTTTTAAAATAATAATAATAATGATGTTTTTATGTTATGATTATTAATCTATAATATTTAAAAAATTATATATATATATATATATATATATGCTCTTTAAAGTAATTTTAGAAGCTAAAAGCAATATGAAAAGTTTAGTAACCAAACACATGAAACTGCTTTTCATTAATCTCAAACTCAAAAGCAGTTTTAACCAAACACTTCAAAATTTATTTTGAACCGCAGCTAAAGTGCTTTTTTTTAAACTGTTTTTTTAAAACCTCGACCACAAAAACAAAAGTTGTGTCAAATACACCTTTAATGGCTCAAAGTTGTAAATTCGAGGATCATGCAAATGCTATTTCTTTGAGGTAGGCAAGACCATCATGCATGCCATGCCTATCTTGAAAAATTAAATGCTCGAATATAGAAATCCAATCAACATTTTTTACTTTTTAGTTAGGTTATGTTAAAAAAAAATTGTGATTGAAAATTGTACTTTTTTTGTGTTTGTCTTTCTACATGATAATCTTAATCTCATGACATGGGCTCAATTTAAGTTTTTTTGTTCTTTTATTAGAAAAAAAATGTATTTTTTAAATTCATTGCTTGATATTTAGTTATTGGTATTAAATTTTTTTATTTGTTCTACTTTATTTTTTATTAAGTTATCATAATCTCATATCATAGATAACCAGTTAATTGATTTAACTCCTGTTTTTTTTCCTTGATGTTTTTTTATAAAAATGTTTTTTTTCTTTTTGCAATTATATTTTCTGGCATAGATCATTGACATTTGAGCTTTATTATTTTTTTCCTTCTTGTTTATGTGGAATTATTAAGAGTACGGATTAATCAAGTTGATTAGGGTTACTTTTTCAACATTTTCTTTGCTAGGATGCTATTATGAAAGTCTTTTTTTTTTTGCCATGATCTCTTATTGTGGTGATAGATTTAGTTAAATTAACCTGAGTTGATTTAATTTTTTTTCTTAACTTTATATTTTATGAAATTCTTTTTTTTTGAAAAAAAAACAATTATCATTTAGAATTACATATTGTCCTTTGATATTTTTCTTTGTTTTATTCTTTTACGAGATTATCCATCCAAGTTAGCTTGTTTTTTTTAACATTTATTTTTATTGAGCTTTGGTGCTTAGATCTTTGAGAGTTTTTTTTAATCATGGTCACATATCATAGGTGGCTAATTGTTCAAATTTTAATTTTTCTCTTCAATTATTATGATAGTCAAATTTTATCAAGTTTTTCACTATATTTCTTCTTTTTCTTTTTTATATATTATTATCTCAATTGTATATTCTAAAATTATCATCACCTTAATATATTTTTTTCACTTTGAAAAATCTTGAATTAAGTCATAGCATGACATTTACTAGTTAATTGCACGCACTACGTTGCAAACCGAGAAAATAATTTTTATAATTGTTGGGATTGAGATAATTAATAGATTTTGTTAGTTCAAAAATAAAATATAATATCTATACATGCAAGATTTGATATAATAAAACACATCAACACATCCTATTATAACAACAACAACATTAAAGGCTTAACATCTAAAAATATCATTACTATTATTGTTAAAACAATAAAAATTATTCAATTACCCTGATGAAAAAGATCAAAAATATTTACAAAAGAGGAAACAAGAAAAAAAACTAAAATTATTATCATTATAATTATAATTATAATTATAATTATCATTATTATTATTGCATGAATAATGGGAAAATAAAATCAATAAAAGAATAAAAAACCCAAAAACTTTAACAAAAAAATGAAAAAAAAATATTAGCTGAAAAAATCATTTGATGTGAAAATAAATAAAAAAACCAAAAGAACAAAGGAAAAAATATAAAAATATTAATTTTCAAAAGATCATAAAACAAACTAAAATTTAAGAATAAAGTTTTTGAAAAATATTATCTCAACAAAAGAGAAAATAATAAAAATTAAAAATCAAAACTAAAGGCACACATATATAACCATGGACAAAAAATAAGGACTATTTAAGAACTATAAAAAATTAAAGGAATTAAAATCAAAAATTAAAAGTATAAGACCCAGAAAAAAAACAAATATATTATCAATTTCAATCTAATGAAAAAATTGAAAAAATTGAAAAAATCAAATAAATATAACATTTATACATGTAAGGTTTGATATAATGAAATAGATCAACACACCCTATTATAACAACAGGACTATCAAAATCTCAACACCTAAAAATATCATTACTATTACTGCTAAAATAATAAAAATTATTAAATTAACCCGATGAAAAAACATCATAAACATCAACAAAAGAGGAAGTAAGAAAAAAAACTAAAATTATTATTATCATTGCGTTAATAATGAGAAAAAATTCAATCAAAGAAAAACAAGCCTAGTAACTTTAACAAAAAAGCAAACAAAAAATGAAAAAAATTAAAAATTATTATCTAAAAACAAATCATTTTAGGTGAAAAAAAACTAATAAAAAACAGCCAAAAGAAAGAACAAAAAAAAAAACAGAAATATCCAATTTCAAATGATCACAAACTAAAATTTAAGAACAAATTTTTTCAAAAAAATACTACCTCAACAAAAGAGAAAATAATTTTTTAAAAAAAAAAAACTAAGAGCACATGAATTGAAACTTAAATAGACAAAAATAGAGATTATTTAAGGAATATTAAAAAAATAAATGAATTAAAATAAAAAAAATAAAAATATAAGGGCTGAAATGAAAACCAAATATATTATCAATTTCAATAAAAGGAAAAAATTGAAAACATGAAATCTTATGTACCGAAAATATTAAGGGATTTAAAAGCAATCCGGAAATTAAAAGAATAAGTACTGAAATGAAAATGCAATATATTACAACAACTCGACCCGAAAATTAAGCAATATTATTATAATATATAGTGATTCTCTTCATATATTACAGCAATTGACTCATAGATCTGCATAATATAATATAATATAATATAATTATCAGGGTGATTGAGAGAAAACATTAAAAGAAGAGAAAGGTTCCACCGAGATTTGAACTCGGGTTACTGGATTCAGAGTCTAATGTCCTGACCACTAGACCAGGGAACCATTGTCGCTCACCGAGAGTTCCGAATATTTAAAACTATTTGAACGTAACTCGTTTCGCGCTCTCGAGACACTGTAATTTTCATGTTTCTTTTTTTTTAATTTCTAGTTGGACTTAGATTATTACTGATGGCTAGATGGGCCAGCTACGAGATTGCTAAAATCTGGGCAAAAAGAAGAGGCTCACGAATCGGCCGAGCCATTGGGCTAGTTTGGTAGATTAACTAATTTTGATCTAAACGAGTCCGACTTCTTTGCCTATTCGGGGGGCTCATGCTATCCAGTCTGCTGTTAATGGCTCAAAGTTGTAAATTGGAGGATCATGCAAATGCTATTTCTTTGAGGTAGGCAAGATCATCATGCGTGCCATGCCTATCTTGAAAAATTAAATGCTCGAATATAGAAATCTAATCAACATTTTTTCTATCTTATATATAGAGGCCTCTGAAAGCTTAATGGGCTTTTGTTAGTTACCTCGTCAATCTTGAGGAAATTAACTCAGCATATGAGGCTGCTCATGGAACTTACCGCCACCTTGTGTTCATTCCTCCTCTTTGTGGTTGTAGCTGCCAACTTCATACTACGATGGGGAAATTTGAGGTCACAGCATAAATCCAAAAGGCTGCCTCCGGGCCCACCACGGCTGCCTGTTTTTGGCAACCTTCTACAGCTTGGCCAGCAGCCTCACCGGGACTTAGCTTCCTTGTGTGATAAATATGGGCCACTGGTCTACCTCCGACTAGGCAACGTGGATGCCATCACCACCAACGATCCTGAAATCATTCGTGAAATACTTGTCCGCCAAGATGAAGTTTTCGCATCCCGGCCGAGAACTCTCGCAGCCGTCCATCTAGCCTACGGGTGCGCAGATGTGGCCCTGGCCCCGTTAGGCCCACGATGGAAGAGAATGAGGAGGATTTGCATGGAGCATTTACTGACAACGAAGAGGCTCGAGTCTTTTGTAAATCACCGTGCCGATGAAGCTCGACATCTGGTCCTGGGTGTTTGGGCCCAGGCCCAATCAGGAAAGCCTGTGAACTTGAGGGAAGTGCTCGGTGCATTCTCCATGAACAATGTGACTAGGATGTTGCTCGGCAAGCAATACTTCGGTGCAGAATCAGCGGGCCCACAAGAGGCCATGGAATTCATGCACGTGACCCACGAGCTGTTTCGGCTTTTGGGGGTGATATACCTCGGTGATTACTTGCCATTTTGGAGGTGGATCGACCCCCATGGCTGTGAAAAGCAGATGAGGGAGGTGGAGAGAAGAGTGGATGATTTTCACAATAAAATTATCGAAGAACATAGGAAGACAAAAGGAAAGAAAACCGGGGAGGAAGATAAAGACATGGACTTCGTTGATGTTCTTCTGTCTCTGCCTGGTGAGAATGGGAAAGAACACATGGAAGATGCAGAAATCAAAGCACTCATTCAGGTCAAGATGCTCATTTTAATGGGTTTTTTATATATATATAATTTGTCATCAACTTCCTTCCGACATTGTTCTGTCGATTTCCTTCTAGGATATGATAGCTGCTGCTACAGACACTTCGGCTGTAACCAATGAATGGGCAATGGCAGAGGTGATCAAGCATCCACGTGTCCTTTCGAAAATACAGCAGGAGCTTGATTCAGTGGTGGGCCCCAATCGAATGGTCATGGAGTCTGATCTGGCCCACCTCAACTACCTGCGCTGCGTTGTGCGGGAAACATTCCGCATGCACCCAGCTGGGCCTTTGCTTATCCCGCACGAGTCCTTGCGGGCCACCACAATCAATGGATACCACATCCCTGACAAAACCCGGGTCTTTATCAACACTCATGGGCTGGGCCGAAACACTAAGATCTGGGATGATGTGGAGGAGTTTCGTCCCGAGAGACATTGGCTGGCTGATGGGAGCAGAGTGGAGATAAGCCACGGAGCTGATTTTAAGATCCTGCCATTCAGTGCAGGTAAAAGGAAATGCCCTGGCGCGCCGCTTGGTGTGACTCTGGTACTCATGGCTCTGGCTCGGCTCTTTCATTGTTTTGATTGGACCCCGCCGGCGGGGTTAAGCCCTGAAGATATTGATACAGCTGAGGTTTATGGCATGACCATGCCCAAGGCTCAGCCCTTGGTGGCTACGGCTAGGCCACGCTTAGCAGAGCATGTGTACCGCTGATTGAAGATTTACATGCCATTGCGTTGTGATTATAGTTGTGTGTTTTGTTCTATTTTGATCCAAATGTTTTATATCAGTTAAAAAATAAGATAAAATAATATTATTTTTATCTCAGTTTACATTATAGTTTGTTCTGAATTTTTTAGTTAAATACCGGACAAAACATTCTAGTTTTGTTTCGCACGTTTTGTTTTGGCCAAATAGTATTTTTTATTTTAAGAAATGAATAATTTTACCATATCAATCATATCTCTTAATCTGACCGTTAGATTGAGATAAAATTTTACGAGGAGTCTCTTGATATATTTATATATATTATGTTATAATTTCAGAACAATCAGATAATATAATGACCTTGCAAGATTGATGATGATATTCTTGTAATATTATACATGTTCATAATTTTGTTCAAAAAAATTATTTTATTGTGTCTTTTTTAGATTAAATTGTATAATTTTAAATAATTTTATTTTTGGATTTGAACTATTTTTTTAATTGATATATTTAATTATATATATACATATAAACAATACAATTCTGAAATGACACGCTGAAACACTCTAAAATTAAAATATTTTATTCTAATTAATAAAACAAAACATCAACCGAAATTATATTGATTGCCTTGTTTTATCATTGACACACGTCTTATCATCAGGAAAAAAAATCTATGAGATAATTCTAACACAATAATGAAAGGTTGCACAATGATACCAAAAGACATGTTGTCAAAGCAACGATCTACAAAGCAAATTAAATAAAATATTATAAAATAAGTATTTCATGCTTATATTTAATCAATTAAAAATAAAATAAAAATATTATTTTAATGTATTAATGTTAATAATAGTAATAATAATTTAATTTATTTTATTTTATTTTAAAAAACAATATCTATCGCCAACCTTAAATCTTATTCACCAACTTTATTTAATGAAAAATGTTTTGCCATGCGTGTACGGCCTCCTTTTTATAAAGAAGCTGACCGACTAATAGATAATGTCATTCATTAAGCAACTAGAAAAGGAAATGAAAAGGGGAGAGAAATGAGTGCCAAAATTGACGAGGCAGCTCACGGAAATTATAGATTTCAGCCGTAGACAGCACGGCAGGCACGGCTGTCAATCCGTGTACACGAAACCAAACTTGAGTGTGGCTATATCCTTTTGAAACTCTGAATCTGAGAGGCCATGGACGAACTGATACTCACTAGGGTACTTACTGACTGGAAAATTATGACTCATGCAAAGATAAAGTAATTAGTTATTACATTTTTTTTAATTTTCAAACAAACAGAAAACAAACAAACAGTGACGTGGAACAAATCAACAACAAAAAGAAATGGAATAATATTGAGAGGATAGATTCTTTAGAAGCGAGCCGGTCTATTGATGGCCTATTTCACGTTCAGTATCAGCATTATTCTTCGACGTTAAATACCTTGCTCTGATTAATTATTTGGACTTGCTTTATTCTTTTTTTTGATTCTACGAAACTTGTTCTACGAAAATACATTTTATGAATCCAGATAAATAAATAAAATTATAACTATTCCAGATTCTTACAAGACATATACATCTTGAAAGTATTAAAATCATATCTTGACTTTGAAGAGGAAGATTCCAATGTTAAGCTACAAGGGCCTTGACTGACTTTGATCATGATCTTAGTGACATAATCGGTGGAGTTGATCCAAAGGTTTTAACTTGATCCAAAAGCTAGCACAGCATCATTTAGGTTGTATCTTTATTTTCATTTGCCCCAGTAAGATCGATATCACGAGTGCGTGCCTTAACAGATTGAACACTAACTTTAACGCTCTTTCCAGGTTATGATTCTTCTCTCCCTCAGCCTTTTCTTTTACGCTTCCTGGGGCTAATTTAATTTTAACAAGCCTTGATTGCGGATCATGCATGGGATGTACTGTTTTCAGACTTTTATGTTTAGCCACCTTACATCGGAGCCCTGTTTCAGGCAATGAGTTCTTACCCATCTTTCATGCTTCATTTTCACCTATAGATGAGGAAAAATGAAAGGATGGTATTGCGAGGTCCTTTTCTCTCGTTGAATTTCACCAGGTTTTAGCTGGGTAAAGAAAGAGGGCCATGGTTGGTGAGCCTGTAATTGTGCATCTGTATCACAGCTACCAGACCTACTTCTTCTTCCCATGGGGCCCTGGCTCCGAGGATTCATTATTTTTTCATCGCTCTCCACACCTCATTTACATGGTATCCAACGAACTTCAGATTTTCATTAAAAAAAAGGGCATAGCAACTGGTAGGGGCATGGGTTTGACTTCATTGTAATCTTTTCTGGTTGTTCCTTTACAATGGATTGTTGCTGATACAAATGGAACATTCACTGTTGTATTCTTGGATTGGATAGATATAAAAAACAAGAGCACTCAGTATAAAGAATTATATAGATGGAATAAAAAATATCAATAAACTTACCACTGAAACTGAAAAAATCTTGTATTTAGGTCTGTTTAAAGTTCTAAGGTCGGTCCACTTGGCAAAACATGATGAGTGCTCCTGAAATCCGATAAAGGACCAAAAAAGAAGGATCGAAGATAAGAATATAAAACAAGGAAAGGTGGACCAAATATACTTAGGTCGTAAAAATTTGGAATAGTTCGAGTTTTATTCATTTAATCTGGTCATTAAATCTCAAATAAAAAAAAAGGTACACAGGGAATTAGTGAGCTCGAGGAGCATGAAACGCGTGAACACATGAGAATCTCGTCAATAATGTCTAGTATGTTTTGGGGCACCTCTGTATTATAATCAATGAGAACATGGGAGTGTCACGCTCGAATGAGTTCGGACAAAACTTGGAGTTCGATTGGGTGAAATGGACGTGATAACTGGAGGACAAATATGCTCTTTGTTTGTTTTTCTTTTAGAGGGATCCAGCAGAACAGAGGGAGAATGACTTGTGCTTGGGGAGAGCATTTCTTTCGTACGCGATATGCTAAAATGCAAAAGAACGAATGAAGTTTGAAATTCAAGTGTGGAATGAAGTAATTGTTGAAATTAAGTTTGGAATGGAGTAATTGTTTTTTTTCAAAATGTTTAGAGATACATTCAACAAATATTTTTTTATTTTTTAAAAATTATTTTTTATATAAACATATTAAAACGATCTAGAAACAAAAAAATAATAGTTTTAAGATGAGGTTTCAACTGCGTTTCAAACCAAATCATGCCAAAGTGAGATCTAAAAAATAAGGCAATTCTTGTCCATTTTATTAAAAAAAAAATTGCACGGTGAAGGATTTGCATAAAAAACTAAAGGGGAAGAGAAAATGATTATAAACATAAACTCATATTATTAATCACCATATAATTATTATTTTATTATTTAAAAAAAATCAATTGCCTTGGAGTGGAGTTAAAGGTATTTAGATTTTTTTGCATGACTCGTTGATTATTAAAGACTTGTCAAGGTTGGTTTTTTTTTCTTATCTTTTTAATCACAATAACATAACTAAACTACTCTTCATTGTAAAAAATTTAGAATTAACAAACAAGGGCCCTTGTCTTTTTTTTCTTTACTTAAAATATAGTAAAATCACAACTTTACTATTTAAAGCAAAACAATTGAACCTTTTGTTAAAGGTTTTTTTTAAAAAACATTACCCTTCAATTGAGAATTTTGAATTGCCCTGTAATTTGTTTTTTTTATTCTCGTTCTTTTAGTTCATATTTTTTGTTTTGAAACCTTTTGTATATCTTTTTTTTTATTTCATCATTTAATATCTAATTTAATGACATTGGATTTTAAGAGTTTTTTTTATGTATGGTGCTTCCGATATGATAACCCAAACCACGAATTTAAAAATTAACATGGGTTGACATTTTAGTTGTTTTTGTTTTTTTATTTTATCATTTGATATTAAATTGTGTTTTTTTTAAATAATATTGTTGTTTTATTTAATTTGTTATCTATTGAGTCATTCTAATTATATGACTTATAGTTGTTTTTGAAAATATTTTTATTTAATAATATATTTATATATATATATATATATATATATATATCCCTCGGCTCACGCCTTGGCAGATATTTTTATTTCACCTCATGAAGGCCAGAGACATGCACAAAAAGATATGAACAGATTTCGAAAAACAAATTATTTTTTGAAGTTACTTTTAACTTGGGCAAGAAGGAAAAAAACAAAAGCTTATGGAATTAATTAAGGTATTTATTTTATGATTTTAAATTCGAGTTATATAATTATTAATATAATAATTATTTGAAATTTATATGATTATTATTTTTAAAACTTGTAAATTAGTTTATATACAAACTGATCTGAACATACACCTAGTAAAAAACAAGGTCATGTGAATTTGGGACTCCTTGCACGAGTGCTGGTTTCGCTAGCCTATTGTTATTATTTTCATTAATATTGTTATTATTTTTTTAAAATGAATTTATCATTGATATATACATATAAAAAAACATAAAACAGTAACCCGGAATGAAGCCCAAGGGTCGATATCAATTCTCGAGTCTAGAGTGATGCTGTCCCACCTGTCTAGCATTAATCGTCATTTACTACTGCCAGCCAACTTTCACCCAACAAAAGCAAACGATCTTTAGATATTTCTTTCTCACTCAAATCATGGCAATTAGTGCATTACAGTAGTAGTGATTTTTGAAAATATTTTTTATTTATTAATATATTAAAATGATTTAAAAAAAATATCAATATATAAATATAATTTTAAAATACTAAAAAAATAAATAATAAAAAAAATCTCATTCTCTTACATTTTTTTTTTAAAACACATCACCAAACACCTGTCATTCTCCACTGCTTCCAATTCTCCTAAACGTCAATGCCAAATATGGAGTCTTCGTTTTTTAAATTTTACTAGAAAAGGGATTTTATCTATTTTAATTTACAAGCTTATAAAGTTATTATTTTAAACTGTATTTTAATTAATTTTTTGAAAAAAAATATTTTTATTTAATATTTTTAAATTATTTTGATGTGAGAATATCAAAATAATTTTTTAAAAATAAAAGATTATTTTGATATATTTCTAAATAAAAAATACTTTAATTGTTTTTGAAATCTTTTTGAAAAAAAGAAAATTATTTTAAAATTATTTTTTTAGTATTTTAAAATTATTTAATGTGATAGTGTCAAAATAATTTTTAAAAATAAAAAAATAAATTATTATATATTTGTAAATTAAAAAGCACTTTAAAAAAATTAAAAACTTAATTGAAAATAATTTATTTTTATTTTAAATTTATTTGTTCTTTTTAAATTATTTTAATACAATAATATGAAAATAAGTTTTAAAAAATATTTTCTTATATTTTTAAATAAAAAATACTTTAATGATGTGTGACGATCCTTGTATCCATAAATGCAAAACGATGCTTTAATTAATATATATATGTCACAACAGTAAGTAATACTTATTAGTGCCAGTACAATGACACTGAACATTCATAGTCATAGTCAGAGGATGGGGCCTTTAATGCTGTTTTGTAATGGTTTTCAAAATAATTTTAAAATTTTAAATTTAAATTTAAAGATTTTTATTTTTATTTTTATTTTTTTTAAAATTATTTTAGTGTATTAATATCAAAAATAATTTTTAAAAATTAAAAAAATATTATTTTTATATTTTTCTAAACAAAAAACACTCTAAAAACTAATCTTAAACACACTTACAAGCAAACCATTATAATTAGAATAATGTTTTCTTCTTCTGCTTTCTTGCACTTAATTCTCTCTCGTTATTTTGTGTTGCACTTAATAATTAAAGTTATAATAATAATTGATGATGATTTGTGTTATATGATGAAATATTTTAATATACATTTATTTTTCTTTAGTTTTTTTTTATTATTATTGTTAACGATTTTTTTCTTATTAATTGATCTAAATGATTATTACATTATTTAATTAAATACATGTAAGGCTTTTTAATTTATGTTTAGATTTTTCTTTTATAAAAAAATGTTAAAAAAATCTTCATATTTATTTATTGAAAAAAACTATCCGATCCATGACAAAATACAGGTTAAATAGCTAGTTGTAACCCATGAAAGATTTCGGGAGTGTTTAGAACTACAATTGGACCGTGATTCTTAAATTTTCTTATTTATTATTACATTATTTTAACGTGATGATGTTAAAGATTTTTGAATAAAATTATTGTATACTCCAAAGTCTAAACAAATACGTGGAACAAAACAAATGTTCCTGTTTTGACCCTAGCAACTCTTAAAAGTTAAAGAAATTTCAGCATATATCTTTTTTTTCTCCTAACCCTAATTCATTTCTTTTTTAATTTACTTTTCAATGTACACACAGTTCTCTTTCCTCCATTTCTTCTATAGTTTTTAACTAAACTTTTCATATTCGGTATGTTTTACAAACTATATACTAGAAAAAATTAAGATACTGTTTTTTAATTTAATTGTGTCACACATGATTGCAACTCATTTTTCATTTTTTATTTCAGTTATATAATTTGAATACATATTCACACTCTTTTGCTATTTTATTTACTGATCCATCTAATGATTATGGATAAATATTATTAAAAAATTACATGAAATTATTAAAAGTCCCCGTCGTAAAATTGATATTAGAAACCACCGTTTATAATTTTTGTGAGGAAAAGAGAAATTAGAAAACTCATTAGAAAAGAAGAAAATGCTAAGTCCCCGACAAAAAAGCACTAACACAAGAACCGCCTTTTGCATACACCTTTGCAATTATTTATACTACACTTCTGCCAGCATCTCATTGTGTCCCTCCTCACTTTCTCGTCTTCAATGGAAGGAAAAGCAAGAAATGCCCCTGCTCTCCTTTTCCTTTCCTTCACCTGTGTTGTCCTTTCTCTCTCCACCCCTACTCTCTCGACTTCACCGCAGTTCCAAACCCTAACCATCAACCCTCTCCCGGAGAAGCCCACTCTCTCATGGGCCGACACCGAACCCGAATCTGAGACTCAAACCCTCACCGACTCAACTTCATCAGAAGCCTCCACCACCACTTCCCTCTCCGTACAGCTGCACCACTTAGATGCCCTGTCTTCCGACAAAACCCCACAAGATCTTTTCAACTCGAGACTCACACGTGATGCCTCACGTGTCAGGTCCTTAACTTCTCTTGCTGCAGCCGTTGGCAGGACAAACAGGACTCGCGCGCGCCGCCCTGGGTTCAGTAGTTCTGTGATCTCAGGACTCGCGCAAGGGAGTGGTGAGTATTTCACGCGCCTCGGTGTAGGGACCCCAGCAAGATATGTTTTCATGGTGCTCGACACTGGAAGCGACGTCGTTTGGATCCAGTGTGCTCCGTGCAAAAAATGTTACTCCCAAGCCGACCCGGTTTTTGACCCGACTAAATCCAGATCCTTCGCACACATTCCCTGCGGGTCGCCCTTGTGTAGGAGACTTGATTCTCCAGGTTGCAACACGAAGAAACAGGTTTGCGTCTATCAAGTCTCTTACGGCGACGGGTCGTTCACTTACGGTGAGTTCTCAACCGAAACGCTGACGTTTCGAGGCAATAGAGTTGGACGCGTGGCGCTTGGTTGCGGGCATGATAATGAAGGGCTTTTCGTTGGTGCTGCTGGGTTGTTGGGACTCGGAAGGGGTAGATTATCATTTCCTTCCCAAATTGGTCGCCGGTTCAACCGGAAATTTTCTTATTGCTTGGTGGACCGGTCTGCTTCCTCTAAACCGTCTTCTATGGTTTTTGGAGACTCGGCTATTTCAAGAACCGCCCGGTTCACTCCATTGGTGTCCAACCCGAAATTAGACACCTTTTACTATGTTGAGCTTCTTGGGATCAGTGTTGGTGGGACGCGTGTCGCTGGGATCACAGCCTCTTTATTCAAACTTGACTCCACAGGGAATGGTGGAGTTATAATTGATTCGGGCACGTCAGTTACCCGGTTGACCCGGCCTGCTTATTTGGCTCTACGCGATGCTTTCCGGGTCGGGGCATCCAATTTGAAACGGGCACCGGAATTCTCATTGTTTGACACGTGCTTTGATCTGTCTGGGAAGACAGAGGTGAAGGTGCCAACGGTGGTTTTACATTTTAGAGGTGCTGACATATCATTACCGGCGTCGAACTATTTGATTCCAGTGGACAGCAGTGGGAGTTTCTGCTTCGCGTTTGCAGGTACAATGAGTGGATTGTCGATAATCGGGAATATCCAACAGCAAGGTTTCCGGGTCGTATATGACTTGGCGGCCTTGCGGGTCGGATTTACTCCCCGTGGATGTGCTTGAGCTTTGTGTTGCGTGCACTTTGGTAGTTGCTACTATTTATTACTTTCCGTTGTGGTAGGGATGAAGCTCTTTCCTACCCCTTTTATTTCCTTTTCTTCTCTCTCTCTCTCTCTCTCTCTAAATCATGGCGTAAAAGAAAGTCATCTTTTCTTGGATTTTTAATCCGAGGAGATAAATTAATGAAGGCAGAATTTGGGATGATGTGCGTGTAATTGGGTGGTTGTTTGGCAATTTCTCGTTACTCAACCATGCCGCCACTCTCATCAGCAGAGCAGAGTGTTTCATATAAGCTCAAGCCTAGCTTGAATTCGGTTGAAAAATAACTTGTTTAGAATTCAAATGCAGAATTGTACTTGATGCTACAAAGTATCTTCTATTTTTAATCATCTTACAAAAATAAGATTTCTGTCTGGTTTGTTTGAGAAAAACAATGAACGAAAGAAAGAGACAAGAAAGCACATTGAAACTTTGATGACACTAATAGTATAAGTGAAAAAATCTTGTTTAGATAAATCTCATGATAAAAATGATAGTCCGTAAATAAGTGATTTTTTTGTTCAAAAATAAAATATTTTGAATTTTGTTGAGGCTGAATTTGGTTAAGTTTGTTTTTTAAAGTAATTTTTATTTAAAAATAAAAGATTTTTTTTAGAAATGAGATATTTTGAATTTGACAAGATTGTTTTTGAAAATATTTTTATTTAAAAATAAAATATTATCAAAAATTAGTTTTTTGGTTTTTTTGGATGCCGGTAAATCTCACTCATTGAAAAAATGTATTTTATAGACTTTAAATTGCAAAAATAACTTTTATGTTAAAGAAATTTTATATATATATATTAAAAGAGTTAAAATAATTTATTTAAAAACTCATTCTTTCAACAAACATTATTTTTTCAATAGTTTTTCCAAGGAACTAAAATATTAATATTAAACATAAATAAATTGTAGCGATAATTTGTTCGCACATAAAAGAACCATATTTGTTGTATTTAAAAAATTATATCTATAATCTACCTCTTATAAATGCTTTTCTGGACAGAGATGCTAGCAGATAGCTTGATTCGACACTCGATGGATATGAATGACATCCACGACTCTTTAAGATTACAAGTTTTGAAGGACGCCATTTGATGGAGAACTGCAGAATGCTGCCAAATTCTAGTTGCATTTAAAAGAGTCAATGGCAGCTAGCTACAATGCCTCGAAAATCAATTATACCCCTTCTTACTAATTTTTAAGAAATTTGATAAATTATTTTAATGTATTTCTATAAAAATAAAATCTGAAAAACAATTTTATAACACAATATTAATGCATAAAAGATTATTTTATCCTCGACTATAAGATCATCTTCAATGAACAAAACTATTTTGATTAGAAAAGTCAACCTACTAATATGATTTTCTGAGTTATATAAATATAATATTTTTTTATATACATTTCAATAAAAAAAAATATTTTGAAAAGTCAATTCAATTTTATATATAATACTGATACAATTATTTATAAATATAGTTTTAATAAAAAAATATTTGTTTGCATAGAAATATATTAAATGAATTCTTGGCTCTTTTAATCAATATATATATAGAATTGATTTTTTAATTTAAAAATAATATTTTAGCTTTTTAATATATTTTTTTTAGATGTATTAAAATAAAAAATAAAAGCTATTATTTTTTTTCTTTCAGATGCTATAAAATGGACGGATCCTTGCCCGAAGAATGCCACGTGTCTAATCAATACAGCAGTTTTGCCCGCTGAAAAGCATGGTGTGGATTTCTGGCCTTTTCACATTTTTCGCGGTAGGGGTCGTCGGGCACTAGCGATCCATCCGGCGAGATTGATGGGAATGCTAGCAGTTCTTTTTGTATGCACGTGGAAAAAAAGAAACAAAGCCGATTATGATGTTCTCTTAAAATTATACGGTAAACGGTGACGGGTGGGAAATACGGACCAGAAAATATCACGGGGCAATGGTCAATGAGGACATGCACATGGGGATCATGGCGCCAGGAAAACGAAAGCTTGTATAGATAGCAACGGGTCAACATCGGTTAAAGTTATTTTTTAAAATATTTTTTATTTAAAAGTATATATAAATGTTATTTTTTTTATTTTTTAAAATTTATTTTTGACATAGTAGATAAAATAACTAAAATCATCAAAAAATTTAATTTAAAATAAAATATTTTTTTTTTAATTTTTTTCAAATATAATGACAAACCTGAATGGCTCCGTGTTTAGTGGACCCCTCACCACATTAAACTATGCGACAACATTCCACGAGCCTTTCGGTGCGTGCTAGCCTAAAAGAATCCGAAAGGACACTGCCTCCAGATCTCTATCGATTCACATTACTAAACTGAAGTTCTTGGGCTTTGGGCTCGAGTACTTAGACAGGCCGTCCAGCAATTGCAGTAATGGATTCCATAATTTCTTGGATTCTTGTGGGCTGGAAGGGGATAAATTAATTTACCGCTGGAAATCGAACATTTTACAGCCGGAAAATTTAATGGATTTGTCGAGAATTGAATGAAGTTGCTGCTGGGATTTAAGGAAATTGTTGCTGGAATTTGAATAGTAAATTCAAGAAGAACAAGCTGACTAATTTGAGATAGCTAAGCTTCCTTAGTTTTCTAAACGAGGGCATACTTAGAACTTCCTCAAATGATCCTCCTACATCCAATTATCGTTATTTATACAGACGTGCAACACTCATTATAGTATAATTGTAAAACATTAATTTTATTTCATTTAAATTAAAAATTAACATGAAAAATATATTTATAATAAAAATTAAATCTATGATACTAACTAGATATAAAAATATAAGAAAATTAATCGAATATTTTTTATTGCTAAAAATACATGTGTATGAAAGAAAAAAATATTGTTCATGTTTTTTTATTTGTTAGAAAATAGCTGAAAAATTATGGTTAAATTATGAAAAATCTCTAAAATATATTTTTCAAACTTATTATGAAAATAATTTTTTTTATTAAAGGTAATAGTTTGTGGCTCGAATATTAGTCTGAATCACCCCTGAGATTTAAATATTTACGTGTCATCTATTTGATATATATTTTGCTCGAAGATGCTCTATATTACAAAATAAAAAACCCTTGAGCATAAATTTAAAAAAAATGAAGAAGCTAATCATGGATAAAAAAAAAAGGTTAAAGAGATAGCTTGAACAAAAGAAAGTTATTTTTTCATAAAGAATAAAAATTCATCAATTAAGTTAGTGTGAATTGAATATCGCTACTGATTTGATGTAGAAAAATAGTCATATATTTTTACAAAATAATATGTGAATATATACATAGAAGTGGGCATTGCTATAATGATGATGATGATGATGGAGGAGGAGAAGGTGGTGGTGATACTCTCATTCTCAATTTTTGCACTAAACAAACTCAATGATTTGTAATATATTAATTAGTTTGAAGCATAATGTGAACTAGGTTTACTTCATATTCATTAATTAAATTAATTTTATCTCGTTAAATTTATCATAAGAGTATTCTTAAATACTCAAGGTGATAACTCAGCTAGAAGCTTTGGCAGAACAGGAAGGGGGAAGATAATGTAAATTAACTTACAAAAGGACACAATTCGTAATCAACTATTAACTGAGACTTGGAGTGAATTTTGATCTAAACAAGCAAGGTAATTAGGTTTTTTTTTAAAATTATGTTTGCATTGTAAGATTTATTTTTTTAATTTTTCATTAATGACCCAGATGATATTAACACATATGACATAGTGAGTTTATGGGATAATGTGAACCACTTCTTGACTATTTCTGATTGGTTAATATTAGAGGTGGTTTCCTAATAACTCCTACTATGAGGGCCTAGTAGAGTTCTAATTAAAGTGGAAAATTTGTCATCTCTCTACTCACAAATAGGTATTCAAATAACCCATTAAAGTATCTGAAAAAACTTATGTAAGGAGAAAAAGGGCTAAGAGAGAAACAATTTTCTATCAATAACAAAAATTGTTCAATATAAAGATTTGATCGAGAAAAAATTGCGATTATAAATACAGACATGTCATTTAATTTCTATATTATATAATTATATTATGATGATTCTGATTTTTAGCATAATTGTAGTTATTAATTTGAATACCAACATAAAGATAACATGCTTGATTACGTCGCTGCAGGGATTAATGGAAATGGAAGAGGATGCAAGAAAAGTGAGGGTGTTGATAGAGAAGGCCATCAATTCCACAACGGCCCACGTCAAACCCCGCCGTCTCAAAGCCATCAAAACAGTCGTCTGATACTCTGACTCGAAGCTCCGACTCGCCGCTCAAATCCTAATAGATTTCATGAACTGCGACCACTACCAGGCCCCCTTCTCGCATTATAATCCTATTTCATCATTATTTAATTATTCCAATTTGTTTGGGTTTTTTCTTAACGTGTGATTTAGGGTAAAATTTATGCTTTCAAAAATGAAAAATAATATGTTCTGATTTTGCAGGTTAGGTACTTGATGCTTCTAGTAATTGATGAACTATTCATGCGATCAAAGCTATTTAGAACTCTAGTTGTTGAGAATTTAGATCAGCTGTGAAGTTTAAGCGTGGTATTTAGAAGAAACCATCCGCTTCCTGCTCCACCGGCAGTTGCGTCTGTTATGCGTTTAAAAGCGGTTGAATTCCTGGAGAAATGGAATTCTTCATTTGGGATTTGTTACAGACAAATTGGATTAGGTTTTGATTACCTTAAAAACACGATCC
This sequence comes from Salix arbutifolia, assembly GCA_025169955.1. Taxonomy (NCBI): domain Eukaryota; kingdom Viridiplantae; phylum Streptophyta; class Magnoliopsida; order Malpighiales; family Salicaceae; genus Salix; species Salix arbutifolia. Next base: position 12,350,389 of record CM045903.1, read on the forward strand.
GGTTTCAGTTTCCAAATGCTCAGGCCAATGCCAGCAAGAGAGGTGGGAAAGGGAGATGTGGGCGAAAGAGATCTTAGTTAACAAGTTTGAGGTTTTGAAGGAGGAAATTCAGGAAACTGTTGATGAGATTGGGAGTGTTTATAATTGTTAAGAATAAAGAGGAGAATGTGATGCTTGCTGTTTTAGATTACAACGAGAATTCTGAAGAGTTTCATCCTTGGAGTTGCGTCAGCTCCGGCTTGATTCATTGAAAGAGGGGGCGGCCTGCGAGAATAGTGAAATAAAGTGGTTTTCGATGCATTGAGGGAGTTGTAAAAGATGTTAGTGACAAAGCCTTTGGTTATCTCGACTAGTTTTAAGAGTTTTAAAGTTAATGATCATGTAAATTTCCAGTAATTATCATATTAATAATTACAGGATCTGAATTTAAGACTACATAAAACAAACCTATTAGTCCCAAATATCACTTATCATCTATTAGATGGTTAGAAGGAATCTCTATTCTAATCAGGGTTGAAGTGGAAGATTCGATATTAAGAGATTCTTTGCTCAAGGAGTTCATTGACATCCAAAATCACCTTTAATCATTGATGAAGAAATGTGTTGAATCGGGCTGCGTTCTTCCAGACATTAAAAAGCATGGCAAAGAAGAGGAAGAAGATTTTCGGGAGGATGGTAAGGTTTAATCAACTGGCCTTTCGTGTTTTAGCGAACCCACTAAGCGATCCGAAATTTTCTCTGCACCATCACTTCTAGAGAGGTGAAAAATGAACCTTTTGAATGGAGTACTGAGAAGCTGAAAAAGAAAAATGGACAAACAGTCACAGTAACGAGCTAAGCTTGCAAAGATACGAGAACATAATGAAGTTGTTCTGAGGGTTGCCGCTATAACTATCATAATTATTTAATTTAAATATAATTGTTATATCATAATTATTTATAAATATTATATAGTTTTTTTAAACAAGATAGAATCCAAAATACTTTTCTTTTCTATTCATTGTTGGTATTCTTTTTTATTCAAGCTATTTTATGCTGTGTTTTTTTATTGAGGAAGAACTTGTTAAATCTTGAAAGATACCTTATTATTGGAGAAATAATTTTAAGGACAGTGTTCAAGCACGTCTAAAGTTTTCTGTTTTTATTCCTTACCTTCATATTTTTACAACAATTACATGATTTGATTGGAAAATTTTGTAATTAAATATTTTTTAATTTATTCCCATAAACATTGTTGTGTCATATTTGAATCAATTTAGTTGCCAGTAGGAAATCTATTGATCTGTTTCTGCAGATTCCATGGGTTTCAGACAGCAATTTGGTTAACTGGAGGATAGAGTGAACATTAACAGGTTTAACATTTGAAGCAACGAGTTTCATCTCAGAAATTAACCAAACCCCTTTTCGAGCAACTACCCCTGGGAAATGGAGATTCAAAACCGTTAAATTAGTTGGCTACCTCCATTCTTTATTGAGATAGACAAAAAGGAGAACTGGAAATCTGTTTGCACTTGATGGTTCTTTCACCTTGAAGTATCGTTGAAACCAAGCCATCTTTTTATGCCAGATATCATTCTAAATCGTCTCTGTAACATTGATAGATGACAATCTGTCCACTTTTCGGAGACCACAGATATAATTCTTGCTGCCAATGAGTAATGATGGTGATGATGCCTTGAACGATCTGTATTAATCATGAAATCTAAATGCTCGGAATAATCTTTGGCTATTTTGCTAGCCGCTGCCTTCTTAGTGTCAGAGAATAATATAAATTATATTCTGGGGCCTCACCTAAAAGCTTGAGCTTTTAGGTGAGATGGTTTCTTAACATGGTATCATAAAGATTTCATTAAATATAAAGGATATAAAGGATAATAAATTAATTAAATATAAAGGATTATAAAAAAGACCAAAAAAGTCACTCACTTGTTAGGCAGATCTGCGAAAAACAGGAGCTGCAGTAGGTCTTTGAACATAAAACATTTGAGATGGTTCCTTAACATGGTATCAGAGCCTTGTTGATCCAGCGGTCACGAGTTCGAATCTCACCACCCTCATTCTATTTGATAAAAAAAATCAAACACAAGATAGAATGGGCCTGTGTGCAAGTTTCAAGCCCAAATGGCTTTCACTTGAGGGGGTGTGTTAGAGAATAATATAAATTATATTCTGGGGCCTCACCTAAAAGCTTGAGCTTTTAGGTGAGATGGTTCCTTAACACTTAGATGCGAGATATTTGAAAATGTATTTGAAAAATATTTTAAAATTAAAAAAAAAATATTTTTAAACAAAAGAATATTTTTAGAATCAATTTGGACGTATTTTCAAGATGGCAGTGCATCCTGCAAGGTTCTTATTCGCGTGGAAAATTCAAAACATACGCTAGAGACTGCCGATAAATGGATTTCAAGGGGATGGGAGAAAAAACGACCACACACATTGAGAGCGAACACCTTCCGCGTATTAGAGCCAACCAATTTTATGTAATTACAAAATTACTCTTTAATTGACATAATAATAGTAATAATAATAATAATAAACTATTATGATAATACAAAAACAAACTCTTTGAGACATGTTTTAACTTTTAATTATTAATTTTTGTTTCTAATTATATATTAATTGTTTTATTATGTTATATATATATATATATATTAATAAATATCAAATTGCCCCACTTGATAATAACAAAAAATAATTGTGAAAATAAAAAAATACTCTTAGATACTGGTTTAAAACTCTTGCTTTTAAAGACATTTTAATTAAATTTAGAAAATAAAAAAATAAATATTATTTTAATATATTTTTAAATAAAAAATATTTTAAAAAACATAAACAGACGAATATAATAATACAATGAAAACACTACTTTTGATACCCACGGTACAAGTGGTCAAATGCTATTGACAATTAGTCTAATAATTTGAATTGGTCTCGGTCAAGGCAAGTGTGCGAGCTCCGGGAGTCGAAATTATAAGTTGAATTGAATGGAAAGTGGCCTAAACCCTAACTATATGATGCAAGATTACTTTTAAGATAAATTTTTTTAATTATTGTTTTTTTTTTTTACTTAGTTTGGAAAAGGCATTTTTTGGGTGATTTTTATTATTTTCCCCCTTTAGATTTCTAGTTTTTTAGACTATTTTTTAAATTTATTTAAAGAATTGTTGATATTTTTTAAAGATACATATTATATAGTTTTATTTACAGCAATAGAATTATAAATTAGAGTTTATATGCTGTATTTTATTTAAATAATTAATTTGTTTTCTTTTTCCTATTGTTCTGTTGACTGTGCTTCGACTTGCGTCATCATCCTCTTCCATTTTTTGCTACACCAAGCTTAATTAAAATCACTGGATGAATCAGGTCTTCTTATAAATCCCCACTCACGAGATTTGACATCAACATATAAAGAAGATAATTATAACCTAACAATAATTTTAAAATAAGGCAGAGAGTAGTCTAGATTTAGTTTTTCGTTTGATATATATATTTTTAAAATAATAAGTATATTTATTAAAAAAATTAAATAAAAAAAACTGTTAAGAAATTGAGCTGAGATTTTAATTTAATCAAAATTTAAAAATTGTAACTTTCAAATCATGAATTCTAACATATACAATTTTATTTTATTTTTAAATAATTTTTAGTCATTTTTATGAAATGTATTCCTAATTCAAAGCTAATCTGACTTACTTTTACCATAAATTATATATAAAAAACATATTTTAAATTATGATTCAAAAATAAAAATTCGTTTTTTTATATATATAAATTGTGCTAAACGTAATATTATTCATTTTCAATGATCATATCATATCATATTTTGAAATTTTAAACCTGATGGTGTATATCTTTTAGAACTCGTAGAAAAGTTTCCAACTTGAAAATATCTACTTTATTTGATATTACGGTGATAGATAATTTTTAAAGTATTTTTTATTTAAAAATATATTAAAATACTATATTTTTTTAGTTTTTAAAATTTATTTTTGATAACAATATATTAAAATAATTTAAAAATATGAATAAAAAATAATTTAAATTAACTATTTAAAAAAATATATAAAAATATAAGGGAACACGTGTCTGCTATTGACAAGCATTTTTTTTACAGGCATACAAGTGTATTTGAGGTGCGTTAGCAGTGTGATTGAGATTGTTTTTTAAAATATTTTTTATTCATAAAAATATTAAAATTATTTTTTTTATTTTAAAAAAATATTTTTAACGTAGTACTTTAAAATAATTTCAAAATATTAAAAAAAATAATTTCAAAATACTAAAAAAATATATTTTTAAAACACTAGTAATGATGTAACCCATATCCATACAGACTTGAGCCATCTCAACGTGCCTCCCCTGCCCTAGTCCAAGCCCTACTTGCTTTTCATTAACCACCTACAAGGCTACAACGACGACAGTGAGGTAAATAAAACTAGCCTCTCATTATTTAAACTCAATGAATCTAATCTAATTTAATAATCATAATTTAGTTTAGCCCTGTTTCATTATTCCACCTAATCTAATCTCTTCCTACCTGAAACCTTTTTTTACATTTCCCCTCTCTCTCTCTCTCTCGCCTGAAAGAAACCCTTTGATGTTGATCCGATGCCTCCCACAATTTCGACGGTGACACTCACCGATAAAGAAAAGCACCTCTTTTTTACATATCACGAACAGATCTTGCTGCCGCTTCAATTCAATTTCTCCCCCTTTCTCTAATCTGATAAATCAGCTTCGTAGGAAATAAAGAGAGGGGGCCCCGTAAGAGAGTTGAAGCGCTGCTATATATAATTGTATTTGATTGGAAAGTTGCTGTTCTTGTGGTGTAGGAATGGAATTGGGTAGAGTTGAATGTGTGCAATCCTACGAAATAATAGATTCCGAGGAGATCCACCTCCTTCCCGACCTTCTCCGTCATTTTTCTTCTGTTTCAAAGCCACACCCCACCACCACCAACAACAATAACAACAGCAACAACAATAGTAATACCGTGGCTTCAGCTGTACACACTACCAGTGTTCATGAGCTCCTTGAATGCCCAGTTTGTACCAATTCTATGTACCCTCCTATTCATCAGGTTTGGCCTCTCTTTTTCCTTTTTTAACATGATTAAGCATGTGGTTTTGCCTTTTATTTTTGGGTTTTTAATTGTTGAATTATGGATGCGGATTTGGTGTGTTGTTGATGATAAAAATATAGTTAGGGCCGTTGAACTGCGGAAATCGCAGACTTGATTTTGTTAGGATTCGTGTCTCTTGGTTTAATTGGTTGGATTGTGGAGATCCGAGTAGCTGCCCTCTGTCAAAGCTAGGTGAATTTAGGAATTCATGGGTTTGGAGGATTTTTGGTTCATCGACTTTTGTAGAATTTAGGTTTTCTGCTGGTTTTGGTATGTGAACCTAGTCTCTAGGATTTCACAAATACATGTACCCCCTGCATTGACTGCGAAGAGTCAATGGGGCCCAATCGTTTGGGTCTCGTGCTCGGCACTGCACATACAAATGCAAGGGCAAGCTGTGATGAGAATTAGAGAAGTGCTAGAGCATTTGCTGGGGCATTATGTTGATATTTGGGTGCTAGAAGTGCGATATTTTGAGATGTAACTGCAATTTAACTTTGCAAAACCTGAACAACTAAATAAAGATGGCTACATCACATGATTCTAAGAAATATGACCATTCATGTGTGTGGTGACCTCATTTTTATTTGTATCTTTCAGCAGTTGCTAAAAATATGGACGTAACTTTTTGGTTAAAAACATTAAATTTTGATATCCAAGGGCTGTGTGGATTTTAATAAGATATAGGGTCATCAATAACCCTCTGGTGACTTCTTATAGTTGGATGCGGGTAACCTGTAGACATATCTCACTGTTTCCATGCAATGGGATGAAAACGTGTGCTTTAAATGCCATTGCTTTTTGCTAGAACTCCTGATTTCTTATGCTTCCTAGATGATGTAGGCTGATATTATCAAATTGTTGTTTCTGCAGTGCCACAATGGCCATACACTCTGTTCAACCTGTAAAACACGAGTACAAAATCGGTGCCCCACTTGTAGACAGGAGCTCGGTGACATTAGATGTCTAGCATTGGAAAAAGTAGCTGAATCACTTGAGCTGCCTTGCAAATACATGTCGCTTGGATGCCCAGAGATTTTTCCATACTACAGTAAACTGAAACATGAGACCCTGTGCAATTTTAGGCCATACAGCTGTCCATATGCTGGATCAGAGTGTGCTATTGTCGGGGATATCCCATTCCTTGTCGCTCATCTAAGAGATGATCACAAGGTCGACATGCATTCTGGGTGTACTTTCAACCATCGCTATGTCAAATCTAATCCTCGTGAAGTAGAAAATGCAACATGGATGTTAACTGTAAGAATGTTTCTATCTTATTTAATGCACATTACATGCTTCTTTGTTGGGTTGGGGGGTGGATGTTTGGAATAGGAATGAGTTCCAATACAACACTGGAACATGTCATTCTTCTTTTTTGTTCTTTGATCATGCTAAGGCATGGTAACCAAACTTGGATTATGGCAAGCGTGAAAAGTGATATGGTCATTTCTTGCCAACACTGAAGCACTTGTGCTATTTATACAAGGAACTTCTTCGCCCCATGATCACATTGCTTGTACGTGTGCAACAGATTGTAATAGTCATGATAACCTAGCAGTAAAATAAGCACTTTAAGCCCAAGGGATTAGTTGAGTGGTAAGACATCATGGATTCTGGCCTCATGAAGTCTTTATCTGATTTCGATCTCCACTACAAACTTTTCTCAGCCATTCCTAGTATTTGTCTGGTAATTCTCTGGTTTGTTTCAGGGTAAGAGATTGTACATAGTGAGAAACTAGTCTGGTGGTCAAAGACTTCAGGCTACTTTGTTATTCGATAAAATACCAAGGAGTTTCCCTTTATTATGTGTGTTTTGATCAATGTTTTTTTTGACTGATTGGAATATATTAACTCTCATCCTTCCAAGTAAATATGAATTTTATGATCTGGAAGAAATATTATAAATGTTAGTTCAGACTAAATTGAAATGTGGATGATATTTGAATTCAGGTGTTTAATCTCGTGCTTGTGTTTTGCCTGTATTCTATTGGTTGATGCCTTCACTGGTCCTGATGTAGACAAGACTCTATCATGTCATGTTAGAGACAAATTGAGTTCAGGAACCATCAATATGTTTTATTTATGCTTCATAGGGTGGGCATGGCATATCATTCTTAGTACGCATAATGCATTTTCTTACTTTGGCCAACACTGAACTCGCTTTTCAATCACTTTGCTTTAGGTTTTCCACTGTTTTGGCCAGTATTTCTGCCTCCATTTTGAAGCTTTCCAACTTGGGATGGCTCCTGTTTATATGGCATTCCTCAGATTCATGGGTGACGAGGCTGAGGCCCGGAATTACAGCTACAGCCTGGAGGTTGGGGGAAATGGTCGGAAACTAATTTGGGAAGGCACCCCACGGAGTATAAGAGATAGTCACAGGAAGGTTAGGGACAGCCATGATGGACTTATTATACAACGTAACATGGCACTCTTCTTCTCAGGAGGAGATAGGAAGGAGTTAAAGCTGCGAGTTACAGGACGGATATGGAAAGAACAGCAGAACCCGGAAGGTGGGGCATGCATTCCCAACCTTTGTAGTTAGGCTGATCATCACTTTTTTTGTTTCTACTGTGTGCTCTATTTCTTACAATACTGCGGATCATTTTAAGAATCCTTATGTATGCTACTGGGGGCCTAAGCTTTATAAATTGTTGATAAATTTCCTGAAGAAGCTGTCCTGGCAATGTCGCCGATCAATGGTTTTACCAGCTGCGGCATTTTCCATCGTTAGCCTCCCTATTCGACAGCGTGCCTTTTCAGTGTCCTTCCTCGATTTGGATGCTGGCTTAAGTTGCTATAACAAGGGATGAGATGGCAATTTAAGTGCATCTGATAGGGGATAAGGTGATCGTGAAAGTTTATTATTCTCGTAAGGCAAGTTATGTGCTAAATGACAAAAGAAAATGAAATCAGGACCATTTTTTGGTCCAATAAGAAATATCCAATTTATTGTCATCAAAGAATATGAAATCAATGATGAAATTAAGGTAATTCTATTTCAATGAGAGTTATCGGCGGTGGAGAAACCCTGCAATGCATATATACGATATTGCGTGTCCAAATTATTGGGATCACCTGGCAGCATATAAATTCAATAAATACTAAAGTCAATGTAAATTGGTCTCAATTGACAACAAAATGGGGCTTGGCCCAAAAAAAGGATAGGCCCATGGTTATTCATATATAGGGCTCAGAACGAGCAACGTTAGCTTTAATTTTATTTTCACGTTGCAACTATGAAGGATGATTGACATACAAGTCCGACGGTCATGCTATGACCCTGTCCGGTGCTCTATGGTCATGAAAATAAATGGACAATGAGAGATGAATTATAATCAAAATGATGATTTTAATTGACAATTAATTTCGTGATTAAAGAATAAAAGCATCTCAAACAATCCATCCAGTTCTCAAGGTCCTAGTGTCCTTCTGATCCTGGAAAAAAAAATAGCAGTAAGGATACATTGAATTCAGCAGGCCATCTACAAATGAGTCAAGGAAGTTAAACATGGGAGTTGCAGTGTCATTGACAAGGAGCTAACCAAAATTGCCTGCAGAAACTGATTTTAGGTTGCAACTAAGCAACCCTGGCAACATACACATGCTACCATGATGCCAAGCAAAGCTCCAGCAAGAACTTGTGATGGGTTATGTCCAAGAAGTTCCTTGAGCTTTCTTTGACTGATAGGATGCCCTTGAAACAGGTCCTCAACGATCATATTAAGAACCTATGTTAGGCAGGAAAGTACGTGTTAGTTCAGTGACGATGAAGGACTAAATCATTCTTCAAAAAAAGCGAGCGACGGAGAGATTGACTATCAAATGGTTGGTTGTGTATGTCTAGCAGAAGGACTAAAGTAGAAACTGTCATGCTAATTAATCCACATATAAGACGTCCTATGCAATGAATGAGGAAGAAAAGAAGGGTTTGAAAGGCAGAGAGTTATAGAACATGGCTATTAGAAATTCAAAATGCTCATCCATTAGCCTCAAGAATGGATACAGAGCTTCCTTACAAAGTTACAAGCTGCAAGTGATGAATTTATTATCCACAAGAATTGCCGTTCACTCGTTCGGTATGACACCAAAATAGCTTAATGGAGTCATCCGATTGCCAGGCATATAGCACTGGCAGCTGGCTTGGCATTCTTTACTACGAAAACTAGCTATCACTTAAATAAAATTTCTCGTTAGTATTGTGATAACGTTTGTTTTTTGCCTACGAATGAGGAAAAATTGTTATATTAGACAAATAGCTTCTGCTTTGTGTACTAAGGCCCACATACAATGGAACTTCAAACCTTGTTTATATAGAAGCTAAAATAATTTATCATACATACCTACTTTTCATTTATTTTGCATGCAAAAATTCATCTCAAAGTAGTTTTAACTAACACATTTTCTAAGATCTATTTTTTAAAAACTGGAACTAAAAGTGTTTTTCTTAAACTTATTTTTTAAAAAACCACAGCAGTAAAAGCTACCACAATGCCAAACACAAAGTTAAAACCTATAATCATGACATAAGCTAAACCAGTTAGCAAAATTACAAACATGATGCATATAATCAGATCAACAAGCAGACTGGACATTTATTGCAGTATCTCTTCTGCTTAAGCACAAATGACTTTCAATCCAACAACCGAGTAGATTTTGATCTAGCTACAGGCACATGCTACAAACTCAGGAAATTATCCAGCTAGTGGAGATGAAAATTAAGTCTGTGAACTTCACCTTTCAAAACTTATCTTAGAATAGCTTTGAATAAAATAAAACTTGTCTCTAACTTAGCTTAGTTCAGTTTTTAAGAGCTTCAACAATCTGTTGAAAATCCTTCTCAAACACACCAAGCATTAATTTACCAGCGTTACAAGTCTGATCAAGCATCCAGTTAAGAAACATAACACTTATCATTCTACCCTACCTCATATTAGAATACAATCCTTCCTGATATTTGTGCTATACTCAGTTCAAGTGCAACACTGTAAGGAAAAGCATTTGTCATGGCTTATGTCTAATTAATAGCACACATCCAAAGCAAATTACTCTGCTGCGTGAAGTCTGGAAGAAGAGGAAGACCTCCCCCCAAACTCAATCCCACCTTCGAGAATGAAGTTTGAGTATAAGCCAGAATTGGATTCCTGAAATACTTAATACCGTCTCCAAACAAAATAATGGTGATGATTAGGCAATGGAATGCACAATACAGTGCATTCAGACCTTTGAACACAAATAATCATCAAGCTTTTTTTCTTTAAATCCCATAGCCTACCCACACATCCTATTTCCAGCCCTAGCCATATCAAGAAGCTCCACTAGCAGGGGGGGCGCTACTCTTATTGGATTCTGAAATTTACTCATTTTTCTCAAGCGAATCATGCCACTCATGATACAAATTGTCCATGTGGGAAGCACCACAGAAAATCAACCTCAATGAGCTTGTACAAAGCTTCAGGTCAAATCAACTATCCAATTTAGGAGCACCTCCAAAAAAAAAAACATTAACTATTTTGTCAAGATGCATAACAGAGTTAACCGGCCAACGTTCGGGGAGCAACCACCACAGTTATGACAACTAAAGCAATCTAAAATGAGAAGACCATGCATAAAAATGCGAAATTTCACCATCAAGAAAATTACTTCGTCAACAAAGCAGCAGTAGAATATTACGCATAAAAATACTAAATTTCACCAACAAAACAAATACTTTGTGTTCAACAAAGCAAACATAATGAATAAACCAAACTAAACAACTCCTTACCTCAGCTTGCATCCCAGCATGACGCCTGACACCAATTGCATCATACATAACTATAAGACTAAACCCCAAACAAACAGGAAATAACGAATCAGCCACTCCATGACAAAACGCAACCGATGTTGTCAAAGCAGTACACAAAGCAGAGTGGGAAGACGGCATCCCTCCAGAGGCAAACAGTATTCTCAAATCCCATTTCCTCTCCACAAAAAAATTCAAAAACACTTTCATTGACTGTGCAATAAACCAAGCAAACAAACCCGATATAAAAGTTGGGTTTGCAGCTAATGTTGCCACAAAAGGACTGATCTTTACTTTCGCATGCGCTGTTATACTCAATAAAGCCAATCCAAACGCTCCATTTAGCATACAATTCCCGTTGTGTTCACTCATCACCTTTTCTGAATCATCACTGTATGCCTGTAGCTGTGAAGCCCATTTTCTTTTTTGTGAAGAAGCAAAGGCTTTGATGTGTTCCAATATTGGGACCAAAGCCCACAAAGGGTTTGGTAAGAAAGATCTGTTATTGGTGTTTCTTGGTTTTGGGTTTTGATGATTTGAAGGGTTTTTATAAGAAAAACAAATTGGAGAGGTTTTGAATTTGGTAAGGTGAGTGAGCTTGAAAAATGAAAGGTGGCTAGAACACCAAAGTCTGGTTCTTGGATTTGTGGGAGTTAAGTAGAAAGAGTTAAAGATGGGTTTGTTAAGTGTTAGAGAATCCATGAGAGGAAGTCTTCTATCATTCTACTCTATGACTGAGTTGTTGAGTTCAGTCTGCGTTTAAGGAGAGAACCGTCAGGAGAGAAACGTCTAGAGAGAGGGAATGAGAGGCTGAGGGGTGTTAGGGATTCTACTTGGACGTCATTTGAATTTTTATTTTTTTTTCGAATTATTTTTTTCTTTAATTGAACTTCGAGACTCTTGCATCTCGCAAATAGTATTGATGTGTGATTGATTAGTGACAAAAGGTCATCTGATTTATATATAACTTCCGAAATAGTCCCCTGATAATTAGAAACTTCAATTGCATCCTCTACTCTCAATTTAAACAATTATACGCAAATGTTTTTTAATTTCCATGATTATATCACGTGCAAAATATACTAAAACTTAGTACCCGCAAATATTTATTAATAATATAATGTAACTAATAAATCAAGAACAAAATTTAAACAAAAAGAATGATTGTTGTATAAATTAAGGAATATAAAACTATTGATTGTGAAAAAGTCATACAATATAATTTTTTAAAGTGAAATTATAATCACATCCCTAACGGTCATGATATAAAAGTCATTACTTCTGATAATATTGCTTGAATCTCTAATCGGAGGGTGTAAATGGAATCACATAATAGATGGATGACCTGTTTGAAAATATTCCTCTAATTATACAGGTGGTGGAGAAAGGGCCCTGGTTTATCTTAATATAACAAAGATGCCATTGCTTCGCTTGACTGGGCATCGAATATGCCTATGGTTTAAATGGTTTGTGCTCAAAGAAATGCAGACGCTTGACAGCTGGACCACTTTAGTCGCCAGTGGAGGGAAACAAATTTCAAGGAAGGAAACTCCAGGGCTGGAATGTCTATTCCTAACCAGACCGAAAGAACAGGGAAGGTAAAGACAATTTGGTGTTAAAAACAACCGGCTTACATGTAATATTTACATTATTAAGATTTGATAAAGTGAATATTTTAGATAATAATGGGTTAAAAAATCTAGAAAAATTGAATAAAATCTAACTATATTAAAAAAATATAAAAAAATGAGTTTAATTGAATAAAATCTAACTATATTAATAAAATATTAAAAAATTAATTTAATGCAATTATTGGTTAAAATCTAACTATATTCAAGAACACAGCTCCAGTTCATTGACATCCAAGTTATAAATTGCAATGAGCATTTACATTATCACTTTTTATAGTGCTAGTAAAAATATAATATTGTAAACATTTTAATGATTTAAATAAAAATATAATTCTTTAATTTAAAAAATATTTTTCATTATATTTTTAATTTTTCATGCAAATATTTTTTCTATTTAAATAAAAAAGTTATTATGATTGTGAAAAAAATAAATAAAGATTTTTTTACACATGTTTAAAAAGCTGTAAGAATGGCTAATACAAGAAAAAACATATATAATATTTACATTAAAAAAAAGAATAGATATTTATTTTAAATGAATATTAATAAGTAAGATTTAAAAAAAATTATATTCGATGAATTTGTAATTATTCATATACTATAAAGTATTGTTAATATTATAATAAAAGGTTCTACACTTCTTATAAACTTCGGCATAATTAGATAATTATTTACTTATCATTTTAATAAATTCATATAAACAAAAAATAATATTACTTATAATTACCTTCTCAATGACTAACTAAACATTTTCTCTCGTTTTGGTTTTCTTTCTCATTCTTTGATGTATAAGGACTAAAAAATAATAAAAATAAAGTTTAATGTTAAAAAATAAAAAATAAAGACAAAATTTGATAATAATAAAATGAAAACTTCATGGGCAAAACTAAAGTTTTCCATGCCCTTCTAACAAAAAAAATGAAAATGGTTATGTTTTGTTTCTGTTCATTTTGGTCCCTTCTGTTTTAATTTTTTATTTATAATCTAAAATTTTATTTTGTACTATCCATCCTTAATTTGATAATGATATATTTTATGGATCCTCTGATACTACAAAGTATGCAAAACAAAACAAATTCTAAAATATGAAATCAAACCAACATCACATCAAGGGATGAAAAAAAATATCTATGGCAATTTATTATTTAATTTTTCAAAAACAAGAAAAAAGGATTACTTCCATTGAACTTCCTCTCTAAGATGAACTCATTATACCAATTTGGCTTTTTTTTATGGTCAGGATGGGGTCAACTAAACATTCTATTTCTCCTTCATCTTTTTTGTGATATTCTCTCTCCTCCTTTAGCATTTAGAGACTAAAACGGGATAAATAGAAAGTGTCGTATCTAGACGACTGCTTAATTGTTTTTTAAAGAAATTGTTCTTTAATTTTCAGTTTTATTTAACAATAGCACATCAAAAATGCAAGAACATACAAGTATAAACAAATTCCATTGCATAAAATCATGCCACCATAACTTGCAAGTATGAATTTAAAAATAAAATAAAAACAAGTTCAATGCTTAGGGTAGAGAGATTTAAGGGATAAAAAGAAAGTTACATAAATAGTTAAGTGAACAATGAGATGTGCAAGGCTCCACATTGTATATATAGGAAAATACCAATATATTTTAGCTATGTTGTATAATAAATTCATGGGTTTTGCCTCTTTGTCGAGTTTAATTTATCACTTGTAACCTTGTTTGCAGTATTAAATGTTTGTTTGATATTTTTAGAAAAATATCCGAATGATATTTTTTATTTTTAAAAAATTATTTTTGATATCACCACATCAAAATGATCTAAAAACATTAAAACAAATAATTTAGAATAAAAAAATAAAAAAAATTATTTTTTTTCAAAAATACTTTTGAAACACAATGTCAAATAGAGCCTAAAACTTTGTATATTTATTTTACTCCAATTTTTCTTTCCCAGATCTTTTATTATTATTATTGATGGTTATTTTTAGCACTCAAACTATAAAAAGTGAAAATGTCATCTCACTAGTTACACCTTTTTGTAGATATACAAATACATATGTCCTTGCTTTAAATATGTTGAATTGGATGAATAAAAAATGAAAAAATTTAATAAAAAACATCATTCACTAAAATTTGTATTTACACAGCAAGAAGATTGAGCTAGCCCTCATCATTGGATTAGGTATTTATTTAAAACTTTTTTTTTAGGTGTATTTATTGGTAATAGATTTGCATTAATGAGAACTAAAGAGTCAAGTTTGATCTTGATTTCAAACTCATTTTCTTCTATATATGTTTTATGTCAAGATGCTAAGAAAATCACATCTTCCACAATGAATTAGAATAACCAGACCCATTTATGGATAAAATTATTGTAATTATAAATCATGATGGCAATTTTGCTATTTTATTGCTCTATGGACTGTTTAGTTATTAAATGAATACAATGACAAACTTGTAAATAATTAGATATTTTTTATTGTCTTTTTTTAAGGGTGTTAAGTATTAACATGTGTATAAAGTTAAGGAGAAAACCTATAATTTATAAGATAAATGAGTTTTTTTTTTTTTTGCAATTATCTATTTTTTTCTTTTCAATTTCTTCAAACATATATAGAGCATTAAATATAGCTATTTGACCACTTACGAGAAACGGATGAGATACACAAAGTGTAGTGGTGAAAAGAAATAATTTTTTATATAATATAGTTTATTTTATAAAATGTAAATATACATATATTTTAAATATAAGATTATAGACATATAACCATTTTTTGTGATTAGAGAACATAAAAATAAGTTTTTTCTCTCTATGTTATTCTAATTTTATATTGAGATGGTTATTGTATTTGAATGTATTTTCCAACAATATTATATAATCTAATATATAAAATTAATGTACTTCTATATTAACTATAGCTAAAGGAGATCAGACATTTGAAACAGTGCATGAACAATGATATCCATTGTTTATTCATTGTTTCAAAAAGCACTTTCTGTTTTTTTTTTAATAACCAGGGTATTCGTTACAGTTTATACGCACCATCCACTATTCATTCACTGTTTCAAAAGGCACTTTCTGTTTTTTTTAATAACCAGGGTATCCGTTGCAGTTTACACGCACCACGACTAATCTTCAAACTCATTTTTTTAATATTTTTTTCCTGTTTTTTTTTTTGTCACTTATACATTTGTTTTGGTTTTTTTATGACCGGGGTGTCCAGGTCAGTTTACGCACACCACGATTTTTTTCTTTATCATTACTGTTTGAAAAGGTGTTTTCCCCTTATATTTTTTTTCTTATGATTAGGCTTCTTTTTTTTTTGTTTTTTTATGATCGGGTGTCCGGGATAGTTTACGCGCGCTACAACTAATCTCCGGATTCACCTTTTATTTAACATGTTTTTTTCCTTTTTTTGCCACCTATACATTTTTTCCTACTTTTTTTAAATAATCAAGGTGTCCAGGTCAGCTCATGCTTACTTTCAAATAGGAATGAACAGTAAAAATCATTGTAATGAACAGTAAAAAGTGCTTTCCCCTTGCATTTTTTTTCTTTTTTTCAATAACCGGTTGTTCGGGGCAGCTTACGCGCACCCCGACTAATCTCTGGATCCACTTTTTTTTTACTTTTTTTTCTTGTTTTTCTTTTTGCCACTTATACATTTTTTTAGATTTTTTTATAACTGGGATGTCCAGATCAGCTTACGAACACAATGATTTATTTCTCATGTATACATTTTTTTATAACTAGGGTGTCCTAACCAGTTTACGCGCGCCACAAATAAATCCAAGACCCACTTTTTTATATATTTTTTTCCGATCTTTTTTCACAATACCCATGAATAAAAAAAATGAACAGTAACCGCCGGGGACATTAAGGTTATTGCACATATTTTTTTAAATAGCTAAATAAATAAATGACCTATTTATTATTTTCAAGAATTAATAATTTGCTATCAATATTCTAAAATATTTTTAATATAATAATACGAAGAATAAATCTAAAAAAATAAAATAAAAATTTATTAAATAATCACAATTTTTTTTATTCCAATTGTACAATCTACCTATTAAATAATTATCAAATTAGTTTTAACAGTAGCAACATTCAATCATTTTTAGTCAGAAAAAACCCTCAATTTCTAACAGATTCTATAAATTACAATTTTATTAAATAAATATTAAAATAACAAATTAAAACACGCATAAAATCAATCAGTTTTTTACACATAAAAAAAGCTCAGCGCAACACGCAGGGAAACTCGCTCGTTATATTCTAATACATCATAATATTTTTATAAATATTTTAATTTTTTTATATAAATATTATATATATAAGAATAATAAAATATTGTACACTTTAGTTTTATGGTAGTTTATGAAAAAAAATATTTTCTCTATATAAAGTTTAGGTTTTTGTTTGACTAAAAATTGAATTCCATCAACAATTTTACTATGTAATTAAATATAAAAAAATCAGAAAATAGTTTTCAAAAAAACATTTTATTGCAAACAAGCAGGCAATAACTTATTGGAAGAGGAAATCGAATAATTATTTCCCCATTCAAATAGTCAGGGGTAATATGGTAATATAAACTAGAAAAAAAAGAACGCCATGACGAAAATTCAACGGTCTCTCCGCTCTCTTCCTCCATGCATTCCCTTTTCCCGGTTCCTTCGTCAACCTCCTCCTCCTTCGTGCTCGTTATTCAACAACAAGAAAAGTAAAAAAGAGGAAAAATATATATATATTAAATAGATCACGGAAACTAATCTCTCTTTCGCGCACCGAACTATACCGACTCGGACCTTCCTCGCCTGCCGATCAATACCGCCTCATTAACTCAGCATTTCGCCTTGCAATGGAGACTTTGATTTCATTGGTGAACAAGATACAGAGAGCGTGTACGGCACTCGGTGATCATGGTGAAGACAACGCCTTGCCTACTCTCTGGGAAGCCTTGCCTTCCATTGCCGTCGTTGGTGGCCAGGTTTCATCTCTAATCCAATCTATTCTAGCTACTACTACTAGTACTAACAATTGCAGCTTTTATTTCAATGAATCCAGCCACCTCTTTCCTGTTTATATTCTAAATCGGATCATTCATCGGGTTTTTTTTCTTGTGATCATATTGGCGGTTGTTTGATTTTCCTTTTCTTTTTTTAAATATTGGCGGTTGTTTGATTTTCCTTTTTTTTAAAAAAAATTCCTGAATCACGTTATTGTTTATTTCTCTGATCTGGATTGATTGCTTTGCGTTCTAGTCTGCTGTTCAAGTAATATATCAATCAAAATAATTATTTTTAATTCTACCGTGATCATTATTTTTATTTGTTTTTGGTTATTTTGAAACATTAGCTTTACACCTAGATGTTTTTTTTCATTGAATGCAAATCACACGAAACCTGTAATTACTATCAATTTTAAGATGTTTGCCTCTTTTTTTAAGTGCTCATTATTAATAAATTGTTTTTTTATTTGATCAATTTATATGCGTATTGCTTCCAAAATCATTTCAACCATTTAGTTGGAATTTCTACTCTTTTGAAGAAATCATTATCTAACTATCTAAACGTATTAATGGCTCGTAGAGTTCCGGGAAATCGTCCGTGCTGGAGAGCATTGTCGGAAAGGACTTCTTACCTCGTGGGGCAGGTATTTAAGCTGTTGATACCTTTCATGCTCTCAATATTTGCACGCAGAGATTATGTATTTATTGGTGATTTTTTTTTCTATGGCCTTAAGTGATGCGAGTATTTTTCAGGGATTGTTACACGGCGTCCTCTTGTCCTGCAGCTTCATAAGATTGATGAAGGAAGAGAATACGCAGAGTTTATGCACCTCCCTAGAAAGAAATTTACTGATTTCGGTAATGATCTGTAGACTTGTATTTTTCCTCTTTTTGCTACTTTTTGATGACTGTTAGCTAGTGGTTGCAATATATGCCAAGTGGTAGATATATTGATGACAGCTAGTCTCTGTTTTATTATTTGTATGCATTTATGTTTTGTTGGCTATCTCAGTCGCTAACCATACTTCTATTATGTATAGCTGCTGTGAGGAAAGAGATTGCGGACGAGACTGATCGAGAGACAGGTCGCAGCAAACAAATTTCTAGCGTTCCAATCCATCTAAGCATTTTTTCTCCTAATGGTGAGACTGCGATGCTCATTACACGATTTTTATTTAGATGCATGTGGTTTTAGCTTTAGTTCATTCTGAGTGAGTGGTTATAAACCAGCATTATAATGGACATGTCATTTTTATTATTTGATTGGATGAGCAGAGAATCAGAGGGACCACAATCAGCCAGTCGTATTAATCTGGCTTGTTACAATGTGCTGATCATTCTATCACTCTTTGCTTTTGAGATTGAACTTGAATTCAACTAAATTTCTAAATGTCGTTTCATCTTTATGCTTTTCAAATAATCTGTCTCCAGTTTTCTGTCAGGCGTATGGCTTGCATTTTATTTAGAAGACTCTGAATTTCTGTTGTTAGTAATTGCCTTTTATTCTGCACTATTTTGTACAAAACACTCTGAATGTCTCTTGTGATTTTTTTGTACTTTCCAGTTGTGAATTTGACATTGGTTGATCTTCCTGGACTTACAAAAGTAGCTGTTGGTGAGTTAATATGACAAGTCTTCTATGTTAATATTCTTACATATTTTACCTGTTTGCCACAAGAGTGACTAATGGCCGATCTGTTAATTGGGTCATCGTAGAGGGTCAACCTGAAAGTATCGTGCATGACATCGAGAACATGGTCCGGTCCTACATTGAGAAGGTAATTCAAATGTTTCATACTATATGGTACCAAAAGTTAAACTTAATGGAAAACGATTCCAATTAGAGCTTCCGAGAGCATTTTGATTGTGTTTATTATATCATAAATATGTTCGTTGTGAATGTTCATAATGTTTGATGGTACAAATCATTTTCAACATGCTCTACCACATGCATAAAATATGCCTTTTAGTCCAGTTTTGTGAATTTTTTTGGGATGCAGTATTAACTCTGTTCTTTCAGCCAAACTGTATTATTCTGGCAATTTCTCCCGCAAATCAGGATCTCGCGACAAGCGATGCAATTAAGATCTCCCGTGAAGTTGACCCTAGAGGTAAGATTTCAGACAACTGTACATATTCACCTGATGCAAAAATGAACTTGATGGATTCAGTTTCCTTCATTGTTTGGATAGAGCATGTCATCTTTGCTACAATATCACTGAATACAAAAGAATAATCAGACCAATATTTGAAAATTAGTGCAAACTTGATATGTAGAAAAAAGGAAAAGAGGAAATATTCTATTTTTCAGCAGTGTGGAGGAACATGTTTACCTCAAAACGTACAAGGGGACATGTTATAAAGATGACTTAGATAGTAATTCAGTGGATCAAGGGTAGATTAATGAGTTTAACAAGCTATTTTCATCTCTTTCTCTGTTCCTTTTTCTTTTTTCCTTTCATCTTAATTGACCAACTTTCATTTTGAAACACATTTTGTGTTCATTGTGTTCACTGAACAAAATTTAGTGTACTCATCAGTCGAATTTTAAATATCAAATTTTAGAATTTTATATCTCATTCTTTTTTTATTTAACATAATGATTACTGTAGACAGGCGTGTTTTACCCTTTTGTTTGATGATTGAATTTCAGGGGAGAGGACATTCGGAGTTTTAACAAAGATTGATCTCATGGACAAGGGTACTGATGCAGTTGATGTGAGTTTCATATTTGAAGTTCACAATTAAGTCTCAAACTTTTATTAGACAGTAGAGTTTCAGTTTTCTGCTGGGTTAATGTAGCCCTGCACTTTCACATGGGCCTTTTCTTCACAAAAGATACACTAACGTTTGATACAGTGGAATTTAGTGATCTATTGGGTGTTTTTTTTATTTAAATCATCTTTGGAATTTATCATATGTAAGTGGTATCAATTCAGTAAACATTATCGTTTGCCTTTCGTCTTTGCGATGCTAAGGCAATGTTTGTTATTGGATGTAGCAATGCTGGTTTTAGTGAAGTAGACAGAGTACTGTTTGGAAGAGTGTTTACAGATGTTCTAAATGCTCAATGTTACTTCTTCCTGCATTTGTTGCAATGCTATCACTAACACGGAAGTGTCTAAGTTTCATTGCAATAAATTTCTACTGATATATTCTCCTTATCAGATCCTGGAAGGAAAATCATACAAGCTACAGTTTCCTTGGATTGGTGTTGTGAATCGCTCTCAAGCTGATATTAACAAAAGTGTGGACATGATTGCTGCTCGGCGCAGAGAGCGGGAGTATTTTCAAAATAGCCCTGAATACGGGCATCTTGCCAGCAGGATGGGTTCTGAACATTTAGGAAAGTTGCTTTCTAAGGTATGCTGAGATGTTGGTGGGAATTTACATGCGTGCATAGATTCACAGATGCTCACGGATGACTTCTTGAGCGCTTGCGAGCGCAGACACGCATCCAAGATTTGTATAAAAGATTTCATTCGCAGCAGTTAACTTGTATAGATGGAAATGTCCTATATTGTATATCCTTCTTATGGTAGCAAGTTTTTGTTGGGAAAAAAGAAATCACCTGTCTCATCGTTTACTTGATTTCTCGTTTCCCTGTTGCCCATTTATAAACCATTTATGTTGTTCTGATAATGGATGTGGTCAAAAATTTCAGCATTTGGAACAAGTCATCAAGTCTCGAATCCCTGGCCTTCAGTCTCTTATTAGCAAAACCATAAATGAACTAGAGACAGAATTAAGTCGTCTTGGGAGGCCAGTTGCTACTGATGCTGGAGTAAGTATTCCATTTTATCTTTGGTTCGATTAATCTTACAGTTCCCTTTTCATTTTTTTATTACAGCCTTCCGACTGAGTAGGGTGGCCCAATCATTTAGCAATGTTACTTTTGCTTTCTGTGAAGTTTATCTACAGTTACAGTATGCATTGTTCTTTCCTTGTCAAATATCGTTGATTTGCCACTGTTTATTTTCAATGCAGGGAAAGTTGTATATGATAATGGAAATCTGTCGTTCCTTTGATCAAATTTTTAAAGAACATCTTGATGGCACGTATGTATTTGCATTTTTGAATGAACTGGAATGCAATTTTGTTCACATGATGGTTTGCATTTCAACCGAGGGATTAATGGAACCTGTTTTCTACAGACGTTCTGGTGGTGATAAAATCTACAACGTGTTTGATAATCAGTTACCTGCTGCTCTGAAAAGGTTGCAATTTGACAAACACCTTTCAATGGACAATGTACGAAAGCTGATAACTGAAGCTGATGGATATCAGCCACATTTAATAGCTCCTGAACAAGGTTATCGCCGTCTTATTGAATCTACTTTGGTGACTATCAGAGGTCCTGCAGAGTCAGCTGTTGATGCGGTATGCATATGTATTCATTGTAATTGTGTGCCAGGAAACGTAATTGTTGGTGACCACAGGAAATGTTTTGGTTAAGGGGGAGTGTAGTTAATAATATTTCTATGTGATTTGGTCAGAATTTCAATCCTTATTTTGGGCCACCTGAATTATATGCAAGTTGCATGTGAACTTGAGCTTGCACTGCCACTTCTTTCCTCTGTTCTTTTGTTTCCACCTTCAGCTTCTAGATTGAAATTAACTATATGCTCTTATTGCTTTGATCTTGGAGACTTCTTTCTAGTTCTATTTTTCTCCGTCTTTTCCAAAGGCTAAAGTATATCTATCTCTCGCATATAAATTCTGTCAAACATGCTGTTAATAATCGTACTTTTTTCTATAGAAATGGTATGGGATTTTGGTTTGTAATTGGCATGCATTGTTATTGGTGTATTCATCTCGAGACTGCTGTTTTCTAAGCCAGAAGAAAAATAAGGAAAGGGAAAAAAAAACCCTCCGGGTTTCATGTTTTGTTACTGCAGTTTCCATAAAATGTGGGTCAATTAATCCGATTTATTATTTTTGCCATGATTCCAGGTTCATGCTATACTGAAGGATCTGGTTCATAAGTCTATCAGTGAGACAATGGTAAGTCTCTGTGATTCATACTTTAATGAATCCATTGAAGTTCATTCATAAATTTTCACTCCACTCACACATTGATTTACTTAATTGGAGTGTGTGTGTTTTCGATGAAAAGATGCATTGCTTTTAAGATATTACCAGATAGATTTTGTCCTATATGCTCAAAACTATGTCAGATCTCTTGAACTTTGCTTTGAAAATGAAGAAATATCTCTTTCTTTGCTGCAAATATCAGTTTCATCCTGTTCCTATAAAACCAATATTGTCAGTTTTTCTTGTCCTGCCTTTTAGTTTTAAGTGGTTGCTTTCTCTATTGCGTGTAGGAACTCAAGCAATATCCCACTTTGAGAGTGGAAGTTAGCGCTGCTGCTGTTGACTCACTGGATAGAATGAAGGAAGAAAGCAAGAAAGCAACTTTACAGCTAGTTGATATGGAGTCCAGTTACTTGACTGTTGAATTTTTCCGGAAGCTTCCTCAAGATGCTGAGAAGGGTGGAAATCCTACACATTCGATATTTGACAGATATAATGATTCATATCTCAGGCGAATTGGTAAGTTTCTAGAGGTACCTACCTATGCAGTCTTTCGCAGCATTTGACCTGTTTAAAGTTTTGGAAAGACATGTTTTGTAGTTAAGACCTGCACTCGAGAGATTACCTCAAACCAGATTACCTTAAAAGATTTCTTCTTCTATGTCGGTGCCTTGAGGGCGTCATGTGTGGATCTTTGTTGTCAGGGCCCTCTCTGTTTGTTAAAGAAAGAAAAAGAAAAGAAATGACACTGGTTCATCTTTTTACTTGGAAATAAAATAAAATTTCTTGACAGTTCCAGTTTGAAAAATCAGTGCATACCTCTTTTCATAATGATTATAATTAAAATCTGTTCTCTATTTATTTTCTTTTCGAAACTCAGGGAGCAATGTCTTGGCCTATGTCAATATGGTTAGTGGAAGTTTGAGGAACTCCATTCCAAAGTCTGTTGTCTACTGTCAAGTACGTGAGGCCAAGCGCAGTTTACTTGATTATTTCTTTGCGGAATTGGGTAAGAAGGAGGTACGGATTCCAATCCTTTTACCTATTTCATCAATGTCTGAGAGATATAAGATTGCTGGGCCGTGCTAATTACCCTTTTATTCATTCAGACAAGACAGTTGTCTTCCTTGTTGGACGAGGATCCAGCGGTGATGCAGCGCCGTACCTCACTTGGAAAGAGATTGGAGTTGTACAGAAGTGCCCAAGCAGACATAGATGCAGTTACATGGGGATAATAGCTTGTTTCCCGTTGTTCAAACATGGGATTTAATTTTTGGATTTCCGATTCTTTGATTTATGACTAATTCCTAGTACGTTGATAGCTTTATGCCACGTCTTTCTTAGCTCGTGCACTTTTTGAATGACCGCTTTGTGCTTTTTACTATAGCCATTTTTCCTCTTCTTAGATTATAGTCATTTTTCTTCTTTTTGAATGATAGTTTTCTTTTTCTTTTTCTTTTTCTTTTTCTATCATTGGTGATGAGTTACTAAAAGACTTTTAAAGATTATGGTAACGGTCTCTCCAAGGCAATTATAGGTTGGAAGATAAAGAAGGTCAAGGTTGGGTAACCGGGATATTTGCAAAGCAAATCTCCTAAAAGGTTTGAGATCCTCCATTGTCTAAGTCAATTTAATTAGGAGATGAGAGTTTTGTGAGCTGTGTATGTCGGTTTAGTTATAAAAAAACATTAGAGGAAAAGGAGTCTTTTTTTAGAGGATAAAAAAAAGACTTCTATTAGGGTTCAAGGCTTTTATATAGTTGTAATTTCACATGAATATGTACATGGAATGACCAATTGTGTTTGTGATTTATGGTTTTGGATTAATTAGGGATAATATTCTAGAATGCAACAAGTCACTATAAAAGCTACTCTAGCACTGGGTTTCATTGTTGTGTATCATTGATGATAATATCATGACAATTATCTAAGGAACACTCTTAAAGAGTGTGTTCTCATTTAATATATGCGTATTTTGTCCTTCTGATTGGTGGCTAATAAACCAAGATTGACTAAAAGATAATGCATTAGGGTGTAATAATTGACCTCGAATGAACTAGTCTCATCCAAGGTTCTGTTTAGTCATGGGTTCTTAAGGAGCCTTTTTATTTAAGGATGTTGTCATGTTAGGCCTGTAAACATCACAAGTTCAATTAGATGGTGGGTCTTTGAGATTTTTTTTATGCCATTAGAGACTCAGAGATCCAAATTGATAACCACTGTTCGAAGAGATCAATGGGCCATAGGTAAGCGTGAGACCAAACAGCAAGTCAAATGGGCATGTGTTTTGTTTGGGTGTAAAAATAATGAAGTCTAATTTCTTTGACAATACCAAAATCTAACAATTAATACTAAGATGCACAAATAATCTCTTAATAAGCCAAGATATTTGAAACACGGGCAATATCAATGAGTAAAGAGAAAAAATAGAAAAATACCAATTTTTATAGTGGTTCATACAATTATCTAATTTACTTCTTAAACATATGTTCAAGTATTCACTATCATACATTGTCTTCTTCACAAGCGAGATCAAGTGCTTGTTTAGGAGTGTGGTTGCGGTTGCTTTTGAAAGTGATTTTCGTTTAGAAATACATCAAAATGATATATTTTTTATTTTAAAAAAATTATTTTTGACATCAGCACATCAAAATGATCCAAAAATACCAAAAAAGTTTAATTTAAAATAAAAAAAAAATTCAATTTTTTTCATAAGCACACCCCTAGAAGATTACACAAATTTTTTTCAAGCTTAAAATTAAACCTAGTCCTTTTTCAAGATATGAATCAAACTTATCCCACTATTTTTTTGAGCTCAAGATGAAACCCAAACTTTTTACCTATGGCCCATTGATCTCTTGGAACAGTGGTCAAAATCATTTCAAAATAGGTTTGGGATCAAATATGACAGTCTTCTTACAAACTAAAGATTAAAAAACTTTACACAATCTTTTTCGAGGATAAAGATTGAAAACTTCTCTGACTCATACTGATAAATCCAAGTGATTAAAGTCTCGCTTACACTCACGGGCTAGGATGGAAGGCTATATGTCTAGGCTATTTTTTAAGAAAAAACCAAGTGTTAGTGTTTTTTTTTTTCTTTTTCTATTTTATATTTAGATTTATGAAAATTGATAGAAAATCATTGAACTAGAGTCGAGTAATAGATTTAAGGAGTTAATTCACAACATTCAAACCATTATTTGATTTTTTTAGTTAAATGCTTTTACTCTCTCAATTGTTTTTTAAAAATAAATATAGTTTTATTTTTTGTTATCAATTATATGCTTTTACTATTTCAATCCCATGTTCATATAATGATTTTTTTTTACTTCTAAAATAAATAGTCTAAATGGAAAGATTTTAAAATTAAAATGGGAAGATTTTTCACTCCTTTTAAAATTATATGTTTGGCAATTTAATTTTTGCAAAGAAAATGGAAGATTTCTCACTTTCAAAAGAGAAAATGAATTGACAAGGATTGGCAAAAAGAAAAGTCAAGAACTAATGGGAAGGTTCTTGAAAAGTCATGAGAGATGCATTTTTCAGAGAACAGGGAAATATGCTCCCCTCGTTTACAATTCAATCAAATTAATATTTCAAAGTCAAAGCTACGGGAAACCAGAAGTACTGAATGCATTTCGATGCTGTGATCCAAGATATCAAAATTTTCTAACTACATTTTAAGCCAAAATTGTCTACTTGACGAAACATATGTTGAAGGTCCCAACGGCAGACTTCCTACTGTAAACCTGCACATCCAGCAAAACAAAGAATGTGGCTCAATATAACAGACTGGAACCTTTCAACCACTTTAGCCCCCTAATCTCCAGCTTGATGACATTTTCGTCTTCTGGAAATGACAAAAAGAAGAGATGGAAAGAGTCATAGAAATACCTGAACAAAATGGAAGCATCTGTTCCCTATCTCCACTATCCATTGCACAGGAACAAACCAAGTCAAATGGAGAACTGCAAATTTATCAGAAAATGTAAATATAAAATTCACAAAAAAATCTTACATACATTTACACCAAATTTTATCCATAGACAGAGAGATAGGTCAACCTGCGTGTTGTGATTTGGAGGTCCAGAAAGAGATTGTGGAGAGCAATGTTTACATATATGTACTTATATAAGAAAATAGAAGATTCAAAGAAGCAATTCATGGCAAGCAAATATACTTAGGTTCAACACAAAGTTGTCTGCTTTTGTTAATCAAGAAAACAAATGCTTTGACTATAGAGAACAAACCTGTAAATTTCCCAGAAGGTGCCATGACCATGAAAGTCAGAAAATACTCAAGATACTTGTGTCCCTTGTGCATATAATCAAATAAAAATACTATCCTCTAGTTTTCTCCAAACAATCAGAATCTCTTGATTGGAGAGCACAGCAGAACCTAGGATCATGTAGCACTGGCTGTGCAACCTTCACCAGGAGTGAAGCTTGTAGATTTTGGAGATTCGCTGCCTCTTACCACTCTGTTATATAAGACTTTAAAAGACTGTGAGTCATATGGTCGACTCAGCAAACTTATTGGCATTCTCAGATTCTGCTTCCGATTTCTCCTTCCTCTTAATAAAATGCTGAAGGTTTTATCCCCATGGATCTGCTGATCAACACTGCTAGTGCCGTTTTCTTTTGGGCTTTCTTTCTGACTTGAATCCTTCCTATAAACTTCAACTTCAGACGGATTTGAGTGATCATTTTCCTTGATATTTTCCAAGCCAACTCCAGTTAATTCCTTCATGCTGTCCTTTCTGTCTGATGCTTGAAGGTTCATTTCTTCATTAGTTAATCCTACCTTGTCAATGTCCACTGGCTGAGATGGAGGTGGACTTGGGCTTCCAGAATTTTCAAATTGTACTTCAGGCTCCAATACAGGATCAGCAATTGGCTCAACAACAGGTGGCGGGACAGAGAACTCCACTGCATGACAGCCAGGCCATACTGTGCTAGGAATAAACTCTGACACATTGGGGCGCACATTGCATTGCCAGGAGAAATAATTAGGGTGGAAGGCACTGCTAGTAACAGGAAATGTACTGGTTGGCACTGCTTGACTGTAAGGAGGATACATGTAGGGCAATGGGTGTATCAAGTTTGGGCTTGGAGGTGGTGATGGGTATGGATGGTGTGGAGAGGACATTGGATTGAGGGGGGGTATGAGAGTTGCAGTTCCAGGGTGAAGAGTCATGTTTACATGCCAGGGTGCAACAGCCGGAACACCACCAGGAGCAGAAGATAGAGGGATGTTGATGGCAACTGGTGGAGAGCATCCAAGGGATGTCGATGGGTTGAATGGAGCTGCAGAAGCAGACAATTTCTTATTTGGCAATCCCCGAGAATCACCTAAATTCAAAATCAATGGTTTGTCCTTCAAATCCTCTACTCCAGGCAAGGTGGAGTTGGGATCAACTAGTGGTTCCAATTCAATAGATGAATCCTTCTGATGTGGTTCCTTCGGAAGAGAATCAATTGAGTTTTGCATCTGGTCAATCAACATTCCATTCTGTATAAATCCATGAACCTCAATATCACCAGATTCAGGTCCTTGCATACTCAGAGAGGAATTTTCTTCTAGTACATGAGTTGAGTGGTGTTCTTCCATTTTCAGAGCAACACCTGTTTCCTTCTTCAAATCATCTGTATGATCTGATTCAGAATTCTCGTCCTTCTCCCCGCTGCTATCTTCCATGCTCATTACTACTGGACCAGCAATTTCTTTAACTTCATTTGTCTCCTCAAGTTTTCCATCACCAATATCCTGGTTATCTGAAGTATTGCTTTGGGGAAACCAGACCTGCAGCTTAGCAATGGTCCCTGGTGGGGCCAATGCTACTTCCTTATATGAAAGGGATTTTCCAAGACTCACTATTGAATTCTTTAATGGACCAATGTCATTATGGGGGGAAATTGGAGCAGATTCTGAGGAAGTAAGAGCGGTGCTGCCAATTCTGGGATTCTCTGTTGTAGCAGTTTTATTAGATGAAGGAACAGGCTTGACCCTGTAGGTTACAGCTTTAACTATTCTCCTCCCAAATCTGGTACCCTGAGGGGGATTGGTAGTTTGGTGGTCTCCATAACTTCCATGAGATGGTGTTCGTTTCTTTAAAAGGTTATACCTACTAGTCTGATTAGCATTCTTGACAGGAGTGTAATCCAGGTCAGGATCCACAATCTTTTTGTGATAACT
This sequence comes from Salix arbutifolia, assembly GCA_025169955.1. Lineage (NCBI taxonomy): Eukaryota > Viridiplantae > Streptophyta > Magnoliopsida > Malpighiales > Salicaceae > Salix > Salix arbutifolia. Next base: position 12,379,163 of record CM045903.1, read on the forward strand.
ATAAACTTTGCCAACAATCCCACGCCGCTGCTTTAGTCGTCGCCCATACGAGCCAGCTGACCTTGGCCTTTGAACTGATTGCCATCCATCATCTCCTAAAGCATGAGTTTCGGACAAGGCTTCAGCCACGATGCTTGATTTGTTTTCCACAATCTCTTCCACAATGGGCGTCTGGAATTCAACTTGGACAGAGCTGGTCACCTGGGAAGCATCGTATTCGGGCACGTGTATCTCCACATCCAAACCCTCTATGGGAGTATTTTTTGGAGATTCATCAGAACTTGTCATAGCAACATTTGGCTGGGTTTTTTCCTTTAACTGAAAAGCAAAATTGCAAAAGCATGTTGTAATAAGGAAAATTTTAGAAGTTGCTTCATATAAAACAGTTGTATTTTCTGATGATATATCTTGGTGAAATGGTTGATCTCAGCCTAGTGGATCTTCATTTCATCTTTTTCCATTACTTCATTTACAACAAGACAAGTGAGAGGTCTTCAATGTTAACAAATATTAAAGAAGCAAAAGGTCGAAGGAAAAATCATAATTATTCTACATTTTGCCCTGTTTTCTTGTCCTTGTACTTCTATAACAAAGACAGCTGGTTTCCTGAGCCTACGAAAGGAAAGTGTCAGTTCATACAGGAGGGACTGTTTCTAAGTATTCCAAATGCTCCAGTAGGGCTCCTCTCAAATGTTGACTTAACAAGTGAGAGTACTATCATTTATTCCTTTTCAGTCCAGAACAAGGCTGCACAATTTGGCTTTCAGACAAACCCAAATGTGATGGTAACTTGAAAAAACATGAAACCAAATCTTGGAAATTCCCAAGTCCCAAAAAGAGAAGGAAAGTGGCAACAAAAATCTCATTCTGGATTGCTAGTCTAACAGGAAAAAAATATCATGTCATGAACAGAAACTGATCATTTTTCCCCAACATCATTGGCATGGGTGATGAGTTAAGAGTTGTTTTAATCAAACAGGAATATCCAGATACCTTTGTGATATAGCTCTTTCTCTTCCCAGCCACATCTCTCTCCTTGGCATCACGACTTGGATTAATGTAGTCCAGCAAATCTGATACACTGCCAAATTTAAAAAACTGAAATTAGTTTCAAAATATGTATCTGTTTGAGCAAGAGTTTGCATCATAAGCTAGATATGTGGATTGCATTCATGTGTAACAGCATGTTCATGGTGCATATAATCAAATAGAAAGCAAAAGTGGCATCCAGCCAGATCAAATTATTCTGCACAGATCATGAAGAAACTTCAAGCTTGCATCTTTTCTCTCTCTTTGTGTGTGTGTGTGTTAAAGTTAACTTATTACAATTTCATGTAGGTATTTCCAACTAAACTAAAAGAACATAAATTGCTTCTAATGCAAACACAAGTAACCACACTAATAGCAGAGCATCCAAATGGTGTGATTAGTCAAAGAAGTAGAGAAAGGTTAAACTATATTAAATAATCAAATGGGGCAATAGGTCAGTGCTAGTCTAAATTTACCTTAGGTGGCCCTTGCTAGCAATTGATGCATCAGGCTTCTTAGTACCATTTCGTGCAGCTTCTTGCTGTTCAAAAGCCTTAGATTCAAAATACTCAAGCCAAGCAGCAGCATCCTGCAGCATTCCATTAAATTTTTAAAATTACAAATGGATATTGGTCACACTCACATACAAACATTCCCTTTTACTAAGTTCAAAACTTGGTAATGAATCTCTGTCATAAAATGAGAAAATAAACAATCCCATGTAACCCTTCAAGTCATCAATTTAGAGTCATTCATCTCATGGTTCCATGTCGTGTTGAAAGGAAACTCAAGGACCTATTTAATTGCAATCCAATCTTCATTTCAACCTTTGGATCGCCAAGCCAGAAGGGTAGGTCAAACTTCAGAGGATTACACATATATGTTATTATTAATGAATATAATACTTTTGAGATGTTCAAATTCATTTAGCACATCTAATATTATCATATTAACGAGTGTTTCTAGCTCAAAGTAGCTGATATTAACATGAATGCCAAGGAGGAGGAGGAGAGAAATGGGAGGAGCAGATTAATTGATGAATTTAGCAAGACACCTGAGTACGCAAATCATCTGGACCCAGCTTTGCTCGGAGAATTTGCAAGGTTGTTTGTTCATGTTGAACACTCAAAGGATATGCTTCCATCAACGAGAGTGCAATTGCTATTGCATGGTAACTTGCAGCTGTCTGGCATTATTAACCACGCGCACACACAAAAAGGGTTACTTCTCAAAAGAATAGAATGCACTAATGTTTACAGAGATGCAGTAATTAGCTCATTTATAAACACATAACAAGTGAAAAATGGAATTTCATTGGCCATATATTGTTAGAATATATTTGGCAAAGTGCTTATAGATGTAATACTGACCATCTGAGTAGCTCAATGCTTATGAACATTCTTTTTCTTTCTTTCTTTTCCTTCCAAGGGCTTTTACATTTAAGGAGGAAAAGGGAAATCAAAATGGCTATTCTTATGGCTACTAAATTACAATATGGAAAGTTTCTTGATGTAGATGCAAACAAAATTTATAAGATAATTTAGAGCACTGCTTAGTCATAATCCTTGACAAGATGGTAATGTATATTGCAGTTAATGTATAACTTCAATTTGAGTATATAATATGCTTACCCTACCATTTTACTTTCGGTCATCAACTAGAAAATAGTTAGCATATTATAAACAATATAAAATAAATAAACAAACTTCAGAACAAAATAAAACCTGAATATGGTCTGGACCAAGTAAACTTTGGTTGCATTTCAGGGCTTTATGAAGATATCTGAGGGCAACATGCACATTCCCCAGGCCTTCCTCCATCATAGCCACATTGATGTATGTTGCAGCAGTGTTTGGGTGTAATGAACCGCATGTGAGATGTAAGAGATACAAAGCACGCTTTACATACCTAATCAACAACAGTACTGGAGTCTCACACGAGGGTAAAAGTAAAACACAAAACATTGAGCAATTTATAACAAATGATGGTACATATCAATCTAACTACTGGTATCTCCCAGAACTCACAAAAGAAGTATAAAACCTTTGGAAAAGCCAGCTAAGATTTTATCACACTCAAAAGAAATCCAAAATGACAAAAAAAGAAGGAACTTGGTTTAAGCAATATAAATAAGAACCTTGTTTATCAAAAAAAGAAGAACTATGTCCCTTAGTATGATAATCAAAACGAGCACAAACAAGCAATTGATATCTAACATCTATGGTGCAGAATCACCATGAGAGCAATCATCATTCTGATTACTATAAACATAGATAATTGATAATTGAATATGATCAGGTAGTCCAGGAGACAATTATTTGACATCAAACCAGAATCAGATCAAAAGGAAAGAATGCGAACATGAATTACATAGTATCATGCAAAACTAAAACTTCTAATGTAAAAAAGAATAAAACATACTTGAGAGCCAGCTCTGTATGTTGAAGCCTGTAATAGAACACAGCAAGATCCCCATAGCTTTTCATTGTGTCTGGATGATCAAGTCCCAGTTCTCTCTCATTAATATCCAAAGCTTTTTGCTGATATATAGTCGCCTGTAAAGCGAGTGGAATATTAAATCAGCACAAAACATAAGTCCTTAAAATAAGGGAATGCATAGTTTCTGGGTTGACTCTGTAACTATACTATGTCATGCTGCTAATTATAAGCAATTTAGCTAGATGACAATACTCTGGGTATTACTGGAGAAATTTTAGCTACATCAGGGGGGGAAATCGAGAATAAATAGACCTGATTAAAGTCCCCAGTGTGATACAATACTACAGCAAGAAGGCTGTATGCTCCTGCAGTCATTCGATGGTAGGGACCACAAACTGCCACTAGCTTTGCAAGAGCCTGGAGACACCACAGATACAAATCAGCTAATATACTATACTATAGTACCAATAGAAAAGGTTGTTTAAATGGTTGGTGAAGCATCTTGTTGACATGGGAAAAACAGGTAAATAATTATCAAGACAGGAACGACAACTATGTCCTTTACAAAGAGAATATCAGAAGTGTAATTTCAGAAGCCACCAACCTTTGTTCCAAAGGTGACTGCATCTTCAAGTTTTCCTTTGTCTAGAGCTGTTTTTGATGATTCCAGGAGTTGCCTTCCATCTGCAGAGGAGCATGCTGCTTGCTGAAAATAAAAAGTTACAAGTCAATATGGATTATAAGGAGAAAAGCATATCCACTTTATTCTCTAGTAATAACCTTATGCACAGGGACCAGACTGGCAACGTCTGATTTTCTGAATGGATGAGGAGAATCCATATCAAAATCCCTTGGAACCAACTCAATGCCCACCTGAGAGAATGGGAGAAGATATAAGAGTGGCAGTTTATACATGTCCCTGTTTTGATTTTCCCAAATCGAGTAAAAGATTAGCTGCGTATGCAGGAATATGCAATCAATTCTTTTAAAATGTATTGTTTCATTTGGAGGAATGCCACAATCAGGGAGGAAATACACTACTGTGCTTTAAAGCCAATGCTTTACAGGTTTACAGTTGTGCCTCACCAAAAATAATCAAGTTTGGACAATTTAACAAACTGTATCCAATGAATTCATTGCCAATGATGCATCCTACAACTTGTTAGAATACCAAAAATGGGAAAGAATCAAGCTTCTTGTAGATTAAACAATTTTGAGTCCCTATATCCCACTTGTTATGCATTCTAGAGCACATGCAGATAATATACCTTGTTAGAATACCAAAAATGGGAAAGAATCAAGCTTCTTGTTGATTAAACAATTTTGAGTCCCTATATCACACTTGTTATGCATTCTAGAGCACATTTAGATATATACCTTGTGGCACAGCCCACGTAGGATTGCAAATTTCCTCACATCTTTGAAGTTTGAGCTGCTAAGATCCCATTCATATCTCTTCTTCAAAAATACCTCCAGCCATCTCCATACAAGAGGATGGACATGCACAGTCTTGATTGAATTTCTACTTTCAGGAACCCCAAGCATCAAATTTAATGCAGCGGCTATTGATACAGCAATTTTCTCATGGTCCATAGCAGCAGCAATCACAGCCTGAAGTATGTGCTTAAAAGCTCGCACTATCATCTCATGAATGCAGAGTGACTGCACATGTGACAGCTTTTCGGAAAGCTTTGCCTGGTTTATAATATAAATAGCAGAAATTATCTAACATGAAAAATCAAATTAAAAGGTAGACAGTGACAATTATAAGAAGAGTTGTTAACGCATTAACTTGCTGGAATTGAAAACTATGGACAATTCTAAGTTAAAGAAAGGAGCCACATCAAAAATATTAGCAGCCATTTATGAAGTTAATTCAAAACTCTTATAAACTAAAAACACCCTGGATCAAAGACAACCTTTGTCTCTAAAGGAGAGGAGCATAAGGGGAGGCGCATAACCTCCTCAGATGAGCAGCATAAGTCGCTCAAGGGGTTGAGGCGTAAACCTCACGAATATTGGTTTTATAATAAAATTGGCTATAAGTAACTTTAACATTTAGCGCGATTGAAATAAACATTAAGTTTAAATGGTGCAGAAAATGCACGCACATGAAGATAAAACAGGTGAGTTTTTATTGCATATGCAAAAAAGGGATAAAAAATTATATGTAGTGATCAACCCTGTCAGTTATGCTACAATTGGCGAAAAGAGAGCTGGCCCTGCCTTCAGTCAATTGTTTAGGAGCAACTGGCTGTGCCCTCAAGAGCAGAAGCTGCAAACAAAGATCTTAAAGGCGTGCACCTTATCTTGTGAAGTTTGCTCAATATCTTGTGAAGCCTAGGCAACACAATATTACCACTCAAAAATTAATGCCTCAGGGCTATCTATCTCAGCTGCGTTTCAAAAATTAATGCCTCAGGGCTATCTATCTCAGCTGCGTTTCAAGCACACCTAAGTGTCTAGAAAAGGCCTTACAAAACTATAAGGATCACATACAATAACATGGGCACCGGCTCAAGACAACAACAATGCATGTTTATACAATGAACAATGGCAGGATAACAGATCTCATAGTCAAACATGAATATACAAGGATCTGATTGGAAAATCCTCAGAAAAACTGGATTGTTATTGCACAAACAAGGTTTTAAAAAAGCAAAAAACAGATGCATTCCTAAAAGTTAAACATAATTATGTCCAAAAGGAAGGTAGATATGAAACTTCATGGACAAATAAATGTAACTAACTGTGTATTGAAGATTAAAAAATAAAACAGAGCACTTACAACATGTCCCAGGGAGCGCATCTGAAGACCTCTAGTATGCATAAAATCAGTTAGAGTCCGGCCATCAACAGGTGAAAGCTCCAGTGAACCAAAATCTGCTACCTGTGTTCCATTATCAGTACTCAATCTGGGAACTGTAGTATAGAAATGCATGCGATGCTGAGATAATTTAATGAAAAAGGTCAAGTACCAGTTTAGGAAGAGCAACTTCAGCGTAATATTTATGAGACAAGTCGATTAGCTCTCGCAGAGACTGTCAATCACTTCATAGGTTAGTTAGTTCATTCCTTGGCCGAGGGATAAAGCAATGAACAGTCAAGAAAATACCTTGCGATGAAGTCCAGTATCTGATCCTTTTAGTCGAACAAAGGCTGCATCAGACAACAACCGCTGAAGTGCAAGCTCATTATCTTTGGCATCAATTTCAAGGTGAGGTTCCATGGAAGGCAATGTAGCATCTTCAACTGCCCCTCTTACACCATCAAAGGCAGGTCTTGAGTTTTCCAACTGCGCTTTTACATGGCTTTCATCTGATTTTTTCTTGTTCTTAAGGAACTTAAGAGGTGTCCCAAGTCCCTCGACCTTCATTTCTGTTTCTGTAGAAGGCTTCTTGCCCTTCTCAGGGGAAGGTTTCTTATCTTTTTCAGTATTTTTCTGGTCTTGCAAATGCTGTATCCAGCAGGCTCCAAGTTCCCATCTCACCAAATGATCCTGCTCTAGTGCCTCTTCTTCAAGCCTAGCAACACTTTCTTCTAGCAATTTCTCTACAGTTGCTTCGGAAGCAAGGAGCTCTTCGCATTCCAAAGTTTGCAGATTTGGTGTCTGCTTTGTGTGCTCTGAAGGTATTGTTTTGTAAAGAAGTAGCCTCAAGCTGTAAGGAAAGCAAAGTTAGATATATGTACAATGAATGAAGCCAAACAACAAGAAGAGAAGCAAATTATGGAGCATATGCTATCAACATGAAGTCATAATATTAAGCTCTGAAGTATCAGATTTTGGGTATAAATATCTATTGAATGGCAGATTTGTAGGATGTATAAAAGGGAAGTCAAATACTTCCTTATTATTTAGGATCTAGCATTGATAGCTATTTATGTGTAGTTAATAACTATCCTAAATTAGAAATATAGATGCTGTATATATCCTAGGTCCTAGGCAGTGATGTTTATGAGATTGAAATACAATTTTCTACATGGTATCAGAGCCTATCTCATAAAACCTAGATCCAGAACCTTCCCTTCCACCCCAACACCAGAAAATCATGTCAGAAAACACCACCAAAGAAACCCAAACAGCCGGAGAGTTTCAGAGCCTGCAGATCTCCTATAGACTGAATGGAAAAAACTATCTGAAGTGGTCACGGATAGTAAAAACATTTCTCAAGGGAAGGGGAAAGATTAGTCATTTAACAGACAATCCCCCCAAAACCAGAAGACCCAAAGTTCACCCTATGGGATGAAGAAGACTCCATGATTATGTCATGGCTATGGAATTCTATAATGCCAGAAGTCTGCGGGCCCTACATGTTCCTGAACACAGCAAAAGATGTGTGGGATGCAGTAAAACAGACCTACTCTAAGGTCAAAGATGCTGCCTTAATCTATGAGATCAAGACCAAGTTGTCAACAACCAAACAAGGTAATATGTTGGTTATTGAATACTACAACATCATGAAAAGTTTCTGGTTGGAGTTAGATTATTATCAAGATTTTAAAATGAAGTGCAGTGATGATGCAACAATTTTAAAAAATTATGTGGAGAGGGAAAGGATTTTTGAATTCCTTGCAGGACTGAACATGGAATTTGATCCAGTAAGAGTCCAAATACTAGGAAAGGAATCTATGCCCTCACTCAATGAAGTGTTTTCAATAATAAGGGCAGAAGAAGGAAGGAGGACAGTGATGATGGAGGCCACTCACACAGAAGGGTCTGCTATGATGATAACTCATGGCAAAAATGAAATCAAACATGATGCAGAGAGGATAAAAACTGAAGGGAGAAAAATCCAAAAAGAAGAGCAGTTTTGTAACTACTGCAAGAAAACAGGCCATACAAAGGAGATATGCTGGAAATTACATGGCAGACCACTATCAAGGAATCAGATAGCCCCAACAAGGATGGGGCGTAATGGAGGATTTAGGTGGAATCAGCCAAGAGGACATGCACACTTGGCTAATGGTGAAGAGACAGCCTCAGAAACTAACACTCCAGAGGTAAGAGGACTTAACAAGGAGGAGATTGAGAGCCTAAGATCCCTACTCAACGCCATGGAGAAACCATCTGGGTCATGCTCTCTTGCTCAAAATGGTAAAATTCTAATTTCTCATGCATTTTGTGCCTCAAACCAGAGCCATTCCAGCACCTGGGTCATTGACTCAGGTGCAACAGATCACATGACCCCCTCTGGAGATGCCCTCAAATCCTATCAACCATGTCATGACAGTAAGAAAATTACAGTAGCAGATGGGTCTGTAACCTCAGTTGCAGGCCAAGGAACACTTTCTTTTAATCCCTCTTTTACATTTAAAAGAGTACTACATGTTCCTAATCTCACTACAAATCTACTGTCTATTCGAAAACTCATTAAAGACATAAATTGCAGTGTAACTTTCTTCTTTGATTACTGCATGTTTCAGGACCTAGCTACGGGGAGGATGATTGGACATGCTAGGGTCAAGGATGGGCTGTACATGCTTGAAATGCAAGGCAGCAGTGGCAAAGGCAGCAGTAGTAACTCTCCTTTCCTATCATTTATTTCAATATATTCAAATAAAATTGATGTTTGGAATCATCATCGTCGTCTAGGACATGTATCTTTTAAGACTCTTAGGAACATGTTTCCATCTCTATTTGAAAACCTTGATGTTCAAAACTTTAATTGTGAAATTTGTGAGTTTGCAAAGCACCACAGAGTGCCTTTTCCTTCAAGTGAATCAAGATCCATGTCTCCATTTTCCATAATCCATTCTGATATATGGGGACCATATCACATTCCAAATATCTCAGGAGCAAAAGGTTTTGTAACATTTATTGATGATTGCACTAGAGTGACTTGGGTTTATCTAATTAAAAAGAAATCTGATGTAAGCCACAATTTTGCTAAACTTTACAGCAATGATAAAGAAACAGTTTGGGGTTGACATTAAAGGATTTAGGACTGATAATGCTAGAGACTACTTTAATCAAAATCTATCACAATACTTTGACAAAGAAGGAATTATCCATCAATCATCTTGTGTAAACACTCCCCAACAGAATGGTTTGGCCGAGAGAAAGAATAGGCATTTACTTGAAACTGCTAGGGCTTTACTTTTTCAACATAAAGTCCCAAAGAATTACTGGGGAGAAGCCGTGTTAACAGCCACCTATTTAATAAATAGAATTCCTTCAAGAGTTATTGACTTTAAGAGTCCAATAAAATATTTGTCAGAATTCTTTCCAACAAATAATTTTTATTCAAAACTCCCTCTAAGAATCTTTGGATGTGTCTTCTATGTCCACATTCACAAGCATAAAAAAGATAAACCGGATGCCAGAGCTCTTAAGTGCATTTTTATAGGGTATTCTATCACACAAAAGGGTTACAAATGTTATCATCTTTCTTTAAAGAAATTCTTTGTGTCCAAAGATGTTAGTTTCAATGAAAATCAGTCCTACTTCAGCATCTCTTCTCTTCAAGGGAAGGAAAATATTGAAGAGAAGACTGTTTTCTCTGATTTTGACATGTTTTCATTCCCTATTTCATCTAGACAACAATCATCTCCTATTTTATAAACATACGAGTCTTCAAACACCAACCCACAAGGAGAAACTACTACTGCTGCTAACAAACCTCTGCAGGTGTATAAAAGAAGAGTACAGCCCGAGTTGACCCCTTTGCAAGCCCAAGAATCCGAACCTGAACAAGATAATCAAATCTCTCCAAGTCTTTATGAACTCTCTCCAAATCTCTATCAGCTGATTGCTCTTAGGAAAGGAACAAGAGAATGTACTAAGAAACCCTTATACTCTATAGCTCACTATATGTCATTCCAGAAGTTCTCACCCTCACATAAAACCTTCCACTAAAAAATAAACACCATATCTATCCCAAAAACCTTACATGAGACATTAAATAATGAGAATTGAAAAGGTGCCATGAGAGAAGAGATAAATGCACTAGAAAGGAATCAAACATGGGACATAATTGAACTACCAAAAGAAAAGAGGGCAGTAGAGTGTATACCTTGAAATACAAAACTGATGGCAACTTAGAAAGGTATAAAGCTAGGTTGGTTGCAAAGGTGTTTAAACACATGGGATAGACTATGAAGAAACATTTACTCCCATTGCTAAGATGAACACTATACGAATTTTGTTTTCTTTATCTACTAATCTCAGATGATGTATGCACCAATATGATGTCAAAAATGCTTTCCTACATGGAGAGTTGGAAGAGGAAGTGTACATGGATCCACCACCAGGATCCAGTCATTCCTTATTCCTTACTGCCTAATAAAGTTTGTAGGCTAAAGAAGGCACTTTATGGCTTGAAGCAGTCTCCTAGAGCATGGTTTGGAAGGTTTACTAGAGCCATGATACTTATGGGATATCGGCAGAGTCAAAGAGATCATACCTTGTTCATCAAGCACTCTAATTCAGGAGAAGTAACCATTTTAATTGTCTATGTTGATGACATTATCATGATAGGAGATGATCATATGGAAAGGGACAAGCTAAGGAAGAGACTGTCTGTAGAATTTGACATCAAAGAACTGGGAAGGTTAAAATACTTTCTTGGTATTGAAGTGGCCCTTTCAGATTAGAGGATTTTTATCTCTCAACAAAAATACATCCTGGATTTGTTAAAAGAAACAGGAATGGTGGAATGCAGACCATGTGAGACACCGATTGACCTAAAGCACAGACTTAACAATGATGAAGAGGGGACCACGATTGACAAAGGCCAATACCAAAGGTTAGTTGGTAAGTTGATCTACTTAGCTCACACTAGACCTGACATTGCTTATGCTGTGAGTGTAGTGAGCCAGTTCATGCACAATCCAAAAGGAATCAAACCTTCAGGCAGTGCACAAACTCCTCAGGTATTTGAAGACTACTCCTAAAAAGAGGATTTTATATAAAAGACATGGCAAGCTAGAGTTGGAATGCTACACAGATGCAGACTATGCAGGAGCTGTGACAGATAGAAGGTCAACCTTAGGATATTATACACTTCTAGAGGGAATCTTGTGACATGGAGAAGCAAAAAATAGAATGTTGTTTCGATATCAAGTGCAGAGGCCGAATTTCGATCAATAACACTTGGAATTTGTGAGTTATTATGGATAAAAATAATTCTGGAAGACTTAAAAATCAAGTGGGAAAGACCAATGAAGCTACACTGTGACAAGTCTGCTATAGCAATAGCACACAATCCAGTACAACATTACAGAACCAAGCATGTGGAGGCTGACAAACACTTCATCAAGGAAAAACTAGAGAGTGGACTAATATGCACTCCCTATGTGCCTACAGGAGAACAACTTGCAGACATACTCACTAAAGGAGTTCAGAATCCTACATTCAAGAACACATTAGACAAGCTTGAAATGAAAGATCTCTCCCATCCAGCTTGAGGGGTAGTATTGAACGGCAGATTTGTAGTAAGTATAAAAGGGAAGTCAAATACTTTCCTATTAGTTAAGATCTAGCATTGATAACTATTTATGTATAGTTAATAACTATTCTAAATTAGAAATATAGATGTTGTATATATCCTAGGTCCTAGGCAGTGATAATTATGAGATTGAATACAATTTTCTACACTACAATATCTTCCATTCTGGTATGGTGTTACAATCATTAAGATTGGTGGTGTGGGGATGCATGTCGTAGAACCCTCATTGATTTAAATGCTAGTAACACAAAATAGATTTACAGGTAAGAACTGACATGTCATATACCTCAAGAATCAATCAATTCGCCACTCAAAGACTTAAGGAGAAAATAAGATTCTATGTCAGTCACCCACAATGAAATTCTTAAGGAGAAAGCAGGGTTAAAATTTAACTTCAGCACAATTTATTTGAAATGGAAACGATATCACAGTATAGAATTGGATCGCCATTGCATTCAAAAAAAATTCAAGAAAAGACCCACTTCTCAAAATGCAAAAACATAATAAATCAAAGCTGACTAATTTTCTTATATTGTACTGATATATATCTTTTGACAAATCAAAATAGAAAACATCAAAAATACTGGTTCTCAACTAACGAATGATCTGTCACAACGTTCAAAGCAAGAATACAGCAATTATGTATGATTCTTAGCACGGCCACTGGAAGGTATACGATTCCACTGACAGATGACATCTAAGATATCTATTGCATATATAACTATCAACTTTGTTGGGAAGTGGCTCATTTTAATACTCATTCATCATTAGGAAAGATGGTAAGGACCTGTTGATGTTAAGGGCATTTGCACCACCTTCAGGCTGTTCAAGTTCAATACTTTGGGATGGAGGATTGACTTTCTTTTCCTCCCTCACCTCAACTTTTACAATAGCGATGAAACCACAGTGTCTTACATTAACAATACCTAGGGTGGCAATGTCCTGCAATCAAAATGCAAAAATTCACCAGTTTACCAATTAAACTAAAATTAAAATCCCAAACCCTTGGAAGAGCATCATTGATCAATCATGTTTTCTGGAACTTACATGAGCTGCAGTATTCTCATCAGCAGTGATGCCTTTCAAAAGGTTCCTCTCTACTAAATTTTTCTTATCGGTTCCAGTTGCTTGAATCCCATCAATTTTAGTGTCTACCTTGGAGCTTGCATTGGAAGCATCTTTCATAACTGTGATGCTTAAATCCCCAATTCTCTCCGTGTAAGGAATATCACTGTTTGCATCTGAAGCCAGTAAATCTGGCTTTAGTTTCACATGTTGCACAGCCTTAATGGCTCTGAAAATAGCAACATCGACAAATAGGCTGTGAAGAAGGAAGGCTTTCCTGTCTCGAATCTGCCTCTCCTCAGCTGTCGTGCAAGCCATAGATGCGACAAACAAAAACTCATCAGCCCAAGGTATTAAATATTTTTTCCCATCTCTTCCTAGACCACCCCCATTTCCTCCCCATGTTTCATCCTCGACAGGGAGAGGAGGGAAATCCGAGGGCAACTGTGCTGCAACAGGAGGGATAAGCCATGTGTTTGCTCTAAAACCATATGGAAGATTCCCAAACTATAAAAGGCCAGGAAGCAACAAAAAGATTAGAAATTGGAAACAGCAACTTCAACATCAGCAAGAAATCCTTAAATTACAAGTGAACAGTTTATTTCCCTTGTTCTGTTGTGAGAGAAGAATCGACACAAAGGTTAGATACCTTGTTACGCTCAGCAAATGCTTTCATGAGTTCATCGTAAGCCTGGCACATAAGAAATGACATCCATATCACTTCAACAAAGTCTAAACTGATTACCAACATAATATCTCAAGAAAAGATAAATCTAAGAAGTTCATTTACAGACAAAACTCAGTGCTCAAAAAAATATATTGGAAAAGCAAATGTCATGTGGACGGACATAAACTGTTTATCCAAACAATAAATGATCTTTTCAGAAAGTCAATGGATTCAAACCGAAAAATGATACAGGTTGCACCAATTAGAATACTACCCCCCAAAAAAAATATTAATCGAGCTAGTGAAACTAACATTATCAAAAGCTCGACTAAGCTGCCTTAGCAAATCAACAAGATTGTGACATAAAATCCTCTGCTTTCCAACGCTATAAAACCCTTTTCTGCAAGCTTCAACTTGAACCAGCTTCCCGTTGCATAGCTTCACCTGATCAATTCAACAGCAATTAAGAAAAAAGCCTTGTGAAATGATAAAAACAAATTCATAAATAAAACAATCTTACATCAAGCGAGAAAAGATGATCATCCACGGAAATCTCATTAATCTCTCTTTTCGCTGCCTTCCTTATAACTGCAACAACACCAATCACATTTTCTATCATTTCCAGTTATTCCCTCAATAATCTCAAAATCACGCTCTTTTGTTTTTAATTAGCGAGAGAGAGAGAGAGAGAGGGTACATTGAAGAGGAGGAGTGAGATGCGAGAGAGAGAAGAACTCGTAAAAGCTCCCAAGCTTAGGGCACGAGTGGTTCATATCTCCTTCTACATCCACTGGAACATCTTTCGACGCTGGTTTTGGTGACGGTGATTGCTTAGAGGGGATAGGAGATTTGGTGGTGGTTTTCTTAGAAGTCTTGTTATCCTGCGCAGCGGGCGCATTCTTCCCGGCATCGGACTTGGGCTTATCCTGCGCACTCGCCGATGGGCCGAAGCAAGTTGTGCATGCAACGATGTCCAGGAGTCGTCTAACGTGTGCCACTGCAAGCTCCTCATCGTAGTCCTCTGTGACAACGAGAAAAATAAATGGTGAAGGAAGCACGCAAACACCAGACAATGTCGCTTAAAGAATCAAACGGCGCCGTTTGTTGGTGGGTTTTTTTTGCTTCTTAGTACTTACCATCGCTCAGAGCGAGAACACAGGGCTTGAGAGCCGACACGTCGACCGTGTCTTTTAAGCGCGATCCTCTGACCTGTCAATAAGACATGACACAGTCAGATTACTTTAATACCCCTTTCTTTTTTTGGAAATGCGCTCAATAAAAAGGCGAAAGTTTCCCGTGTTGGATTTTCTGCTCACGTGACATCATAGTGAAGTAAGTGCATCAATGAATCTTGCCATGCTTGATTGATTGCTCATTTGGACATTACCGACACTAACCTTATGTTTTTTATTACGTTTCAAACATATTTTAGAAAAAAATTAAAAAACATTAAATTTTATTTTTTATTTTAAATTAAATCTTTTGATGATTTTATATTATTATTTTAATATATTTATAAATAAAAATAACTTCCATAAAAAATCAGTAAAATACCCTCATGACACCGTGCCCTGCTGAATTATATGTAGAAAAATATAATATAAGAGAATTCTCTTTATCTTCACCTCATGTGACAAGGAAAAATTTGTGATGTAGCACGTTCCGGCATTCACCGATAGAAGCCGGCAAACATCTATGATTCTGTCTGTTGATATTCCCTGCTCAAGATCGATACAAAGCTTTAGCAATAAGAGTTCAGAATTCAAGTTAATATTTTATTATTTTATATAATTTATTTTTAGTATTTTTGAAATACTAAAAGATAAAAAAAAATCAAAAAATATGAATGGACCGCAAAAGCTAACTAACTGGCTGATTGTCAACCCAATTGGTTGAAAATACCACCACCAATTTGAAAGTTTTTCTAGCGTCTCTAAAACGTTTTTCATTGTATGCGTGCCTTTTAAAAATCAGTGATTGATGTCTCAAAGCCACAGTTTTTTTTTTTTCATTAAAAAACAGTCAATACGTTTGGTATTGTAGCAATAATTTTAAAAAGTTAATTATTTAGAAAAAAATATTTTTTTTCAAAACTAATTTTGAAATACAAAAACAAGTTAAGTACTAATTCATTGTTGGTATTACATTTCAAAAACAAGTTTGAAAAAAAATTAATTTTTTTATTTTATTTTAAATTTAAAAATAATTTTTTTAAACCATTTTTATATGTATGAAAAATAATTTTTAAAAAATAAAAATATATTATTTAGATACATTTTTAAAAAGAAAGTTTTCGAAAGCAATTTCAACTGGTACTAAAATTAGATTCCAACTCAGCCAATGAGCTCATGGCTCACGCACAGCCATGGCAGGAGCACTAAAGTATTCGAGCTACCTTCCAATAATCAAAGCTTGCAGAACCTAACCAACAAAAAGATGCCTGCCAAATTATAAGGAATGTAGAAACGGCTACAAGGAGAAGATGCTAGCAATGTAAGTGCAACAAAAATGACGATTCCTTGAGAAGAATTCGCTAATAATTTCAAATAAATTAAGAATTATGACTACGGAGTTCCAAACCTTCAAAACAACATGAGTTTCGTCAGGAAGGTTTACTGTGATATCAGTAACAGCAGGGAGAACTGCGCAAGTCGTCAATAAGAACATTAGATATATTAGCTCGTCACTGATATTTCTAAAGGGACTTCATAATCGATTTATTAAATTAAATAATATTCTATTGGAAAATAAATCGATACCCTTCTCATCCTTCTTCTTCCTCTCTCCTTTAGCCTTGCCACGACTGTTCCTAGGTGCCATTTTCAGCTTTTGCTTGGTTAAATGAGCAGAAATCTCTTCAGTGTACCTATATATTTCAACAAATCTCAATGAATTAATGGGACCATAACAAGTCCTGTAAAGAAAGTCCAGTTAAGACGATAGAATCCCAGCACCCTCTAGCTTCCAAAATAAAACAAAATAGTTTATATATGGAATTCAAGAAATAATTACCAAATAGCAGAGCTCAAACGAGTTCTGCAACTTTAAGAATTGAAGAGGAGAGAGAGAGAGAGGTTTTCAATGCACTGTAAAAAGGAAAGCATGAGAAGAAGAGGAAGACAATTCCAAGTAAAAAGTCTAAAGAGCTGCGAGCAACAAAGGGCGGCCTCCGAAGGTTGGATGATGAAGAGGACTTAACAGCTGGAGAGGTTTTGAAATGGAGCTCTGAGGAAGAAATGGTGAGAAGAGGAAGAAGAGATAGAGGGGAGAGATGGTATGATAAGGCAGCAAGGGCGGAGATTTAACAGAGAGGTTGTATGAATTGGCAGTTTGTGCTGGCTACTACAGCAATCATAATAATATTTCAGGATATTTTAAATATATAATGGTATAAAATATATATAAAAAAATAAATATATATTACTTTAATAAAAATGATTGGAGTAGTTTAGTGTTTGAAGGAAGGAAAAGGAGTAAAAGGGAAAAACCTAAAAGGTGCACCACTACCAATCTGTTGTCTGGTTCCAAGCATATAAGTGAAGTTTGTATTTTTATTAGTGGATTGTGAAAAGGAGGTTATTTTTTTATTTTATTTAAATATATATTAAAATAATATTTTAAAAAATATATACTTTTAATATTAAAATGTCAGAATAATCCAGAAAAAAAATTAAATATTTTAAAAAATCTAGTTGAAATGTTGTCTCAATTATATCAATGGGTCAGGCCATCCAAGGTTCAACTTGTACGGTGTTTGTTATTGTGGTCCAATGATATTTTTAAAAATATATATATATAATTTAGGTTTTCTTAATATGCTAAATGAAAAATAATATTTTAAAAGTAAAAAATATTGTTCTCACTTTAAAGTTCAGCTACATATTTATTTATTTAAGAACGAACAAGTGACATTGATGTATAGAATTATTTATAATATAGCAACTTAAATGGGCTACAATGAGTTGCCCTTATAAAACTCAATTTAGATTTTCCATTTTGTTAGACAACTTCCCACAACTAAATGGCTTCCATTATTTGTTGTTGCTGGAGAGTGTCGGCCTAAGACATATTACAGCTTAAAATATTTGTGTTTGGTTAGCTGCAGAAAACTAAGTGATATGGTCCCCTTCTAAAATCTCAAATCCTTTGATGTCGGGGACATTAATTCTTCTTATTTTTATTTAATCGCCCCTGTTTTATATTTCCCATCGACTCACATCCCTTTCTTTCTACTATTAATAACATTTTTTTCACATTTTTATAGTTTATTTGAAAATGATATGTATTTTAATTAGTTTGTTGTATTATTAATATCAATAAAGTATCTTATTTAAAAGTTTAAATTATTAATTATTTTTTGGGAGTATGGTTGTGGTTGTTTTTTAAAATACTTTTCGTTCAAAATATATTAAAATCATATTTTTTTTATATTATTTTTTACATCAACATATAAAAATGATAAAAAAAACACCAAAAACATTAATTTAAAGTAATAAATAAATAAATAATTATTTTTTTTCAAAAATACTTTTAAAACGCAGTATCAAATAAGACCTAAATGAGATCATAAAATATAATCTGTATTATTTTCTAGCACCCCCTCAAGCGTGAAAAAAAAAATGGATCTAGGCTTGAAAATTGCATGAATTCACACTACTTTATACTTATTTTTAGTAAATATAAAAAAATTATCATATCTAATATAATATATATATCTTTAGTGATATATAATCTAATATTTTCAGCTATTATACATGTATATATGTGTTTGTGTTAAAGAAAAAATAAAAGGGATGAGATGTCTTGTTTAGCACTGCATTTCAAAAGTGTTTTTGTAAAAAAAATAATTATTTTTTATTAAAAAAATAATGTTTTTAAATATTCTCATATGTTGATGTCAAAAATAATTTATAAAAAATATTGTTTTAATATATTTATAAACAAAAAAAAACTTTAAAAAACAAAAACATGTAATTATTAGTCTCGGACGGTAAACAAAAGTTTGTTCGGCAAGAAATATTTTTTGTTTATATAAAAACATGAGAGAATTTTTTACCCAGGGGATTGCTGTCATCTAATATTCTTTTAAAGTGTTTTTACACTATAATTAAATTAAAAAAAAAAATCGGTGATTTATTATTCCAAATATAATTCCAACTATAAACTAAAATAAAACTCATCTTCACTGTTCATCGGTGTACCCTCCCTTCTAAACCGACCAACACTGTTCAAAGGACAATTCCATCTTTTTAATTTAATTATTAAATTTTATTTTTTATTTTATCATCGCAATTCATGCTAACATCATATTAAGGATTATTTTCAAAATACTCTTGTGTATGCAAGGTGTATTAGTATTTTTCAGCATTGAATTTAAAAATCAATGCTACAAAATAAAATCATAGGTTATATTTCAAAATAAAACTGAAAAAAATGACCGAAATTAACACTAAAAAACATAGCATTTTTTATTTATTGCTCATAATGAGCAAAAAAATTATCTTGGTTCATTAAGTCTTTATTTATGCATTTTTTTGGTCCTTCTATTTGAGAATTTTATGTTGAAGTTCTTAATTTTTATTTTTTTTACATTTCAGCCATACATATTTAGAGATAATAAAGAAAGTAGGTTAAAAAGGAGTTGTGTCGACTATATAAAATATTGATCTTGGTATCAATAGACTAGCCTTAAGAAAAATAGCTCAAAAGAGATAGAGACGGTCTCTTTTTTAAAATATGACAAAAAAAAAGTACATGAAACCCTTGATTGTTTGTACATTTGGTTTGATTTCTTTTAATTTTTAAATAGTTAGATAGTGTCTTCGGATTGAAAATAAATTTATTAAGGTTTTTAGAATATTTTTAAAGTATTTTTGATGAAAAATGAGTTCTTAAGATCTAAAACCTTGATCATGATGTGCTGTTCATTAATTATTATTATTATTATTAATATTATATAAAAAGCATAGGAGCATGAGCTTTTTACTTCTAGGTCAAGCATGATGGTGTAGCTTGTTTTTATCTCAAGGAAAATCCTTTCCCATCATCTTTTTTTTTTTAATTTCTTGTAATAAATATTGTTAAGATAATATTTATAAAACTATCTAGTTTTGTCATGACTTTTAAATAAAATTATATTTTTTTATAATAATAATACTAGCAGTTGTTTTATGAGTAATTATCTATGAATCAAATTTGCATATTGTTTTAAATATTTAATAGAAATATTCAATAATAATAAAATATCTATTTTAATGTTTTGCTGTGAATCTTTAACATGTTTTTTCAAATTAATTATTATTTTATTTTTCATGCAATTGCGTAAATAATATTTGCAAATGTCGTTTATTCGTTCACTTATTAAATTATATTAATCTCTTAATCTGGGTTTTAGATGTTCAGTATTCATTGTAGATGTAATATTTTCATTGCATATTTTATTTGTGCGTTTTTGTCTTTATTATGGCATGTCAGCTCATTTCATCTTTTATACATATAATCTTATTGTAACCAAGTAGGGTCGGGTATTATGATAGCAATTATTTTTTAAAATTTATTATTTTTATTAAAATAATATTTTTATAAATTTATTTTTGATATCAACATATTAAATAATTCAATAACACCAAAAAATAATTTGAATAAAAAAATATTTAAAAAAAAAACATGGTCACACCACAATATCAGACATGGACTAAGTGCTTGTTTGAGAGTGTAGTTGATATTGTTTTTGAAAGTGTTTTTCAATCATAAATATATCAAAATGATTTTAAAAATAAATAAATTGATAATAGCACATGAAAATGATCTAAAAAAACAAAAATATTTAATTTAAAATAAAAAAAAATATTTTTTATTTTATTTTTTTCAATAATATTTTTAAAATACAATATCAAATATAGACTAGGTTGATGTTTGATAATATTTCCTGAAAATAAATTTAAGGAAATACTTATATTCAGAAGAAGAAAAAACTAAAATGGTTAAGATCATTCGGCAATGATTACCTTTTTCCCGATAATTAATATTTTAAGATAAATTTGTGTGATTTTAAATATGTTTTCCAAATATATATATTGTAAATACTTCGTAGCTTTGCAGGCTCAAAATAATAAATTCCAAATTTAGAAATAAACAATTAAAGAATTGTGTGTTTCACGCAAGGTAGTCAAACTCGCGAGTCAACTCGCAAACTCGTACGAGTTTACGAGTTGGCTTAGCAAACCTGGTTGGACCGGAAGAAAACTCGAATCTGGTCAAACTCGGTCAAACCCGTTTAAAATCGGTCTGACTCGTAAAATCGGACCGGATCGGTCCGATTTCACGAGTTCAAGACATTCGGCCATCAACTTTCATTTTCAATTTTTCATTCAGTCAATTACAACTCAAAATCAAAATCTTCTCTGCTCTTCCAAATCCCCCAAATCATCAGCTCTCACCCCCAAAATCTTCTCTTCTCTTCTCAGCACAAAATCCCCCAAATCGTCAGTTCTCAGTTCGGCAGCACAAGAAAGGGATGGAGATGAGCACAAGAAAGGAATGGAGATGAGCACAAGAAAGGGAAGTAGATGAGCAGGAGGGAGATGAGCAGATGAGCACATGAGCACGAGGGAGGGAGATGAGCAGATGAGCACCAGAGAGGGAGATGAGCGGCGGCACAAGGAAAAAATGTGTTAAGGGAATTAGGGTTGTGGGCTTTTGTAATAAACTAATAATAATAATAATAATAATAATAATAATAATAATAGGTTTCGGGGGGGGAGCACTACTTAGTGACTAGGAGCGGAGAGCCTTGTTTCGCGTTTTTTTGGGGGGGCAGGGGTTGTGTGTTATAATAATAATAATAATAATAATAATAATAATAATAATAATTAAAAAAGTAGGTTTATTAGGGGGGTTATAATAATAATAATTAATAATAATTATTATTATTATTATTATTAATTAGCATAAAAAATAGTTAGCATAAAAAAATAATTTTAAAAAAATCCTATTAATTTAAGACAATAAATAACATTAATTAACTTCAATTACAACTACCATAAAAAACATACAATTACTTGAAAAACATACAATAAGTAACTTAAATTTCAAATCTCAAATATTGTGTGTCTTTTAATTATATTTAAATTCATTTTTTAATTCATTTTTTAATTTAAATATAATTTTAAAAAACAATTTTATTGTTGGAGAGTTTTTCAAAAGCAATTATTTAATTATATAACTTACTCCTATTAATTATATAATTAATTGCATAAGTAAAATATATATAAAAAATATATATATATATAGTTTTTTGAAAATGGTGACAGGGACAAAGAAAGACTAAAGTCATGCCACCCGAGTTTTGACTAAATGTTTGTTTTCGTATTTTAAGGAGGATGGACTAAAGTTTTATGTCCATAATTATGTTATCTTGTATTCAGAAATATTTTACATATGATTTTACGATTTTTCTTCTCACACGATTTTAGCTGTGATTTTATGATTTTTGTACGGACAAATTCGGGTACGATCTTATGATTTTACGATCCAATTTTTCGAAGTCCCTTCCGATTCGTGTCAAAATCTCGATTTTGACTACCTTGGTTTCACGTATGTATAGCCGTGTTCCATGCTTCCATATGGATTGATGACACGCGGCCATCCTTCCGTGAAAATGATGTTAAGTTTATTAACTAGACAACGGCGTCGTTGACCATTGCCTTTCATTTTCCTCCTCTCCCTGAACCCATCGATATCAGCTCGATCGATTTCAATCAAACGCCTTAATTGCAATTCTTCTTTTTGCTAAAGTGACAAGCCAGAACCCGGAGAAACGGAGATAATTAAGACAAAAGGTTGTGTTTATCGCCATATACAATATATACTATATTTTAAATATTTTTTTAGTCTATGAAGAGCACGATAAATTAAATTATAACAAAGTTTGTATACCCTTTATGTATATATCAAATTTGAAATATTTGAAAAAATAAATAAATTTAATATTTTTATTTTAGTTTATAGAGACTATTGTTTTTTTAAAACTATTTTAGAATAATTATTTCTCCACTCATTTAAATAAGATTAGAAAATAATTTATTATCATCATAAGAAGGTAATTCATTGATGATAATATGATGCAATTAAGTTATGATTTATTCAGTCATTAAATAATTTTTTAAATATATTTAATATTAAATATATAATTAAACCAATAATACATCAAATAAAATATTAGCGTCCAAGTTAAAACCTAACATGGTCATATATATTAGATAATAATTTCAGAGTGAATGCCTTTTTTTAACATCCAATCCTCGTCATTTAATCTAATTTCTTTGAAAACATGATAGATTTTTATTTATTTATATTATGTACGTTTTATTATTATATTATTTTTTAATAATGGTATTTATTTTCTTTCATAATGTTAAAAAGATCCACTCATTTTCTATAAAACATTTCTCTTATACTTTTAAATAAAAATCACTCTTTAATTAATTAATTTTATTCAATTCATGAAAATACTTTCATTCATTTCTTAATTATGTACACATTATTAAATTATATAAAAAAATATTTTTTATTTTGCACAATTGATTTTTTCATATTGATTTGATGATATGTATGTGCGTAAAACACTAAATCTTGAATACAATTACATTTTTAAAAATAAAATTTAAGATAAAATATTAATATATGCGTGTGATAAAACAAGTCTGAAAATTGGTGAATTGGAAAAAACTGAAATTATTAAATTTTTAAAGGGAAACTTGTTCTATATTTGTCGTAGTCCTCTCAATCCCTCCTTTGAGACCAAAATTTGAATAATTTCTATGTATTTGAATAAAAATAATTCTCGAGACCAAAATTTGTTATGATTATTATTATTATTATTTTTATTTTCACAACCAAACATCTTTTTAAATCAACTATCTATATTTTTTATTTTAAAATAATAATCAAGCGCTACATACTGGTTTGATAACAACATAGTTCAAGTCCTTTGTTCTGTAATTGATAAATAATTTCTCTAATTCTCATGGAACACTAATAAGACAGTTTTTTAAATTGATTTTCGTTATTTTGATTGTTATTTTTTTAACTTTGGCAAAAAATTTAAAATTATTATTTTTTATTTCATCATTCAGCTTAAATTGATTGAATATTAAGATTCTTTATTGAGCACGAGTGTGATATTTCATAGATTATGAGTTTTAGATATTAATCCAAGTTTAAAAGGTATAACAAAGTTTGTTTCTTTCTTCAAAACTCATGTTTTTTAAATTTTATCACTCAACATTTATTCAATTGAAAATTAAGCTATGCTATTTCTTTATTTTATTCTATGTATTTTTTCATAAGTTTTAAACATAATTGTTGCAACTTGGACCACAATTTTTTAAAACATTGAAAAATAATATCCAAATATTTATAAATTTTTTAGCATTGACATTAAATGCAACACAATGATTTAACTAGAAAAATATTAACTTATCTCTTTAATTAGATCAAGTTTTAAATTAAATTATATAGGAGTTGTCATGATAGACTCACCTACTCAGATTTGTCAAATTTGCGATTTGGATTATAAACTTTATTAGCCTGAGTTTTTTTTAATAAAATAAAAATATAAAAACTATTTAAAAAATAATTTAATGATAAATGATAAAACTCAATAAATACTAAAAATTAAATTAATAAAAAAAGAACAAAAAGAAGGAGTCATTCACTCGCCCCTTTTCAAAAAAGAAAAAGACACACTAGCTAGCTGAAATATGATGTAATTATCTATCTATCTATATATATATATATATATATATATATTAACTTTTTTAACTGCTTATATAAACAATTAAACCGAACACGTATCATCTAGTTGTATTTATGTCACGTCATACATCATTAGCAAAGTAAAACGTCCACATTTATATATGCCAGGCCAAGATCCACCCCTACATGCAGGTGATATGTACCTTTACAGGGTTGGTTTAGTTGGTTAAATATATTTACCTTTTATACTAATGCTAAAAAAATCACAAGTTTAATCCAAGGGCTCGTAATTAACCATTGAATTAAATGGGATACTTGGAGAGATTTGTCTTGGTCGTCTTGTTAAGGGTGTCCTAATCTCACCCATAACATTTTTTTTAAGGAGATTCATGGATGTCATTCATGGGTCCTTCTTAAATACGTGGTACTTGTCTAGCATTTTCTCAAACAGGTTGTGTGCTAGTCGCAATCCTAATAGCTAAGTTTCATGACCTACACCTATAAATATACGTCATCCATAACTTTGCTTTTTCAGTACGATGGAGAATATTTTTTAAATTGTTTTTTTATTTATAAATATATTAAAATGATATATTTTTATAAAAAAATATTTTTGATATCAACACATGAAAATGATTTAAAAATATCAAAGTAATTTAATTTAATATAAAAAATATTATTGAGTATTTAATTTAATTTAATATACACATGAAAATCATTGAGTATAATTGAGTTTATTTTTTAAAATGCTTTTCATTTATAAATATATTAAAATAATATATATTTTTTTATATCAATACATAAAAATAATTTAAAAATAACAAAAAAATTTAATTTGATATAAAAAATAAAAAAAATAATTATTTTCAAAGACATTTTTAAAACACATTGCTTGATAGGACTGGAACCATTCACTCATTGCATCATCTCTTCCTCGGTTAGTTGTTGTGTTTTTTTATTTTAAAAGACTTTTGGAAATGAAAACAAACAAAGAATTTATTTAAAGGTTTAAAAGTATTAATTTTAAGGGATTTATTTCTATCATGCTGAGACAATATTTTCAAGATCCTCTTAAGGAATAAAAAAAATAAAACAAAGAAAAAAAATGATTGTGTTGCATACATGTTCTCTATGTAATAACAAATTTATATAGATTTAAAATATTATGATGGAATAGTATGATGGTTAATAAACTTATATGATTATTAATATAACAATTATATTTTAAATTTAACTAAATAATTGTTGTTTTGTTTTATCCCAACAATTATAAATATCAAAATTAATTACGAAAATTAAAAGAAATATTTCTTAAAAAATATAATATCACTAACATATTAAGTTTGAAGTGTCATCTTTTGATATAATAAATATTTATATAATAACATTAGAGAGTCTAAAGAGCTCATTCACCATAACTCATTTAATTTACTATACAATATTTTTTTTTTATATGAGGAAACCTCACCCTCCATAAAAGTATATTTTGTGGATCCAGGTAAGCGAGTAAAACCTCGATTATCCCAGATTTTTATAAAGAATACATATCCTGACTCAAACTCGAGACCTACTGTACAGATCACAAGTCTTTTGTCGTCACATCATGTCTTTTAAGGACATATACAATAAAAACTCACACTTATAAAGTTAAGTATGTCTTTTAATATTAGACAAACATGTTTTAAATTTTATATAAAGTACATCAAGGCTGCCTATTTTTAAATAACATCAAACAATCTTTCAACTTAAATTTTTATATAAAGTACATGTTAGTGGCATGTGCGAGTAATAGCTCATTTTTCTAGTAATGGTTTTAAGAATGTGTTTGATGTTGTTTTTTGAAGTAAATTTTATATAGAATTGTATTAAAATATTATTATTTTTAAATTATTTTAATTTAGTATATAAAAATGATCTAAAACACTAATTTTTTAATTTAAAAGTAAAAAATAAATGTATTTTTTTAAAAAAAATTAAATATATTTTTGAATTGCAATGACAAATAAGAGTTGAATGTTTTAAACTAATCTCCAAAACATATCTTAAATTTCAATGAAGATTTGGAAGTGTTTTTATTATTATCTTATTTGAATCTCCATTAAAAAATCCTCGATGGCAGATTTTTAAGAAATTTGGGAAACTCTTATCAGACAACATCATTTGCCACGCGTCATGCAAAGGAACACTTCCTGGAATAGAGTCAAATAATCAATAAAAAAACACACGAGGACTACTCAGCTGAGAAATTCCTAAACACCCCATAGACGAAGTAAATAGATGGTGGGCCCAGTTGATATTCGACCATGCATGTACTGGTTTCAGAAGTATTGGTCCTTCGCGGTCCGGACCCCATCCCGACGTCTTTGTTCTCCTTTTCCCTCTCTTTTTAACCCACTTTAGCTCCCACTAAATAATTTACTTCGATACGTTACGGACACAATAAATAATTTTTATAATTGTTAATATTAAAATATAATATTTATATATATAAAATTTGATATAATAAAACAGATCAATATACCTATTATAATAATAATAACATTGAAGTCTTAACATCTAAAATTATCACTGCTAAAACAAACAAAAAATAAATTACCCCGAGAAAAAAAAACAAAAAAATAAGTAAGAACAAAAACTAAAATTATTGTTGTTGTTATTGTCGTGTTAATAAAAAAACAAAATTAAATCAAAGACTAAAAAAACCCTAAAAACTTTAACAAAAAAGCAAACAAAAAAATAAAATAAATGATAAAACAAAAACAAAAATTATCAGTTGAAAAAAATTATTTGACTTTAAAATTTAAAAAATTGCTCGCACTACATTGCAGGCTGAGCAAACAATTTTTATAATTGTTGGCATTAAAGGAATTCATAGAATTTGCTAGTTCAACAATAAAATATAATATCTATATATGCAAAGTTTAATATAACAAAACAGATCAACACAACATATTATAACAACAACAATATCGAACTCTTAACATCTAAAATTATCATTACTATTACTGTCAAAATAATAAAAATTATCAAATATCCCGAGAGAAAAAAACTCAAAAACATTAACAAAAGAATAAGTAAGAAAATAAACTAAAATTATTATTATTATTATTATTATTATTATTATTATTATTATTGTGTTAATAATGAAAAAAATAAAAATAAATGAAAGACTAAAAATTTTCTAAAAAGTTTAACAAAAGATCAAACAAAAAAAATAAAATAAATGATAAAATAAAATTAAAAATTATTAGGTTAAAAAATTCATTTGACTTAAAAATAAAATAAAAAACGAATAAAAAAACTAAAGGAAAGAACAAAGAGAGAGAAAAATAGAAATATCAATATAAAAGCAATAAAAATGATCATGGACACAAAATAAAATTTAAGAGCTAAATGTTTTTTAAAAATATCACCTCAACAAATAAGAAAGTAATAAAAATTAAAAACCAAAGCTAAGAGCACACTCATATATACATGAACAAAAATAGAGACTAAATAGGAACTATTCCAGAAATATAAAAGCAATAAAGAGATTAAAATAAAAAAATTAAAAGTATAAGAGCTGAAATGAAAATAAAATATATTATCAATTTCAATCCAAGGACAAAATTGAAAAAATCAAAACTTATATACCGAATATATTAAGGTATTTAAACTCAATCTGGAAATTAAAAGAAGAAAGAACGAAGTGTAACTTAAATATATAATGAATTTCAATTGAAAGACCTAATTGAAATAAACAAAAACTTATATAACAGAAATCAGGGTCATATACAAAATTAAAAGTGAAGGGACTAAACTGACAATCTCACAAAATCGGGGGCTTGTCCCGCACCTTAGCGTGCAAGAGAGAGAAAACAGTAAAAAAAGGTTTAATTGGTCACTGAAACATCTATGCCCACTGTTAGCCAAAACACGCCGCACCGGGAGGAAGACCACACGGAGGCGAATCAACTGAGACGCCGTTAACCAATTTCCGTCTACCTAAACAGTCCTCACGCGCCTCCCGAACAGGGTGTGAGACGGAATACTATCGGTCGCTTGGGCAACAGGTGCCGACAATATTCCGAGAAAAATAATAAATAATTAAGGTCAATTACCGGTCTGCCCCTGTGTCCAAGTCATCTATTTTGTCTTATTCAAGGCTATATCTGTATTTAGCTATTTTAAAAAATATGAAATTCCCGTGACACCCCTCCTGCCAAAAGCTTATTTTTGCCTTTTCAAGGGCTATAATCGTTATTTCACTATGCAAAGAAATATAAAAAAATCAAAAAGTACGGCAGACTAGATCGAACCAGACCAAAATTGTGCAATTACCTCATAGCCCCTTCACCCAGAACCAGTTTTTTGTTTTTTTCTAGGAATTAAACCGTTATTTTATTGTACAAAAATGAAAAAAACCACTAAACCGGCGACCCGAACCGGCCCAAAAATTGAGCAATACTATTATATTCCACAGTGATTTATCTCACAATACACAATAACTCGCCTATGATGTCATGTTCTCTTTTAGTGTATTATATAATGTCACTTCACTCTAAAAGCCTGCTTGAGATTATTTTGAGTTTGTTTTTAAAAATATTTTTTTGTTTAAAAAAAAATATTAAAATATTATTATTATTATTTGAATATTATTTTTAATATAATAACATGAATATAATCTAAAAATACTATAAAAAATAATTTAAAATAAAAATATTTTTAATTTTTTTAAAACACACTGTAAAATAGTATATTACTCAGTACAAAAAACCTCTTATGACTGCCATGCTACACTTTTCGTGGCAAGTGATTGTTGACATGCGACTACTTGTGATTTAGAAAAATAGTGTGATATTTTAATTTAATTAAAATAAATAAAACTAGAATCTGCCCTTTAAATGTGAAATTGTTTTTGTTTAGAAAGCTTGAAAAATCACCTGTCGAGTTTTTCTAAATTTATACTGATTTTATTAAAATATGTTTTAAAGATTTTTCATGGTTTTTCTTTACAAGTTTTCCTAATAGAAAAAAAAGATATGGATCGTCTAACTTTTATTTTCTTCTTTTATATACAAGCATTTAATGTAATATAAATGATTAAGATTATTTTTTTATATATTTTGATATTTAATTAGCATCTTAATTTTATGGATAGTCAACTAGCGACCGCTGACTATCTTAGCCACTTATAGAGTACGAACTTAAATATCTTTTACTATACAAAATTACATTTCAAACCAGCTAATATCTATTTTCTTATTCATTACATTGCACCTTTAATTAAAAATATATATTTTTCAATTTACATTTTAAAAACTATAATTAAAAATGGTTTTTTTTTTTTTTTTATAATTATAACTGCAAGAACTACAGCACTTCAAAGAATAGCCTGCGCACTCACTTGGCCGGCATTAGATTTTGTTTTTCTTCAGTTTATGACAAAACGCATTGTAATTCGTTAAAAGTATTTTTGAAAAAAAATCAAAAATTTTATTTTTATTTTTTACTTTAATTATTTTTTTAATATTTTAAAAGTAATTTCATATGCTGATATTAAAAGTAATTTTTAAAAAATAAATAAATAATTCATTTTGATACATTTCTTAATAAAAAAAAAAATACACTTACAAAAACAACCTCAACTATACTCTTAAAATATTTTTTATTGAAAATAGTATCTGAAAACATATTGAAAAATCATTTTAAATAAAAACACAACAGAAAAAACTTCTTATCGGTCAAAACGAGCCAATCAAATCACTCCAATTTTTCGAGGTTAAAGCCACCAAAAGAGTCCCAGAAGTTTAAGTAATAATGCCACCAGGGAATTATCAGAAATGGGAGTGGCATTTCATGATCGCGACTGAAAACAAACACACTACCACAGCATACAATTCAATTTTGTAAGCGGTAGCGTAATAAATCATCACTATCAATTTTGCCAAGGAGGAAGGAAGTGTGATTCATCCTCTATCCGGAAATGAATATATCCCAAAAAATCACATCAACTGAACGTACACTCAGCTCCAGAAAAAAATACGACAACATGGGGGCTATCAGAAAAGACAACCTTTTATTTTACACGCTAATATTGGATTGGAACTGATTCAATGCACAGCAACCTCTGTTTTTCCAGTCGTGATAGGGAACCCGACCAACCCCAAGTGCCTAAAACACAATAATGACTGTCGTATCCTTTTCGTGAGAGCAAAAGGGAAGTCCAGCTTCCATTCCCCAGACTATTTAAAAACAAAAAATCATTTCGCATTATGATTTTGACGCCACAAGTTGGTTTGGCAAGAAACCAAACACTGGGAGCTTTGAGTGCAAGGAGGAAGACTTTTAAGAGCTTCAATCAAAACTCATACGAGAAAAAAGACTTCATGAGGAGGTGCAATTTGGCATGTAGAGACTGCTGTTACTGTACATAGAGCACGATTGCAATCAACTAAGCCAAGCTGAACCTCTATTGCATACCAGCACCTTTGAAATTACATCGGGGTTATAAACAACTTATGATGATATCCCGCAGGAAATTTGGGAAACTGTTGACGGGAAGAATTTGCCTAAAGATGGTCATGAGGAGAAATTAAAAAAAAAAAAAGAAGGAATCTTTATAACACCAAGCAAAAAAATTGTGTTCATATCATCATAAACACTGCAATAATCAAAAGCATCCGACTCTTTCATCCTCAGACCTGGGTTGCTCAATACAGGAATATATGTGTGTGCCATCATATCTATTCAATGACAGCACCAAAAACATAAGAGGCAGATGAATGGTTAACAAAATATATCCCAGATTCATCCATAAAAAAATCAGGTCCGAGTCCATGGACCCACTTCAAGCTTGTGCCGCCTCAGTTGATATCATTCTAGTCTGACACAAGAATTTCCACTGCAGCTGATATAGGTACATTTCCAAGGAGTTGAATAAATAAATATTTGTTTTCCCACCACCAATGCCAAAACAAACCAGAGACTCCAGCAACACAAAGGCATAATCTCAAGGAATATGTTCTTACAAACAGAGAACTTCAACCAACCATATACTTTTCCCTTATCCATCCTATGGGACATGATACTGAAAACAGCATCCAGGTTCAACTTCTATCTGAAAATGCATTGTCTCTTAACATTGATTTGCTTATAGATTACTGGGGGTCCCTGGACCTAATGAATTTAAAATTGTTTATTCTACTGCAAACTATGTCACAGGATAGTATTTTTGTCATCACATAAAACAATGAAGAGTGCCACCCGAAAGAAGCACCCATACTCTAAGCACCCATTTCACAAGTATTCAAGCCACCCACACCACAAAATCTGTAGCCAAAAGCAAACCATTTTACAATTCCAAGTGGCCTAGAACTGACATATCTAGACACCCTCTCAACTTGTATAATATTAACTCATCACATGAGTATATTACCATTATGCTAAACTGCATTAAAAAGAAATTCTCTGCAGTATAATTGTGGAAAACATCCTGAAACAGTTAAAAATCATTCCTTATTCTCTTCTTTTGTGGTTGTTCAATGTAATGGGTGTCTAGCTTGACAATATAGCAGATGGAAAAAACAATTTTAGGGTATTGTTTGATCCCATCATGAAAGTAAATATCTAAACAGATATTTCAGGACATAGAAACAAATGATACTGATGCCTAACATGTTATACCACATCTAAAATACCAATAAAAAAGATATAAGAGAAAAATTGAAGATTGAACTACAAGACTAGGAGGTTTAGTGAGTACCCGGGCCAGTAGTAGAACAAATCAGCTGCATGAGACAGCCAACATAGTGAGCCTGAGAATGTTTTCTCTGTAGTTGCAGCCATTGCACAAAGACCTGGTCAGCTATGCACAACCAGTAAAGAAGCAAACCGCTTAAAGAGAGCTTTTTCACCCTTGCTACACTCGACATAAAAAAACAGATGGCCAATAATCCCTGCTATCTGCAGGTAAAGTTGACAAGGTTATGTGATTAACTCCAATACTATCTCAGAGATGCAGAATGCAGAGATAAACACTGAGAGGAAAGACATCTTACCTTGAACAAGAGTGCAGTTATACAGAGGAACACAAGCCCCAGGGCCATTGCAAAGAACCTAAGATATTTTAGACAAACACAAAAAATATAAATTAATTCACGCTTTCTTAAGTAACAGTGATGGCTTGGAGAGAAATATAAAATTCATAATAGAAATTATACCAGTTGAGGTCTGATTCTAATCATAGCCATAATGCATGAGACATTGCTGATGAAGTTGTACCAACAGAGGTTAGGTATGATTGACTGACTTCCCTGCTTCTTCTGTAAATTTGCATGAATAGCACAGGGACACCCTCTGCGATAAAAAACCACTTCAAAATTGTACAATCTAAAATAAACCAGCCAAGATTTAGAGCACAAAGAAATATACTATGATCTTACTCTCAAAGAGAATCAGAACCACAAACTAGCTATAGAAATAAATAGCAAATAATATCCTCTACAGGAGAGACACAGGAAGCTGGAGTTAAGAATAAAAAACAACTATTGATGTGAAAAATCGACTTATTCATGGAAACAAGGATTAGATTTAAAAGAAAAACAACATTTTCTCAATCTAATAGATAACCTTACAATACAACTCATGAGACACTCAGGTAGTTCAATTATTCAACTTTGACTCAAGAACAATAGAAGTTAAAAAAACTAATGGATCCAAAATAATTCATCATTACCTATCGTGATTTTTATGCAAGAAATACTGCAGACTTGCAAGAACTGCTTGCATACCCCCTTTCACCCAGTCTTGCAATTATAGCCATTTCAAAACTGGGCAACCCAAAATAAATCAGCCAAAAATTAAAGGAAAAGAAAATGTGCCATCAACTTTGTCTCAGGTGAGAATTAGAAATCCTACAAGCAATCAAAAAAGAAAGCCTGAGAAAAAAGAAACGATGATAGACAATATCCATTATAGTTGGAAGCTATCAAACCAGTTCAACTTCACCCGTTGCATCCTCTCTAAACAAACTTGACTTGAATTTCAATATATTCCATTGCAAATTTATATGCCAAGGTAAATGTGCTTCTTGAATCTGTAATCAAGCTCAGCATTGAAAAGTTGATCAATCAGAGGCAATGCTGTAAGGAGAAAACTACATACAAGAAGTAATGCGAAAATTCAACTTATCCATGAAACCAGAAATTATTTGGAAGAAAACTGATTCCATTTTTTCCCGTTTTCAATCTAGCAAGTAGGCTGAAAGCACTCAAAAGTGAGGTAATCCTACGATAGTTACTCCAATTTTTCAACTTTGGTTCATGAATAAGAGTTCATGTCACTTAGGGATCCAAAATGATTCATCATTAAGTCAGCATAATTTTCA
Organism: Salix arbutifolia; assembly: GCA_025169955.1. NCBI lineage: Eukaryota > Viridiplantae > Streptophyta > Magnoliopsida > Malpighiales > Salicaceae > Salix > Salix arbutifolia. The sequence continues at coordinate 12,412,935 of CM045903.1, forward strand.
AGTGCAAACTAATTATTTCTATCACCTTTTCAATTACATTGTTTTATCAAACTTCAAACTAAAACTATTCACACACACTCACAGCCAACAATTCAGTCAGCCATAAATTCCAAAATGCAAACCAGAAACTGCATCATCATATCAAAAAATTGAACCCTACAAAAGCAAAAACAGTATGAAGTTAAACCACAAATGGCCTACCCTGTCAACCATATTGTCCTCCAAAACCCGAGCTTTTTGCAAACTCATATTACCTGTGGCAGACGCAACATAGATTCTAGGAAAAAAAACATATCCTTTTGCAGCACAGTCAATACTCTGATCATCTCTGCTGTGTGCCCCCTACAATAACATGATAACATAATCATATAGCTGCAAATATCATAAATTCAATCAACCAATTGAAGAAAGTTAAAATTTCTTTGATGGGCTCACCTGGACCCAAAAAATCAAAGTATTTATAGGCTCAAGGGATTTGTGGTGCAAGGGCTTGCCAGATTGATACATAACTTGGCAAACACAAACAATTGTGATGGAACTGATGATGATAGTACATATGTAGAAGCAACAATAATGTTTCTTTTCCATTGCCGAAAAATTACACATGGATCGGGGAACCCAAAATTAGGATGTAGGAACTCACACAATTCTGGGTTCTGCATATGTGAAAAGCAATCCCTGAAGAATATCCAGCAAACACAACCTCGTGCAGAAGGCATATAAAAAACAATGGAGTCAAACAACAGCCATTAGGTAAAGGAAATGAAAGGTCAGATTATATTATCTTGAGTTATAGGCTCATGATTTTAGAATCAAGATCCACACACAAGCAGCCATTGTGTAACTGTAACAACTTGATCACAGTCAATACAACCATCATGATTGCCATCAAGGTTGTTGCAAGCATTCTACTGAAAATTTTCAATTGTTTTAGCTTTTCAATAGAAGTATTGTAAGAATGTTGTGCTAAGTTTAATTGTGTTTCTGATAAACATAACGCCAACAACAGCATGTGACACCGTGACTGGTCACAAGTTCAAAACAATGCACCAGAACCCAGGCAAAGAATTTAGCAAACACAGCACGCATGAGCACTAATGTGGTACTTAAAGAAGCTGTCATGTAGTATGTATCATTAATGGATAGACGCCATCATCTGTGCAGTCCCATTTCCCCACCTCGCATTCAACCACATTCACCCACATCCATCAAAATTCACCATTTTTCCATACTTTCAATTATATCCAAGTGAATTGCTCAACAATGCACCACAAAAAAGGGCCATTTTTCGCCAATATCTTGTGCTTACAGAACATTTCTGTCTCCAAGCATTCTTTTCTACCCCTCATTTTGATTTCTCCTGAAGCTAGCACAATGCAGTTTCCACAACTAGCACAATGCAGTATCCACAACATTCAGTTGTTTTTAAAATTGCACACGCATCATGAATGAAAGCATGAGTGTAACACCTGAAACACCTCAACAACAACCACCAAAGAGAACACTCGCCCATTTGGATTATTTATTTCATAAATCGACTGCTCATGCATACCAAGCATAAAAGAATTAACATAAATTGATAGCGTATGGATCAGCATCAAGGTTTTGATCAATGCAGGAAGCACGGTGGCAGCCAGCGGATAGGTAAAGTAAGGGGATGCAAAAAATAAAATGTCGGGAGAAGTCTAGGTTAGCATTCAATACTAGAATGCAGCCCGCGCCTTTTCTTTTAACCCATCGCAGCACTCATGCTTTGAGAACAGTAAATTTTTTGTAGGAGAGGTTGCGACTGTCGCGATGAAATATCTCAGAACACGGACAGAGGCCCTCTCCTTTTTTTTCACCCCAGACTTTGGCATCCGTTACTACCACCGTTGTCTCACTCTGCTCAGACCTTTTACTTTATATTGGCATCATTTCCACCTCGATTCACACAGTATTCAAATGATTTATAGCTACTGAAATTAAGTTCTGATTAATACGAGAGGGAAAAAAGGGGTTTTGATTTCACGACAGAAAAAAGAGATACCGAAACCAATCCGTTTTGTGGAGTTTCTAAGGCGTATTTCTGGTGGTCGGCGACTGAAGAACCTTAGCAGGGAAGGCCGGGTCCAAGTCAATCATCACAACCTCTGAACCCACCGTCCATGTACTCCTCCCGTCTGCTCGGTGAGTTCGGGTCACTCCTCGGTCAGGGTGCAACAAAAGCGGTTAAAAAAAAGGGTATTTTGAAGCGTGTCGGGATGCGAGTGGAAGGGGGATGATTCGTGCAAAATGCGGAGAAGAGGTTGGAGGAGCCGAAGGCGGGGGAGGAGGATTGTAGTTTGGAGAAGGAGTGGAAAGAGTTCGTTTATCATGAAGGCGGCGATGAAAGGAGTTAACTTTAGTGAGGAAATTGCGGGCCGGGTCTTGTCCGATTATATGGTTAGGCTCGGGAGACTCGTGGCGACTGGCGTGTTTGTTTAGTGGCATCACATAAAAATGTATATTAGATTGATTTTTATTATTATTTTGATATATTGTAATTTGATATTAAAAAAAAATGTCATATTAATATATTTTCAAGTTTATTAAAATAATTGTTATTGCAAATCTCAGAAACATCTTTAATTGAAGAAATTATTTAGAAAAATCAAATTGATAAGAGTTTCTCGTATAAAATGTTTAAATGAAAAGACTAAGGTAGTATTTGGCATAACGTTTTAAAAACATTTTAAAAAATATATTTATTTTAAATTATTTTTTTTTGGTATTTTTATATTATTTTTATATGATGATATTAAAAATAATTTTTAAAAAAAATATATTTTGATATATTTTTAAATAAAAAATATTTTTCAAAACTATACTTTCAAAAAGTACTAAATAATATAAATACTTTTTGTTTTTTTATCGTTTTTTGTTTTTAATATACAATTACTTTACTTAAGCTAATGTAATTAATTTGAATGTAATATAATTATGTATTAATTGAACAGTTAATATGAATAATTTATTGTAATTGAATATTGAATTAATGAAGAAGTAAAAAAGTCATATAAAAAGCAGTTACTTTTTGTTCTTCTAATTCTTGTTTGGGAGTGATTGCGGTTATGTTTTGAAAGTGTTTTTCATTTAAAAATACATTAAAATAATATATTTTTATTTTTTAAAATTATTTTTGGCATCATTATATGAAAATAATATAAAAACACTAATTTTTTTAATTTAAAATAAAAAAATAAAATAAAAAATTATTTTTTTTCAAAAATATTTTTGAAATGGAGTGACAAACACCCCAAATTCAGGATAATATGTTTTTTGAGATTTGAAAGTAGGCGTGGAAATAACGGTTATTTGTATTTTCTTTATATTTTAGCTTTTTATTACAAAATGTGTAGAAATAACATTTAATTGCGAGAAAAACTACTTATTGATGTAGCAATGTCGCTGGAGTTGCTAGAAATTGAGGGGAAAAAACTAAAGTGAAAGTTATTCTCATTTAGTTTTTCTTTTATCTCTTGTGTTGAAGATTCTCATATGGTTTTTTAAATAGTAAAATATGGTATTTTTTCATATATATACTATAATAAAATTTAAAAAAAAAACAATTACATTTTAATATATTTTGTAGAATTGAGAAAGAAAACTTACTTGTGATAATTCATTTTTTTATTCCTGGATAAACCATTTCAGTGCCACTTTAATTATTAGAATTAAAAAGATATTCTACAGTATGACCATCTTTGTAGATCTTGTTAAGTTAATGCAGTTAATGCAAAGAATTGAGATGAAAGGAAAGAAAAAGAAATATGACTTTTATAGTGGGTTATGTCTATATTTATATAAATAGAAAAACAATTATCTTTTTAGTAACTTTTCTAGATATATGAACTAGCTCTATCTCTTATGGGCGAACCAAACTTAACCCAATAACTAACATCTCTCACTTGCCTATGAAGAACTATATTTATCTAATACATTATATTTCAAACTTACACGGAAACTTCATACTTAATGAATGGACTGAAACACACAGAGAAATGAGCTTCAATATATATGAACCTAATATAGGACATATAAGAGATATCAACTTCAAAATTAATTAATCTTTTAAGTGTATTAATATACCCCCAAGCATTTTAGTTACACATAAATGAATATAATTCAATCTCTCAAGAATCTCATACTCAATCCATTATGACAATTGCATGTATTCTAAATCATATCAAATTTATTCAAGTGATATGATTCTGGCTAATGAATACAAGTATTGAGTGTAGATTACTTTTTATTTTACTCTCACATCACTTAGATCTAAATTAACTCACTTTCTTAAGAGTATTTCTTCAAGTGAAATCATTTCATGACCATAGGATATACTTAAAAGTAACAATCATTTATTCATCACCTCGTGATATAGTCAAAAGTCACAAAGGGTAAGATTTTGAGATCTTTGATATGATCTCCAAGACTCATATAATAAAGAAGCAGGGATTCATTCTTTACTTCTATAATGGTCGTTAGGACATGTAATATGAAATACATGTTATAGTGGAGCGTATTTTTTTTCTTTTCTAAATACTTTACCCCCATGAATAAAAAAGATTAAAAAACAATGTAGAAACTTTTAATGCATTAAAAATATTAAAATCATAAATAAAATAAATAATAAGGGGATTGATGATGTTACGAGCAACACACCAATATTGTTTTGGTGGTAAGACGGGTGTTAATGGTTTGGTGATGTGATTTCGGTGGATTTGTTTTATCCCCCCTCCTTGGTAAAATATAAAAGTTTTATTTAATTTATTTTTTCTTTACTTTAACTTAATTTTTTATTTACAATATATTCCTTCTTTTCTTTCTTTTTTATTAAATTTAGTAATTATTTTTTAATTGCTATTTTTTTCTTCACTTTATCTTAATTTTTTATTTATAATTTGTTCCTTATTTTATTATTTATATATTAAATTTAGTTATTATTTAATCTATTTGTTTTTTTATAATTTAATTTTTTTAATTGTTTTTCATAATTGAATTTTGTTTTGAACTTAAATCATCAATATTTAATTTTGATTTATTTTCTGTCAAATTTTGTCTCGTTTTTATTACTATTTGTTTTGGATTTTTGTTGTTGTTGTTTCCCCCTCATTTTCATCCTTTCTTATTTGTGATTGAGAATTTTTCTTCATTACTTTTCAAAGTTTGCTTTTTTATCGGTCTAGTTTAAGACTCAATCTCTTTTTAGGTTTTATTTACTAAGTTTAGTTCTTTTTTAATCTTGTATTTCAATATTTGATTTATCAAAAAAATCATTTTTCTTTCTTTCTTTCATAGGTTTATTATAGTCATGTGCTCAAGGCCACGTTGTGAAATCAACAACTTCACCTCAATTAACTCAAATTTTCCCTTTCCATTGTTTTTTTAGTTTTGCCCTTTAACATTGAATTGTTTGATAATTGAGTTTCATTGGTTTATTCATTGTGCTTTTAACGAGGTTACTCTTGTATCATGACTAGATTGCATATTTTTATGCTTACCTATATGGACTCGAGTGTTTTTTTTTTTAATCTTTTTTCTTTGCTATTTGTTTTGGCACTCTTTATTGTTGTTGCATTTTTTTTTCATATAATCAAAACTATACAAACTTATTAAAACCCCAATCAAGTCAACGACCTTCATCTCATTTTTTTTACTTTATTGGGAACACTTGTGTCACTTTAGCATCCTTTGTATACAATTAAATGTTTTTGGCCTAGGTTATGGTGTCATGTGGACCACTCATCTAGTATTTGATATGTGTGTGCGCGCTTATATTTTAAACATAAAAAATCCTAAATTACTTGCTATCACGTACAAAACTAATGTTATAATTAATATAAAACTAATAAATACTCACTTGTCAAAGATAGTAGTTTGTTGTTGTCAATGATTAATTTCTTATTTGCGAGGCTTTTTATTGCTCCTCTCTGTTACACTTTTAAACAATGCACTTTATTTAAAGGTTAACAAACCAAGGAAAAAAAAAGCTCAAAAACTCTATGTGATTGCCAAAAATTAAGTTCTATAATGGGGGGGGGGGGGGGGGCAGCAATAAAAAGGAATAAACAAAAAGGGGGGGGGGGGGGGCAGCAATAAAAAGGAATAAACAAAAAAAAGGGTGTGATTAAAAAAGAAGCTAAATCGCGTCGCCTATATACTGTAGCAATAGACACAGATTATTGTAGATTATAATAGTGTAGTTATCGTTTTGCCCTTCCGTTCACAAAATTTAACTTCTGACCTCGAGGGTATTTTAGACTTTTCTTATGTAACTTGTCGTGACAGTGATTTTTTCGCGCCTCGCGCCCCGCAATTCCCCGGATTGGGGGACAACGGCGTGCAGTGAAAATGGGGGATTGTTTTATAGCTGTAAAAATTATTACTATAATTATCAGGAGTCGCCACCTAGTATTAAAGTCCTAGGAACCTAATGGTCCGCGAGAGTCTGAGTAAAGGAATTTGTTGTGCAAAGGAAAGACGCATCACCCCCAGTGCACCCTACTTAAGGTAAGATGCATTGTTGTTTGATTGTTTTTCTAAGTTAGATTTTTTTTGACACTGCATTTTCAAAAACTATTTTTTTGTCTGCGCGGATGTACTTTACAATGTAATTTTAGACCGCAGTTAAAAAACCTTTTTTCTTATCTACTGATGTACTTTACAATTTAATTTTACACTATAGTAAAAATCCTTTTTTTATCCACATATGTATTGTACAATGTAATTTTACACCGCATTAAAAATCTTTTTTTATCTGCAGGTGTTCTTTATAATGTAGTTTTATACCCCGATAGTTAAAAAAAATAATTATTAATTTTTTTAATATTTTGGCCAAATTCCAATGGATAATCATAAACTGGTTACGGTATCCAATTTTCGTTTCAAAATATGGGAAAGATGCAACATATTATTTTTACAAAAAATATGATGGGAAAAAAAACTTGGAATTCGGCCGTATGCACAAACACATTTTTCTATTTTTTCTTAAATGCAATTTTTTTTTTAAAAAAAAATTGGGTTGGGCCGGCCCAACCAAGATAGGCCAAAGCCTAACTCTAATGGGTTGGGGTGGGCCGAGAGCAGCCCAGCCCAACAACCAATTCACGTGAAGTGAATTAATTCACGCAATTCACTTCACGTGAACAGTAACTGATGGTCGGTCGACCACGACGAGAGGCTCACCTGCCACTGCCGCTGGGTAGAGGAGGCCGAGGTGGTTGTCCCTGCAGTGGTGTCGTCGAAAATGGCGGCCTGTGGTGGTCGAAGGAGGCGTTGGAAGTCACCGACCTGTGCTGTCTTCATGGCTGCTGCTTCGTTGCTCGTCGCCGAAAAAAAAGGATGATCTGTTGCAGGTCACGATGGAGGTGTTTGCTATTGTTGTGCTCGTCGGGAGCTATTGCAGGAGTTGGTGAGGAGAGAGAGCGCGTGCTGCTATGGCGAAAGAAGTGAGTGAGAGAGAGGTTGCTGCTGGTTCAACCGGAGATGAGGAAGATGGCCAAGAGAGATGGCTGACTGTGTTAGAGACGAGGAAGATGAAGAGATGATGGATGTGTTCTGTTGTCTCCCTCTCTCTGTGTAAATTTTCCTGGTTTTTACACCTCTGTTCGTGATTCTCTATTTTTCTCCCCTGCTTCGTAATTTTTTCCCCTACGTAAAAACTAATCTCCCTTTTACGTGAAAATTACGCTCGTTTTTTCCTCTCGTTTTCCCCTAGTTTTTTCCTTCGTTGCTCCCTTGTATGCAGCGTTCATGGCTGATATTATAGGGGAACTTGGCCTGTCACGGTGGCTGACTGTCGGCGACGTGGTGGCCTGCAATAACAACATGGTGGCTTTCGGTGGTGGGCTATCGGCAGGCTTGTAGATAAAGGTAGAGGCGGGGCTGTTGTTTTGGAAGGAAGTGAAAATGCAATTTGCTCTTTTAATTTGTAATTGTTCTAATTGCACCCTCAATTGGCTTTGAATTTTTAATTTTGTGCAATTATACCCGCGTTAAAATTTCAATGTTAGCCTTAACTTTGACGCCTTTTCTATTTTGGTCCTTGGTTTTTGATTTATGCGATTTGACCCTTAATTGACCATTGAACTCTTAATTGTTTTCAATTTGACCCCCGATTTTGCACAATAGGCTTGAAAAAATTCAATTAGATCTCCGAAAATTCCAATCTTCGCAATTGAGCCCAAATTAAGCTCAAGAACTTGATTCTTCATCAATTAAGCCCTTAATTAATTTGATTCAACCAATTTAAAGTGTAATTAAGTCCTTGCACTTAATGAAATCTTTTAATTGAATCCTAAATTAATTCTCAAACATAATTATACTTTAAATTGGTTATGATTAAATCAAATTGGCCTATAAAAAATATAATTATGCTTTTCGACTTAATTTTTTCACAGATTTATCCAATGATAAATTATTGTTGTCCTTAAATCTGTACTTTCCTTTATTTTGGGTACAGAAGAGATACGATCGGGCTCTTGTAAACAACAAAAATTTCCACATTGATTTTTCTACCAATGCCGGCCTTATTTATTTTATTTTTGGATATATTTTGGGGAGTAACCTAGAAATTGAGTTATGACATAACTGTTGGCAATATATGATTTTTGGTGGGTATTTTTGTTTGTTTAATATTATTTTGGATAGTAAAACTATGAATTTGCCCTTAAAAGCAAACAAAAAAATGCAAAAGAGTCAAGGGTAGTGTCAGTTTTTAACACTGACCATGAACAATAAATTAACTTCTTTATCCTTAGATAGGACAAAAACAGTGCACTTGTAGTAAGGGTATTTTTATTTTTTTTACTTTTTGATGAACAATACAACTACTAAAATGCCCTCCATAAAGACAAAAAAATAGACGACTAGTCTGGGGGCATAATGGTATTTTAATACTAGGTTTTTTCGTTATCATCTCCAATTTGGAGGGTGTTTAGTTAGTTTGATATTTGTTTTTTATTAATTTTTTTTTGCTTTGATTGCAGACGTGATGGTTGGATGTGCATGTTGTTGCCTCTCTTACATGCCTTGCATGTAGCATGTAAGGTGTCCAAAGGTCGACAAAAATGCCTGATCATCGTGTTCCTAAGAGCACGACCATGTTCTCTTTCACATGATGGTGCACATATTGATAGGAGGTGGGTAGACAATCATTGGTGGTCTGTTTTGCTTTTTTGTCTCTTTTCTCTTTCGTGTAGTGGAAACATACAATTCAGTCCTTAATCTTTTTGTTTCGTTTCCCCCCCTGATTTTTTATAGAGAAGTTTTGATTCTTTTCAATTGTATCCTTTAATTGAAATTAATCATACATGTTATTTTTCATTTCAGCCATTATTCTTTTGATTTTTTGTTTGTATTTTTCCTTTAATTTTTTTGGTCTAAATGTTTTGATTTGTTTCAATTTTGACCTCAAAATAAAATGGATTATATATGCTATTTTTATTTCAACCTTTATTTTTTCTTTTTTTCTTTTAAATTCCATTTATTTTTCCTATCTTGAGGTTTGGATTTGTTACAATTTTGTACTCCAATTGAAAATGATTATCTATTTTGTTTTATATTTTAACCCTTATTCTTTTAATTTTTAATTTCTTTATTTTTTTTCAATTCTTCTTGGATATTTTTGTTCTTTGTCCATACTTATGTGTATATGCTTTGGATTTTAGCTTTTGATATCTTTCATTTTTTTGTTTGTTTTTTTGTTCAATTTAGTCTCTAAAATTGAATTTATGTTGGCAATCAATTTAAAATTGATATTTCTTCTCCCCCCTCCCTTTTTTTAATTTTATGTTGCCTTTACTTGTTCTTCAAATGAAATAATTTTTTTAATTCTCATAATATTTTTTTTTGCTCTTTTATTAAAGTTTTTTTATTTTTCAGGATAATATCATGGTTTTTATTTTTTACACAATACAAATGATAAGTTTAGTGATTGCTTTTTTAATGTTTTTAATTGCAAAAGCTGTTTGGTTTTTTTATTCTTCGAGCCAATTTAATAATCTTTATTTCTTGTACAATAATGATGATAATAAATTTAAATGTTATAGTCATAATGAGCTTTCAATAATGTTTTCTTCTTTTATCGTAGAAAATCAATGACTTATTTTTGTTGTTTAGTTATTGTAAATGTTTACACAATTTATATTTTATTATTTTGTTTAATTTAATTTAAATTATTAATTGAGGTAATCCTAATACAGTTAATTCAATAATTTTGGTATCCAAATCTTCTTGCATTTTTAATTGCAATGATAATTTTATACTGATAATTTTATTGAAACCTGCTAAACAAATAAATTCATATCAATTTAAAATTCATATATTTTATTGGAAACTCGCGCTTCAAAAAAAATCTAGACAAATCTATTATTTCCCCCAAATTTATAGCATTATAAAAAAAATCTCACTCTAATCTTTTTTCGTTGAAAAAATATGATTTTGGGTGCATTTATTGTGATTATTTTTATTTTCTCTTTTGTGATAGTTTTTTTGTTTTATTCTTCAAGATAATTTTATGATTTTTATTGTTTACACAATAATAATAATTTTAGTTATTATATTTTTATAATTGTTTCCTTTCTTCGTCTTCAGTTATATTTTTTTTTATTTTTAGGGATAATTTAATATTTATATTGTTGAAACAACAACAACAATAATGATAATAACAATAATAATTTATTATAATAATTGTAGAGTTTATAGTATTAATAATTATAACTATGATGCTAATAGTAACAAAAACTCATAGAATAATATTAAAAATATAATTACTAACAATTTTTTTATTTAAAAAACAAACAATACATTTTATTTTCTTTAATATAAAGAAGGTTTTTTTTAATCTTTTATATATGTTTTTTAATCCCACAGGCCTTGAAGTTGACGACTATATAAATTTTTGATAATTATTATATTAACAACCACATAACTCAAATTGAAATCACAAAAGAAGCAAATTTTTGAATCTCAAACTCTTACTAATAAACTACTTAATAGATAATTAGGCTAAATCAAGTTTTGATCATGGATTCCTTGACCCATCGGCCATGCAACAATGTTGGACTGGAATTTGATTTGTAATCTCTAAGAAAACTAACACTCTAGAGATTTTTTTTTTGTATTATTGTAACTTTTGATTTTCACTTAACTATATATAAAAAAAGAATTTAGTTAATCAAATATTTTACTTTTTCCCATCAAATTCTATATATTTGTGCTTTAAACTTTGGTTTTATAAAAAAATAAATTAACCTGCTTTTCATTTATAAATATATGTTTTCATTTAATTTGTATAAAAAATCTATATCATATTAATTTTAAAAATATATATTTTTCTAAAATTACTTTTTTTCTCAAAAAAAAAAAATTAAAAATATTTTTTTAAACTTATTTTTTAATCGCATAAACCACTAACTGACTAACACAAGTACACTGCAGCAACAGTATATCATTTCCGGCTTCTCAAAATTTTCATTTCGCGCTCGACGCAAAATATTTTGCACGGTCTCCCTCCTTTCCATTTCGCTCGGAAGTCCCCATATTTGAAGCCAAAACACGTTACCACCTGGTCCCACCGTCACAAAGCCCATTTTTAAAAAATAAAATAACACGTATAATAACAATAAAAAGGTGAAAGTTTAAATTTAATATCCCATATAATAATAATAATAATAATAATAATTATATACAGTTCTAATTCCTTCCTCTCGGTTTTCCGACCAAACACACGCCACTGCGTATCCTCTACACAGCTACACTTTCTCTCCGCTACCTCCCTGGCCCAGCATTCCATTCTTGTTTAGCGTGAAATTCAATTTTTATTGTCTCACATACGAAGTTTAAGTACTCAGAGTCGCAAATTGTGTTTTGAATCCTCTCTTTGCTTTGCTTTACTTTTCTTTTTTTTAAACTTTTGCTCTTTCCAAAAAAACAGGACAAAACGTTTCAGTTTTTCGGTTCCCGCCCCTTCATCGCCTCGATTAGGGTTATTCTAGGGTTTACAGCTTCATTCAAGCCGGTAAAATCGAATTGAGCGATTATTCATTCAAAAAAGTGTAGATAGTTAAATTTGTATACATTCGATTCAATTTTTTGTGTCGGACGTAAAATTAGGGTTGCGAGTTGAATTATCAGACGATGATAATAAAAAAATTCATGAAAGGCGAAATGCGGCGATACAACATGAGAGAGGGGGCTTGTAACGAATTTGACGAGGAGGGGAATTTTGAATGCGAATTGATTCCAAAGAAGCGAAAGTTGAATGGATACAATTCAAATTCAACGGGTGCATATAGTGAACTTGATGATTTTAGCAGGGGTTCATATACTTATCGCAGTAAAGAATCTTACTGGGCTAATGAGGTTCAGTCTAATTCGAAGAAGAGATTGAAGAATCAGAGTTCGGTGAGCTCTCGAAAGTCGATAACGAGATCTTCTCGAGGACGAGTGCAAATGCTTCCTTCGAGGTTTAATGATTCGGTTGTGGATATCTGGAAAAGTGAGGAATGTGGAATTGATGATACTGATATGGGAATAGAGGATGATGGATTTGAAGATAGAAAGGATTTTTATAGTGATAAATATAGATATACCAGTAAATTCGGTTCCCTAAGCTCTAATTCCCTCCCCTTTTACGCCGCGGAAGGAAATGGGGAAGCGGGTCAGCTAGGGTGTAACGGTTTTCAGTATAGAAATTGTAACACTGCTGAGTTTTTGAGTTCGGGCAACCTATTGATAGAAGATGAGGAACTTGTGCCAAGATATAGGTATACAGGTTTGGATAAGTTGAGAAGAGAAAGAGCTCATAAAAAGGACATTTATAAACCAGAGGATTTTGCTTTGGGTGATATAGTTTGGGCCAAATGCGGGAAGAGATACCCATGGTGGCCAGCTATTGTGATTGATCCCATTTTGCAAGCTCCTGATGCTGTGCTCAGTTGTTGCGTTCCTGGTTCTATTTGCATTATGTTTTATGGTTACTCTAAAAATGGAACGCAAAGGGTATATTTCTCTTGCCTTTCTCATGTTTCTCTCACAGGAGTTTTATTACTTTGTTTTGGCTTAAGTTAATGATTAATGGTTATGTGCAGGACTATGCATGGGTGAAACAGGGGATGGTATTCCCTTTTTCAGAATTCATGGAAAGGTGTGTAGATGATCATATTGAATTGATATTCTTATAAATTGTTAGGATACTTTTTTGTTGAATTCTGCTTTTACAGATTTCAGGTGCAGTCCCAAATGTTCAAGTGCAAGCTGAGTGACTTTCAGGTGGCACTAGAAGAGGCAATTTTAGCAGAAAGTGGTTTCCAAGACATGGACAGCAGTTGTGCGGATATAGCATATCCTGAAGCTTATCCCACTCGACTCCAAGAAGCCAGCTGTGCAAGTCAGGATCAGGACTTCTGCAAACAACAACAAGCAAGTTTCTTTAGTCTCTTTTTTCTGACCTTTCTTCCTGATTCTAGTTGATGGGATTTTATGCATCACTGGGAAATTATGCAGTACAAGCTTTAATCTTATAGCCTCTACTTAGTCTGCCATGGTTGAGCTTTCTGGTACAGTAGTACATTTGTTTGGCTAGTTCATTGTTTTTTCTAGGTTCTTGTTTTATTCTCTGTTTGCGATGTGATTTATAATTTCTGAATGCTTATGAACATTGGGAGATTAAATCCATTGTTTAGAGAATTTTCTGTCACGTTTTATCCTTGTTACAATAACCAAATAAGTCTCGGTATAATCCTCAACGGGAAGCACTTCAGAATGGACAAATATTTGGGTAGAAATTATTGTTAAACTAAAAATCAAGACTAAAAAAATACTGGTGAAAATGGAAAGGACTGGGCCAATGTTTAATTGCTGAGAAAACCATCAAGCTGGAATTGTTTCAACAAATAACTGAACTCTGTCAAATTATGGTGCACAAGGACCAATTTCATCATTTAATTTTCTCTTCTAAAATACCGACACCACAGACATTGCAAATGTCTTGATAGATAATTTCGTGCTCCTTCTACCTTTCATATGCTTTAAGATCTACAACCTCCAAAGTGTTGAGGAAATCTCTCCCCTCTTCCCAAAACCAAAATAATACAATATAATGAAAGTCTGAAACTTCTCCTTTTTTAAAATTGGTGGCCTGTTTGCTGGCAGCAGGCTGATGTCAGTGTAAGAAAACACATTCAATTTTTTTCCTTTGAGCTGTCTATTAGCTATCTGCATGACTGAAGAAAATCATATTGATTTTCTGTTGGCATATTCTTACTCTAAAATGCTGTTACTGGTATATAATATATATGGTGGAACTTTGCTCTCTAGATATTTTTTCTCTTACAGCATTTGGATTTTGACTTTGATTTTGTAAGATGGCCTTTTGATTTCAAGGTCCTCATAGTATCTTGGTTGTTCAGCTATCAGAATTTCATCTTGTGAATTGATTCTTCAGGATGAATGTTATAAAGACATGAAAATCTGTGATGGCTGCAATCTAATCTTGCCATGCAAAATTGTGAAGAAAAGGAAGAGATCAACATTTCAAACTGAACTTCTATGTAAACATTGTGCTAAGGTACATGAGATATACCTCCTCTTTGTTATCTTTTGTTTGCATAGGTATCCCTTTTAAAGTGATAATTACAAGCATGTTTCTTACAGTTGAGAAAATCAAAGCAGTATTGTGGCATATGCAAGAAAACCTGGCACCATTCAGATGGAGGGAACTGGGTAAGATTATCAGTAGTAATTTGAATTAGGTTTGTAATTTTCTCTTGGTAAAACAACCAAATAAATTTTTGGGCATTAAAACTTTTATGTATTAGGTATGCTGTGATGGCTGTAATGTTTGGGTGCACGCTGAGTGTGACAACATTTCCAGCAAACTTTTCAAGGTTTGTCTACCATGTATAGTCTAATACATTCTTTTATCTCTTATGTTAGCATATGTTCATTCAAATTGGAGGCTAATTGGTTTGCTATGGTTTGAAGGATATGGAGGATATCGATTATTATTGTCCTGACTGCAAAGTAAAGTTTAAATTTGTGCAACCAGATTTAGAGAGAAGGAAGCCTCGAGTAAAGTAGGTTTCTCACTTTGTTTTTCCTAATTCATGTGATTTTTAAATATGACATCACATATTTATTGTAGATTTTGACCATGGGATTTAATCCTAATGATATATATCATTTAAATCAGGTCAATAATAAACAGTGGACAGGCTGTACCACTTGACAAGGTGTCAGTTATCTGCAATGGGATGGAAGGAACATATATCCCAAAACTTCATTTGTAAGCCCTCTAAACTTTATAAAAATTATGGCTTAAGATAAACAGGTCATCATGTACTCTTTCTCTCTCTTTCATTTTTGGGTTGCCATGTATGTTTAAGGACCGGTACAAATTATTACCTGAACATTTAGTTTGAAGTGCAAATCCGGATATGGTTAAATTAATCTGATTTAGTTGTGTCTATAGGGCAGTGGTAGTTTATTTTGACGTAAACAAATATTTGGTGGATTTTGCTCCTCCTCTCCTCCTCCTTCATTATTTTTTAATACAATCATGATCTTGTATAATGATGTCATTGATTTCCCCCCTTTCCCTATGTTTCTAGAATTGAGTGCCACTGCAGCTCATGTGGGTCACGGAAACAAGCACCAAGTGAATGGGAAAAGCACACTGGGTGTAGATCTAAAAAATGGAAGCACAGCGTGAAAATCAAAGACACAATGTTACCACTGGCTCAATGGGTTTGTACTGGCACCTGTCATTTTTCTTAACTGGCTTCCTAAGGTTTGACCCATTTGATTTTGTTTCCGTGTAAATAAGTTGGTGATTGTAACATCGTGGTACAGTAGATGGAATTCGAATATTGTAGATGTTAGGGTGCTTGATTCTGGTGGTGTTTTCTCCAATGGTGTTGCTGATTCAATTTTAACCTTATCTAATGCTGTGCTATGTCTTGACAGCATTTGAAGAACTTGCTAAAAGAAAAAAGAGCCTATAAAGAACCAAGAATGAAAAAAAGAAGAGGAATAATAGGGAATTGACTATATCCTTCATTATACAGCCCAAATTGTTGACAAAGTAGGAATTCTTTTTTGTTTATTAAGAAAAATGTCAAAAGGCCTTGAGAAACCTATCTGTGTTTTTTGTTGATTATGTTGCAACATTCTGTAATGCTTTGCCTACTATATAAATGCTCTTAAAACAGTTATCTTATAGATGATATACATTGACAATATTGTAATTTGGCCCTATAGCTGGTATAAATTCCTAACTCCCTTAGGAGTTAGGATCCGTTTCAAGGCCCAGTTTTTTGAACTGACTAGGACAAACCAGCGTTCTATGCTTGTTCTGCGAATATGATCTTGATTGTTGTAGAATTTTCTTTTCTTTTCCTTCTTCTCCTTTGGTGCGGTCCATGAATCTTACACATGTCCTTGCTATTAAGTTTTCTATGAACAATATCTGTGTTGCAGATTGCTGAATTTAATGCACGTGTAGACCCTCTAAAGTTAGATGAGCAGAAGCTACTTGCTTTTGTGCAAGGTACATAACATTCACTACCCTTTTCTTTTAATTTAGTTGGAAGAGCTGGGTGCTTTAAAAAATTGGGTTAAATGTGAACAGCATGAGTTTTTATTTCCTTTTCAACAGAGAAGCATGAACCTATTTATGCAAAATGGACATCAGAAAGATGTGCTGTTTGTAGATGGGTTGAAGATTGGGATGATAACAAAATTATAATCTGCAACAGGTAAAGACCCTCATTCTTCATTTCTTTGTGTCTGTCTAGTATTATTTGGGTGGTCAATGAAATTAAGTTTTAAACTGAAGTATGAACTTAATTACAATTGCCTGAGACCTATTTTCCCTTTTTTAAATTTATTTTCAGGTGTCAGATAGCTGTCCACCAAGAATGCTATGGGGCAATTACTGTTCAGGATTTTGCTTCGTGGGTGTGCAGAGCATGTGAAACACCTGACGCCAAGGAGTGCTGCCTTTGCCCTGTAAAAGGCATGTTCTCAAGCCTTGTGTTTTGATAGATCTTAGTAATTTTTCCACGGCTTGCCAAAGTCTTTGAATGACTGAAGTGTTTGATTTGCTTAGATTCTTTCCTTTCCTTGACAAAGGAAAGAAATATCATTGTGCTGCTGAAGAAAATTCACCGTCTGACTTCTGTACTGTGAAATTTGTTGGATTGATTCCGGTTCATAATGGATGATGAATTTGTTGACCATTGATTTTTTGAATTAAGTTTTTTTGCACTGCTGACCAAACTACCGAAGCTGTTTGTCAAAATGATATTATTTAGGTGACCTTTTCTGCTTTCATGTTGAAAACTCATTGTAACCTAATGCTGGTTTGTTTTTGTATATTTAGGGGGTGCTCTGAAGCCAAGTGATATTGAAAAACTGTGGGTTCACGTCATATGTGCTTGGTTTCAACCTGAAGTTGGTTTCTTGAACCATGAGAAAATGGAACCTGCCACTGGAATAATTAGAATTCCATCGACATCATTTATAAAGGTACATTATGATCTGAACAAGCAGTTAGAAATACCCTGAATTTGTAAAGCAAACTTTCCTCGCATGTTTAAGAATGGGAATAATATATATTTTCACATATCCAGAATTAAGAGGATTATAATTTTGCTAAAGGGGACTATGCTTTTGTTTCTTGAAACCACTTTTTTCGAAACCCTTTTCCAAACTGTACCATTTTGTTTAACTTTAGGAAAGTTGGTCAATAAAAAGTGGTTCCGATCAATGGAAAAGCTTAAGCCTTTTTTAAAGGAAAGTGTTTTATTTCTCTCAACCCCGAAAAACATTTTCCAGATCTTTAACTAAAAAAGCAAAGTGAAATGATTAAATTACTTTTAAATCAAAATTTGTTAAATTGGGGTGCTTTTTTGTATTTTCATATTGGTTTTTAGTCATGACCAGGTTGATTGAGTAACAATTTGATATTTTGATAAATATAAAATTCAATTTAGAAATAAAAAGTGGTTGACACGAGCATTGGACACAACGTGTTAGATGTGTCACCTAAATGTGCATGTGAGACCGCATATGGTCTCCGAAGGTGACCTTCCTTGATGTGGTTAGAATTGTCTCATTGACCTCCTTTAGGCAACAGTGTGGCGTACTGATTTGTGGTTTGGTGCCGACCACATTTTCTCTCCTTTTCCTCTTTTCTTTGTTCCTTGATTTTCATGCCCGTTCCTCTTAATTTTTCAAAGCAACATTTCAATTTATTTTTCTTTCAAATTTGGTCATATAACTATTTTTTTATTTGAAATAATTTATAAAATAAGTTTTTTTTTCAATTTCATCCTCCAACCTTTTTATTAGTCAAATTTAGGTCTCTATTCTTTTGATTCTCATTAATTTTATTTGAATTAATTTATAAAATTGATTTTTTTAAAAATTTCAACCTCCAACCTTTTCACCAAACAAATTGGGTTCTCATTTTTTATTTGGATAAACTTAAAAATAAATTAAAATATCAATAAGTGATTTTCCAGCTTATTTTCATGGCATAGCCTAACATAGGAGATTGTTTTCCAATTTATTTTTCATGACACTGTCAAACATTAGAAAATAATTCCTTTTTTTTTTTAAAACTCTACTTTCTAGCAAACAAACAAACAAGGCCTTAGTTGTTGAGGACCATGTTTTTTTGTACAATATGGTGATTAAATTGTTTCTCAAGTTGTTTTTCTCTCCATATCAGTGCACACTTGCTATGTTGTTATATGAATGAGAGTTCTTTGGCCTAAACTTTTTTTATTTGTTTGCCAGAGGTGTATTATCTGTAAGCAGAACTATGGTTCGTGCACCCAGTGCTGCAAGTGTGCCACCTATTTCCATGCAACGTGTGCCTCAAGAGCGGGATATTTCATGGAGGTAGGTTTTTCTGAATTGTTTTTAATACTCATGAATAATATTTTTTTTCCTGCTGTAGTGTCTGGATTTCATATTTTGTACTGTTCTATACCTTTATGGGTGCTTCCAAGTGTCAATATTGTTTTTTATGCTCCTTATGTAGCTTTTCAATTGAAAATTATACAAGAATAGAATACCAATTGTTTATGTTGATGTTGCATTGTGAACTTTCAGTTGAACTGCACAGAGAAGAGTGGTATGCAAGTCACAGAAAAGTTAATATACTGTGCTGTTCACAGGTTAGAGCTTTTGTCCCCATCGATCATCTGTATCTTCAATATCATATTGTTTTTTCTCTGAATCGGAAGAGGGAATCCTGTGGATCTTGTGTGCACCCATCTAATTTATATATCACCTTACCTTGGTTCTGTTCCAGGAAGCCAAACCCAGATTCTGTTGTAGTTGTGCGTACTCCTTCAGGGATTTTCTCTGGCAGAAGTTTTCTTCAGAATCGGAATGGGTGCTTGAGGGGTTCAAGGTTGGTTTCATCTAAGAGAGTGGAACTTCCAGAACCCTCAACCAGAGAGAGCAATGAATTTGAACTTGTTTCAGCTGCAAGGTGCCGTGCTTTTAATAGAACAAACTATAAGGTGATTAATCTAGGAACCTTTACCATATATTTGCTTTCCACTTTTCTTCTGGATATTTCATCACTCATAATTGTGCAATCCATGTACTTCTTGCAAAGATCATTGTTTTCCATTCAAGACAAGTTTGTTGGTCCTTTTTATCTTATCGATATTTTTCCTGTTTCAGCAGGTTTCTGAAGGAGAGCCAATATTCCACCGATTGACGGGACCAAGACATGATTCCTTACATTCAATTATAAGCCTGAGCACCTATAAAGTAATACTCTTGTCTTTGTTGGAAGTTTTTATTTCTTTTTACAAGTTTGACAGTAAGACAAGATAAAAAAGTTTGATTTAGGAATTTCATGATCTATCCTTTCTGTCCTCTTGATCGTTTAACTTCTCAGTATTTACTGTCTGCTAGCAGGAAACTGATGATTCTACAGTTTTCTCTTCATTCAAAGAACACCTTTTCCATTTACAGGTCCTACCATCCTTTGCATGAGATAGCTGTTTAATACCTGATATAATTGTCATATTTGATTGACATGTATTTATGTCTTCAGAAATCTGAAAATCATCGGGTGTGTTTTGGTAAATCTGGAATACATGGATGGGGCCTCTTTGCATGCAGAAATATTCAAGAAGGAGAAATGGTACTTCACTTGAGTGCTTGGCCTGGTGGTTGTGTTTTGTTAAAGCATCCATTGTTTTGTTTGGCTGGAATTTCAGTCATAGCTTTTGTAATACCTCTCTTGTATTTAACTTCCCTGGAAGTATTGCTTTATCAAGACAAGTCTTTCTTTTTTGTTTAATAACACGCCCTTTTCCAGGTCATTGAGTATCGTGGAGAGAAGGTGAGGCGGAGTGTTGCTGATCTGAGAGAGGCACGATACCGTTTGGAAGGCAAGGATTGTTATGTGAGTTTCTTGACTTGCTGCTCATATTTCTTGGCACAGTTTCTGTTATGACTTAGAAATTGTAAATGCGCATTTGCCATGAGCTTGTTCTGGTATCTTGAAGAGCTTTAATCTTAGACCCTGCCAAACTATAGGTAGGCAGGCAGATGACCCAGTGGTTGATGATGGGGATGTAGTTTGAATTGACATGCCCCATCTCTTCCAGGTCCATCACAAGGGATATGAAAGACAAGATTTTCTGTCTGGTATTGAAGGAGCTATGGGCAAATTGAACCTCTCTGGACTATTTGGAAATATTGGAACAAATTACAGACAAACATTATAAATAACTTAGTTCTGATGTGAATAGCCCTGGAAGAAGATGCCACGGTTTCCTTTTCCATTCCTTCTCCTTCTCTTTGGTCCATTATACAGCTGAACATATTGTAATTTGGAATAACCATCCCTTACTGACACTTGCATGAGCATATTCATCTTATAAAGTGGTAGGATTTACCTCACTGAACGTGTTTTTAATTATATGACTTGATTTCACTGTTATCTTTTTAGGATATCTGGCATGTGTTTTAGGCAAGTGCACTCCTGCTTTTTTACTTATTTCTATTTTTGGCGTTTCTTATGGTTCAATCAAATATTTCTCGCAGCTGTTCAAGATCAGTGAGGAAGTTGTAATTGATGCAACTAATAAGGGGAATATAGCACGGTTAATCAATCATTCGGTAAGTGCAGAACTTAGATTCCACCTGAAACTGGATCTAAAGATACCCACCTACCTTTTTTTCCCTTTAATATTTGTGACTGTTCCATGTTTCTGTTTGATCAAATATTTCTAAGACCATGTTTACAGAACAGTACATAGTGAAATACTCTCACAGCGACCTGGTACCTTGGATCACAATCCAGGTTGTTGCCAAGGACCTGGGATCATTGGTCCCTTAATTCCCACGATGTTGTCTGCAGTACCCTCAAAAGGAATAAGGATCTTATTCGTGGGATTTAATGACCATCATGACACTTGCCAAATTAAACTGGTGTTTTGGTTTACCTTGCTCTAACGACCCAGTATGTGTGATATTTGATTGTACAACCTCAGCCCCACTTCGAGTTAGGAAGTTTAACTTGGTTTACCGGGTCAGGTTGTGCAACTTATGGTGCATTCTCTTGTTCAAACAATTTCTATTTTGTAACCTTATGTAATATACGATTAGTGGTAAAATAATCGAAGTACTTGTTTTAGTTCCTCGTACTGCAAATTTATCTTGATGTGAAGTGTTCAATTGCTCTTATTGCAGTGTATGCCCAATTGCTATGCAAGGATTTTGAGTGTTGGTGACGTGGAGAATCGGATTGTTCTCATTGCCAAGACCAATGTTTCTGCTGGTGACGAGCTAACGTATGGTTTAAATAATCTGTCTCCTCTCTCATTCTCTTACCATGGTTTTGATTCAAGTCACTGGTCCTGAGATATTTAATTTGGGAAGGACATGTGTCACTTGTTGTGTGGACAGGTACGACTACTTGTTTGATCCAGATGAGCGTGATGACTTGAAAGTTCCTTGCCGCTGTAAAGCTCCCAATTGCAGGAAGTTCATGAATTAAAGCTCGAGATTTTGACTCTGATGTATCCGTGTATGAAAGCTTCGGACTCAGAATTTGTAATTTTTTTTCATTTATTTACTTTTTAAACGATCCAATTTTTTGCCGTCATAAAATGTAAATTCACTAGCTATTTTCCTGGTATTCTTTTATTTTTATTTTTTTATAAAAAAATTAAAATATTAAACAATCTATACTATATATATAATTCCCGTCAAGAATTTTCAGTTCAGTTTGCAAATTATTCAATTTTTTTAAAAAGAAAATCGTAAAAAGCTATTTGATAAATTAATTTGTAAAACACCATAGGGGAAAATAATTATAAATTTTTTTAGCACTCGTAAACATTTACAACTTAGTTTAAGTACGCTAGTTATCTAAATATTGTTTTAAATTGCATTTTTTTTATCGTGTTAAAAATAGAAAAAAAATGTTATATTTAAATGGGCCGAACAAGTCTGCGGCCCATGAAATAACATTTCAAATTAAAAGGAAAGAAAATGGTTTGTTTATATTACTCATTTTGAAATCGTGAGAAGTTGGCGCGTCTATAATAAATATACAAGTAGGAAACAAGAGTTATTTTTCCATTTGAGTATATAAATACTTGATGAATTTTTTTTCTCTTCAATTTGTGATAGTAAGTCTTATATATACTTTTTGCACTCAAGAGGTTTTTTGTGTTTTACTAATATGGGATAGTCTTTTGAAATATTTATTATAATTTTTACAACAATTCCCTCATATATTTCAAAAGGCTTTTAAAAATGATAAAAATAATAAAAAGTAAATAAATTTGCTGGATCTCTTTCACAAATGAGTGTAATGTGTCTAACTTGATGTCTTTTGGACTATGAACCAGATTATAGAAAGTATGAGATTTAATTTACAAAATTATTGGTGAAATATGTAATTTCTATGAACGCAATAATTCTCATTGTAAGTCAGGCATTTCATCAATCACATTATACCCCCACAATTCCTTGCTATTTGACTTGGTTTTGCGCTTTTAATAGGCCATGCGCGTGCCTGATTATTCATGAGTGCTTTAATTTTTTTGCTAGTATCTTATGGGAGCGGCCTCACTCCACACTCATATAGGTGATTCCATCAAGTGTTCATTGTATTTTGAACACTATCCATAAGGAATATGGAACTCATTAAGAACTTTATAGTTCATCCTCTCTTTGATTTGCAGACTAGCACTATTCTCACATCATAAAAAAAGAACTTGTTTTATAGTACTGTAAAATCATAAATAACTTTGTTGTTATCTATATGAACCTAATTCATAGGATCTCCAATCTTATAGGTTGAATTACTATTATTTTGATTTTTTACGTTAGGATTAGTCTCATCCCTCTCGATGTTTCTAATATCATCTTTCTACCAAGTGGTTTAGTTAGAAGATCGACTAAATTCATTTATGACTTCACATAATCTATTAAAATAACTCCATCTTTTAACAACTGTTTTACTACATCATGTCTTAATCGAATATGTTGATTTTTACCAATGAAAGATTTATTCTTTGCAATAGATATTGCTGCTTGACAATCACAATGCATGGATATAGAAGGTGTTGGTTTTATTCCCAATGGAATTTTAATTAAAAAATTTCTCAACCAATCAACTTCATATCCTGCTAAGTCTAGTGCTATAAATTCTGACTCCATGGTGGATCGAACAATTAAGCTTTGTTTGGAAGATTTTCAAGACACTACACCATCTAGACTAAAGATATAACCACTAGTGGTTTTAATCTCATCTGAATCTGAAATCCAATTCGCATCGCTATATCCTTACAATACAATGGGAAATCCACTATATAGAATACAATAATTCATGGTACCTCTCAGATATTTCATTAGTCGGATTATCGTTGCCCAATGATCATGATTAGAATTTTGTGTATATCTACGCAATCTACATACATTGTATGCTATATCAGGTCGAGTGAAATTCATTAAATGCATCAAATTTCCAATGATCCGAGCATACTCAAGTTGACCAACAACATCGCTTTTATTTTTCTTTAATTGAGAGTTTGCATCATAAGGAGTACTCACAGGTGTCATATCAAAATGACCAAACTTCTTGAGAAGTTTTTCTACATAATGTCCTTGTGTTAACATTATACCATTGTTTCTCCTTATAATTTTTATAACCAATATTACACTAGCTTCACCCATATCTTTCATATCAAATTTAGATGCCAAGAAATGTTTAGTGCTATGCACAATATTCATGCTAGAACAAAAAATAAGCATATAATTTACATATAAACTAATGATCACATATTCGTTATCATTAGTGTTAGTATAAACACATTTATCCACACTAACGGATGAAAAACCATCACTTAAAATTACTTGATCAAATTTCTCATGCTATTGTTTAGGAGCTTGCTTTAAGTCATATAAGGATTTTCTCAATTTACAAACTTTATTTTTTTTATCAGTAATTGTAAAGCCTTCAGGTTGTAACATATATATCTCTTCTTCTAAATCACCATTTAAAAAGACAGTTTTAACATCCATTTGATGTATAAAGAGATTATAAATAGAAGCTAATTTCTAGTAACGGGTGAAAAGGTATCAAAATAATCCATATTTTCTTTTTGAGTGAAACCTTTTGCAACTAATCGCTTTATATTTATCTATAGAACCATTAGGAAGATATTTTCTTTTAAAGATCCATTTACAATCAATAGGTTTTGCACCGGGAGACAAATCAACAATCTCCCAAGTTTGATTTTGTAAAAGCGAATCAATTTCAACTTTAATTGCTTCTTTCCAAAACAAAGAATTAGAGGAAGAGATAGCTTCAATATAGGTTACTGAATCATTATCTACTAAATAAGTAAAAAATTCATTTCCGAATGAAGTTTCTTTTCCTGGTCTCTTACTCCTTATTTCCTCAATATGAGTTTCCTCAATCCTATTATTATTAATAGGTGCATTATTAATAATAGATGCGTGAGAAATCTTTTCTTTTTATGGATAAATATGTTCAAAGAATTCAACATTTTTTTTGTTTCTAGCACATCACTTTTTAAAACTAGAAACCTATATGCAACACTATTTTCGGCATAACCAATAAACATACAATCAGAAGTTTTTGAACCTATCTTTTTTCTTTTTGGTTTAGGTAGCATAACCTTAGCTAGACACTCCCACACTTTTAGATACTTTAAATTTGGAGAATAACCTTTCCAAAATTTATATAGTGTTAAACCAGTTTTCTTATAAGGAATTCTATTTTGTAAATAACATGCAGATAAAATAGCTTCACCTCATAAATTATCAGGTGCGGAAGAACTAACTAGCATGACATTCATCATTTCTTTTAAATTTCTATTTTTCCTTTCAGCTATCCCATTTGACTCAGGTGAATAAGGTAGAGTAACTTCATGTACTATGCCTTTCTTTTCACAATAATCGTTCATTAGAACATACTAATCTCCTCTATCTGATCTAACTCTTTTGATTTTTTTGTTTAGTTGATTTTCTACTTCTGCTTTATATAATAAAAACATGTTATAAGCTTCATCTTTACTTCTAAGTAGGTAAAGTTTTATATATCTTGAAAAGTCATATATAAAGGTCACATAATATTTCTTACCTCCTCTAGTCATAGTTTGTTTTAAATCTCTTAAGTCTGTGTGTATTAAGCTAGGTAAGTCAGTTTCTCTTTTAACAGATATACATGTTTTCTTAGTAATTTTAGCTTCAACACATACTTCACATTTATTCATAGATGAATAATTTGAACTAGAGATTAAATCAAGAAAGTTCATTTTCTTAAGATAAGATAGACTAACATGTCCTAATCTAGCATGCCATAAATCAATACTATCAAGCAAGTAAGCAGAAGATGGTGCATTTTCATTCATATTTTCAGCAACATTGAGTACAAAAAGTCCATGGTTAAAATATCCCTTCCCCACAAATATATTGTTCTTTGTCATTAAAATCTCATCAGATTCAAATGACACTTTAATCCCAAATTTTCCCAACACAGTTATAGAGACCAAATTTGCTCTTATATTTGGGACATGCAACACCTCATTTAAAACCAACATCTTTTCTAAAGTCAATTTCAAAAGAACTTTTGTCTTTTCCAAGAACATTTGTTGTTCTTGAATCTTCAAGGTAGACCACTTCTTCTCCATCCTTAAAAGCTGTATAAGTGGAGAAGAATTCTTTATTTGCACATATGTGCCTAGTAGCACCGGAGTCTACCACCCAATTCTTCTCATTGGTCACCATATTGTCTTGAGAAACAACCGCAACAATGATGTCTTCTCCTTCAACCATGTTGACCATAATTTTAGGAGGATTGTTGTTTCCTTTTCTATCGCGTCATTAAGGTGCATGGTGGCCAAGTTTGTCACACACAAAACAATTTCTCTTTTTCTTAAAATTGTTGGTTTTGGGTTTGAACACAGTGATATTGTTACCATTAGACTTAATTATTTTATTAAATTTGTTCTCATACCTTTTTTGATGTAAACTCCCTTCTACCAAGTTTGATTTGGTGGTCACCTCCTTCTTCCTTGTAGCTTGCAACTCCTTTCTATTTGTGTCTTCAATTATGATGTGAGTGATAAGGTCAATTAATGACAATTGTTTATGTTTGTGCTTGAGTTATTGCTTGTAGGTCACTCCATGAGTTAGGAAGTTTTTCGATTAGTATTCTGGCAACGAAAGCTTCAGAAAGGTTGATATTTTCAGCCTTCATATCTTCAAGAAGTCTAAGGTGTTCGTTAATTTGAGCTTTGATGTTTTTGTTATCAATTTTCCCAATGGTAAAATTTACCAATGACAATTTTTTGTTTCCTAACATCTTCGGCAATATATTTTGCAACCATGTTGCTCCATATCTCCCTTGCTTCCTTGTAGCTGCAATATAAATCAAACAACTCATTGAAGAGAGTGCTTAAAATAGAGTATCTACAAACCTTATTTTCATGTGTCCATGCTTTGACATTCTCAACATCTTTGGGATCGACAAGAACCCAAGCCACGCCATGCAAGTCAAGAACGCCAAAAATCCTTTCCTACCACCTTCAGAAGTTCTCTCCAGAGAACACCTCAATTTTCGAGATGTCAGGAAATGGTTTGGCCAATGGAACAATGGCAACCGGAGGAGGGATGACAATTGCAGCAACAATGTTGAGGGCAGGGGCATTATTAGCAACAACGTTTTCGTCCAGGTTAAAAGGTGATATCCTTAAGATTGTTGTGTAAATAATGAAATACAATAATTTAAATTATAGCTATTATATAATTTATTGTGACAATTATAAAATTTATGGTGACAATAATTATGAAAATCAAAACCGAAATTGCTTTGAAATTTATAATTATTAGAAATAATTTTTAATAGCTACAAATTTCAGTTTAAGGATCATCAAAATATTTGAACTGCTAACTTCTTGATATTCCCTTCTTCCTATCGATCTCTTATTTCTTGGGGAAGCAGGACTTCTTACAAAGCACTACACGATGAGAGCACGATCAGATGAAGTAGTAGTTTCAATTAGAATCTCTCAGCAGCCTCTGTAGTCCTGCCCCATCACGCAAATCTTCTGGGCCAAGTTTCGCGTTCTTCTCCCACAGAAATTGCAGAGCATTTTCAAATTCATAGTTGACCATGAGAAACCAAATTAGGGTAGGTGATGTGACTCGTTAGATTTTCATTTACACCTGGTTGCTGCTTCAGTGGGACAGCCAACCAGATAAATGTCCTTTTGGCTTTCCTTGTATCTTGATAGTTAGTATCTTGTTATACTGTGGAGTTCTGCAATGACCAAATGTTAATAAAAGTCAAACATATATACATATATTTGGGTGAAACGAGCAGGGTTCCCAGCTAAATTCAATTTTAATTTATACACATACATTTATAAAACTCTCACTGTCATTTTCTGACCAGCCAGGTTAATTAAATAGCGGATGGGGTTTTGTAAGGCTCGTCTGTTTTTCTGAGCATACCAGGAAGGCGTACATTAATGTTTTTCCAGAACAGTTTCAACACATAGTCACGTGTGCTCATGATTTTATATGGAACCTAAGGTTCCTCCTCTGTTATTTAAAATCTGACCATATGCAGTTGACTTTCAGGCTAAATTCAATAGTATATACTTGAAAAAATTTGCGGCCACGCGAGTGGTCACGAATGCCTGAGCTCCTTCTTATAATAAAGGTTGACTTTAAAATGTTTGTTCTATCGTGGCTTTAAATGAAGAAAAATCCTAGTATTATAAGAAATCCTAATTTTTCCTGCTCCAGTACTTTCAACGCTATGGGCATCTTAGAAGTTCTCTTTCTCATCAGGCTTCTTCGTCTGATCATCAACGCAGCAGCAGATTGCTCAATCTCCGAGTGCAGCATCCATGGCGTCCCTGTTCGATTCCCTTTCCGGCTAGAAGGTCAGCAACCTCGAAACTGCGGCTACCCTGGTTTCGATCTAAGTTGCAGTAATCAGAGTTTGACAGTTCTGAAACTTCCTCAATCCGGGGACTTTCTCGTGCGTGACATCAATTATCTCACACAAAAAATACAGCTTTACGACTCGGATAATTGCCTTGCTAAACGCCTTCTACAACTCAATCTCTCAGGTTCTCCTTTCCGTGGTCTTTTCCATCAGAACTACACCTTTCTAAGCTGCCCAACCCAGCTCGTAAAGTCTCGCTTCACTACCATCAATTGCCTCAGCAATTCAACAATATCAGTTTTAGCTACCTCTTCCATGAACCTAGCGCAAGAGATGTCCTCATCATGTGATGTTATTAGTACGCTGACAATTCCAGTTTCATGGCCAGTTCAGTACAACGAAGGGTTCTCGTATGATCTCAGCGAGGATCTTCTACTAACATGGTTTTCTCCTGATTGTAAAAGATGTGAAACACAAGGCAGCATGTGTGGTTTCTATGGAAATGGAAGTCAAGAAATTGGCTGCTCCTATGATTCTAAAAAAGGTAACTTTTCTTATCTTTATTTCTATTTTTTAATCCACAACTTCATAGCCATCTTTGCTTGCATTTCAGATAAAGAAAAAGCGGGAATACCACTTAGAAACTGCTTGACTGGATCAAAACTGGGGAGCTAATGGTAGTTGAGTGACAGAAGATAATGGAAAATTCTCAATTTGGTGTTGGTCCGTAGAGTCGGTACAGTAATGCATGACATAGGAAACGTGCATTGGAATCTAGAGGTGTAGAGAAATCGACTCGACTAGATACTTATATATTACGCTACCGTCTTTAGCCAAGCTATAAAAAAATATTAGGAAGAATGTCAAGTGGGATATGACATTAGATAATCATTTCCAGTAATATTATGGTTCACCCCCACCTTGGCATCGACCTATGTTCAGTCAAACAGGCCATGATAAAGTGTCCACCTTCCATTCGGTTGCCCCTCCTGCTTTTTAATTGGTAGAAGGTGCAACAATGGGACACTGGCTCAATTTGTTCAGTGAATTCTAACCAGTCAAAAGGGTAGAGTGGCGTATGCCAGGAAAGTTGATTTATTACTGGAAATACGAAATTTTGGGACCATCCCAAAAATTTGGTGTTTCTTATATTTGAAAAAATTGTCATAAAAGCAAAGTAGGCTGAAGAAATGCAATGAAATCTTATGTAATACTGACAAACAGAATGAGACTAATGAGCTTAAAAATAAAAAATAGATGAAGTGAGAGCATCGATAATATGGATCATCAACTATTGACAGCTTCTAATTTCAGGCAAGTTTGCCAGTAATCGCAGAGTTTTGGGGATCCTTATCCTTTCGATTGGAATACCAGTTCTTGTATGTGCAAGTGGGGTGGCTATTTCTGCCTACCTTATACCCTGGCATTCACGAGCCAATGAGGCAAATGCCACGCAGAGGAGCTCCACCGTAGCAGCAGCAGCATCACTGCAACCTACCATCTTGGTGATAGGTCTTGACGAGTCCACCATTGAATCATTTGACAAGCTGGTCCTTGGGGAAAGTAAGCGGCTGCCTGGTCCCAATGGTAGCACCTGTGCTATATGCTTATCGGAATATAACACCAAGGAAACATTAAGAATCATGCCAGAATGCAAGCACTGCTTCCATGCAGACTGCGTCGATGAATGGCTACGGATGAAAGGTACTTGTCCAGTTTGCAGGAAATCACCATCCCCTGCTCATGTTAGATCATCAAACATTTGACATTAAAGGACTTGATCTCTCTGTCTCTCTCCCCTTGCTAGATTGCGGCTGTTTTGCTCATGAGATCCCCCACCAAGAACACACAGGCACACACAATGTTTCGTTTTTCAACTCTGTTTCTGATTTGTTTTGGAGGAGCAAAATGTTAGCTAGTTTATTAATGACTAGGTTAATTTCTTTTTTAACAAAAGACTAGAAGATTCATGGCAAAAAACTTCTCAGCATTATTTCGTTTGTATTTTGCCAAGCTTTGCTGGTTGCTGCCAAAGATGAAAGTAGATTTGGTTCTGATTAACAAAACCACGTTCTTGGCGCCCAGTAATCTCTCTGATAATCCCTGAAACCTAACATGATAAGGAATGCATTACACAGGAACCCTCGGACACCAATTAAAATAAGAATAATAATAATAAGAAGAAGTCCTTCCGGATCCGTCTTTGATATAGCATCACCATGACAAGGATGCGGTCATGTTCAAACTTGGTTACTCCCAAACCTGCAACCCGTGGATGATCAATTAGAAATCTAATTTCAAAATTGGGAATCTAACTTGAGTCGAGCAACACGCATGTTAAACTCTACAAGCAGTTTGGTGCAAGACTCAGTTACAGGATTAAAACTTCATTAAACATTTGATTGCTTCTGGCTTGTGAAGAACGAAGAGAGTTAAGGAATATGTTTATGGGTGATCATGGATTTGACTGTTGATTAGTGAGATTATGAACGCCAGAGCTAGCTGCGTTTAACAACCAATTGGTGAAGACAAGTTATCACATAACAGCTCGTCTCTCTCAATTTGACAGGACTTAAACGACTGTTTACAATTATGGTTTAAATTGTTTTTAAAAATATATCAAAATATATTTTTTATTTTTTAAAAATTATTTTTAACATCAATATATCCAAAATCAAAATATTTTAAAAAAAAATTTATTTTTATTTTTCAAAAAAACTTCTAAAATACAAACAATCCTTAAAAGGTTGGGATGTCACAAGCAGGCTTGTCAATTTCGTTCTGTTCCGGCCGGAATATTCCATACCATTAAAAAAATCAAGACGAAACGGCGTTGTTTTTGTCTCGGTTTTAATTCCGGTCCATTCCGGCCGGAACGTCTCGGTACCGTTCCGGCCTTAAAATCCTCTTTATTTTGATTAACTTGTGATTTTTTTTTTCTAATTTTGAGATTATATTTGTTTGACTTTATGTTTATATTGTATAATTTAAAGTTAATTTATCTTGAATTTTAATTATGCTTATTAAATTAATATTTTAATTTATATATATATATAATTAATTATATATGAACAGTACACCCCAAAACAGCATAACAAAATGCTCCATAATCAAATATTTTGTTTTAATAAAAAAAAATAGAACAGCAACCAGAACGTATTGCAACCTTACCTCAAGTACTATACAAGGCCCATGAGAGACGTAGCTAGAATTCGTCCCCTGGCGTACCAGAAACCAGCAGGCAAATGTCCCCGTCTAAAACGTCTAGGCTGAAACTGACGCGACGTATAATATTTGATAAAGCTAGGTTCTCAGCCCCTAGAGTTGCATAAAACTGTAGAAATAATTTTAACAAAAACTTTTAATGATAATTTTTTTTGTTAAAATAAAAATAAGAGCCAAACTTTGTCGCTAAGCAGTTAATAATTTATAGAACAAAATTCTAATTAAAACTCACCTAATTAATATAAGTCATCTTAAAATAAAATCGGCACTCCTCTTTGTATTAGTCCTAAAATCCTTTATAAAACAAAATCCTAATTAAAACTCACCTAATTAATACAAGTCATCTTGTATTAAGATTTCTAAATAGCAAAATATCAATTAAACTAAAAGTCCTGGTTTAAATAGAAAAAAGAATCAATAAATATAACAAGATAAATAAAGACAATCACACACAATAACCACAACAAAGATGGCAGAAAATGGTGGTGATCGATCGTTGTCTCAAAGGGTTCCCGGAATTCCAGGACAGCAAGGCAGCAGAACCGCAAAATCATTCTAACTCGGCAGGATTAAAATTCGACTCCAGCATTCAAGAGAACATATGAAAACGCTACATGGCAATTTCATCATGCATTTGAATATGAACGCTAAGAATAACGAAAAACACATGTCGTTCTTCAACAACCAAGCTCAAAGCATTTAGGTTGTGGCATACAAGTAATCACATAGCAAGTGAAAAGGTACGAATTTCAAAACTACACATTTGAAATGCATGAAAACCTCAAAACACTACCAAGTCATATGAATCAATACAAGTAGGCTCATTTCTTAGCAAGTAGTTTTTTGGGAAGCTTCTCCAAAGGGGTAGATTTCAAGAGGTAAAGCCGTGCAGCACGTTCCTGCAAAGTACCTCCACATTTAAGCCCACGGACCTGCAGCTCAGTCTTCAGTCTTTCCATGCCAAGTACCTTTAGTCCGAAACGACAAAAGAGAATGTCAAGAGTTGCAGAAATTGAGCTTAATTAACTAAGCAAGCATTATACTAGTGATAGCAATGAAAATGCAGACAAGCTATTTTATATCGTAAATTCATGTTTGCAAGGTATGAGTGTATAATTGCATTAACTAATGAGCCATCAGCTCTGAGTGATTGGAAAAACATGTTCTCCTACATTTATTATCTGACTTATTTCTGATGGCTTCTGGAAGAGATAGAAATACAGGTCAAGTTACAGTTCTCAAACCAACTCTCTAATCATAGCAGAAACAAGTCTTATAGCCGCAATTTCTGTTAATTGTTTGAAACCATCCAGGTCCAAGTATTCAGATTTGGAACACCTACCCTATCCCAGCAGTCGCAAGACCCATGCAGAGACATAAGCATTCTACTACAACAGATTGAAAAGTTGAAATCTGATCGAGAAGCTGACCTTCTGACCAATCTTTTACTACTTTGCCTACTTCATTAGAAATATAATAGTGAAGAACTGAAGAAAAATGATGGAAGGGTAGTCAAGAGGTTGCGATTGCATTCACACTTAAATCTATTACGCTAATCATGTCATGTGACCCTAGGTTTCTGGGCTGATGTACATAGAATTACTGCATATCAACTTCTTTTTCTCTACTCAACTATACACAATAGAACATAATTTCCCAGTGGTACTAACTGTATGGATACTTGTTCTCCATCCAAACATGCATAAGATCACATCATTATGTATTGTTAACCACATAACTCTTGTTTTTTGATAGGTCAAGACTTTGATATAAAGAAGCGGGCGGGAATTGACAGCATAACAATTAGTCAAGCAAATTAAGTAAATGTGCTGATAAACACACCTCCAACTCTGATGCTGAATTGAATTCATCAAAGTTTAGTGGTTTCTCTATATCTCCACTGCCTTGGTTAACTAATTCCTTTGACTCAGGTTTTGATTGAGAGAAACCATTGGCTTCAGGAATAACTGGTCTGCTTTCAATAATTCCTCCATTTCCAGAACTTGAAGCATCTGGACATTGAGGATCAAGTCCAACATTCTCCTTCTTTTCAGCCTCAAGTGTTTCAGTTTCAGAAATCTCTGCTGTCTCCAAGCAAGTTACATTGGTATTCTGTGCCACTGTTTCCTCAAGAATCCGTGCTTCAACCAATTCATCCTCTTTGTTCAAGGCAACTTCTCCATAGGGATTAGATTTCAAGCTTTGCTCTAAAGAAGCCTCCATTTCTTCCTCAGAGCTGCACGAGGCAACACCAGAACATTCTCCATTTTGATTTCCAGTAACTGAGTCTGAACCTCCCTCAACTTCTTTATTTAAATCTGAATGGCTCCCATCATTTAAAATAACAGATTTCTCATTTTCCTCATCACTGCTATCTTCGTCCATTCCTTCACTGTCACTTTCATCCACTTTTCTCTTGCCCATCCTATCAAAAATTCATTCAACAAAAATTCAACGCATGCATTACATTGAATATAGGAAAGAGACAAAAACACAACACCACTAAGAAGAATCATGTAAAATGGTCCAAGAAAACATGTTTCAAGCAGAAGATTTTCATTCCCATTCACCAAAACAATACGCAATTTCGATAACCTAGAAACACGAGGTTACCAAATCAGAATCCTATATAGCACACAGAAATTCAACTTTACACTCCCTAACCCTTAATCTTCATTTTCATACACCCCGAAAAGATCCTATAACGATAACACTTGCCCTATATACCTTTCCAATTTTCAAAACATAAACTATTACGTATACAACAAAAAAATGAGCAAAAGCAATGGGATCCAAAAAGTTAAGACACTCACAAAATCTTTAATTTCTTGGCTTCTGCACCTTCTACACACCCCTTCCCCTTCCCCTTTCTCTTCCTAAACCCATTCCCATTCCCAAGAACTTCCCTCACAGCCTCCTCAACTACTGCAGCACATTTCGCCGAGTCCTCCCTATACTTTGCCACATACTTCTCCGCCTCGCCATCTCCAGCCCCTTTCTTCCCTTTCTTAGCCTTCTTCTTAATAAACTCCTCCGCAATCTTCTCCAACCTCCTGTCCTCTTCCTCCGCCCTCCACTCCTCCAACCTCTTCTCCGCATTCACATGCCTTAGCCTCCTTCCACTCATATCCCGACACGCGTCGAAATTATCCGTCTTCTTTTGACCCGCTTTTGTGGCGGCCCCACGGAGAAGTGACCCGAAACCGCCTTTGCCACCGAGGAGACGGAGGAGGAGATAAACTGTGGATTCGGGGGTAGTGATGATTGCATCGTCGTTTAATTGGAACCCTCCGCATATCAAGCGTTGATAGTGAATAGGGATTTGAGTGACTTGGAAGATTCGTTGCTTGATTGCTTGGGCGGTACATGAGCTTGGGGTTTTGAAATTCAATACTTTTGTTTCTCCGTTTAGAAATTTGGCGAAGATCTGGAAGGGCATAGGATCCTTGTGATCTTCCATTGCTGCTGGTTTTGGTTCTGGAAAAGGAAAACTGATTGGTCAAGGGAGGGAATGTAAGGCTATGGATGCCGTCAAATAGAAAGGAAACCCCTCTTTACTTTGCCTTTGTGATTTTTGGGCTGTCACTTGGGCTTATAAGTTGACCATGTCAAATCCAAATTTGAATGTATTTTCATCCATAAAAAGATGGGTGGGTTGGGTTGGGTTTTCTTACACGGGTATCTCCAAAGTCTTACAGGCTCCAGGCTCAGGTCTCGGGCTAGCCCGTCGAACTACGGCTAGGTCTAGTAGAAAGTAGAGAGACGCATCGGATTATTTATTGTTGGGGAAATTACACTTGTGGTACATCAACTTTTCACTTTTCTCAATTGAATATATGTATTTTAAATTTATTATGTTCAGATATACCCTGCTAACAGTTTTCTTTCAAATACCCTCGAAACTGTTATGATATTGTTTAGTTTTTTAGTTAGCAAAAGACAAAACAGAAAAAGGAAAAGAAAGTGCCAAATTAACAATGATGGAAGAGGATACTATGAGCGATAGGAATCGGACCTTTCAAGCGGATCCAAATCTTCCTCGATGGGTTTGCCAGAACTGCCGCAACTATCTTTGCATCGTCGGCGTCGATTCCTTCGCCGACAAGTTCTTGAACGATTCTTCTTCTCGTTCCGGTTGGCCTTTTATTTTTTATTTTTAAAAATTCTAAATCCTTGTTAGTAGAATTATCTGTGTTGATGACTTGAGAATGATGGAATTTGATTTGGTTTTGTTGTTTCCACTGGGAAGATGGATGGGTTTTTGGTTTTGAGTGTGGAGGAGATTATTTTTTTACTGGATTGTTTAAATTAACCACTGCCATGTCTTAATCTTATCCTCAAACTGTGAAATTTAGTCAGTGGCTTATGGAGATTATTGAGTTTTAGTCTGTCAACTGAAATTTAATTGCTATCATCACTCACCTTACTAATTGGGGGTTTAATTACGCGACCATTCCAATAGCATTCGATGTTTCGAGTTTGTAAAATCTAGTCTATTTATTTAGCTGGAATTTGCTTCATTTTTTTGATTGCCTGGAATGGGATAAATGCAGGAATGCAGGGTGGTTCTGTACATGGGGCCAACAGCATGTTAGGCTTGACGCGAATGGACAATTCTTTTGTTGTGCTGCCAAAGCAAAAGCCCCAGGCACCAGGAGTCCCTCCTCGTCCTCGTAGTGGATCTGTTCAGCCTGATACTGGCCAGTCTGGCAAGGCAATGGAAGAATCCTTTGTGGTTGTGTACAAGTCCGAGCCATCATTTGATGGAGGTGGGTCACATTTGCCATCACTAGAAGGAGGGCCTAATGGTCAGCTGCATCCTAATAATTCTGGATTCAACTCTACCATAACCGTTCTCAAACGAGCATTTGAGATTGCCACAACCCAGACACAGGTATAAAAGTCTCAAGGTGTTTAGATTGGTCTCCACTAGTCTTAGGGATCATGGTCTGTACTGCTGATATTGAGGGTTGTTATTGGTGTGCTGGGATCGGGATCATGATCTTTGTTTTTCGTTCTGTGCTTCCAGGTTGAACAACCTTTATGCCTTGAATGCATGAGGGTGTTATCCAATAAACTTGATAAGGAGGTTGAAGATGTAAACAGGGACATTGAAGCTTATGAAGCCTGCCTTCAGCGCTTGGAGGGGGAAACACAAGACATTCTTAGCGAGGCTGATTTTCTTAAAGAGAAACTAAAGGTGCATACTTATTAACCGGCTCCTTTGCATTCATCTTTAAACATGCCAGGAAGGTATGTGAAACCTCATTCATGGATCAAGGCATCTTTAGATGGTAAAAATTAAAATATATTCTGATTTTTAGCCAGTCCTTTGCGTGTAGTTAATTGTTGGTATTACCTGCTGGGTTACCACAGAATTTCATTGCATTGATTTAAGGAATTAGAATGTTGTATTACTCCTTTAATTTCAACCGTTTCTATGATGGAGATGATGGGTATAATTGGAAGAATTTATGAGATGAGCATCAGGAGTCCTGGTCTGTAGTGATATCAAATTCTTTCTGTTTCTCTAAGTAATGAAGCAAAAGTTTAAGAAAGTTAAATGGATAAAAAAAGTTGCTAACTATTGGGCTGGTTTCTGTTAAACTAAATTATAATTTGTATATAAAATTATGGACAGATCACAGAAATAGTCCTGGTACAATTTACTTGAACATGCTAACAATCTTATATGGAAAGGAAAGAATGAAAGAAACTGTTATGGCTAATAGCATTTTGAATATTTTATTTTCTATCTAATGTCAAAATATTCATTTGATTATTTCTGGACACTCTTTAAGATTGAGGAAGAAGAAAGAAAACTTGAAGCAGCAATTCAAGAAACAGAGAAACAATATGCAGAAGTAAATGCTGAACTGATGGAACTAGAAATTAAATCAGGCCGCTTTAAAGATTTGGAGGAGCGGTGAGTTTCTTCCCTGTTTTTGGCTTTCTATTTCTACTTATATGTGGGAATTCTTGACTAGATTGTTCATTTCGGAACCAACCATCTTAGAGATTTACGTTTCAATGTAATATTTGTTTTATTAGAATGCACACCATACATTAGAAACTTCAGCTCATGAGTTGTTAGCCGTTGATTTTTATGAATTCAATTTGTAACAGGTATTGGCAGGAGTTCAATAATTTTCAGTTTCAGTTAATTTCACATCAGGTGTGTTGTTGATTATCTGTTTTTGCAGTTTCTCTGTTCAGCTAGCATTGCATTTCATCTGATATAAATGATTGTTCTGCCTTATCCTTTTGGTTTAATTTGGCTGCTATTCAAAAATGGTTTAAGAGCTTCCTACAGCATGTTGAATGTCATGTATTGATCAAATATCTTTGTTGCCATTACACTCTTAATGTTTGTCCATCTTATATGTCCATAGGAGCTGGATAGAGAGACTGTTTTTGTACAATGGCATGTTTAATTGATCATTAGAAACCTTCTATCCTAACATGCAAATCAATATGGTGTCCTTACACAAACTTTCTAGATGAATATTGTCCTTGCAATGGAAAAACTTAAAAGCAGTCTGATACATAGAGCAGCCACAGGAAGATATCT
This sequence comes from Salix arbutifolia, assembly GCA_025169955.1. Classification (NCBI taxonomy): domain Eukaryota; kingdom Viridiplantae; phylum Streptophyta; class Magnoliopsida; order Malpighiales; family Salicaceae; genus Salix; species Salix arbutifolia. The sequence continues at coordinate 12,451,226 of CM045903.1, forward strand.
TTCTTTGGTAAATTGTTTACCTTCAAGCTCAACATGGTAAATGAATTTATGCATCTTTATGTTAACTTTCTAGGTGGAAGTTACATAGATATTATCCTTATGGTTACTAATGTGTAAACATTTTTGTGAATCCATTACTGATCCTGAAGATGTACACTTATTCAATTGCTGCATTTTTAATGGCCTTTTCATCACATATGACAAAAACTTGGTCAACAGGAAGAGAGAGATGCAATTCTGGCAAAAATTGAAGTTTCACAGGCTCATTTGGAATTGTTGAAGAAAACTAATGTACTGAATGATGCATTCCCCATCCATCATGATGGAGAGTTTGGTACAATAAACAACTTTCGACTTGGAAGGCTTCCTAAAATCGTGGTAAAGAAATAAGCATATACTTCTCCTTTTCTATTTAAAGAATTCTGTGCTGGGTGTTTGTTTATAAGCCTTTTCCTTTTTCATCTTCATGATTTGCATATGGCAGCTGGAAATATGCTACACAGAAATACATTGTATTCTCATCTAGGCATTCTAGGCACCAAGTTAACATGAAATAAACCCCCTCCTTTTCTCCCCTTGGCTATTTGTATTCAGCCCTAATGAAAGGGTGGGTTGATTGTAGGTTTGACTTTTCATCAAGATGGTACTGAATCTAGCTAAAGCCAGAAAAACCACAATCCCAACTATTAATATTAGATTAGATGATTTTTATGCTGAAAATTATTTGTGAAGCATTCAACAGGGAAATCTTGCCAGACATTGTGGCACAAAGTGCCTATTTAAGAATGTGTTTGCGGTTGTTTTTGAAGGTGCTTTTCGTTTAAAAATACATCAAAATGATGTTTTTTTATTTTTTAAAAATCATTTTTGACATTATCACATCAAAATGATCTAAAAACACCAAAAAAAATTAATTTAAAGTAAAAAATAAAAATAAAAAAATTTCAAATTTTTTCATAAGCACTCCCAAACTTCTTCAGTTTACAGGTGCAGATTTAAATATGTATACGCTTAAGTCGTGTACTCTATGTTTTGGGGGATGGGCAAGGGTCATGATAAGTAGAAGAATAACCTAAATGCAAATGTCCTCTTGCTCTGACATTTACCGGAATTCTTCATCAAGCTGATTTAAACTGATATTAGGGACTTCTTTTCTGTGTAATAGTTTGCTTGGATACTTCTGTATTTCTAAGCATGAAGATGCCTTGATTGGTTCTACTGGTCTTATAGCTTTATTCTGCCACTAAACATGGAGTAATGTTTTCCTATATAGTACCTTTCCTTCTAGTCTTGCTATTGCTCTTTACTATTTATTGATGAGGTTGCATGAACATGCAGGTTGAATGGGATGAGATAAATGCTGCCTGGGGCCAAGCCTGCCTTCTCCTCCATACAATGTGCCAATACTTCAAGCCAAAGTTTCAGTATCCTTTGTTTCACACAACATGTTCGCTTCTGATAAGCCATTTGTAAAGAAAAACAATTTATTGAAATTCCTTGATACATTCATCTAAAATGAGCATATAGATATGCTAAAAAACTAGCCCTTGTTAAAAGAGATTGTGACCTTGATGATGCATCTTGATGAGTTAATACAGGAACCAGTATATGACATACCATATGTTTGAGATGCAAAAACCATGGTGGATTTTCGAGTTCTTTGTTCTGTGAAATGACTTGTAATATAGAACTTTTCTCGTCTTTGAGAGGTGGTGGCGTTCTTAACCATATTTCGTTTCACTTTTATTAGGCATACATATCCCAAGTCGTGCACTAAGCATAGATACTAGCAACAACTATTAGTCTCTTTATTAAAGTAATAATGACTTTAAGTCCTTGTTCTTTTTATATGTCTAAATTGACTGTTAGCTGTTGTCACTGCACTGCAAGTTTTCTGTTTTTAAGGAATTTATATACTCAAAAGTCAAACAAGAAAATTCTTTGATATGATAGATACAGGTTTCGCTAAATGTCGAGTTATATATTTTGCAAGTTAAAAACATGTGCTTTAGCAGAAAATTGATGGTCTGATTTCTCAAGTTATTGTAAATCTGACCTGGTGCAGTAATCCTTCTTTTAATGAGATTATACTATACAATATGTAACTTCACTTGCGTTCGTCATTCATTTTTTCCTACTTTGATGGACACCTAATGTTAAAGTCTTTATTTTTCCTTCCATAAGTTTTCTGTTTGAGAGAACCATCTGGCTTTGAGCTTTTAAAGCATACTGAAGTTCATGTTTTCAAATCATGCAAAATGATAACCATGTCCTTAATTTTTACTTTCTAGATATAGAATAAAAATACTTCCTATGGGGAGTTACCCACGGATTATGGACAGCAGCAGCAATATGTATGAGCTGTAAGTATTAATTACTCTTTCATATATTGTCGTGTTCCTAATATGATTTAATTTATGGAGAATGTGATTTGAGAATGAGAATTTATCCTGTCATGGGGAATGTAATTTGAGTATGAAACCTTTTTCCTATGAATAGATGATGTGGCATGCATGAAAAAGGGATGTGGTGGATTTAATATTGGTTCCATTTGTCTGGGTGGCCTGGTTTTGATCATTAGGACTAGCTAGCTGATTGGATCTGCGGATCATGAATATGGTTTAAACTTAAATTTTTCACTGCCTGCTGGATTCTTTTGGCTGACATGAGCTTTTCATAGGTTTGGTCCAGTGAACTTGTTTTGGAGTACTCGCTATGATAAAGCAATGACTTTGTTCCTAACATGCCTCAAGGACTTTGCGGAGTTTGCATATTCAAAGGATCAAGAAAACAACATTCCACCTGAGAAGCGCTTCAAACTTCCATACAAGTAAGTTTTGTTGCCTTCATGAAAAATGACAAAATAATGGATTGCCAAGTTTTCTAACTCCTTGGATTAATTTTTTCAAGTCCATTTGGCGCTTTACAAAACATGGCTGGTTTCGAGGAGCGTGTGTTGAAATTTCAATCTAGTGTCAGCTTATGTATATGGTGAACCTTTTTACAATTTTGTTAATTAGATTGCATGTAAAAAAATACATGTGTATATATATGAAATAAAAAAGATGTCATGTAAAAGGATTTCACCATTCATGGTGCTATTGAATTTTTGTTTGGACATGAAGGTGTGAAAAACTTATTCCTCGGATCAATGTACTGGTGGGAAATGTTTGTTTAGAAATTTTTTTGTGCTTTGCTGCTTGCCACTCATAATCATGCAAATAAATCTTGCAGGATTGAGAATGACAAAGTGGAAAACCACTCTATTACACAGAGCTTCAATAAGCAGGAGAATTGGACCAAAGCGCTCAAGTACACACTCTGCAATTTGAAATGGGCTCTCTATTGGTTTATTGGAAATACGAACTTCCAGCCCCTTACTGCAATGGTGTCTCCCCGAGTGGAAATTGCAGCTGTAAATTCTTTGTACACAAAGCGCGGTAATGATTCCAAGGCTGAATCTAGACGTCCGTGAAAACATTGTATGGATTCGCAAATTATGCAACATAATATGTCAACGTGTAAATAGAAATAGTTATTGTTTGTGCAAATCCCATTTTCATTTGAGATGGTAAATAGATCTTGCTCTTTTTTCATATCACACGTATTTGCAGACTGAGAGAGCCCTAGATTTCATTTAGCATTTATATATTTGATATGGGGTAAAAAAATTTAAAAAAAATAACCCGAGTTATTTTTTTAGTATTTAAAAAATATCACATCCAATAAAAATAAGGAAAAATGTATTCTAAACTCGTGTTAGGGTTGAGGTTTCTATTTCAGAGTTTTTCACCAAGGATATGGTGGTTGTGGTTGGTGTGGTGATGGTTTAAGATTTCTTTTTTTAAAATAAAAAATAAATTCTACTTGGCTTTTCTTTAAAATGGTATGTCTAATTGCGATCTTCGATGTTTAACTGTAAAATATAAAATGAGTTGATAGCTATTTTTTGTTATTTGATCGTGTTTTGAAAAATAATATTTTGAGTTATTAAATTGAGTAGAATTTTTGAGTTGTCGACTTGGATTTAAGCCTCATTTATTCATTGAAAAATGAACTAAGAATTGAATTCTTTTACTAATTGACATTTCTAAAAGATAGTGGTTGGGACATATTTTTTCTCTTTTTTTAAATAATTTTGTGCTGATATTAAAAATATAAATAAAAAATATTATCTTAATATATTTTAAATAAAAATATTTTTAAAAATAACTCAAGAACCCATAACTACTGCTAACGCAATATTTTTCATCTTTCGGTTTAAATAAAAAACAACACTTTTAGTCCCAAAAATTTAAAAGCTATTACTTTAAGCAACAACAAAAAAAAAGTAATATAGGAGGGCCCAGACAGTATATACATTGCTCAGGCTTACACAAACATGAAACAACCTTGCAAACTTGTTACTAGTGGCCCAAAAGCTTACAAATGCAAAAGAGCCTGACAATTGTTAGCACGGCACGTGGAAACTAGAGCAATGTTTTTCCAATTGAAAACATTAAAAATAAGTTCATGAAAATAGTTTTCAGTGAATCCTGAACCGTAGAAAAATAATATTTTTTAACAATTTCAACTCATGATAATGATAGACTATCACAATCATCATCACTCTACATCCACCACCACCATTTTAACTATCATTTTATTATTAATATAATTACCATTATTATCTTTATTCCACAATAACCAAATCAAATTATCACCACTACCCCTCTCACAAATTTCCACCATCTTATTATTAATATAACAATCATTCTATAATTTTTCAACATCATCACCACGACAACAATAATCATCATAGCATCATCATCATCATCATCATTATTATTATTATTATTATTATTATTATTATTATTATTATTATCTTCATAACTAATTATTATCATTTTATTAAAAAATATTATTTTATTATTATTGTCCTAACACCATCATAATTGTTGAACCAGACCAACTATCTGACCTGGCCAAGTGACCCAATCGACTATTTTTTTTGGACGCGAGGAAATCTCACTTTTCAAAAAATGTACTTCGTTTATTTAGATTAGCGAGTAAAACCGTGGTTGTCCCAAACTTTTATAAAAATATATATTCTAACTCGAACTCTCGAGACTTGCTGTTCATATCAGTATAAACTCCTCGGTATATGAATATAGCGGATACCATCATGAATCTCCTTGACAAAATAAGAATACAAAGAGTACCGTTTTAGTCTGGAAATGTAAATATCCTTGTCAAGCATGCTTGTAGAAATTTTTACACAAATAAGAAGTGTATATAGTCTAATTCACAATACACGTAAAAGAAACGGATTTTCTCATTACTCTTTGTTAAAATATGGCCATTAATTTCCCGATTTGGATATTATGTAAAGTATGGATAAAGTAGTTTTGTATTTAGCTATTTTAGTCTTGTAACTTTTCTATAAATTAGCTCTCAAATGTAGAAGAAAATACAGTGAATACACTGAAATAATTTGTATTTTGAATTCTCACATGGTATCAGAGCTAATCTCGAATTTTTTTTCTTTGAAATCGAATTACTGCATTTTTTTTCTACTGGTTCAAAACCCAGAACAACCCCAGTTCAACAAAAACCAAACCTAGTTCATCCGAAATCATCATCCCAGAAACGTGATTGCTACAGTAGTGGTTTGTTATTGTAGCCACAAATACTGTAGAAATCATGAGCTCAATAACCCGAAATCAACCAAAAAATCACAACAATCAACCACATAGAACCAACCCATTATCAAAATCCAGAAAATCAACCACACAGAAACCAACAATCCCAGAAAATCCCCACAATAACACAAAATCCAGAAAATTACCTTAAGAAGTTACAACCTCATTTATTTTCGAGTTTAAGTATTTCAGATTTTCAGTGTGAAATTTATGAACTGACGAAAAGCCATCGTATTTCTTATTTGTCAAGTTTGAATAAAAGTATAGAACCATTTGCAATTATTCATTCTGATATTTGGGGTCCTGCAAAGGTCTCATTTTTTCTAATACACGGTATTTTGTTACATTTATTGATGAATGTACTCGGATGACCTGGATTCTCTCCTCCAAAATAAAAGTGAAGTAGATACAGTTTTTCAGGAATTTCAGAAAATGGTGCTGACTCAATACCGACGGCACATTCGTATACTTCAATTAGATAATGGTATGGAATTTATGGATCAAGCACTTGGTAATTTTTTAAGACATCATGGAATCCGACATCAGACATCCTGCACGTATACTCCACAGCAGAATGGATTAGCTGAAAGAAAGAACTACAAAAATTATGGAAATAGTCCATGCTTCGCTATTTGGCATGAATCTTCCAAAGTACTATTGGGGTGAGGCATTCAAATCCGCTGCATATTTAATGAATCGAACACAGTCCAGTGCAATTGATTTCCAGTCTCCTCAACAGAAAATGAAATCCCTTCTCTCGGTTCCTCACCTTCCAAATTTGGAGCCTCGGGTATTTGGCTGTACGGTATATGTCCATACCCCTAAAGTTCTACGAAGCAAACTAGATCCGTGTGCAAAACAGTGCGTGTTTGTCTGTTACTCGGAGTTTCAGAAAGGATATCGGTGCTATGATCCTCATCATCGAAAGCTACATGTGACTTTGGATGCATCATTTTGAGAATTTGAACCCTACTATTCAGTGGGAGTTCCCGGTTCTTCTCTTCAGGGGGAGAGTAATAATGAAGAGAATGAAGATATATTCAAAGTAGAGGAAATGAGACCAAGCCGGGATGAGAATATGGAAGTCTGCACAGACCGGAATGATCTCAGTAACGACCCCCCTATGTCTCTGGAATTACCAATATCTACACCATTAACCGAAGAATCAACCGAGAATGTCTCTCTTCAGTCCCCTCAGGTAACCCTAAATCCTACCCCTAATGAGATAAATGAAATTCCTGTCTTAGAAAATAATGAGATTAATAGATACCCAAAAAGACTAAACCGGAGAGTTCTAAAGAAATAGTATGAACCTGATCCCAAACAAAAAACTAAATATCCCATCAGCAACTATATCTCTACCCATAGATTATCGGAATCATGTGCATTTACTGTTAATCAATTATCCAATGTGTCTATTCCTAGTAATGTACAGGATGCATTAACAGACCCAAAATGGACCAAGGTGATGAATGAGGAAATGGAGGTACTGCAGAAAAATAATACTTGGGAGCTATGTCAACTACCAAAAGGAAAGAAGAAAGTTCTGGATCCATACGCAGAAGTATGGAGTGAATTACCAAGAAATATTTGCTCCAGTTGCAAAAATTAACACCATCCGGATTCTCATATCTATAGCAGTTAATCGAGATTGGGCCCTAGAACAATTCGACATCAAGAATGCCTTTCTAAATGGAGATCTTGAAGAAGAAGCTTATATGGAATTGCCACCTGGAGTGAAAACCAGGTCCTCATGTGAAACTAAAGTATGCAAATTAAAAAAGGCTTTATATGGTCTAAAGCAGTCACCCCGGGCATGGTTCAAAACATTCTCATCCACAATGAAAAAGTTTGGCTATAAACAAAGTAATTCAGATCATACTTTGTTTATAAAACACAAAGGATGGAGGTAACGACACTGATAGTATATGTGGATGATATGGTCTTAACGGGGGATGATCCAGAAGAGAGAAAGGCACTACAACAGTTTCTGATATCGAAATTCGAAATGAAAGATCTCGGACAACTGAAGTGCTTCTTGGGGATTGAGGTCTCGAGGTCAAAAACGAGGATATGTCTTTCACAGCGAAAATAGGTGTTAGATTTATTGGCAGAAACTAGAATGCTTACGTGCAAACCGGCAGATACACCTATGGAAATGAATCACAAACTGGGACAAGTAGAAGATCATACGCTAGGGGACAAAAGATGTTATCAATGGCTAGTGGGAAAACTAATATACTTATCACATACTTGATCAGACATTGCCTATGCAGTAAATGTGATAAGTCAGTTCATGCATTCACCAGGAGAAGAACATATGGAAGCAGTATACCGAAATTTAAGTTACTTGAAAAGTACACTAGGAAGAGGACTTCTATTTTCAAAAGGGAAGGCCCAAGATATTAAAAGGTATACAAACTCGGATTGGACAGGAAATCAAACGGATAGGAGATTGACATCATGATATTTTACATTCGTAAAAGGCAACCTTGTCACTTGGAGAAGTAAGAAACAGAAAGTGGTCGCAAGGTCAAATGTAGAAGCGGAATACTGGGGTATGGCTCATGGTGTGTGTGAATTATTAGGGATTAAACAGGTATTACAAGACGTTGAAATTGATTATGAAATGCCTATGAGCCTACACTGTGACAATAAAGCAACTATTGAAATTGCTCATTATCCTGTTCAACATGATTGTACCAAACATGTTGAAGTCGATCGACATTTCATTAAGGAGAATCTTGATCGGAAAATTATACAACTTCCGTTTGTCCGGTCTGAATATCAGCTAGTCGATATTCTCACAAAGGCAGTTCCCGAAAAGACATTCTATGACGCAATTGACAAGATGGACTTGATAAATATCTATGCTCCAACTTGAAGGAGGTGTTAAAATATGACCGTTAATTTCCCGATTTGGACATTATGTAAAGTAAGGATAAAGTAGTTTTGTATTTAGCTATTTTAGTCTTGTAACTTTTCTATAAATTAGCTCTCAAATGTAGAAGAAAATACACTGAATACACTGAAATAATTTGTATTTCGAATTCTCACACTCTTTCTGGTAGATTCATTCTATACAACATTTTAGACAACATTGATGTTATCTGGCAGCACTCATGCTCAACAAAAAGAATACTAACAATCATCACTAAATATTATTCCCTGCATGCATTTTTCAAGCATGTCAAGATTAGTAGGTCTACAACTTACATGGGTTAAGTGATTTAGAAAAGTGATTTTGGAGTCCGATTCTCGTTTTATAACTGGATTTATTAATGGGGATAGAGTGAGCATTGATAGAAATTACAATCTAACCATGAAGATTAAAGGTATGTTGGGTAGAGATTGGGAGGTTAAAACTTTACATGTTTATAGAGAGACCAATTGTGTGGCTGATTGGTTGACTAATTATAGGCTAACTAGAGATTTGTTAGACAGATAGTCTGATGTTCTAGTAGAACCACCATTAGGGTTGTACACTTTGTTGTATTATGACCTGATTGGGTCTACATATTTAATAGAGCATATCCACCCTGATTATTACAACAAAAAAAAAGATAAGTATAAAAATGATTATAGTTAAAATCAAAAGCACCAGATGCTCACGCCATTATTATATACAAATTTACACCTAGATCTCTGGCGCTCGAGCTCGCAAATATAAGGCAAAACTAGAATAGAATCACTTGAAATGTTCTGTTACTTGTGATGTTAAGCAGAAAAGTCGGGCTCTGTTGGTTTCTGAGGCAGAAATGACAATCTCTGCGGCAATCTAGCGGCGTGTGTGCCATTCTGCCGGAGGTTTCTTAATGCGTTGGCAGCAAACCGTGATGCATAAATGGCAATACCAAGGCTTGGCGAGGTACTGGCCTCGTTTGCCAAAGCATCCTGCAGCTTTTCTTCTGCTTGACGTGAGCTTTTAGCCTGCTTCCTCCTACAGTGACGATGCCAAGCTGCCTGTATGAAGCATGCTGCCCACGTCCTCCACTGCACTGAGAACAGCCTGAAAACAAAATGTCTCCAATAAGAGTTGTGAATTCGGTATAATGGTCTGTTGCAAATTTGCAACAGTCACTAGAGCTTATAGGGAAAGTAGCTATCCATTGTTCCAGTCGCATAACTCTGAGGGAATCTGATTATTTCACACCCTGAAATGAATGATAGCAGGAGAAATATTCCATGACTAGCCTCTCTCTATTTCTACAGGAGAAGAAAAGGAAGGAGAAACAATCCTTAAAAACTTGCCTGAATGTGTGCTGGATATCCTTGTGATGTAATCGGCGAAACTGGGAAGCTACAGTCTTCAAGTCTTCAGCTTCCAAAGCGAAGGCCTCAACCTCTGACAGAGCTTGTACTGTTCTAGTTGAGATAGGGAGGTTGGCGGAGGGTTGGGGATCTAGGGCCCATGTAAGAAGCCCTTCTCCACAGAAGTCACCAGCTTTGAGAGAGACAGCATTGAAAAAACCAGTTCTTCCACCATTAGTGGTCACACTTGAAAGATTACCTCGCATGATAAATAGCATCTCGTCAACTGGATCCCCTTCTCGAACGATGTAGCTATCCTTCGTGTAAAGAGTTGCCTTCAGACGATCGCATACTGCATCCAATATTCGCTCATCCATTTTCTCAAATATTGGCACCTGAAGAGTTGTTTAACATTTAGAAATTGCTATTTCTCAAAAGCAAAAGGGTAACAAGAAATGTTTTAGCATATGTCGAGCAAATCCAATAATGCTAGAAATTAGAACACGAATAAACACTCGTAAAGAACTCACTTTCTTGATAAGATCCAAGCAAAGATGGCGGTTTATGTCTCTCCTGAGATCTTTAGGAAGGTTACGAATTAGCCCCCGCTCTTCCACTCCTCTGGTTTCTTGCCATTTGTACTGTTCATACCGCCTAATTCGCTCCCTCAGGTTATCAGGGAGCATTCGGTGGGACATCCACTGCTCTGCATCTCTCCTTTTCACTCTCATTTCCTCAATTCTAATAGTTGTGGATTCAAGATACTTCTGCGACAACCAGGATGTACAATTGTTTAGTGCTTTGAATCATAAGAAAGGGCCACAAAAGAGACAGTCGCAAGGATAATTTTTCACCTATGAGTGGGAGAGGAAAGAAAAGTAAGGGTAAACATCTTGTGCTTTCTAAAAGGTTATGGTATTCAGTAGGCTGAAATGGACAGGAGAAATCACTAAAAGACAGCCCTGTGATATTGAGATAGCGGAATCACAATATTCCATTATATGGACAATTTTTTAACCATCGTTTCCTACTGCAAGTCCATGTCAAGGAATTACCTGCATATTACCAATAAGCAGTGCAAACAAAACCAATCCAGCGATGGATATGAAGACGGCAAAGAGATTCTCTCCAATGAAGGCGCTTGTTTTAAGGTTTTGTCCAAGAGAGCTGTAAAACAAATTAAAAAGAAAATGTATAAGCTGGATTAGCCCTAAAGCTTAATTTAAAGTAAAGCAAGATTATTTAACTAGAATAAGGATGTAAATAATTTCATTTGTTTATCACGTATTTGTTTATCATTTTTTTATCAAAAGTTCATGGACTATGTTTCCATTCAATTCAAATAAAGACAGGGCCTGCTGCATGCTGTCCAATTCTAACCCTGATGGAATAGCTGATTTTAATAGGGTTCCTTTATCTATCATTCAGAACTAGAAGGTTCAATTCCACAGATTGCCTGCTGATATTCAACATTTCAATATACCAGTTTTTTTATGATATCAAATTGCTGCCTCGCATTCTTAAATTCACAGATCTAATATGGTAAAATTCTGAGGTAAATTCAGATTTTAAGAATGAATCTATGGAGAATGTAACTTCATATGATATAAATGAGAACATGGTAACTGATTAAGGACTGAAATAGACAACCGTATATCCCCAAACCTGAGATTGCGCAAACCCCACCAAAAGCAGTAAAAGAATTTCCGCGGAAAATAAGTTGATTCGACCACTCCAGAATCAAGAGCATCAATAAATATACCAAAGTTGAAGACCGATGAGTTTTGAATTTGATCAGGATGGATAAAAGGGCATGATTCAGTCAGGAATGTGTGGTTTTCCCGGCGATGATCTCCACAATACCAATACATAGAATCACACCGTCCTTGGTCTTCACACACTTCACGCCAGCATGAATCTTCTCGTTCGATTGAGAACAAGTACCAAAAGGCTCCGATTATCTGGCATATCAAATCTTTCTTTATCAAAAACCCACTGTAATACACCCGAGGAATGTTAAAGATTGTGAAGTATCAGGTTCAACTTACATGACTGGCTAGCATGTAGAGAAAGAGGTTGAAAACAGCTCCCGCCCATGCTGTTTCAGTAAGTATGCCAGAAGTGCTAGTTATTTCTTTGAACAATGGATAGATTCGAACAAGTCTTGGTATGTATTGGGAGAAAATTACGAGCTCAAGCAAGTTCTTTGCAGCCAATGAAACCGGGCCAGCAACTGATGGAAGGATGATTGTAACCACTGCCTGAGCAGAACAAGCATAGTATGTCAAATTGCTTGGGCTTACTCCAGTTGAGCAGTGACTGATATTTTGCAAGAAAGAAAAAATCATGTATACGAGTTTCAATTAGAAATAGTAAATAATTTGCTCTTGATTGGTTCAACCCCCCATATTTTTGTCTTCTACATGCATAAATATTTCATATTTGAGTTAAAATTAAGTTTTTCCAGTGATAATAATCAAGAATCATGATACAGCAAGTTCAATCAAAATCTATATATATGCCATATTAGAATGTGAGGATAGGGGCATCAGATGGCATAAAATCGTTTAAATGAACCGTTTATCATAGAAGTTTTGGGAAGACAATACACATAAAGCCTACAATTTAAAGCATCCTCTCCCCCTGGCAAGTATAAGTTACTGGTTGGATTAAAACTTTTCAGAAGTTCTCGTCATTCCCGCCACTATATCAAGGCCAAAGTCAAGAATGGTTCTTAATGCAAATTAACAAGAGCATACCTGAGGAAGTGGAAGAATTGCTAGAATATCAACGATAAAGTAAGAGGTAAAGTATTTTTTGGCAATAACTTTAGGATCCTCAACCAACTCGCCCCTCCCAAAAACACGAGAAGAAGGGGCTATAAACCCGGTGCGGAATTGAAAGACTATGCGAAGTATGTATACGACATCAATGAATGTACGAAGAACACAAGCAGCAGCTTCCATCTTATGGTCCAGATCAAGGCATTTGTCTTTTTCAGTGCCATTAACCCATGGAATGTAAAAGAATAAGGGGTCTATAGCCACTGCAAGCACACAAACAAGCATGAATATTTTGTTCCATTTCTGGAGAAATGAACCTTGTGGATCAAGAATCTTCTTTTTTGGTCCTTGTTCTTTCACTGACCGAGCACCCCTAGGATAGAATCTCGATGGTTTCTTTAGGCTTCTAATCCTCTCTGAACCCATCTCCCACCCTCTTCGGATATTATCCCAAACTGCATTGAAAGTCGGTTTGGCTTTTCTTGCATAAAATCCATCTTCAATAGAGTATCGCTGCTCTGAACTGAAGGATTTCTCTGAGCTCCAATCCTGAAACCTGGATAAGAAAGTAGAAAAGCGCAAGTTACATCAACCAAGCAAGCCATCAAGATATGAGAAACTCAACCCAGTGAACACCAATCTCTTATCGAACAATCCATTACATTGAACTAAACAACATGGGGTTCAAGAAAAGGTTAAAAGTCGTGCAATTTACAGACTGGAATTGATTCCAACCACCCTGAATATTGAATATTTGATTTGTAATCTGTTCAAACATGACAACCCAGTAGCAGAAATATTTTTCTAGAGAAACCCGACATCTTTCACTAGATATGGGAGGGAAATCCTGTAATTCACACACTTGACTGTGATTTCAACCACCCAACATGCTCAACAAGAATCAAAACAAATCAACCCTTTCAAGTCATTTGATAAACCATTCACAAAGTACAAGGATCAACAAAATTCAATCTACTTTTGGTTTGTTCAGCGTTTCGTGTGTAGGATTAAAAATAAAAAGTAAAAAATAGGTGACGAACCTGACAAATTTATCTCCTTTGAGATTCATAACTCTGACCAACTATAATTGACTTACTCTGCTTCCAAAAACAATCCTGAAAATAAATAATTAAATAAATAAACTCAATTCGGTGTCTAAAGAATCCAAGAGGGTAATATTTTCTTAGGACCCAATAACGATCATATGCAAATCATCTTTTCCAAAACGAAAAAATAAAACTCACCAAAGCAAAGGCGGTTTAATTCATATGATCTTGTACAAGTTTTTTTTCTGTTTCTTGATCAATATATATTCGAATTAAACGAAAAGATAAGGATGCGTGTAAGACTGTAAGGAAAAGACACCACCAGGCAATTTCCTTTGTTTTACGGAGCATATATTGAGTTGCTCTATTATTTAAGAAGAAAAGAGAGTTCGTAGACAAATTTCATTCTAAGAGGAGGAGAAAGCTCGTCGAGAGACTCACTCCAATGGCTGGCATTCACGGTTTGCGCTTTCAGAGAGACGATACAGAGAAAAGAGAGGGAAAAAAAACAGATGAAAGCAAATACTAAAAAAGGGTACGCCCGGGTCAAAGTCACAAGTCAGGCCCAAGTGGAGGCCTTAGAAAATTATAAAATAAACCAAAATAGATCAAAATACTGTAGCTTGTGAGATAAAATACCATGGATTGTAATAGAGTGTTTTTGGGTTGGGTTGGTTTTCGGGTCGGTCAGTTCATGGTTTATTTATTTTTTTATACTTACGTGCATAGTGAAATAATATTTTTGTCCCTCAAAAAAATAAAAAACGGGTGTAACCGGGAGGGGCTCCATGGCATTTCATATTTTTTGAAAATGGCTACATACTAATCTACTCCCTAATAAGATAAAAAAAAACAATTATGGACGAGAGGGGTGCCATTGGATTTTCTCATTTTTTGAAAATGACTAAATATTAATCTACCCCTGATAAGATAAAATTGAAGATTTGTCTGTAGAGGTGTTCCGGTAATTGACCATATTTTTTTATTATTATCTTTCGGATACTATGCGTGCGTGAGCCACACGCATGCGACAATAATCGGCCTCACGCCTGCTTCGAGCGAAGCGTGTAGCAGTGGACGGTGTCATAAAATGCTCATCCAGCGTCTCACCCGACGTGCCACCGTTTCATCTTCCGCATGGTGTGATGTATCGTGTCCAATAATGGGCGGTTGAAGGATGTTTTTCCCCTTTCTCTCTCCTACATGCTAAAGTACAAGACAAACCCCCAGTTTTATGGTTATTTCATTTCGGTCCCTTAACTTTTAATTGTTTTGCATAGTCCTGATTTTTGTTATATAATTTTTGATTTGTTTCAATTGAGTCCTTCGATTGAAATTGATTATAAATTTAGATTTCAATTCGGTTCTCATTTTATTAATTTCTGAATTGGTTTTAAATCCCTTAATATAATTGGTACAGAGGTTTTGATTGTCAATTGTTTTCTTTGATTGAAATTGATAATATATTTGGTTTTCATTTTGGCCCTTATACTTTTAATTTTTTATTTTAACTCCTTTATTTTTTTTCTATTTCTAAAATATTCCTTATTTTTGTCCATGTTTTCATATGTGTGTTCTTAGCTTAAGTTTTTTTAATTTTTATTGCTTTTTTATTTATTGAGGTGATATTTTTTAAAAAGATTTAGTTCTTAAATTTTAATATGTGTTTGTGATAATTTGAAAATTGATATTTTTGTTTTTTTTCCTCTTTGTTCTTTCTTTTATTAGTTTTTATTATTAATTTCAAGTCAAGTGATTTTTTCTCGTCTAATAATTGTTTTTGTTTGCTCTTTTATTAAAGTTTTTAGACTTTTTTTATTTTTTTGATTTAATTTTTTTTCATTATTAACACAATAACAGTAATAATTTTAGTTTTTGTTCTTACTTACTCTTTTGTTAATTTTTTGAGTTTTTTTTCTTGGGGTAATTTAATAATTTTATTGTTTTGACAGTAATAATAGTGATAATTTTAGATGTTAAGATTTCAATGTTGTTGTTGTTATAATATAGTGTGTTGATTTGTTTCATTATATAATTTTTTCTTTGAAAAATTTTGTTCTTAAATTTTAGTTTATGTTTATGATTATTTGAAAATTTATATTTTTTTTGTTGTTATTTCATGTAGTTTTTTTATTAGTTTTTTTATTTTCACGTCAAATGATTTTTTTTTTAGCTAATAATTTTTATTTTTATTTTATTTTTTTGTTTGTTTTTTTGTTAAACTTTTTACCCTTTTTTTATTCTTTGATTTAATGGTGATAGTAATAATATTTTTAGATATTTTTCAATGTTGTTGTTGTTATAATAAAGTATGTTAATGTATTTTATTATATCAAACTTTGTATATATAAATATTATATTTTATTTTTGAACTAGAAAAACCTAATAACTATTTTAATTCCAGCAACAATTTAACTAGTTGTTTTCGAAAAGTAAATTGATGACTTTTCTTTTGAAAGCCTGCGGGCCCATTATTATTCTTCTTTGAAAAATACAGACGACAGATTGGATATTTTCTTCCTCCTCATACTTGGATGGTTCTTACTTAGTCTATATTTGTATTTTTATATCACCACACCACACCAGTCCAAAAACAATAAAAATCAAACACAATCATAGTATATCAACCCCGAGGGGTGTGGTTTACTTGTAGGCCAAGGGTTTATTCTCTAGAAATCACCAGTTTTACAGAGAATAAAATAATATATATATATATATATATATATATCATATGAATTGAATTAAATACAATTTCTTAAAATTAATGAGTTGCATTTGGTTACAAAGATGTAGTTGCTAAAGAGATATCCATCAACAATTTCGTTTTCAGGCAAGTGGCACTTCCTGTTACATAGAATGCATCAAAGTGGGAAAGACATCACCTTCGTGTTGCAATTTAATTACAGCGTTATGATCTGATGTGTTGCGTCGTATGCCATTGTATCTGTAAAGATTCCACATGAAACCCCACTAATCAGTGCACTATCACTAACATCTCATGGATTAAAAGAAGGAAGGTTACATCCTTAACCTCTCCTACCATCTGAGGAGGTCCGCCTGGAAATCATATGGTCGGAATGGGAATAGCTTCCCGGAGTGGGTTAGTGTAACAAATAAAAAGTAAAAAATGATAATACTGGTGGAGCTCACTGGTTGACTCAAAGTATTGTATTTTACGAGGGCAGGCGGGTTGACTCTGCATGGGATGTATTTTTATGGTCTTCTCTGCACTAATAATCTTCATCTGGTGTGAACGTTGAACTCCTTATTCATTGTATCCAATTAAGGCGTCTCCTCGTTGTTTGACAAAATTAAATGCGATTGCCATTTTCCTTGGTGGGGTCCAGGCTCCATTCAACGTTAGCGCGTTCATGTCACCCATCAGATGGATTTACGAGCACGGAGCTACAACCCCACTTGCCAAAGACCGCGTCAATTTTTTCCGCACCACAAACTAGCTGCCTGGTTAGAATTTATGAATGCTCCCTGAAGAAAAACCTCCACCGCCCCAAACCTATTATGATATAGTTTGATTTTAAAAGTATTTTTTTTGTTTAAAAATATATTAAAATCTTGTTTTTAAAATTTTAAAAAAAATATTTTTGATATCAGCACATGAAAATGATAAAAAAACACTAAAAAATTTAATTTAAATTAAAAATAAAAATATATTTTTTATTTTTCAAAAAACATTTTTGAAATATAGTATCAAAATTTGATACTCTTAAAAACAATTTAGTACATAAAAAATACAGCAAAAAACAAGAAAAACTTATATTTGATTCGATAACACAATTGGATCTAATAAGACCAGCAGTCTAATAGTCTTATATAAACTATAGGCAACAATAGTAACCCAACAATAGATATATATCCGACCTTTTCTACCGGTGCACGAGCCATATATCTAGGAAGAAGATGCCAAGCCGAAGCCGAAGCCGAAGCCAAAGCCATCATGGAATGGTCTTTTTGGTTTGCTGGAATAAAAAACACGCCGTCCAAAAACAAAACTTGCGTCAACCTCTATAAAATAGTTTTTACGACCGATTTTGCCTGGGGATTTTTTATCTATAAATAGAAAATTAATTGATTTTATATATATTATATTTTATTATTTTAATATTTAATCAATAAAATTATAATTGATAAAATCTGTTAGAAATGAGTTTTTTCCCATAAAAAAATAATTGAATGTTGTTACTATCAAAACTCTTTTGATAAAATCTGTTACAAATGATTTTTTTTCTATGTAGAAAACTGATTGTAAAATTTATTGCTCCTATTATTATATTAAAAATATTTTAGAATAATAATAAATAGGTTATTGATATATATATATATATATATATATATATTAAGGTGTTGATATTAAATAAATATCAAAATATATAATTAGTCTCATATATTGATAAGAAAAAAATATTACAAATAATCATTATCATTATCATTATCATTATTTTGAATGTCTTATCTATAATAAAAAAAAAAATTAAGACCTAACAATATTAACAAAAAAGAAACTAAAAAACTAAATAAATGACAAAATTAAAAAAAATATTATTAGATTTTAAAAAATTATTTGAACGAAAGAATAAAAAAAAAGAAAAAAATAGAAAATATCATTTTTGAAATGACCACGAACAATAATTAAAATGTAAACATTAAAAAAATAACCTTAATAACAGTGGAAATAATAAAAATTAGTGAAACCATAATTATTGTTAGAGAAAAAAATTCCATAATTTTTTTTTACTTTCATATTATTATATTAAAAGTATTTTAGAACAATGATATTAATTTTTTTTTCAAAAAAACTTAGGTCATTTATATATATTAAGGCTCTAATATTAAATAAATATCAAAATATATAATTAGTATGATATATTTAAAAGAAAATAAAACTTACAAATAATAATTATTATTATTTTGAATGTTTTATCTGTAATAATTAGAAAATTCAATATCTAACAATATTAACAAAAAATAAATATTATTATATTTAAAGAAATTACGTAACTAGAAGAATAAAAAAAGAGAGAAAATAACAAACATTATTTTTAATATGAATACCAATACAAATTAAACTTAATCATTAAAAAAATCTTAATAACAGTGGAATTAAAAAAAATTGGAAACAAAAACTAAGAGCATGTACATATAAACATGGACAAAAATAAGAATTATGTAAGAAATATATATAAAAAAAAGAGGGTTTTTTTTCAAATAGTAATGAAAAGTGAAAACCACAGTTGAAATAACTGTTAATTACTGTTTGAAATTGCGATCTTCTTTAGCCATTCTATAAAATAATAGTTGTGGTGCCCGTAAGCTGACCTGAACACCCCTGTTATAAAAGAAAAAATTATAAGTGAAAAAAACAGAAAAAATTATAAGTGGAAAAAAGAAACAGAAAAAAAATGTCAAAAAAAAGTGATTACGGGGATTATTCATGGCGTGCGTATGCTGTCCTGGACACTCCGGTTATCAAAAAACAATGTATACGTGGGGGGGAAAACAGGAAAAGAAATGTAAAAAAAAATATGGGTCCGGAGAAAAAAAAAGAGAGCATATGTGGGAAAAAAATTGTGGTGCCCGTAAGCTAGCCGGAACACTCCAGTTATAAAAAAAAAAAAAAACCAAAAAAATGTATAATTGAAAAAAAAAACAGGAAGAATTTTTTTAAAAAAAAAATGGGTCTAGATATTAATCGTGGTGCACGTAAGCTAGCCCAGACACCTCGTTAGAAAAAAAACAGAAGCCCGGTTTATAAAAAAAGAAATCACTTTTTCAAACAGTAATGAGAAAAAAATTATGATGCGCATAAACTTACCCGAACACCCCGGTCATTCAGGAAAAAAAAAGAAGCCTAGTTAATAAAAAAAGAAATCACGTTTCAAACAGTAATGAGAAAAAAAATTGTGGTGCACGTAAACTGACCCGGACACCCCGGTCATGAAAAAAACAAAAAAAAATGTATAAGTGGAAAAAAGAAGTAGGGAAAAAAATGTTAAAAAAAATGTGGATTCGAAGATTAGTCATGGTGCACGTAAGCTGCTACGGATACCCCGGTTAAAAGAAGAAGAAAAAAGCTAACCTGGACACCCCGGTTAAAAAAAAAATGAAAAAAAGGTCCCCGTTTATTAAAAAAACAAAAAAAAAGCCCGGTTATTAAAAATAAAAAAAACGTAAGGGGAAAGCACCTTTTTAAACAGTAATGAGGGGAAAAATCATGGTATGCGTAAACTAACCCGGACACCCCGGTAAATGAAAAAAAAGTGGAAAAGAAAGGGAAAAAAAAAGTGTATCTGAAGATTAGTCATGGTGCACATAAGCTGCCACTTATACCCCAGTTTAAAAAAAAACAAATAAAAATTTTGGTTTAAAAAAACAGAAAACACATTTGCAAACAATACGAACAGTGAAAATTGCTGTTAGAAAAAAAAAAGGTAGCCCGGTTATAAAAAAAAAGTTCAAGGGGAAAATACCTTTTTAAACAACAAAGTGAAAAAATCGTTGTGCGCATAAACTAACCTGGACACCCTGGTCATGAGAAAAAAAATGTATAATTGGAAAAAAAAAACAGGAAAAAAAATGTAAAAAAAAATGAATCTGAATATCAGTCGTGATTCATGTAAACTGCCACAGATACCCCTGTTTAAAAAAACAAAAAAGAAGCTTGTAAAAAAAAAAAACCAACCACAGCAGATCACGCACTCCAGTCCACAGTGGAACTGAGCGTGCATGAACAGTCCCTGAACAGGAAATCACCGATCTCCTTTGGCTCTTTTACTAATTACTAATACTAATTAATTAATCTTCCAAGAGTTGAACTTTGCTGGTAAATAAAATATAGCAGTTAAGAAGAAGATTTTCTTGAATTTAACTCACCATGTTAGCCTAGTGTTAGGAGCACTGAACCTTGTCCACGATCTTATCTGTTTTTGGATGTGATTCACCCTGGTACATGCAAGCATCTCATGTTTTACTTCAACCCTGCAGGCCTCTGATTGGGGTCAATCATGCAGGGCATGAGCAGACATGCAATGTCCCTGGAAGTGAGTTTGAGCTGGAATATGACCTCTCCCACCATAAAGGCCTTGAACTTTGCTGAACCTCCAGACTTTGGTGCCGGAAACTTCCAGGCTTTGGAGGTTTAAGAAATATAAGATAATTCAAACATTTGTCATGTTAATTGTTGATACCAGAGGGTGCCATTTTCTAGGTACTATTGGGCTGTCGTAGAGTTCTTTGTCGTAAGCTGATGTAGTGGAATATAACCTTCTCAGGAGAGTTTGTGGTTTAGATCATTTAGTTTGTTGTTAAGCCATGGGACTTTTCCAGTCTGCATGTTCTTTTGTACTCTAGTATAAGCCAGTTATATTTTGTTTGTTTCAAGTCCCAATGTACCAGTCTCGTTGTTCCATGGGCAGGAAAATAGCCAGTTCCTACGTACAGAGAGCTTGAGAAAATGCATATGGACATGGCATTGCAGAAGGAATTACAGGTATCCAGTTCTTGCATTTACTTCACTGTATTAGACTTTGTATATAAATCTCAAAATTGAATCTTCCATTTAACGATCAGAAAAAAGGACGAAAGCGCAAGGTGGCAGGCTGTCTATTTTTTGAACTCACAAACATTCCTAGTATGTAGACTGTACCCTTCAGCTGGAACCTTTGTTTTGTACAAATAAATTGAATTTCAATTAACGCAACGCGAATTTTTTACTTTTGAGCAGCCAGCACATCGCTCAGAACCTTTCTTCTTTGCATTGCAAGTTTCATTTACAATTACAATTGAATGCATGTAGAAACAGTATATTAAACATCCAGTCCATGATAAACATGAATGTGGATAAACAGTGGTAAACAGTGATTGACCGATCTATTTTAATTTTTTTCTAATTTGTTAAAATACTCAAATGACTTCACCCAACCAATTAATTACAAACATAAAACCAATTAAATAACACAAATTAACCTATGAGTTAAGTTATTTGACACCAGGAGCAACAAGATCTTTTTAGGCTTTGTTTGAAAACATGGTTGAAATCAACTTTCTCAAAAAATTTGATTTTTTTTACTTAAAATTAGTATTTTGAATTTTTATTATTATTTTAATATACTAATATTAAAAAAAATATAAAAAATATATTATCTTATTTAGCAAAAAAATAATAAAAGCAAACGTTGTTACTCTCAAGCACCTTTTTATTGTGCAACAATATTGAAAATAAGGCAAAGACCCTTCATTTGCCCATTAGAGTTTTTTATTCTAAGAGTAAAAAGATCATCTTACCGTGTATGTTTGATTGAAATACAAATTTGGATAGAAGTTCAAAACTTGATTATTATTATTATTATTATTTAAAAAAAAATAGCATTGTAAATCAACTAGACAACCCAAATGCAAAATACCCATCCTACCCCAATCAATTTTATAACATCGAGATTATCCCAAGACAAATACAATTTTACCCTTAAAACACATGGTAAAAAGCTTTTATCAAGGCAAAAAAAGAGAGGCAAGCATTAGTCATGTTTGTTGTTTTTAATAATTAACAACCCTTTAAAAATGTTTTTTTTAAAATAAAATATTTTTATTTTAAGTTAATTTTTTATGTTTTCATGATATGATGATGTTAAAAATAAATAAAAAATAAAATTTTAATATATTTTCAAACAAGAAAACGATTTGAAAAACAAACTCTATAACACAATCTTAACACTCCTTCCATCTTTAGTTATGGTCAAAAGTTGTAAAGTAGAGATGTTAGAGCATCGTTATTATTAGACAAACAAATGAAATTAAATCATGGGCTGGAGTTGGGTGAAGGGGGTAAGGCCGACCCAGGCCTCTATACCTGAGACAACATATGGCTTTTTTAAGTGAGACAACCTTAGGCCTTTTCGAAGTGCTTAACGATGGCTCAAAGCATTCACTGAAAACGTCATATACCTCTCTCACGTCAACATTGTTTAATCCCAATAAAATTCTCACATCCAAAGAAGAAATTCACAAGAAAAGATCAATCCAAGATTAAGGTGATTATAACACCAATTAGTTTAAATAAATGTTACAGATTATGCTCTCAAGCTTTCCATTTAAGAGTTCAATTTAAACAACAGAAGGTAGAAGAGTGTAAGTTGCAATTTGCCTTCTTTATATCTGAGCTGAGAATTACAACTACTATTAACACTACTCTCTTCTATTGGCATATTAAAACCATCATACTACATTACTGGAACATTTTAAATTTGTTCAAACTTGTTAATAATGACAAACTAAATCCTAAAAAAATATATGACAAACACTTAATTTTATTCATCTAATTTCTCTCTCCTCCGATAATCTGAAAGAGAACAAGGATGGGCCTAACCTCACACTAGGACCTCTCTTCATCTGACTGGGATGATGGCCCTGGGACAGAGTCGACAAAAAACTCCTCCACTGTTGCAGGATAAATCTATCAGCATGGCTTGTCAAAAACAGAGAGGTAAACAGACACTTTCAAATGAGGGAAATAAAAAGGAATGATTTCGAGATCTTGAAGTGATTTCTCGTAAGTGATGCATCGCCCAACTAATTAAAACTATCCCTTTTTTTTTCTTGAGAATTGATAATGATATATCACTAGCGCACCAGTCGTGACAAAATTAAGGCCAGTCTTAAGCAAAACAGTCTCATTCAACGGTAGAGAGAGGTTAAAAAATAATCATTATTTTTAAATGTGTAAGGTGGAGTTTCCTAAGAATCTATCCAATCTTCTAATCATTTTGCTTGCACATAGAGGCATCTAGAAAAGATTAATGATTTTCTAAGCGACCACCATCGAACAGTCAAAGAAGAGAATCAAGAAAAAATCAGTCAACAGAAAATAATATAAAAGATGCAATGCCCTTTACCTATGTCCTCATTCTCTGGAGAATCAAGCAAAATTTCTGAATCGGATGGTAGAAAGGGGGAACCGGGATAGTTTCCTAGAGCTCCTAAATCTGCAAACAGTTCCAAGGTAACATATTTAATCAAAAGACCTGAAGAAAAGAATAAGTGAAGCACTGGAGTTTCCTTAATGTTAAGATACCTTCACAATTTTCTATGATATAGCATTAAGGTAAAACATCTCCATGGACATATAATATAAAGGGTGCTTAATTTATCCTGACAAATTTATACAGTCTACAAACATTAGTCCCAAGCAAATCAGAATGATAAAATGTTTCTTCAAGGCACATAGGAAAAGGAAGAGATTGCAATTGCTGAACTTGATATTTCATTCTCCTCACAATATTTCTAGCAAGTTATGCATTTGAAAGGATTCTAAAAAAACAGTAACATAACGAAACATGAGCAATTACACATCAGACAATTTCAGAATGATCATATCTTTCTAGAGGAGCCTTTTCTAACAATATAAACTTCCGATGCTGCATGACAGTTCACTTACACTTTCATCTTTCTCAGATAAAATAAATTTCCAATGCATTTAACCATACAAATGTAGGCCAGCTAGTTTAGGATTGCGGTTTGAGTTTTATCAATCAATCAAGTATATGGACATTAATTTTTCTGACTTCAATATACCAACTTTTTTTTCATTGTGCCAGTTAAGTACTTCTATTAAATCCTCATCAATTCATTCATTATTTGATGATGTGATGGTTTGGCTTTGACCAATCAAAATCATAAAGGAGTTTTTAAGACACAAAATTCCCTCTTAAATAATATAGCAATTAAAAATAGTAATAAAAAATAAAAAATTTATCATTGATAGACTAAAAGTTCTCAATATGTTACCTTTTAAAAATAAAAATCACAACCATTTACTCATTTGATTATATTAAAAATTTTGACTTCTAAAAAAATGACTTTTACCAGTTAACACCATGAAAGGGGTTTCTCAAAGGGAAAGTTCCCTCTTAAATACTATAGCATTTAATAATGATAATAAAAAATTTAATCACTGAAAGGGGAAAGTTCCCTCCATACATTTTTGTTTAAAAAATAAAAATATTTCTAATAAGGATTAAAACACTTTACTCATTTGATTATATAGCAAATATTTCAAGACTTGTAAGAGTATCTTTTAGAAATGAACAATTTTATTATCACTAAAAAAAAATAATGAGGATTTTTAATTGTTGTTGTATTAATATTTTTATTGAAAAATTAGTTTGCGAGCTTTCCTCTTTCATTGAGTAAAAGGTTTTGATGTTTATTAGAAGGTAATTTTTTTTCTTACTGATTTGTATATTGTTTAGGAGGGAAACTTCCCTAAAACAAAACCCATTTCATGATGTTAGCTGGTAAATGTCAAACCACCACATCATCAGCTAATAGAGATACTAACAAGCATTTGATGGAAGCACTAAATTAGCACAATCCAAAAGGTTAGTGTACTCAATTGAGGAAGTTAAATTTCATGTACTTTATTGATAAAAAAACTCAAAAAATAATGACCATCATTATCCCGTTGCAAAAAGATTCAAAACTTACCTCCCAAGTTTGACAAATCAGCTGTTAGATCAGAAAGGCTGAAATTCCAATGAAATCTGGAATTTCCAACCCCACCATCTGGTCCAAGCTGCAATCCTACTGAGCTTGCCACATCAGATGTAAATGATGTACCTAATGCTGAGGTGTCTACCCCCATTCCTGCCATGTCAGATGCAGTAAATGGAAAATGGCCACTAGATGCCACTGATGTTGGGCTCACAGGCATCTCAGACAGGGATGAAATGGCACTGCTTGGATGCACTACATGAGTTGTGTCAGTTGCACTGTTTTCCATCACCATACTACAAAGAAAAAGGCAGCTGCAATTAGCTAATCTTTTTTTATTTATCTTTTTGTGAAGAAAAAACTAATAAATAATAAATAATACCAAAGCAGGGAGAACATAATTAACTGGATTTAGAATTTTCCAACATCACTGATGAACATACCATTACATAAATCACTACCACTTTCAGAGGACCAAAAAATGATCATGTGTTTGATACCAATGTGCATTCACTCGGACCAACTATTTTTAATAGTTCATGCAATGTAGCATAACCATGTGTTTGACACATTACCAAGATTATAAGTGTTCAACACGTTAGAAAAAAGCAACTATCTCAGTCAGCAGCTAGAGTGATTGTTAATTCAAAGCACATACATTCGCATGCACATGGTAAGGCATATAAACCATGTTCACATGTCTAGGTAGGTATTGTTGAAAATAAAAAGTAGACTTGCAAGATGATTGTTGTTCAATAAGTAGACAATTTAACAAAAATAAAGTGAGGATAGAAAAGTTCTCACTCATTTCCAGAATTCATCTGAATGGGATGGAAATTTCCTGGTGCAGGAACTCCATTGACCACATGACAGCTTGATACTCCACAGCCCATTGAATCAAGATGAGGTTGACCTGGAGCTGCCATAGGGGGTTGTTGCAGGACAGGGTATCCCATCGGTAGATTGTTAACTGCACTGCAAAAAAAATGTTGAATAATAGATATAATATTATAATAAAAAAAACATGCCCTATTCTTTCATCAAACCTTTTGGCACCATTAAACTTGCATTGCAGAAAATGATAAAAGAACCACATTTTCAATATCTAGGATAACTTGCAAAGAAAATACTGGAAAACATAGTTCAGTTAGAAGCCTCAAGAGATAACAATAGCAGAAAAGTCACACGAGACACTAACCCTTTACTAATATCCCACTAAAAAAACATCCTACAGGAGATAAAACTAGCCTATTGATATTAACAACAATCGGTGCATAAAAACATCCTACAAGAGAGGGGGATTTTTCAAGGAAGTTAATAAAAACATACTAAATATCAATGGTGTATGATTTCTTTACAGTAGAGATAAAACTAGCTTAGTAAACAATATAAAGTTGGAATTAAAGAATTTGAGTTTTTGAAGTTTCACTATTTCTCTTTCTCAAAAATAAAGAAATGCTTTGAGTTTTCCACAATCATTCCATTAGAGAATTAGAACTTACCAGGCATGGGATGAATCCCATTTTGTATGGGAGCCAAAGGAACTTTCGGAGCTACAGGAAACTTCATAAGATGATATTGATTCTCAAGTAAATGATTAAACAAGAGGATCTGTTTCTTCAATTTCAGCCTAATGTAATAGGCCCTGAAGAAATCAGCATTTTCTTCTTCCAGCTTCTGCCATACTGCAAAAACAAGGAATTATAAAGGAAATATTAAACTAGATTTCTAGTTTGAATGCTAAACATGAAAATCAGGTTACTGTAATATTAATCTGTTCAAAGGGAAATATCTATGATAACATGTTCCATAACACCTCTACTCATACAGCTTTTCATTTGAAAATAAATGATACAATCCATACAGGAAGAAGACTTTGAATAAGCAACAACTTGTTGATAGCAAAGACAACCTGGAAAAATGAAAGTTTCAGGAAACCCTACCAAGTGTTGTAAACCCAGGGTCTATTCTTGCCCGAGTCAAGAGGGTTTTAACAACCTCATCTCTATTCATGTACAGTTGTAGGCACCGTTCTATTAAATTTTGGACCTGCAATGCCCATATTAGATATGATCAATGGCACGACATATTAGCTAAGCTTCTCTTATGAACAGATCCTATATAAGAAAAAAAAGGAACAATAATAACAATAACAACAACTTAAACAGGATTGTGTTGTCTTACAAGTTCAATATCTTGGCGTGAAACCTTTCTGCTATCATTGCTTGATGCAGATATTGAACCAGAGTCTGCAACTGGTGGCTCTATATTCTGTTGCTCATTCTGGGAATCCTGCGAAACCTGAGTGGAGGACTGTTCTTGTGCACTCTGAAACCCGAAGGAAAGTTTTTGTCAATTTTTTTACAAACAAATTCTTTTATGTGATAGTTTTTTAAGTGCTAAAAATTACATTAGGAATGAAGGGCCACGAACAGTCCTTCCTTGTGACTTCTAAACTGAGTCCCTGAACTTGGATTCAGGAACTAGTAAGTCCACTGCTTGCCATACTATCTTCCTTTCTTTTTTTTCTAAAATTTTGAAGTAAACAAGTTTGAAAGCCTAAATTCATAATATCATATCTAACTCCAATCGACAAGGTTTATCATCAAGTCAAATGCATTCAAATCTAGCACACAGTTAAGTAGTTATAAAATCATCTTATAATCTGGAGGGGAGGGGGGGATGAGTAAAAAGCAGAGGTGGAAATGCACCAAATCATCACCAATTGACTTGGCCAAGTTGGAATATATTAGTAAAGAGGCTTGCAGTATGATGAATCGAAATCATGATCAATGCATCACTATTCAGTAGCTGCAGCCAAAGAAGGTAGCAACAGATGAAAATAAAAGGAATATGGGTGTGTGGAGAAGATAAGTTTGGGTCTCTACTGCACAAACAACACAAAGATGACCGAAGAAATGAGCAATTGAAATGGCTGGGTTTGTGTGCACTTATTGGGAAAGAGGGTGCAATAGAAAGGGGCAGGGGTGTGGTGTTTTAGAGCATATAGTAACCTTAGAAGTTTCAGTTTTTCACTATCCAAGAAGAATGACTACAAATAACGTGACTTAAAAGATAACATTTGTCATGAATAGAGCAAACAAGAAAAGGAAAAGGAGGAGGTGGAGGTGGGGATTTCTTGCATGCACACACATACACGAACCAAGACACATACATGTTTTGCAACAAACCTGTAAGGTCTTCATTCCAGCTAATTTCAAGTTGACAGCATCTCTGTGATTAGCTCACTGCGGCTAAGGTCAAAGAATTTACTAAGGTGAAAATAAGAGCCTCCACTTCTGTCAGGGTCATATATTTAGGCAATTCAGACCTGGAAATTAGAAGAAAAAAAAGATATATATATATAAGAAACCACAAGCTAAAATGTGATCTTGATTGGAATATCAATCAAGTTTTAACTGTGCAAACTGAACTAATACTTAAAATGCTTGCTTTCAGATTTTAAGTTTCCTCTCACAATCAGGACAAATAATATAATTTTGATGTTCCTTGATTCAACAATATTCAAACAGTGAGCAGGAATATTTGTCATATTCAACTATATTTGGCAAGCTGAGAGATCACCACGTCAAGAGATTTCCCAAGCGCGAGCTTTAGTTCACAATCTTTCAAATATTAACAAATTCCATAAATTCATATGCTAGTAGCTCCATTCTTTGACCCGCAAGCTGTGTTTCATAAACTAATCATTCTCATTATACAAAAACTCGGAACCCCAACACAACAACAGTACTGCATTGCACCAAAAATCTACACTGATTATCTTTTCCTTGTAAGAATCAGGATTGAGGCTTTTCTAACAACTAGCATAATGGGCAAGTATGGATTTCGATAGCTACTTTAGGAGACATGCTACCGATAAATTATTGAAGTTAAGAGGCTTTCTACAAACCCTAAACCCCAATATCCCGTTTCAACTTCAAATGCTATTCAAGGCCAACCCATTCTTCTACTGTTATTTGTAGTTTTCTTCTTCCTACTCTACATTAGCAGCTCATATGCTACCATATCATTAATCGAGCAGGAAATTCTGAAAACATCGTAGCCAACTTTTGGAGATTGGGTAAAACAATAATTTCTTTTAGACACTCCAGAATTTACACTCTGTGTCAACCGACATTTACGAGCAGGCATCAAAACAAAGAAAGTCAATCAGATCCTACTCCATTAATTAGTTTAGCATAAAAGAACTATAATAAACTGATAAAATTGCCTAAAAAATTAAAACATAATTAGGTGAAAGCACTTGAATACTTGGCAGAAATACTCCCTCGTGTATCCTAATCTAACATAGAATAGAATAACAAAAATGAAGAGAAAACGTAATCTATGAAATAAATAGAATTAATTTTGTTCAGTTCAAAATTGTAGGCTATAAACAGTAAGATCTAAAAAACAATTACCTTACACCAATATTCTGAATCTCCAAAACTCCAAAAACAGAGAAAAATTTATTTTCGACGAATTTGTAGAGCTCAGAATTCGACTAACGGAGCTCTATTTTTAAATTTACTTGCGAGAGCTACAGTAATGGACAAGTCGACAACCCCTAGCTTAATGCTAGACTGTAACTGTCAGCTCGAAAAAAAATCAAAAACTAAAGGTCACCATTTGAGCTACAAGGTCTTGACGGAGATTTTTAAATGGACAGAAGCCAGAAGTTGAGAAGGTCGGCTTATTGGAGTGATATTCCGATGGTTAGAAGCACGGATTCTGTGTCATTACATAGAGGGCTGAATGATTGAGGAGACGCTCTGCAAAGAAGCGAAGAGAGGGCAGGAAATGGGGGAAAATCTCGCCAAATTGTTTGTTTTTATGGTATCTTTTCCCTATTGTAGTTTTGAAAGTAAGCGGTGAAATGAGAAATTAATTAGTCGGTATCTATTTATCCATTTCTGACACGGCGACTCCACTGCAACGGCGAGGTTATTGAATAATGTTCCGAAGATTTTTGTTAACACGGCACTCGTAAAGGTTTTTCATTTCTTTTTTGGAGGGCGTTTCAACCAGTTTTTGCTGAAAATTTGATTTTTTTTATTTTAAATGAATATGTTTTGGTGTTTTTAGATCATTTTAATGTGTTGATGTCAAAAATAATTTTAAAAAAATAAAAAAACATTATTTTGATATATTTCGGCATAAAAATCATTTTAAAAAACTACCGCAATCACACTCCCAAACAACATATCACTTTTTTATCGACTTGGGATATTTGGGAAGCAACTTAAAAGTTATTTTTAAAAAATGAATTTTTTAATCTACATAAAAAAAATAGTGTTTTATATTATTTTAATATATTGGTGACTTTAATGTATTTCTAAGTGAAATTTTCTTTAAAAAACAATCACAATTACACTCTCAAATATTTTTTTAATTTCAATTTTATTTTGCATGTTTGATATTGTGTTTTAAAAATATTTTTTAAAAGAGATGAATTTTATTTTTATTTTTTGTTCAAGATTAAAAAAAAATGTTTTTAGATAATTTTAATGTGCTGGTGTCCAAAATTATTTTAAAAAATAAAAAATATATTTTGATATATTTCTGAACAAAAAAATATATTGTTAAAAACAGACTTTTCAAATGAAACAAGTTAAATTGGTCAACTTAAAGTTAATTTTTTTATTAAATTATGACTGGGTTCTGAATTGACCCACCAAGTCATCTAGTTTAATCAGATTATTTGGAAATAAATCACATGCTAAATTGAGCTAAATTCATAACAAATTTGAATTTAATTGATAATATATTACAATTTTTATGTTTCAAATAAAATGATAAATCACAAAATTAAAATTTAATTATACTATTTAGTTACATGTGAAAATAAATTGAATTAAACAATCTCAACTGTTTTTCTTTTAAATTAAAAATTATTTCTGTAAAAAAACCATTTCTTTTTGTTACAAAGATCCTTGTATTTATTTAAAATTACATAAAATACAGACATTTATAAAATATATATATATATATATATATATATTTAAAAAGGTTTGTTTATATATGATATGCATAAATATGGAAGTAAAAAATAATATTCCTCCTTAACAATCTCTGTTATGAGATTTCCATGGTTTAAATGCTGTAAAGGTAAAATAAAGAATTAATTTGGGTTAAAATAAAGGATTTAATTACATGCAAAGACTTGATTATAGTTCACACAGGTTAAATTAATTTTATTATGGACTTAATTGGTGAAAAAGTAAGCTTGGAAGTCTAATTTGAGCATAAGTAAGAAAACTATAATTTTTGGAGACCAAGTATAACTTTTACAAAGTTAATTTGTTGAAATCAGAAGCAAAAATAGAGGAAAATTAAAAGTTTAGGGCTAATAATGGGCTAAATCGAGGAAATTTACATCCAATGGCAATTTACGAGAGCCGCCAAACCTGAGATTTAAATGATCGAAATCATAGGTGAAATAATTAAAGAGTTAAATTGCATAAATCCAGAACCAAATGCTAAAATAAAAAAAGACCTGTTGTGGGGCTAACCAAATGTTTTTATTTTAAATTTTAAAAAAAATTCTTTTTAATATTTTGATATGGTAATATATAAAAAATAAATCTTAAAAAATAAAAAATAAATTTTTGAATATACTTTTAAATAACAAAATAATTTTAACAACAAATGCAAATAACAATAACGTTGCCTGTGATGCAAAGTTAAGTTGTTGATTGGTGTTTTCCTATCATTCATCAGGCCATGACACCATGGCTAGCATAACTATATATTATTCATTATTATAATTGACGTAGTGGGGTCCAGGACTACTGGTCTGTGGTCCGACTCTGGAGATCGAGCCGATCGTTTTGATTTTGATTGAGATTTACTAGATATTATGCTTCTTTGAATATTGGTCAGGACCACCACTGCCCGCAATTGTTCTAATGCCGACTCTTTTTTTTTTTTTTTATTGGATCCGGCAATAGCTTTTTTCAGAATTATTGGTTTCTGTTCTTGGTCAGCAGCCGTAAAGATCCACATGAAATGAAAAGATATATGCTGGTTAATTTGTAATATGTGTCCCGCGTAAATAAATTAATGATTTTCAAATGATTTAGTAGGAAATTAATCTTAAAATTTTATTGATTAATTTTAAAAACTAGTTTTTATTAAGATAACTGCACATTATAAGTAATATCTTCAAAAAATTAGTCACCTTAACAACATGTTTTATTCTATAAAAAGCTCTTACACAAAGCATTCAGTGGTTAGATGAGATAAAATCTTCTTCCCCAATTCAAATCTGATTTCTTATAGATTCAAATACATTTTTTTATATATATTTGAATATGAAAATCATATAATTCTAAATGTATAAACATTGATTTTTTATTTTTTATTTTTCATATATAGCATTGTTTCCATTCAAGTTGCGCATAAAGTATTTTCCAATGTGTGTGTATAAATGCACAAATATATTATTGAAAATAAATTAAATATTTTTGTATAATAAAATATAATTTACCAACAATATCACTATATATCTCATTAAGAGATAAAAAAAAACAAGATCTTCTATAAGTAGCGAGTTTAAGGTTATTTTTCAAATTGTTCTTCGTTCAGGAATGAATCAAAATAATATATATTTTTATTTTTTAAAAATTATTTTTAACATTAATATATTAAAATGATTTAAAAACATTAAAAATTTTAATTTAAAATATATATTTAAAAAAAAAACGATAGCATATTTATCATATGAAGTGATTGCTCCGCGGATCATGCACTTAAAATTCCTATGAAGTGATAGCATATTTATTATTGGTAGTTAGCGAATCATTTATCAATCAGAAATGAAAAAAAATATTACACGTACTGAATTTATATAGTAAATCCAAACTCTTAATTGGCCGGAAGCAACGAATTCCGACAGTAAATGTAATAATGGAGATGAAGAAAATTAAAAACAACAATCCCTATTTTTTTTTTTATTTTTTTTTTTATCTAATCTAACTATTTTCAAACATAGATACTAAATATTTCAATGTATAAAAAACACAAAAAGAAGAAAATTACTAGCACGGTCATTGGGACGGTGAATTTTACGAGACCTCCGAAACTGGCCCGTGACCGTCACGAGCCAAGCATGCACTGACACGTAATCAAATTTAAGTCTTTAAACTAACCAAAATTTTAATTCATATTTAACCATCAACTTAATTTAATAAATGAAATAAACTGAAGGCATCGTTGTTTTTGAGCGTAAAAAGGAAAAGGCCAAGACTAATTAATTAGAAGGGGACCAGTAAAACAACGACACATGCGATAGCTTTTGTTTAGTTGTACACACAAACCAATGAGAAGAGCGTGCTAATCACTAAATCCTGACGTAAGATGTTGGAGGGGCGACCTGTCACATTCCGTTGCCATGTTACACGTGTCAACAGTTGCGTGGCTGTAATGGCATTGGGACTTGGGGGGCAATATTGAGAAGGGGTTTCAAAATCCCCGCGAGTGGTTGCTATCCTTGAGCCTTGGCGCTATCTTGACTCGTAAAATTTCACTTTCAGAAGTGTTGCGGTCCGCTTGGGAATTTATGGTGGCATTTACCAAACAATAGCATATTTTGATTCCTTTTCTTACTCTCTTACTGACTCGCTTGTAAGCTATTTAATTGTCTTTGAAGTGGTTTGTTTGTATTTTTTAAAAAAATATATAAATATAAATATTTTGAAAATTTTTAAATTATTTTCATATACTGATATCAAAAATTATTTTTAAAAATAAAAATATTATTTTTATATATTTTTTAACGAATCACTTATGCGTGCTGCACAAACAATATCATTTTTTTAATAGCATTTAATATATAGTCAATTATAATAATGTCGCTCTCAAATTAACAATAAAAACCATTGCGAAATGATAGAAAAAAAACTAATGAGAAAAATATTCATTAAATTTAAACCATTTTGAAAAGAAAAGAAAAACTAAAAGCCCCTAAGTGATAAGTATTATGTTTTTTTATTCTATGATTAAATTAATAGTTTTAATGTGCAATAAAAAAATGATTTATTCAGTCACATTGCTCCCAATATTTAGTTGTGTTATTAGTTCTAGTGTTACTGATATGATTCATTTTATTATTATTATTAATAATTTAACGATAGAGATAACCAAGAAATGGACGCGCGTGATGGGAAACTTAGAGCTAAAATAAATTCAAAGATGAGCCCCCACTAAATAGAAGGATATTAAAAGATGAGTAAGATCCCGTCCTTCAATTCTACGGTTATCCCATAGTAACTACTTTTGGAACAAAAATTCATCCAAGAGAAACAGAAACGGGTTAATTGTCTGTTTGGGAGTGCGATTGTGGTAGTTTTTTAAAATGCTTTTCGTGCCGAAATACATCAAAATAATGTTTTTTTATTTTTTAAAAATTATTTTTGACATCAGCACATCAAAATAATCTGAAAACACCAAACTATATTTATTTAAAATGAAAAAAAAATTCAAATTTCAGCAAAACACCGATTGAAAACATCAACAAGCCACCGCATATTGGTGGAGATTTGACGGTAAATAATTCCTCTTCCTAACTCCGGTGCCGTTTGCTATATAAACTGACGATAATCCTCTAGCCTCGTGCCGGAGCGCCAGAAAGCACAGTACAACAAATCATCTCGACAAGAAAGTAATTACGTTGACATGACGAGGAGGATAACGACAGTACCAAGACAACGATGGTGATCATAAAGATGAAAGAAATCTTAGCAGCTATCAAAGGCCAACAATCCCATCACCCTTCACTGTTTATGCCTACCGCCGAAGGGCCTGCATAACACTGTAGTTTAAAAATGTTTTAAAAAAATTTTGAATTTGTTTTTTTTATTTTTTATTAAAAAAATTAATGTTTTTATTTTTATTTTTATATATTAATGTTAAAAATATTTTTTAAAAAATATCATATGAATATATTTTTAAATAAAATATATTCTTAAAATTAATTTCAATCCTCTTAAAGAGAAAATAAATAGTCCCCCACCACCTCCCAGCTCATCATTAGGAATTTTAACCCTAATATCTTCGTATACGTGCGAGTTTTATCACATGCATCTTTAGACTGGACTTTCTCATTGTAACAAAAACTGGAATGTGTTCTAAGGATTTGTCATAGTTGTATTCTCTCTGTTTTCCTGACAAGGCTGTACTCTCCTTTTGTTTCAAATCAGATGGATTAGATATTAAGTTTTAACGTTTTATATTGAATACTCACTGGAAATTCATTGTGATGTATGATCTACACAGCATAGATCTTGAGTTAGAATTATAATGTGTATTCCTTATAAAAATATGAGATACCGACAATTTACTTGTTTACTTGAAATCGCATAGCACACTTTACAAGGATAAAATTTTCTCATATCTAAAAAAAATTATATTGAATATTGTTTCCAATATAAATACACTCACTTTCCATAATATTAAATAAAATATAAAAGTCATGGTCATCTCGATGTGGCTTTTTCAATATGTGTGTATATATATATATAGATTATTGCGGAACAAAATTGTAAAATTACCATTTTACCTCTATGATCGAAAAATTTAACCCTCGAAACTAGGGATATTTTGAACATTTCCAACAATATAAATGGTATTTTAAATTTTTTACACAGTAAAACTACCATTTTATCCCTAGGAGCTGACAAAACAACCCAGAACAGTGGAGATGTTTTCGGTTTATCAAAATTCGTGCACAATGAAATTATGCAAATACCCCCAGAAAAGATAAAAATGAAGGCCTGTAGCTAGGACATTATGGTACTTCCCTCTCCAGTTTTTTCATGGTTATCACTGGGTCAAGAGGTGTATAGGTAATCTGGCATTTTTTAATGATTTCTTTTCGGAAACACTACAGACGCGTCGTACGGACACGACAACAGTGTTTCCCCTGCACGTGCCTTTCAAGCGGCGCGCGACTTCGTTTGGTATGTAAACTGCTCGTCAACCGCATCACATGGTGCGCCGCCATGTCCCCTGCCTCCCAGTACGGCGTGTGTTGAGTTACGTGGTCGGTGAATCGCTGGTGAACGCTTTTTAGTTTTTTCTTTCTTTTCTCTCTCCTACTGTCAAAAAATACATGTAAGTCCTTAATGTTTGTGATTGATTTATTTTAATTCTTGTTCTTTTGATTTTGGTTTTATTCCTGATTTCTTCAATGAAAATTTTGATTTTTTCAATTGTGTCTTTCAATTGAAACTCATTATATATGTTTGTTTTCATTTCAGTCCTTATTCTTTTGATTTTTGGTTCCTTTAATTTTTTTGATATGCAAGTTTTAATTTTTTTCTCCAGTTGAAATTGTCATATGTGTTACTTTTCATTTCGGTCCCTATTCTTTTAATTTTTTAACAAAAATACATTGCAATTTTTTTAAATCTCTTTATTTGTTTTGGTCCCAAGGTTTTTATTTATTTCAATTTTGTCATTCGATTGGAATTAAGTATATATTTTATTTTTTATTTTAGTCCTTTGTCTTTGAATTTTTTATTTGATATTAATTCCTTTGGTGTTTTCGGTTATTCTTGGACAATTTTTATTTTTTTTATCTGTATTTATGCATTTATGCTATTAGTTTTTATTTTTAATTTTTGTCATTTTAATTTTTATTGAGATTTTATTTTTATTTCGTTCAGCTCTGAAATTTTAATTTATATTGGTGATTATTTTAACATTAATATTTCTTTTTTTTTCTCTTTATTTTTTTGTGTTTTCTGTTATTTTTATTTGTTCTTTAGATAAGATGATTTTATGATTTCATTATTTGTGCATAATAATGAAAATTTTAGTGATTCTTTTTTTTTGAAAAAAATGTTTTGCTTTTTTATTTTTATTTTTGGGGCAATTTAATAATTTTAATTGTTTGGGCAATAATATTGATAATAATTTTAATTGTTATAATCATGATAATAACAGTAACGCAGGGATGAATTTTCAATGATGTTTTCTTCTTTTTATAGATAGAAAATTTATTACCTATTTTGTTATTTGATTATTGTAAGTGTTTTCACAATTTATATTTTATTTATTGTGTTTAATTTAAATCGGATTTTAAAGTGAACTAATTTTAATACAATGAATTCAATGATTCATATATGTGAATCTTTTTTTTTTTAATGAAGATGATAATTTTATGCTGATTATTTCGTTAAAATCTACCAAACAAATAAATTTATATCATTTAAAATTTATATATTGTATAAAAAACTTGCATTTCATAAAAAAATCTGCACATATTTATTATTTTATATAAATTTATATTATAATAAAAAAAATATTTTTGCGTTCAAAAAAAAAAGGTTCCGGCAGCGACGGCAAACACGCAATGGGAACATGTGAGGGTTCAGCGTTGAAAAAAATATATATATATATAACATCACACAAACACCGGGCAAGAACACAGGACAATGCCTCGGTGTGTTTTCTAGCAGAAATAACCGAGAGTAACATTTTAATTGTTGAATATGCCATGTACCACGCAGTGGGAACATGTGAGGGTTCAGCACTTTCTTCTTGTTTCTTGCTAGAATGATGCGTAAGTCACGAAATGTTTATTCATTTGTTTCTGGCCAGCCTCTAAAAACAAATTGCATCGCATGTACTTATGATGATGGTAGATCAGAATTATATAAATGTATTAGACTAGCCTGCAAATATATGCTTAGTATATTATACAAGATTTGTAGTTAAGAAATAATTAGCAGAGATTAATAGTTTATCATCATAAAGACATGTTAAACTAATTAATTTTTTATAAACTAAGAACATAGTGCACCAATTAAGGTTTTGTATTCTTCATCTTTATCATCTCTTATTACCTCTATCCTTATGTTAATTTGATTTTCAACTTAATTCTTATAATGTTTAAATATTTCAAGAGCTTTATCCTTGATCTTAAATAAATAGATATAGAGGGTGTTTGAGAGAGCTGTTGCTGTAGCTTTTCAAAGTGTTTTTCGTGTCGAAATACATCCAAATGATATTTTTTTTATTTTTTAAAAATCATTTTTGACATCAGCACATCAAAATAATCTAAAAACACCAAAATATATTCATTTAAAATAAAATAAAAACTCAAAAGTTGCTGCATGGCTTGAAAAAAGTCGTGCCAAACACCCTCATAACAATATCTTGTGCATTCATTTATAAGAGACCTCTAAATGTGAATTAAGTTTTTTTCAATTATTTGAAAAAAAAGTCTTGTGAATTTTGATTTTTAATAATAATTTATAGTTATTAGTGTAAAACTATAATTGACATCATCTAATCTACCATGCCACACTTTACGAAACTCAAACAATTAATTGACATTGTTGTTTTTCTCATCGATGATTACAATGATCATCACATTCATTTTAAAGATATCATCACAATGATAACTTTGTTTATATAAACATTTCACATTTAGAGAGTACAAATTCATCACTCTTAAATACAATCATGTTGAGTTTAGAAACAATAAACATGTTTATTTATAAAAAATTATCAACTCTAATGATACTGGCTTCAATTATTTGTTCTTAGCTTGTATAGTTAGGCCTTTTTTTATTTACCATGATTTGTTCAATTATCAATGTTTCACTTGTAAATTATATCGCAAACAAAAATAGTATCGTACAAATAATAATTTCACTAATTAAATTTACATGAAAGATTAGAGGGGTCACAAATGATTTTGCTTAAAACCTGATTCTAAGAAAAAATTACTAGATCGTATATATTCACCACACTAAATATTTATACAAGAACCTAACCAAGTTTGAGGTAGCCCTAATAAAACAACTTGATAAAAAAAAATTAAATTATACAGGATAAAAATAAACATTTTTGTTTATTTTAGTTCATATTAATCATATGTTATGTCAAAACATTATGCATAATTATACCAACAAGCTTGCAAGCAACATGTGTAAACTAAACAAAGATATAAACATGATTTACAGAAGTTTAGCTCATAAAATATATATCATGCAACAACTCAAGGAGATTCAAATAAATTACATGAATACAATTTTAGAAGATAAACTATAATATATATATATATATATATATATATATATTATATATCACAACCTCTAGAATTAAATAAAGAAAAAATAGAGCTATAAGCAACCCAAAAAGTTATAAATTAAAACATATAGTATTGAAATAAATCTATATAATTGATATTTTTCCCCCACATGATAAGCTAAACAAAGTCTACTATATATAAAAATAAAGCCTTGAGATTGTATATCAAAAATTGTAAATATATTAGACTAGTGTGCAAATATGCCTAGTTTATTATAACAAGATTGTAGTTAAAAAATAATAATTAGCATGAGTTGGTAGTTTATATTCACAAAAACATTATAAACAAAATATGTTTTAGGAAATACTAAAATTTATATATGTTTAAATCTATAAACTTGAGATAAGTTTTTTTAAATCCATGTTTAAATTAAAACAATACTGATATGTACTTGTCGAAACACTTTAAAATAATGATTTTTATTGTTACTGGCAATCATAAATATTTTGTCTTTTAAGACTTTATTGCTCCTTATTTTAGCAATTATGATGCATGCAACATGCATCCCAATGACTCGATTTTAGGCCAACCATGGGCAGGAGCACCGCTTGTCGTGCCGATCGTCGCCGACCCAGGAGGGGTAGCGTGGGGCAACGGCCTTGCTCTTGCAAGGTTCGAGTCGGGGCGCACCCTAGTGATGCGAGTCACTCCTGCCCTGTAAGAGCCTGGGACAGCCGGAGTTTTCCTCGTTCCCTGGGTCCACAAAATGCGCTTTCCGGATAGAGTGGTTTCTCCTCATATTAAAAAAAAATATATGCATCCCAAGATTTCAGCACCATATTAGTTAAACTAAATCAATGTCTTTAAGCTAAAAAAATATAAAACTCATATATTTTTCAACAATATAAACCTAAGCTATAGATCTAGAAAAAAACCAAAGCATAAATGAGAATAAAATATTAAAATATAAGACAAGGAGCAGTCTGTAAAAATCTAATAAAACCTTTAATTAAATTTTATTATTTATTTTTTATAATGAATTTTAAAAGCTAAAATGTTAAAAATAGCTCACATAAATATCAATATTTAATTATTTATGATAAATAATTAAATAAAAAAACGAAAATTATTGGATATTAATCTCTTTCATCCACAATCTATTTAATTAAAAAATTTCTACGAAGACAACAAAAAATTCCACCAAGTGTAAGCAAAGGCCAGGAACTGTGCGCCACGCACACCACATGCTGGTGACGAACCGTCAATTTCGCAGGCTCATATCTTTTCAGGTCGTGTGCGTGTCATGAGCCCCTCCTAAGCTTTTTATAGCACCCTTTTGTTGCTCTGAAGAGTCCTAAATAACCCAGTGGAACAAATATCAACAGCGTCTGGCCCACGGCAGTCAAGGCATGCATACTCTTCTCTTGTCCAAGGCAAAATTGAATCTCTAATCATGTGTGTCCACGGCTTCCTCCTTGGTAGGTAACAACTTAAAATACTTTTTTTTTTTGTTGGATCGAGGAAAATCCAGTATTTTGAAAAGTGTATTTTATAGGTATAGATCAATGAGTAAAACTTTGATTATATTTTATTTTTACAAGAAATACATAATTTAATTTAAACTCAAGACTTATTGTACAGATCGCAATCCTTCTGCTATCTTGTCATGAACCTTAGGAACAACTTAAAAGACCTTATTTTGTCGAACCCATATCTGCAAGGGCCAAAACACAGGGCCCAATGCTCGAATAAACCTGTTCTGAGAATTATTGAGAGGACCACTTCATATCACCTTCACCCATCAACTCTCTTCTCTAACAGATTTGTCTCCATCTACAGGAATGGCCGCGTAAGAGCCACCAGACACTTGTGTCCAACAAGGGACAGCATTTGAAGTTATTCTCGCCACTTGCAATTTCAATCCCGACCCATCATTTGGGCCGACGTGACTTGAACATTTGTGAAAAGGTGAAGTTAAAGTATATCAAGTAGTCAAATATTCAAACACCAGTAGACTCTCGTGATCATGTCCTTCAAATGAACCGTTTAGTTATCAAGTAAATGAACCCTAGACCTGACGTCAACTAACCAGTTCAGTCGGGCCATAATGAAGTTTGACCAGATGATTTTCAACGAGTGGACCTTTTTATATGTGATGTGGCTTGGTCCAGCCTAGTTCTCTCTGGACCCCATGAACTCATGTACCGGAACCACAAGAGACCGAATCCGCCCAAAGAAGAAGAAGTTCTGGGTTCCAAGTCTAAACTTAAAGCCCGGACTGAAAGACCCCTGCTCAGTCCACGATTAATAGAAGATTAGAATCGAAGGCCGCACCTAGTTAAATTTGATTTTTTTACTTTTAATTAAAAATTGGTGTTTTTTTTTATCATTTTAATATACTGATATAAAAAATATTAAAAAAAATAAATTATTTTAATATATTTTTAAATAAAAAAACACTTTTAAAAATAATTTTAACCATACTTCTAAATAGTCATTAAAGAGTAGTGGGTGGTTGGAGAAACCTAACCCTATATATTTCAGGCATAGAATTGAGAGGGTTTTTCTCTTTCTTGCTTGAAAGAAGAATTCTCATGCCGTTTTTTTTTATTTAGAACAAAATTGAGGATCACGATCTTGTTTTTTCTAAAGAAAGGTAGTTGAAATGGTTTAAAGGGTTGTGAGTCACTTTCTTGGCATGGCTAGCCACTTTCTTGCAATGAAATAATCATGAATAATATTTTATCAGTATGTTTTAAGGATGCCAAGTCTTTGGTAACCAAGCAAACCATCGAAAGTTTGGATCGCCTCCCTTCATTTGAACCAATATGGCCAAACAACTGCACTCCCTCCTCTCTTCTTGCTTACTTCTTGGCACTTTATCCATAGTTCTAGTCCATATACCAGCTCCAGTTCATTCGATAACATTGAAATCAGATATTGAAGTTCTTCAGGCGCTGAAGCAGGCCATCGATCCCGTCTCAATTGTGAGGAATTCCTATCTCCATAGCTGGGATTTTGAGTTCGATCCATGTGAGGCTGCAGGGGTGTTTCAAGGGATCCTGTGCACATTCCCTACAGACAAATCAGCCAACCGAATTATGGCAATTGATCTTGATCCTGCTGGATATGATGGCTTCCTAACACCATTGATAGGAAACCTGACAGAGCTTACCTCCCTTAGCACAAGCAAAAACAACTTTCGAGGGCCTATACCAGAAACCATAGCCAACCTTCAGAGGCTCACCAGACTTTCATTGCCTCAGAATCTCTTT
Organism: Salix arbutifolia; assembly: GCA_025169955.1. NCBI lineage: Eukaryota > Viridiplantae > Streptophyta > Magnoliopsida > Malpighiales > Salicaceae > Salix > Salix arbutifolia. Next base: position 12,493,808 of record CM045903.1, read on the forward strand.
TCTGGGAGAATCCCTCAAGGAATCATTGATCTCAAGCATCTTGAAATCTTAGACCTGTCACAGAACCATCTCTCTAGCAAAATTCCTGCCGATATCACAGCTTTGAGAAGCCTGGTGCAGTTGATCCTGTCAAACAATGCGTTGTCGGGCAAAATTCCAGACCTCTCCGGATTGTGGCAGCTGAACACATTGGATCTTAGTAGCAACAATCTAGATGGAAATGTGCCCATTCTTCCAATAAACCTGAGAAAATTGTCGCTGAGCCATAATGTACTTTCAGGACACATTTCACCTGTGAGCGTCCTCCAACGCCTCACAGCACTAGATTTGAGTGATAACAGGCTTTCAGGTCTCGTTCGCCAAGAGGTTCTCACTTTGCCTCTGGTGGTGCGCATTAACATCTCGAACAATCAATTCACAGAAATGGAGGCAATACCATACCCCAGGGAAGATTTACAGCTTCGTGTGCTGGACGCCCACGCTAACCGGTTGCGAGGCCGGCTGCCCATCAGTCTGGTCAATATAGCAAATTTATCATCAATCGATCTATCCCATAACCAGTTCTCTGGACGAATCCCATCAGAATATGGAGCCAAACTGGGGGGTTCATGGAAAAGCTTGTTCTTAGAAGACAATTTTCTGATAGGAAATCTTCCACCACAGTTTGTCGACGGGACAGTGGCAGTCAGAGCCAACCTCGCCCACAATTGCTTAAGGTGCCCACCAAACATTCGGTTTTGCAGAGGAGGGCAAAGGGCAAACTCAGATTGTGTTGGGCTGCAAGATCACAGCACTTGAGAAATTACTGTGAATTCACAACGGATCATAATAAAAACTCCATATCTCGAGAGCTTATAATAAAGTCCAGTGAGGCAAGCTTCCACCTCCTAATCAAGGGTGGGATGCGAGTTTAATTTTCGTCCAAAATATAGTTAAGTGGTTCCTGCGCAGGGGAATGTGTAATAATCTGTACTCTTCATTAATGCATTTCCAGTGTTGAACAAATTTCACGATAATTAATTATCTGTAATGTTGCAACTTACATTATGCTTGTGGTTTTTTCTCTGGATAACCTCTCTTTATGCAATAACCTGCAAATTCATTATTCTATAAAAAAATATTACGCGGTAGATGCTGGATTTTTTAATAAATATGAAGTTTTAGGTCTATATAAAAAATGAAAAATATTACTTATTAGATTTTTTTTACATGGATGACAACTAAAAAGGTAAAAATATATCCAATCATGCATGATAATCAATACGTAATGTGATTAACAATGTTAAATGCTCTTTTTTGAAAATATATTAAAATATTTTTTTATTTTTAAAATTTATTTTTGATATTAAAATATCAAAATGATCCAAAAATACATACAAAAAATTAAAATTATAAAAAACTCAAAATTTCATAAGATGGTAATTACACTACTACCCCTAAATACTTATTTAATCAAACTAGTAGCAACTAAAAGTGACTATTGTAAATCTTTTTTTTTTTCAAACTATAATTACAAAAGCTATCACAATGCCAAATATATGTTATTGTGGAAAATGCTTTTTAATTAAAAATATATCAAATAAATGTTTTTTCATATATATTTTTTAATTTTTAATACCAACACATTTAAACAATTGAAAAACACATACAAAATATTGATTTGATATTTTTAAAGCAAAAACTAATTTAAAAAAATACTTTGAAAAATTGGTTAAAATGTATTTTCAAATACAAGTTTAGTGTCTGTTTTATATTTTGATACATAATATTTTTTAAAGGTATTTTTTACTTGAAAAATACATTCAAATAATTATTTTTGTTAGACTTTTTTTATTTTTAACATCAACGATTAAAATTAAAAACACTTAAAAAACCAATTTAATATTTTTTAAAACAAACATACATTTAAAAAACACCAAAAATCAAAGCAAGCACACTTCTGAGTTATTTATAATACCAGATGGACTCATTAATTATTTTAATAAACAACAGGAACTAAGTTATAATCGACAACACAATAAAATATCCCACGGACTTATCTTCCAAAAACAAAAACAAAAACAAAAACAAAAACAAAAACAAAAACGGTGCGTTTAAATCACAGTGGTATTTTCCATCCGCTTAACCTAAAACCCTCCACTCCTCGACGGCCTCTCTTTGAAAACCATAAAAACCTTAAACCCTAGTTCATTCACAAACAAAAAAAACTATACTCTATTTATCCGGCACCCAAAACCGGAAACTGGCAAACCCAGGTACTCCTAATGCCCATTAAATTCCCATCACCTATCCGTTTCCTCAATCCATCTCTTCCCGTAGCCCGTTTCCCTTTCACGAATGTCGGACTCTCCCTAAATACCCCTCGGTCCATCCCCATTTTCACTCGGGTCTTCCCTTTTAAACTCAAGTACCTAGGGTTTGCTTCTCACTTCTCCATCCGTTCCTTTCGACCTGTACCAACCGGGTCAAGACCCGAATTCAGCCGCCGCACTGGTGGTGGTGTAGAGAGGGGAGAGACTAAGCTTTCTAAGAGTTTAATCGAAGACGAAGCCGAACTCAGTGACTGGGTTAGTGACTTGCGGACTAACTCGATTCGTGGCCGAGTCACTAGCGAAGACGAGTCAGATTCTGATATGGGTCGTCCTTACAGAAGTAAGAGTGGTCGCGGTAGAGAGACAGATAGCGGTGGCAATAGAGGTGGCGGTGCAGGGGTTTTGTCGACGAAGAGGAGAAGGGAGAGTAACTCGAATGAGCTTAGTGAGCCAACTCGAAGGAGAACTGAGTCCACGTTTGGTTCGCCGACAAGGGATCGAGGAACTGTGGGCTTACCAAATGCGAGAAGAGGACGGAGAGAGAGAAATTTAGGGTTTAAGAGAGATGATAAGGGATCAAGAGGCAAAGGGGTTTTTATTGATGATGATGTGGTGGATAATGGTGAGGATGAGAGAAAGGGGTTAATGCAGAATCTTGGGGGCTTAATTAATGAGGAAGAAAGCGATAGTGATGATGATGATAATGGGGTTTTTGAGAAAAATGCACTGTCCTCTATTGGTTTAGAGAAGGATTTTGATGTGAAAGATAGGCCAAGTTTGTCCACGAATTCTGATTCCTTTATGAGTGAGACTAGGTGTGATAGAAGGGCTGAATTGATTTGCATTGTCATAAATTTGATGTGGAAAAGAAACATGTGTTTAATTTATCATATCTGCTCTGTTGGAGTTTACTTTTTCTTTTCTTTTCTTTTCTCGGATTTTGTCGGTCTTAGTCAAATCTAATATATGTAAAATGGTTGCAGATTTGATCAATGTTCAATTTCTCCATTGTCATTAAAAGGAATCAACGATGCTGGATTTGAGAAAATGACAGTGGTCCAGGCAGCAACACTTCCTGCTATACTCAAAGGTTTATCTTTTTTTTTTTTTAAATGGTCTAGTCTTGTTTGCTCATGTCTCATGCTAATTGTTTTTTTTTTGAAAACAGATGTCACAGTTTTGGATGTTGAAATGCTAAGTTTGTCCTTTTGGTGACTGTAATACCATCTGGAGATTGTAGTTATAGTTCAATATCAAAATAATTCTTCCCTCGCTGTTAGTTTCGGTTACTTCGAGGAATGTCCTCAAATTGCTAGGATTGTTTGTTTATTTAATTTGTTTCGTACAAGTTTCATATTCTCCATTTACTAGTTTCAATGTCTATCCATCCGCCAAAGAGTTCAATGCCCTACCATCATCAATCCTGAATTTGCCACCATTTTGACTAATTTTCATTTTCTTATGTATCCTCATTTGTGGCGCTGCATTTCAGCTGACCTGCTTTAATGTCAACACCCTTTTCCATAAGACGATAACTCTTACATATCTTGTTTCCAGGTAAGGATGTTCTGGCCAAGGCTAAGACAGGCACAGGAAAAACTGTAGCATTTTTGGTAAGGTATTGTATTTGAATAAGCATGATCATGTTAACCAAATGAGGATTCTCTACTCCCATTTTTAAGTTGAAGATTTCTTGTTCCTTCATTTTCTTAACAACTGCATTGGTAAGTGTATGGGCGGGGATAAACTTTTTGTATAGCCTATTTTTCTGGGTTTATATCTATGATTTGCTTTAGAGATATTTTGTTTTCTACAATAGTTGATATAAGCATTTCGGTTATCTTATGAGTTTAGGGTCATGAAAATCTCTTAGTTCTTGAAACCTTTTTGAATTCTTTTTTCCAGCTTCCTTCAATTGAAGTAGTTGTAAAATCTCCTCTTAATCGTGATCAAAAACGTCCCCCAATTCTTGTACTTGTCATATGCCCGACAAGGGAGCTTGCAACTCAGGCCGCCACAGAAGCGAAGGTCCTGTTGAAGTATCACCCTGCTATTGGTGTTCAAGTTGTGATAGGAGGGGTGAGAATTGCTTTAGAGCAGAAAAGTATGCAAGCAAACCTTTGCCAGGTGAGTTTATCATTGTCTAAAGGGTATGCATCATTTATTTAGCTGTCTGCCATGTTATGTTACAGCCCTCCCCATGCATTTATCTCGGCAAAACACGGAAATATTCTAATTTTCCTCACTGTTTGATATGCTGTGAAGGGCTGGTTTCACAGTGATTTGAATCCAAATTCATCTGTTTAATCTCTTAATATCACGTGAAATATCCGACTGACCAGTTAGATACCGAGTCATCATCCTGGATGTGTTCTGAATAAAATTTTAAATTCCAGCTTAACTTTTCAAGAAAATGAATTTCATCTAACCATGGTTGCATATCATTATGCTATTCACACATTTAAAATTCTCAGATCCTTGTTGCTACACCTGGAAGGCTCAAAGATCATGTTGAGAATACTGCTGGATTTGCAACGAGGCTGATGGGCGTGAAAGTCCTTGTACTTGATGAAGCTGATCGTTTGCTAGACATGGGATTTCGGAAAGATATTGAGAAAATTATTGCAGCTATTCCAAAACAAAGACAAACACTCATGTTTTCTGCCACGGTTCCTGAAGAGGTTTTCTTTTTATCTTTGGCACTGGTTGACTTGTCTTGTCATTTTATTGAATATTCTGAAGTTGTTGCTCTGTATGAAGGTTCGCCAAATCTGTCACAAAGCTTTGAAAAAAGACCATGAGTTCATCAATACAGTTCAAGAGGGATCCGAGGACACACATTCCAAGGTAGGATTCTTCATGGCATTTGCCATCCAATACTTTTAATCTATATGAGCATTTTCTTAAATTGCTGGATAATTTCAGGTCAGACAGATGCATCTGGTTGCTCCATTAGACAAACAATTTCCTTTTTTGCATGCCATTTTGAAAGATCATATGGCAGATGACCCTGATTACAAGGTATGCTTCACAGTCCTCAAGCCTGTTTCTGTTTTTACTTTTTTAGAGCCTGTTCTCTCACTGAGATTTACTTGATATACCATTGTCATGCAGTATATGTAATCGCCCATGGTCTGTGCAGGTTATTGTTTTTTGTACTACTGCTAGAGTGACTGGACTGGTTGCTGAATTTCTTGGTGCACTGAAATTGAATATCAGAGAGATCCATTCTAGAAAGGCTCAGACTTACAGGACCAGGGTTTCTGATGAGTTCCGCAAGTCAAAGGGCCTCATACTTGTGACGTCTGATGTATCTGCGCGTGGAGTTGATTATCCAGATGTTACCCTTGTCTTACAGGTATATATCCATGTTATGTTTCTACTTACACCGAGTTCAGTGATTGACTTCAGTCAAAAAGGGTTGGCCTTTTTTCACGCTTCCATTCTAGCAGTGTTTTATACAATTAATACCAACTTAATCTCTGCAAACTAGAAGAATTTTTATGCCCATTGCATAACATTAAGAGTTTGAGCAAATTGACCCTTACATACTGGTCATTTGAGCTTTTCTAACAGCTACCCCAATAGAAATGGTGTCCTTTTCCCATTTTAATCTCATGAAGTTTAAGACTCTTCTAGATCTTCCCATGTTCAATCTTCTCCGTGTTTGCAAACTTTTTCTGCTCCATGGATAATAATGACATTTATTGCAAATGTAGGTTGGGTTACCGGCTAGTAGAGAACAGTATATACACCGACTTGGTAGAACTGGGCGTAAAGGTAAGGAAGGAGAAGGCATTTTGATACTGGCACCTTGGGAGGAATTCTTTTTATCTACTGTCAAGGATCTGCCAATAACAAAAGCTTCAGTGCCTTCAATAGACCCAGACACAAAGAAAAAGGTAGTCTACTTTGTCCTTTCTACTGTTATTCTGAAGAATAATCCCATCATCAATTAGAAAGCTCAGATTAATAATCCCTTTAACCAACCTTTTCTATGACACTGACAAGTAAACATTCCTGAACAGCTGGAACGGGCACTGTCCCAGGTGGACATGAAATCCAAAGAAGCAGCCTACCAGGCCTGGCTAGGTTATTACAACTCACAAAAGAAAGTGGGCAATGACAAGAACAGGCTAGTGGAGCTTGCTAACGAATTTAGCCGAAGCATGGGACTTGAAACTCCTCCTGCTATATCGAAGGTCGTCCTTGGCAAGATGGGTCTCAGGAATGTTCCTGGCTTACGCTCGAAGTAGATCAGCTCTAGGTGAGCAAAAACTGGATAATTTTGCGTGGGATCCGGACGCTTGCCTGGAAATATCTCTGTAGGAAAATGTCATTCGTTACATTAAATCTCTTCTTTTTTTCAATCGCTATCATGCTACGGAGCATGAGAGTGTCATCCTAACTGAGCATGCTATTGCTTACATTGGATGAGTGAGAGGCGGTATAATTGCTCCCGCTGGTTAATGTGTGATGAACAAGCGATCATTTTTGTTTTAAAAAAGTACGTTTCCTTTATATTAATGTTTCTGTAACTAGGCACCCGGCCTTAATATCTACTTCCCCTGGAGGCAAGATTTAATTTCTGACAAGACAAGCGATGTTTCATTTAACCTAGAAAGATTACGTCTTAAACTTGGAGTTATGCAAGGTCTGCCTGGTGAATTGACCTGGTGTTTCGTCGACCTAATGCTTGCCTCAGGCTCAGACTCGCACAACATTGGCTTTCTACTTGAAAAGTGAAAGTGTGAAATTCTACAAAAGCGTAAATTTTTATTAGAAGGGCTCTACGCAAGTGGAAGATCGAATGACTGCACCTGGCTCCCCGACTCTTCCAGCCAAGATTTTTGCCTTCTACATTCATTCAAATCATTAAACATAGCCCTTCAACGTTTCCATTACCTTGTCAAAATCGTGTTAGGTCTTGTTCATCTAAGAAATAGAAGGGTCAACTTGCAATTTACAAGTTAATTCTCATATGATTTTTGGCTTAGTAGGCTAAGCTCTTGATGGAATCACGAAAACTTCATATTGAATTTGGAATTTTCAAGGTTGCATTTTGGGATGAAGATTCTAAGCTCTAATATCGGCTCTCTCAAACTGGGTATATCTTACAAAACAAGTTTTTTTCTATTGAAATAGATGATTTTTTAATACTTAAGTTCGTAACTTGTGGGATGGAAGAAAAATATAACAAATCACAGTGGGAGCCTAGGAGAGTGAATATTGTGATGATTCTGTGTTGTGTGTCATTGAATGAACTTGTGTTTTATGTTGAATGAGTTTCTTTACATGTCAACCCAAGCTTATCTTGGCCGAAACAGAACGAGATCAACAACACTGCTTAAGACCCATTCCATTATTTATTCTTTTCTTCTTTGCCATGTGTCAACTATTCCTTGCCATTTTCGGTCCCTACTATTCTGATTTTGATTTGGTTTGGTCTTTAATTTATTGTTTTACCTTCTAGTACTTAGGCAGACAAAAAAGAGCAGGGATTGTTTCTGTTTATTTGCATCACTATTTTCCCTCTAGCTTTTGGGTTTATGTGTAATTTCAAATAATCATGAATTTATCTTCATTGAGTTATACAATAGTGTCATTGTGTATTATGGTTTTTTAGTTAAAAAATATCTTCATATGCAGAGAATATTTTTATGGTACGACAAAACATTATATATGAAGATGTTGCATGAAGACGTCAAGTTTTTATTGGATACATAATTTTATTAAAGACATGAAAATATGAAGAATCCACTTGAAGACACTCATGAGAGATATATAGGTTTCAATGAAGGCATGTTGATTTCACTTGAAGATATTGTTATGGAGACATGAAGACTTTGTTTGGAGACATTTCATTTGATACATCGAGATGTTAAGATCTCATTGTGGAGATATGAAGAATTCTTGTTGAAGACCTAAAGATTTTGTTGGAGACATTAAGACTTTATTTAGAGACATTTCACTAAATACATAAATATTTTATTATCAAGACATGAAAAATTCTCGTTGGAAAAGATAAATAAAACCATGGATAAAACCTTATGGAGATTGCTTGGAGAGATAATATTAATTTGTTTATTGAAAAGTTCAAATTATTATTTTATATTAGTGAAGATTTTGTTTGGAGACATTATATATAAAGCGATCAACGAGGACAAAATAAATAAATATAATATTGTATTGAATTGAATGGTGAGATTAAAAATAATAAGACTTCTATAAAAGGGTAAGAATAGAGATCAAATTGAAATCACAAGGAAAAAAAATTCGATTGTGTTTGTTTTACATTAAGAAAGTAAAAATGTAAATAAAACAACTTATGCATGCATCTAATAAAATAAATATTTAACCATTACCAATGAATGAAAAAAATCATTAATGATATATAGAAAAACAAATGGAAAAATTAAAAGAAACATAAATCAAAATATTTAATATCACAACTCAAGTAATTTATCTAGTTGTTTTCAATGAATTTGTTTATTAAAAAAAATATGTTATAGAACCAACACAAGAAACAAAATATGCAAGACTATATATATTCAAAACATATGTATATATATTAAAAATTTAACATACCTAATATAATTAAAAATAACACAATGTGTCGTCTATACATGCACAATTTTTAGCCATTGGCGTGGCTGAAATATATAGAAACCCATTCTCAATTCATTTTTTATCCAAAACACTAAAAAACACCCTAGAATCCTTAAACCAATTCATGAACTTTAAAGATACAAAAAACTACTTTAAAATCCAAAATCAACCCAAAACCAAAATTTTTCAGAGATAAGATATATTTTTAGGTGTTTTTAAGGTAAGAAAAACACAAAACACCTAATCTTTACTCACCTCATCATACGAAACCATTTGATATCAAAATCAACTGTATTGGTGGTCAAAATATTCTCAAACAAACAATTTTCTTTCTCTAATTTAGAATCGATCGATCCTTTCTATTCTGCAACAAAAAAGAACTAAAGAAGATGAAAATGAACTTTGATATCAAAATGCATTTTTGGAAAATCATAGGTACCAACTAACCTAATAACCTAAAAAGACAAGGAATAAAAACAACTCTTTAAACAAATTGTAGATTTGCAATTTATTTTTACCTGTTTTTATCACTTTATTTCTCTTTTTTTTAATTCAACCCTATCCCTCCTCCCTAAAAAAAGTACAACTAGGCTCTAATTTGAAGTGAAAAAAACTCAACTGTGTAAAATAAAAATTCAAGGACCAGATCGAATGCTATTTGCTTTTTTTACACGCAGGGCTAGCGTGTTAAGCTAAGGTAAAAATAGGTTCGAGATTTTTGAAGGCTGCAAACAGATCCATCAGTAGTTTACACATTGCGTACTGATTTGTTGTTATCCCGGAATAGAAATTTATGCTAAAGTTCTTAACATAGCATAATTGCTAATTAAAATTGTTTTTAAGAAAATAAAATAAAGAGCAACGCCAAGTAGACGGATGGGCAGATATTTCTATAGGATGAGGAAGTCTCATGATAATATGTCACAACCATCCACCAATTCTCAATGGTCTCCCAGTCATTTTTGTCCTCAATTAAGTCGCAAAAAATTTACAATTTCGTGAATTAAAACAAAAAAAAAAATCACTGGAAACTTAACAGTACCAACCTCTGGAAACCTAAGAGTATCGAGCATTTCGTCCCATCTTTGGGGGTGGTATTCCTACACCGTCAAGTTTTTGAAACGAGTAAAGTTAGCTGTTACACTGAGCTTATGAATCAAAATCCCTAATACAACGTGGAAGAGAATCGTGCAAATGTTAGAACATGATAGATAAAGTTCTAGATTCTAAATCTGCGACCTTCTACATCAGTGGAGTTACAAGGTGTTGAACCCTAAAATATATATTTTTTAAAAATAATCACTGAGACAGCATCCCATTATCTGTTAATCTATTAATTCTTGTAAGCAGGACAGGTTAGAAAATGACTTCTAGTGGTAAAAACAAGCACAAGCCATCAAGAAGTGCGGATATGGATCAAACTGAGAAACCATTCACAATAAGGTGAAAATGATAAAACCTTTGTTGTTGAAGGTTTTCTCTTCATAGTTTCCCCCACCATCGTTTTCTCCCAGGTTAGGAAACGCACAAGGGGGGATCCTCATCCTCCGACTGATAATACCTGATTCCTCTGGGCCATTGATTTGGCGACGTAAGTCAAATCCCTCTGTTAACAAAATAAATCAAATCCTATAATTAGCTAGTTACTTAACATATAATAATTTATAATATGGACTACAACCAGATCGCTATTCACATTATATTAATAACACTTGTACTATAAGTACAATACACCGCAACCTTACACCAACTTGCCTTCAACGCACGCAATTCTGAAATCTTACACTTCTATAACTGATTTCAAGAAATAAACAGTGTAACTACCTCTGGACATGATGTGAAGAAGGCGTATCTGGTGATGGCTGATGAGCAGAGCTGCTATGAAGCCTTCGGTCCTCATCAAATGCCCCCCTTGATTCACTCACCTCATTTAAATGCAAGGTCTCATTTGCACTCGAGAAACCTACTGGCCCAAGAGACCCCAGCTCAAGATGTTCTGTAGGACCGTAGCCAGTATTATGATTACAGGGATACAGCATTTCAACAGAAGGAATCGTAGGTCCATTTGATGACACTCCAGGATTCAAGGATGCTACTGGATACATGCCATATGCCACATTGCCGGAACCACTCTCAGTGGAGTTTGAGCGTATTGCACCATCCTGAGACTGGGATGAAGGGAAAGTATCATGTCTATGTGAGCCCCATGTCCTCTCAGCTCGACTCTCACCAACCAACCGGTCTGGCCTTGAATTAGACTTCTCAGCTTGGCTGCGATTGTTGCCGCGCCCAGCAGCTCGTGCTTTAGAATTATTGTTCCAGTTCATTTCCCTATCACCATGGTGGTCACTTCTTTTGTAGTTGTGATTTCCCTTTCTCATATTTGTAGCATGCCGGTCTCGGACTGTGACCTTCTGCAGTAAGAACTTAACTGTAAAAATTTATTGATTTGGAGTGCACAAAATGCTGAATAATTCCAAATTATTAGAATATGACATAACATCAAGTTATTTTAACAAACAGAATGCCAACTTTACAAACCAGGCTAGAATCAAGCAATCACAGCACATATTTTCCACATCCAGGGAAAATAAAAGTGATTGGTTTTCCAATAAATACACAACCAGTTCCAAATTACACTGACTGCCAAATAAAAAGCACATGGCAAACAAAACTATAAGCTCATCAAATGAGCAGTCATTACTGAAGAAAAGATTGTCTAAATGAAGAACTAGAAGGATCTACAGTTCAAGAAAACATGGCAAGAGAAGTACAAGGCATCCCTGCAAACTAAGTACATAAAAAATATTACAACTGAATGACAGTTGCACTGTTGATACAAACCAAAAAATGCACAAAAATTGGGGGGGAAAGCATGGAAAGCACAAAAGATAAAGCTGGTCAAGTAATCTTACTGGATTCGGCAAGTAGGTCCCAGTACCACCTCGATATCTAGGCATTTTATCAACATAATGTTGGTAGACACCAGCAGGTCTATTAGATGCAGACTGCAGTGGAGCAACCGGAACAGTACTAGATCCATAGCTCATAAGCCGAGTAAAAAGACTCGTGGTGGTTGAAACTGGTCTCCCAGAACCATCCCATGGAAAACAGCCCTGTAAATACATAGGCGGCACCATAACAGGTGATGGATAAATCATGGGTGCAATATTTTGTGTGTTTTGGCACAAACGCCCATACTGCAAGTTCTGCCAGTGGCTAACGAAATCACTATTAAGAATGTCAGGTTTATGCTCCAATGGCTCAACAGAAGCAGCCATTCTCATAGAACTGGAGGCACTTAAAACCCCAGATAGATCAATTCCTTCAGATGAATCAAGATTTTGACCTGGATCACAGTTATAAATGCCCTCTTCACTGTCACATTGGCTAGTTGATGCCCCAGAAGTTCCTGTCTCAGTTGGGAAGTTGTACGGTGGAAGCATCACAACAAATGGAACTGGTGGCCCTGCAGGATAAAATGTAAAAGGAACAGTCCCTGACCCTGACTTATCAGCAGATCTTTGTCGTGAAACAGGACCTAAGAGCACTGGAGCGATGGGTATCAATGAATCAGACTCACTTGGCTGTGCTCTTTCATATCCAGGTACTTGATGCATTGAAACATGCAAAGCAGCAGATATTTCATTTCGGGATCCTATGCTTCTTTCAGGTTCAGGGCCCATTGTTGATAGCGCATTCCATTCTTTACTGTCATCATCTGTCAGAATGGAAGAATGTTCAGAGGCACCTTTACCTTTTCCATAAACAGAAGACTGCACTGCAGAAGAAACCGTTTTCCTACCTCTTTTTTCCTTCACAGGTTTTAACTTTGCCAATGATCCTTCCCACGAACTCTCAGATGAGGTTTTACTTCTCAAGGGACTGGTATTCTCAGTAATAAAGGACCTTGAACATGCACTTCTATCAGCAAAGTATTCTTCAGTGCCTCTGTTTTCTTGATATGTTAAGGCACCTATAGATTCTTCCCTAGCTGCCCCTCGGGTTTCTCTGGTGAGCTTCTTGTGAGCTCTCAAAGAGTTGCCAGAGCCACCTCTTCGAGATGATGAAACAAATTTATAACTAGATGAACCAGGCTGCGGATCATCTAATTGATGCACCTCGAAGCTTCCATTTTCTACATCAAACCCACTAGTGGAGCCCCTCTCCTGCTCATGCCAGAAACCATGATCAGGCTCCCTGACATTCATTTCCACGGGACCAGAATTATCATTACCAGGTTCAATTGAATCTTCTTGGTTTGAAGTCAATTCAATGCCAGGAAAATAATGGGTTAATGGTTGCATATTTGAACCCCAAGGAGTCTCCAAGAAGGGAGTGTTTGCGGGCACTATTCCACCTATATTTCTCTGACCATATCCCATTGAAGCTAGAACAGAAGGTGGAGTTGGAAGAGAAATGTGACTGGGTGCCATATTCAGTGGAACATGAACCTGTTCCTTGAAACCCAGACCAGTAGAAGAAGCCATCACATTCACAAGATCTTGCTCTTCCTGATGCATCCCCTGTGACACTAGGACAGAAATAAATTCTTCACCCGCAACACCCAAGTCAAAATCTTTGTGGTAACTATTTGAATCAGCAGCAGGATTGCAGCTTTGACTGGAAATGTTGCGCCTAACATACGAAGGATCATCACTAGAAGAGCTAATACCATGGTTTGCCAAGTTATCAGATCCCAGATTTTTCCTCCTGCCATGATCTAGCCTAGCAGATAAAGCCTGGTCTTTTCCACTTTCTTGGACTTTGTTACGCCTTCCTTGAGAAGAAATTTCTCTGTATTTCTCAGCAAGTTCAGGACTAGAGCATGTCCTAGCAAAAAGATACCTTCCCTGAAAATCAGTGACTAAGTTGTCGGGGTTTGTATTTCTCTGAATTTTATCAGCATGCATGCTCTGATTGGAAGTAGATTCCCTTCTACTCTGCTCAGAGGTGGTCCTTGTGCTGTTAGTGTTAGCATTAGTCTTTTGGCTTTGAGTACAAGAACGTGTTGAAACTTCACTACCTTTGGATGTGCTATCTAAGGAATAATTATCAAGCTGGGAAGGAACACTACATGAGCCACAAGCCACATCGACTTGAACTTCATGACCAGAAGGCTTGCTGCTTGGATTGTTCCTCGGACTCTCAGGCCCACACAAGTGATCAGGATTTGACAATCTCAACCACCACAAATCATTCCGTGGCACATCAGGACGATGGCCACTACCATGTCTCTCCCAGGTGTTCAGAAAGAACTGATTTACTTCAACACACAGGTCTTCTCTGGGGCAATCAAGTAACCTAGCTAGCCTTTTAGCTCCAAATGCAAATGCACTGCGTATTCTAAAGAAGTTACCTGAAAAATATAGGTTGTATTACACAATAAAAGTTACTAAATGCTAACAGATCACCGAGAAGTAATTTTTTTTTCATGAACTGATCTATATGTTAACATTCTAATCAAATCCTGTTGTGTCCAAGAACATTAATGCCCATATAAACACATGAAGTTAGAGAAGCACGCTTATGTTATCATTTCCCTTGTTCTGTACACTCTCAACCTCAATTTACAATTTGCAACCATTCCCACCATCCAGGCCACTTATTTTTTGCACCAATATGTATACAAGTGTATATAGGCAAAGCATATAATGGAAAACAATTAACACATCAACATGAATGCTGAATTTCCCTGTTATAAGCCTTAACCCTACTAGCAATAAAATAACAAGAACTAGGATATATTTGAAACCCAAAACCCAAAAAGAGAGAGAGGCAGGAAAAGAAACATAGTTACAGATACTTTTCTTTTTCCTTTTTTGCAAGGAATAAACAAAAGAAATATATAGAAATACATCAACGCACATCTTTAGCCCCTTCTTTATTTCTGGTTCCTTTCTTAATCAATACCTTTTCTATCCATTTTTGCTTCAAATCATCACTAAAAACCATGGTGTACAAAATACCTATAGGAGAAAATTGCAAAACAACTGCACCTCTCTTACAGCTCTTGCAAGGTACTACCAGCAGAAACATGTATAAAGAGGAAATAGTGCCAAAGATAATGCTAGTTTGTATCATACAGAAAATGATACAAACAAAAAAAAAATTGCAGTTGAATAATGCTTCAATGAATATTAAAAGCCAGCAAAGAAAAGACAAGACATCAAGTCCTGATTCTCTGTGCTATCCACAGTAACTTGTCAAAGGGAAGAAGAAGAAAGAAGTGCATTTGTCATGCAGATGCACAATAAAACATACCTACAACTCAAAATGAAAAAGGAGAAATATTCAAACGACAGTTAACTTGATAGCAGTAACTTGTCAAAGGGAAGAAGAAGGAAGTGCATTTGTCATGCAGATGCACAAAAAAAAACATACCTACAACTCAAATTGAAAAAGGAGAAATATTTAAACGACAGTAAACATGGAAGGGTTTTATTTGTATACCTTTACTGACACTACGTCCCAAGTTGTTGTTTACACGCAAAGGATCAATAACATTGAAGTATTTGGACAAAAAAGGTTGCCCTTGATTATCTTGTCCAGCAGGTAAAACAGCATACACAGCACTACAAGCCTCAAGAAATAATTTGCTAAGTAGTAGCTCTCCACCATCCTTTCGAGGAGGTTCCGCTGTGTAACATTTCACTAAAATAGTTGGTACCAGTAGATTGACAAATATTTCCCAAAACAAAGGTCACTATTGAGAAGATGGAAAAGAGTCTTCAATCAAGCAAGCATACCTGTTACATCTGGAAGTGAACTAATAGGTACAGGACCCCAGAGACTAACGCATAAATTATCCCAATCAAACTTACTGAAGAACTCAAGAAAACGATAAAGGACCTAGACATGTAGATAGAGAAAGAATCAGATAAATGAAGAGGGGAATGCAGCAAGACAGTGAGACCAAGTACCAAAAGCCACCTCAAGAGGACCCGCAAAGGAATTGTTGAAAACGTGAAATATATACAGAACCAAGGTTTCCAAAGCATAGGTGGAGATCAATCCATGGTGAGCACCAAGTATACGGCTCTCATAGTAACACCAGGCCTTTATCAATATAATGCTACGCTTGAATAGATGGTTTTGATTTATCAAATTATCAACCTACAGAGGCAAGAATACTATCAGGGACAAAAATATAAAAGAGTATCCTGGTTTCTAGTTACCAAGAGAAAAAAGATTCTCCATCTGAAATTAATATGCATGTTTTACTTTTCAGTTGTTTAAGGAAGGTTGATAACATGGTTGTACAGTACTTTATGGCATCACCTTTTCATTTTGTTAGCCTCTTTTTTTGGTTTACTTTTTTAAAATTTGAGGTTGCTTGACAATTAGGGCTTGACAGCAAAATATCAAAATATTTTGTGACTTTCTAGTAATGGACTAACAATTTGGGATGGCAGAAGTGTCCCAATAGGGATCATTATATTTGGACAAAGGCAGTAAGCAAGATTTCTAGGATAGAGCACTAACCTCCTCAAGGAAACAAAGGGTGCACAGTCCACCAAGTTGGTTAAATGATATATCTACCACAATGTTTTCCACAAGACACTTTATTATCTTCACCTGTATATGCGTATTCAAACAAAAAGAAAGTTACATCTATCATCAAGAATTGCTTAATAGCATACAGGGCATTGCGAAATCTTTGATTGAAGCTTTTTTTGGTATCCCTTTTGGACATAGATTTCAGCAGGAGAATCATTTTCTTAAAAACAAATACAGAAACGATAAAAACAAAGAACAGAGAAAATAGATTACGAAATATAATTTCACCTCAAAATAATGCTAAAAACATGTTGAAAAGCTTCGTAGTGTTCACCATTGCCCCATAATCAGAGGTAATACAGAGTGCATGTCTAGCAAACAACCCACGTGTTTCAAACATGCCACATAACCTCAAAATATTCCCAGAAGATTACAAGTCCACTGAAATGGAAGTAAATGCATGTATGGGCTAATGCTGCTATAACAATTCTGAAATCAACATTACTAGATATATTCAAGCCAAACACAAGCAAGTGCATCCTAGTTGTAGAAGCAAGCTTACAATAAAATGAAGAAACAGAGATAACAAAAGAAATAAACAGAACGTAAAGCAATTGAAAGGATTAATAAGAGACCTACCTCTGCCTGAATGTACTGAACCTCCTTCACTCGGAAGGAAGCACTTTCATTCTTCTCTTCATTCTCCAGCATATCACGAACCTGATGAGCCCATGTATCTTTCAAATTAGGATTCTTACTGAAGGCTGTTAAGTCAATATCCCCGTCAGGTAAATAAGTTTTAAGTGGCACAGACCCAAAGGTGAATACCTGTAGATCATAGCAATCATGGGTAAATAATTATATTAAAAACTTGAAAATGCATACCTTTAGCAGCAATGAAACAATTGATATTATGAATCCAAATCACTCCCACTATAAAAATACTCAAGTCCAGCCAGCAAGCCAGTCTGCATTGTTCACAGTTGTTGATGTCTTTGAGCTCGACCTTAGGTCTATAATCTATTTCTAATTAAGACAACCATATTCTTTTTGTTTGATCACTAACACAGAAAACACAGTACCTTACAGCCATTAGCTTATAATCCACTAAATTCTCTTGTGTGCATATATTGCCAACCAAGACATACCATCTCATATTTCACTTGTTTTTCAAGAACAAAATTTTGATCAACGCCTTAACTTACAAATTCCAAGGCACAAAATCACATTCCCAAATTCCATATCAACAATCCAGGCATAACGAAGAGGCACTATTCCCTGTCTCTCTCTACTGGACCAACACAATCCACAACAATGGTTATACAATCAAAATCCAGAAACCCATCAAGACATACACCATGAGCGTGAGCAGCAAAAGATTTCATACGTTAAGACATATAAGCAATGCACCTGGCAAGGGAAGCACTTTGCAATAAGCCGCTGCACATAATCTGCAACGGCATTGCGAAGCTCTTCAGAATGCTGGTTGGGCTGAATGCAGGCAATAAGCTCTGCGGTTCTCTCTTCGGCCTTTGACCATCGCTCTGAATCAAGCACTCTGATCACAGAGGGCGCTTCATTGGGCAATAGGCCATTTGGCGATAGCCCACTTGGTGGCTGTGCCCACCCTTCATGCTCTCCCATGCAATCCTAAAATAAAAGCAAGTGTCTCCCCACCCCACCTCCCCTTCTCCTCTCTCCCTCTCACCTTTTTATTCCACAACCACCAAACCAACTTTCTTCCAGGAAATAACAAATTTTAAACACTTGAAACCATAAACAACCATAAAAATACAAGTACGGTACTCAGGAGAATCTGTTTCCAAAAAATGGAAACAAAAAAGGCAGGTGCTGAAATTTCCACCAATTTTGCAGAATTGAAAGGATTCTTCTGAATAAAACAAGATAATAAATTAAACTAAATAAAAGGAAACGCTGGAAATTATGAACCCTAATACAAAAGAGAGAGAATATCTGAATCCTGTTTTTTTTATATATATAATGATGGAAGTATCGTCAAATCAAATAAATAAATATAGCAGGATTAAAAAGGACCAAATAGCAAATGCAATATCCAATATTAAGCGAGTTGAATTAATTTCGGAAAGATGGAGGCGTGGATCAATTTCAATACAGTAATTAGTTTTTTTTCCTTTCCTATTTTTCTCGGGGTTGCAGAGATAGAGAGAGAGGGGGGGGGTTAGAGGAAATGGAAATTGCGGGGCCCAGGGAAAACTAACATTTGAGGGAAGGGTTGAAAAGAAAAAACCAGCAACCGAAAAAACTAAAAAAACAAATAACTGAAAAAAAAACCGAATTAATTGATTAAAAAATCACAAAAAAAATCCCACTTTGATCCAGATTTAATAATTTTCAAAACTTAAAATTAATTAAACCGAACCGAACTCTTTCGGGACCTCAAAATTTATGGATTCGGGCGGGGACTCTTTCTAGAGAAAAAAGACTCATTCGAATGAAGAACAACTACTCCTCTACGCTACGAGCTATACCAGGAGTCGAGCTAACTGCAATAATGAAAGTTACAGCGGATGAGAGAAGACCAGAGCTTGCCATTCGTGCATTGTTATCCTCTTTGAAATGAAATGCGGAAAAGTCCTTGAGGTTGGTCCTGCGAGGACAACATCTGGGAATCGGGTTTTTTTCTTAAAACTAATTTTTTAATTATTGAAAGAGTTAAGAGGATAGAATATCTGGAAAAAATTATCAAAATAAATAAATTATAAGATTATTAATCGTAAATAAATCATCTCTACTTTGTATTTTAGGCCCGACTGGTGAGCAAGCCCATTTTAGCCCAATTGGCCCACTTTAATGACTTGCATTGAGCCGAAAACAGAAAAGAAAAGAAGACGAGGAATAATTAGATAATATGGTGGTGATAGGGATGTATAAAATAAAATTATTTTTACAAGTGATAATAATGTATAAAGTGAAATGATTGTTTTTATATTTTATTTAATTATGATAAATTAAATTAAATATAAAAGAGTTTATTTTATTTCTAATATGTGATTGTTGTCGAACTTATATATTCTTAAAAATATTTATTTATTATTATTTTTTGTAGTTTATATTGAGTATTTAAATTAATAGTAATATAATAACTCTAGTTATAAAACTATAAATGACTTGATGGGTTAACCCGGTATAAGTTAGGCTAAGTTTACAAAAATAAAAAAAGATTTGATTTGATTAGGTTCGGTCAGAAACTCAAGTAAATACATGGTAAAATACAGGTCAAAAACTTGATTTTTTTTGAAAAAATTATCAAAACAAAGTTTTTTTGATTTTTTTTAAAAATAATATAAGCTAGTGGGTTGACCCTCTTGAATTGTGAATTAAACCTTGTATTGGGTCAACTTTTCAGTTAGATTTTAAAATTATGATGATAATTATTTTTATCTTTATGTTAACTCTCTCGACCCGTGACCTAGTTTTTGTCCCAGGTTGATCACCAGATCAAGTCTTAGAACAATTATTTTCTATTTTATGTTAAAAAGGATTTTATCCTAATTGATTCTTGAATCAAACTTTAAAACTATAATAATAATAAATTTATTCTTATATTTAATTAGGTCAACCAAACTTGTGGTCTATGCCTATTAGTGACCCCAAATTTACTCTAAATTGACTTAAAATTGAGTTTTAAAACTATAATGATAATTATCTTTATCATTACATGTCATAGTTAAAGAATTTTGTATTTAAGAGTTTCTTATATTTTTTAGGAATACAAAATATTATTACTTGAGACATATCATTTTTTTTTTTACCTTTATTTGAAAATACAGAAAATCATTTAAAAATTATCACAAAGGTATTTATTTTTATGTCTATCTGCTCAACTAAATATGTTTTTATCTTTATTGTCTCTATCATTTTAGTACTTAAACAATAACCAAATGTTATTTTAGAGCATCCACACTCCTATTTTGAAAATACAGAAAATGCTACCTTCAGTGCATCCATTTATGTGCCTTTTATTTTATACCTAAATTTTAGCTAAAGTAGTCGAAAAATCATTTTAACCAGCTCTTTAAAAAACATGATCATAGATTCATTAAAATAGAAAGTCATAAATGTTTTTTTACTGTTTTATTATTCAAATTATATGTGTTAATCTATGATTCAAATATTTTTTTATTTTTTATTATTCAAAATCATTTTAACTAGCTCTTTAAAAAATATGATCATAGATTTTTAAAATACAAAGTCAAATTACATCCAATGTAGGTTATTTCATGTTTATAACTTCAAGATTATGCTAATAATTTTTTTTATTATCTAATAAAAACATCTAGATTTGTTTATCATAGTAGAAATTAAAAATAATAAAAATGAAATGCACACTTAAAAAATAATGAAAATCTAAACAATGCATACTATTTAAAACTAATATTATATCATTTAGCTCATAATTTTATTTGATGCATCTCATGATATTCAACCAAATATTTAGACATGCTTATTGCATCTATAGCATTATTCTCTTATTTTCTACTTGTTTTTTTTTTTTTAAGAAAGTAGTTCTTACATTGAAATCACATTGAAATGCATTTCTTAATAAATGATAAGTTAAATAAATTTAAATATACCAATTTTATATAAATAATACATTGTTAGGCTCAACCAAGTATTAAGCCTAAACATATAAAGATATGAAGACTTGACAAACCCACTAATATTAGGTTCAGTCAAACATCGAGCTTATGCATATGTGAGTTTGACGATCTATCAGACCCATTATCTCTAAACTTAACCAAGCAATACGTCCGTACTTTTTATAGCTCCTAATAATCCTATGTTTTATTATTAGGTTGTAAATTATAGATATTTTACTTTGATGATTAATAGATATTTTACTCTAATGAACTATAAATATTTTATTTTGATGAGCTAGATATATCTTGCTTACAGAGTAACCATTTATCTTTAAAAGACATAAGCCTCGTGGTCATAAAAGAGACTAGGAAATCTTTCAAGTAGGGGCTCATTTTTCTCCACTCTTGATGGTATATCTATTCTTAAAAATCTTTTATAAGATATGATTTTATTTTAAAACGATACTTATTAAATGATTATAGAGGCTGTAAATTTATAAGAAAGAACATTTTGCATGTTTGAAATATAATTCATTTGCCATTTTAGTGAGGGAGAGTGGTTAAGATAATTAGAACTAGAAGATTAATCCATTATCCCATATATCATAATGGCTTTAAGCATTTTGGGTAAATTCAAACATTATTAGCGGCGTTGTCTGTATGAAGTTGATTAAAAAACCATTATGTGTTCTTTTAAGAGCCGAGTTATTTACGTCTTTAATCTTCATAGGAGGTAGATTATCAAAACACTACCACAATAAGAGATGTTACAAACTTTTCTATAACTACTGGCACACATGTTCCGCCATGCACTACCAATTTTTTATTATATTATAAAGTCTATGAAGTAATATGATCACTCTAAGTTAGAGTAAGATTTTTTCTTACTTGCCATTGAGATTAGTAAGGGGAGAAAATTCAATTTGTGTATATGTCAACTTCATAAATATAGTTGGAGCCTATAGATTTTGAAAAGCTTTTAATATGACATAATAATATCTTTTGGTCATCTTATTGACTTCATATTTAGTTTAAGTTAAGGCCATCATAACACATGATAATATCGTGTGGCTAAAGTTTGTCATCGCTCCACCAGAAAGATCCCATGCATGAGAACACTTTCTAACATCTTTTTCTTGGTGCAATTAAAAGAAGATGGATCCAATACGTATTATTTTGAATATAATACAAGTGAGAATTTACACTTCAGTCCTTCCTTTTTAACAAAAAAACATAAGATTCATTAGTTATAAATACATCAAGAATCCTTCTAAGTCAAAGTTTCATGTTCTCTTTAATTCTAAACTATTATTTTTCCAATAAATATTTTATGGTCTTCAATTTCCTTTTAATTCTATTGTTTTGTTAATGAACCAAACTTTAGGTGACCGAAACATCATTTGAAATTTATCTTTAGTATTTTCAATTGAATTTTTTCATAACAAAAAATGTTAAAAGTTATCTTAATTTTTTTTAAGATCAGAGAGTGTATTTTTTTTTCAGAACTTTAAAATTTTATAAAATCGGTAAAAATAAAATATAAGGTGGAGTGCTTAATTTGCTGCCATTTCAACAGCTAGTAAATAAACCAAAATTTGCAAGGGCTTGGGAGCTAGTGTGCACATGCCGTTGTAATCCTTGTTGGGGCTACTGTTTATAGGGGATGTGAAGTCGATAAGCCCAGAATAAAGTCTTGGCGGAGGCCCAAATATATATATATATATATGTGTGTGTGTGTGGGCCCATTTCTGTGCATTATGCCTTCTCTGTTGTCTTGCCCCTTTTGAGTGCATGGCTTTTTAAAACACGGTCTTATCCATGCATGGTCACAATTCTCAGCCACCTACGATATCACCCCTTGACTTTGTTTGATTTTATGATTATGACATTTTTATTAAAACCAATTAGAAGTGCGTTCTTTATTATTTTATTTTTTTCAGGATCATAAACCATCACTATTTCACTTAGTAGTTCATGATAAATTAAATATTTTGACACCTGTATAAAAAAAACCGAAGCAGTAAAGGATGTTGGAATGATGAAGATTGTTTTAAAATATTATTTATTTAAAAATATACTTAGATAATATTTTTTTAAATTTATTTTTGATATTTAGAACGATGCAGAAATGAAAAATATAATTTAAAGAAAAAACTCTACAAACAAATCAATTAATTAATTTATTTAAAAGAATCTTGAAATTCAACAAACATTAATTAATCTTGAAATCTAAATCAATCAAGATAACTTATCATGTTTTATATTTATTTAGTTTCTTTTCTTTTTTGAAAATGCACTTCATTTTATATTTAAAATACCTAACAGAATGCCTTAAAATGACGTATAAAGTTTTAACTTGGGAACTGGCAACACGCAAGGAAAAATTCTTCTTAATCCTATCGAAGGTCGTGAGTGACAAGCCGGTGATATCTTAAAAGCCAGGTATCCTGATGAAACCAAATCTTAGCTCCCTTCCACCTTCGATGGTTTTGGTATTGGCTTACGAGTTACTTTGCAGAAGCGTGTATTACAAACGATTAATTACTTATTTTATTTAAAAATTTAAGTTGATAATTGAAGTTTTGGAATATGATTTATATTATTTTCTAATGTATTCTCTCAAGTAAAAAAATTTTAGACTTGAAACTTGCACACATGCCCATATTATCTTGTGCTTAATTTTTATCAAATAGAATGAGAGTGGTGGGGTTTGAACTCGTGAGAGTTTGGTTAACAAGACTCTGATACCATGTTAAAAAATCATCTCATTTAAAAATTTAAGTTATTAGATAAAACTATAAAATATAATTTATATTATTATCTAAACAATTCGAAAATTTTGATGCAACAAATGAGCTTAATTTATGGTTTTGGACAGAAGATGAGCTTTTACAGCGTGATATCACCTCCTCAAACGGGTTCTGCTCATCTGTTTTTTTAGAAGAAAGCAATGTCCTTTATTATCCATGCACGGATGGAGTATTCCTAGCAAGTCTGGCGAGTTTTGGATAGGCACGGCCAAAGCTATCCAAAAAAATATCCCATTTGTGTGCCGTATTCTAATTTGCTTAGGAGCTCATGTCTCTGTAATTTCTCCATAAAAGCTATCTTCATATGTTGTGTGTGGAAAATAGAGGTCTTATTTTCATTTCATACTTTGTAGAGGACTCCATCCAATTTCCTTTGATTCACACGTCAACTTTGTAGACATGATGGGTCCATAAGCCACCATCTCTTTTTCTCTCCCAACCGAGCTTCTATTCTCTATAATATTAAATAATTATCCCATGAAACTTGCACAGATTCATATTATTTTATGTTTTATTTTTATCAAATAGAATACGGGTGATGAGATTTGAACTCGTAATTGTTGGGTCAACAAGATTTGATACCAAGTTAAAAGAATCATCTCATCTATAAGCTTAAATTATTAGATAAGGTTCTAGAATATAATTTATATTATTCTCTAATATATCTTATCTAGCGGTTGTCAATGGCACTCGCTAGTGCATTCTTTTTACCTTTCTAGGGTTTGATTTCTAGTTTTGCACTCGATACGTTGATTAATTTCTAGTTTATCTGGAGTCCTACTCTTTTGGTTAATTTGTTTACTTCATGCCTCTCTTCTAAGCTTGCAAGTTCTTACAATATACATATATGTTTCGTGTTTTCAATGATTTTTGTTGAACAACTCATGCCAGATCTTCATTCATAGTTTAAAACATAATTTTAAGAAAATCCAGTTTTTATCTATATAATTTTAATAGTAACCACAAAAGAAATATAAAGTAAGGTAAGTTTGACTATTCAACGAAGTCTTGATGTGGGGTTAAGGAGTGAATATAACACCATAAAAGCACTCGGTCAAGATATTGAATACTTTTTGTTTGATTCCATATAAATTCTCCTGAGTCCAGCACGCCACCAGTGTATGTCTATTTTTTAGATTTTGTGTGTACGCGTGGCCATTAAAAAAAAAAAAACAGGAAAATAACATGTATAAAATACTGCACCGTCTAATTTTCCAGTGAAGATGCTTTTAAAAATATATTTTTTTGTTTATAAATACTTAAAAATAATTTCATTTCATTTTATTTTTAAAAAATTATTTTGACATAAATATATAAAAATAATCTAAAAACTCTAAATAAATTTAATTTAATTTGCTTACAAAAACATTTTTAAAACGTATTGTCAAACGGGTCTTAATCTCATGTAAAAATAAAAGTTTAATCCATGGAGTTTATTTTTTATTATTTTATTATTATTATTCATTTTAGCACCAGGTCTTCACTTTAATTGCATTAACACTGTATCTAAAAGATTTTCAAAACATTTTTAATTTCATGAGCTCGACATTTGCAGTGGGAAAGCTACAAACATGTAGTAAGGAGGCACCTCATCAATATACAATATTAAAATTTAAAACGGGTGTAAAATACTGGTAACTTCTTCTAAATTGATAATTAAATTGCTGACATTTACTTTGCGAGATTATGTCAAATATGTGGTACGCAATTCTATATAAATATTTAAATTTATTGGTTTTTAATATAATTAGTTATAGCTTGGAGTTTCCTGCCTATTTTGAAATGTATTTGAGTCTGCTCAGAGATTTTTTTTTATTTAGAAATGTATTAAAATGATATTTTTTATTTTTTTAAAATTATTTTTAATATTAATATGTAAAAATGATCTAAAAATACAAAAAATATTTAATTTAAAATAAAATATTTAAAATGATATAATCTCTAAATTCTACCATTTATAGAATTATAAATCTGAATTCAATAAAAAAACTTAATTCTTAATAAATTTAATTTTAAATAATAAAATTATATATATATATATAAATAACAGAAATAATTAAAAAAAATGATAATAAAAACTCAATGATGATGAAATTTGAAAAAAAATAAAAAATAATCTCAAACAAAATAAATAACAACTAATAACAACTAAGCACAAGGCGAGCCTCCAAAACTTGATATAATCTCTAAAACCTACAACCTATGAAATCATGGACCTGAACTCAGTAAATAAGTTTTACTCTCAACAATTTTAATTTTGAATGATACAATTATAGAGAAAAAAACTTAGAAAAAAAAAATGAATAAAAAATCTAATAGAAAAAACTCAAGGATGATGACATTTTTTTTAAGAAAATAAAAAAATAATCCCAAATAAAATAAATAGAAAATAAAAAACAAGGACCAAATTTGAAAGATAAAAGAATTTTAGGGGATGAAATTAAAACAAAATGTATATTGATATATTATTTATAGATTAGAAAATAGTAGGGGTTAAATTTGTAAAACATTTGTAATTTGATATATTATATATAGATTAGAAAATAGCAAAGGGTGAAATTAAAAAAAAAATTAATTTAATAGATCATCTATATATTTAAAAACTGACAAGAATTTTGGTCATTAATTTACTTGCAAACACACAAAAACATTATTTTCTTTCACATTTGCATTTATCATCGTCATTTACTATCTTTGCAACGTACAACACACAATTTCTTATAGCATTTCAAATGAAAAACAATCATTTAAAAAAGTCAAATTGATATAAAGTTTTTTTTAATAATGAAAAATATATATATTAACAAGCCATTTATTTTTATTTTTTTATTTTTTTTCTGAAAAAACTGAGAAAAGTTATGGAGATGAATGCTTTTTTAAATAATAATTTATTTTTAATATTTTGACTCTTTTAATATGTATATACGAACGACTTTTCTTTTTCTATATATTTATATTCATAGATTTAAATATTAGAGAGTCTCTTGTATTACATACACAAAGGATTTATTTTTATTTTACAAGATTTCAGCTAATTTCTTCATCTATCCTTTCAAAGCTCAATAATCAGTTAAAAACAATTTCATAAAATTTGCTCCACAGCCTGTCAGGACTGATTCCAAATTTGGATTCTTCATTTAAACATTAAATACTGTTTGTTTGTCAATGTATTTTAAAAATATTTTCTAAAAAAACTTGATTTTTTTTATATTATATTTTAAATTATTTTTTTGATATTTTTAATCATTTTCATGTATTATTATTAAAAATAATTTTTAAAAAATTAAAAAATTATTATTTTGATATATTTTTAAACAAAAAATATTTTTAAAAATAATATAAGCTACATTCCCAAACATTCACTAGTTAACTAGATATTGTTTATCATTGCATTTAAAAAATATTTAAAAAAAATTGAAATTTTTATATTTTTATATTGTATTTTAAATTAAAAAAATGGTGTTTTTAAATTATTTTCATGAGCTGATATTAAAAAAAAATTAAAAAAATTAAAAATATTATTTTAATATATTTTTAAATAAAAAACACTTTCAAAAACAATTTTATTCACTAGTTAACTAGCAAGTACTTGTGCTTTCAGTGATGATGTTATATTTTTTTTTTATTTCATAAAAGATCACTAAAAAAGCTCGTAAGAATTGTTGTGGATGAATTACTGGCTGCTAAATCCTGAAAATACAGCAACCAGAATTTATCTCTACGATGGCAGGATTTGGGTACTGTAGTCAATGTTCTGCACTGTTTCAAAGTGTTTTTTTGAAGAAAAAAACAGAAAATTTAATTTAATTTTAAATTATTTTTTTAGATATTTTAATATACTGATATCAAAATAATTTTTAAAAAATAAAAAAGATATTAAACATAAAATAAATTAAAAAAATAACTTCAACAAACACAATTGTTATGTGGGACGTGAACTTTCCCGCACGATGTGCTGAACTTTTTATTTATACAGGAAACTAATTGATATTTTACGTGTTATAATTGGTTATTTTAATATTTAATTATTAAAATTATAATTGATAAAATCTGTTAAAAATGAGAGTTTTTTCTGTCCAAAAAATTAAATGTTGTTGCTGTTAAAACTCTTTTGATAAAATCTGTTAGAAATAAATATTTTTTTCAATGTATGAAACTGATTATTTTGTGCATGTTGTAAGTGGTTATTTTAAATTTTTAAGTTGATTATTTAACTCAGATATATAGTATTTTTTAAAAAATCAGGGCCATGAACAATTTTATTACATGCTCAAAAATTTGGTGCTGGTTGTGACGAAACATAGGGCAATTTGGATTTTATTATTGTAGATAAGTTAGCATATTTTTTCTACTTCTCTTGTCAATGTTTCATATATTTTCTTAATGTAATATGAGAGTTGAAATATCATACATAAAAAAAACACAGAAGTTATTTTCAAAAAAAAAAATTGACCAATGAATTTTTGTCACAATTCTTATAGTTGTCATTATAAATATTATATACATAATTAATATTCTAATTATTATTGGGCATAATATTGATGACACCATAATTTTTGTTAAAAAAAGATTAATTATTGACCAATGAATTTTTGTCACAATTCCTATAGCTATCATTATAAATATTATACACATAATTAATATTCTAATTATTATTAGGTATACTATCAATGACACCATAAGTTTTGTTAAAAAATATTATTTTTTCTTGATTTTATAAGATTTATTTGTCATATTATTATATTAAAAGTATTTTAGAACACTGATAGTAAATTATTATTTTATTTTAAAAAAAAACAATAGGTCATTTATTTTTAATATATATATTTTTTAAGGCGTTCATATTAAGCAAATATAAAAATATATACTTAGCCTCATATATTTATAAGAAATGTTTTTTTTTATAAATAATCATTATCATTATTTTGAATGTCTTACCTATAATAATTACAAATTTTAACAACAAAACAACAACAATAAATAATAAAAGAGAAAATTAATTTTTAAATAATCACTAACACAAATTAAGATTTAAGAACAAAATAAAAAAAATAGGCAACCCCAACAAAAGAGAGAATTTACAAAATAATTCTTACTATTATTGCATAAATAATAAAAATGCATTAACCTCAAAGAATAAAAAAAAATCAAAATTTTAACAAAAGAGTAAGCAAACAAATGATAATGACAATGAGAAAACAAAATTATGAAAAAAACAAAAATAAATATTATTAGCCTTAATTTTTTTGTTTTAAAAAATATGAATTTTTAAATGATCACTAACACAAATGAAAATTTAAAAACTAAATAAAAAAATACAACCCCAACAAAAAAGAAGATAAGGGGAATTTAAAAGTAAAACAAAAGGCATATGCACATAAACATGTACAATAGTAGAGATTAATGTATAACTATATAAATACTAATAAAATAAATAATTTTAAAAGAATAATTAAAAGTATAAGGGCCAAAATATAAATAAAATATATAATTGATTTCAATTGAAGGATCCAACTGACAATAATTCAAATTTTTATACCAAATATATTAAGGGATTTAAAACCAAAACTAAAATTAAAAGAATAGGAACCGAAATGAAAATACAATATATAATTAATTTCAATGGAAGGATCAAATTGAAAATAATACAAACTGTTATACCTAAAAGATCAAGGAATTGAATACAAAATGGAAAATTAAAAGAATAAGGACCGAAAGGCAAACAAAACATATCATCAATTGCAATTAAAGGACGAAATTGAAACCAATTGGAACTTCAATTATGGAAATCAGGACAATACACAATAATCAAAAGAGAAGGGATTGAAATGAATCTATCATAAACCCAGGGGACAACAATGTATGATGACCTTCAGGAGAGAGAAACGGGTACAAAAATATTCAACCGACCACCGTAGCCTCTCTAGTGATCATGTGCGGACATGCGCCATCCCATCAGGTAGAGTACATGGCGGCGAACCCTCTGAGACGTAGGATAGACATTTTTGGACACTATATAACACGCACGTGTCACTGGAAAAGAGCGTTGCGGAAAAAGGCGCCGATATGTTCAATGGATGTGCCAGCTGCGCGCCGAAAAATTAATAATAAAAAATATAGCCAATTACTTAAACACCCCATATACATTTTTGAGCTTCTGTCTTTTCAGGAGCTTAAGTAGTATTTACCCAATTTAAAAAAATGTGCAATGTCCGGAGTATCCCCCGTTGACAATTCAAGGTTTTGTCTTATTTGTGGGCTTATTCGTTATTGCACTGTACATACATGAGTAAAAAAACGATATTACCCCGGTTCGGTCACTGTTCATAGGCTGAGGGAAGGGTCAAGAGCGTATTTTAACTTTTTTAAAATACACGGTAAATACAAAAATACCTCAAACAATCTTATATTGCCACTGGCTCCGTGGAAAATTCGAAAATACCCCTGAGACAAATGCATGGGCTGAGGCGCATTGAGGGGTAAAATAGTCATTACACTGTTTGAATCCACAGTAAATTGTCTCTACACCTACAGTGAATGACCACGCTCATTTAGGTTCTTTTAATTGGATTTTTCTATTTAATCATGATTTTGTCTTTTAAGTTTCTATTAGTTAGTGTAATTAATATTATTTTTAAAAATATTTTTTGTTTAGAAATATATTAAAATAAAATAAAAACTATTATTTTTTAAAATATTTTAGATATCATCACATGAAAATGATCTAAAAATATCAAAATATTTAATTTTTAAAAAATAAAAATAAAAAATTAACTTTTTTTTAAAACGCAATTACAAACCGTAAGCAGTCGTTTTGCTCCGTGTATCCCTGTGGAACAGTTTTTGTCTTCCCCAGGAGTAGCAGGGCTGGCCATAACATGAAGGTTATCAGGCTGCTAGAAAGGAAAGTAATGACCCTCTTTTTTTTTTCTTTGGAAAATTATAATTTATATTCTTAATCAACACTTAAAAAATGATAAAAGATAAATTTATCTTTATATATAATATAGAATAAATATATAAACAACATTTAAAATCGATCAATTATATAATTTTTTCCTTCCTCTCAAAGAACACAAAATCTAACCAATTCAAAACCTAATCTTCTACCTTGAAGAGCAAACCAAAAGCACCACTCTTTAACAACCTCTTCTCTTTCGAGTGCTTGATTATTTGACACCTTTTATTTTTATTTTGAAATCTTTTTTTTTTGTTTTGTTCTTTAAAATTCAATTTATTGAAAATTATATTTTTTAATTGAGTTCGACGATAAAATTTCACAAGTTATGAGTTTGAGAAAATAACTCATGTTTAAAAAACTCACCTGTGTTTGTTTATTTCAATCCTTTTCTAGTATCATCATCAAGCATTTATTTAATTAAATTAAATTAAATTATTTGTTTTTTATAGTGTTTTTTTATTGATTTTAAAAATAAATTAGGTTATCTCAATTTTTTTATTTGTTCTTGTTGCTTAAATTTATTTTTAAAATAATTGTTTTTTTGAATTAAGTTAACTTAGTTTAGTAAATACGTGATACTTATTTGATGATATCTCGGCTGGGTTTTCTCTCTCGATTGTTGCTATGATATAGCATGCAATCTCTTTTGGTGTTGTCATGCAATCTTCACTGATAATGTTAGAACCACATGTTATTTTTTTGTGATGGAGCAGTGTTCATAGTAGAGTGTTGTTGAATTTCCAATGATTTTCCTTTTCTAATTACAATATTGAGAACTTATTTTCTATAATTAATTATTATATAAAACTATTATTGTCAATATTTTTTAATTATATCATTAATTTATCGATCTTAGGCAAATTAATTCCAGAATATTATGCTGTCTTTCCTTATTTAAAACCACCACCTTTCCTGGATTTTTTTTATTATGCTAGAAATATATATATATATTCTACTGAGAGCTATCTTTTAAATTATTAACTTCACGTGGAGTTCGTCAGTGGAGGGGAGGGGGCAATGAACTTGGCATAAAGGTTGAAGTTAACCCACGATCACTTTGACTTGCAAAGCGGCCACTGCACCTCTTATCTTTTCCACTTTTTTTATTCTTCTTCGAAGCTCGAACAGATCTTTTAGACCTTGAGGCTTCAAGTTCTTCCAATTCGCGATTAAGTTATATGTTTTGATCGGCAATTACAGTAACTCACCTCAGGAAATCTGTTTGTCGTTTTCTTCCCACATCCTTCCGTCTGCAATACATTATGGGCATTGAAAAACCTTAAAATATTACAAATCGAGCTATCAGATTGACTCATGTGATTGATAGCTATAAAAAAACAATGCATTCTAGGAAATGCCAGAAGTTGTTGCCTATCAAGCCTAATGTGGTCCATTAATTGAATTGAAACAAGCATATATATATATATATATATATATATATAATAAAACCATACCTAGAATCACTGGCACTTTACAACTCTGAAAAACTTCAGATTATTTTACTATATATATATTTTCAAAATATTTTTCTAAAATATTCTTGTATTTCCCCCCTAAGAAATACTTAATTAAAATATTAAAGTCA
The DNA here is from genome assembly GCA_025169955.1 of Salix arbutifolia. Taxonomy (NCBI): domain Eukaryota; kingdom Viridiplantae; phylum Streptophyta; class Magnoliopsida; order Malpighiales; family Salicaceae; genus Salix; species Salix arbutifolia. The sequence goes on from CM045903.1 coordinate 12,526,207, forward strand.
TCTTCTCCACTGCAAAAAACCTTTCGAAAATGATAGCCACAACTCATTAGAATTATCTAGTAGTTGGTGGTAAGAAGTTGAGACTAATAGATTTTCTATTCATGTCATCTCAATTTCAAGTCACGTGATTGTTAATATGATGAATATTAAAGGCTTATATGATCATTAATTTTCAGATCTATCAGATTAATCGAGACATGCACAATCTGGCTGGACACTTATATTAATAAAAAAAACATCAATCATTAGATAAAATTAATGTTAAATGTTAATTAGCCGACTATTTAACCGGAAAGCCTATGAATTTTTAAAATTTCATCACCTTTTGTCCCGTCCTTGAGCTAGGAGAAGGAGCCATCGACACAATTCCTTGGGTAAAGATTTGGTTCCTTGCGAAGGAATAGGGGATGGTAGTGGGTGGGGTGGTTGAATGTGCCCCATTATTGCGCAAATCTTTATTGCAACTCTCTCACATGCAAACATATTGACACGAAAGAAAGCAGGTTGGCATGCATGCATAGTTCCAGTTTTATTTTTATTTTTATTTTTTTCACGTGTGATAATTTATTTATCAGCATAAGAGGAAATAAAAATCAATGATTTATTTATTAGAAAACAGCACGAAGAAAGAAAGCAGAGGATTTTTCACGAGAAACAGTCATAAGTATGTTTTGAGATTGCTTTTAAAATTGTTTTTTATTCAAAAATACTTTTAAATGATGCTTTTTTATTTTAAAAAAATTATTTTTGATATTAATATATGAAAATGATTTAAAAATATCAAAAATATTTAATTTAAAATAAAAAATAAAAAATATTATTTTTAATTTTTTTTTAAAAAATACAATGTCAATTATAATTGCAAGGCAGAGATCAGCCTCCATACATTCTCACTACCACAAATAAGATTTTAATGGTAATTATCCTATAGCTATATAAATACTTTGAGTATAATATAATCACGGGTACATGTTATAATGACGTTTTAAATAATTGTTTTTATTATACATGCCTAATGCTATATTTTTTTAATTTAAGATAAATTATATCAATTTTATTTCTAATTATCTTAAAAATTTCCTGTTAAATATTATACAAAAATTAATAGTACTTTAAATAATGAAAATTTCATTTAATAATAATAGCAACGTATATTTATTTTAGTAATATTGTTTGTTAATTGTATTAATAGTTAAGCTTGTTTTGGTATCTATAAACAATATATTTATATTAAAATCTTGCAAAACATAATTTTGTTTTATGTATTTCAATATTGAAAAATAAAAAAAAATAAAAATTTATAAAATACTATTAAGTTCAAGATCCAAATCATATTTGTGGTAACAACCATTGGAAAAAATTTATTGTGTGTTGTTGATAAGAAAGAAATCCTTTTATCTCAAACCTCATGTAATTTCCTTATTTCTAGTGGAGAAAGGCTACTTTCTTTTGTCTTTGAACCAGAAAAGGCAAGCAAATAAAAAGTAAAACAGGTCCCATTGTTCCTCATTATCCATATACAACTCTAATAAGAGCCGGTTTGTCATAATAAAGAATTTAGAAAGAATTCGGTTGCAATAACTTTCCTATCATTTGTATTCTTTTTTTACTTTTGAATTATGAACACTGAAGTCATTAAAATATTTATTTGATTATGAATAAAAAGGGTATTATTCAAATATTATTCATAGAATAAACTACTCCACTCGAATCGAATCGAATTTTGAAATTGAATTCAGTTTCTATATGTCACTGTAAATTGTTCAATTTAAAATATTTAGGAAGGGATTTGTTTTTACCTTTATTGACCATTTTAAGTGGGTGTTTGAAAATACAATACTTTTTATTTCAACTAAAAGATTATTTAATTAGTAATTTTTAGTGTTTTTTTAAAAGTTTTGTTGTAATAATATCAAAAATAAAAAATAATTAAAAAACCCATTTCAATATATATATATATATATATATATATATTAAAAAATCAAATTTAAAAAAATATAAAAACAACACGATCGTATAAGTCTTCGATCGACAAAACTGTCATTGTAATTCCCAACATCTCTCCCACTCCACATACTTTGAATTCTAATTAAATCCACTAGGCTGAGTGGTGGTCACATTACACGCTAAATACCTAACCACCGAAGACCATCATCACCAATATTCAATAAACAAAACAACAATGGACTGTCACCACACACAATCCCGCCCCTCCCCTCTGTCTCTATTTTAAAATAAATTATTATTATTATATAGGAATTCTTGTCTAGTGGAGTAAAATGGGCCCATGGTTTAGGCCGGGCTTTTTAATGAATACAATATAAAATAGAAGATTGGCGGTGGATTGATGGACTTTCTAGACACCCTGCTAAGATAAAAGAAAACAAAAGCTAACAAACCAACAAGCCGAGCGAGTGAGCGAGTGAGAGGTTAATTATTATTCTTCCTTTCCAAATCCAAATCCAAATCCAAATCCGAACCCTCTGCTCTTCTCCTCTTTCTCAGCTTATCTTTAAAAGCATCATATTTCCTTTTGAGAGAGAGAGAGAGACAACACAAACTATATTGATAGTCATCTGATAAAAAGAATGAACGGTGGTGATGCGTACAGTGCAGCAGAGGTTCAATACATACGGAGACACCATAGACACGAGCCTACGGAGAACCAGTGCACTTCTGCTCTTGTTAAGCACATCAAAGCTCCTGCTCACCTTGTAAGTTTATGTGTTTTTATGCTCTGTTTTGGACGTTGATTTGTTTGACTTCTTTTTGAAGGTGTTTGACTTTCTTCTTCTGTTTCAAATCTGTTAATTTTTACTCGATTTCGGTTGATTTTGCTTCATTTCTGCCTTTTCTCGTAATGGGATTCTCTCTGCTACTTGTTTTCTCGTTCATTGTTAATAAACCAATATAAAGTATGGGGCTTTATTTTTATTTCATTTCGATATCTTGTTGTGTGCTCTGCATGCATAAACGGACTCATATCGATAGAAAATCTGATTTGATTTTGTTTGATGAATATTTATTTATTTATTTTTGCTTATTTGGATCAGGTTTGGTCACTGGTGAGGCGATTTGATCAGCCACAGAGCTATAAGCCATTTGTGAGCAGGTGTGTTATGAATGGAGAGCTTGGGATTGGAAGTGTTAGGGAGGTGAATGTTAAATCTGGGCTTCCTGCAACTACCAGTACCGAGAGGCTTGAACTTCTTGATGATGAAGAGCACATTCTTGGGGTCAAGATTGTTGGTGGTGATCATAGGCTCAAGGTATAAATTAATTTATCTTTCTTCTGGACCTTCTATTTTAAGCTGTTGGGGTTTGGATCGTGTTTTTTCTTGCAGTGTTATAGAGTTTAGTACCCTCAACTGTTTTCATGTGCTTTTACACGTGCTTATAATAAATAGATGCGCGGTTATCACAAGTTTATGGCATGTTAAATGCTGTGTTTTGAATGGATTGAAACGTGTGATAAGCTGCTGAAAAGTGGAAAGATTTCAATAAAATCATCTCTACATCTCTGTGTGTATTGCTCTTTTTACCGTATGTGATGAAGAGATTTACTTTTTCGATTTTTAATAGCATTTCCCCAAGGGGGATTTGCTGTGTTTTCCTTTTTATGAAAATTGGAACTGTTCCCAAGTATTGGTCATGGAACGTAGCACCTGGTTCCAAGAAACGGGGATAGCATGGGATACTATCATCTGTTAAAGTGGCGAGTTTGCAGCAATTGTATGGTATCTGTTTTTTTCCCCTCACCATTTGTGCTCTTTCAATCACATTAGATTTGTGTGGCCAAAGGAGCCTCTTGTGGTGGGTTAGGTATATTCTAGTGTTTACTCCAACATTTTGCATGATAGGTAACTTCATTTTAGGGCCATGATATCAGAGGCTACTTAGAGCGGTTGTGTATCACAGTAACACGCGGGAGCTAAAGTTTTTTGCCTCTTTTTTATCCCTTTACTGCTAGTGTTCAAATTATATATGTCAATCTGTCTCACTCAATATGTTTGGAGGAAGAGAAATTGGAATCTTGTTTTGTTGAGCGACGCTGAAAATGAAATAGAGATTGTTTCTGGCCTTTTCAATCAGAGGAAATACAGTTTGATCCAAATAGCCAAGCTACTTTTCCTTGGTGAAATGGAATGAACCTTTATATAATATCCATATATAGTCGGTCTAAGTGCGCATATGCACATGATGTAAAGACATTTGGAATCGGCCTCTAACTATGATCTTTTGCAGTTGGATACTTGGTTGAATTATACGTCTTTGGGCTACTTGTGTCCAGAGTAACCAAAACGCCTTTCACTAAAAGCATCCTGGATTCTTCCTTCTTCTGATTCCCCCCTGGTTTATTTTGCAGAACTACTCATCCATCATGACTGTCCACCCTGAGATTATTGATGGGAGGCCTGGGACTTTAGTTATCGAATCATTTATTGTAGATGTGCCTGACGGGAACACCAAGGATGAGACATGCTACTTTGTCAAGGCCCTGATAAGGTGCAATCTCAAATCTCTGGCAGATGTCTCTGAGAGGATGGCTGTGCAGGACCTGGTTGAACCCATCAATCAATTCTCTGAGTAGTAAGGTCCCAGAGATCCATATGAAGTAGGATGATAAGCTGGAGTTATGCCGTTTGACTAGTCTAGTTTCGTGAAGCATCATATAAATTGGCAGGGGTGCTTTTTAGGATGAGAAGTTTTGAATGCAATGGGTGTGCATTTCCACCTCATCTTGATTCAAGGCCCTTCCTGCCTGCTGTTCCTTTGCATCAATCCTCAACATTGACGCAGGAGGATCCCCAGTATAGTCTCTTGGTTCTTAGTCAAGTTTCCTTAAAACATCCAATGAATGGGAAAGAATCAGCTTTTTTCCAGAGTTGTTTACTTTATGCATGGTGGTATATATATACATATATACACACTACTGGTCGTGTTTGTAAATAATCTTGCAAGACAGTGGGTTCCTTTTGGATAGGGTTTCATGTTGTAGTTGAAGCTTGCAGGTGTAGGTTGTTATAATAGGGAAGAACTTGTAGTAGCGGTTAGCTGTTGTCTCTTCTGCGTACATATTTATCCTGCATTCAATGCACTATTGATATTCTCCCCTATAGTTCAATAGATGCTATCCGCAATTTTTGTCTTCAACGAATAGTTTAGCCTAAGCATATGGTTTCAAGTTAATGCTAGATAAATAGGATTTTAGTTATAGTTTTCCTTGTCTGTAATCTCTCTATCCTAGCTGTGAACATATCAAAATTCAGGATATGTAACAATATATAGCAATCTCTTTAGTTTAGTATCTTTCTATCCAAAGATAAATTACAAATATTAGAGAAGAATTCTAAATTGAAATATTCTTATTATTTTTAATGGATCATAGATTTCATTTTTTTATGTTTATCTTTTTCTTTAAAGTAGCTTCATTAGTTAACTTCAGCTTGCCAGTTCCATTAATCTCTTCTCTGTCCTTTACTGTACCAGTTAAATAGAGAAAAATAAATAAATAGCGTACAACTATTAAAATTTCTCCTAGCTTGTGTTCCCCAGGGTCAAGAGTCCAGCAGTAGCGTAGCACAAGGAAAAAAGAAAAACTTCACGCTCCGCCACATCTCACTCCCAAGTCCCAACCTTCTCATGGAAGGATACCCGACATGTCGACAGCCTGCGCATCTTGAGCATAACTGGAAAGAAAAAATGAATGGTGATGCAGGAATAAAAACTGATCAAGTGCCTGAATAAGATATAGTTATTTTTGAAAATGTTTTTTATTTAAGAAATATATTAAAATAATATATTTTTTATTTTTTTAAAATACTTTTGATATCCGTGTATTAAAATGATCTAAAAATACTATTTTTTAAATTTAAAATAAAAAAATAATTTTCAAAAATGCTTTCCAGACACGTTCTTAAACACCGCTAAGTTTAAGCTTACTTTCCAAACACGTTCTTAAACACCCGCTAAGTTTAAGCTTATTACAAGCAGCAGCTAACCTCGTTTTCTATCTTTTATCACCGATATTATAACCCTACGTACATGGCTATATGCACCTGTAGTATCAATGTTGTAGAACAAGCGATGTGATTTCGAAAAAGCATGAGAGTGATGCTCATTTTATTATGATAAAATGATGGTGAAGATTCTTTTCAGTTGCTTTATTACATTGATTTTGTTATGGATATATACTATCTTGGAATGCCTGAATTTAATAAAACACAAGGTCTCTGATAAACAAAAGCGACCTGGAGAATTTTCTGGATGTAAAAATGATGCAGAATTTGAGACTTGGTGTACAAGAGCATCTGAATCTCACATCCTGCAGCCTGGATAATCTCAACTCATCTTTACACAAGATTGAAAGTTGAAAATCTACATCAAAAAACAGTCATTTACACCACAAAAATGAGGAAGTACAATAATAGGGTAAGAAATTTCTAACAGGAAGAAGATATTTATTGTGATTTTATAAAATGGAAAAGGAGAGCTTGGTAGCTTTCACCGGGAGGACTTTTAGCATCCACTACCATTTACTACCTGCTTTCCTTGCTCTGAAAGAGGGAGTCCGGTGATACCCAAGAACTGGCAAGAGGGTTCGATGACGGTTCTGAATATTACTACAAGAGCAACTAAATATATTACTACAGAGTTTGAACATCTCAAGATTATCCATGATGAAAACAACAAATTAGTTCATAAATCTGAATATAGAGTTATTGTCAAGCCCTGAAATAGATATCCAAGGCTGTGGTCTCAATCTGAAAACACCATGCGGCTGCAGCTGGCAGGTTACTTTTAACATAAGTGTCGCCATACATATATATATACAGCTGATATAACTCATTGCAGAACGTAATTTTGGCTTTGGTAAGCTACATATGAGAACCTCACAGATTTCAATTATCATGATTCACTATTAGAGCTTCCATGGTTAATGAGAAAATCAGCTTAACGATTCAAATAGAAATATAACATTCCACAAAGAATCATGTTCATAATCTGAAAAGGCTATTGGGTTAATTATATTAACAGAAGGCATATACTATTACATAGTGATATCAAGATACGAAGACCTATTATTATTTATGCAAAAAAGTTTTCTTTTAATGGTTTCAGAAGTTCAGAAGACATATCTCTAAGTTTTGCACAAGTTTGAAGAGAAGAAAGCACGCTGTTGCTGCATGTCTCCATTTGCAAGGTACTTCCCGAGACTTCAAACTCGTGAACATAGTCTTGACCCATAGTTTTGAACAACCTTGTGAAACCTATGTTCTTCACCAAGAAAACTCACTCACTGTAGCAATGCTATAATGATAGCCTCTTGGTGCAGTAACTCTACACCAGGGCACAGCTAAGGACGCATATGGTATTTTGAATCTCATTCACCAAAGCTCTCTTGGCCGACCATCAGGAAACACTGGAGTGAGCACCTTCTCCATGTCATTTGTTACAGCATCTGGCTGATCGATTGATTTGCTCAAGCGAATTCTCATAGTTCCATCATCATCATCTTCAAAATCTGGGGGTATATCATCTTCTTCATCACTCCAATCATCTTCATAACCATCATGTTCATCATCATTGGACTCATCACCACTCAAGTAACTATCAATATCAGACCAATCTTGAGCCTTCTCAACAATTCCATCTTCTTGCCCAAAAGTTCCATCCTCTCCACCTACAGAATCTGTCTTCAGAGAACCTCTCCGAGGGAATCTAGGAACTGTAACTAGTGCACGAAGCTTCTCTTTGATGAGCAAAAGTCGGTCCTTCTCTACCAAATGAGAATCACAATATGCTTCCCTAAGGAAAATTGAATCCCTATCCCCTTTCAAAGACACATAAAACAAATCAGGATGTCTTATTAGCATCCCTCTCAGCTGCTGAGAGAATCTGAACTCCTCTCGAAAATGAGTAAGATGATCAACAAGGGTCCGCTTCTCAGCTGTGAGACTCAAAATCTCATGAACAACCCCACAAGCATGTTTTTCCTTCTCCTTTGAACCTGCTCTCAGATGGGAAAAGTCTGAATAAGGAGATATGTAAGGTATGTCTCTGAACTGGCAAACCCTTCTCATTTCACTCTTGGAAAGCTGTAAACCCTTAGGCAGCTTCACTCTGTTAAACTTTAGTGGTCTATCAATTATCAAATCTTTCTCTTGCAGCTCTTTGGCTCGATTTTCCTCTTCAGCTAATTCAGCGGCTGATACTGCAAGTTCAGGATCCCAATGAGTTAATTCTAACGCAGGACCCCTTCCGGTTGCAACAACTCTAAAGTATTGTGGATATCTATGACAAATTGTATCCCGAAATTCAAAAGGTAACCCAAAATCAGTCCTCAAATGGGCTATTTTCTCCAACAAAATCCGCTTTTCCATTGACATCATCAATAATTTCCTCAACTTCAGAACCAACAGATCCTCCATCTCATTCCTAACCTTCAATTCCTCTAGATACAGCCTTTCAGCCTCGGGCGTCAATCTGAATTGCAATGAATAAACCCCTTCTTCCACAATCTCAAACACCGCAGGGAATTTCTTCAACAAAGCAATAAATCGACGCTTCTTCGTAAGACCCAATTCTCTTCTAAACTTACCCAATTCCCTAAGTGACAAAATTCTATTAGGTTGATTAACCAAAATCTTCCTTATCTTCATAACTAATTTCAACTTCTTGTCCCTGTCAATCACATTATCAAAAGTACGCTCCTTTCTCCACTTGACACCAGCAGCTCTTACGGGCTCAAATGGGAGATGGGTTTTTCTGAACTTGCCACTAAAAGACCCGTTTCTCTCTTCAAAAACAAAACTATTACCTAAAAACTGCGAGTTGTCTAGTTTAAAAGGTGAAACAGAGAGATGGGTTCTGCCAGAAAGTTTGGGTCTTTCGAGGAAATAAGAAGACTTCTGTGAGAGAAAAAAGGGTAAGGAAGTAGATAGCGAAGCACTGGATGAGGAGAACAAGAGCTTAGGCTCCATATTTAAGCTTAGGCAATTTTAGAAAAACAAAATATAACAGAGTAAGAGGTAAGCGAATAGAAGCAATAGAATAAAAGTTACCTTCTTTAATCAAAGACTAGATGGTCGCTCGTAGCGTTTGAGCTGAAGATAGCCGAGTTGGACACACACACTCACTCGCTCTCTCTGGGGTTTATCTCCAAAAAACAAAAGCCCTTTCCTTTCCTTCGATTGCATTCAGACCAGATATATAATAATTTTTTTTATCTGTTTCCTCTAACTGCATGCATTAGTGCAAAAATAGAAGGACAAATATGTCATTTGAGCCTAAGGAGACCCTCTTCTAAAGCCCAGATACATATAAAAGGCAACTCGTTTCATTTCCAAGCGAGAGTGAAGCTGGCTGGCTGGTTGATTATTGATTGGCCATGGCCAGGTGCAGCCCCAGCCGCAGTTACTGTGAGTGTCTCAATCAATACAGTTTGATATCTTCATTTGCAGCAAATATGACTTTTGATTGGTATGCTACAATTCGTTCCTTTTCTTTTGTGTTGCCCAGTAAAGGTACTGGGTTAGTTCTGGAGGGGAGACATAGTGATGATATGAGATGAATTTCAGAGCTTAGAAGGAATGGAGATGCTCTGGTAATCCCAAACTATTTATGTTTCATTTACTCTTCTCTGCTTCTGTAACTGGGAATTGTTTGGATTTTTCTTTTCATTAGAAAATGTAATCCAATAGCTATCTGATAATTGATCCAAGTGATACTTTCTCTAATCAGTGGAGTAGGGCATCAATAAATTGGACGAGACAGTAACTAGTTTATAACAAAGCAAATTCACCTTTTAAGACAGTAACTAGTTTATAACAAAGCAAATTCACTAGGAAAAGCTTGAGAGAGTTTCTCATTAATGAACTATGAATTCTCAAGTCCTCACAACCCAGGTCCAAATGCACCTTTTAAGCGGATCCATTTCACTCTGCTACTCACAGGCAACAGGGGTGCTCGTACCCTGGTCCTTAAGATATTTCCTGGCATCAATTTTTACGGAAAGGATTATGATATACGGATTAAGATATTTCATTTTATGGGAATCGCAAATGGCCATTTTCCCAAGTTGGTGGCAAGAAACTGTTGTGTATGAAGATGTGCATTACTCCTGGTGAAAATGTATTCTTCTGATATACGAGGAAAATTGAACATCTGGTCCTGATAACACCGTAGCTGTCCTTGTATAACACAGTCAACTCGAGGAAGCAAATCGAGACTTGATTCCCCCCCCCCCATACCAATCCAATTTGTTGCTGTTCTAATGCTCCCGGAAACACTTTTTCTCTCAAAAACTTATGCGGCAACAGTCAAATAAGCTATTTGTTTGGCAGAAATTCATGTATTCCATGCATGAAAGAAGCTTGGTGAATTGATTTATCACTTGCAAGAAAGAAGGTTTTACGAGGACTTTTACATTTATATTGATACGGAGGGCAAAGTGCTTGGTGTATGCACCAAGCCCTAAGGGACTCGATGGAGTATGTGTTGAAAATTGAAATTTGCACAGTAACTGTTCTTGAAACAGTTACTGTAGCAATCAAAATCTGGGCACACACAATCTGCGGAAAAATGAGGATTCAAAAATGGAATCTGAAATCATCTGAATTTATTCAAATTGAAAATGCCTTAATATAGGCTTACATGATAAAGTCCTAGAAACATGAAACTCTCAACACAACTGAGAGATTATTGGAAGAAAAGTAGATTTTACGAAAAACCTGTTATGAGCAATAAAAACAGAATTTCAAAAACTGAAATTTAAAAACAGAGTAAATCTTCTTAAACTTAATACAAATCTCATTAATTCTAACACTCCTCCTTGAGATTTGCCTTGAATAATCTGAGCTGCATCTTCAGAAACTCCAGCCTTGGTCCAGGAAGTGCCTTAGTCATCAAGTCTGCTAATTAAATATCGGTTGAACAATGAAGAACCTTAATGAACATGTTCTTCTCGGCTTCCCTTAAAGAGTGAAATTTAACATTAATATGCTTTGTTCTACCATGTTGAATTGGATTCTCAGCAATTGCAATGACAGACTTGTTATCGCAATAAAGTTTGGTTGGTGAAACCTGTTTTTGTCCTAAATCAACAAGTAATTTATTCAACCAAATTGCTTGATTTGCAGCTGCTGCCATGGAGATATACTCAGCTTCAGCAGTTGATTGTGCCACAACTTCTTGTTTCTTTGCATTCCAACATATTGCACCTGAACCAAGAGTAAAAACATAACCCGAAGTGCTTTTCATATCATCCACACTTCCAGCCCAATCACTATCTGCATAGCCAATTAATTCAACTCCTCCTGTCTTTGAGTATCCAATGCCCAGATCACTAGTCCCTTTGATGTATTTCAATACCCTCTTAGCAATCCCCATATGAACATTGCTTGGTGAGCTCATAAACCTTGACAGCAAACCAGCAGGAAACATTAAATCTGGTCTGGTTGCTGTCAAGTATAGCAAGCTACCAACTATGCTTCTATATGCAGAGGGATCTTCAAGTTTCTCTCCATCATTTTTCGAAACTTTTTCATTCAAGGCCAATGGTGTTGCTACCTCCTTGCATGACTCAAGCTTGAACATTTTTAGCACATCCACAACATACTTCTTTTGAGACAAAAATATTCCCGAAATGCTTTGATGTATTTCCATCCCACAGAAATAATTCATAACACCAAGGTCAGACATATCAAACATATTCTCCATTTCCCTCTTGAATTTAGCAAGTAACTTAGTATTGCTTCCAATTACTAGCATATCATCCACATAGAGGGAAATCACCAATTGTAAGCCATCATCATCTTGTTTCAAATATAAAGTGGCCTCATTCTCACTTCTTTTGAAACCCAATTTAATCAAGTGTGAATCAATCCTGCTATACCAAGCTCTTGGTGCTTGTTTTAAGCCATAAAGAGCTTTGTGTAGCTTATACACTTGATCTTCTTTCCCTGCAATCTCAAAGCCTTCTGGTTGCTGTACATAAATGTCTTCAAGAAGTATGCCATTTAGAAATGCTGATTTCACATCTAAATGGTACACTTCCCAGCCCAATTGTCCTGCAAGAGCAAGAAGAAGCCGAATGGTGTCATGTCTTGCAACTGGCGCAAAGGTATCTCCATAATCAATTCCAGCCACTTGTGCAAATCCCTTGACCACCAATCTAGGTTTGTGCTTGAAGATTGACCCATCAGGATTGAATTTAGTTCGAAAAACCCATTTCACATCAATCTTCTTCTTGTCTTGAGGTACTTCTGTCAAACTCCATGTTTGATTCCTTTCAATGGACTCAATTTCAGACTTCATTGCTTCCACCCAATCTGGAAACCTTGCTGCATCACTTTAATTTGTAGGTTCAGCATGAACCAGATTGCACCTCTCATACACATCAGCCAATGATCTGATTTTAAGCAAAACCGAATCTGATGTAGCATCCACATCAGTTGTGTCTTCAACAACTGGTTTTTTAGGTGCTGTAATTAGCACTATTGAATTTCTGGATTCCACCCTTTTTAAATCCCAATTCCAGCTAGCATCTTCATCGAAATCAACATCTCTACTGATCTGAATCTTAGCATCTTTCAGATTAAAAGTCTTGTACCCCTTAGAATCAGTAGCATACCCCACAAAAATTCCCTTTTCTGTAGTTTCGTCAAGTTTGCCTCTCTTGACAGTAGGGACATGAGAATAGCATAGGGACCCAAACACCTTGAGATGCTTGACTGATGGTTTTACTCCTGACCAAGCTTCCAGTGGTGTTCTTCCATGAACTGAACTTGTTGGCAACCTGTTGAGCAAATAAATAGATGTATTTACTGCTTCTGCCCACAGAAATTTAGGCAAATTTTTTTCGGACAACATACACCTGGCCATCTCCATTATTGTCCTGTTCTTTCTCTCTGAAACACCATTTTGCTGAGGAGAATAAGGGACTGTCAACTGATGAACAATACCAGCTGCTTGATAGAAAAAATTGAACTCCTTTGAGGTGCATTCTCCACCATTATCAGTCCTTAACACCTTCATTTTGTAACCACTTTGCTTTTCAGCCAACTGTTTGAAGCTTTTGAACACAGAAAATGCTTGTGACTTTGCTTTCAAAAAATAAACCCAACTCATCCTACTATAATCATCTATGAATAACATGAAATACACATTGTTATTCAAAGAAGATGTTCTCATTGGTCCACAAATATCAGAGTGGACCAATTCCAGTTTCAATGCTGCCCTGCGGGTTGCATTTTGAGGGAATGGTTTTCGGTGTTGTTTCCCCAATTCACAGCCTTCACAAACCTGATCACTAGCATGGATTTCAGGTATTCCTTCTAACATATTACTGTCATGTAACAATTTCAGAGATTTGAAATTATAGTGACCAAAACTCTTGTGCCAAACAATACTCTCATCAATTTTGGCACTAAAAACATGTCCTTCTAGAGCATCCAATTTCAGATAGAAACTATTTCCCTCCATTTCAATCTTTGCTATTGCTAAGTCATTCGAATCAGTAATGAAACAAAAATTGTTCTTGAAAGCTACTTCATACCCATTTCTCAACATTTGTGCAACACTTAATAGATTCTGATCTAGTTCTGGAATGTACAAGACATTTGTAATGATCTTCTTACCTTTGCTAGTGTTGACTGTCACGGTTCCTTTCCCCTTTGCCTCAACAATGTCTCCATTTCACAGCTTAATCTTGGGTTTGAGTGAGCTGTCGATTGAAGAGAAAATGGACAGGAACTTGGACATGTGGCTGGTACAGCCGCTGTCAATCAACCAAGTGTCCCTCCCGGAGATGTGATCATCACGGGATGCCATAAACAGGTGCTCATCATCATCCTTGCCTTCTTCAGAAATATTTGCATGTTGCTGAATTTCAAGCTGTGGTTGCCTCCTCTTTAATCTGCAATACTTCTCACCGTGACCATTTTTCTTGCAATGATCACAGTGAAGAAGTGTTTTCCCTTTAAACCAGCAATCATTCTCAGCATGGTTTGTTCTTTTGCAATAAGAACATGGTGAGAATACTTGTTTATTTGCTGATAAAGTGGCCTTGCTCTTGGACAAAATGATGGACTTTCCATTGTTGAAGTTCTTCTTTTGAAAATTTCCATTCCTGCATGTCTTACTAAAAGCTTGGAAAGCTCCTTCAGCAACTTCATCATCCCTCATTTGAACCCTCTGTTCTTGGATGTGAAGCTTGCTGATCAATTCTGAAATTGTAAGAGTTTTTAGATCACAGGACTCTTCTATGGCAGAAATTTGTGCTTCAAATTTCTGTGGAATTGACATCATAAGTTTTTCAACTATTTTATGATCTTCAAATGTCTCCCCAAGGAGTCGCATTTGGTTTACAATATTCATTAATTTCCCAGAATAAGTCTCGATAGACTCATTATCCTTCATCTTCAACAATTTGAATTCCCTCTTAAAGGCAAGTAGTTTGACAGCCTTGACTCTACTGCTACCTTCAAATTCAAGTTGAAGTTTGTCCCAAATCTGCTTGGGTGTTTCCAGGTTCATAATCTTCGTAAAGATATGGTCTGCAATTCTAGAATGGAGACAAGTAATGGCCTTGTCTTTCTTAAGTTTTTCTTCTTCGTGTGCCCTCATTTGAGCTATCGTTGGATTTGCATGTAATTGTGGTGGTTCTTGGTCTGTCATCACTGCGTTCCACAGCCCCTGAGACCTCAAGAAAAAACGCATCTTGACAACCCAGATGTGGTAGTGCTCACCATCGAACATTGGTGTTGCAGTAGTGGAATGATTTGAAGAAGAAGCCATAAATCACAGCTTTCTTAATTACCCTCAATCACTCAGTGTTTACACTCAAAACTCACGTGTTTACACTCAATCTCACCGTGTTTACACTCACCAAAAATACCCCAGCCCGTAGAATCAAGAGCTCTGATACCACTGTTGAAAATTTGCACAGTAACTGTTCTTGAAACAGTTATTGTAGCAATCAAAATCTGGGCACACACAATCTGCGGAAAAATGAGGATTCAAAAATGGAATCTGAAATCATCTGAATTTATTCAAATTGAAAATGCCTTAATATAGGCTTACATGATAAAGTCCTAGAAACATGAAACTCTCAACACAACTGAGAGATTATTGGAAGAAAAGCAGATTTTACGAAAAACCTGTTATGAGCAATAAAAACAGAATTTCAAAAACTGAAATTTAAAAACAGAGTAAATCTTCTTAAACTTAATGCAAATCTCATTAATTCTAACAGTATGGAGTTCTACTCGTGACATGGAATGACAATCCAACGCTGATTTTACACTCAGAAGAGGTGAAATTAAATTTGATTCTCTGGCAAGCCAAGTATTTACTGGGCCAGCTGTGATATTGTTTAAATCCAACCTTGAAGACAAGTGTAGGCAACAGGGAGAGTCTTCTTTGAACAAAAGTATTTTACAAATGGACTTTGAACTTGGCTACATATGGTTATGTTTCAAAACTGTGCCCTTCACCTTGTGAGCTCTTTGTGTAAGGTCTTGTTTTACATACATTTTTTTATTTTAAATTGATTGTTTTTGGTGTTTTTAGATTATTTTACACTATGTTTACATGTTTTTACACTGTTTTTAGATTATTTTCATTATAAAAAAATATAATTAAAAAACAACTTTAACTACACTTCAAAACAATCATTAAAATTGTGTGTTTTTTTTTGTGGTCCACCCTTGAATTCGTGAACTGCAGGTTCAGAGGTTGGTGGAGCTATCGCAGGAATAGAATACCTCTCTTCAGTGGAGAAGCTCAAGCCTAAATTGCAATGGGTAAAGAGCATTGGGGAGGATTTTTTCCTCTAAATTGATGATGAACATATCAATCACGCAGTGCTCTTCTCTACGAGAAGCTCGGCTAGGGGAGCAAGTATCTCAATCTGGAAAATCATGCAAGGTTTGGATTACTTTATTGATCTTTTTAACTTCCCAATACAATTTAACATAACTTCTTATTTTTAGGGTTCATCTTAACTGTAACAATTTTGGTTATGTCAGCATCAGTTTATACTTTATAGAGTTCTTTCTGAATGGAAAAGATGTATAATTTTCATCATCAATCTTGAAATTTCAATGGTTAGCAGAATCTCATATTTGATTCTAGATATTGTCAATGCATGAATGGAGTTATGCCATGAAAAATGATGAATACCATAGAACAAGACTATACCCATTAAAATCACGAGTCAACATGTATTTAGTGAGCAAAATCAGATTTAAAACTTGAAAATCAGTAATATCGAAGTTAGCTCATGCAAAATTAGTGAAATTAATCTAATTTTACGAGTTTACTAAATTTATAATAGAAACAAAGTCAGGTTTGAATTTGACTTTTAAAATATTTGTTAACCAATTTTGTGAGATCAGATATATATCTCAAATTATATATTGGATCTAATTGAAATTTTATAGGGAAATATCAAATACACAAAACTATACTGTAGTAATTTTTCATGTCAAATGGAGATGGTAACATTATTTCATAGGGTCGAAGTTACTAGATAAATATTGTCAAATTTACCAAACTAGATTTCAGTGTGTTGTTTGTAACATATCTAGAGAGTTACAAGTGAAACTTTGTTGCGATTCAAGTTGGATTGAAAATTAGACATTTGAAGTTTTTCAATCATATATGATAGCATCAATAATTATTCAGACAAGAGAGAATGACATGTTTGAAATTAAAATTGAAATTTATCAAGAATGAGCAAAAAAATTTAACATGAAAATTTTGTTTTTATTATTTTATTTATTTAACGTTGAATAATTATTTTTAATTTGGGTTTGAATAGACATATTAGACATTGTTCATGAATTTATTTTATTGTTAAATTTTTGTTAATTAACATAGTTTAGGTTAATTAGTTTGCTTTCTAAATGAGTTTCATTAAAACTTGTATCTAGTTTTATGTTGTAAAAACATTCTTGAAGCTTCGAAAACATGGCTGTAACGTATTGACTAATTTTGCTACCAATATTTTAGCCGAGGCTAATCCTTCTGTCCGTCAAAACCTCACCTCTTCTTTTGTCTGAAGACTGTACTGATGTACTGTAGGAGAAGGCCAGTACTATACATGTATCTTCCATAAGCTTCCTCTTCAATATCAGCCACAAAATCTCTTTCCATGAAAGTCATCGAGCCATATATGATCACCAACTCCTCATCTCACTCCACGTGTCAGGCAATGAGTGGCAAAGACATCCATTCCCCATGCCACGCCAGCAGCTCCCCCCCACTCAAAGCGCACCTGCAGCAACCGGCATTCACTGAAGACAAGGCTTTCCATCCAATCATCCTGAAAAAAACAATATCTGTATAAAACTCCATTCTTATGGTGGTTCAAGCTTCTGCGTCAGTTCTGTAAGAGAACATAATTTTTCGGTGACAAAGAACTATGCCATGAAGGCCCTCAATGCTGCAAGCTTGACACCATTATCTGTTCTTTGTGAGAGAAGAGCAGAAATCAGAAAAACTTTATCGCTCCCTACAGTTTCGCCACTCAAATTCTCTCATTATGACTCCTTAAGCGCGAGCCGGTCAGCTGCTCAAGAGGGTCTATTAAGGACTTTACGAGGTGGTGTAGTGCTACTATCTTCAGTTCTCAGCACCGGGCTAGCTAGAGCTTTAACATATGAAGAAGCACTAGAAAAACCTGCGAGTCCCTTCTCATCTGATTTTGATGTTAATGGGATCCTAGATAGTGTCATCAGAATTGGAACAGAAAACCCAACAATTATAGCAGGTGGCGTTACAGTTTTGACAGTTCCACTGATTCTGTCTCTGGTGCTAAACAAGCCTAAGTCATGGGGTGTTGAGTCTGCAAAAAAGGCTTATGCAGCATTGGGTGATGACGCAAAGGCTCAGTTACTTGATATAAGAGCAGCAGTGGATTTTCGACAAGTGGGTAGTCCTGATATCAAGGGTTTGAGTAAGAAGCCAGCGTCAATTGTTTATGAAAGTGAAGATAAGCCAGGTTTCTTGAAGAAGCTGTCTTTGAAGTTTAAGGAACCTGAGAACACCACATTGTTCATTCTAGACAAGTAAGATAGTGAATCCAATTATTATAATTTTCATGAAGATTTCATCTCTTATTTTCGTTAATATCTGGGTTATCAGCTAAGATAACAGGACAATCTTTGATATAGAAAACCTAAATGGGGCAATCAATGGTGGTTCTATGCAATTTGTTTCTGCATGGGCTGGTTTTAGATTCTATATTCTTAGCCTGCTGAAAATCAATCATAGAACTAGATCTCCTGAGTCGTGTCCATTTTTTTTTAATGAATCGTGAACCTTGTGTTAGTGACTGCTTTAAATTGGCTAATTGGCATCTATGAAAGTTCCAATTTGAAATCTCAAATATGCTATAGCAACAAGTACATCATCTTTGATTGGGTTTGGCACAAATTTTAATCTTCATTTGGAGTTGTATCTTTGCTGTTTGGAGCTGGAAGAACCAGGAAAAGGAGTCAAAATAGCTGACAGATGGTGCTCGCTGCATCATACACCATACGGAACCGCCCAAGCTTGACGATTCAGATGTAGAAATCATTCGTGAAGTTAAAATCTTATATCTTATACCCTTTATCAAGGATCCACAACTTATTGAATTACAGGGACATGCTGTTTACTACAGAATCTATTTAGGAAAAAAGAAGGAAATTAGTACCACTACCTTACATTATTTCTTAACCCCCAATCCACCTTATGCTTGAAGCTAACGTTGTTAAATTTACAATGAAAGCCAGATTTGATGGCAACTCTGAACTGGTTGCGGAGTTAGTCGCTGTGAACGGGTTCAAAGCAGCTTATGCAATCAAAGATGGCGCAGAGGGACCCCGTGGATGGATGGTATTTTTCATTTTACTTTCACTTTTAATTCCCTTTCTTACCTCATGGAACATAATTACAAGCTTTGAGAAATGTATTTTGCAGAATAGCGGGCTTCCCTGGATACCGCCAAAGAAAGCATTCAGTCTTGATCTTAGCGATCTATCAGACACTATCAGTGGTGCATTTGGAGTATGCTTCCTTCTTCCTTTTCCTTTTAATCGAAAATCTAACTTCATATACAATCAAAGGACCTTTACGAATGGAATGCTTATCCTTTCTTGTTTCATATGACTTTGAACCAACGATATTTATTGTAGGTTTCATGATGAGCCAGTTATTTCTTCCTGGTCCAGTTATTTCATCCCTCACACTAATCTAGCAGGGGAACGATTTAGGTGGGGGCAGGGCGCGTATACCCTTGGCCCACTCACAGCTTTCATTTCTGCTCCTAGTTAGAATCTCAGAATTATGGCACTCAAGATCACTATAACTGAGTTTTTTCATATAAAGTTGCAGAGCTGTGGCCTTATATTTATGATTTTATAAACAAGCACTTCAGCATGGTAATCACGGTGATAATTCTGCAGGAGGGCTCCGATGCCTTGCTTGTCACCTTTGCACTTTCAGCAGCTGCTGGCTTAAGTGTACTTGCATTATCAGAGGTTGGGCTGTGAAGCTTTTTAGTATTGTTTTTATTTCATGTGTTTATTTATAATTCCTTTCATTTTATTTTCACTAAAAGGGATTTTGTTGCGAGAGATGCGAGATTGACTGTTTCATTGTATTTTCCAGATGGAAACAATACTCCAAGTATTAGGCTCAGCTGCTCTAATTCAGTTTGCGAGCAAGAAGCTCCTGTTTGCTGAGGCAAGTCTCTGTTACCATTCTAGATAAAACTCTAGCTTATTTAATTTCGTGATTTTTCAATGATATGATTTCATTCTGATGAACAAGTTTAGATAACTAGTTTAGATAGAATTACACACATTTTATCAATGAGGCATTCTAGACTCGGCCCAAGAAATTAATCACTTTCACATTTTATTCGTTGCCTCCAATGGCAGGACCGTAAGCAAACTCTGGAACAAGTGGATGAATTTTTGACCACCAAGATTGCCCCTAAAGAGTTAGTGGATGAATTGAAGGTAACATTTTGTATTCTACAATGGTGAAGCTAAGCCAGTAGTATCCTTCAAAAAATATGGGATTGTTTAGAGATGGAAGAAAAATCATTTTCTGAATTAACTGGTGAATTCAGGATATAGGGAAGGCTCTTCTACCAGTACCAGTTACCAGAAATGTCCTTCCTGCACCCTCAGAACCAGAAACTGCTGTTGCTGATAGTACTGTACAGAAAGCAGAAGCTGCTTCCCAGATAAACTCAGTACCCATCACAGAAGCTGAAGCTGAAACAGGTTCTGGATTTTCGAGGCCGCTTTCTCCATATCCTTACGTAATTCTCGCCCTCATTACCCTCTTTTTTTTCAGCCTGATTTTTCTACTAGTATGAACTTATGACTGCCTTTCTTGCACTGCAGTATCCGGATCTCAAGCCTCCAACATCGCCTACCCCATCTAGGCCCTAAGTCCAAGTCTTAATGTCTTGTTCTGCGACAGGAAGCTGTTTTTTTACCAGGAATATCTGCAATCTATGCTCCTCGTACATAATATGTTCGAGTCTACTAAACAGTTTGAATCGAAGAAAACAATTAGGGTTTGATGAACAATAAGAAATAAGAAAAAGTAGGGGAAGGAAGGGAAATCAGTCATGTAATGGATGGCTGCTAAGTGATATGCTGCCACAGACAACCTGATCTGATACTGTCTCTCTTTTAACTGTTTTGAGTGATGAAAATCTTGTTAAAAAGTTATTTTTTACTTAAATTCACTTCCTGTGCTACCAGCCATTGTTTTTGTATTTATGGGATTCAGTAGCTAGCACTTCATGACCATTATTGTATTAAGATTAGCATTCCTCAGTTATTTTTCTATTAATTACTTGTTTCTGTATTTGTGCTGAAGTTTGTTTTTCATTTAAAAAAATATAAAAAAAATAATTTTAATTTTAACAAATTATTTTTGATATAGCACATTAAAACAATTTGAAAATATTAAAAAATAATTTAAAATAAAAATAAAAATAAAAATTACTCTCTTGTACTGTTTGTTTGTGCTGGTGTGCAACGGTCTAATTTGAGTGATTTTATAATAACTGTTTAGGATTGTGATTGTGATTTTTTTTAATGTGTTTTTCATTTATAAACACATTAAAATAATATTTTTTTTTAAATATTTTTGATATTAATATATAAAAGTTATCTAAAACATCAAAAACTTTAATTTAATGTAAAAATTAAAATAATTTTTTTTAATTTTTTTTCAAAAAAATACCGTAGGCAATTAGGCATAGCAAGAGCACGTTCGCAAAACGAAATCGTTTTTCAAACAAATAAACCAATCATACAATACAGACCCAAGCAATTTGAATAAGTTGATTGATGTTGCCTTTTCAACTGTGTTTTCTTTATAAAAATTAAATTAAATTAAATTAAATTACTAATATTAATATTAATATCATTAATAAAAAAATACAATGAAAATCATTTTAAAATTTTAGAAAGTACATTGTATTAGAATACTAGTTGTAAGGGAATATTTTCATGCATGTTAAATTGTTTCAATATGCTATTGTAAAAAGACTATTTTTTTTAAAAAAATAATAAAAATATTATTTTAAAAAGTTTTCAAATAAAAAATACTTTATTGAACAATTATAATATTCATCGCTCACACGCAGGAGTGAGCGTTTCAAAAATTCCAAGAGCGGCAAAACGCTGGAATGAAAAGCCCGGAAAATTTTCAGGCTCCTCCTTACTTATTGCCTTTTTTTTATAAAAAAAATACAGAATTTCTTCTCTTTCACGCGCACACATTCATAGATGGCGAGAACTAAAAGTATAGCACCTCGAAAACCAATCGGAAGTCGAAGGCATTCTGGTCAGATCTCTCTTTCTATCTACACACACAATTTTTTTTGTATATAAACACGCTTTTTGTTGGCGTTATGTTTATATGTAAACAGCTAGGGTTTTTAATCTCCTTTTTCTTCTAAACCCTAACTTTTTTCTGTTTTCCTTTGTGAAATTGCAGGTGCCTCGCCGTCTACTCCACAGTCATCACCTTTAACGCCAACATCTTTGGTGCCCCTCTCTCTCTAGGTTTTGTTGTTGTTTCTGATTTTTGGCTATTGCCTGTTTGCTTGATGAGAAAATGCGGGAAAGGAAAATCACCGTTGAATTTTTTAACATCTGTTTTATGTTCCCCCCCCCTGCATCATTTGACAGAAAAAATTAGACGAATGAATTTGCATGAGCTCGAGATAATTAGCCGTGGAAACCCCAGGAACAGGCAGGAGAAATATTAAGTAAAAAAAATGTTAAATATATATATTTTTATTTAAAACATTTTCATGGCTATTGAACTAAATAATTTTTTTTTTTATTTGTTATTTTCTGTTATCGCTTTTATTTTGCTTGGTAAAGATAAAAATGGGTAAGATAAGACAGGAAGAAAATAAACTTAAAATGGTTTTAACTGTTATTTAGCTGCAAAAAAATGAAAAAATAAGGTTTCTTTTCTTGCTTTTTAGTTGCCTTAAATTTCAAATGATATAGTGTTTTTCTTTTGTTGTTTAATGGTCTCATGTTTTATATTTTTGGTTGCAGAGGACGCCTGGACAGAGTAAAAGATCACTAGGAACTGCCCCGCGAGGTGAATTTTTTTATCATATTCTTTTAGGGAGTGAAATTTGGTTATTGTTTTAGATTGAGGTGGTGAATTGATTTGTACTGACTTGTTTTTTTTTCTTCGTGGGATTCTTTTGCTTTATATATATATATTTGTCAAGATCCATCCACACAAAGGCAGAGTAAAAAGCATCGCTTCCATCCAGGAACAGTAGCTCTCAGGGAAATTCGGCACTACCAGAAGACATGGAAGCCACTCATACCAGCTGCTAGCTTTATTCGATGTGTGAGCACTCTCTGTTATTACCTTTATACAGTTAATTTCGTTAAACCGACCATTAGAAGTCGTGTTTAATTGTTCTATTTCCTGCTTGTAAAATTCAAATTAATTTCATCTAGATAACTCTTTGAAGTCTGCTCTTTATATAGTATAATTATGAATGAAAAATTATCCTAGAATGAATGGTGTTTAGAAATATTTGATTAGTTTTCTAGTTTATATGCACGATCTACATGAAGAGAGTATTACGTCCAAAGTCTGGTCGGTAAAGTTCAGATTGTCTAAAAATGTGCTAAACAATCCAACTAGTCATGCAGGTGGGTTTCTTTACATGTGTGTGTGTGTGTGTATGCTTTTGAAATGTTTACATGTGTAGATATAGTAAAGTACACATGCGAATCAGCTTATACGAACGTAGGCTATATATGATGTTGGTTGGATGAGTACAGATATATGGGTCACAATTAGCACTACGATATTTCAGTCAGGATTGAATGTACATGGTTGGATGGCATGCACCAACATGTAATTTATATAACGTGTGATATTTGTCAGTTCTAGAAGTTAGCAAATCTGACTTCTAAATGTACTTTGTGATAAATTGGTCATGTTTGATTATTCTGATGAACCTATTTGTTTTTTTTAGTTGACAAATTAATTATACAAACCTCACAAAGTTTACTCTACTGTTTTAGGTTGCTCTCATGAAATTTCTATATCCTCGCAGTGCGTAGTAATGCTTCTTGCTGTCATGTTATGTACTCTGGCATTTGATTTGTCTTATTGTTTGGATCTGAAGTTGTGTTCTTATTTGTGACCTTTCCCGCAACCTATTGGTTTTTTTCCTTGTCTCCATATTTCTTAGTTTCCTTCTGTTCATGATTCCAGTTTTTTTGTTCAATTGACTGTTCTATTTATGATTTGCAACATCCTTTTGCCAGTAGAGATCCAGAATATTTATCATTGAATATTTGTACTTTTTTCTCACCTCCAAGCATTGCTGGTTGCCTTTGTTATATATATATTAGCGATGGATTGGCAAAGGTGGGACTTAAACAAGAGACCTTACCTCTCTTGTTTTTTTGCAAGAGTACGATTAACCTACAATCTCATTGGTATGATTTGATGCTTTGTTTATAAGGGTTTGTTGAATTTTTCTCCTGACAAACAAAGTTGAATCTCTCTGATTGCTGATAAGAACAAAATTCAATGGTTACTCTTGAAAAAATAAGATCATCTTTTTTGGTGGATAACATCAAGGTTTTCTGTGTTTGTTTGTTAAATTCACCTGTTACTTATTTTACTTTCATGGTATAGTAACTTCGCTGTTGTTTCTCTCTCTCTTTGTATTTGTTAAAATCTCATAGAGATTCTACAACTAGTTTCCTCAACCTTACCTTTATGGTACATTAGGCTGTCACCTTTTTGTTTATATGAGCATATTATTGAGGTTTAATTGGATGTGGTAATGGTCATACAGGTACGAATGATCACCCAGGAGTTTTCCCAGGAAATTAACCGTTGGACTGCAGAAGCTTTAGTTGCAATTCAGGAGGTATCTTGACTTTTCTCTAAAGCATATGCCAATACTATGTATGCTTCAGTACTTTCATACCCCAGAAAAAAATATATTTATGTCTACAAAAGTTCAAGTCTACATGCATTTTCTGTTCTATGTGTTTGATAGTACCTCTTAGTGGTGTCATCACCTCTAGTCTTGTTCAGTTCAGTCATGTAGTTTTTGATAAGAAACGGGACCAGAGGTCCAAAACTCTCAAATTAAGAGAACAGATATGAGGAACAACCAACCCTGTCAAGTCATTAAAAAGAAAACATCCCGAGCTTGATGTAGGGGACTCAAACCAAGAAACAGTAGAGTTACCATCCAGACCAAACTATGCTTAATGATCAGCAGGCATACTACCTTTACGAAGAAGACGCTGAATGATCACCACCCAATCACCTCGTGGCCAGCTGCATAACCTAATAATGTAAAGATCTTAAAGAGGCAGAGCTGCATGATCCTGATTTACGAATCTATTTCTAATATCAAACCATGAAAACTCTCCCACGTATGCTTCAACCCTAGCAAAACAGCCCACTTTCACAGCTTTGACAGCAGAGAACCGTCCAATAGTTCCGTGAGGCCACCTCTCCAGACTCCACTGCTATCACTAACCAGTCCTCCCAAACCAGCTTTGACAGGACAGCACCACAATATCCCAGTCATGTTACAAGCACCGATAATTATTCAAAACTGTAACGTCTAGATAGTAATTACTCTGCTATGGTTCTATTTTTGTGCTAATAGATCTTGATGCGTGCCAGTTATTGTTTTGTTCCTTGTGTAGGCAGCAGAGGATTTTTTGGTTCATCTGTTTGAAGATGGCATGCTCTGTGCAATTCATGCAAAACGCGTTACATTAAGTGAGTGGGACTTGATGCACCTATTATAATTACATGCTTTCCCGTCAAGTTATATTTTCTACAACCACATTTATTATGATCATGACCTTTTGTCTTTTCTTCAAATTCTTTGGGAAATTTTTGCACTTTCATGCATTTAGTTTGGTGTTTTTTTTTTTTTATCAAGTTCTCATTTGTGGTCTAAGATATCACTAAATACTGTTCAATGATTTTCAGTGTAACTCCAAAACTTATGCTGTTGTTTTGTTTGTATAATTGCTAATATGCTTTGCAGATCAATGACATTTAAGAAAATAAATATGTAGGATTGTGTGAACATGCTCCATGTTATCTTGACTGATTTGTGACTTCGAGGAAATCAGTCTTGATGAAACAATACATTGACAAAATACTTCTAATAGATTGCACACCTTCATAACCTTGATCTTGATGGCACTGTTCTCTCGGCTTCTACTCTAAAAACATTTTCAGGAGTTCTGCATTAATTATTGGCTGTTTTACTCATAAGACCTTGCCTTTTGTTTTCCTTTCCTTGTGCCAGTGATGCACCTCTTTTTTTTTATTTTTTATCATTGCATTTGAAAGCACACACAAATGGATAGCATTCGGGATATTCAAAAGTGATTTGCTGCAGTGTTCACATTGTGCACAATTATTTGGATCACCAGTAATATACATCTTACTATTGATGATGCCATAGCACCATGCCTATAATGTTTTGTCCAACTCAAATTTCATCCAATCTTGATCTTGGATTTTATATTATCTAGTCAGTAAAGAAACTTCTTTTATTTGCCTTATTCCCTCAGTGAAAAAGGATTTTGAGTTGGCTCGCCGGCTTGGAGGGAAGGGACAGCCTTGGTGAGAGTATCACAGTAAAAGAGCATCACTTACTGTAACCACCGTGTTATGTAATTATGCGGTTCTTCTTTGCAGTCACCGCTTTTCTAGCTGTTTAGCCAGAGGTATTGGTATAAAATTAGGAAGGAAGAATCGGTCTCGATCCTCATCACACCACTTGCAATGCGGCAGCGTTTAGAAATTTATGTACACATAATATTTGTGGCTCATGATATTTTTTAGAGGTAGATTCCATGTCAAAGTTTCCTTGGAATCCACAAATCATATTAGGGTTGTAATTGGCCATTTATGTAATTGTAAGCATGTCCTGCACTCATATGTACTCGTTTTGCTCAGTTCTTTTTTAATAAATAAATAAATAAATGTTTTTTAATAGCTGCCGTGCGTGTAGTCCTGGTCTTGGACGCGTACATGTTGTCTTTTAGTTCTTGTTGCTTTATTAACCCTCACAATTTTAAAATGTTTGTATTGCTTATATGATGTGAAAGTTGGAACCTCAACTTCAGCTCAATCACCAAGAAAGAAAAAGATTTTGAGATAAAATGTTAAGCTCAATACTATAAAATAAAATGTCAGCATAACAAATTGAAAAAGAAAGAAAAAGAAAAATAATTACCTCAAGTTAGCATACTAAGTTTGTAATTTGATTGTAAGCTTGATATATTTTTATATAAAAAATATTTAATGAAGATCAACACTTAAATAATTTAAATAATGAAAGAGAAAACGAAAAAATCTTTTAAAAAAATAAAATGATTGGATCTGAAAAAATAAAGTAAAATTATGGGGTCATTTAAGAAGTTACAGGGGCAAGCATGAAAATTGAAGGGGAAAGAAAAAAAGAAAAGAAAAGTTAGACATTAAATAATTTTTTTTTTGGCTACATGTCACTCTCGGATGAAAGGATTGCTAAGACAAATAAATAACTTCCTGAAAGCCACCGTAAAACACTATGTGTCGCTCAAACTCAAATGACATGGACATCCCTTCATTGGCACTGTACAAACACTTTTCTATTTATAGTAATATTTTCTATTTATTACTTTACTAAATTGCTCATATTTCAACTTGATAATAACCATTAAACCAAGGTGGAAAGACAACAAAATCCTTGGAGCCAACTTAATATTTTTTTTTTTTTATCTTAGGATAATTATATTATTTTACCATGCTTATAAAAGAAAAGAAAATGGTAAGCCCTAGATGCTAGTTTATCTATTTGTTTTATTATTTTAAGAATAATTAAGAAGTTATATTGTGCTACAAGCACAAAATACCAATTTTTATTAGTGTTTTAAATTTACATTTCAATTGAAAACTTATTAAATTAATGTTATATATATATACTTCAATAATTTTATTATGCTAATATTAAAAACAAAAAAAATATAGCACCAATATCACAATATCAAACACAAACTTCGATATATAGACAGGTTGCTTGTCCATTTGATGCATGTTGTTGCCTGTGTAAAATGAAGAGTGAATCACTAATTGGCCGACACCCACTCTATTTCATCGAAGACATGGGTAGCCTCGTGGTTTATTACCAAAACTTATCTTGAAAAGTGATTTCATTTCATTTCATTTGTGTATTGTGAAAGTTAAGCCTTGTGGTTTAAGATGAGCTCGTTGTTAGCTCTTGCTTGAGAGCCTTTTAAACTTCTTTTTAATATGTGCTTCAAATTTCAAGATTTTTTTTATTAATATAGGTGTCGGGTTAGCTTGTACGCATCTCGTCTAATTTCACTCATAAACCCTGAAGTTAACAACTATATAAATTTTTAATGATAATTATATTAATAATCATATGACTTGTACTGAAAAGTTCAAGATTTTTATTTTTATTATTATTATTACTACTAGCAATTCGAAAAAAATAAATAAAAATAAAATCATTTACCCTAAGATATTTTTTTGTGTGTCAATGGCCACTAATATTGTCCTCTCTCCTTCCACGTCTATTCCCATAGGTGGAACTACCACGAGCTTGCTTGTTTCTTAAGTGAATGAAGGAATCTGCTTGACTTTTGAAAATAGATTGGATGGAAAAGCTAGATGAGAATCCACCGAAGGATCTGAGACTAATGAAGGAATTCTAATTTCAAATTACGAGAATATAATTGAATCCATGTGACCGACAGATTTGATTATGATTCAGTACGATTTCACATGGAGACTTGTTTCCAGACCATTCCATCTTTCTGGAATTTGTTGAGTGAAATCTTGACAGACATAGGATGCCTTTTCCACTGTACTGGATAGCGACTGATCAATTCTATTACCATTTATGATAGCTGACTCACTAACGAACTAGAATTCTTTTCTGTGTTTTTTACCTTAGCACATTTCAAAAAACATCATAGAAACATTTCAATGATGACAGAGGAGAGATAGAAAAACATTGAAGGCACACCGAAACTTTGATCATAACACTATCAATATCATTAATAGCCTCTTTGAGAATGCAATTGCGGTAACTTTTCAAAGTGTTTATCGTGCCGAAATACATCAAAATAATATTTTTTTATTTTTTAAAAATCATTTTTGAAATCAGCACATCAAAATGATCTAAAACCACCAAACCGCCAGTTTTTAAAATGAATTTTTTTTTTCAAATTTTGGCCAAAAGCCGTTGGGATCGCAATGCCAAACAGACACTAAAATGATTTTGATAAGATGAATCTAATGACACCAAATAAAATAATTAAAACAGACTGAAATAGGTCACAAGAGTTGTCCCAATATGGTGGGGGCTAAATTACCTTTAAGTGGCTTGTATGACACAGTTTGCTCATTGTTATTGACCCTCCTTGATGTTGCTGGATTCATTTTGTAAGGATATTTTTATAGTACCATTGATGTCATCATTAAAATATTGACGTGTCTCTAGGATTTTTTGTTTGTTTATTTTTTCTCTTCTTCTCTCCTCGTAATCATTGAAGAGAGAAAACACTAGAAGCACATCAAAGCTCTGATGACAACAACATTGATACTATTAGAAAAATCTCGATGAGAAAAATCTAACAATACTAGAAAAGATCACCGCCAGTAATCAAAGTGGGCACACAAGTCGGCCAAAGAAAAGCGAGCCTTGTCACCCTTAGACAACTTGTATGCCCTCCTTCAATCATCATTAGCGATCTTTTCTAGTATCGTTAGATTCATCTCATTGAGATCTTTCTAATGATATTTATGGTATTATCATCAAAGCTTCAATATGTTTTCAAGGTCTCTTTTTTTATTCTCTCTTCTCATTGTAATTTTTTGCAAGCCATTTAACAATTTAAGAGATTCACAAGTGACCAAAGTCACATATATCGTATGTGACTCTAAATTGTGTTAAATTCTAAATGTTTTATGAACTATGTTTTTTCTCCAATTTGAACTATGCTAATGTCCCAAAAAACTCTAAAATAGTAATAATTAGATTATTTCTCGCGCTTCAATGCATGTCAAACCAAAAATATTTTGAATATAACAAAAATATTTTAGATACAAGAAAATCTTGTCCTAACTTTGTGTTTTTTGAAATTGTCTTTTATTTGATAATTTAAAAAAGATACTTGTAAAATCAAGGATCAACATAATATCGTATGTTTTGTAAAATATAAGCAATATTTCCTAAACAAAAATGTATTATGATCTTAAAGGCAAAGTTAAAATAAAACATTAAAAAAAGTCATAATATTTTATACATAATCAAAGAAAATAAATGTGATAAATCATATAAAAATATATTAAGAATATTAAAATGCATAAATTTCATTGCAGTTAAATATTAATGAGTTTTTATCATATTAGGCCCATAATAAATGAAACAAATAACGTTAAAATTGCTATAAAAACTATATTATTATTATTATTATTATTATTATTTGTGAAATATGATAATATTTAATAATAAATTTATATTGATGATGGATGTTTCTTTTTCATTTAGCCAAATCTTCATTTTTCTTAGCCATTAATCATGTTTTTTCATGAATTTTTGAGTCTCCATCATTTTTCTTATTCACTAAGAAAAAAACACTACCTCATTGTATGATTTAGAGTTGCTAAGAAAACCTAAATGAATTGATTTTATCAGAGATTCACATAAAAGACTGGTTGTGTAGAAGCAATGTATTATCACCCTTAATACATCTTACCTGAGATACACACATCAACATGTAAAATTATAAAATAGATTTTCCAAAGGTAAAAACCATAAATGAAAAATTGTTGGGACTCCGAAACGACTTTAAGTAGCTTAAATCTAATGATTATCTACTCATTACCGTATTGTTTCCATAAATGTTCAATCAAATCGGTTTGGAGTTGGGAGTTCGTAGCTCTATCCCTGATTCGATTATGAGTTTGAAGAAAATAATGTAGTTCTGATGTTTCATCATATGACACTGATATAGAAGAACCAGTTTCACGTTCATGATCAAATCCAATGTTTATTGCGTCTTCATGCTCAATAATCATATTATGCATTATTATGCAAGCTTTCATAATATTTGCAGGAGTTTCTTCATCCTAGTATCGCACAGGTCCACGCACTATTGCGAAACGAGATTGTAACACCCCAAATGTCCTTTCCACATCCTTTCTTGCAGACTCTTGTTTATTTGCAAAATATTTTCTCTTTTTTCCTAATGGCCTTGGGATTGTCTTAACAAAGATTGACCAATTCAGATAATCCCATCTGCTAAATAGTATCCCATTGTATATTTATGTCCATTGATTGTGTAATTGACAGGTGAAGCACGACCTTTAGCAAGTGCAGCAAAGACGGGTGACCGATCATGAACATTAATATCATTTAGAGATCCAAGCATTCCAAAAAAGGCATGCCATATCCAAAGATCTTGTGAAGCCACCGCCTCTAGAATTATACTAGGTTCCCAACAATGTCCAGTATACATCCTATGCCATGCAATTGGACATTTCTCTCATTTCCAATGCATGAAATCAATGCTCCCTAACATCCATGGAAATCCATGATGCTCACCAATTGATAATAAACGACCAATATCATACTCGTTTGGAACTCTTAGATACCACTCCCCAAAAACTTCAACAATTGATTTAACGAGAGCTCTAAGACTTTCTATTGCAGTTCTTTTCCCAATCCGAATATATTTATCAGTAAGATCTACAGGAATACCATATGCAAGTATCCTATGAGCGGCAGTTACTTTTTGAAGACAAGATAAGCCAAGAACACCAACTGCATCTTTCTTTTGATTGAAAAATAGATTGTGAGCTTCCACCGCATTTGCGATCCAAAGAAAAAGAAGACAATTCATCCTAAATCTCCTTCGAAATTGACTTTCTGTGAATTTAGGATCTTCTGCAAAATAATCATTATACAACCTTAATGCACCTTCCTTTCTATCACGATTGACGATGTTGTGTCCAGTAACAGATCCACGAGCCCCTGTTCTCCGCCCTTGATTTATCGATTCTTCTTCAGCAACCACTGCAGCAGCAACTTGGAAGGTCAACATGAGAGTGTCATCATCAAAATCATAAGCATCATAAAAATTAAAATGATTCATGATGAACCTTAATGAAATAAAATAAAGATTGGAAAGAAGAAAACGATGAAGAAAAATGTTCATGTTTATGCGAATATTTATAGATGAATTTATTTCCCCTAAAATTTGAAATTTTAAAATGTTGGCGGGTTTTTTTTTTTTCAAAATTTGAAATCCAAAAAAATTAAAATATTGATGGTTATTCTTTCAATATTTGAAATTTTAAAATTTCAAAAATTGGCGGCTTTTTTTTTAAAAAAAAAATTAGGGGGGATTTCTTCAACATTTTAAAATTTCAAGTTTCAAATATTGCGGTCTTTTAATTATATTTAATTTCATTTTTTAAATTTAAATATAATTAAAAAAATAATTTTATTGTTGGAGGTTTTTCAAAAGCAATTATTTAATTATATAACTTTCTCCTATTAATTGTATAATTAATTGCATAATTAAACTATATACAAAATAATTGAACTTTATTTAAAATAATATAAAAAAGGCTCTAAAAAATGGCTTTTACTATTGGAGTACATATCAACAAAAAAAATCATATATACACTATTCAAAAAGCTATTTTAGAGATTTGACTCTCCCAAATGGTTCTGTTATTGGACTTGCTCTTAGGTGATCTAGATTTTATGCACTTTACGCATGTTTGTTTCTCTAAAGTTGAAGATGGAAGGTTTTAATTTAATTTTAAAGTTTAAGTTTATTTAATTTAATCCTTATGATTGTACTTATAAAACTCACATGCTCTTCAAATTTATGAAAAAAGCATGTTGACACAATAATATATGAACGAGATTTTTTATTTGGAAATGAAAATAAAGTAGAAAACTAAAGGCAGTTACTAAAGACACCCTTGACTTTTCTTCCCTGTCTGACCACTCTTGATCTTCCCAAACATTCCTGTTTTTAGTTATGGATAGCTTCGCGTAAAAGTTCAGTCCCTATATTTGTTTATTTTTCCAAAAGGGAAAAATGAATATCGATGAACACTGGAGCTGCACGAGATTTATGCTGTCAATGAATCTATCACCTGTCTCGTTGCAGTTCAATTGT
Organism: Salix arbutifolia; assembly: GCA_025169955.1. Taxonomy (NCBI): domain Eukaryota; kingdom Viridiplantae; phylum Streptophyta; class Magnoliopsida; order Malpighiales; family Salicaceae; genus Salix; species Salix arbutifolia. The sequence goes on from CM045903.1 coordinate 12,558,978, forward strand.
CAGAATCGTTTGATTTCAGTTAATGATTGTTCGGGTGTTGGGTGGTCTGGTCTGGCTATGTTCTGGTCTGGCTACTTCAACAAAAAATGCTGCTACAAAGGGCAAGAGCTAACTCCAAACCTGCCAAGTTTCCATAGCTACGATGATTATTCGATTCACTGTTTTTGTAGCCAAAAAAAGTAGTGGGCTATCTTCTCGGTGGGCACACTCATCCAATTTGATTGCTCGAACCCTATGTCACCAACCTTGTAATTTAGGAATGTTTTCTCTATAAATATTTTTAAAATTAATTCTCCCAATAATCTCATCTTTTTTTATCGATATAATATAGATTTCCCCTAAATACCTAACTACGATTAGAAGTACCTATTGACCAGTTAGTTACATTGGATAAACAAGAATTATAGCTCGATATAGCTTCTTAGGTACATCAAAGGATTTATGTATCAACCTATATATATTTATTATTTGAAAATTATTTTAAAAACATATATATCATATCATAAATTAAAATATGTTGTGCATGTAGACATGGAAGAACTAATGGACGTCCATCAATATAGTTTGCTGTAAAATTTGAATAAATCGTGAAAACCTAACAAACTCAAACACAAAATATAACCTTATCTTTGTAGACCTTAAAAAGTAAAATTAAAATAACATTGAATTAGCATGCCCATATACATGATGATAAGTATATTAGGTAGGCAACTCCCTCGACTATATATATACACGACATGATTTTTGTCGCTACCCCATATCGCATCGACGAGGAAAATGGAAGAACATCTTTTAGTATGTAAACTTGTAAAATGAAGTCGCTACCTAATACTATAGTGATTGAAACCCTAATTGGTTTCAAAAATTAGGTTGAACTTGTTGATGTATCTATCAATGTCTTTAGGTCTGAGAGATCTCAATTAGCCACGGATAGACTCCTCTAAGTGCTCCTGAGGTCGGAAGTTTACTATGAATTAGATGTCTTTCGTTAATCACAGGTTGTCGTGATTGTATTTCTGGTTTTGAACCTCCTTTCCAGAAATCTTAACCTTCAGTTTAGTCTTATTTTCATGACCCTCTCTGGTATCAGTCTTCTGGCAACCCTTTTTATGAAAGGAAACAATCACCAACATCATGAAAATCAAATTGTGGAGGATTGTCTTGATGAAGCTGAACTGAAAATCAGCTTAGGTGCTGGCCACCAACCTTTCTTTGCTTAATTTATGGGGAGAGAATCAAAGGTTGAAGGCTGGATCTTGAACAAGATGGAAATGCTGGAGTATGGTCTGGAAAAGATGCATGTTGATTGAGTGTGTGTGTGTGTGATTGAGTGTGTGTGTGTGGCTTGAAATTTGAAGTGGATTTAAGAAATTAAATCGTGATTTTTTACGCCATGATTGTAGCCAATCTATTAGAGACCATGTTTGTTACTTACATTACATGCCATCAAGAGAATCAATCAAGATAAAAAAAAAAAAAAAAGCCTAAAGATCGAATGAATGATAGTCGTTCCTGCCTTGCTTAAAAAATTATAGATTCAAGAACAAAACGATGTTGTTTGAATTTACCATATATATTGGCTTTTGATAATTTTTAAAATCTTTTTTTGGTTGAAATTAGTTGATTGTTTAGATTTTTATAGTTGTTATAATAAGTTTTTGTCATTCTTTGGATTCTAGAAATAGTTGTGTTGATTTAATATTTTATTTTATTTACTTTTTTTTAAAAGCCAATTATATTTATATATTTTTAGACATTGCCTTTTTATGGCACTTCTAATGATATCAACCGGAGAATTAGTTGTTCCAATCAATATTGCTTTAACAACTACTACCACTTGATAACCACTTGATCGGGAAGATTTTATCATTACCTTCATTACTCAAATGTAAATTAAAAATCATCTTTAAATATAGTAAAAACACCTTATCAATACACACTCTAAATAAATATTAAAATAACATGCTCATTCTTTTCTCTTTCTTGGAGTATGGCATGATACATCAAAAAAGGTATATATATATATATATATATATATATATATATATATATATAACTTGATAATCTTCTTATTGTTATTGAATTGGTTTTGTTAAGATTTTTTTTATAGTATTAGTGGTTTCATAATGATAGCTTTGATGTGATTTAATGGTTTCCTCTGTCTCTCTCTCTTGTAATTTGTAAAGAAAAAAAGAGGATGAGAAGAGAAAAAAAAGATCTCGGAGACGTATCAAAGTATCATCTTAAATTTTTTGATAAGGTAGACCTACCAAAAACCAATGAGCCACATGCTATTTTTAGACAACAACTATCACTCACTCCTATCAATGATGATGACATTTCTTGATATAATTAGATTTTTTATGAGGATTTTTTTTATGATAGAAATAGTATCATAATAAGAATTTAGTATGCTTATGATGGTTTTTATTATTTATTTCTCTCTCTTCTTTTTCTTATATCTTCACCATAATTTGTAAGCCTATTTCTCCATTTATTTGAAATCTTAATAACGATAAGATTGAATGTAATATTTTCCCATTACATTATATATATATATGGTGTTATTTAACTAATTGTTTTTAATCCATGTTATTTTGCAAATTAAAAAAAAAAACCGTACCAATAAGCATAGATAGAAGGTACAATAATAAGAAACTATGTAGTTAAATGAATCAGCATGTTTTGAAAAGACAAATTTGTGCCAGTGAAAGCGCGGTGCTGCTGTACCTTTGTCAAGAATTGTGTAATTGTCTTTCCACCGAAAGAAGTGCCCAGAATACTAGTGTTATTAATTTGATAAAATATAACAGGTTTTATCTTGTTTAAAATTTTAACATGTTTTGAAAATTTTATTTAAATTTTGATTAGTTGAAAATTTTATTTAAATTTTGATTAGAATATTCTGGTTTATTATGGCCGTTATGTTTTGGTCAAACAATATTTTTTTTAAATAATAAATAATTCAACAATATCAATCATATCTCTTATCTAATCGTTAAATTGAGATAAAATTTTAAAAAAAATCTTTTTATATATTTATATATATTATGTTATAATTTCAGAGCAATTAGAGAATGTAATGACCTTACGAGATTGATGATGATATTCTCATAATATTATACATGTTTATAATTTTGTTCAGAAAAATTATTTTTTATATTAAATTACATAATTCTAAATAAATTTATTTTTAGATTTAAACTTTTTTTTTGAAATAATATATTTAATTATATATAAATATATACACATAAATAATATAATTCCAAAACACTCTAAAACAAAAACATTTTATTTCAATTTAAAAAAAAAAACAAATCGCACGAATGGACAACTTGCGAAATACAGGAACTTGGACCTCGGTAAATGCCCTCGACAAAGTCGAACAGTTCCAATTTGTATTTTTGTATGTTTGGTGGGACCTGTGGTTTGTAGATCTCCCTCCGTCCACGCAACACAAGAACGCCTTCTACCATTTATTTAGCAAATTTCTTGATATTTTGATGTATGATATTTTTTTTGGTTTTAAAATAATTCTTTTATTTCTATTATAGGTATAGCAAAATTATTAAGATTTTCTATAAAAGAATATCAATTTATATGATTTTTAAAATCATCTAAATACAAAAGCTATCAAGAAACTATTAATACAGTGTCGGTTCTTCCATTGAAAAGCTAAAAAATTCTGTTGGGTTGGGTTGTCTTCAGCCTCCCCACCCCCCAGCTAGTTCCCTGATCTCTTTCTCAGTATTTTCTGGACTGCAATTAGAAAAACTAAATGGATAGACGTCGCCGGAAGCAAGCCAAGATCATAACCTATTGCTCTGATCAAGGTGATATTTGCTTGCTATGGTTTAGTTTCTTTCTTGTCTCTCTCCTTTTCTTGCGAGGCCGTCTTGCAGTTTCTCGATTTCTTTCTAGCAAATTCACAGCTATATCTTTCTGTGTGATGATTTGGTAGAGGTGAGCAGCATTGAATGGGAATTCATCAACATGTCAGAACAAGAAGAAGATCTCATTTACAGAATGTATAAGCTGGTCGGAGACAGGTAAAGCGTCCTTTTAAAAGTGTTAATCGAGAAATTTGCCCTTTCTTTTTTCGCAATGCAAACCGGAAAGTTCATCTTTTTCAATTAATCGATGGGCCCTGTGTGCTGTGTGTGGTGGTGTAAATGGAAGGTTAATTCCCTGAGAAGGTAGGTCAGCGGTACTGTCACTTTATTTGCTGCTACTTTCTTCTTTCTTTTCCTGAATGTTGAGGTAGAACTTAATTCATCTATTCCTCCAATATTATTAGAGGATTGCCCTCAAGAATGTGTCTGGATTTTCAAAAAAATCAGGAATGTTTATCTACTTTCATGGAGTGTGCCGTGTGTGATGGATCCAGTCACTGTTTTAATTTCTACTTGTATTATTATAATCTAAACGTGGTCGACAAACGGGTCTCATTTGATGTTCCGTCCTTCCCATTAAATTGTTTGAGAATTATCATCTCTACTTTTCTGAATAATAATAATAAAAAAACAATTGGAAAAGAAAGGAAATTGTTTTTTAAGGGCGGGCACCGTGAGATAACGACCCAGGAATTTCTCAAAGACAATTAAGAAGAACACTTCTATATTAAGAGGAACAATACTACATGCATATCCTCGATCCTCCTTTATGTGTTGTGTAGTAGAATCATTTTATTTTTATTTTATTTTCTTTTCATATGACAATGATTCGATTTGGAGGTATATTTAATGTTTACATTATATTTTTACGAGTACCGATGAACGTGTCCTGAGACTTGACTGCATTAATTAAAAGAATGCGCATTTTTATGCTGCTTAGGGTTTGCTCACAAAAAAAGAAATGGAGTATTAATCTCCGTTTTGTAAAGTTATTCGGAGATCTCTTATTCATGATTTATTACAGGTGGGCTTTGATCGCAGGTCGAGTTCCCGGCCGCAAAGCTGAGGAAATAGAGAGATATTGGATTATGAGACACTGTGAAGGGTTTGCCAGTCGACGAAAGGAACAAAAGAGATGTAATTCCTAATATTTTATAATTAGGTTGTATCAATTTGTTCGGAAATCCCTCTCTCCCCCTTTATCATGTTCTTTTCTGCCTTTATATGTATTCTGTCACAAGTTTATAGCAACAGTGATCGTGATTTCCCTCGGGTATGAGTTTTCAAGTTGGAGTGATGTGATGACAAACTACTTGTAATTTGCATAATAAATTTTGAGTTTGAGTTAGGATATACAGTTCTGGTAAGAGAATTCTAATCTAAATAGTAGGTCTCGAGTTTGAATCAGAATGTACACTCATTGTAAGAGTACGTGATAACCAGAATTTTACTCAATCAATTGAATCCATAAAATCTGTTTTTACTATAGCTGACATAACCTCTCTCTCCCTTCATCACGGTCTTTTCTGCTTTCATATGTATTTTGTCACAAGTTTATAGTAACAGTGATCGTGATTTCCCTCGCCCATTTTTTATTATGAACATTTGAGCAGCTATCATGATTGTACTCAGAATCATATGTAGGAAATTACAAGCTGTTCCCCAGAATTTAAAATTGAGGATATATATATAATTTCATATTATAAATTTCTTCTCCATTTGTGAAATGGAGTTGATATCTTTTTGTTATGTAGGGGGCGGGGAGGGTGAGGAACCATATCTCCTGCCTAGCCCAAAATACTCTCATTTTGGGTTTGGAGCTTTCCTTTTTCCAATAAAAATTAATATATTTAAATTAATTCCAGTTATTAGCGTGCATATAAACACATACAATATTAAAATATTAAACTTGATGACATGGAGTATTAAACTAAATTATAGTTTTTAAATATAATAATAAATTAAATATGATTTACTTGTTTAGAAATCCCATATAAAATATATAAATATATGGTCAAGGATTCAATCAGTTATCCTTGACGTTAAAATATTCCTCACTTGATATAATCAGTCTTTCAAAATTTCAACAATTTTATTTTAAAAAATTATACCACCTTTAAAATTCTACAAACTAAGAAAACTTATGAAAAATTATTTCAACATGTTGGTTTTTGAAAAATAAAATAAAAATAAGTATGGTTATTTATTTGTTGAGTAAAATTAGGTTATTTCTTTCCTTGCAATAATGTATTAGGTCTCGAATCATTTATTAAGTTTTTTTTAATTATAATGTATTTGATCTTGAATTCTATATTGATTTTTTTTAAAATTTCATTCATTGACTTTAATTTTTATATCAAATTTGATCCTGATTTGTTTTTTTTTATTTTCATTTTTCTTAATTGAAACTGTTTTTCAATTTCATCACTTTGATTTTATTTTATTTTTGTATGTCAAATTTGATTCTTATTCTTTTCAGATCTATATTTTATATTCTTATCCACTTCTCGTATGTTTTTTTTTTCAAGTTTATCCCTAATTATTTTTGTTCGTTGTTATGTTTTTGGATTTGCCTTTTAAGCTATGATCCAACTTTATGATCCATGTTATAAGTTCTGAAGTTCAATTTGTTTTCAAAAATCTTCATTAGGTTCATTGAAACTTGATTTTGTTTTTGTTTGTTTACCTTTTTTTCTATAGAGTTATCCTGATATCATGTCTCTGATCATGAATTGCTTTAACTCGGGCTTTTTTTTCATTGCTTTTTTTCTCGAGTCAATGACAAGAATCTTATATTTCTTCCTATTTTAAAAGTTTTTTTTTTCATTTTAATATTTTTATCTGCAATGAAAAAAGATTGATAGACCCGTAACATAACACAAACTACCTATCTAGTAATCTTCTCAAAGCACATCCAATATCATAAGTCTTGGGGCAAACAATGTTAAGAGGGTTGGACAATTATTCAATTGAATTAAATTCATTTGTAAATTAAATTTGATTGATTACTATTCAAGCTTATTATGTTTATATTGACGATTGTCTCTTTCTCTATATATATAGAGAGAGAGGGGGGGGTGTATTTGTTAAATATAAAAACATCTCAAGTTAACTGAAGTTAATTTATCAAACTCATGACATGAGTCATGAGATTGATATAACTCAATTGAAACAAATTAAGAAGTCAGATTTCTAATCAACCTAGTGTGAAAAATAAAATTGAAAAAAAAATCTATTAGAAAAAAACTTGAGACAAATCGAGTTAATTTATCAAACTCATGACATGAGTCATGAGTCATTAATGTTGGCTAATGTATGATTGGTCTTAATAGGGTGGTGTTGGTTGTCGACTGCTTCTCTACTTGCTTTGCTTGATGTGGCTGGTTGTGATTTGAGCTATCTTGGTCATTTGTTGTCCTTCTTTGAGTTGGTTGCTAGTGGCTAGTTTGTTGTCGAGAGTTTCCTTGTGTGTTGTTGTCCTTTGCCTAGGGCATAAGTTTTTATTGTTTCTCCATATAAATATTGTTCTTCTTTTAGTTCTTGGTTTTTGCTTGTATCCTAGCCTCCCAACTTCTTAGTTGGATTGTTGGCGGATACTATGCTTCTTGTTTTGGCTTCTTCTTAGTTTGCTCCTCTTGTTTGGCCTTGGGAGTGTGTTCCTTTGAGGTGTCTGTTCTTTTTTAGGTTCTTTGACTTTGTTGTTTGTAACTTGTTTTATTCTTTGATCTTTTATATATACTTACATTTGATCAAAAAAGAAGTCAAATTTCTAATCAACCTAGTGTTAAAAATAAAATTGAAAAAAAAATCTATTAGAAAAAAACTTGAGACAAATCGAGTTAATCTATCAAACTTTTGACCCTAGTTATGAGATATGTATAGCCTCATAGAAAATAAATTAAAATAAATCATTAAGTTTAATTCTTAATCAAGTGAATATTGAATAATGAAATTGAGAAAAAGAAATCAACTAGGAACAAAAAAAAATCAAGTTAACTTGTTAAATATGAGATTCTGGTCATAAAATTAAAATAAATCTATAAAAATATGAAAATAAATCCCTAATAAATCTAATATTAAAGGATAAAATTAAAATTAAAAAAAAATTGTAGCGAATAGAGAATAGGAACACTGATTTCCCCTTCCCTTTTTTTCTCGTAATTATAATTTAATTCCTTTAATTACAAGAAACTCCTTTGACTTTTAGAGAACATGATTAGGTTAAGTTGTGAATTATTTTTTAAAATGCCCGTAGTAAATAATTGCATAGAGAATAAAGTGGATTCAAAATTTATTTTAATTTTAATTTTATTGTAAACCCCGGGAAATAAATGTAAGTGTTAAATTAAAGAAATAAATTAAAAGAGAAATAAAATAAGTTGAGGAGAGGGTGAAATTGAAATAAATGTAAAGATTATGACTTATAATATAAGAAGAGAACATGTGGGGTAAAAATGAGCATTTAAAGGAGATGGGGGCCTAAGTGCAATAAGAGAAATTGAGGAGTATAAATACTCCTCCTTTCCCTCATTTCCAAGGGGGAAGGAGGGGGGGAGAAAGAAAGGGATATTTTGATATTTTCTTCCCCAAATTAAAGAAAAATTCCAAAGTGAAAGTGAGTTTAAGGGCTACCAAAACATTCAAACATCAAAAACCCAAAGATCTGGAGTATTATTGGAAGGAGAAAGTAGAGGAAAATGAGTGTTTGGGTTGCCAACAGTAGGAAGAAGAAGAAGAGAGGAGAATATTGTGATTTCACAAGCTATTAGATCTTGAATCTCTCTTGGTAAGGTGTTTCTTATATGCATTTAAAATATTCTCTACTTTATGGTTAAAGTGCATGACTTTTCTTTAAGAATTTTGGGTTAGGGTTCTTGAAAAAAAAAACTTGGGTGGAAATGTGGAATTTTGTGTGTAATTGATGTATGTGGCATGAAATAGGATGTGAATGTTGTGTATTGAATGGTTGAGCATGAAAAGAATGAGGAAAGTCTTGTTTTTCCAAGGTCAATTTTCGGCCAAATGCATGTGTTGCAGAAATTTAACAATGTCACATATTCATGTCTTGACTTTGAGAGAGAATTTGAATGGGAAAAGAAAGGAATTAGGATCGGGTTCCTTCATAGGAGTTGTAGTTCTGGATGTCTACTATCTAAGGAAACTTGTTTCACTACATTTGGAATTTTATAACTCTAGTTAAGGGTCACCTAACGAGGCTGTGCAGGGCAGACTCTGCAGAACAACAGGTCTGTCACATTCGAGTACATTTCGTAAATTTTGGAAGCAGAACTGGGTTTTAAAGCCTCATAAGAGTTGTAGCTCTATATGTCAGCTTTCTAACAAGATAAATTATGTACAAAATGGAGTTCTACAACTCCAGTTATAGTGAAAAATATGGGCAGAGGTCGAAATCTGGCCTCTGCTGGCAACTTTGAGAAAAAAGGGAAATGAGGTGGGAGGTTATGAAACGATGAAGTCAAATGAAGCCAAATTTAGAACATCTAACAAAGAAAAATGAAAATACCAAATCACAGAAGAGGGTTGACTTTAACTATGGGGTGGCTGGCATACATGTGTTTGTTCTGTTGGGATTTGTTGACTGGGGTTATGTTACTGCCCACCTGATATTGTTGAGACATGTTATTGTTTCAGGACCTGTTATTGTTTCGACCTGTTACTGTTTTAGGACATGTTAGTGTTTGAGGACCAGTTCTCGTTGCCGATTTCTACAATAGCCTCCTCGGCAGAAATGACTTAAACGTTAGTTACAATTTCATGGTATGATGGTGTGAAATGTGGACACTTGAATATGAACATATGAATTCTTGAAATATTTGTGGTGACGAATGTGATTCAAAAATACAAATGTACTGATTTAAGATCATTGATGTCATAGGTGGTGTGGTCGGGATTGGACCATCGTCAAGGCAAGAACATCCCACAAGTGGAGCAGGTAGGTGACTTGCACCTTTCTTTTTCATACATTGAATAAGGAGATACTTTAACATGAATACTACTATATTGTGTAAGAACCTATATCAGATTGTTAAAAGCGTAAATGTTGACGAACGATTGATTAGCTTCGGCTAATGGCATCCAAAAGGGTGACCGGAACAAATGATTGATTAGCTTCGGCTCATGGCATCCGAAAGGATGACCGGAACAAATGGTTGATTAGCTTCGGCTAATGGCATCCGAAAAGGTGACCGGAACAAAATATTGATTAGCTTCGGCTAATGGCATCCGAAAGGGTGACCGGAACAAATGGTTGATTAGCTTCGGCTGATGGCATCCGAAAGGGTGACCGGAACAAAATAATGATTAGCTTTGGCTAATGGCATCCGAATGGATGACCGAGACTAATGATTGATTATCTTTGGCTAATGGCATCTTAAAAGGATGACTGGGGTGAATGAACGATTAACCTCAGTAAATATGCCTTAAGAGGATAGACGGGTTATTAATTATGGTTGTATTGAGGACGATGTTTAAGATTTTGTAGACCCAGGATGATTGGATCGAGATTGATTTTAAGGGTTCTGTTACTGGTTGGAACTGTTACTGTTTCCAGACCTATTACTGTTTGATCTGTTACTGTTTGGAACTGTTACTGTGTCCAGACCTGTTACTGTTTGATCTGTTACTGTTTGAAACTGTTATTGTTTGATCTGTTACTGTTTGATCTGTTTCTGTTAGTGTTTGAGACATGTTATTGTCTCGGGACATGTTACTGTTAAATTGATGCATTTATATGCATTACAAGCTATTTGTACCAAGTACATGAAGAAATTATAAATGTTAATGCCTCCTGTAACTGTCAGACCATTTAGTTACCATTATTATTACCATTAAGCAATTACATTTTCTTAAATGTTTTTTTATTGCTGTAGGGACATCACATCCACGAGATGTCTAAGGAACCCGATGCACGGGAACCTACTTTTGCAAGGAATCATGTAGATGCATTCTAAATCACAATGTATTTTGTGTGAATCAATGTACTGAACACATAACTTTTATTAGACCCTTTTGTGTAAATTTGTAATGACTATTAGTAGTATAGGAATGCAACCTCATGTCCATGTATGTATATTTTTAATATGAATTTCTAAGTATGCAACAATAATACTACATGTTTATGTAAGATCCATTTTTAATGAAATGTTGATTGTATGGATGGTATTCTGATGATGTGAGTAATCAGGTTCGCTGATTTCCGATACCATATGTGTTAGATATATAAAAATAAAATAAAATTGGGTCATTACATTTATTGTAAAGAGCATAATGACCCTTTCAAACTTAAGATCCCAGCCTTAAACAAATTCCTTGAAACAAACAACATTAAAAACACTAACACCACAATCTAAACATGATAGATATAAAGCTCCTATCATTATATATTTGTCCTCGAGCCCAAAAATAAAATAGATCCATATCCTCAAGTCCTTGGTGATTGTGTAGAATGTCCGGCAAACAACAACTATCTAACACCCTCCCTGATGTGGATGAATATGTAGTCGGAAATATTTTATTTAAACCTATAAATATATTAAAAAACGACTCCCATACCTGACATTGATACAAGTAAGACCATCAAATATGGATATTAAATCCCAATACTAGGAGCAAAAACTAATGCATCTTTTATGGTTTTCACCATGGTAAGTGCTGAAACAGCAGCCGCACGGGCTTAGCAACCAGCCTGTTGAACTGACAATCATTGTGATCGAATCATGAATAACAATAGAAAAAAAAAAGGTTTTTAACATCAACAACTTTAATGGTAAACTATATATGGATAAAAATTGATTAGCTATTTTAGGGTAGAAATAGTTAATAATATCAATTGGTTGAATGAAATTAATTAGTTTAAACCGGTATTGGGAGACTAATGATACTAATAAGATTCATTAGTGCCAGTAATTACGTTCCGGAGAATGGGAGGGAAATATTGATCAATTATATTGAAACAATAGGATAAGCTAATAATGCCAATAGAGGAATAATTGATTTATAAGGAGATGGTGTTGATATTTCCAAGATGAAATTATTCTTGAGGTTAGGATATTAGATGTATATTGGTAATAGATGAAAATTGTATGTTGTAAAAAAGGCCGATGCCAAATTTTATGCATCAAAAGAAATGTCATGAAAATTATTTCATGGCATTGTTATTGTTTGTTACTAAAATTTTATGTTTATATGTACATGTTATTTGTTATTTTCAGACCCGTCGAGGTCATATAAGGAGTGATCTTACTTTGATTGTCTTTTACTTTTGACTATATGATTATCTGTAAATTAAGAGACATATCTCTTAAAAATTGAAATGTAATATTAACTCGTAAATTTGGATGTATGACTTTAATCTAATGCTTATAATTCTAAGCACCTATTTAACCATGCATATTTATAGATGAAATTGAGCCATTCACTAGAATTACATTATATGATGTTATTATACAAGATATAGTTTATGTGATAATATTATGTAATAATTGAATTATGCATTGATATTTTATGAACTTGAATTGTATGATGTTATTGAATAAGATGTGTTGTTGATGATGAGTTTAATTGTTCTCTAGGATGATTAGATTGGGTTGTGAAATGAAATTGAAAATATCGATAACTTGAGACCTTCTGGTATAAAAGAGGCTTCGCTAAAATTTCAGCAGAAATTTTAGTGGAACTTGTATAAAAATTAAACATTTTATTTACCTATTCTGTGCTGTTTTGAAAATTAGAACTATTACAAATATGATATAGCTTGACTGGACAATTAAAGAGGTATGAAAATAAATTGTGATTATATTAGTAGCAGTATGGCATCCTATTGACAATAATGATAACTATGTGTTGGAATACCAACCATGTTATTCAACATAAGAAGTGAGAGAAAAACTATGACTAAAATAATAGATTTATATGAGACTAATCTCCTCCAAACATGAATGTACAAAGAAGAGGGAATTCAATGATATTCCAATCATATGATGTAATGGACCACTAAGCTAAAAGATGAAATAAACCTTAAGTATGTTTTAACTTAGTGGGGTGAAGATATGATGCAAATCTTTTAATAATGTGGTTAAGCAACCCCCAACAAATAGATATTTTCTCAAGAAAGCTGAAAATTAGGTTTGAGGAGAGTGACACAATGAAAACCCGTTTCAAGACAACAACACTATTATGATTGAATCGAATAACACAACAAGGTCAGCTATAATTTGATAAGTCAGATTTGATCTTTGTCAAATTGAAGAAAATGTGTTGCATCACGCAAAATACAAGTTTATTTTATTAATCCATGGCTGCTAGGTTTGCATCATGCAATTAACTTATATAATGTTTCAACTAACACTAATGGATCCCTATATGTGAGTTGATTTGAGCTCACTTACAAATTTGACCCAAATATGCAATAATAATCCAAAAACTAATAAGAAAATAATAAAATCCCAAATTAATTTCCTAGATATGTTAGTATCATATTTGTCATCCATACGAAGTCCTAAATAGATTAGGAAACTTGATCTGATCCCAATATCTTAATTAACTCAAGCTAAATTTGGATCTCATATGGCCTAAATTCATATTCATTAAAATGAACCAAATAAGACCCAATAAACACTGCAAATAAGCTTTCTTTGTTGTCTAAAAAAAATTGAATAATAAAACCCGTAAAGCCTATTATGATCTACATCGCAAGGGCTTGTTAAACTCCAATTGATTTGAAATTCTATCCCTTGAATCATTTGGTAAAGTGTTAACACAATCAAATAATTAGATATAGAGATATGCTCAATAGAGTATAGTTGGTTTATCCATAGTGTAAGGAAGGAAAAGGGGTGCTGATCCAAACAAAGAAGGAATAAGAATCTCCATCTAAATGGATAATAATTCAAGAGCTGTACCTACAAATTCATCTTTTTTTTGTATTATTCAAATAACATCATAGAATATCTAAATAAAAGAGTTGAAGTTTTAATTAAAGGTGTGATAATAAATAAATAAATAAATAAATAAATCAAGTCATGTTCCAGAACAAATTATTTGAGATGAAAGTTGTGTTCCGTGAGTACATGATATTGCGATAAAGGGCATGAATTGGATGGGCGAGTGGGGAATAATGATTTTTTTTCACTACAATATCTTGTTCTGCAAAAAAGAGGACAACCCTCTTCCTTACGCTACAACAAATTCGGAAACTTCGGTAGTGATTGTTATTATGTTTTACAAATATTTAAAAAAAAAATTATTTTTTATTTTAAATTAAAATTTATTGATGTTTTTAAATCATTTTTCACGTGCTAAAATAAAAAAAATCAATTTTTTTCTAAATAAAATATTATTTTAATATATTTCTGAATAAAAAGTATTTTTAAAAATAATTTCAATCATATTTCTAAATAGATAATTTAAAGTACTGAAACTCGAATTTAGTTAAATGAAAGATGTAACCAGAACCGCCGGACCACTTCTTCCTGAATAAAATGATTTTATCCATTTCCGGCCGGTAGAGAGAATCTCAAGTAAAAGCATGTGAATTATTTTCCAGATGATCCATCGTACTGGAAAAATCATGGCCTTGGCTCTATGTCCATGGTCAAGTGTGAAATTCAAAACGGGGGACCGTGAGTTTTTCTTTTTAGAACATTCCACTGCTGCTATGATGATTGATGAGCATAATACATTTTGAACAATCAAAGAACTAGAAGGATTCACTAAATTTACACTTCATAATTCCAGTCAAAATGTTGAAAACGAGTACAAATAATATTTTTACACTTGTCTCAAGTTACATTATGTGATATCAAATAATTTAAAATCTGTTTTACAAGTCTTATATTCGAGTCAAGTCATACTCAATTTGTAATAATCTAAAACAATCATGATTTTATTAACTTAAATTAGATTCGTAAAGATTATTAAAAAAAAAAAAAGGGTTTCCTCCATTAAAAAAGAAGATATATTTACACTTGCTTAGTTTTTATTCAAACTTTCACACCAAACGGTTGATTTTGGATAGAAAAAGACGAAGCAACGAGGCACCCCTCCACGTCCTTCAACACATTTCAATCCTGCATTCGGGACTACAATATCTCAGTAGCTTCATGGAAAGTTCTGCCCCGTGAATTGGTCTAGACGTGATGTCGTCTTGGAAATTTGGTAAAACTGTTCAAATTTGTATCTTTGAAATTCATGACATGATGGTCAAAGGAGGTATTGATGGTCATAGTTTAGACTTTCAACTATGTTCATGATATTTGCAAATTTATAAATAAGTCGATTTTACAGGATAAGAATGATTACACTCCATTTGACAGTTTTGGACTTTACAAAATGTTGATAAATATTAAGTTTATATAAATAATGATTTTTTTCCCACAACTTTAGTACATAGTTAAATATAAATTTAATGATTATTTTTTCAGTAAATAACCTTGATGAAAGATTAAAACAATAAATAAATAAATAAAACTAGCGAAATAGGGACGTGCGCTAAACTATGTCTAGGACGTGGGTGGGAAAAGAGTTTTTGGATGTAAAAAATATATTTTAATGCTCTTAATTAATTTAATCCAGTGAAAAAAAGTTTAAATCACGTGAAAATTAATTCACTTCAGTGTATCTTAGTTGAATTTATGGGTCTAAAAACAATCCATACAACTTGTTAAAATATAGTAAATCTGTCAATCCATGTCCTCGTCATTAGACCGAGATAAACTTCTAGAAAGAGAATTAAAAAATAATTTGATTTAATCTGAGTTAACGTTTCAAATTTATAACTATAGTCATAAGACTAAAATAACCCTATTAGAAACAAATCAAAATAAATTATAAAACTCAGTTTTTTATTGCTAGTGTCGAACCCAATGTTAAATGATGAGATTTATATAAAAGATCGATAAAAAATAACATAAAAAATAGGTCAATTCAACCCGAGTTAACCTGTTAAATACTATTTCTGAATTCTAAGACTGATATAACCTGATAAAAAACAAAACTAGCAAACTTGATCATTAGAAATAAGACACAAAAAACAATTCGAGTCTACTCAGATTAACCCTTTAAGCATTATTCCAAAGTCATAAGACTAAAATAACATAATAAAAAAATAAAATGTTTAATTCTCATTTAACTTAATATTAATAGATAAAAATGCAAAAAAAAAAAATTAAAAATAAACTTGAATTAGCTAAGTTAACTCATTAAACCGAATTAACCTGTTAAACCTATTATTCTTATCATAAACTCAATAAAAAAACAAATCTAATATTAAGTAATTAAATCTAGAAATTAAAAATTAAAACAAAGAAAAAAAGCAAACAATATTATAATGCATACTATTTAATGAGAGGAGATACAATAAAACTTCTTATAAAAAGCAAAGCACTATTAATGATTTTAGAATAATATTGCTCTAAAACTTCTTATAAAGTGAAGAAAGTGCCATACACGATTTGTTTGAAACTACCCCGTCGAATTTCGAAAAGTATAGATAATATTCTATTTGAAATAATATGGACATCGAGACTAATCATTTGAGTTTTTTTTTTATATATAAAGCAATAAAAATATATTTTATAAATTTAGATAAATGAGTAAAATTTTAATTGTTCTATTTTAAAAAAAAACACACACGTCTTAACTCGAACTCGAGACCTGCTGTTCAAATTGCAAGACTTCTACTATCACGCCACGCCAAAAACAAATAACAAATAAAAATATTCATTAAACTTTACTAAAATGCATTTATCATAGTTTATATTTTGTATTTATTTGATATTGGTGTATTCTTAAAACACAAATGTTTTTATTTGTTATTCAATTGCAATGAGAAATAAAATAAAATTATAATACACAAATAAAAATCAATAATATTAATAGATTAGAATAAATAAGATTTATTTTATATGACATTTTTTTTACTTGTGTTCAATAAATCTTATTATAAAATAGAAAATAAATATTTATTGGCAGTATTAATAAATGGATTTACCAATTACTCTAAGAAAAATCATTAGTTTTTGTTCCACGACAAGGAGTATTATGAGTATAATATAAGAATATGAATAAAAAAATAAAAAAAAATACTTGTAGAAGACAAGAAATCTTACTCAATTTCTCTTTCTACCATAAGAAAACCTAAGGTTAAAGAAATAAGAGCACATAAGTAAATAAGAGAGAAAGCATAAATATTCTATTTAATTTCTTCTTTTCTATTCCCACTTCTACTTTAAAGAATGAAGTTTCTCCACGTGTTAGTTTGTAGAGGTGGTGTGGGATGTGAAATTAATTAGAATTAATTCATAGCAACTCATTCAATTTGCAGAACCAATGAATATGAAAAAGATTTAATGGAGGTGGAATAATCCAAGACTAACTATAATTAATTCCAAAGAAGTCAATGAATTTATAGAGTCAATGAATCCGATAAGATTGAATCGAACTAAAGTAATTCAAGATTAATTAGAATTAATTCTTGATAATTAATTCATTGTGTTTGCAGAATCAAACGAATATGACAAGAAAGAAATAATAATAAATAAAAAAACTATCCAATCAATTTCGCTTTCACCCTTAATAGTTTTAGACAATATATAAACTATTTTTTATCTCCAATAGTTCCCGGCATGAAAATATCCAAGCTTTCAAACGTAAGGGGGAGGGTGCATGCACCTTTATTACTGGAAAGCTTGATAAATCAAAGCACATGGATGCACTCATGTCGCTGATTGTTTCCATGGTGGTCAAATGAAATATTCCCAAGGTTAAAATGGTAAATTCAAAACTTATTAGCTTTTTTCCTCCTCTCATTTATACGCATAAAAGAATTTTAATAACATTCCAACGGAGAACATTCATAA
This sequence comes from Salix arbutifolia, assembly GCA_025169955.1. NCBI lineage: Eukaryota > Viridiplantae > Streptophyta > Magnoliopsida > Malpighiales > Salicaceae > Salix > Salix arbutifolia. The sequence goes on from CM045903.1 coordinate 12,576,748, forward strand.
CCACCAAAATACATATGTTTTTGCTAACAGCCACTTCAGAAATCGCAGGTAGACCACAGGATGGTGCCTTAAAACAAAGGAAGGGCACACCTACCACTGCATAAACTATATTTTAAGTGTTACGGCTGAAATTGTTTTAAAAATAATTTTTATTTAGAAATTTCTTAAAATAATATATGATTTTTAATAATTATTTTTGACACCAATATATATAAAGATAATCTTAAAATATCAATTTTTTTAATTTAAAATAAAAAATTAAAATTAAAAATTAAAAAAAACATTTTAAAATGCATTACCAAATAACAATTTATGTGCCCGATGCACAAGTGTACACGTGGGTGATCTATCAACATCAGTCACCTTGACGCCCACCTCACATGTCAGCCCACCTCAAACGTCAGTCCCCATCGTACATTTAGTTATTTTTCATATTACCATACTGTAGGAACGAAGTTATAATTAACTCCATTTTTTTCAATCTTTCTGTATAACTTATTGTAGAAAGTCAGAGAGTGAACGATGAATCCAAAACGATACTATTGAAACCTTCTCCCGCGTTGCTGAGTACTGAACAGTATAATAAATTCGTTGAAATCGAGAGTGAGAGCCCAGAGAGCATTGATTGGGGACTCACTTTCATTATTTTCAGTTTAGTTTTTATTTATAAAAATAATCATATCAAAATTATTTTTTTGTGTAGGGGCATTGATTCTGCGGTTTGAAATGGTCAGCAATTGTGAATCTTCTATCACCCGACCTCAAGACTGAAACTGGCCCCACTGCTTTGTGAAAAACAAAAAAAAACAAAAAAGCTTTTTCTCCAGTAAAGAGGTTGTCTCTTCCTTCCCCCTTCCCTCCCTTAAATCTCCCTTTTCCTCACAGCTTCTTGATCAGCAACAAAAACCTCTACCTTCCTTAGATCGCTTTATCATTGCATTTCTATCTCTCTTGTCCACACCCCCAACCAGTCGTTTCAGATCATTTTCTACTGCTCATTCTGTTCGTCTTCTCTGTTTTAGCAAGTGATCTCACAGACCCTACTGCTATTCTGGCTCATTTAATTCCATCTCTATTTAAAACTAGACATTTTAGCTCTCTTTCTTAATTCAGTTCTATGTTTTTTGCTTTTGATTCTTCAATCCGAAGCCTTACCATAGCCTTTTTGTTCACCCCACATAGCCAGGATCTCATACTAGCTAGAATTGAGCGCGCAAAGCTCACTCTTGATAGAATAACCTTCCCCTGTTTTATTACTCTGCATCTCGATCGGACCCAAATCTACTCCCAGCTTAACTCTTCGAAAGCACAGCTGTGTTGTTCTCACTGCATCCTCGGAATGGAGAAGTCCTTGGAGTGGGAGCAGAAGATTCTACTTAGCGAGCTAGCTCAAGGGAAAGAGCTAGCAAAACAGCTCGGGAACCATCTCAACCCTTCTTCCTCCTCCCTCGAAGCACGTCAATCCCTCGTTGAGAAGATACTTTCTTCTTACGAGAAAGCACTTTCTATGCTAAATTGCGGTGCTTTCGTTGCTGATCAACCAAAGCCCACAATTGGCATCGTGAAATCACCGCATTCATTTATCAACAGCAGTTCTAGGAGCGAAGTCTCCGATCAAGATTGCAAGGATCAATTGAGCAATGATGTGTCCAGGAAGAGGTAATAATCCCATTTTTTTCAGGTGAACTGTGAATGATAACGAATTTATGATCTAACTTCGAATCGGGGATTCTGTGTCGATGTAGAAAGACGCAGCCTCGATGGACCGAGCAAGTGAAGGTCTGTTCGGGGAACGGACTGGAAGGACCGCTTGATGATGGCTATGGCTGGAGGAAATACGGGCAGAAAGTTATTCTCGGAGCTAAATTTCCAAGGTGAGAGTCCGAGACAAGTTTTTTCGGTTTCTAAATCACGTTATCTTTCACGTGTTAAAAGGGGAGGAGAAAAACTTTGTCGCTTATCAAAATTGTACGAATAAAAAGATTGGACAGCTTCTTTAATAATGTCGTAATTGCTCGGCACTAGACCTTATCTACCTGGTCGAGGCTCCATTTAAAGTGCCAGCACAGCTTTACATCGTGTCCTTCCTGACTGCTCTCGTTAAAGTCGCTAGGAAAACGGCCCCAGTAATGAAAACTATTTGATTTATTACTCAATCAAGCAATTCAAATAGTTCGAGATCTTCTGCACCATTATTTTGTTACAAGTCAAAATAAGTTTAAGAGAGAGATTACAGTTTAAAGTTCATAAATAATAAAGAGTATAATTCGAGTAATTAATTATTATCTGAATTTTTTTTCAAATTGTTACCTCAATTTCTTTTACTATTTTAGGTGACTTGTATTTTTATTTTTTTTAATTTAATAGTGATAAACCTTGACTCATACAGTCATCATCATTTTATCAAACCTCATTGCAGCATTCCAAACCTTCCCTTCCCAGCTCAAGATTGTCTGACTAGGCCGCTATGATTTCGATAGCCATGTAGCATGTGTTAATCTTCTTATTAATCCATCTGATTAGGTTTAATTAGAATAATTTTTTAACATTAACTGGCGTTGCAAATCGCAGAGGATACTACAGATGCACTCACCGTCATTCACAAGGTTGTCTGGCCACGAAGCAAGTGCAGAGATCTGATGAAAACCATTCAATTTTTGAAGTGAACTATCAAGGGAGGCATACATGTAGCCAAGCCTCTCCTCCACCGGCGGCGTCGCCTTCCCTGAATAATGATTTCCCGAAACGAAGTAAATATCTTTGTCAGCAGCAGCGTGAAGCGAAACAAAATCCATCAAAGGAGATATTTCTTCACGTCGGATTGGACTGTAATCAAGCCAGAAACGACTCGGGCTCCATGGACGACATTTTCCCATCCTTTTCCTTCCCATGCACACCATCTGGGAATGAAATCGAGGAAAACAATATTTTCACAGAGTCCATGGTTGGAAACTTCCCGGGTAGCTGTTCTCCAACTTTTAAATCTCCTGCAACGTCCGAATCCAACTATTTCTCGGTGTCACCATGTCATATGAACAGCTTTGGAACGTGTTACCAAAATGAGAAAACCCGGGGGTGTGGACTCACCAATTCGGCCACCAATTCGCCAACCAGAGATTTGGATATCTCTATCGAAGATGTAGATTTCGACACCACTTTCCCGTTTGACAATCTGGAATTCTTTGCTTAATAGAGTGAGGCTGCGCACTCATCATTCCCGCCTCGCCAATATTGAAAGAGAGTCGGTGTGTTCAAACAAAGTCTCCATGAGCTGGCCGAGATAAATTTCCCCTTTGATTAGGTTGTGAAAGTTTTCTAAAATAATGTAACCTTTTAGCTCCGTTTTTTCCATGATTGCTGGAGTGGCTACTGCAATTGCAGTGATACCCGGTAAAATGTATTCTGTCTTGTCTTGAATCTATTTGGTGTTGTTGATACTTGTTGAGCTAACAAAATAAATATAATTCAGACTTGTCACTTTTTTATATATATATAGCTATGGCTAGAAAATATCGAGAAATTTGCTAAAACATAATTAATGGGTATATTTGAGGTCAAACTAAAAGGGATGTCCTGTGTTAAAACCTGGTGGGAGCTTAATTTTCAACGAAAGATCTTTAACATTGAACATTAATATGATTTAAGTAAATTATTTTTAAATAAATTGTGGATGTATGATTAATTAATCTTAAAGAATTCTTAGTTAATGTGTTTCGTTGAAACTCAAAACTCTCTAAAATAATTCTATCACACATAAAAATAAAAAAAATAAAAAATTTATTGGTATTTATAAAATTAAAAGTTAAAATTAAAACTAAAAAACACCTAAACTTTTAGAGCAGAGAAGTTGAGTTTTGAGTTTAAAAACACAATCTCAACACCTAATTGTAAAATAACATTTTGGGTCATAATTTTTTTTTCTATTAAAATTTTGATTTCAACCTCCTCCAAGAAGAATAATTTCTCTAGTTTATTGTTTTGTTTAGTTCAGCCCATGAATGCTAACAATCTCTTCCATTTTATTTTATTTTATTTTTGCAAATTTGAATAGGTTTTTTAGCTCAAAAAATCATATTTATAACCACTCTATTCAAGTCTAATTTTTGATCGATGGTGACTCATCCAAAATTGATAATGGTGAGAGTTATTTTGATTATTACCATGATTAATTCCTTCAAACCTTAGCATATAAAATTCACTGTAAAAAAAGTACATATAAACTATGATGGTGCTGTTAGAATTTTAGAAAAAATTAATCCCGTGACAAAAATTATCAAGAGAACTTGGGTAATTGACAATTCAACTCTCCCATGTTGTCCAAATTTTTTTTCTTATCAAAATATTTTCAAAGGTTCGTTCGGATTTCATGAGGTTGACCGATGTAGGGATTGACTTGTCAATTACGACCATATTGTTTGTATACTTTGTACACTTGCAACACGACACCGTCTGCTGGGATCTCCTCCTCCTGAGGGCATCTATTTATTTTGTTGCTCTACCCCGACGACAAACATCAATTTGCTGTTGTCTTCGGCCCAGGCCCGTCTTATCACCCAAGATAAAAACAACATGAGAATTTTTTACGAACTTTGTAATGATCCTTCATGGCTAAATGCTCTTTGTTGTAGAGGTGCGTTGGACAAAGGCCTTCAAAGCTCGTATGATCTGCTCCTAATTGGTTCGGATCGCTAGTACTGATTTCTACAAGCCCAATGGGCTTGTATACAAAACAAAAGCCGACAATCCTTTTTTAGAGCCCAAGCTCACAGGCAGCCTTGAACGGAGGATATAATTTTAGCGTTTCGTCATATAGCAATCCATTATAAAATGTAATTGCTCGTTACATAATATTTATAAGTTGCAATAGACTTACAAGAATTATAAATGAGTAATGAATATTACATGGCATTGTCTTCTTTAATAAAAAAAACAAGTGAAAATAAGAGTGAGAGTGCAGATAAAAAAACAAAAGTGGAAAAAGAAGGATGATTGTAATTTAGCCAATTTTTAAGGACTCAGAAGAAAATAATAATAATGCAAGGACCATACCTTGTTTATTATTGGAGTCAATAGTAGACCGTGAGAGAGCCTACAGTAGCCTCCACTCTATTTAAAAACTATATATAAATTGAAAAAAAAATAAAAATTCATTTGTAAATAGAAGATTATGGATATAAGTCTCATATATAATCATTTGAAAAGAAATTGTTAATATTAATATATAAAAAATGCTAATGTCATTTAAAAATAATAGCATAATTTTTGTTTCGGCGATTAAAAAAAAATCAGGGTAAAGAATTTTGGAGCATGAAAACCCAAAATTCAAGCATTTGTTTTTACCTAAGAACATGAAGAAAAAATAGAATTATGAAATCACTACTAATTTTCTAACATACAACTTGTCTAATTAACAATTAAATAAAAATATTTAAGATATAAATAAAGAAATACACACATCCTATGATAATTTCTAATGTTATAATTATCCATAACCCCCTATAACCTAATGAACTAGGGCGTTATCGTCGCCTACCCTAGAATTTTAATAAGATGGTTCTTAAATACCTAAATATTTCCCTTTCCATCCCGGTTTATATATATATATATATTAAGATATCATTATTATATTTATTCAGAAAATAAAATGGAATTAAATATGCAGAGACATGTTGAAAATTTAAGGATCGATGTATCGAATTATTATAGATAAATTTCATGAAATTTCTCTTAAAAAATAGCCAAGACATGAAAGATCATTTAACAATGATTTCGCAACCTCTTGCTTGTTAACAATGTAATCATTATCATCGTTTTTTTTTACACTCCACATATATACAATTTGAAAAGGTGATGGATATATATCTCTGCACAAAATAATGATATCCTTCCCACCTCATGAATGATTTCCCCTTTGACGGCTATTTAGAGAATCATTGAAGTAACCCTTCTTTATTAGTTGGCTTTCGCTTTTTTTAAGAGTACTCGAAACCTTTCATTCTTCCATTGATGAGGTCCATGATGGTGGAAAGACTAACAATCTCTTAAAAGTTTAACTTGCCAACTAATGATCCCATATAATTACGTGTGTATTTAAGTATTGTGATCGTTTTTTTTAGCTTTGGTTTGAAAAAATATATAGATTTTCAAATAATATTTTTAATTGTGATTTTTAGAATTTTTGTTTTAATATATATATATATATATATATAGTTAAAGATTTTTAGAGATGAATTTTGCATGTAAAAAGAAAATAGGTCTTCATAAATAATAATAGTAATAATAATAACAATATTGGGGCATTAGTTTCCTCGTGAATCTGTTTTGTTTCCCATGCAGAACAAATAGAGGCTTCTACGATAACGTCCCCTTCACGATTCGTTTTCTTACTTCTACGTGCGTACAAAGCACAGTTTCGTAGTAAGCTGATTTAAATTTTAAAATGATATCTGTAAAACGTCTCTGAGATACATGTTTTACCCCACGCAATTGCCCCCTCCACATAAAATTTACACTAAAAAGTAATTTATTAATGAAATTATTCGTACTAGTTTGTATATATTTTATGAGTATTGAAATTAATAATTATATAACTTTTTAATACTTATTATATTAATAACTTCAAAAAATCAAATCTAAAACTACATGAAAAACAAATTTTTTAATCTTTTAATAGTGGACCATGTAATGGATGATTTATTTTATTTCTTTTTCATTCTCCACGAACTGGTTTTCAAAGTGTCATATCGTGATATATATTTTAGTGCCCACCAACCTCTACAGGCCATAGACGTGCGCAGTGGACAGTTTAACACACTTGAACATCTTGAAAAGAAAGAGAGAGGAAAACCTTCTAAAGTTCAATTTGAATTTCATAATCAATTCTTTGGCAGTGGACAGCATAAAATAAATAATTTTTCGATGAAGAACAAATTTAACCGTGGTGCTCCATTTATAAATAAGAAACTGCTGGTCCAACACGAGCAAGCCAACAGGCTTTAAAGTACTTTCCAGGATGAAAAAACATTCATGCCATGATATGAGAGGTTTGGTCCATGTCAAACTTTTTAGTCTTGTTCACCCCTTTTTAATTTTTATAATTAATTTTTTTTATTGGCATGGGTATTTGGGTTATTTTTGTGTATTTTGATTAATTTCATGAAATCTGAAGTTAACGATTATATAAACCTTCAATGGTTATCATATTAACAAGCATAAAATTCGAATCTGAGATCATAAAGAAACAAATCTTTTAATCCCAAGATTTTCCCGGTAATTCATCTACTAGAGGATTTTGTACAAGTAAATTTTGAATGGTGACTCCGCTCATCCTTTTATTTTCCAGGACAATTAGCATTTATCTTAAAATTGAACTAGTTATATAAGAATAACCCAAAAAAGAGAATATATTAACCAAATAAAAAGAAGTTGATCTCCTTTATATAATTTTAGAGTTCACAAAGTACTTCATATATCATAATTAATATTCAGGCAAATTATAATTTTCCTAGAGGATATCCCTTGTTGCCCGTTTCCATTAAATTACTTGGTTCGAAGAAGCGATTTTTGTCTAATCGTAGTACATTCAAGAGTTCCACGAACCTCGTAGCTTGAAATTTAACCGGTCGAAGTTGATGACATGTTATGATTTCCATCCGGGAATTTTTTTTCAATTCTGATCTACGATGAGGTTCATTTAATTTATGTGCAGTTTTTAAAAGCGATGTCAGGCAGAAGTAGTGGGGTTTGAAAGTATTGTAGTGGTTGATTTTGTAACTGTTTTTTTGTTTGGAGATGTATCGATATTTTTTTAATTTTAATTTTTTATATTAACACACCAAAACAATAAAAAAAATTGAAATAAGAAAATTTTTTTTGACAAAAGTAGAGTGTCACTACTAAAACAAATGTTGTCGTAATTTTCATAACAATCATTGGTTAACTAGCATTCACCTACATTGTGAGTCAAACCAGATTTAAAAAAGTAAAAAAAAAATAGACCACAAAGAGTTTTTTGATACTGCCATTAAACCTGAATAAATAAATCAACCTATAAACTTCCTAACATGACTCCTTATTTAGATCAAGTTTCGAAATAAATCATGTTGGAATTTTTTTGACGTGACTCAATCGACTTATAAGTTTATAGATAACTTAGATGGTCAGTAAAAATATGATTTGACTTTTTTTAAAAAAATATGATGATGTTTCTTCAAACATTAAAAAAATATCATATTAGATTAGCTTGAATCAATCTAATGTATCCCACCAAACCTGTGACCTAAGTGATGGACAATACAAGCATAAGAAAGAGACCTAAGTGACGGACAATACAAGCATAAGAAAGAGGGTTGTTCCTACTAGGAATCACAATGTTGTTCAAGTAGAAGATATTAAAAGAGTGGCTTGAATTGTTGAATTTCATTAACCTTTACAAGTGTTTAAATACAGATTTCTCAGTAATGAGATCCTACAATTTAGGGATGCTGATAAGATTAAGCCTAAGATAAAGGAATTACAAATTTTGAATTTGAATGTGATTTGTACAGTCTGTAATCTGTAAATGACAGATATGTCATTGATATCGCCCCTCAAGATGGAGGGCGTGTGAGAACTCCAATCTTGGATTTGAGATTGTGGAATTGAGCACGCGGCAGAGGTTTAGTAAGTGCATCAGCTAGCTGGTCCGCGGACGATACATGAGCAACCCGAAGACTGCCTTTTTGAACTTGATCCCGAATGAAGTGGAAGTCAATGGCCACATGTTTCATTCTAGAGTGAAACACAGGATTTGCACATAGTTGAGTAGTGCCAACATTGTCACAATAAATTACGGGGCAATTGGACAGCGAGATACCCAGATCAGTGAGAAGATAGGTGAGCCAATTTATTTCAGCTGCGGTGTTGGCTACTGCTCTATATTCAGCTTCGGTGGACGACCTTGCAACTGTTTGTTGTTTCTTGGAGCTCCATGACACAGGGTTACGACCAAGATAGACTATATATGCACTGGTTGAAGTGAAGTCATCTTTATTACCTGCCCAATCTGCATCGGAGTAGGTTGAGATGGATGATGAATTTCCATTGTACTGATGATCAGAGAAGGCATGAAGATGGAGTGGAGATTGATGATACAACTGAAGGCCTTCATTGACTGTTCCACAAAGATATCTCAGTAAACGTTTGACACATGTCCAGTGATCAGTGGTGGGTTGATGCATATACTGTGATAGTTTATTGACAGCAAATGCCAGGTCAGGACGTGTGAGAAGTAGGTACTGTAGACTGCCAACAATTGTCCTATATTCTGTGGGATCTGATAATGATGTGCTGGATTTTAATGTCAACTGCGGGCTGGTGGGGAGGGGAGTAAGGACTGGTTTTGCATTAGTCATATTTGTTTTGGATAATAGGTCCAAAATATACCTGCGTGGAGAAAGCATAATGCCATGCTTATTGTGAACAACCTCCACTCCCAAGAAGTAAGACAGTTTGCCAAGATCTTTGATTGAGAAACGGTGAGCAAGCTGATCAATAATCGAATTAACCGAGTTGGCATCATCTCCAGTGATGATGAGATCATCTACATACACGAGAATGTAGATGACGTGTCCAGGGGGCTTGAGAATAAACAGAGAGGAGTCTGCATGAGTATTTGTGAAGCCAAGTTGAAGAAGAAAGTTACGAAGCTCCTGGAACCAGGCTCTAGGTGCCTGCTTAAGGCCATAGATTGCTTTGCGAAGTTGACAGACATGCGACGGATGATCTTGATCAATAAATCCTGGTGGTTGTTGCATGAAGACAGTATCAGTGAGATGTCCTTGGAGAAATGCATTGTTGACGTCGAGTTGCCGTAGTGTCCAGTTGCGAGAGATGGCAAGACTTAATACAACCCGTATTGTAGTGGTTTTAACCACTGGACTGAATGTGTCAAGAAAATCCACACCGGGTCTTTGGTGAAACCCTTTCGCAACCAGCCTCGCCTTGAACCTGTTTACAGAGCCATCAGAGTTATGTTTAATCCGAAAAATCCATTTACAGCCTACTACATTTTGATGGTTAGCAGGAGGGACAAGATCCCAAGTGCCATTAGATACCAGTGCATCATACTCAGCAGACATGGCCTTACGCCAGTGGGGGTCAACAATTGCTTAAAATACTGAAGTGGGTTCAATTGCCCGTGAGGAAGTCAGATGAGTGTGAAGGGTCATTTTCTGTAGAGGTCGGTGGATGTTATTTTTTGCTCTGGTGATCATTGGATGAGTGGTAGCAATAGCATGAGTCTGTGACGTGGATGCTCCTGGTGATGGAATGATTGGTGAAGATGGAGGTACTAGTTGGGTTGTGTGTGAACAGGTAAATGATGGTGGAGGAGATGAGGACATAACAGGTGATGATGATGAGATTGTAGTGGCACACGTGAGCTGCTGGGATGAGTCCACGTTAGTAGGGGCTTGAATTGTTGAATTTCATTAACCTTTACAAGTGTTTAAATACAGATTTCTCAGTAATGAGATCCTATAATTTAGGGATGCTGATAAGATTAAGCCTAAGATAAAGGAATTACAAATTTTGAATTTGAATGTGATTTGTACAGTCTGTAATCTGTAAATGACAAATATGTCATTGATAGATATGCTGAGAATAATAGGTGGAAATTTTAGGATCAGTATGGAAGAGCAAAAGCTAACTCAAGTGAAGGCAATGGTGTTTTGACTAGACGTTATGGATTCCTATAGCTAATGGATGATTGTGACAAAATTAAAGAGAAGATTTGATAAACAATCAGAGAGGTAAGATTTATGGTATAATCTAAATTTTAAGCAGAAATCACATGAAAATCTCAAGGTCAGGAAACAGCAAATACTAGTTAAGAAAAGTTGGTTAGAGGATTTTGCTTTAATGTACTGCAATATTTAAACATGTTTGTAAGAATTAATGTTAGTGTGGAGGGGGAATCAAGAAGGTGAATCATATGAAAGAGAATATTAGGACAATTATTACTCATGCTTAGACAAAAAAAAAAGAGCCTATTACATATATAGAAGAAAAGGTAGAATCAAATAATAAACAAATCTTACAAGAAAAAAACCAAAGTGTGCTGAAGAAAGATTTAAAGGGAAAAGGCCTATGAGTAAAAATAATAAAGTATATATGAGTAAGGGTAATGTAAAATTGACCCAATAATTTATAACTAGAACATAAGCCCAATCTATGGTGATTAATAACAGTACAAAACCTATATGCATAGATCACCAATATATGGAAATGGCGGGAATGTAAAGAAACGTTATATAGTTTTATAAGAGATGACAATAATAAATATATTAAATAGCACACCACCAATTCTTTCTTCTATAGTGGTAGATACCATATTTATAGAGAATAAAAGCATGGATGGTGTTGGCTAGAATAAAGCAAACCAGGGGGCTGATAAGGATGCCATCATGGTTTAAAATAAATAAGCTCTTAACAAGAAAGGTTGTCTTCATGATGGGGGAAATTGGATGTTGTGGTTTGTACTTTATTAATTTTTTTTATGAAGGTTTTGTATTAGAATTATAAAGGGGTTGGGAATACAAGATTTGTTTTTCATTATGAATTATTACAAGAGGTTGCACAACTTTGATATTATAACAATAGTTGAACCACTGGTAAGTGATGATACTATTGATAAATTTAAGACCAAAATAAAATTTAATGATGGTTTTAGGGTGTAAGCTCAAGGTAAGTTAAGTGGATTATGGATTTTATGGAATAAAAAAAAGATAGACAAACAAGTTTTACATTCATCTAGACATTGTATTCATTTTATAGTAGATGATAAAAAAAAAGGTCTTCGTGATTACGTACAGTTATCTATGTGAATCTCAAAGATAAATAAATAAAAAATATTTTAAGAAGGTTAATATAATATGAAAGTTTGTATTGTCACCTTGGATAGTAGTTAGAGATTTGAATGAAATTATGTTATCTTCTTAAAAAATAGAAAAGACACAAATTGTTATGAGGAAATGTCTACAATTTAAAAAATGTACACAAAAATATGGATTAATTGATATTCATAGATTTGGTCCAAAATTTACCTGGAGGATTTAGGAAAGTAGATGATAAAATAAAGTATTTAAAAGATATGAACGTGAGTTTAGACTTCATTCTTAGAGACTTTGATTCTTATAAACTTGAATCAATATGTTGTTTAGAGTTAAGTTAGAGTGTTGTTCCTACTAGGAATCACGATGTTGTTCAAGAACAAGATATGCTAAGAATAATAGGTGGAAATTTCAGGATCAGTATGGAGGAGCAAAAGCTAACTCAAATTGATTTTTTATATATATAAAACAAAGAGAAATGATTTTCAAAATGTTTTTTTACTGACATTTAATTTTAATGTCATGTAAGGTTTTTTTTATATCTGAAAAACAATGTTTCTAATAAAAAATATATTTATTTGAAATATATTTATATATATACATAACTTTTTATTTATTTTATTAAAAGCATACATCAATTTTTCAACCAAGCATTAACAATACTTGTCCCTTTTTTTTTAAAAAAAAAAAAAATGATGTTACCCGCAAAGTAGAGGAATCTGGTCACCCGCCTTTCCCAATTGTTCACCTCTTCTACTATATTTTCCATCTTGCAATGATAAATGCACGTGAAATGGAATTATGGTGGTGTTAATATCCAGCCACCCACCTCATTCATTTTATAGTTCTCTGCGATGTTGCAACATTTTATAGTTCGGTGGGTCCTCATATTTGGCCTATAATTCTTGATAGTGGGTATTTTATTGCTGGAGGTGAATGAAACACCTCGCACCTAATCCATGTTCTATGAGCAAATTGATGAAAGAAACAACACTCCCGTGTAAGAAAATGCTGGGTATCAAGCATCAAATATTCAAACCAGATAAAAAGAAAAACTAAAAAACAAAGAACTACATGAATATCATACAATCATGTAGCAGAGAAGATGACAGTACAGAGAACTCGAAGAAAGTGAACCCTAATTCCATTTTTGGTTCTTCCACCTGCGAGCCAGCTCAGATAGAGATCCACCTTCAGTACTGAGCACCCTGGCTGCTGCCTCTTTTAGGTCCTTCATTCTATTGCGGACCCTCTTACCCTCCTCGCCCTCCATTAGACCTCTCACAACATTTGCAATCTCCTCTCTTCCGATGAGGCCATTTTCGCTGGCCTTTGGTCTCAGGGCCACTTTAATATCCTGAGTTAACATCCATGCATTCATTTTCTGCTCGGCGTAGAGTGGCCACACGATTAACGGCACACCATTCACAACACTTTCAAGGGTGGAATTCCAGCCACAGTGGGTTAAGAACCCTCCCGTCGACCCGTGACTCAGCACCTGCGGTTGTGGCGCCCATGATGGCACCACTAGACCCCTCCCTTTGGTCCTCTCCAGAAAACCTTTTGGTAGGAAATCGAAAGGGTCTTCGTGACTGTCCACAGAAAAAAATGTGGCGTTAGAGACTGCATCATTTGGGCTCCTCGCAACCCATAAAAATCTTTGCTCACTCATTTCCAGACCCAGAGCCAACTCAGTTATCTGATCCAGAGAGAGCGTCCCGCCACTCCCAAATGAAACAAACAACACCGAGCCGTGTGGCTGATCATCTAGCCACTTCAAACAGTCAGACCCTTCAGCCCCAGTACTGGAATCCATATTCACGAGTGGACCAACGGGGTAAACGGCTGGTTTACCAGCTTCTACCTCTCGCAAAGCCTGCAGAGCCCCCTTTTCCAAGTCCGTGAAGCTATTTACCATCACACCCTCCGCCAGTCTATACCTCTTTGTATGGTAGAGAAGCCATTTATAGGCGTCATTCTTCCGGTCCTGAGCCGGGTCAAGCAACTCTCCCCCGTGAATCGGTAAGCAGCCGGGTATTTTCACGGGTTCCTCCATCTCTCTGTACTCGCAGGAAACCATCTCATCAAGCTTTGGCAAATGAAAGAATAAAGACAGAGCCATGGCCGTAGAAGGAAAGAAAATGTAAGGAGAGACATTGAATTCTCTTGCGACGTCAAATGCATCAGTCCCGAAAAGATCAACAACTAAGGCCACGACCCTGTTACCTCTATCAGCTAGAGACCTGAAAACATCACGCAGAGAAGGAAGTGACCTTGCGACTGTAAGGCTAATTGTGGTTTCAATCTTGACATCTTCAGGGAGGTCACTTAAATCAACTGGGGGGAGAAACACAGAGTGAATTGTGCTAGGCAGTGATCCAAGAACTGATCTCTGTGCCTTGGAGGGAGAGCCGTCTGTTGGGATAACGAAAGTGATTGAAAAGCTGTGTTGGTGAACGAGTCTCTTGGCTAACTCAACTAGAGGGATGAGATGACCCATCCCCGGACTCGGTAGAATCGCTACATGGGCTGGTGAGTCTGTTTGTGCCATGGATAGCAGGGGAAAAGCTTGGCTTAAGTTTGCTGCCTGTAGTTTGTAGGTGTGTTATAGGTATGAAGCACATAATTATATAAGAGGATTTGGTTACGTATATATTTAATAATATCTATTTTATTTTATTTCGGTGTGTAATTGTCAATTGTGGTCGTGTGATGAATTAATTAGGAGCCTATTGTTTGTTTGTTTGGTGGTAAACTGTGGAATTAATGATTGGAGTATAATTTCTTTTCTTTATTTGAGAGTCTTGGCCAACTCTGGAAAGGGGAAAGGAATCTCTCTCTGTCATAATTTCTCTTTTCTTTTTTTGCTTCTAGATGGTTTGAGTTTTTCTGGATGGCTATGCTCTCTCTGACACACTTCCATTACATGAGTGGTGATGATGTCAGTTCCGACGTAAGGCTTATGTTATCAACTAACCCAAGCATGAGAAGCCTCCCGCCATTTGACTTTTTTTTAAGAAAAAAAAATCATTTGAATTTTGTATGGATGCAAGTTTTTTTCTCTCTCTTTATAAACACATTTTAATATCCCATTCTTCAACTATATGAATAATTTCAATCTATCATAAAATAATTTTTTATTTTTTTTGAAATTAGAATTGTCATTTATTTTAAGACTTTTCATTTAAATTATATTTGTTTTTGGTAAAAAAATGATATCATTCAATATTCAGTTCTTCAACTATGTCCCTTTATATAAGCACTATTTTAATTTCTAATTTTAATTTTAGATAATTTTTTCATCAGATATTTTTTTTAAAAAAAATAGAATTTTCATCTATTTTAAGATTTTTCATTTAAATTGTATTTGTTTTTGGTGAGAAAATTATATCATTTCATAAAAAATTTGACATTTTTTATTGAGTCAATGTAATAAAAATTCTTATTCAAAAATAAAAATGATTTGGTGATAAATTGATAAAAATAGATTAGATACAAAACTGAGATCACTACAATAATTTGATAATGTATTTAAAGTTTTCTCTATTTTTTAACTTCATCATATTTTTAAAATGGATTTTCATCTATCAACATTAAGTATTAGTACTTTTCCACTATTTTATGAAAAAATTCTTGATCAAATTTACTCTTTTTTTAAAAAAATCAATCATTTGATTTATGGAATTGATTACTAATTGTTGATTTGTTCAATTGATGCAATTTATCAAAAGTTAAAGTGAGTTAAAAAGAATATTGAGTGCATTACTTTTACATTTTATATGTATTAGCATATTATCAATAGAGTTTTACATTTGTTGATGATTTTGTTGGTAGTGTACTAATTTGTTTTTTTTTAATATTTTCATATTAAAAAACATTAAACAAAAAGTTTTAACTTGAAGAACACATTTAATATTATTAATTTAATTGTGAAAGTTATTTATAAATGTTTATAAACATTAAAAAAAAAGTTGTAAATGGAGGTGAGGTATAGAAAAATCTCGTGGAGATCTATAAAAGGAAGATTAATGACTAGACATGTATGATATCATCTCCTCTCATTATTGTCTTTTTTGCTCTTTATACTTTACCTTCATGTCGACCCTTAAGCACGAATTCATTGTTCAACTAACTCTTTAACATCTTGTAATGGTTAATCTACACTAAATTATAGGGTGTCTATGATTGAGACACTGTATCTGAATCTTATATATTAAGTTGTAGTCATAAAGATACCATAAACATGATTCAAATTGAGTCCACAAGTTGCTTTAGCCTTTAACCATAAGTTCAAATTATATTTCTAATAGGTAAAAGGGTCTTTTCCATGTTTAGCACGCATGTCAGCATTATATTGTTTCTAAATAACAAAATAAACAAGTTAAAGATATAGATAAAAAAAATATTAGTCCGGAAAATATATAAAAGATTTAAAATTTTACTTGCAATAAATATCTCAGCTCAACTGCCCATTATTTATTTTATCTTTTTGTATATCTTTTTTTGTTTATATGTAATACTCCATTAAAGTAGGCTCACACTCAAGTTGTGTAGCTTGTAAAATAAATCACTAATTAAATTTTATCATAAATAATAGCTATAATATTTTAAAAAAAAACTTAAAATCAAAACAAGCTTTCTTGCTAGACGGTTTGCCTGGTTATTAAAAGGAAACAACCCATTAGTATGCTTGCTAATGGAAATGTAGGTATCATTATTGTTTTTGTTTGATAACTCACTCCATGAATGCCTAATATAATGATACACATGAATCTAAAGTACTCAAAACAAGAAAAAGTTAAAACAATCCATTAAGTAGACAAGAGATTTAGGAACTTTGGCATCATAAGATCCTATTTTCACATCAATAGTTACCCTTTTTTTTAATAAAAAAAGATGAAGTCTAAAAGTATTAGCTAGTGAACAAACAATGTCTACTACCTTTTCTTCATTAATGTGAAACAAAAAAATTTAAAGAATGAAAATATGTTGTTTTACGTCTCTTGAACAAACACTTCTTATGAACCTATGACTTGTATTACTATAAAAATTTGAAACTCCAACATAGAATTTTGAGTTTCTTCACTTATGTTATCATAATCAACCTTACTCATACCATAATCATACTTGAGGGTAATTACTTGTATAATGACCATTAATTTATTATAATTAGTGCGCCCATTACATAATGGTTCATCAAAATCTTTTAAAATTCTAAAAAGAACTAATTGCCTCTACATTTGATTCTTTATCTACATATGAACCTTCATTTGAATAACAATGATTTATTATCATTGCATTCATCACCACTCCAAAAATGATTACTAATATCATTTACGACTTTATGTATATCGATAGAATTAGATCTTAAGCCAACAATTCTTTCTAAAATGGTCTTGTAAGGAACTTGGGATTCTTCATGTGCAAACCAAGATAATATTTTTCAACAAACCCTTTTTTTGAAGATGCATCATCACAACATCTGATTGATGAAACTTTTTATTCTTACACTACACACATGAGTATCTAATTTTGCCTTCACTAGTATTCTTTGAAGTTAAAAGTGCAAAATTAATAAACCTCTTAACCTCTTTACAATAATCTTTCCTATAAAACTCTTGAGGTGAATCTCAATGCATCTAGGAATAATCATTCATTACTTAGAAAATCTATATAAAATAATGATGATAATATTTTTTTAATAATGTAATAATCAATTCAAAATTCAAGTTTGGTAATTAAAAATTAATTCACAATCTAATAACCATTTATTATTTTAGTACAATGATGTGTGAAAATATTACTACATAAATACAATAAACAAAAGTTAATTGGTACCCAACTAAATTATCTATTGTATTTTTAGTTAAAACTTATTCAATCTAAATTAACACCATTTAATTCATATTAATTCCACAAAAAATAATTCCTTCATAAATTTTAACATAACGATAAAATTAAAAAAATATATTATTGTTACCTATTAAATAGTTCCTCATTTCTTTGAGTATAATATACCCAAATTATAAAATCAATTTCATCAAATTACAAACAAATTCAAATTTCTCCAAATTATAAACAAACTCTAAAATACAAATCAGACTTTAATTTTAAGTGAAAAGGTTGTAAAACACTTAAATGTTAGTTTGGATAATATTTTTAAAAATAGTAAAAAATAATTTTAAAACATTAATGGATAGGTTTTCCTATTTGTGATGATGAGAACTACATTTATAGAAAAGTAAGAGGGAGGGGTGGCTGTTTTGATTTGCAGTTCAAGAGAAGAAGAAGAAAAGGAAGAACAAAGGAGAATAAATCTTATGTTAGTTATAAAACTTTTAAATATATTGATGAAATATCGTGATGTGAAATTTTATCGGCAATCCGTGAAAATAATGACCTTTCGTATTAACGACAGGATTGGTGGTGCACAACTATACATCAAAAACAATTATTTTTTTTATAATCAGAATAAAAAATTACTAAAAATGTTATTATTATAACCTCAAGTACGCAATTCTAAAAAAATATTCCTTTAAATTTCGATTTTATTTTATATGTTCCATCTTCGAATGCGTGATGCCAGCTCAAACGCATGATAAGAGCTCTGCAGCTTCTCGTAGCTTAAAATAAATAATTACACACAAGAGATTATTATTTTATGTGGATGAAAACAGAGAGTTTTTATTAAAAACAAATAAGCTAGAATCTTTTATATATAATATAATTTATACACCTTTTACTTACTTCGAAAATCCAATTGTCTCTAAACGCAGGATGTTTTTTTTAATATTTTCTTACATGGCTGACACGACACTATTTCGTTTTTCCATGAGAATGATTTTTAAAATACTTTTGTACTTTGGTTATCCTAATTAAATTAATAACAATGAGCTGGGATTTTGCAGTGTGATGGAGGTTCCAATGCAAATAAGATTCGGTAAATAAACTTATATAAGTTGGAAAGTGTTTTTTTTAGGGTGGGTGACTGGATAATAATTACTACGGGGTTGAAATATTTAAATCTGACTAAGTCAAAATATTAATCAGATATGAGGTAAGAACTTGCAGCTATTGTTTGTGTTGCTGATTTAAGAGCTTGTTTGGCTTTGTTTCTGTGCTTTCTATTTTGACTTGTTTCGTTGTCTATTAGTAGCGGGAAATTACAGTAGATTATGAAGCTTAATTTTTATTTTTCAATTAAACATAATACTAAATAATGAATTTAAAATAGTGCTTATACAAAGGGGCATTGTAAACCTATCTCGCTTTTTTGTTTATAGTTAATCAAATTGTTGAAGGACAACTTGATTTTTTTATATTTTTAAAGCACAATAAAATAAAATAAAATAAAAATAAACATAAAAGCAAAGTTTATTTAACTATTTTCTAGGGGTTTCTTTGAATCTTTACTAGTTAGAGCACAACACAAATACTAAATTATCTTTAAAACTAAATTTTCTTTAATTGATGTCTAATTATTATTTTTTTGTAAATTCATCTTAATTATTTTAGTTATAATAAATTTGACTAGTGGGCATTTATATAAAAAAAAAAATTACAACCATTTTCAGGCAAATTGTGTGCCAACCAAAAATGATATTTTTTTATATTGTTGGTATCATCTTAGCAGACCCTCTATCCATAAACAATGTGTGTAGCCTATCAACCTCTAGTTTGACAACCAAAGCCTCTCTTTCTTTTTCTTTTTCCACTTTATTTGCTCTTTCTTTCTAGATTTCCATGCTTGACCATCTAAATATTCCAAATATTTTTTAATTTTATTTTTCTTTCAAATGCCATCCATGTTTTTCTTTCTTACTATTTGTTTTAATTGAAGCAATTATAAACCTATAATTCTTTTTTCAATTTCACCCCATTTTTTTATATATATCTGATTTAGTTATCATTTTTTTATTGCTATTTGTCTTATTTGAGATAGTTTTTTAAAATTTATTTTATATGATTTCATCCTCAATATTTTTTCATGTCATATTTAAATCACCGTTCTTTTAATTTTTATTTGATTTATTTGAATCCTTTTGTTAATTGTTTTTTTTCTTCACTTTCATCCCTCAACAATTGATTTTATTTTTAATGTCAATTTTAATACTTGTTCTTTTGATTGCTATTTATTTTAATTTGAATTATTTTTTTATTGAATTATTTTTTCAATTCTATCCCTGAATTTTCTTATTGGGATTTTTGGCTTTGTTACTTTTTTAAGGCTAGCGTTATATAGGGTAATCTTGATCTTAAAACCTAGATCTATAGTTAGAAAAGTTAGCTCATGCTGACTTATATCTTCTTTTTTAGACACCCCCCCCCCCCCCCCCCCCTCTTCATTTTTATTTTTTCTCTTTTCTTTATATAAAGTTATTTTGATTTCATGTGTAGGCCATGAGTTTTACAACTAACCTAAGTTGATTCAAGTCAATTTTTTTGTTTGATTTATCTATTCTTATTGCTTTTTTGTATCCTATTATTAAATTAACTGAGCTTATTAGATTCGGACAAGTAGATGATTTAACTCTTGGTTTTTTTTCTTGTTTTTATAGAAACACTATCATCACCCGAGTATTAATTTTTTTTTACATTAAAAATAGTTTGGTATGGTCCGTGGTGTAATGTAGGTCATAAATTTAGTTACTTTTTTTTTTACAGAAAAATATGAATAATAAAGCATATATCATTTTTTTCTTTCAATTCAATCATCTTCTCCTATTTTTTTCTTTTCCATTTTTCCCCATTTTAATTTTAATTTAATTCTTTTTGTCAATTTTATCCTTAGATTTTTTTTAACAATTATACAAGTTGCTTTTATATTGATCAAGTCAACTAGATCATATCAGAGCAATCCTATATAGTTTAATTTTAAACATGGTCTAAGTAAAGAGATTGGTCAACAAATTTTTCCATATTAATCTCATCATTGTTTTCTGTAAATTTATTGCTTAGATATTTTTCATATCAGTTATCCAGGTTGTTTTTGGGTTGTCCAAGTTGATAAGGTCATATTAGAGCAACTCTCACAGGTTTTAACTTTAGACTCAGACTAGGCAAGAAATTGGGATGAAAGATTCATTTACGTCAATTTCATCATTAATATTTTGTTTACTAGTCAATCGAGATGAATTTGGATGGACTAAGTCATTTGGGTTATGTCGAGGGAAACTCCCTCATGATTTAATTTTAAATTAAAGTTAAACAAGAAGTTAGATTAAAAAGTTTTAAGGTTGAGCCATAAAGTCTAGTTTAATAAAAATATCAAATAATGTTTTATAACTTGAATATTTATATATTAAGTGTTTTTAAAAGAATTAATCTAATTAGCGATACAACGAGAGGATATAAACTAGTGATATACTATATCTATTTAACTAGATTACTATGTTGTATAACATGACAAAGCATATTAAACGGTGTGACACTAACCTTTTCATGTTATGTTGTGAACCAACTTATTCTTATAAATATTGTACTATAATAACTAAAAAACACATAAAAATGAAATTGTTTTTTGAAGTTGAGTTATTTATTTATTTATTTTTACCTAAAAATATCTCTCTTTTTCTATACATACATGCATATATGCACTTCAAATGAAGATATTATAGCATTGGATACGAGGTGAAGATTATGGTAAATATGCATTATTGGTGATTTTGCATAAGAAAATAAAAATAAATATGAGTTTTTTTTTTTAAAAAAAAAAAACTTATAATGTCTTATGAATGATAGAAATTTTATGGGTCTATTTAGCAAAAAAAAAAAATACATGTATAAAAACAAATCTTAGATGATTTTTTTTTTATTGACCATGAATTTTATTCTATCTTCTTCTTATATCTATTTTTTATTTATTTAAAGCAGGCTCAAAATAAATAATAAAATGTCAAACACCATAAAATTTCCCACCGTGAGACGTGGTTTCCTGTTTTCGTCTTTCAACTATTTTGTTTTATTGCAGAGCGATGTCTAACAATCTTGCTTGTCGTAGTACTTTCTTTTAAAAAAAACAATTCTTGTAGGATTGGGCTTATGTGCCCTAAGGACAAGATCCAGTCCATCTGTGAAATTATCAGAAGATCACGTAATTTGAAAATTAGCCCACAAGATTCCTTCAGGTATAACCCAGCCCAAAATATTAACTGGTGTTATTAGTACTTGGTGATCACTAGCTCCGCATCATTTCTGTTTGCCTTGATTGCCCTGTGAGGGCTGAGCCTGAGAATGGAGTAGAAACTGAAAATCGGAAGAAATGATGTTAAACTGAAAATGGAGTCTGCTGGAGGGGCTAGCCAGCGGCAATCTGGGGTGGCACCCTGGATACTTTTTTCGTGTTAACATGCTCCTCGTTAAGAATGTAAAGCTTTCCTTTTTATCTCTACACTTAATTTTTTCCCTTTTCGATCTAAGCTTAAATAAGATCTATTCTCTTTGAGATTTTTCTATTTAGATTTGATTGAGTTTACTTATAACTGACTTCTATGTTGGGATTTGTATGTGGTGTTTTTCTTTTTAATGGAAAATTGATTGGCAGCAAAGTAAAGGGGGAAATATGATGAATTTAACTTCATTGCTTATATTCTTAGGAAAAAAACATTTTTACTGTAAACGAATCCGACCATCAACATTATTATGACCAGAGTGAAGAAATCCTAATGAAATACTTATCGTCTTTTTGCAAAATAAAAGTAGTCTTTTTGAGTAGTTCCATCAGATGACACTACAAGAGCATTCCAAGTCTCACTCCCACCCCTTCAATCAAATCGAGTGTTTCTTGCAATTATGCTTCCGTGCTAATGTAATTCTGTTTTCATTTTTCAGACTTCTCTATTCTTTTAAAGTGTTAAAAGGAGTTGTTAGTCTTGTTCACTGTAATGGCGAAGCGTGGAACCAAATTGATTGGCTGGCATGGACTTCAAAACTGTCGGGTGCCTGTTGTGGTTACGTGTCTGGTTGTGATACTTGTATTGTTAATATTGTTGTTTTGCAACAATGGGAAAAGGCCTGATTCTTCTTTTGGATTTCCCATAAAAAAGTGGAATTCTTTTGAGTCAGTGCAATTTCAGCCAACAGTAGAGTTGAGGAATGGAACAGATGTGATATGGCAAATACCCAGTTTGCCGAAAGCAGTTCTCTTTGTGGCTCATGGATGCAATGGTGGAGCTGTTAACTTTTGGGACAGATCTTCAAGCTGCCCTAATTGCATTGGTCTTCCTGAGGAAAGGCTGCTTGTTCTTCATGCTCTTGCTCGCAAATTTGCCGTGATCACAATTTCAAGCGCAGAGAGATGCTGGAAATTGGGGGAGGAAAGAATAATTGTTAAGAATATAATACAACGGTGGGCACTGACACATAATCTTGAGTCACTTCCTCTTGTAGCTTTGGGGGCCTCTTCTGGTGGATACTTTGTCTCTGCACTCGCCACCAATTTGAGGTTCAGTAGCATAACAGTTATGATTGCAGAAGGGGTGTTTGATCAAATGGATATCACAGTGAACTATCCACCTACGCTTTTTGTTCACATGCCTAAAGATTCATACAGGCAGCAGAAGATAAGTGAGTTTATAGAAGTTCTGAAGAACAAGGGCATTGATGCAGAAGAGGTTGAATGCATGGAGTTTCCTTTGTCACCAAGTTTCTTAGCTGATAGAATCCCAGGAATGAATCAAAATGTTTCTGCCAAGTTGTTTGAGCTATTTCAGGTCAAGAGTTTTGTTGATGGGAATGGATATATGAAGAAAGACGGGCGTGCAACGCGATGGAAAGAAGCTCTCCGTGAAAGCAAGAACCTTGTGCTGGATAAGAGTATGGTCCAACACGTGCAGGAGGAACTCAATCTTGCATTTGCTTACCATGAAATGACTAGCCTGCAGTCTGAGCAAATATTTAAATGGTTTGAATCTCATTTGAACTAATCAGCACTCTTTCTGGCAAGTCAGTTTCTTAAAATCCATATCTTAAAAATCAGAGCAAACAAAGCAGGATTCAACACCATCGACCAAATAGAATGTAAGGGAGGTGAAATGTGTTACGGATGACTGTAATCTTTGGTGGGAGTTTGTGTTTTTTTGCTGCTGAGGCTTGAGTTTTTAGTTGAATCAGTGATATGGAGATTTTAATCAACATTTGAGTTACTGTCATAGTTGATTTTTTATAACTCAAACGCTAAGCTATTTTGGCATTTAATAACTCAGGGCGTTTAAGCATAGTTTGTGTTTTTGTTTGAATTGACCTCCTCAGATTACTGCTGGAGCCGCAAAGAGTGCTTCTGTCAATGGTATAATGGTTTCAAATTCATGGAAACACTTTTCCTGACTTGTGATGCGTTTACTAGCTTTATTTTGCCAACTGATGGAGCAGCTTGTGGTTGGTGCTTTACTACTAGTTATTCTGTTCTCTAATTGTCAGCATTCATGATTAAGTTCATCGTAATTTGAAAACCAATGCCAAATCAGTTAGCAAATGTTCTCGCTTAACGTTATTATATAGATCAATAACTACAGATGTTCATTACAATTAGAAAAGGTGTGTTGGATCTTAAAAAAAATGGAAGAAGAAAACAGTGCGGGTTTTCTGTGATAGAACGACTGTAAATTCTAGATGTATGACCAAATAGCTATGATGAAATGAAATGATCATAAAGAATCTAGGTTTTCATGTACAATCGCGCCAACTCAACGGGCTTACATGGGCAGAGTAATGGCCTCCCCGTGTAGGCAAGCACAAGCCATAGAAAATCAGCTGTTCCTTTTCGAAATGTCAAATCCCACTTCATTCAATCATCAAAATCTTATTCAGCCAAGCTTGTCAAAAAAATCATGGAAAATCTCATCCTAGAAAAAATCTGTCACTGATATATTCCACCATTGACTATCATCTCCATCACCAAATCATTCCAAGAGTCTATTGGCCCAGGCAAGCACCAATGTAAGCAATCATTCTGAACTTTAGCCTTCTTATCTTCAGCAAATGGCTGAAACTGCCTGTATGGTCCTGGGTGCCCATCTGGTCTCAACAATGATAATCGAGTGGTATCCAGTAGTTTCAAAACCACCCCTTTTTCAGGTCCTAACGCTGCAGCCTTCGCGAATTCTTCCAGTTCAATATTACGCATTATTGTGTCGACGTCAGTCATATTAACCCCGTCTTCTTTGAAGGGCACCTTTCTATTGCAAGTACCCCCACTAAACCATTCTCCATTCTCGAAGTGGTCTGGCGTAGTTGTTCTGAGGAAAGCAAGAGTATTATGACCAGAGCTTGTGATGAAGTTAAAAACCAGCTGCAATGCTTTGCGATACGCATAATCGAACCTTAGCTCAGTTAAATTCTTTCCAGGGCAGTAATGGCAGCCTGTAACAACGTTGTTCTCATGGTAGATGGCAGTTTTCAGGAACCATTTTCCTCCGGCAATTATTGCATAATCAAAACTCCTATATTGATCGGTCCATTTTCTATCAAGTTCATCTAGATGAAGCTGGATTTCTGAAGAGGAAACTCCGTTAATGTCTTCAAAAATATCTGCTTTGATGAGGAAGGGGGTCCAAATTACTGAAAGGGTGAAGTTGTGGGTTGGAAAGAGCCATATTTTCGACCTGTATTCCTCATCATGGTATGTTTCGACAGCTTGCTCCACCTGTTGGACATAAATAACAAGCAATCGATCAATTATTGCCAATGGGACCAAGTTCCGAAAACTGCCAGCAGAATCTAACGCTGCAGCACAAAATCAAAATCTATGATGCCGCAGAACAAAAACAATTGCAGCCAGCTAGATCAAACATGTAATGCTGCGGTAGGCCATAGTGTATCCACCTAGAATTTTATTAAATGTAAGGGGGCTGAGGGTAGCGGGTGCTGCAGTGGGGTCTGAATCTGGGATTCAAACATAAAAAAACTCGATCATTTCCTTAACTCTTTGCATGGCCTATCAGTTCTCCGGTGAATCCACTAGCCACTTCCTTTTTTATTCCTTTTCTGGACTATTCTTAAACCTAAATAGAACATATCACTCCAAAGCAAAGAATTTTTTTTTGATACATCTCCAGAATAAGAAAAATTAGGCAAACAGATCATCACCTGGGATTATTTATTTATATTTTTCTATGGAGAACACTATATTTATTTTGTGCAAGACTTAGCTTGAATTAATGAGTTTAAATCAGGTTTTATCGTGTTAGTAAATACAACAACTGCTAACAGCTGCCGATTATTGCTGCCAAATAATTAAATAGACTAGCCAACAAGATTTGTGGATATATAAATGACTATTAGTTCAATGTCCTGAGCGCACATAATAAAGATTCAAATGAAATTTGAAATCCTTCACAAGTATGGTAGGTAAACCATCTCTGAAAAAGACTGGATAACCTCTTAAAAGCTGTGCTCTGACCATTAAAGTAGCAGCTGTATTTCACAATAAATTAAGATATGATCTTCTAGCTTCATGAGGAGAAAAAAAGAAACCAACAAAAGAATTCAAGCTGGCACATCAAATAACAAAAAACCTTTAGATATAATACCCCAATTTTTGACAGAAATTCATCAGTAACCAGAACCCTGTCCCAGGGTCAATGTACAAATATGTACAGTAGAGATATGAAGAATCAGAGTCCTCTACGTGCTCTTGAAAAAGAGGCAAAGTGTCTTTAACCATGACAACCTTAAACTACACCACCTCAGTTCAATGCCTAGTTAAGTAGTTAGCAATTCTAATCTCGCATGTAAAGGTGGCTAATGTGTAGCAATTGATACAGAATAATTAAACTTAGCCTCTACTCTAACTCTTTTGACTAGTTCAGTTTTCATAAGGAACAGCACATTGCACATATCGATGATCTACAGTGCTCCCTCATATCAATTTAGGAAACTTTAATTAATTTTTGCACCTGACCAAGAAATTATTCACAGTGAAGTGCTAACCATCGAAAAACTTAACCAAGCAAATGCTACGTAGCTGGCAACCAATAGAGAAATCAAAATAGCAAAACACAGAGAAAACTTCTTCAGGCTCTTCGTTTTACCTGAGAGAGAATGCAAAGCAATGACTGGACATGGTTACGTGAGATGGAATCACCAATGAATGCCCATGACTTGTTCCTCATCAGCTGAAGAAATTTTTGAGGTTGAAACCTGGGGAGACTGCAGCCACGCGGACTCCACCTCCAGTACAGGTACCCTGAATCAGGTCTTCCATTTTTCATACAATTTTGATGACCTTCTATCTGAAAGCAACTCTGATTGGTGTAAACCGGACCAGAAGGGTCCGGTACCCATTCTCCAGTAAACAAATCACACTTTCCTGCAATTACATGTGCATGGAAGACATCACTACACTTCAGAGAGTGGCCATTGGAGTGCTAACTGGAAGTGAAAGCTAATGCAAAGACTTGACAGCAAACGAAATTCTATGAAATGGGAGCGGAAGCCATAAGTGAAATAATAATAGTAATGATGATGGCTGAATTAAATGGTGAATGATTTATCTGCATTGATGGGTTCACTGGAGAAGACAGGATGAAAGAATTGCGACAGTAAAATAGATTAAATAGATGTAATAAAAAACAACAGCAAAAGAAAAGGATCGATTCGATCTTCAAATATTCGGAAAATGAAAATGAAACGAGGAAAAGAGAAGTTCTCATTGAATCACAAAACAAAGACTGTACACTGAATCCAGTTTTTCGCATCCAAGAAAACCCACATCCTCGTTTTGATCAGAACTCTCTTACAACAAAACCAATTCCTCGTTTTGATTAGAACTCTCTTGTTCAAGCATGTAGAGAAAAAGGAAAGGAAATAAAAATCCAGATACCTGATTGTGAAGTTCGGCTTTTATTAGCTTCAAAATCATTAGAAGCTGGCTCTTCAGCAGGCATAGAAGCCATTAAAGACTCTGGTTTAGTCTCTGCATTAGCTGGTACGGATGTCTCGACAACTGAATAGAATCTGAATGAATCAGAGATTAATAAACGAAAAGCAAGACCCACCAAGAGAACTGAGGCCGCAAACTTTATAATGACGTTATTGTGTTTCAAGATTGAAAGTGGGTTCAAATCAGACCTCGTTTCCTTCACCATTTGGCGTCAGAGAGGCCAACAAATTCTCTTAGATTTTGATGGGCAAAAAAAAAGGAAAAAAAAAAGAGTGGAATCTGGTTTCCCTTACAGCCCAAATGGTGTTTTAGCATGAAAAATTAATTATGGTTTGATTTCCTTCCCTTTTTCATTTGCAATTAGGTGCCTTGTCTTTACAAATTAATTTTCCGTGCCAACCCTTATTCTTTTCCTTCACACCATTCTTTCATCTTACTTGAGCGTGTGTCGATATATATATATATATATATATATATCACAATAATAGAGCATCCACTTATAAACTTATAATGGCTTCCTTTTTTCTCTTCTGTTTTGTAATCTGGTTGAAGTCTGGTGATCCAGGCTGGGGTTTATAATCTGGTTACCGTTATAAACTGATGGTGGACAAGGAACAGTGATGATAACATTAGAGAGCACATGTGTCCTGAGCTTGCATGTCGTTTGGGTCTGATCTAACTTTTAATTGTCAGGCTTTAGCCACAAGTTGCAAGAATGGTTGAGAGTGTAATGGAAATCGATTTTGAAAATAAATTTTACTTAAAAATATATTTAAATAATAATTTTTTATTTTTAAAAAAATATTTTTGATATTAACACTTAAAAATAATATATTTGATTTTTAAAACTAATTTGAAGTAGGTAATACTGCACATGGGATGTCATCTCTGCCACCTTAGATCTCAGAAGTCATTGTTGGATTGCATGTGCATTCGCCATTATTTAACACACAGCTGGAGCCTGTCCAAACTGATGTTTAATAGTTGTTTTACGTCACATGTGGACCAAATGGACCGGCCCTCAGTCCCTCCTATCCTCTCTAGGAATTGAAAGGTGACCACACCATATGATTAAACGAAAAAAAGAATTTTTATATCCTCCAGATGTACCTTTTCCACGAGATTGCAGCTCAGATATAGTTTTAACAATACTTTAATTAATTTATAATTAACCCATCTGTCTCCTATCCATTTATAATTAATTTATAATTAACCCATCTGTCTCCTATCCATTTATAATTAATTTATAATTAACCCATCTGTCTCCTATCCATTTATAATTAATTTAACTCTTTCATCAAATTGCATTGGTGGTTGGTACTTGGGACACAAATTGTTGAAATTATTCAGTGAATTTATAATATTATGTCTGCCTCTTGAGATGCTCAAGAAGGGCATGTCTTTGTCTTTATTTTTTAATACACTGTTAGCATTACAATATGCTCACGGTGATTTTTTTAATGGGGAGTCAATCCCACTGTATGGTTAAAACCTCCTTAAAAAAACCCTTTTAAAAAACACCTTAAATCAGATTCTAACGCTAAAATTAAAAAATGATTTTTGGGAAGAAGGCTCCGAAGGACAAGAGGGAGGTCCACGTGGCACCGGCAAAAAGTTTGATAATGTGTTTTGTGGGCGGCAGTGTTTGCTTTTACGAGGATCGTACAAATAAACGAATCGGGGGTGTCCCTGCTTCTCCTGTACTGATAAACCAATGATTGGTCAGGCCAATCTCGTGAAAACCAACTCTATCTCAGGATACTTGTATATTCTCTGAGCTCGTACGGGTCTTTTGGAATACTAAATGGAGTTACTTTCAAAAATTATAAATTATTGGAATTGCAGTGGAGTCTCTCTCTCTCTCTCTCCAATGGAGTTTTGAACTAACAAAACTCTCCAATGGGGCTCTAAGCCTCGAGCTATATTTAGAAATGATTTTGAATTTTTTTAATCTGATAGAGCCCTTTCTTTAGTGGGAAGAGGTTATGCCATCACTAGAAAATAATTCTAAAAGGTTCTTTATGGTTTCACCTCATCTTCCAAAATGATTTTTTTAAATATATGTTTTTTCATGGTTCCTTTCTATATAATTAAAGATATTTTCAACCATGGTGCATGCCCTTACATATGGACTCTCTAGTATATTACCCGAGGTTTCCACTCTTTTTTGTATACAAAGAAAATTCAATAAGCTTATCATGGTAACCAAACAATTTTTATAAGTCTTTGTACTCTAATGTCACAAGGACTTGGAGGGCTTTTGATAAATCTAAATTTAAGGTGCTTAAAAGGTCCAAAAACCCAATCTCAAGCATTGTGTCTGGAACCAACCACCCATGAGCTCATCTTAAATAAAA
The DNA here is from genome assembly GCA_025169955.1 of Salix arbutifolia. NCBI lineage: Eukaryota > Viridiplantae > Streptophyta > Magnoliopsida > Malpighiales > Salicaceae > Salix > Salix arbutifolia. Next base: position 12,606,855 of record CM045903.1, read on the forward strand.
TAAAAATGTTACGTCTATAGGAAAGTCTCCCTCTTCTCCTAAGATCGCCCTATGGGAAGAGCTTAGCCTCTATGGAATTAGCTCAGGGGAAGAGCCCAATCCTAAATGACTCAATCTAGGGGAAGAGCCCAACTCTTTTGGTTACCGATCCAATATATTTTGGATAGTACTCTCCCTGCACCCATATGTGTATAAAAACATATTCCAATAGCCTATCATATTTCTATCTCATTAATGTCTTTGTAAGAGATCTTTATTCCTTATTAATTCTATTATAGAAAAATAATTCTCTATCCTATCTTTTCCATAAAAAGACAAGATTTATGGGTTATAAATATTTCATGAATCTTTTAAGCTATAGTTCACAATCTTCATTCTCTTTAAAATATCATTGCATTCTCTCTATCTACAAAGATATTTATTTAAACATATAAGTCATATTACTTGTCACTTGAACCCCTTTTGTAGGAACTTAGACTTGCCAAATCAAGCTACATCCATTTTGGCAAGCAATACCCATTTTCCATTTTGTCATCTTAGTCATGAAGAATAGAGTAGATTGCAAGACTAAGTGATTAATCAATTTGTTCACACGCAAGACCGTTGTTTCTAAACACCTTAAATTTTTTTGGACATCATCAAAATTAATATGCCAGGTTCAAATCAAATATTAAATCAAAATCTGGTGTCTCTCGCAAGGATAGGAAAACCCATAATTTCTATATAGCACAGGGTTCTCCATGCAATATTCGACAAGGGTAAGTGATCAATGAGAGCAAAGAGTCTTAACATTGCAATTAATTTTATTTAATTATAAAACTTTGAGCAATATAACCAGGAACAAAGTTTGATAGATTGAATTAGTACAATAGAAAATGATCCATACTTTAAGAAGAGAAGTCCCACGAATTCGAAAGATACTTCAACAAATCAACGAACAAAATGAAAGTCACCGCACGATCTCAAACAAGCAATCAAAATAACCCCTTATGGCCGATTACCTGTTTTGTCGACCTTTTTGAGTTATTTCTAGCTGCTGGCTTCACAAACCAAACTTGATACAAGAGCTACAATGCCCTACTTTCAGCTTCTCGGAATTATCCTTCCTCCTGTGTGATCCGGTCCTCTTCTTTATCCACAACTTCTCGGAATTATCCTTCCTACTGTGTGATCGGATCCTCTTCTTTATCCGCAACTTTCTCTTCACAAACTCACTCAAGGTGTTCAGAGTAGAAGAAAAACGTAGTCTTTTGGTTTCACTCTTGGAGCCCATATTTGACACCAATATTGCAGCCGGGACGGCGACAGATGCTTGAGAAGTTTTCTTGGACGAGAGTCTTTTTGATCCTCCAAGAGATGGCGGTGTCATGAGGTGGCGCTCAATGAGATGAGTGAGGGACACCAACTCATGCGAGTCATATAATGAACTGTCTAAATCCCATATGGCCAATGCTTTCTCGTCATCTTCTTGCTGATCATCTTTTCTGGATTCTAACGTTCTATTCATTGGGATCTAACTTGAGATTGGTTTTCTATCACAAAAACCAGATTTAAGAAGAAAAAAGACAGAAAACATAGATCTGCCTAGCTTGTGAGCAACTACAGAGATCAATTCTCATTCATTTTAAATTTAAGCTGGCCACTTGAGAGAACATCTTGCCTTGTCACCATATATTTTTAATTTTGTAAGGCGACTAGAAGTTGAAGGTAGGATTCTGAAAATATCCCTCTAATTTAGAGAGAATGTGGGAATGATATTTGTTGAAAGGAAGAAAAAAAGGTGCGTGTTCGGTGAGGAAAATGACAGATCCCCTTATTTACAAATGGATGTTAAAACCCTATTCATTTATTTAAATAAATAAAACAATGTTTTGTGTTAATGCATTACTGCCTAATGTAATGCTGTTAACGCAAAAACAAATGCTACGTATGGACATTGGCAAGAACTCGAATATAATTTATTTATTTTTATCATAACTGAAGAGAAAAAAAGAGGGGAGAATGTCTATAACTATCACGAAAGTTGATTTATATTATTTTGTTTACAATTATCAAAGAAAAAGATGAAGGAGAACAAAAAGAAATAGACAAGATTCATCCTAGTCACCCATCAAATTTATGAATTAAACTACGTTTAATTAGTATTTTTTATTATTCTATGAAAAAATATAAAAAATAATTTATCATAAATTTAATATTGAATAATAAAATTCAATAAAAACTTATGTGTTGTCTATTAAGATGTGTAAGCATTTTTTTCTCTCACTATTAATCCAACCGGTGACATCAATTATGCATCTCCACTCATTAACCGTGTTATTTAACAATTTCTAAGAATTAAAAAATAATATATTAATATGATTTATTATTTATATGAATAGTTTAATTGACTATATTTAACTTTTACTTGTATTGATAATTATGTTTTAGTTTTTTATGTATAATATAATTTTTTTTTTACTTGTTTATACATACATATATAAAATAATATATATTTTTACCCGTTTATACATACATGTATTCAAATAAATTGATAACTATGTGGGTTAATAAATGAAAAAAAAAGTAATTAATAATAAATAAAAATAAAAACTTAAAAAACATATTAATATTATTATTTTGGTCAGTACAATGATATCTTGGACAATTGTTAAAAATAAAAATAATATAAACCAAACACGATCTCTTATTTTAGGTTTGCTTAGAGAAAACACCATAATCATTAAATTTTAATTGATGAATGTAACTTATTGACACGTAGAATGACAAGTTTCATTGTAGCCAAAATGATAAATTTCTCTCTTATCTCTTAAAGTCAAGGACTAGAAAATGAACAAAATAAATTTTGGACCAAAATAAAAATTATTGATATTTTAGTATTAGGTATTTTTTCTGTGTTTTACATTTTAATCCATTTTCTTCTAATTTAGTATGTTTACCATAAATTCAGTATAATTTCATCTAATTGAATCATAAGAGATTCAATTGGGGGAAAATTTTAACTGAGGTGTAAAAATGAAACACCTAGGATACTCATATCTTTTAATATATTGATAATAAAGGTAATAACTTCGATGACCTCCACACGCTAAAATAGTTATTACCTAAACAATCTAAAATAAAAGAGGTGTTTTTTTTACTATTTATATGAATAGTGAAACATATTATATATTTTTAATCTTTTTATACCAATTTCATGTCATAATAAGAGTTATTAGTGCACTCAACATAAAGATGAGATCAAGGTTTTGAATCCTTTTAGAGACAAGTATAGTGGCTAAATTATGATATATAAACTATCATTTATTACTTTTATATAAAAAAAACAAATATTAATAACATGTCATTCTCCTTTTTAATACAAAAAAAAATGAATAAAGTAGAGTGAGGCACTTGATTTGACTGACTTGTTATTGGTGGGTTAGACATTGAGCATCTTTTTATTTATATTTTGACACCCTAAAAACAATTTATCAAATTCATTCATTCTTCAGTTTTGATATGATTTTTAAATACTATTATAAGTTTTTATTTTTTAAAAATATAATACAAATTATAAATTGTTCATGAAAATCCAATTGAAATAAAATTTTATTATTATAAAAACTTATAAATAAATTTGAACATGATTTATCACATATGATTTTTGCTTGTTAACTTGCATTAACAATCATTCTAGTTAAAAACAGTGTATAAACTAAGATAATCAGGAGTTACATTAATAAAAACATTTATCTTGATTAAAAAATAATTAAAAATCACTATATTTCTGGATTTAATAATAATATTAAAAGAATATCTTCTTCTTCTTCTTTCCTCCTGATTCAGTACAAAATCACTAAACAAGTTACAATTAGTGAATTCTAAAGTGACACCATGTCTAATCACTTGCCTAAAGTGCTTATAAAGTGATTCGCACTCAAAGTCTAAAGCTTTCTAAAGGATATCATTAACTCGGAACTTCCTTCAAATTCAAAATTTCTTTCTATTCTCCATCGTTTTGCAGGGGGTAAGATGTTTCATTGACCTTGAGTGGACAATGACAAGTTGCACCAACTCCAATGGAAACCTCAGGACAACAAGCTCGCAAGAGTTATCCAAATTTTAAATTAAAAAAATAAAATTCCCCATCCAATAAAAAGAAAAAAAAGAAGATAGAGCATAGGCCAGGTTCAATTTCCTAGAGGTCCCATCCATCCATCCATCATAGAGTTTTGCTAATCTTCATTGGAGGTGCGCATGTATGATAGATTGGTAGATAAATAGATTTGGATTTGATTTTAAATATAAACAAATAGGATTTATACATATAAAATACATTTTATTAATACATTGACATATGTATGTATGTATGTATGTACATACGTACATATAAAATAATAGATTCGAAGTCATATCCAACTTATACCTATGTCTTGTTCGTGGCAATGTTGTCAATTCATTTTTGGTTGGTGTTTTGTTTTTGTAATTGGAACAAAATGTTTTTTGTTTGTTTTGGAGTGTTTAAGCGCGTTGTTTCGGGGTTGTATTGTTTATGTGTATATATATATATAATTAAATATATTAATTCAAAAAAAATAGTTCAAATCCAAAAATAAAATTATTTAGAATTGTACAATTTAATCTAAAAAAGACACAATAAAATGAATTTTCTAAACAAAATTATGAACATGTATAATATTACGAGAATGTCATCATCAATCTTCCAAGATCATTACATTCTCTGGTTGCTCTAGAATTTTAACATAATATGTATAAATATGTGAAGAGACTCTTCGTAAATTTTCATCTCAATCTAATGGTTGGATTAAGAGATATAATTGATATTGTAAAATTATTTATTATTTAAGAGAAAACAATATTTGGCCAAAATGGCTCAGCCGAAATTTGGTCGAAAAACCTGGAATAAACTAAAATTTAACCCGAGATAAAAACAATATCATTTAATTTTGTTTTTTAACTGGTACGAAACGTTTCAGCAGTTTTAACCAAAACGAGATTGACATCCTTGGTTCTTGGAAGTCGATCCACATTCATGTTATCTTCCTTTAAATAATATCCCACTTCGTATTTTAAGCTGATACCTTACCTAATACCAATAACAACAGATGAGGCTGGATGGACTCAATAGTTCATGCAGCTTTTAGCTGCTGTGAACGAACTAATGGTTCTGTAAACCTTTGGTGGTGATAAAATGTCAGATTTGACTTAGAAAAAAGGCTGTCTGGACCAGCTCGAACCCAAGAGTTTTGTAGCCCAGAAAGCAGAGTGAGGTAGTTGAAAGAGGAGCGAGAGAGATGTCGCTGCATTTGGATGCTCCAACAAGCTTTGTTACATAGATTATAACTATATTACGAGGCAATTAACAAAGCGCAGCTCACAGATATTAACTAAAATCCTGTACTAAAGAAGGTCTTAGCAACGTTATTGCACAGGATTTGCTGCACCTTGCTGTTCATGGGCCCAACACATCGTGGTGTTTTAAATTGGCTAACAACAGTTCCTAATCCAAGGTAATGCTCCAGAATCTTCAGGAAGGTTCCTCTCCAAACAACTCGGAGCTCAAGCGGTCCAATGGCTTTGACTTTTCGTGAGCTGACATAGCCTGCATCGACAAAGGACAGGTCCAAGCAGTTGCAGCACTCTTGCAGCACCTCCTCGCTGGCTTCGCCACTAATTTCCAGAAAGATAACGTAGTGGCCAGGATCTGTGGATACATCGACAAGACTGCTGAAGTCAACTACTTCGAGTTTTTCCTCGGCCAGCAATTTGCCAGCTTCTTCTACGGATAGCTGCAAATCTTTCTCGGTGTTCTTATCAATGTTTATCGAAAGAATAAGATTCCTCCTGCAGACAAATTTAAGTTCTGGGGTCGAGTTATGGGAGCCAGTAACCCTCACCACATCTCCAAGCCTGTACCTGTACAACCCTGCAGTTCATTCACGATCAACATCAAAATTAAATAAAAGAGGTTCTGCCATGGTTTGAGCACACTTTATTTTCAATCACATAACAAAATGTCACATTGACATTGAATAATTCAATTTGCTATGTTTTAAATAAAGAAAAACGTGGACAGGTCAAAGTTCAGGGTAAGAGATCACAAATAATAAATACTTGCAGATCTAGGAGTTGATTTCCCCCCTTCCAATTACTAAAATGCAAGAATTCTATAATATGTAATCATTTTAATAGCATGTATTTTTATCTAATAGTTTAAATTTTTAGGTAAAATGGTTGTTTGACATAGTACCAGAGTCTTTTTGACTATACTATCACAAGTTCAAATTTTACTAATCTCATTCTATTTAATAAAAATTAAACACAAAAAAAATATTGTGGGTTCATGAAAATTCAAGTTCAAAAAATTTCATTTAAGAAGTTAGGTTAGTAAATAATATAAATCATAAAGGGTCTTTACATGTAATGGTTTTAACCGTAAAGCATAAAAGTACTCATGCATGACCAACAAATAAAGTACTGTGAGTTTGTTCAAATTTTAAACCAAAAGACTTTCACTTTCATTCAGGTGAGTATGTCAAAAATAATATAAATCATAAAGTACTTCTACATGTATTGGTTTTAATTGCTGAGCATACAAAACCTCATGTGTGGACAACAAAAAAACATTGTGCGTATATGCAAGTGTCAAACCTAAAAAATTCATTCAAAGAATAAGTGTATTAAAAAATAATATATATAAATCATAAAAGAATCTTAAATGGAATATTCTCCTTATTTTTGCAGTTTCATGTGGTGTGATCTTATATTACCAAGAGACTATAAATGAATAAACATGCACTTCTGTAATCTAATTGTAAATAATTTTCTCCTAAGATATATAATAAATTTCCCTTAATTAAAAAAGAAAAAGAAAAGATAGGAGTGTGGGGCCCCACAACCATCCCGTCTAGAACAAAGTTCATCAAACATTAATAGATGGGACCGTGCTCAAAGCCAGCTGGAACAGTCAAGCCAAATAGTTCCTGCTGCCATTGGTCACTCCAGAGAAACAAAATCAATAATTGAAGAACACGGAAGCATGGAAAACAATAATAATTGTAATAATATATATATTTAGTTTTGCAGATTCTCTTAAATGGCCTCTACAAAGAAGACAACAGAGAGAAGCCACCCAGGCTTAGACGTATCAACAGATAAAACAAAGATTCTGCACTGGTGAATTCTAAAAAATGTTGAAAAAACGTAAATGACAGGCATTTACATAATGAAATGGGGTTTCAATCTTCAATTCATGTCAAGATTGCGGAAAAGCAGCGAGCATTCATGGACCCCAACAAATAACTTCAAAGGAAAAGTAATCTATGAGGAGAAATTGCGAGTACCTGCAAAATTGGTGACGACGATCTCATAATCTTCACCGATCTTGACTTCAGTCAGACCCACTAGCCTGGGCTCCTTATACATGCACTCGTCGCTGTCCTCAAGAGGAATGAATTCAAAATATCCAATATTCGGAAGAACAGCAAAAGTAGCCATCTCAGGGGGCAATTTTGGATTGACATTCGCTGCGATCCACCCTTCTGAAGAACCGTAATCAGCACTCATCAATGGCAGCTCCCCTGCATAGTGCCTCAGTTTCTTCAAATAGGGCTCCATCGACCCCGTCATTATCCCATAGATGTACTTGGCATTGGGGAACAGTTCTGATATTACACCATACCAATTACTTAATCCTGAGCATTTCTTATAGATCGAATCAGCCAGTTCAGGGTTCGGCCTGAGCAGTTTCTGCATTGCCATTCTGACAGGAAGAGCAGTGACTCGGCTGCTCAGTTCGCCGTCACGTATATCATTGCAGAGCTCCTCCCAGACTTGTTCAAATCTCCGGAATGCGAGGACGATGCTGTGAGCAAATGTAGAGAACACAAATTGAATTTCCTCGCGAAAGAGTAGCCCGCATAAGAGATGGCAGTATAATGACTGGTGGAAATCCGGGCCAAATATTACTTCGTCAGGGCTGCAGCAGTGGAACTGGATTGCCTTCATTCCACTTTTGTATTTCGAATTGCGGAAGAGATTTGTTGTGGCAGTTCCTGCACCTAAACCCCCTTTTGTTTTCCCTGGCTTGCTGCTGTAGACAAACTGTAATGATTTTCCTTTCTCCAGTGGGAATTCTCTGCATTATACAATCCACTTGCGTCAACAGAGAATTGATAACTAACCCTTCTTTTTTAATCATTTAAACAACAACGTTGTATCATCTTCTAGCAAAAATAGGAAAAGTTTTCCGTATAATGAAAAAAATAAAAAGGTTTTTCAATAATAATAAAAAAAAAAAAAAACAAGTCCATATTAATACCTGTTTCTGAAAGCAAATGAAGTTCTAAATATCTGCAAGGTGTTTTCCATCAATTCATCGTTGAAAGGTACAAACTTTCTCTTCCCCTGAGTAGTGCCAGAACTGCAAAAATTAAAATTTTCTCGAAATTTAGAAGCTACGCTTGCACGATTCCAAAAAAAATATATTTAATTGAAATCAAGAAATAAAATACCTCAAAGACATGTTTGGTATGGGTTTCCCCGTGAGAATGGAAGAAGAATCACCATCAGCGATTCTGTGAATATAAGCTTCCAAGTCTTTGTGAGTAACAAGTGGAACACAAGACTTGAAACTCTCAGGGTCAGTCCTTCCATTAAGGCCCAAATTCTTCAAATACTCAGCAGATCCGTTCTCTTCCAGAATCTTCTTCAGGGTTTCTCTCTGAACCCTTCCAGCATCTTTAGTCAATGCTTCAAACTCCTCTATCACTTTATCAGTGTCAATCCCTTCCATCTTTTTCTCCAACATCCTCACTTACCCTTTTGAAAACTGCAATCAAAACATCAAAAAGAGGGAAGAAAACATATTTTAGCAGTCATATAATAGTAGTACAAGAAAGGATAAATGATCAAAGCTTGTACAATTGTTATCATTGAATAAAACGACAAATAGGTTGGTCGATTAGTACTTGTAAATCAAACCGAGAGAATATGAAGAAGGTAGACGGGCTAGAAGACAAAAGCTATCTATGGTGCATTCATTTAACCAAAAACACTTGAAGGTGCAGTGTTTTTAGCACATCACTTTGTAGCAGAAAACCCCATTGACAAACCTGGAATTCAATGCGTTGAATCTTTCACGGATTACTATTTTGTGTCCCAGTAAATCAAGGAACTCCGTCAAAAGCAATTTCCAGTTACTCTCAAGTCTCAAACAGACAAAATAAAAGAAGGGGCAAAACTCAAAATTTTAGTTTTTTTTCTTTATCTCAAGGTTTTTCTCTGCACATGGAGGAGCTCAGAAGTTGGCGAAGAAGAGATACAGAAAAGGGAGTCAAAATCTATAAGCAACAGCAGGTTTATAAAGGAGATAAGATTCACAAGGATAAGTGTAAAAGCTTTTGGTCTTCCTTTTTAAGATAGTCAGCTATTTGGTCAACGTTCAGGAAATTTGCAGGGAAACAAAAAGTAAAGGAATTACATATACAAATGAGCTCAAGTTCCTATATAGTTTCCTGGTAAAAGGAATATGAAACGGAAAACAAAACTAAAAAAGGATTATTTCCTGTAAAAGATAAAAAACGAAACTCGAAGAAAGGTAGACGATAAAAAGAAAGACAAAGGTCCTTTTATGATTGTAAGGGTGAAAATTTAACAGTGACATGATTCAAGACCGACAGACCAATCACCGCAAGAACAGGAAAAGAAATGAAGCAGCAGCAGCAGCAGAAGAAGAAGAAGAAGAGAGACAATACCTTTAGGTTTTTATAAGTGAAAGTGAAAGACGAGAGAAGTACGGGGCGCTGTTTCTGTTTCGCAGACTTGTAAGCTATCTTTGTTTTACTCCCTGTCACTCTACTGCAGGCTTTAAGAGCTTCAAAAGACTTTGGAGTTCATGTAAGCTTTGGATTTGGATAATAGCCAATTGGTTAAGGAAATGAAATGCTTTGTGAGATGTTTTTGATGGGCAGAAGATTCTGTTTTATAGGCAATTACTCTGCTCTGTGTGCCTCCCCTCCTCAACTACCGTCCACTTTCTTCCTCCTGTTTCTCCAATCCCCATTATTGCCTTTACTTTTCTATTATATTACAAAAAAAAAAAAAAAAACAGTGGATTGAAATTGAACCTGGGTGCTTGCCAAATGACGGTTATGGGCTTGGTGAAGTCGAGGAACTGGCTGCCAACTCGCCATGTTAATGCCGGGTGTCAGACAGATGAGTTCTACTCATTATTGGACTTCAGTTTAACTTTGAATTTGACAATGATGATTTTTATTATTATTCCGTAAATCATCGTCTCGGCAAGTAATATTCTCGGACATCACTAATTGAGGTTTTAATTAATAAATTATAATCTGATATTGCCCGGTGTAATCTTACTTTATTTAATAAATTTGTACCTTATGTGATAACCCCCAATTAAAGGCTGGACTAAAAAAGTATATGGAGATTGTGTTTGCTTTTATAGAAGCGTTATTAGTCAACTCAATTCCCACCTGCCCAGAAAGCTCTAAACACGTATGCTTTTCCACATCCACGTGGCGTGATCCAAAAATGGTATCGTTGCTAATATTTGAGGTCTGGTTCACATTAATGGTAAGGGGTTAAATTCTGATTTTATTTCACATTTAAATTTACTTATGAGCAAGAAATCCATTTTACTTGTATCATTGTAGAACAAATAATAATATATATGATATGTTGGAAGCATTCATGCTGTTAGAGCTATTCATGGAAAGGATCTCACACTTATATCACATTCCAAATCTGCCACAGCAAATCAATTCTCCCCAGAACCAGTGTGACCAACGGCTACTTCCCTTTCTATAATGCTAAAGTTTTATTTCCATTTTATATATTTCCATACTTAATCCCTGTAAATCTGCAAGTCCTTATTAGGATATGTAAAGGTCTCTCTATTTAAATGCAATGAAGCAGACAATACAATTCAAGTTGGCAATTCAATTCTTACTGTAAAACATTGTGTTATTTGTTCTTTCACATGCTTACTCCGACGCAGCGTCGATTACCCAAACAGATTGGATGTGACTCGGTGGAGGAATGGCGGTGGCGGTGCATGGAGCGACGATCACTGGCAACAGTAGTGGGACCGGCGGATTGAATCTTTCCTAGTCTTGAACCATGTCAAGTTTAAAAAACATTGGGGAAGATAATTTCTGAAAGATATGGCCAAAAATCAGGTCAAAGTGGTTGACCCGGCAAGACACAGTTGGAACCTATTGTCTATTTTTTTTTAAGAAAACAATATTATTTTGATTTATATATATATATATATATATATAAAATAAAAAAAATAAAAACCAGGGTTAATCCAATGACTTTGTGAGCCAGTCAAAACCCATGACACGTCTGGGACATATCAACCACCGGCCAGGTTTAAAACTCTAAATGGAATTACTAGGTGGAGTTTGTGGCATTTATTTTAGGTTTAAAACTTAACGGTGCGTATTTATAATCACACAAAAACAAATGACTTCAATATTTGTTCTGAGATTCCTCTTGCAAAACAAGAACTCCCAGCTTCGAAGGATGTCACGACCAACATAAAATAATGGCATGATGAGGGTTAGATGGAGATCATGGAGCTGTGAACTGCACTGTTGGAGTTAGGCATAACATTACGTTTCAAAAATATTTTGAAGAAAAATAAAAAATATTTTTTTTTATTTTTTATTTAAAAAATTAAAATTATGATATTTTTACATTATTTTCATGTGCTAATATCAAAAATATTAAAAAAAAACATTATTTTAAGCACATAGTTATATGAATTTCTAAATGAATGTCTGTTATATCTTTCTTCTCGCTGGTTTTTTCAATAATAATCATCAGTATTCATCAATGGACCTTGAAGGTCGAGGTTTATGAGGTTTCTCTTATTTATTTTTATCATAATGTTTTTTAATTTTGTTTTAATAAGTAAAGGACACAAAAAATTTAATTGAAAAATATGTGTGTGTGGATTGGACATATATATGTAATGTAAAATGTATTTTTAACTAATAACAAAATAATTAAAATTGTGAATATATTTCTATATAAGTTTTAGGACTCAATTCTTGAAACAAAACTCAAATCACCTTTCATAGATACCAAATTCAATAACAATTTAAAATTCAAAAAAATATATATCCAAAAAAATAATATATTTATTTCCATTATGTCCATTATAAGTGTTATTTGTAGTTCTCTGGTTAATTTTAATTAAGAAAATTGATATGCAAGTAACAAGCTTATGGGTCTTTCTTACCTTCTTGGTTAATTTGCATTTTCCTAGTTTGGTATTTTAGTTTATTAGCTCAACTTGAAATAAAAAAATAAAGGCTAAATAATATTGAAAGATTTTATTTTTTACTGAATAGCACGATTAAGTACATATCACAAATAAAAAGATATGGCATGGTAAGATATCACTAATGGAAAAAACAATATTTTAAATAAAATATTAAATGAGCTATCATGAATAACATTGAAGAGAGAGAGAGAGAAAAAAAAGACTTTAGAGACATACATGTTCAGACTATATTTAGAAAACACACATTAGTAAATGATACTCGATCATTTTTTACCCCGCCCATGTCATAGACAAACAACAACTTTGTAGGGACAAGGTGGTGAGTTGATGATGTTATTGACATCGTTTTACTTTATGATCAGTCCATAAAAACACATCATAGAACAAAGGCATATTATCCTTTATGTTTAAATCAAAACTACATATTTGAAATCTCAATCACTCAACCATTTATCTAATTCCTTTTGGATTATAAACATAATAAAATAAACACTTTGTACGGATATATTGCAGTTCAAATATTTTTGAAAGTTATATGTAGATAGTTATATGAACATTCGAATAGATAAATATTTTTTTAATGATTTTAACATGATATATATATATATATACACACACACACATGATCATAGTGTATATTCGAACAACATAATATACATGTTCCTAGTTTGTTTGTTTTTTATTATAGCGAGTGTTCGGGTCAGGTTGTACTCACCTCGACTAATCTTATGAGCTTTTAAGTTAATAGTTATGTAAGTCTCCAATGACTATCATATTAGCAACTACAGTACTTGAACCTGAAATCAAAAGGAGAACAAACTCTTAGTCCCAACAAGCTCTTATCACTAGGTCATCTAGTAGATAGATGTTTCTTTAATGATTTTAACATTGTATATATACATGTTCATAGTGTATATCTGAACAGCACAATATACATGTTCCTAGTTTTTTTTATTAATGTGGGTGTTCGAACTAACTTATGCGCATCTCGATTAATCTTACAAATCCTGAAAAATTAATAATCATGCAAGTCTCTAATGGTTATCATATTAGCAACCATAATACCTCAACCTCAAACCATAGAAATAACAAGTCTTTAGTCCCAAGATTTTATCACTTGGTTACCTAGTAGATGGCTTTGTAGTTTGTTTTTGTTCTGTTGGGTTATGGCACCGTGTGTTCAAACAATAATAAAAAAAAAAAAAAACACAATATACATGATAAGTTTGCGTCTTGAAGAAAAGTTCTATATGCCTATTTTCAAAGCATTTAAAAAGTTTTAGGTCCAAAAAACATGTGTGACTTGTTTAATGACGCAATAAATGAGCTTGGTTTAAATTTTGCCTCATTTGTAATATTACCAATTAGCCATCAATCCTGTACCAAGAAAAAAAATAATGAAAAATAAGGGTCGTTTATTTTTATTAAATAATTTGTTAAACCCTCCCTATAATATATCTTTATTATATGGATAGATGAAAATATATTAATTATATTTTCTATAATAAAAATATTAAATATTGATTTAAAATTATATATAAAAATATAGCTTAAAATATAAAATATTCCTTTTGTAATCATTATATTCAAATAATTTAATCTCTAATGATCACGACCTATCAACAAATTTAATTTCTTCAAAAAATAATGGCCATGCTACCTTTTTTTTCTTTCTCTTTTTTCCCCCAAATCACCAAAACAAATGTTTATTTCAGAAACTATAATATACCTACAATTTTTATATGTTTATTTTTTATTTGAGTTCTTAATTAGAAAGTAATATTTCAATAAAAATTATCTTTTATGCGAACATATTATTTAAAATCTTTCCGCATGACCTTAGCTCATAAACCTAGTCAAGATAGTTATACGAAGTCAAATATAAGTTGGAGTAAATCGTTCTTTGAATCACCATCATTCTTTTGACATATAATAAAATGATTAATGTGGATGCTGATGGGTTGAATTCTTCTGAAGTTTAATAATAAATAATAGTGGATTTCTTTATGTTAAAATGGAATAAAAGTTGTGGCTAATATAAAACTATAAAGTAAATTATTCAACCTTTGAAAGGAAGTAGAAGTATAAAAGGTTTAGATATAACTTCCATCATTGGCTTGCGATGTAGTATAAATTAAAATAAATTTTATAATGTAAAAAATAGTTCAAGTGGTGTTAATATTTTTTTTTTCTAGTAGAAAAAAACAAATGTAAGTGTTGATATAATATGACATAGTTGATCTAAGATGACCACTTGACTCAAAAAGTTCAAAACAATATTATTTTAAAAAAATATTAAGATGATAATATATTGAGTCGATTTAAGTCTATTTAGGTTAACCTGCCAATTTTATGGCGTGTGCTATAAAACCATGATCACCAATGTAAAACAAATAAAAATAAATTATGAAATTAAATTTTTAATCAATTTAATATTGAAAAATAAAATTAAAAAATAATCAATTAAAAAAAAACAAAAAAACATGTTTTATTAGAGAGACAAAGACACTGACATAAAATAAGGCTTTCTATGAAATAATTTTGAAGTTAATTTTTATACCTTTAAAACAATAAATACATGAGAGCAATCAAATGTTATATGAGATATTCATTCTTATACTTGCCTCACCCACACACGCACTTACGCACACAAATGTGTGTGTGTGTGAAGCTAAAAGAGCTTCGTCTTTCACTTTGCATTTTGCACAATAAAATTATCGTTTTACCTTTAACCATTAAATTTTTGTAACATGTATTTAAGAGTAATTTAATTTTTTTCATGGGATCTATTAGTCATTACAAAAATGAACGATATTAATTAGTCATTTACATTTTTATTGCACAAAGCAATTACTCTATTATTCTTTGGTCAATAGGCTTTTTAGTCAAAATTAAATTAACCATTGCACTTAAAATTTAAAAATGTTTTGCCTTTGATTTAAAAGTTATTTTGTTTTTTTTTGTTTGATTATTTGGTAGCTATTAAGTGTCATTAGGGGCAACAATGTAATTTTATAAATAAAAAACAAAAAAAAATTAAAATTGTGTGGAGTGTCTTCTAATTTTGGATTGTGCATGCAACTCTATCTCATGACAAAAACATTGTTTTAAAAAGGTATTGTCCAACACTTCTTGGCATCGTCTCCACATACAAATAGTGTGTGTTGCTCAATTGTTTTGCGTGTAGATTTATTTTCTCCTCTCTAATACTTGATTTTCATGTTGGCCTTTAAAAAAATCAAATAATTCCCTAAAGTTTTTTGTCATTATGATTTTATCCATATTCTATTTATTATATATTTTTATATAGAACTATTTATAAAATTAATGTTTTTTTCTTCTAAATTTCACCTCTAATTGATTTTCTCATGTCACACTCGATTTATATATAGTCATATCATTATCTAATCCTTTTTATTATTACTTTTTTACCTTGCAATATTTTCTTAAGATTTTTTTTCCTTGTTTGTTTTCCATATCACTATTCTTACATCATATAGGACCTCTTCAAATTCTTGGATTTGTTTTACTCTCTTTCAAACATTGATATCATATAAATATTCTTTTTATATTGATAGAAGTGTAAGCCGTTCATCGCATACCACATCCATTTATCTAGTTGAGGAAATCATGTGTGCCCGCTTCTAGTGGACCATTTTCTTAGGTTAATTAAACTATGCATACACTACAGGGGGAGTTCGACTAGGAAACAAGAAATATAATAAATCTTCTTCGCTGGACATCATTTCTCGAGAAACAACAAAACAATTTCTTGATAAATCTTTTACTTAGATTAATTAATTTGCAAAAAAGATAATATTCTAAACATCTACTAAACAACTCTATCACTACTCCAAACACCAGTCATGTAAATAAAAAACATATTTTAAAACGCAATGATTGTTTTTCAAAATAATCACCCATTGGTGTCAAATTGTTTATCCCGAAATGAGTCACGTCACTTCATGAGAAACAATAAAATAATTTGCGTGATTGTTGATTGGTCAAGTCTCTTGAAGAAGAGTCATAAAGATTAGTTTAGTTTTTATTATATTAAATTAAAATAAAAGTGACGGCTAATGTAAACCTTTAGAGTTAGTTAAATTATATTATATCTCAGATATAAATTGCTTGGTTGATATAGGATGATTATAAAGATGGTAAAAATTACAAATACACATTAACAGGAGCAGATAAATAGCCGACACATGGATAAAGAAAATATATTTTTTATTTTAAATTAAATAATTTTAGTGTTTTTTAATTATTTTCAAGTGCTGATGTAAAAAATATTTTAAAAATTATATATTATTTTAATATATTTTTGAACAAAAACACTTTAAAAATTAAAACCATTACTAAATAATCTAAGGAAATCGGACGGGTGATGCATTGTTTTTTTTAAAAAAAAATTATTTCCTTGATCATAATTCATACAGTATGACCATAAATCTGACACGACTTTTCTAAACAAAAAAGGACTTTTCACTATTTACTTATTGAAAATATACAAAGCATTCGTTCAACTTTTCGGCTATTGTCGAGTAGTAAAAGTAATTATGCTTTAATCATAGTACGGTAGCTATAAAGCAAAGAATAATTGGAGAGCCCTTAGTGAATCCAGCTCAGAAAATAAATGTTTTTAAATCTGGTGACTTTCTTTTTCTCTCTTTTTTTTTAAAAAAAAAAACTAAGTTTGGTAAGGATTTAAAAAAAAAAAGAATATATATTAGAAAAAATCACTATTAGAACCGGATACATTTACTCACAATGTACAATGGGCTCACAAATGAAACGACTATTTCTTTTAGTTGTTTCTATAATAATAATAATAATAATTACAAGCATAATTATAATTATAAAAAGTAAAAGGTAAAAGCAGTTGGTTCAATAGTGAAACAATTATCCCTTTAAAAAAGATACAAGATTTTTTTTTAAAAAAAGTCAATTAAAATAATTAAAATTAGTTTGGGCTAACTTGGTAAATTCACGATCTGATTTATAAGATATGGATAATTTCAGAAGAAAAAAAAAACTAAATTCATGAGACTAAGATAATTCTATATAAAGCAAATTAAAACAATTATAAAGCTCAGTTTCTATACAATCTAATATTGAATGATGTTATTTAAAAATAAATAATAAAACTTAAGATGGTATTGTTGGAGGGTAAAATTAAAAAAAAATGACAAAAAAAATAGCCGACCTAGACCAACCTATAAAGTCTATGAACCATGCCATGAGATCAAGATATCTATATTGAAAAAATAATAGAAATAATTAAGAATCCTAATTAAAATATTATTAAGTTAAAAAAAGATAAAAAACATGATAAACTCCTGTTAGCTTGTCACACTCACAATCTAGATGATGAGATAAGGATCACCCTATAGAAAATAAAATAGAAACAAATTCATGAAGCTCAATTTTTAATCAATCCAATAATAAGGTACAAAATAAAAAAAATCTATTAGAAAAAGTGGTCCAAAATAAACAGCCTGAGTTAACTCCAGTTAACATGTTAATTTGTTACACGAGTAATGAAATCATGATACGTTTATAGAAAAAAGGCAAATAAAAAAACAATTATGAAGCTCTATTCCAAGCAGATCTAACGTCAGAGACTAAAATTGAGAAGAAAAAAATTAAATTTTTTTTTTAGTCAACTCGGGTTAACATGTTGAACTCATAACCTCGATTATAAGATCAGGATAAATCCATTAAAAGTAAATAATAAAAAAATTGTGTAGCCCACTTCCAATAGAACTAATGGTTAAGGTTGAAATCAAGAAAAAAAACTAAAATTTTGAGACTGAAAATAAAAAATAAAAGCAAAATACAATTTCTAAAATAATCTAATATTAAAAGATGAGATAAAAAAAACTAAAAAAAAATCACAAAATTCTATTCAAGTAAATAATATTATATGGATGTCGTAACTACAAGGATTTAACCAGACTCTTTGTATTTGTTTTTTTAATAATAGAATTACAATTATAATATAATATAACAAATCGAAGAGAAATCCGGCTAGTGCCGACAAATGTCCTTTATTTTCTTCATGAATGAACATAAATAAACTTTCTATTCCACAATCATTAAGTAATAGATAAATTCCTGATTTGAATTTTTCTGTTCATATTTATATGTCCCTCGGATCGTGTTGTTGAAAAATCCATCACTTTATTGAAAAAAACAGACCATGCCAGCTCCATACGTGTCCCCCTATTTGAATATCACATCACCGTCCATTCTTCTTCTTCCTCTTTTCCTATTAATTATTCAGGGTTTAATTTCTCATCAATAAGACATTATTGAAGAATTAATTTTAAAATAGAACAACAAATTAAGTTAATCTTGCTCTTTATTTTTATATATATAAATATAAATGCAAACCAAGAGTACTTTTTGACTATGAACACCCGAAATGTTCTAAAACTCAAACACCATTATATGAGCAATAGTTTATTTTAGCCCCTATCTTTTTTCATTGTCTCCTCGTTGATCATTTTATTATAGCTTTGCGTCGGTAAACAATATATAACCATGCACATTTATCAAAATTAAGGAGAAATTAGCATGCGCGCCGTAAGCGATTAATTGTTGGATTAACTGAACTCATTGTGCTTCTCTCGGCCACATTCATTGTCGTGAATATGTATGATGTTAAAGAATAATATAAATTATATTCTTTGAATCTCACTTAACATTTCTTGATATAGTATCAGAACCTTGTTGACCAACGGTCAGGAGTTTGAATCTCATCACTCTCATTCTATCTGATAAAAATCAAGCATAAGATAATGTAAGCCTGTGTATAAGTTTCAAGCTCAAAAGATTTTCATTTGAGAAAATATATTAGAGAATAATATAAATTATATTATTAAAATTCTCTAAGTTTTTAAATAAAATAATTGTTTGATAGACAGAACCCATCATCTCCATCGAATACATGTCGAGAATATTACAGGCAATCACAAAGAGAAAGGGCACAGTGAGAATGCAGAGGTGCTCTTTTTGAAATCATTTTTTTTATTTTTTGTTCTTTTTCTAAAAGATGTTCTAGAGATTACTGGCCAAAATGCCCTAAATGTCGTAAAGCCACTTTAAGAAAAACAAATGATTTAAGTTTTGAAAAAAAAAAACTATTTCCCCTACCAAAATTCCTCTTTTTTCTTTTTTAACAGAGCAATGATTTCTTATGAATAGTGTACCTATTTGAACAAAAACTTAAGACAATAAAAAATGATTTAAATTAATTAGAAGAAAATGTTTTTTTAAGAAAAAAAATACATTTTCTTTATTTGTCTATTTCTTTTTTATTTTTCAGAAACATTTTTTAAATTAGAAAAAAATGATTACTTAATCAAAACATATATACCATGGCTCGTAAAACAATTCTAAAGCAACGAACAAAAAATAATGTTTCAATTATTTTTATAAGGTTATATGAAGAAGAAAAAAAGACTATTGATTTAAAAAATAATATACAAACAACAATTTTAAAAATAAAAAAAAATACTTTATTCTCATTGTATATACATGTATTTGTTTTTATAAAAAAAAAAACTACCATATATTAATTTCATATATTATCATAAAGAAAAGAAGCAAGTATTACAGTAACAATAAAAAAAATAAATTAAATATTATTTAGGAATTAGTAATAATTAAATACGTTCTTAAGTTTCATTGTAATTAATTGTGTAAATATGATTTATTTAAGATATACAAAATGTAAGGAAAATAAAGAGAAATGCCTAGTGAATAAGTATAGTGGGTGCGTGAGCCTGGAAGGATGATCCATGAGCGCCTGAGCTTGCAAGGCGGGAGTGACTTGTCCTTAAAGCACAGGGCAGTTTTGTCTTTTTCCTTTTTTAAATGTAGTAGACCATGCGGTGTCATTCGCAGCAAATTTTGATTACCATGATAGCTTTGATGATACGTGTTAGATATTTAAGGAATTATTAGATATGAAAGAGCTTGGAAATTAAAATAAATTTCAACAACCATCGTATCATAACTCAAAAGCTAAAAATTTTAAAAAATAAAATTCAATAATAAAAAATTCAGGATATAAAAGTATGGTTAAAAACCCATTACTAAGATAATGTTTGACATTACATTTTAAAAATATTTAAAAAAAAATTAAAACCTTTTTATTTTTATGCTTTATTTTAAATTTAATTTTTTGATATTTTTAAATAATTTTCATGTATTAATATTAAAATATTTTTTAAAAAAATATTTAATATATCTTTAAATAAAAAATATTTTAAAAAATAACAAACTAATAGACAATTATTACAAAGTATCTAATAATTTAATATTAAAATGGAACTTACCAGTTCCCATCTCTCTCTCTCCATCTGATTTGACACAAGGCACTATAACATCTGTGTCCCTGTAAAGTTGGCTCAAAATTGAAAATTTGACACTCTCTGTTAGAAAGGTGGAATGTCCAGCTAGTGGGAGTGATCTAATCCAAGGGTTCACTGCTCATTTTCATTTGCCTGAATTGGCTCATGCCACTGGCCAGCTAATTGACTATTATTTTTTAAAGTATTTTTTATTTAAAAATATATTAAAATAATTTTTTTTATTTTTAAAAAAGTATTTTAAACATTATCATATGAAAATAATTTAAAATAAAAAATATTTTTGAAATATAATATCAAATACCATTTTACTTAGTGGTGCACTTCATGCTGTCTCCAGCTTTAATTTTCACAACATTAATTATATGATTAGTTGAGTCTTGACTCTTGAAGAGTGATTAACTAGAAGTAATGGCCCAGTTGTCTCAGTTCGGAAGGGGGGCTGGACGCCACGATTAGACGCTAGCTTCGCATGGACGCCATGGATGAAGAAGTTTCGTCACCTTTTTTCTTTTTCTATTTTTAATTAGGGTAAAAGACCACGAGGGTCGTTGTCATGATCAGTATTTCATCAATCTTCTCATTCATCTATGACGATCTTCAATTTTTATTTTTTAATGGTTAAGATATTCTTGAATTTAAGTCATACAGCATCTCAAATACATCATCTGTATCTAAATTAATATATTTGTAAGAACTTTATTGTTAACTCATGGATTAAAACTTTTTTACTTAAAATCATATATTAAAAGTTTTTAATATATATATAACTCTTGACATAAATGAGTCAAGTTAAAAACTTGTATGATAAAATTCTCAAATCAAATTCTTAAAGAAAGAGTAATCACAATAAAAAATCATAAGTTTTAAAACTTTTTTTTGATAATCATAACTTTTATTTTTTTTATTAACATGAGTGTTCAGACCTGCTTGCACATACCTCAACTAATCTCATGGACCCTGAAATTAACGACCATATAAGTCTCCAGTAAAAATTATATTAGCAATCATAAGACTCAAAACCTGAAATTACAGGAAAAAAAAATTTTAAATTTTAAATTTTTACCATTGAACCACTTATATATAGCTATCATAACTTTAATTTGATTCAATTTTGTAATAAGTTTTTTATATTGAGTCCAAGTTTATTCCGACCAAACATAGAGCAGAAGTTATTCCAAATATAATATAATCTGAACCTTAAAAATTGAAAGAAAAAAATCAATGTTGCTATCACAATAATGGCGTGGAAGAAATTTTTGAAAGGTTATACTTAGGCCGGTATTTTGGATTCTTGTGAGAGAAAAAAGAAAAAAAGAGAGTAGGCAACCATCATGTGGCCCAGTGGAAGATTAGATGATATTAATGGAAAATCAATGGTGACTCAGAATTTTTGATGTGCTCTCCATCTCAGCATAAAATTTTTCCAATCGGGTATGCGCTCTATGAAGTGTGATGAGTTTGTTTGCTGGAGCATGCAGCAGCACAGTCGCACCAATCGCAAGTGGAGTGGGCAGGTCGGAGGAAGGGAAATGGAGTTTATGCTTCATCCAGTTCCTACACAATCTAGCTCAAGGATTCGAGAATGACATTACTGCTCAAAAATGTAATTAAGGTTGGTTTTAAAAATACTTTTTTGTTTAAGAATATATTAAAATAATATTTTTTATTTTATTTTTAAAAAATATTGTTGATATTAATACATGAAAATAATCTAAAATAAAAAAAATAATTAAAAAAAAAAATATTTTTAATTTTTCAAAATATTTTTGTCAAACTTGGTGCTTTTCATGGTGGCCTGTCAAGATATTTATCCACCGCATAAAAATCAGCTCTGCAGATTCTCACGCCTGGTCCAATAGCATATCATAGTGGTGGATTTTAATTCAGCTTGACAACTTGAGGGGCTTGATACTTCGGAGATGATCTTCACCACTGCCCCTTGTATATTTTTTGGGATTTAAGCATGGTTAACAATATATTTTGATAAAATAACATTCAAGAGAAAATATTTAAACAAATAATTATATTTTAATGAATTGTAAGAAGCTAATATCATAATTTTCATGGCTTTGTGCATGTTTGAGAGTGGTTAAAATTGTTTTTGAAAGTGTTTTTTTGTTCAGAAATGCATCAAAATATTTTATTTTATTTTTTAAAATTATTTTTTATTTCAGCACATAAAAATGATCTAAAATATCAAAAAAATTCATTTTTTTTCTTTCAAAAACACTCTTTAAACACAGTAACAAAAACCCTCTTTATATGAGATTTAAACCTAGAGTCCTTTTCTTCCTCATCTCTCCCCTCACAATTAACATCCGTTCTCTTATTAATGACCTTCCTATCTCTCTCTTTTCATCATGAAACACTCTTAAAACACCATGAGATTATATTTTCTCTCTCTATTATAGGTCGTCATCCCCTTCTGTCTCCTCATTATGGTTCAACTTGTTTATAACTAAAACCACCACCATTTACATTCTAATCATGGAGGCATATGCAACATTTTTTCTTTACTAATTTGATGTAATTTATGCTCTTATGTGTTAATCTAATTTTATACAATGTTAGAGTTTAGAATTAGGGATTTTGTTTATGAGAAGTTGAGTTTTTTTTTTATATATAATTTGGTTAATTAGATATAATTTGAGTTGATAATTAGGTTATTTTTGTAAATTAATCATTGATTTTAGGTTATTGTTGATTGTGAATTAACAAAATTATTTTGTTAGTTGGTATTTATATAGGTTAAATTAAGGATTATACCGAATTAAGTATAAAATAAGATAATTAGATATGAAATACATGATTTGGGTTGATAATTTTGTTATAATAGTGAAATTTGATGAATTTAGATGTTTGTTGATTAATGTGATTAATTTAGGTTTTAGTCGATTATATTACCATTATGGTTTTGTTGATAATTACCATTATGGTTTTGTTGATATTAATAAATTATATCTATTGTTTTGTTGTCTGACATAATATCTAGTAATGTAGAAATATTATGCTTTGAGTGTGATACCATTGTCAACACCGACAATGGTATCACTTATAATAATAAAAAAAAAGCCATGAGTTCTTGCTTGTTATATTAGATATGTTTTTTTTAAAGTTATCTAGAATGTTGTGTTTGACATGTGATATTAACCAACCCAAAAACACTTGCAAGGACTCATTACATGTTCCAAATAGTTCAATAACTTGGTCTAAGATAAAGACATTGAAAGAAACATTGAACGCATTGGTTTTGAAGGTTTCAACCAAGTCAGAATTGAAAGGTCAATTCTAGTATCAAGAGAAGACCCTATTATATTTTATCCATATGCAAAAAGGGTCTAATACGATCTTATTTGGGTCATGAAGTGAGGACAACAAAGGAAATAAAAGAATCCCACTACAACTTGGAAACAACATGGGTGACTATCTTTTTCTTTGTTTCTAAGATTAAAGGGCTGCATGGAAGGCTATAAATAAGCCTTGAATCAACTTTGTAATATTTTACTTCATTCTCTTTTTCTCATGGTAGAACATAGATTTAATATTAGAGGCTTTATTTTATTTTGTTAGCTATAGTTTAAGGCTTGTTTGAGCTCAATTAATACTTTGTTTTAAGCTAGGATCCAAGACTTGTTTGGATTAAGTTATAAACTTTTCAATTTATGTTTTTAGGTCAGTTTTGAGTGGACCTCATATAAGTCCAATAAGAGGTTTATTAGGATTAATTTTTCAAGAACTATTTAAACTCATGTAACCAAAATTTCGACAGCCTTTGATGATTATTAATTCTGATTTTTTAAGTTTTAATATGTGAGAGTGTTCTTACATTCTTCAGTTCTTGAACGAACTGAATCTGACTTATCGAAGATTAACTGGTTTCGTAGCGTCATTCTACTAATTCCAATAATATTGGTGCCTTGTGACAAGTTTCTATTATGTCACATTCTTATCAGATCTATTTTAACTTTTAGAGATTAGATATCGATCTTGATTGTGAGCTGTGTGATCACGTGATCACGAGGTTCGCATCAACATGGCTATAATATGTTTGAAATAGAAGTAGAAATTACTTAAAGGATGTTCCAAACTGGGGCTAGTGAAGGTTGTTGTATTAGTGTACCAATCTATATTGATAAAAGTTTGGATCAATGTCTAAGTTTGTGAGGATTAATGAGAATAATATGTTAGAGCTCTACTTGAATAGCAAACCTAGAACATATTATTATATGTATTAAGAATTATAAATAAATAGTTTAGTTTTAATAAAATATTATGTTATGTTAATAATGGGTCTGATTTTGATAATTATAATTGAATATGTTATGTACTGATTATGTGAATTGTGTTTGAAGAATGTATAACAGATTATTTGAATTATACAAACTGTGTTTTTTGTTTGTTTGTAGAAAGTTAATGGTTGAAGACACCATCTTTAAAAATATCTTTGTAGATAACATTTGCAACTAGTGTGTTGCTTATAGTATTTTAAATCCCAAAATATTTTTTTGACTATATTACTTTGTTAAAAAAATGTGCGAAATTTAAAAAAAAAAAGAAGAAAAAACTCGTTGATGAGATTGAAGAAGATATAGTTCAAGACTCCTATACTATATACCATACATTAATCAGGATGCTCGTGTTAATTAGAAGTCTATGAAGCTAAGCAAGCCCTTTCTACATTTTGGACCACCTGAAGTCCATGTTCCGTACAATTGTAAATATGATTTTATTGCAGTACAGATAGTGTCTCGATTGGATTCCAACAATTCTCGCCGGGGCCATCTCCGGAGTAAGAAGACAAGGAAAAAAAATTCCGCCGGTTTTGTTGACAAGGCCAGCATACATCCTTTTCTTCAACGGCGGGAACAGTGACCCAGCCGTAAAATATCAACTCCATGAACGCAGGCAGAAATAAAGCAACCACTGCACGTGCTCCATGGACAGGTAAATCTCAAGGTTGATCATATTTTTTAAAATATTTTTTATTTCATAATATATTAAAATAATATTTTTTATTTTTAAAAAAATATTTTAAGGTAAAAAATAAAAATGAAACATTTCCAATTTTTTTCAAAAACAATTTTAAAACACATCAATGCAAACACCCCCATTCAAACCAGACCTCATACAAAAATATATTTAACGTGATAGACGTTTTTTTTATAAATTTTACTGCTCATCTTTTTGGCTTCTTCTTCTTTAGGGACACACATTACTTTAATTTAGTTTCATGCATCATTTGTTTCATACAGGTCTGGAATGTAACAAGTTATCCTATAAATAATATGCTTGATCGATGTTTGGCTAGTGTTTTCACTAGGAAAAAGCTTCATCTTTCAGGTTATACGAGACTGGTTTCACCATATTTTCTTGTTTAAAATTCCTTAATCCTGTCACATTCAGTGACTTAATCAATGGTACATTCTATGTTAGAGAATAATATATATCATATTTTGGAACATTATCCAATAACTTAAGTTTTTAAGTGAGATAGTTCGAATCTCACCACCCCCATTCTATTTGATAAAAATCAAGTATAAGGTAATACGAACATGTACAAGTTTCAAGTCTAAAGAGCTTTCACTTGAGGGAGTGTGTTAGAGAATGATATAAATCATATTTTGTGACCTCATCTAATAACTTAAATTTTTAGGTGAGATGATTTCTTAACATTCTACATTCTTTTAGGTCTAATTGGTAAAAATCTATGCAGCGGATGACCGATGAAGTCATTGTGTTATAAAATTTGTAAATTTTGAGCATGATCCATCTAAAGTTATTGTTGTTTTTGTGGGATCTATATTTAACATAATTTGGCATCTTCATTGTTATATTTATTTTTAACTTAGTACCCGTTTGGCAGTGTGGTGCGATCCACGATTGCCAAACGGTGTTTGAGATTTGGTGTTTGGTTTTGTCTCAAACACAAATTTGTGTTATGGGACCCACATAAAATTTAATGCAGAACGCCGTTTCTAAAAACGCAGAAATTACATGCTTTTTGAACCCCGATTCTCTTCTATTTTAATCGCGATGCACATTCAAAACCACAATTAAACCGTTGAAAAGCAAAATCCCTATCTTATCCTCTCGTCTGCAACCTCCCATCTCAACTTTTGTAAGACTGGAAAGTGTATTGAAATGGTTTGGACTAATTGAATCTTGATAAAGCTTTCCTGAACTTTGTTCAGGTATCAGGAAAAGTCACCTGTTGTGGACAGGAATTTCATGAGTTCGTTCCTCAGAGAACATGTGCTTATATAAGCCAGCATGATCTTCATCACGGCGAGATGACAGTCAGAGAGACGTTGGATTTTTCAAGGCTCTGTTAGGGAATCGGAGCCAGATATGAATTGTTGACAGAGTTGTTAAGGAGAGAAAAGGAAGCGGGAATAAAACCAGATCCTGAGATAGATGCCTTCATGAACGTGGAGGGGTGTAAAATAGAGAGGACTGGACGGGGGAGGGGGGCGGCGGCCAAGTGGAGAAGATGAAGAAGATAAGAATGGAATGGGGAATGGGGTAGGGTTTTTTAGCTTTAAATGGGGACAGACGGGGGGTGGGTTTTTATTATAATAATAATAATTAATTGTTATTGTTAATTATAATAATTAATAATTATTGTATTATAATAAAAATTATATATATATATATATACCATTTAAAATAATTTCACAAGTTAAAAGCAATATGAAAAGTTTGGTAACCAAACACCAAAAACTGCTTTTTTTTCAACCTCCAACTCAATCACAGTTTTAACCAAACACTTCACTGCTTATTTTGAACCACAGTAAAAGCGCTTTTTTTGAAACTGTTTTTTTCAACCTCAATCGCAAAAGCAAAAGCAATGCCAAACACACCCTTAAACTACTCTATCTAGTCTATACACATATTAGCAACAAATTCCATGTCATTAACATTAGCACGTAGCAAAATAATTATAAGAGAAGAAGTGTGTGAAATATATGTATCCCTAATATGAGCAAACGGCCACCTGAAATAAAAATAAAGCTGAAACCCACTCAAATATTGCTGATTTCATACCCACTGGGAAACAGCATTGCCATTTGGCTTTATCAATCCTTATCCACGCATGTCGATATATAGTCACGAAAAGATTATTTTTATTTATTTATTTATTTATTTCAGTTAAATGCCAGCAATCAACAAATTTGTAAGCAATTAGCAAACTTTGCAAGTGATCGAATTAAAAAACTGTGTCGGGCTAAAATTATGATACTTGTTTTTTCTAAAGCGACATGGTTCGATGTGTGATGCTAGCTCAATTAAACCAGCTAGTTGGTGAAGCTAATTGATACATCCGTCAGTAAACTTAATATTAAGAAAATTGCAGTTTCAAAGTGTTGGAAATAGGTGTCCGTTTTAAAGTCAGTCTGCATGAGATAATCATTCAAAATATTTTTGTTTAAAAATACATTAAAATTATTTATTTATTTAAAAAAAAATTATTTTTAATACTAGCACATTAAAATAATCTAAAAACACACAAAAAACAATTTAAAGAAATAAAATCAGTTTTTTCCCCAAACACCCCTAAGTTTTTCTCAAAATCATGTATGTATGTATGTATGTATGTATGTATGTATGTATGTATGTACATGTGTGTGGATTAGACAATTTACCTACCATCTACCAATACGTCGAGGGTTGACAAAAATCGAGCTTGAAAATAAGAAAAAATCGCGCGCACTCGGATGCTAACAAATAGGAATCTGCCGACTATCGGTTTCAAACTTCCAATCATCTCATTGCTTGAAATTAAATTAATTCTTCGGAAACCGATGGAAGAGAATGTCAAATAAATCAAACTGCAGTCAATTCCTTTCGAATTTTATTTTCAAGGATGCACTAGAAAGGCTTGTGTTCATGATTCAAAAACTGACTCCGAGAGCAAAACCAGTTCATGTAACTTCTCCAACGAATATATAATCCATTCTCTCTCTCTCGCTCGCTCCTCGAACAGCAAAGATTAGCCAGAATTAAACTCGAAATCAATTTACCTCTCCAACGATTTCTTCTGCCAAGTTGATATTTTCTCCGAAGTGCCTGTTTGGCACTGCTTGCTGATGCCTTCGTCAAAAAGTTATGGGGTTTGGTGTCCTTGATTGGGTTTGAAAACCATCAAGTTTATGAATTCATTGTTTAATTTCTGTAAACTAGTTTGGTTTTGATTAATTTTGACAATCGATTGCTGGCTTTTTACTTCTTTGAAAAGCAAACAGCCTTTAGTAGGTGGTCTTTTATACCTAGATTACGAGTTTCTTGTCTGCGATTTACTTTTGGGCAACAACTGATCTGTAGACAGGATGGAAATGAGGAATCGGCCATTGATGTGGTCTTCAAAGTCAGACAATTATACTCTGAAGAAAAAAAGATTTTGACCCTTTTGACTCGAGCCATTGTAAGAGTGTAGCCGCGTAGGTGGAGAAAGAGAAGGTCACTTGATGGCATTAACGTTTGAATAATTTTTAGTTATTAAATAAAAATAATAATAACAATTCTATAAATAACCAGACCCTTGTCTTGGGGAGTGATATAAGATAATCACGAACGGTTGAAAGACCGGGCCGGCTGCTAAAAGCCTAGTATATTAGAGTTAGGCCCAGACTATATCATCTACTGGCTGTACATGGGCTACTAACCAGTTGCTTGTCTGGTGGACTATGGCTAGGTACCTCTCTCCGGCCTTTGCAACCGATGGGAGATCGAGAAAAGACTAATGCGAAGAGTTGATCTTTTGTTTTTTTCCGGCTGAAACGGTAAAAATATTTTATATTAATTAAAAAATAAAATAAAATAGTGTATTTTTTATTATTTTAAAATTTTGGTCTATTCTAGAAATTTCATCTAAATTTTGACTAGAATATTCTGGTTTCATTTCACTTGTTCCATTTCCGTCAAATAATATTTTTTTATATAATAAATAATTTTACAATATCAATTATATCTCTTAATCCGACTAGTAGATTGAGATAAAATTTTACTAGGAGTTTCTTGATATATTTATATATATTATATTAGAATTTTAGATTAATCAGAAAATGTAATGACCTTCCAAGATTGATGATGGTATTCTCGTAATATTATACATGTTCATAATTTTGTTCAGAAAAAATCATTGTATTGTGTATTTTTTTAGATTAAATTGCACAATTCTAAATAATTTATTTTTGGATTTGAACTATTTTTTTGAATTAATATATTTAATTATATATATATATATATAGTATAACCTTCAAATAGAATATCGAAATGCTTCAAAACTGAAATATTCTGCTTTAATTGAAAAAATAAAACATCATCCAAAACATAATTAATACCAGCAAGCTCGTAGATATTTTGATTATATTTTCGAGAGAATACAATCTAAATTATCTGCTTGTAAGGCTAAATACTCGATTTATAATGTAGTTAATAAATAGATATTTGATCTAAATAAATTATATAAATGACTTAGAAAATACTTTTATGGATTAGTAAGTGATATATTAAAGGATATTTATTTTCTGTTTAGGAGTGTGATTGCGGTAGCTTTTCAAAGTGTTTATCGTGCCGAAATACATCAAAATGATGTTTTTTATTTTTTTAAAATCATTTTTTAAATCAGCACATCAAAATGATCTAAAAATATCAAATTGTCGATTTTTAAAATATAAAAAAAAAATCAAATTTCGGCCAAAAACTGGTATGATCACAATGCCGGACGGGCACTTAATCATTGGATTAAGCTTAATTTCTTACAAGTGATTCTATGAGAAATTCCTCGTGAAGCAGCACTGCATCGTAAAATCTAAGACACAAATTCAGAATCATAAAATCTACGCTGTTTTCTTTATGCTTACATTCAACTCTATGCATTCCTTCTAGAATAGGAAAGGCTTCCCTCTACACAGCGCGTGGAATTAAAATAAACGGTGCGTTTTATTAACGGTAATATTATTTGGTAGTTATGTTGCCATTCATTACCGCCTATTCCTCCTTCCTTCGGATCTTTAATTCTTCAATCTTCAACACACCAGCTGTCTCATCATTATTCGTTGATATCATGTTAGAGATTTGTAGTTATTAATATTATAATTATTAAAAATTTATATGATTATTCATTTTAAAATTCATAAAATTAATCAAAATACATATAACATTGTCCATATTAATAAATAAAAAAATTGCATATGCTCTCGATATTTTGTGCTATCTAAGAAGAAAGGTGACCCAAACACATCATACAAAATAAGAGATGTGATTGGACCACCTCACCTACCTCTAGATTAAGGTTGTCCATTCTATTTTGTTGGTGCTTCGTTTTTTTTAATTGGAACGAAATATTTTGGTTTAGAGTGTTTCGGCGCGCCGTTTGGAGATTGTATTGTTTTTGTATATATATAATTAAATCTACTAATTCAAAAAAAAATAGTTCAAATCCAAAAATAAAATTATTTAGAATTGTGCAATTTAATCTAAAAAAAGACACAATAAAATGATTTTTCTGATTAAAATTATGAACATATATAATATTATGAGAATGTTATCATCAATTTTACAAGATAATTATATTTTCTGATTGCAATGAAATTTTAACATAATACATATAAATATGTTAAGAGACTCGTAAAATTTCATCTCAATCTAACGATTGAATTAATAAATATAATTGATATTGTACAAATTTTCATTATTTAAAAAAATATTATTTGGTCAAAACAACATATGTGAAATGATACCGATGCATTTTGGCCGAAATTTAGCTAAAAATACAAAATAAAACAAAATTTTAACTAAAATAAAAATAAAATATTTTAATCATTTCAACCAAAATAAAACGAAATTGACAACATGCTCGGTGTCCTAAAAAAAGAACACAAAAAATCTCTTCTCCACGTGTCCTTCAATACGCAGCGAGTCCAAACGTCTCATATCCACCAGCGACACAACGAAAACGAAAACGAAAACGAAAACATCCAACACCAAAATAAAACAAACGAAAACGAATCCACGCACACGCAAGGAAAACCAACACCCTTGTCAGTCACACACGCACGTGCCCACTCGCTCCAAGCTTGAGGCCTCAGCTAACTCTCACTTCTCTCTCGAGCCGTCATTGCATAAAGAAAGAAATGCAGAGACTGCCTCTTCGCTGAATTAAATAAGAATAATTAAGATCCGACCAGATTGATTGCCGGAGAATCCGAGATCTTTTCATCTCACACAGTTGACTATACTTAGCTTCCTTTTGGTGATCTATCGATGGCATCGGAGGATGTGAAGGCGAGCGAATCCGCTGTGACTACTATTGTCAATTTGGCGGAGGAAGCTAAGCTTGCTAGAGAAGGAGTCAAGGCTCCTAGCCTTGCTATTCTTAGCATCTGCAAGTCTCTTGTTGCCGGTGGTGTTGCTGGTGGAGTGTAAGCTCTCTTTTCTGCTTTAGCAGCTACTATTTAGTTAGTTTGCTTCTTTTTTTAATATATTTTAGTAATTTGAAGGAATTTAATATTATCTATGTAATTATTATTTTTAATTGTAAAGAAATTATTGCAGTACGTAGCAAATGAAATCATGGAGCTTAATTTTCGTACTACTGATGTATTAAAAATTCATAATTTCAAGCAATTGTTTTGTTCAGTCTTGGTGAAAAGGTTTGAGGAGAATTGGAAAAGACGAGGAAAAAATCAAATCAAAATGAAGTTCCTAATACAAAAAGCTGTGACTTTCGTGTTAGGGATGAAAGTTTGGTTTTCAAGAATGTGAAGAAATTATAAATATTAAAAATTTGAATGATTTGAGGTGGGTCAATGACTTTCCAGAGAACTTGAACCTGCATAAAACTTACAATACTTTAGATGCCCTAGCTTTATGATATAGTTTTCCTTCCTCTTTGTTTTACTTTTAATTCAGTGAATGTTGAAAACTAAGTGCTAATTATATTGTATATTTCAAATACATGATTTGTTTTTAAGTTTTGTTCAGCACTTATGCTGAACTTGTGTGTTATTTTTGCTTTGCAAATAAATGAAGAGATGCTTTTACACTTGCAAGATGATTTTTGTTTTTATCATTTATGGTAGTCTAGATGTTTTGTAAAGTTTTGTTTCCAAGGGGATCACTCTTGAATGTGTGTGCGGATGGAAGAGGTTATACACTTTTATGATTTCTGTTGTTGTGGTGTTGCTACATTGAATTTTCTCCAACTAAAATGGTTGCATTTGTGTTCAGGTCTCGCACTGCTGTTGCTCCCCTGGAGAGGTTGAAAATATTGCTACAGGTTAGATCTTCTTATGTGTTTGTTTCATTGCATATTTTTCATTCACATCCATTGGAATGCGCATTCATTCACATCCGTTGGAATGTGCACTCTCAAGTAAATTTTGCATTGATGAAATCCTACAATTTGCAGGTTCAAAATCCACATAACATAAAATACAACGGAACAATTCAAGGGTTGAAATACATATGGAGGACCGAGGGATTTCGTGGACTGTTCAAAGGCAATGGTACCAACTGTGCTCGTATAGTCCCGAACTCAGCAGTCAAGTTTTTCAGCTATGAGCAAGCTTCCAAGTATGATTCTTTGATTTCATTGGTTGTTGAAAGACACATATATTTTATAATATATAGTAGTGAAACTTTTGTGGTCTCAATTATCCTCATTCTGCTTTGATCCATATCAGTGAGAGAAAATTGTCATGTCTGTTCAACTGGTGAATACAGTGCAGATATGTTTTAACCATGATAACATATGAGCTATGTAAATGATTTCGAATTGATTGTGCACTGAGAGGAAATGCATTTAAGCATTCTACTCTCATTTTAATCTTTATGTCTGCAGAAGACTGATTTTTCAACTCACTCATACACAATTATTACAGAGGAAGCACACCATGCTTACTTCTGTCACTTTTGAAATTCAGGCACACTTGATCCTGCACATATTTTCATTTTTTGATTGGATTGCCATTGGGCTTTATTTCTGATTACTGGACCAGTCTATACCAAAAGCAGTCTAAGCCATTTGGTCTTGGTTTCTTCAAACATAAATTTCTTTGCTTTCTTCAATCCTGCCAATGTGGGGTTTTTTGTTTCAGACAGTTACACCATACTGCTTGTTCTAGGCATTAACCTGCATTTCTTTCTTCAAACATTTGAAATCTCCTCTGTTTATGTAAGATCCATTTATGTGAGCTTTTTTTCCTTTTCCTGATGGGTCCTCTATCCATATGACAGGGGAATAATTTATCTTTATCAACAACAAACTGGTAATGGTATGTCAATCTTTGCTCTCCATCACTTTGTTTTAGATATTCTTTGTGAATTTACATCACACTTGATGGAGATGTTTTCTAAAGTTTTTTTGGGGCAGAAAAATTATTTTTAGATTAGGCAGCCTGCCAGAATTATTTTGTCCAGTAATCAATTATTACAAAAATATATAGTTTTTTTACACGCCATTTAGTTGCAGAGAGTAATGCAATGACAAACATTGAGTTAGTGGATGCATGGTTTACCTTATTAGTGAATTTGAAAGTAGAAGTACCCTTTCATCACAGTTTTTGTTCTGCTATTCTCCATGTATGTGAGTCTTTCCCTTGTTGTTCCTCCAGAGGATGCTCAGCTCACTCCTCTTTTACGCCTTGGAGCTGGAGCTTGTGCAGGAATTATAGCAATGTCTGCAACTTATCCCATGGATATGGTACGAGGCAGGCTAACTGTACAGGTATGATAAATGAGTTTCCTTTGGAAAAGCCTTGGGAGAACAATATTTTCCTTTGTTTTGTATGCTCAAAAATATTATACTTCTATTTGAAGCCTCTTCAAATAAATTCATACGTAACAAGGCATGGAAATAAATTCATACCAATACAATTATTTATTGGAACAAATGAAAAGTCATTTTATTTAACAAGCCCCATTATTTGCTTTGATTATTCGGGGTTCTCAATGTTGGATTTTTCAATACAAAGTTTTTATTTTTTTGTTGTATTGTGTTTGCAGACTGAGAAATCGCCTTATCAATACAGAGGAATGTTCCATGCTCTATCAAGCGTGCTACGGCAAGAAGGCCCACGGGCACTGTACAGGGGCTGGCTTCCTTCTGTCATTGGAGTTGTAAGTCATTAGTTGCCAAATAACACTGCATATTAACATTTGTCTAAAATGCTTGTGCTATTGGTTGTATTTCTAAATGAGACACTTTTAAGGTATTTCTATTCTATTTTGGTCACATGTCTTGATTTCATCAAACTGATAACCTGGCATCTTCTTTTCCTTGTCTAAAGCTGGAAAGTAAGGCCATTTCTATGTCTATATCTTGATTTATATATTTGATTATACTATAGACATTTGTAGTCAGATGGAAAGCCTATGTTGACTTCTTGATTTGATTATTTAAGTATGCAATCTTTTTTGTTCTTGGAATTATTAGCACCAGATGAGAGAATATCGGAGCTATATGCTGCTAAGATGAAATTTTACTGGTGCAAGTGTTGGCTTCACTCTCCCCATCCCGCTTCTTTCTCTTATATTTTTCAAAGGGTCTATAGGGCTTAATACTGTAAATCTTAGCATTGATGTTCTTATGTGTGGGAAAGACAACCCACCAGCCCCCATTCTCCCCGTTCTTTGACAATAAATAAGTATGACATCTTTGCTGTTACTGTTAATATATCACATTCCTCGGTATTCTTATGTTATCCGAGGACCAAAGTGGTTTCTGTCTGTTTGCTGGCTGTAACCCTGTACTTGTACTTCTTGCTGACAGATTCCATACGTGGGTCTCAACTTTTCAGTGTATGAATCTCTAAAGGACTGGTTGGTTAAAGCTAGACCATTTGGACTAGTTGAAGATTCTGAATTGAGTGTGACTACAAGGTTAGCTTGTGGGGCTGCAGCTGGAACTGTTGGCCAAACTGTTGCTTATCCTCTTGATGTTATTCGACGGCGGATGCAAATGGTGGGATGGAAAGGTGCCGCTTCCATTGTCACTGGTGATGGGAGGGGCAAGGCCCCGCTTGAGTATACTGGCATGATTGATGCATTCAGGAAAACTGTTCGGCATGAGGGCTTTGGAGCATTATATAAGGGTTTGGTACCAAATTCAGTGAAGGTGAGTCGTTCTATTTTCAGCGTTTCATTTGTAAATAACTTTCAACGGTTACCTTAACTTCACGTGATCATAGTTTCTTAAAAGGATTTAGTGAGGATGGGAAGACAGCCAATGTGGGCTGTTGGTTGCTTTGGGCTTTCCTGTTATTTTGTGGCATTTCCTCTCACAAGAATCTTGGTATCTTAAGAATCAGTGTCAAGCATCTCTGCAATTCTTTCCATGCTCTAATTTATGGAGTTACTGCAGGGGCTGCTTAATCATGGACCGTAACTTACCATGCATTCCAAAATAGGATTGGTTGGTTGGTTCTGGAGTAACTCATTTGCCTTCATCCTACACAATAAAGATTTATGTCTGAATGTCTGGATCAACAGAAAAATTGCCAGCATGGTCAACTAGAGTGTTAGTGTGTAAAATTCCATTCTGCAAACATTTTGCTGGAGGTCTGAATGACATGTTTACTCATTTAGTTAAGCCATTAATCCGAACCCAGAGCACACATGGTTTAATTTATTTTTTTTGGGTGTAACGCAGCTTTTATATATGCCTAAATTGCTGTCCCCATAGCATTCAAATTAATTTCTTCTCACGTTTTCAGGTAGTTCCATCCATAGCAATTGCATTTGTGACATATGAGATGGTGAAAGACATTTTAGGAGTCGATTTCAGAATATCAGACTGAAGTCCGGGGGCCCTGCCTGATATTTGTTGAATCAGGGTGCTGCTATTTTTGTAGGCAAGGGAATAGAGAGAAGGTAAACTAGGAAAATTATTTCCAGCTCATGCAAAAGAGCGAGTTTAGAAACAAGTTTAAGACTGTTTTATGTATTGTTTCCTTTCTGTCTCCTTGAAGAATAAGATTAGCCTTTAGATTCTCATTCATATGTTGTGTCAATAAAGCATGCTGATGGGACAACTCATGATTTGTAATTCCATGCTTCTTCATAAGAGCTGAACGAATTTTCTGAAGCTTAATTTGAACTCTCTGGCTATATTAATTGATTTTCCCCTCTTTATATTTTGCTTTCCTGCACAGATGGCTGCGTTCTGCAAATAATGCTAAATATATACTTGCATAATAATGTCTTGGTGTTACTGAAAGCGTGTTATAGTGCCTGTTTGAGAGTGTAATTGAGATTGATTTTTAAAGTATTTTTCGTTCAAAATATATTAAAATAATTTTTATTTTATTTTTTAAAAATTATTTTTGATATAAGCACATCAAACTAATTTAAAAATATCAAAATTTTTTAATTTAAAATAAAAAAAAATCAAATATTTTCAAAAACACTTTTGAAACTCATTCCCACGGACATCCAAGCGCTTCTAGATCCGAGGTAAAGTTCCTTCCTTCACCTAGAGAGGATGCACCTGGTGTTGGCGTTTTAAAAAAATCTATCAACTAGGAAAATTGTAAAAATCAAAAAACAATTTAACCGAAAACACTTTGGGAGAAAAAGCTGAAAAAAGGAGAGTATAGATTACGACCCAACATAACCCTAAAACATTCCTCCCTTTTTCTTTTCCATTGCATTGACAGCAGTCACCAGTCTGCCAGCAGACAAATTGATACAACAAATTGGATGAAATTATCCTATTGGCCATCTCCCTCTACCCTCCTTTTGTTTGAAGACCCAACCCATGAAATCTAATATGTAGAATCTAAGGTAATCTTGTATTTTCCTCTAATTACTCTAATGGTTTTTACTAAATTAATAGCTAGGGTCTTTGAATTTTGTTTTTGTTTTTTTAAGTTCAATGGATCTCAAATAAGATGTTATTTGATTTCAATGAATGGAATCTAATTAGGAAGCCAGCCTATATCTGTGTTTTCAAATCAGGATCTTGTTTCCAGAACCAGATTAAAAAATACTTTGGTTGATCATTATTACAAGGATTTCTATTATATTTTGCTATATCCATAGTCAATCTATGTAACCCTATTATTAAATATGACTCCTCAAAAAACTCATGAAGATTTTAACTTTTAGATGTAATTTTGAAATATATAAGTGGGTGTTTGGGGATGCGGTTCAACGTGTGGTTCGTTGAACCGCAGTCCCAACCACAACCCTTACCAAACGGACCCCAGTATTTTACTATAGATCCCACTAAAAAAGTTAAAATTTGGCCGCAGATACAAAAGCAAATGAGAGTTGCTTTTGCAGCTGCGGCATGAGAGCATAGAGCCTCGTCTCCCCACAACCACACAGGCATCGTCGAAGACCCTCACACCCAAATCCACCGTCCCTCTCTCCCTCACAAAAATTCACCCTCAGTCCATAGACCACCCACATCCACTGTCCCTTCCCCCTCAGCCACACCCACCTGCAACACTCCTTCAACACACCATGGACTCTATGGTAGTTACCATGAGATGGTTGACAACAAAGGCCATTCTTCTCCTTGCAGAGTGAAGCTCCTTGTCTGACAATGTTTGGGCCATAATCTGTAAAGCTCGACGATGGACGACTCCAAGGTCTGCCCCTTGAGCTACTGTAATCCTCTTTCTTTAGGAACTGGGCTGGGAGATAATGTGAAGCGTAGAATGTAATTTGTCGGTAGAATCGGATAAGAGTAGCGGTCAATTTTCTCCTTATTGTATTAGTAATGGGTTTTGTACAATTTTCTCCTACTGATCAAGTTTTTTTTTATTCGACAATAAATATATTTTGAATTAATTCTAAAATTATGATAAAAATTTATTATCCACTCATATGTTTTACTGAAATAAAATGATATAAATGTGCAAAAAATTTGAATTATTGTTGAAAAAATGATAAGAAAAATTTAATTAATTCTCTACAATTTTATAAGTTTTTTTTAAAGTGTATTTAAAATTTTCTTTTCATGAAATTTGAAGATATAAATGATCCTTGGTATACCAATATAATTAACAAAGATTTTGATAGCAGTTATGAAAATGTAATGAACCGCGTTGAAGAACAAAAACAAGTGTTTAATTTACTTCAATTATTTCAAACATTTTGTTATTATAATTATTAATAAATATACAAAATTATTCTAACAATATATATATATATATACACACACACACACACACACACACACACATATATATATGTATGTGTGTGTATACATGTGTATTTTTAATTAATTTCACAAGTTGACAACAATATGAAAAACATGGTAACCAAACACACAAAAAACTGCTTTTCATTAAACTCAATCTCAACCACAGTTTTAACCAAACACAAATTTCAGTTACGAACCGCAGCTAAAAACGCTTTTCATAAACCTGCTTTTTTTCAACCTCAACCACAACAACAACAGCTGTGCCAAATAGGCTCTAAGTCAGATGATTATGGAAGATTATATTCTATACTTCAAGAATCTTTAGATCTTTCAACTTCGATGAACTTATTGTTTTTTATATGAATAATCAGGAAGATCCTACACCAAAAGAATAAAATCCTTCAAGTTTGGAATCTAATTTTTCATTTGTTCCAGTTACCACCTCTAGTACAAATAGTAATATTAAATATAACAATCAATATTAAATGTAACAATCATCCATCTTCTAGATATAATAAAATAGAAACATTCCATATTTAGAATCACTTTAAAAAACTTGATGGAAATCTCAAAGCTTCTAGAGTTGCATAGATGTATTATGGAAAACACTATGTTTGTCATGCTATATTTTTTTTTGATCAAATATAAGTATATAAAAAAGATCAAAGAATAAAACAAGCTGCGAACAACAAAGTCCAAGAACCTAAAAAAGAGTAGACACCTCAAGGGAACACACTCCCGAGGCCAAACAAGAGGAGCAAACTAAGAAGAAGCCAAAACAAGAAGCACAGCATCCGCCCACAATCCAACTAAGAAGTTGGCAGGCTAATACAAGCAAAAAACAACTAAAAAAAGAACAATATTTATAAGGAGAAAAAACAAAAAATCATGTCATAGGCAAAGGATAGCAGCACCCAAGGAAACTCTCGGCAACAAACTAGCCACTAGCAGCCAACTCAAAGAAGAACAACAAAAGGCCAAGACAGCTCAAATCACAACCAGCCACATGAAGCAAAGCAAGTAGAGAAGCAGCCGGCAACCAACACTACCCTATTAAGATCGGCCATACATTAGCCAACATTAATGGAGAAGTGATGTTTTGAAGAACAGAACCTGGAATCTCCGAAAAACTCTCTCCACCGAGGATGAAGAAGAATCAAACAGCCTTTTATTATACTCTTCCCAGATGAGATAAACCGAGATGGCAAGAGAGGCTCTCCACATTCTA
The DNA here is from genome assembly GCA_025169955.1 of Salix arbutifolia. NCBI lineage: Eukaryota > Viridiplantae > Streptophyta > Magnoliopsida > Malpighiales > Salicaceae > Salix > Salix arbutifolia. Next base: position 12,646,937 of record CM045903.1, read on the forward strand.
GAAACCATCCTTTTCTGTTTTGAGAAGAGGCCTCGAATAGCACTAGGAAGGGAGCTCATCCGACGATGAATATGCAGCCACCGAACAATGTTTCCCCATAAGTTCGAAGTCCAGGGACAATTAAAGAATAAATAACTATGCGACTACAAAACACATAGCTAGCGTCAGTGAGAATGAAGTGCAGACGATAGCTTACCTGACACCGCAATCCACAACATAAAACAGTGTTTAGACAAAGACCCTGGCTCCCACACCACCCTATCTCCAGTGGATCATGCGGCCCTTCATGCTATATTTAATATGATAAGTAACATGTGGAATCATATAGGTTTATGTGAAAACAACTCTTTTGCGATTGATAAGAGAAAAAAAGGTTTTAGAACCTAAGCCTAAATTAGAGAGAGATGACAAGGAAAAGGAAAATTTTGTTATCAGTAAAGCAATAAGCTATAATTATGATGAGATATGAAAGCCATAATAAAAAAATAATTATACTTGATGAGATATCTTTTAATTTTGTTAAAAAACACAGATTTAAATCATTTTAATTATATATATAATTTGGTCATGGGATGAAGTGAGAAGAGTAATAATAACCTTCACTCATTGTAAAAATAACCTAGTGGAGAAACATAAAATCAAAAGCTCAAAAGATGAGGTGAGCCGGCAATCTCACCTATAAGTTGAATAACTTATTTAATGAATATTAAAATAACCAAAATATCTTTAGGGAAGAAAAAAATCAATAGTTTAAAAGGTAGAGGTATGTGGTGTTTTCTTTTTGCCTTTTTTAAAAAATTTTATGGCTTTTAAATTTTATTCTTCAAATTAAGTTTATAGTTTTTTTCAATGATAATAATGATTTTAATTTGGTACCTCTTCTTTTTATTTCTTACAATTTTTCTTGGGTTTTTTTTTAAAAAAATTATAATTTTCAAATATATCATTCAAATCAAGTTCATGATTTTTTTTTCCAACAACAATAATAACAATGTTAGTTATGAAAATAACAGTAGTAATAGTAGTACTAAAAATAATGATATTATCATTGATAGTAATAGTAATACTAATAGTACAACAAAAACAACGATGAAGATGATTAAATTAATGATGATTTAAATAATAGTGGTGATATGGTGGTGATGGTAGTACCACTACGACCATGATCACCACCACCACCACCACTAATAAAAATAATTAAAGTTTATTATGATGGTGATAATGATATTATTAGTAGTAATATTAATACTATTGTTACTATAAAATGAAAACAAATAAAAATAATAATTAACTTAGAGACGTGAAAACATTGCTTTTAATATGTTTATTTGTCACACTACTAGAAAACACTTTCAGGATACAACTAAATTCTTTAAATTTCAGAAAGAATAAGAAGAAAAGAAAAAGGAAAGGAAAATATATTTTTGATATATATTTTCTCTATATAGTAATAGGTTTATACACTTGAAATATCATAATAAAACATTATAATTGTCAACATTTTGACTGTTAATGAAATTATATGACTGTTTATACAGTAATTATATTATATTTTAATTGAATTGAATGGATTTTATTCAGTTTTATCCCAACAATATTAAAATTAGTTATGAAAATTAAAATAAATTAATTCAAAAGAATTAATCTCACTAACATATTTAGTTTCAAGTTCTATTTTTTGATATCATAAATATTTATATAATAATATTAGGGAGCCCACTATGAAAACTCATCCACATGACTTTCACTCAATTTGTCACACACTAGACACAAACTCACACAAAGTAAGGTGTGTTTCTTTCCAATGTGAGATATACATATTTCATTTCTTTAGTCATTTACAAATTATACCAACATAACTTGTTGTTGTTGTTGCTGCTACTATTACTACTTGATAATAAAAAAATGATGACGATGATAATAAAAATACTAATAATAGTTGTAATGATGATAATGTTAATAATAATAGTAACAGTAACAATAATAAGAACAACGATAATGATAATCATTGTGAAAATTATAATAATATTAATAGGATTGCTACTATTACCACTAATAATGATGATGCTAGCAAATAGTAATAATAATTGTAATTTTAATAATAATAATAATAGCAATAATGATTGTGTTCATTATTTTAATTGATATTTTTAAAATTATTCTGTATGATTTTAAATATATTTCTTTTAATGTTATCATTTAATATTTAATATATTAGAAACTGAACCTCATGGTTTTTTTAAGTTTAATAACTCGGATCACGAATTTAAAAAATTAACATATTTAAAATGATAATTCTATTTTTTTTATAAGCTAACTTCAATTCTATCCCGTCCGTGGTGGATGGCCACCTATATAGCATAGTTGATTCTGGGCCAGTGGGTTGCAGCCACCCACCGACAGCAAAAATAAACGACACGTGGTGTACATTCCGTTCCGGTTCTTCCGAGCTCCGGACAACCAGTTAATATTACAAATGGGCCACTACAGTCTATAGTGTCCTTCACGTAGTGGTTGCCAGCGTGATTAATAATGCAGTTGCAGCACCCACGTCTGATTTCCATCGGGATGATATGTGGTCAGCAAGTGCTGTGAGTTATTGCCATCTCTAATCTACCTTACATTTGTGGATTTAATCAATCAACGAAAAGTCTTGTCAGAGAAAAAATCAACCATTGATAGAAGTTTGATGCGATTGGTGGGTTTCATTAATTATCACCTAATAGAAAAATGTTTTTTATACTGTGTTCTAAAAATATTTTTAATTTTTTTTAATTAATTTATTTTGATGTTTTAAATTATTTTGATATATTAATTTCAAAAATAATTTTTAAAAAATAAAAATAATATTATTTTAATATATTTCTAAATAAAAAATAATTTTAAAAATAATATAAATTGTTTTCTGAAACAGGCACAAATGTCCCCGATGCATGGCCGTGCGTTTTATTTTTTTGTTTTTATTAATAAAATATATTTTGTTTTAAATTAATTTTTTTATATATTTTTTAATTTTTTATAAAATATTTTTAAATAAAAATATTTTTTAAAAAACGATATCAACTACCCTCTGAATAAACAGTAACTAAAAAACTTTAGGGCACTCTAAAGTCTAAACTGGAGACGGTGGCATGACCCCTTCAAAGTTTGAAAAGAAAATCAAAATCCCTCGTTTTTTAGAGTTTTTTTAATTCAAATAAGTCCTAATTTTAACGGACATCTTAAAATTGAAAATTTAACGCTCTGACCCTTCCAAACACTATAGCCTGGATTTGTCCCTTCTCATTAAGATTGTTTGGGATAAAATCTTTGTTTTAATTAATATTTAAATTATTTTGACGATATCTTTGATAGTCGAATAAAAAATTGTTGTGATTTGATTGATATTATAAAAAATAATCTAAAATAGATATTTGAAATCAATAGACAAGTAAACTTTTGTTTTAAAATAATATATGTTTGATAATACAGTGTAAAATAATTTTATAAAAATATATTTTTTATATTAAAATATTAAAACCATTTAAAAACACATAAAAGAATAATAATTTGTATTTTTTAAATAAAAAATAAGCTGCTACTTGGCATTGAATTGAACAGATCAATACTCTACATTGTCATTGGACACGAGCGCTTAAGATATGATCGGCTAAAATAATATTGTTTGACTTTGCGTGTACGCTTTCAGGTTCTGTATGCTTTATTTACTATTTAGGATATTAGATACTATAAGGACTGATTGATTGATTTCAGCAAACTACAAGGACTAAACTGCAGCTACTCCTTTAAAACCTCTATAAAACGCCCCAGCATTCAACAGCTAACTTGCACATTTGGCCAAGCTACTCTACAGCATAGAAGCTGTTAAGAGTGGAGGTGGGATCTGGGATGGAGTCAGTGGTCAGGCCGCCACCTGCAAGCGTAGGCAATGGGCCAAGTGGGCCGCACACAAAGGAGCGGTGTGGGAACTTTCAGATGCCGCTGCACTACCCTAGATACACCGGAGCCGAGTACCAGACCATGCCGGAGTGGAAACTTGATTGCCTGCTCAGAGAGTATGGGTTGCCAATCACCGGAGATGTTGAGCAGAAGAGGAAGTTCGCCATGGGAGCTTTTCTTTGGCCCAACTAGACCTCCTATCTGTGTTTTTCTTTCTTTTTTAATCATGTAATTATGATGCGAGGAGATCAGGTATTGCTACGTTATGCCACGTATATACCTGTTGATTTGTTCTTGGATTGGGAAATTGAAGGGAATCAGTGCAGAGGCATGATTCTGGTAGGAGCAATTTAATTTATGAAGTCTGGGAAATGAGTGTACTAATTAGGTGATGTGTAAAGTAGGTCAGTGGACTAATGTGATGTTTAATGATTAGTTAATATAATGATGTGGGTGTTATTTTCACTAATGTGGTTACAACTTTTTTAAAAAATATTTTTTATTTTATTTTTCAAAATTAATATATTAAAATAATTTAAATATATACAAAATTACTGAAGTTTACTCTCCTTTTATTTTCAGAGATGGACCGTCACTCTTTTGTTTTTATGTTTTATTGCACAAACATCGTACGATCTATGCTTGATAAAAAAATCCCAGATTTTTTTATATTACAAAATCATACTTACATTTTAAATATTTATTTAAATAAGATATATAGAGCATAGATATGTCATTATATATATATATATATAAAAAAAAACTAACCTAAACACATCTAGTTAAGGTCATTTTTAAATTTTTTTATTTTAATTTAATTTTTTTAAATAAAAACTATTTTCAAAAATAATTTTAACCTTGCAAACAGTATCAAAACCATTCTGTACATCACGAATAACTCCTTGCAGGCACATTTTACCCTTTTTCTTCTTCTTTTTTTTTTTATCATGAGCAAACGTGGGATTGCAAGATAGCGACGCATGCCTGCACGCGCCATCATAAATTTTCAACCCCTCTCTCTTATCATGCATGCATGTAAGAAAATTATTTAATATTATGTTTGATTTTATATTTTAATTTATTTTTTAATAATTTTAGATCGTTTTAATATGTTAATATTAAAAATAAAATAATATTTTTCAAATAAAATATTTTAAAAATGAATTGATGAGAAACAAAATGTCCTTCCAAAATGAAATGGTCGAACCAGCTGCATAAAACCTACGGATGCCCAGTAAAAATCCATTATTTCTTAGCCTGCAGATAAAAAAGATAAGGTACCAAGCCCATGCAGTTTGGCAGGCCCATGAGCTTAACCTACCCATGGTGAAGCACATTAGCAAACACTCCTAGGCGTTTTGCAGCCCACATGAAAGCAATACATAACCACCAAAGATCATTGGACTTTGATACCTATTAACAGTACACAAGTAGCAGTGAAGGATAAAGAGCTTTACATGTCAACATCCTCAGATACCAGAAGTATAAAATACTCTCATAATACTTAATTTTATTTATTCAAGTCTCTACTTGCCAGAAAACTATTACAACCCTTTGTATAGATAATATGACTAAAATCTCTGTTTTGGATTATTTTTCTTTAAAATCTTGCCAAGAACAAAATCTTTTTCTTCTTCTTTTCATATTATGCTATCCAGTTGTGTATGTAAATTTTGTAAACCCTGTGATGTATAGTGTACTGGAATGATATGCGAATCTTGAGAAAGAATAAATGAACGTTCTGCATTTGTAGGAAAGTGGTCTCATGCTAGCAAGCCACACTAGCATCCGCCACCTCTTCAGCAAATGTTTGAGCCAGTATGAGAAGCTGAGAAAAAAGCAAGCATTTCTTGACAACTACAGAAAATTTCCGATGTTTGCTGTAAGTTGCCTTCATGTTTCTCTCGTACTTCTGGTCTCAATTTATGGATTACTGTTTTATCTTCAGCTAGTGAGTAGTCTTGAATAAAGAATCCATCTTTTCGATCAGAAAACGGTTTTATAGCTCCTAAGGCCCCGCCACACTGTTTCTTGCCAGAGTGTAGAATGCTTCTATATAAGATGGCTAATGCAAAATGTTATTCAGGACAACGATCTTTCTGAATTCGATGAATCACGGGACATAATCGAGAGTTTGGTTGATGAATACAAAGCCTGTGAGTCCCCAGATTCCATCAAATGGGGAATGGAGGTATATATTCCTTACCGGTCCTGACGTTCCCCAAATTACATCTTGTCTCAATGCTGCTGATTTTACATTCTATTGCAGGATCCCAGCAATCTTCTAACAGAAGAGGGCAGTGCTAAGGGAACCGTGGGTCCAAAACTGGCAATTTAAATTACCAGGTTAGAAATTTATGTGGAATTGCTTGCATTCCAGGTTCTAGTTATGTTTCCTGCCAGTGAGTTGAAATTTATCTGACCTAGAATGCCTTTTCTGGAGTGAGCATGTACGAGACTGCAGGCTGTAAGAACGTAGCTCCAATGAATGTCTACAAAATAGATCACAAAATTAGCTTGTTATACTTTATGTTATCTGAAGTCAAAATTCAAATTCCCATTATACCGTTTCAAATCATATTTTACATGTCTATTTGTCGATCATAAATTTTGAATAAATACACAATATATTTAAATTTTAATATTTCAGATTGAATCCACATCAGCTGTCAATGATTTATTAGCCGGTGAATATCAAAGTTTATTTATTTATTTATTTATTAAAAAATAAACTTTCATCATTCTCAAAATGAATATCAGAATACGCTTATCTAAAATCAACATTCAAATTTCATACATGAGAAATTGAAAAGATTTCTCACTATCATTTCACTGATGTATCTGCCTATCAAAAATTATGAAAAGAAATAGAAGAAATTAGCTGTTAAGCCCGTTTCAAAAGCAAGAGGGCTATGTTATTTTTGATAGTCTTAATCTATTTTTTTATTGTAATTTAACTTTTAAATTTAATATATATTTTTAAATTGTTTTAGAATAGAATATCAAAAAAAATTAAAAATTAAAAATATATATTATTTTAATTTAGTTTTTAAAATAACATCCACCCATTCTCAAACGGTCACCAGTTTAAACATAAGGAATCAGAGAGCGTCCATCACATGGCCTCGTCTTTGTAATCAAAACCAGAACTTAAAAGACAGACAGATACCTTCTCTCGCTCTCGCTCTCGCTCTCGCTCTCTTGTTTAAACTCTCCCTCGATCCTCCACTCCTCCTCCATTTCTCTCTTTGGATCGTAAAAGAGGATCTCATTATTCGTCTTTCCTTTCTCTCCTTTCTTTGCTAATCTAGTTGTGCCTGGAGATTTCTTTTTCAAAACTATGGCAGTCTGCGCTTCATCCAAGGCTTTTACAGGCGCTCTGGCCATTGTTATTCTTGTTTTGCCTATTGTCTCGCTTTCTGTTGAGGCCCAGTCTCCTGCTCCTGCACCTACCAGCGATGGTAATTTCTTTCTATTCTTTCCATTTGCTTTGATTTTACCCCATGTAAAAGATAAGGGACATTCTTTAAAACTATCTGCTTGGAGTCTTTGGTTCGCGCTTAAAAGAAGTAAAGCAAAAAATTTCAAAATAAAATATTGCAAATCTGGTAAATTTGCTCGGTGGTCTGCTTATAATTTAAAATAGGATTAGCTATTCAGATAGGGTGCTTTTACTGAATTGGCATACTTCTTTTTGAGTGGCTAGCTTTTGATAGATTTTGCTTTCGCGCAGGGACTACAATCGACCAGGGAATCGCATACCTGCTAATGCTTGTGGCTCTAGCGCTCACATACCTGATTCATCCCCTCGATGCTTCATCCTACAATTTCTTTTGAATTTTTTTTTTTTTGGACTTGCTTGTAGAGATGGAAGGAATTCTTATGTGAATGTGTATGGCGAGTGATTGGTGGCGGTGGGGATCCCATTCTATTATCATTATTATTATTATTATTTGAAGTCGAGTTGTAATTAAAGCTTAGATCCTGATCAACTTTTGCTACTATACTGTCCACTTACTTGGAGATTGAGTGGAATCCACCAACAGGAGAAAAAACAAGATTTCAATGGGGCAAGCCACCTTTTGCACGTAAAACCAAGATAGATTGTTTTGTAAGCAAGGCAAATCTTTCTATTCTGTCCATGGATAACTTGAATGCCTGGATCAGGTGCAAAACCATCAACAGCACTCGAGTAGTTTGATCATATTGTTTCAAACACCACGATTACCCTTCAGCAATTCCACTTTCCATTTTTTTACCATTGCAAATCAGGTTTGAAGTGTTAAAAGGATACCAAAAAGTAATGATTACAATAAAACAAAATGAATCAAGACATATTTCCATTTCAGGAAAAAAAATTGCAATGTGAGTATAAAACTACCCCGGAATTCCCAGGCCCCAAGAGAGTGATTTCTTATTGTCTATGCCTCTAACCTGTTGTTTTTTGAAGTACTAATAAGATCCTTGCCTGGTTGCCAAAGCTCACGAAATACTTGCAATGGAATGCGGTGCTGAGTGACTCTTTTCCTGATCTTTTGTTTTTTGAAGACAAGTCAATGTCTTGTAATGCAATCACACTTGCCAACGATTCTTGCCAGCAGGAGTCATTCGCAATTAACCAATGCTGATGTTTGTCCCTTTCATGTTAACTGGTATCTGTGATGTAAAGTGTATTTAACAACTTCGTAAAAGGAAACGACTATTCCAACAGAAGGGCCAGCACGAGCAACACGGGGACCAACTCCTGCAAACAGTCCCTTAACTCCTCCATCCCTGTTCCACAAGGAAGTCAGTGGCAAGTAAAAGCTGATAACTAGAAGACCACTTATCAGCTAAAAATAGATTTATCAGTTAAAAATAGATTCGAATAGCAATTTTCTTCTTTGGCTTCGACTATCTGGCTCAAGCACAAGTGAAGCCTAGTATGTCAGGCAAATGTGCTCAAAACAAACATATATACGTACAATAAATTACTTGGATAAATCATGGAATGAATTGGATTTTTCACATAAATGAAAAAAAAGAAATGGAAACCTTTTAAGGAGGACATTCCTAGCAGACTGGATGATACAAATGCTGCCATGGAAATTCAAGAGCAACAATAGATGATAGATGTGGAGCAGTTCAGTCAACAGAACTGGACAGGTGAAAGAAAAGACATGATCGGACTAGTAACTTCGGTCAAATCTTAAGTAATCTGGGAGGCAACAGCTTACATCTGATTTTTTCCCATGAGAAAAAAAAATGGTAAGAATGGTTGCCCAGAAACATGTGAAGCATAAATGGCACCAATATGGCTGTTGGAGTAGTGAACTTTTGCTTCCTCTATGATCAATAATGCATATTTCTAAAGAATCTAAAGATAAAGAAAGAGAGACAGGATGTCATATTGATCAGCAGCTTACAGACTATCAAATAGGATGATGTGATCCTATCCCATAGATGATGCTCCCTGTAGGTGCCTATCATTAGATTACAAAAGCCCCATCTCGGTGCTTATCATTAGATTACAAAAGTGCCATCTCGGAGAATCTTTAGAGTGGGCATGTAGCAAGAGAGTATCAATGCATCAATTTAACATCACCAATAAACCCACGCAAAGCATGGAGTAATTGCCTAGTTCTTAAGCAAATATATCCATACTTCCTCGTGAATGAAAGAATAACATAAAAACAGCATACCTCCAGATCTCCAGCAATGTTCGTGTTGTAGTCATATTTAATGCCCTAAATGGATCCTTCTATAGTTGCAACCATCACAAGCATTATGCCAAAAAACAATATGCATGTTAGTGATCGACAAGAAGCTTATTTTGTTAAAGTTGATTAAATATAATGTCAATTGCCAACTCCAATTAGAGCAGCTATGACATGTGATCAATTTAGAATGTATAATCATTTCAAAGCAGCAATATTAAATGAAAACAAATCAACTGCACGTCTCTCACATCCCAGCTGAAAAAATATTGAAATTACAGTATTCTAATAATAACCGTGATAAAAGTATCAGCAGCACGCTCAAGGAAGTTGACAGCATGGGGTGGGGGGGGGGGGGGGGGGGGGGGGGGGGGAATGCACGTGGCTATCAACTTTTCATGTGGTTCATGCAATTAAAACTGATGTAGTCTGTCAACAGTATACCTCTATTTTATTCATTTTTCCTGCAGAAAATTTTTGATTCATGTTAATAAAGGCTGGTTTTACAGACTCACCTCTATCTGCCTTCTGGTCTTTGCGACATCAAATGGACATGTAGCAGCTGCTGCAAGGGTTCCAGCAACAAAGCCAGCAGAAAAGTTTGCCCCAAGGACACGAGATGCCCCAGCTTCATCACCCAAGAGGGCAAGAATTCGTCTCCTGGTCTGCAGGAAAAGCAGCTTCGCATTCAATCAGTGTGATCCAAATAAATTTAAAAAATCATGTTTTTTTAGATAATAAAAACTCACAGGCTCAAGGGTTGCCCAGCAGATAGCAGAGTAGGGGACATCACGAGCAAGCTGTGCTCCAAGTCCAGTCCAAAGGATGCGGTAGCTTTGCACTGTTATTTAAAGTTCATTAAATTATTTGTGCTTGGTACAAAAGGCAATACAAATAACTACACCAATTCATTGTAATTTATTATACTGGCAACTCGTCAGTAGAATCAAATCTGTCAGTCAAAGAGTGATCAAATCAACACATTAGAAACTTGGACATCGACCTACACTTTTGAGTGTTTTTTGTTCCCCCAACTGGATTGATGACCTCAATTAATGTCTTCCACACTCCTGAAGGCTTCACACCAGCGTTTGTTTCTTTAAATGCCTATTATTAGCAAGAGGTAATTAGAATGCAGAATGGATTCTCCATGATATATAGCTATCTCAATGCATGCGGTGGTATGCCTTTCTTACAGATATCAAAATTCTCAAGGAATGGCAGTTTAAGGATAGCAAAAATTGAAACAATATCTTGGGATTAACAGTTTAAACATTCTTCCTGGTTAAGATCATTGTTCAGTAGCAACTGAATCACTCAACAGGATGCGAATCTAATCGTCTATTCCAAAATTAATCACTCCCTAATTTCACCTGGCTAACACATGCATTGCACAATCTTACTCCTATCAGAAACAACACATACTGAAAAGATTTTTTACTGACATCAAGTTTATTGGATTGGATAAAATGACCACAACTAGAATATTTACAGTATTTGAAGTCAGAAATATACTTTATGATCTTCATAAAAAAAGGATTGAGGTCTATGGTAACCAATCAGGATCAAGTAAATGAATCAAGTCAGTAATCCATGGACACCTTAATAAATGTGATGCTCAAAAACAAAACCAACAAGCAAACTACCTGCATGCGGGTCCTTGCCAGCTCCACTGGATAACAAGTAATACAAGATAATGAGCGTGCAACTGCCCCTGCAACTAGTGGGACATAAGATGTCAAGGCTGGGCAATTCTCAGTTGTAAATTCTTCCATTGAATTCCGGAAAATGTCGTAACAAGGCATATAGATTCCAACCTAGTTTACAGTACGGAAAAAAACACAAACACCGTCAGTAAAACATGACCCAGAAGATGTGAACAATATCTTCGTGACAAAATCAGCTTCCAATCCATTATCCCGACACTCTGTAAAAGGCATAAACCATATGAGAGGAGGAAATCTCTTCTAATCTAGAGACTTACAGTAGGGACAGCCAAAGCTAAGCTTGCATTTGTGCCTCTCCATAGCCTTCCAATACCTTCCTGCACAAATTCAACCCTGTGAAGGCTCTGAATAAGTACATTCTTGCCAAGCACTAATCCAACCAGAAAATAACAAATGCACCATCGTAGATATAAGACAAATAATTTAGCAGCACAAAGACATAATAATCTATAGGTATAAAGCAAGTGCTTCCCTACTGCCATGGCACTAAGAAGTCATTTCATGTAGAAAAATTTGTTCATGCATTCTGCTTTCCAACTCCCATTTATATTAGCACAATAGCTCGCAGCGTCTCACCAGCCTAGCTTGGTGCAGACACTTCGTTTCCAATAATCAAAGTTCATACAATGCAAAGAAATTAACAAAATCATCGCCCCTGAAACACTAAAAACCATTCTCAAAACTCTGCATTGCCTTTATATGTCAACAATTCTCCCAGTCCGAAAGGAAAAAAGAAAAAACCTTAAATTTTTTGCTTCTTTAATGCATCAACAGCATTCATTACTGTGTTTAAGATTATGAAAAGGACTACATCATAAGGTTTAAGACTATATTTTGACACCAAAAACCCATGCAAAAATTTGACGCATGCATGGTTCTCTGAGATGGAACTGCACATAAAAACACCCATCACAGGAGCAAAACAATCAACCAATTGATATTGGAAGACCCAAAGGATTCTTCCTTTGAATCATTTCAGGGTCCAATAGAATTCATAGGTACAGTAAGAAGTCCCTATCATCTTTCCTTGGAAGCTGGAGCACCAACAGAACACATCATTTAAGAAAGAAGTCGGGTCCATTACTAGCAACATTATCAATATAAAGTAACTCCACTAACCTGTCGAATCACTTTATAGAAAACATCCATTGCTCCCTTGTACCGATTACATTCTGAAGCGCATAATTGTTGCGAGCCAGGAACTGCATGCGGTGAACCTTTCACATAAGGAAACATCTGGAATAGAACCAAAATTAACACTGTTCAATATGCTATTTACCAAACACCCTCCTAATTTCCTTTCCTTCCTCCTAATTTTAAAAATAAAAATCAATAAAAACCTAATCATGTTCAAGTGAATTAGCATACGGTAATACCGTATTTGATTCAAAACACGCCGTCCCACATAGAGCTTTGTAAGGAACTCCAGCTGCCTGTGCTTGCAACCTTATCTGTGAAAAATACATAAATAAATTATTAATTATATTAAAGCACAATCATTCACAAAACAGATTTAATCAAATAAAAAAAAATGGAGAGCTGGAGAAAACGAGTGGCGATTGAGAAATTAAAGTAAAAAGAAAAAGAAAGGGAGTTAGTTACCTTGGCGACATCGAGAGGGTTAACAATGACGGCGGAGAGAACAGCAGCACCAGCGGCAGCGAAAGCTCTCTCAGCAAAACCTAAATCAAAATCCGAGGCTGATGGAACTGTTTTTGATTCCTCATATTTAGGACTGCCTTCTTCAGAGGAGTTGTTGATTCCTTCAATATCAACTCTTGTTGTGGTTGCTGCTGCAGCAGCAGTTATCCATGAAGGCAAGCCCTGCCTTGATGATCCCGCCATTTGCTCCTGTTTCTCCTCTTCTGTCATTCATAAAAATAAAATCCAGTATCATTATTATGGTGATTGAGCAAGTCAAGTTCGATATTGATACTACACACGCACCTGCTGACGAGGGAATTGAAGAGAAGAAAAGAGAGGGGAGGGGAGTTCGTCGCCAGTTGCTCTAAGAAAAACAGGCGGTTTGTAAAATATATTTATTTGTATTGTAGGGGTTTCCAAATCGCAATTGCATTGGGAATTCGGTTCGCGATGAAGAAATGAATAATAAGATCGAATCTGTTGATTCCTGGCGTGGAAAAAAGGGCGCCATACAGTTGGAGAGAGCTGCTTCCTGTGACTTGTGAGCGGCAGGGACCAGAATAAATATATATAATAAAAAAAAGGATTATTAGTAACTTTTCTCGCTCCTCAAGAAAGACGGCTAGAAACTTCCTACTAGGAATGGCTTCGTTTCAGGATGTGTTAACAGACCAGACTGTTCTAACAGGAATGGCTCGAGCTCAGGCTAATAAGCCGCAACAGTAGAATATAAGACCAGGAGTACTGGAATATAGATTTGGCATTGGTTTGGGCTGGGCTGGGATGGGCTGGATAACTTTCTTAGTGGAAAGAATCGAAGCCCATGAAAGAAAATACATTTCTTCCACAGTCAATGGATTCCTCGTCCGACGCTCTTGCGAAGCCGGGCTCAACTTCCTTCTTGTTTTCTCACCGTCACCATTTTTTAGATTTGAATTTACAGTAAGAAAGGTGTTTTTTTTTTGGTAAATGTATTAATTAGGATATAATTGGTAACAACGTCTATGACCCTATCATAATATATAAGAACTGGTACTAAAATATTTAATTATTTTTTTATTTTATTTTGAACAATTTGATTCATGACAAGAATGAAAGACATGGGACAAAAGTGAAACAAGCGGGGAAAACCGGTGGCATTTTTAAACTGACATAAAATGTTGCTTCAGTCATTCATCTTTTTAGTTTACACATTTTTATCCCTTGAGCTTTTGAAAATCCAATTTTGAACCAGAACTTTATTTTTAGTTTTTAGTTTTAAAGAAGCGAAAACGACATTTCAAATTCTAGAGTAGAGAAAGAAAATTATTAGTTGACACGATTTTCTACCACAGAAATAATCAAAAGATACTTAGATTAGGCTGAATCGCACTATTATTTTTATTTTATTTAATAACGTTTAGGGTTCAAGTTTTTCATTAGTGTATTAATTAAGGTAAAAATAAGCTCATCCGAATATATACATTAATAAATAAATAAATAAATAAATAAGAGAGGGGGGAATATATAGTTGCAAAACACAATATTGAGGTTGAAATCTGAGAGGGATAATGTTCTATTTTCTTTTATTCTTAAATCGTTTGCTTTCAGCAATGAAAGAACAAAAGCCTACCCTGGCAGAGTTTTGCTGTAGACGAAACGCTAGCTGAAATCAAAATCAATTTTGCCACTTCCTCCTTTCATTTCGAACCCTAGAATCACCTGTGATCTTCTTCATCGCCCTCAACTTCCTGTGAAAAACAGTATTATCTTTTCCATGAGAACTAACCTGCTTTCTTCTAAATTGGAGGAGCAATTTAAATGAGAAAACGACGTAGACTTGCCCGCCGCCACCTTCTTTCGAAGCCCGATTTAGGTCAGACATTAAAGAAACGTAAAGCTCTCTTACAGCTCATTACATGAATAAAATTCCGACAGTATTAAATCCCTGTACCTTCATGTAGCTGGATCTTGACTATCCAATAGGTACTGTGTATCTTTATTTACAGTGAACTGAAAGAAGCATTAAAATGTTGTTTTCGATAAGAACGTTTGCCGCGCTTTTTTGAGTACTGGTCTACCTGCATGCTGTATATAATAACCATGGAGATTGATTGATCAAGCAAGTAGCTGGAAGCAAACTCATGATCACAAGATAGACAGTTATGAAATCTCGCTGCCTCTTCCATTCCATTTTAATTAATCTTCTCTAATCTCAGCAGCATTATTATGTTAACAGTAACTGGCTCTTTGCAGCACCATAATTAAGGCTGTAAGAGAAATCCGAAGGGTCAGCTTTGGCGAGCCGGAACATGGCCCTACAAAAAGATTTGTAGACCAAGCAGGCAAGATTCTTATTTTATTTTTTTGTGGCATCGGTAGCTTTTCCAGACAAAATCTTGAGAAAAATCATATACTTAGCCGGCAGAAGTAACTTCGCGGATAATTATTATCAAGGAAGAGGGAGGGACATGATGAAAAAATCATCAAGATTATATATATATATATACTATCAAAACCAATTGACCTTTGGAGCCTTAAACCCTAGTTCTTGGCACTTTACTAGCCAAAAGACCTGCCAACAGGACCACAACAGTTCATCAATTGTTTTTTTCAACCCCACAAAAATGAAACGTCGAATCAATATAATTTACTGAACAACTGAAAATATATTTAAAAAATATTATTTTTATTTTTTAAAATTTATTTTTAATATTAATACATCAAAATAATATATAATAACTAGTTTAAATTTAAAAGAGAATGAAAAAAATCCACCAAATTAATCAACTTTATTTGATGGGTGTTATTAGCTTATTATTATTAAACTAATATACGGTGAGTGGAACGGTTGGAGTATTTGTGCGCCATTAATTCCGTTAAGTACCTTTTCAGTTCATGATACTTGTATTTTCTCGGATCCAAGTATCGCCGTTAAAATATGTTATCCACACGATGCCAAGGGACAAAAAAAAGATAGCAAGCTTCTCTGTGATGGTTGTCGATATCTGGGATTTTTATCTTTATTTTGCGCCCCTTTCTTTTTGTCAACGAACTTTTCTGTCTAACCATTTGAATTCCTTAAAACGACGTAGATGGCTGTGCCCAACGTTAAATGATGACCATTGAAATTAAAACTCTTTCATCGATTGGATTTTATTACACGCATCTGAAACGTTATTTCCATGTTTCGAGCCCCCTTATTTATGAAATGTTTTTTTCAATTATGGGCTGCTTTGTTATAGTATCCACATTATTTATAAAATGTTTTTTTTAATCAATCAACATTTTTTTACGCAATTGGTTTACATATAACACGTGTATAATGCCTCAAAAACACACACGTTTGGTAAACTTAGGGCCTGTTTGGCACAGCGGTTGAACCGTTGTTTGACCAAATTTTAAATTTTTTATTTTATTTTAAATAAAAAAAAATTGTGTTTTTAGATCATTTTGATATGCTAATGTCAAAAATGATTTTTAAAAAATAAAAAAATATCATTTTGATGTACTTCTAAACTAAAAATACTTTAAAAAACAATCACAATCATACTCCTAAGCAAACACTTAGACCCTGTTTGAGAGTGCGTTGCAACCGGCATTTGCTGAAAATTTGAATTTTTTTTCATTTTAAATAAATATGTTTTGGTGTTTTTAGATCATTTTGATATGCTGATGTCAAAAATAATTTTTAAAAAATAAAAAAACATTATTTTGATGTATTTCAGTATAAAAAACACTTTGAAAAAACTACTGCAATCACATTCTCAAACAGGCTGTTAGATGGTCAGGCGGGAGACAGCATCAACTATCAAATTTTCTTAATCTGTACGGACTACCTCGTAACACGTGTTTAGGAACGAATCCTCGTGTTCTACACCGCTTCACCCGTGAGTGACTTTTGTATTGTACATCTCATGTAATTTCTTTAACACTAGTATTTGCTTGCGTTGTATATATATATTTATATCAAAATACCTTTTTATTAGTGACAAAAATTTTAAATTAAAAGTGATCGCAACTAAAAATACGAAAGATAAGATTTGAACTCTTTTAAAAATAAATTTCATTAAATGAATTATTCTTTTTTTATTCATGCATCTCTTACCAAAATATTTTTTGTTAGTAGCATGTTTTTTAAATTAAAATAAATTTATCTAAAATCTTAATAATTTAAATTAAATAGAAAAAAATATATCTATAGCTTCCGCATTTACTAGACTCAAGGAAAGGAAAAACACAAGATAATAGTCGGGAATTTAGAGTGTCCATTAATACAAAATAAAGGCTAATAAAACGCAGGAGCGTATGGCTCTCGAGTGTCTAAAGTGGCCAACCGTTGAGCATGGAAACCACTTTAGCCACTTGGTAGGCTCTTTTTGGTCCAGCCAGTAAAAATATCACTCCCAGAACCCCACCCATGATATTATTCGAAAATATTTGATTTGTTTTATCAAATGATTTTTTTAATATTTTTAAATTATTTTAATATGTTGATATCAAAAACTATTTAAAGAAAATATTTTAATATATTTCTAAATAAAAATAATTTAAAAAGCAATCCCAACCATAAACATGTTCACTTTCCTGCCAAAAAAGTGACAAAATCTAAATACAAAATCCATGTCCACTATCCTGCCAGCAATCCTCCCAAATGAACACTTGCAAATCTTAAAATAAATATTTAAGATCCATAATCCGGGAAACAAATTATAAAAGAGGATACAATCTACATATTTTTGCAAATTGGACGCTTGGCCTTACAATTTCTAGACAACTACTACAACTAGAATGGAAAAACAAAACAACTCGGTACCAATCCAAAACTCCCCTCGGAAATTACCAAACGATCATATCAATAGGCAGACAACTAAAACCTTCAACCCAAATAGAGAGTAATTAAGGTTTATGATCTTGAATTAAGCCTCAAAATACTTGTCGACATCCCATAAACAGGAACCGAAATCACCATCAAAATGTACCGAAATATCAGCATAATCTTCTCTCGAAACAGTATCCGGTACACTACACTCAAAAAAAATCGGAGCAGGATTTTCAAAATCCCAAAACTCTCCCAAACACGATGGATCCGTAACCAAACACCCATCATCATCTTCACCGACCTTTATTATTTCTTCTCTAACCACCTCTTCTTGCGTTGGTATCCTCCAGTAACAATCACTCTGCACCTGAGACTCTGCCCCCGGTTCCTCGGTAGATTGAAATCTTAGCACAGAAGTTGGAGAACATAGACTATTATGAGATTCTTTACCAGAATCATACCCGGAAACGTTAACGTTAATATCAACATCTCGGGTATACTGTTTGCTCACCGGAGGTTTTGTGAAATTGGTTTGTGCATCAGGACCTTTAATACGAATAGCTGCCTGATCATAAGCCATGGCTGCCTCCTCTGCTGTATCATAAGTCCCTAACCATAGCCGGGCTCTCCTATAAGGGTCTCTGATCTCTGCTGCCCATCTCCCCCATGGCCTTTGTCTCACACCGCGATACCTTTTCACCCCTGGATAATAGCTCTGGTCACTTGAAATATTTTTCACAACCTGTTGCCGGCTTACCGATTTTGAAGATTTTTTTGCATCCTCTGCTGCCCTGTCGATCCCGGAATTTGTTATTCTTATCTCGTTTATATGTTTTCTAACTCTTGGATGATGCCGTTTCGACTCCTCATTTTCATCACCAGACGAGTCCGTAGCATTGTCGTCGGTAACTGAAATCCGTACTATTCTTGTGGCTTTCGAGTCCTCCCATTTCACCAGCTTGTTGGTCACAGTTTTATGCTCACTGTACTTGGTGGAAAAGCGATTCATTTTTTCAATGGAATCAAAGCTTATGGGGTTGGATTTCGGGTGAAAACATCAAAGATGGGAAATTTTCGCAGAAAACGTTTGAAAGAGAAAATACAAAGAGCTTTAAAAAACACACACAAAAAGAATTCAACTGATGTGAAGATTAGAGAGTACAGGCAATAAGGGTAGATGGAGAGATAGAGAAGAGGGCGGCTGCCGAGGGAGTGTGGAGAGAGTAGGCAAATGAAGGATTAACGAGATAAATGAGGGGATAGTAGAGATTGTTTCGTAGTCAAATGTCAAAAGGCCTAGGAATCGCTGTTTTATAGGAAGATCCTAGAAAACAGAGAGCCCAGCCTTCTTCATTATTTTTCTTAAAATATGTCGGTTAAAGAGAGTGTGATGTGAGGCTATGAAATGAAATCTTAATTAAATTTTTAATTGGGTGATTTTTTTAATTAAAAATGCTTTGGACTTTGGATGGCTACAACATCGCAGAGGAGATTAAAGTAATGTTAAAAATTATTATAATGATTATTTTTTATAAACAATTTCTTGTAAATATATTAAAATAATATTTTTCAAATTTTATTTTTATTCAGTATTTATAAAATTATATAAAAAAATAATTTTTTTACCGTGTACGCAAACGGGGAAATCCCGAACCACTCGCCGCGTTTAGAAAAATAGATGGTTGAAAGTATGCCACGTGGCAACTCCGGCAGGCTAGGTGAATGAGATGGGTCAGTGATCTCGAACTTGGTCCCCAAGTAAGTCACGCGCCAACTCCTTTCGTAGAGTACAAAGTTTAAGACTTTAAATAACACATCATAAACGGTGAGGTAGTGCTTTACTGAGAGAATGACAGCTGTTGTCCTTTTCCTACAAGAGAGGGTGAGAGAGAAATGCGGCTGGGTTTTAAGTTAAAGATTCTGGGTTAACTTTCTGGCAACGCCGCTAGGACATGTTTTTGTAAGAGTTTGATTTATTTTTATTTTAAATTGTTTTGATATATTGCTATTAAAATTATATAATTTTAATACTCTGAGAGAGACCAGTTATGTTGGAGATGGAGTAGATTTAGGTGGAGGAGTTTTTTAATTCTGGCAGACAAACTCGCTTGTCAATCAAGCATCAAATATTTAATTGTGGCAATTTAAGTAATTGAATATTGAATTGATTCATTTTCTATTATGTTTTCTCTTTCTTTCTTTTTGGGATGGCCTTTGTGGATGTCTTTGCATTGAGTGAATAAGGATTTCAAGATCCTCTTGCGAATATATATATATATATATATACACACACATACAAATAGGCAATAAGCACCCGTCCCCTTTCTATTTATTTATTTATTATTATTATTATTATCATTATTATAAAGCAAGGCTTGTCTTCCGTGCAATCAATGTCTATGCTCGTGGTCATGTTTTGTATTGTTGATATGTAATGTGTTATTGTACCAGTTCTCGAGGAGAGCGTTTCCTGATGTGTTAAAGGATAAGTAATCAATCTGAGTGTAAATTAAAATGTATATTTATTGTAAGAATTTATAACAATTAAAATTTTATTTATTCATTTAAATTTATAAAATATATTTTCTGAGTGTAAAATTTCCTCACATAAAAAAATATTCTTGTACATGTTATGGTGTGTTATGAAAGTAGTATTAATAAAAAAATGTATTTGACAATAAATATTTTGTTTTTATTTTAAAAATCATGAATTTCATAATAAATTGTTTTACTTTTGGTTAAAAAACAAAATACTTTACAACCTTCTATATACATTTGGTTTTATTTTAAAGTGTCAAGTAATTTGTTTATAAAATTTAACGAAACTTAGCCAAATACTATATTTAGACTAAAAATAGATTTAAAAAATGGTTGTATTGTAATAGTATAAAAAAGACACCCAATATAAATCATGCATTTTAAAGATTCACAAAATTTTCATTTTCATATTCTTCCTTCCTCTAAGCCTCTCATAGTGTTTTTCTATACACATTGAATAGATTTTTCAATTTTCACCATGTTTTAGAACTAATAATATAAACAAGATTTTTGACCAATTATTTTTAATCTCATTTCATCTAGAGAAATTTCTTTATTTTTTTTCAATATAGTATTATTAATGACATATACGAATAAAATGATATTCTAAAAACTTGCAAATAGAATATAAAGTGTTACACACACACACATATACAATCCAACTTCTACAATTTTTATATGGGGATGCCCTTAACTATAACCCTTAAGGTTTATGAACCAATAGCGAGGCAATGTACAAATTTTTGAAAGACATGGGCAAAATATCTTATAAATACAAGATTTCAGGAGTGATATTATTTTATTTACTATCCTAATTAAATATTTACAGAATCTATATATAGGTCATTTTGATAATTTTTATATAGAAAATTAAACAAAACTAGATAACCTTTAAAATTTAGTGTTTCTCGCCGTCCATTATTTAAGAAGATTTATTAACTTTAATCCTTCACTATCTTCAATTAATATTCCATTAGCAAAGGAGTTAACTTATTTCTCAAGTTAAATAGTACAATTTCCAACTCCTGCTTTCAAATAAGGTAAACATGATGAGTTTTTGAGATATTTCAATATTCAAGTTATTTTCTTCAATTAGCGTTGAGGGTTCATATTATTTTTGTTGTAGTTATTGTTGTTGTTATTGTTATTGTTGTTGTTGTTGTTGTTGTTATTGTTGTTATTGTTGTTGCTGCTCTATACTTGTTAAGATTGCAAGAATACTTTGTAAAGTAACTAAAAAGCTTTATTTTTTTCGATTATGGCTGTTTGATATTGCGTTCCAAATAGAGTTTTAAGAGAACACAATTTTTAAGTTGTTTAGTAATTGAAAAAATATAGTTTCAATTGTTATGGGACCCACCAAAAAAAACTTTCAAACCACGGTTTAGAAGAAGTAGAATTATGAAGCTTTTGTCTGCATTTTATTTTGCCTGCATTTTATTTCTCCACAGTGATTGGTTCATTTTGATCACAACGTAGCAATTCCAGGCACACCACAGACAATTGAACAGTAGGAAGAACACTAATCTCAAGCACACCACAAACACACCACCGATAAAATCTTTCTCTCTCTCCACAACGACAACTCTCTTTCTCCAAAGTGACATCTCTCTCTCTACACAGTCAGGGGCAGCTCCCGGAGAGCACCACCCCTACCCCCTCAACTTTTCATCCACGTCAGAAGCTTCACCGTGACCTCCAGCGACAACAGCAAACCCCGCGTAGAAGCAACAACAATGACAGCAAGCTTCTGACACTCCTCGTAACCACCATTTCTAACACCACCACAAGAAGAACCATCTCGTCCTTCTCTACCCATTGGCAGGTGAGCCTCTTGTCACCGTTAGCCGACCACCCTACTACTATTCACGTGTTCATGGTGCCATCGTGAATTAATTCACTCTAGCACTGTTCACACAATACGTGAACAATGTAGCACATTGTTTTTCTTTCTTTATTTATATCTTGGGCTGGGCTGAACCTGCTATTGGCTAGCCCAAGTCCAGCAGAGTTGGGCCTTTTGGGCCAACTGGGTTAGGCCGACCGATTTAATTGGAGAGACCCAATCCGCTTTTATGTATTAAAAAAAAAATATAGATAGAGATTAATCCTGATGAAAAGGAAAGATGTGTGATTTCGTTTCACTCCACAACCTTGTTGTTTTTCGATTGATTTTGAATTAGAAACTTGTAACTGGATTTGTCCTTGAAATTATATCTCTCCAACTGAATTGCAGATGTTGTTACTAATGATATTTTACCAGATGTTGTTCCTTGATCAAATAATAAGGGATCGCATAGGCATTCACATATCGATTTAGTTCGCGATGAAATTGCAAGTAGTTTGATGAGATAATAAAAAAAGAGTCTAATTTACTTGAATTATAATTACATTTTATTGTTATGATTATTAATCTACAATATTTAAAAAAACAATATATATATATATATATATATATTTATTTATTTGTGTGTGTGTCCTTTAAAGTAATTTCACAAGTTAACAGTAATATGAAAAACATGGTAACCAAATATACGAAACTGTTTGTCATTAAATCTCAAACTCAATCACAGTTTTAACCAAACACTTTAATTTCAGTTATGAACCACAACTAAAAGTGTTTTTCATGAAATTATTTTTTTAAATCTCAACTACAACAACAACCACAATGCCAAACACTCCCTTATATTCAATCCAAGTTTTTTAATCTTCATTAAGAGTGCAAGATCTATATATTAAATTGATTATTTTTTTAAATATTTAATTGATTTATTATTAAATTAATTTAAACATATTGTTGATTTTGAATCTCGTGAATTGTTCATATTGTTTATTTAGAAGAGTATATTTTTTGTGTGGTGGTTAATAATTGACCATGTTAGGGGAAAAACCTCACTCAATACACTGAAAACGCAAAAAAAATTCATCTTATAATGGCCATAAAGGAAAAGGAATATGTTGGATCAATGAATTTTTTTAGATGTGAGAAAACCCTACCTCTTAGAAAGTATATTTCTTGGATCTAGGTGAGTGGGTAAAATCTCGGTTTCAGATTTTTACAAGGAGTGCATGCTCTAACTTGAATTCGAGACCTGCAGTGCAGATCAGAAGTCCTTTTCTATCACGTTACGCCCCTTAGGGACAAGGACCAATAAGTTTATGAACATGATATTCCAAGTTTTATTATTAAATTAAGCTATTAAATTTCATGTCTCATTTATGCATTCCTTTTTCTTTCTCATCACATTAGCTTAATTTTTAGCTAAATATAATTAATTATTGATCTCTACACATAATATATAGATGTTTGATCACCGTCCATGAATTGAGTCGAAATAAGAATTCCGGCAGTGAAAGGGAAACGGAGTAGGGAATTTGTTTCAAGTAAAAACATGTGAATGGATCTTAGTTAGAGAGTGATCTTTAATTTAGGTCAAAACTGATTGGTTTTATTATATATAGTTAAAATATACATATATCATTATTTGACATTTCATTTCAAAAATATTTTGAAAAAAATTGATTTTTTTTTAATTTTTATATTTTATTTTAAATTAACAAATTTGAGTGTTTTTAGATATTTTTATATGCTAAAATCAAAAATATTTTTTTTTAAAATATCATTTTAATACATTTCAGAATAAAATATATTTTAAAAAACAACTTCAAATAAATTACAAAACAAACACTATATGGTATAAAAACCACCTTAAACTAACGAGGGTGGATGTGCATTTTATGGCTTGGGGATCAAGTAACTGGAAGACAGCCGTTGAGCAGCACTCTAGGAGGTTGCGAACGACAAGGATCTTCTCGTTCGTTTCTGTCACCATGTGAACTTCATTCATTGGTCAATCTCACTGGCATCACCTTTACTCGATTCTTTTCTATTTTCAAAGCACTTCAATTTGAATTTCCAAGGATAAATAAAATAAAATAATCAACCATATGCTAACTTTGGATTACTCGTATAATCACCATTCACGTATTGTTAATATAGTCTTTAAACTTGACTAATGGATTAAGTGAGTTAATCCATATCAACTCAAAGAATTTAGCTTTTTAATAAAAAATAACTTAAATCAGATTTTAGTTAAAGTAATTAGGTATTGGGTTGATCTATTGAGTCAATTTGCTATAACCCATGTTAATTTTTTCTAAAAACAATTTCTCAATTACATTTAATAACCATGATTGTTAATAATTTAAAAATATTAGTGGTATCATCGATCAATTAATTAACAAGAAAAGATAATTAATATCTCAAATTATAGTATAATCTCGATAAATTAATAGACATTAAACTTGATTAAATAGTATTTATATTTGATATTCATTTAAATTTAAAACTTAAATAATATTTTAATTAATAAATAAATTTTTATAATCCCAAAAATATTACTTTATAGAGAAATAAGTGCAATTTAATGTTACTAATGAGATTGTAGTTGTTCTGTTGCGGAAGAAAATAACGCAGTGAATAGAGATACGAAATTCCTTTAAAATTCTTTCGAGATAAAACGACATGTCACATGTTGGATCCATTACGGAGACGGCGTAATTGTAAGTTTAAGAACCCAAGGCTATTATTGCTGTCGTCTTGCACAGAAAACGAGCGAACAGAATAGGAAGTGACGGTTTGGTAGTGTTATTGAGTTATTTTTAAATATAATTTTTGTTCATAAATATAATAAAATAATATTTTTTTATTTTTTAAATAATATTTTTGATTAGAAAATTAAAGTATTTTAAAAACATAAATTTTTTTAATTTAAAATTTTAAAAAAATTATTTTTTTTTTCAAAAATATTTTTTAAACACAATACCAAACATTTTTTTAGCTAATTACTTTAACTAATAGATCAACCCAATACCATGGGGGTGGCAAAGGGATTGTCGGAGCATCCATATTATTTTATAGCTAAAATAGCTACAAGAATCATTTTATCTAGTTCACTAAAACATGTGATGATATCCATGCTCTTTAAAATAAATAATTAAAAGATTTTTTTTGTTTTTTAGTATTCAAATTATGTAAAATGAATATTTAAATATATCATATTTATTTATTTTAAATTGTGCTAATGAATCTTTTAACAAGACATTTAAAACTAATTCTTTTATTGTGGGAAAAAAAATGCATATGCTTAAGGAAATAATGATAATTTAAATAAAGATAACTTGCCCAATCACCTTGTTTCCCCACCCCAAATGGAAACCTCCATGAACAAAGCTCCAATATCGAACCCCTAAACTCCATATGTCCCATCATACAATCCTTTTTAAATCAGTATTTATCGCCGATATTCTGACGAGTTGAGGAATTTTGATGAGATGGAAAGGAAAATGAGAATCCCTTTTTGAGAGAGAGGGAGAGGGAGGGGATAATCAAATATTTTTCGAAGGGAGGGAAAACTTTAATGGCTCTTTTGTAATTAAATTGATTATGATGAATATTTCGTATATAATCAATTTTATTTTTTTTGTTAATTTTGTTCCAGAGTTTTAAGTGTTAGTGACCATATGGATGTGGATAATAATTATTTAAACTATAGTAGATAATCATAATATAGATTAAACATTAACAGACAGGTTGCATAATTTCTTAATAAATATATAATTTAATCAGTACTTTTAAATAATATAATATACACACGGTTATGGACACGAATGGTGGTAGAAAAAAACTTTAATTGCCAAAAGAAATAATTTATTTTTCAGGGGTAAAGAATATAAATTTGATTTAAATTCACTGCAAACCTCCAAGCATACACGATAACAGTTTAATTTTTTATAATCACATTTTAAAATACTTCTAGAAATCGTCCTCCTTTCGCTGCATGCTAAAAACAATTCAGAACATGCAGAAATTTTTAATCAGAGTCACAAAGCATAGTAACAGAGATCACATCTCACTCTCTCTCCATCCTTGCTCGGCTAGCAGACACAATAATAGTATTTTTGATAAAAAAAAATGATTTTTTTGATATTTTTAGATTATTTTCATATATTGATGTCAAAAATAATTAAAAAAAACATAAAAAAATCATTTTAATATATTTTTAAACTAAAATACTTTTAAAAACAAACATAATTACACTTACCAACAGTTGGCCCTAATCTGTCTATCTAATTTTAAAATTCCTAACCTAACTCTGAAAAAGCAAAATAAGCCTGACGCCCTTCGCCTCGTTTCATTTTGATTCTGTTTCTCCTTTTCTTTTCCCTTGCAGGCAAAAAATAAAATAAAAAATCCAATGCCAGTATGGCAACCTGTCAGCTAAATCAGGAATCCAAGAGCCTCCTTTGCAGCTCCATCACGAGAGGGATGTTCTTCCATAGAAGAACAAAAGAAAAAAAGATCTAGAGATAAATAAAAAACCTGACCAGGTCCAACCACCATAAATAAACAAATAATTTAAATTCAGCCCCGTTAGGTATTATATGACATCAAGAACCAAAATCTAGACATGGACCCACCTTGACAGTTCGAATGATACTCTTTAATCTTCACCTTCTTCCCATAATAACCCTCTAATAAATAAATTATATATATAAATATTGTGTAATTGTAAATGTAAGAAATTTAAAATCAGCCTCCAATACAATCCGGTTAAGGTGCAGATGTTTGTCTACCATCATAAACTGCCTCGTTAATTTGCTTTCTAGTCGTATTAATTCTTACAATCAGCTCTGCGAACACAGCTTCCTGTCAACGGACGCTAATCCTGCACGCGAAGCAACAATCTTAATCAGCATTGTCGATTCATTTATCGATACATGCATCGAAATGTCTACTTCCAAGATGATAAATTAGGAAATCTAATTAAGTGCATGTTTTTTCTTATAATATAATTATCTTAACTAGCTTGTACGTATCTCGATTATTCTTACGGATCCTAAAATTAATAACCATGTAAATCTCCAGTGACCCTGAAGTTTGTGAAATTTAAACCGGTAATCTTTAAGGAACAAACCTAAAACCTGACCAGTTGAGCTGCACCATCGGGGTTATTTTGAAATGTCGATAATAGGTTGTCTTTCAATCAAAATGTTTTTAATTTAAAAATGATTAAAACGATTTGATAATATTTGATTTTTTTTTTTTGTCAAAAAGATTCGTTGCTCACAAATAACCTCAGTTTTTATGATGGAAGTGAAGATTCCTGACCCCCATTTACCCCGTGTCATAAGTTACCAATCATCTAATCACAACCTAAACCAAACTCATAATTTGATTAATGCATTCTAAAAAAAAGGGGGGGAGGAAAGAAAGACGAAGCACAAGATCGTAAAATTGATACTCTCACCAAACAAATAAAAAAATAAAAATCAGAAAGAAATTAAAGTCTTACCATTTAAGGGTGCTAATGATGCATCTTGGCATCTCAGTAATGGTCTCCTTCAACGTTACACCTCCACACAAAACTTCCACTCCCAGCAACCCTGTCTTCACCCCTTCAGCGCCAATTCCAATGCTCGTTTTCACGTCCAAATTCACCTTCAATTTTTTGCTCGTGAACTGATCAAGAATCTTCGATCCAATTCCATCCTCGATCAGCTCATTGTTCACACTGGTTTCGATTTTCAAACTAGTCGTGTTCTTTTGTCCCTGTGTGAACTCAGGCAAGGTCGTCGATCCCAAATTAACCTCGTCGTCCCCCGCTGTCGTTTCCACGTTAGACTCTCCGAAATGATAAATGATCTTTTCATTGGGATTCCTAACTTCGATTCTTGCAACCATTTTGGCGCTAAGGAACGTGCCATCTGACTTCCTCGTGACGTTAAAAGCGGAGAGTTTAAGAGATTGGAGGTGGAAAACGGGGAGTTTTGGATCGAACCAGAGGTAAAACAGACCACCTGCGATAATCAGAAGGAGAATGGCGATCATAATGAGAAGGATTAAGCAGCAAAAGCACAGACGGCAATGCCTGGACCGTCTTTTCCTTGGTTGGAAGGAAGGAGGTAGCATTGCCTTTGTCGGTAGCGGTCTCGGTGCAGATTTTGCCGGGAGGTTAGGGTCTCTGTAACCTGGTGGTGTTTGGAGAACTGGTTTCATTGGCTTGTCAGCCATTATTTGTAATCTTGAATTTGGACCGTTCTGCTTGTCAAGAAATTATCTATAAATCAAAACAATGATTTAACCAGCAAGAAAGTCTAGGAATTCAATTCAAATTCTAACTCAATCAACACATCATTAATCTGAAAAGATTATCTGAGCAACCCCTGGATTTTGATGCATGACCCAATTCTAAATAAAAAAAAAAAATATATGCGTGCAAGAATTGGGGCAAAATTACCTTGACAGGGAAATGGCAGAAGTAACGTTGATGAGGTTAAATTCTTGTTGAGGTTTCAAAATCTGGGGAGAAAGAGATCTGCAGTGGGATCTGAGAAAATTGAAATTTCTGTGAGATCATTAAGAGAAGGAAAATGTTTTTTGAACATTGAATCACGAGGACAGAGTCATTCTACATATATATATATATAGAGAGAGAGAGAGAGAGAGAGAGACTGAGAGACAGGGGGGAGGTTGTTGTCTGTCTCTGGCAGAAGCTTGAGGTATCTTTGGCAGGAATTCAGCTTGCAAGATTCACGCGCCACGTCATGGAGTCAGGGTGATGACACTTTGTATGGTGATTTGTATGTACCCTGACAAAAATGTTCAACTGGAGGCTGACTCTGCTCTCTGTCGTTTATTTTTCTTTATTTGTCCTTTCGTCCTTGTTATCCTCTCTCATAGCAACTTTAATGGCAATAGTTATTTTGAAAAGTCAATTTTTTAAAATGATTTTTTGCATAGTATATATATATATATTTTTTTTGTTGATGTGTGCTTCAACGATAAAAGCCATTTTAGAGAGCCATTTATTTTTATATTATTTTAAATATAATGTAATTATTTTGTATGTAGTTTAATTATGAAATTAATTATAAAATTAATAAGAGTAAGTTATATAATTAAATAATTGCTTTTAAAAAACCCTTCAACAATATAATTATTAATTTTATATATAATTTTTTACTCTTGTTGAGATATTTTTAAATAAAAATAAAAATAAATATTTTTGATATAGTTACGTTATTTTCTAATATATATATATATTAAAAAAAAATATATTAGAAAAAATATATATATATATATATATATGCTGGCGTGGTCATTTTACCTTCTCCGCATGAGTTGCTGCAAATAGCAGCTCATGCAGGAGAATGTATTTTTACCTTTGATTTTGACACTCCCGCTGGAGTGTCCACAATTACACAAAACAAGCTATTTTTTTTTTTTTAGCTCACCTGATTGCCTCTACCGCTATAGTTGCTCTCAGAATGTAAAGAATGCAGCTCCTTCAATTAGTTAGACAATACACATGATGAAAATTGTGTGGAGGTTACGTGGTGTTTATTATTATTATTATTATTATTATTATTATCTAACATATTTTTTAAATAAAAACTTTTTAAGTTTGAAACTTGTACATAACCACTCTATTTTATGATTAATATTTTTTATAAAACAAAATAATGATAATAAGATTTGAATTCATGATTAATAAGATTTTGATACCATATAAAAAAATTATTTATATTACCCAAAAATTTAAGTTTTTAAATAAAACTCCAAAATATAATTTATATTATTCTTTGACCATTTATATAAATTATAATTGCAAATTTGAAAGAAAACATCTGTCTATTTACTAATTCGTTTAATATCCCACGTGTTATTTTTATTAAATTCCGTATTGTCAGGATTTTTAGCATGTAGATTTTTTTGCCTAAGGATCTTCTACCAATTAACCAAGAATTTTCACCCCGAGTCATAAAAAAATTCCTCTTTAATTTATTAGTTTTGGTTAGGAATTATGTTATTTAACCCGAAGTTTACAACAAAGCATTAGGAATGTCGTTATGAAAATGCTAATCGGTAAAACATATAAAAAAAGCACCGAAATTTAAAGCAATTTACATGAAGCAGTGCGTTTGTTTCCCTAGAAAATAAACTAGCTCTACATCATCTCAAAGACCTCGTCTCTGAAGATCAAAGTGTTCACCACAAAAGCTTGAGGGCACAGCTGAGAGCACCAAAAGCCCTGTCCATTCCTCGCCTTGCTTTAAGGTGACAGGTTTCTCAACCACTGCTCCATCCACACATAACATCTTTTTGTATTCTTCATCGCCAAAATCCACCATTGCTTTTGATTTCTTCTCCCATGGATTCCACACCGCTGCTTGTGGGAATCATAAACAATAAAGGTAAATAAATAATAAAGGGTACAGCCCAGAATGTGCAACTTTGTACTCGTCTACAGAATCGTGCCTGGCAGGCTCATGCATGCTTTTGTTGAACTCAGCTTACCTACATCTGGCAGTCCATCCTTTCTGATAACATATGTCCGCTTCCTCTCATGATCCAGGATTGCAATTGCATTGGGACAGCTGAGATAAACTCGATCCACCTGCCAGATAAATCCAGACAGTAACGAAGCAGATTAATAAAGACACAAAATCCAGATAAATCAGCATTTCTGTCGACTTAAGTTCCAATTCCATCCAGTCATCTCCAACATGGTCACCATATGAGTAAATTAAAATTAATAGTCGAGTTTACCTCGGATTCAAAAGTGAGGGCATCTCCTTGTTCAGTAAATCTTTCTCTTTGTCGAAGGTTGTCGAGGTAGTCAAGTGTTTCCAATCCTTCTACCCTCACTTCACTGATATAAAGATTCACTTCTGAGTGAGTCCAAGCAATTCATTTTCCAAAGGATGCTTGTTGAAATCAGGTGAGAAATTTTAAGATACATGCTAGGCCACTTTTAATGGATTCCCAACACTTGAATCTATTCATAAAACACATTTTTGGTAATATATTTGCCATGCTTTGTTATTAATTCTATAGCTAAGCAATAAATATCTGATTGGAATCTTAAAGAAATTTCAGTTTTTCTATTGATTCTGATGATTCTGGAAAAGAATTCAATTTCTGGAAAAGTGGCAAACAAAACACGTGACCGAAAGCACAATGTTTCCTTTCCTAGCTAGAATACCTCTAGAAAACCATGAAATGAAAAGGATATTTCCGATTATTCCATTTTAGAAAAAGAAGTCTCAATTTGGTTCTCATGCTACTATATGTCTTTTTATATACATAAATATTTTATCCTTCTCTAATTTGAAGTCCAGCCAAACAAGTTCATGCTTTCTATTCTTGAGCAGGTCCATTTTCTACATGTTCCCGCGAAAAGGATGGCGAAAAGAGAAAGGAATGGGAAAATGTGAAAAATTGTTTTCCAGAAGTGATAATGCATGCTAAAGGACTTAATCTTTTCCATTTTATTATAGGCGTGACATTTATGTAAATAGACTTCGTACCTTATATCAGAAACTGGCAGATATGTGTGATATGCAAACGAGAAACTAAATGGTTTTCCATTGATGTTTCGAACTCTTGATGTCATCTCCAGGTCTCCATTTGCTGCAAGTGAAACCCTAAGACGAAACTCATAACTGAAAGGAAAACAAAAGAGAGACATATTAACCAGCACGAGCCACTTCAAACCCATTGCATGCACAGACAGAGGCCTTGCTTTCTGAATGAACTATTCGGCAGTGGGTTATAATAGTTTCAATTGCAACATAAAAGGCTAACTACTGAAAAACCAAAATTATGGACCATCGGCACAAAATGCCAATAATCCAACAAGAAGGAAAAAACAAAATTAAAATCTTAATCAGGGAGAAATGAGAAGCTTAGTCTTGTTCCTCACAGTAAATGATTCTATGAGCATGATTATTAACCATGAATCATCAAGATTGGACCCTAACTCTGATGTCACATAAAGAAATAAAAAAACCCCGAGCTCCTACCTATAAGGCCAGCACTTCAGGTCTTCTTCAGATGGTTTAAGCAGCAGGTCAATGAAGGATTTCCCATGGGAATCATTGGGATGCAAAGGAGGAGGATTGTCATCAACTGTCCAAATCTTGCTCCTAGCAAAACCATGTTGCTCTAGAGATCCACAGTTTCCAAACTTCACAAGCATTAAAGTGATTTACACAAGTAAAGATATGTTCGCTCATGAAGTTCATAGCGTATAAAAGAGGAACATTAGAAGTACCTGCGGGAAACAAACAGGGATACCTCCGCGCACTGCTTTTGGAGGGTTAAAGATTCCCTGCAATAATTGAAAAGGTCAGATGATTGAATCGGTCTTGGATCTCTCAAAAGTTAAAAATTATCAACCAGTACCACCTGCAAGACTCTGGTATGCTAGAGCAACTCTAGGATAACCTGTTAAGAAACTAAAAATCTAACAGCAATTCAGAATCTAGCGAGTCCTATGATTATGGTTCCATGAATTTGTCTAAAAAGGAAGAAGAATTCCCGTTCATTTGGATTTTAGATCTTAGTTCTGATACCAAGACAGCTGTGCAACGAAAAATACCCCTTTCTGGATACTGCCTAGCTCGAAACTAACATTGACCTAAGAAGACACTGCAGGACTTTCAAGATTTTGCAAAGGCACATACCTTGCTGCTTGTGAATAGAAGTTCTTCCCCTTGCTCATTCCTCCACGAAAAAACTTTCCCTCCATGCAGACTAACCTATCATCACAAAACCAGGAATTATGAAAACGCATACCTCACCAATCAATTTATCAGATATCTACAGATTAACAACGGATACCATCTCCTTTATAGCAAAAATCTCCCATTACAGAGATAATTATCAATAAATTAATCCTAACTACTGAATTCGTTGCTTTAACATAACAGCTATGAGGAAGAATAAAACCCGAATTAAGAGAATCTCACCCGTGCTGAAGCCCCCTGTGGGTTGCGAAGCACGACCTGGTCCATACCGTTCCGGTCTTTGGTATGCTCAATTGCTGCTCTATAATCCCATACAGCTGCAGAATGCCTCATTTTTCAAAAAGACTAACTGAAAAGACTCTACTTCTCTACCCTCTCTTTGCTATCCAAAGAAACTCCGAATGGACTTCTAAATCTCTAGTTAACCCTCCCCAATCACCAAGAATAACAGAGCAACGTCAACTCCAGCAAATTAAGGGAAACAAAAAGGTACCTTTTTACACAATTGAAAATCTCAGCAGACATCATGTGTATTCTGAAGTGCTGTGAGTTCAAATCACATGTACCAACTAAAGCTTAGATCTGAGAACAGTAACTCTAATTTCCTTCTTATGCTAACATCTACGAGAATAATAATGTCATCCCTACGTTTGGCAAACCCTAGGCTAACTCCTATTTAGAATGATGAAGGAATCACCAAAGATACGACACATTAACACCAGATGAAGACAATCAAACGATAAGACTGTTGAAATGATAACTTCTAACTTTTTGTGAAATATTTTCACAAAGTTTCATCATTTGCTTAAAAAACAAAAGGAGGACCCAATTCCCAGCTGCAGGATCCAAATTACAAAATCTCACCAAAACAGCCTATTCGTATGTGTATCTAATACCATATGATAATTGTTGCCAACTACCTTGCAATTGGATTTCCAACAAAACCCACTTGGTAACATCAAACCCCAGAATAGTTAGGCAGCAAAAAGCCATAAATTCCAAACATTCATCCTTTTTAAGACTCCCAAATGCATCAAAAACTTCAACTTTGACATCATAACAATACCCCCTTAGAAGTTAGAACTGGTACTAAATACATCCATAGCCAACAATACAAGTGGGTTAAGAGCTTAACCGAAAATGAGAATTGAAGGGACAAGACGCAGAAATGAACAAAGGGTCTAGGCAAGATCGTAGAAGGATGAGAAGAACTGAATTTTAAAAAGTTTGTGATATTTATTTATTATATGATAAGTTGAACAAAACTCCTTGTTTTTTTTTTTTTTTTTAAGCAGTTGCCAAGATCTAGGACGTGGAGATACGAGAAGTACACGTACTATGTACAAGCGGTTAGAATTTAATAATGGGAATTTTAAGATTAAGACCGTTTTAATTCAGTATTTATTTTAAGAAAAAATGCAATATAAAAATACATTGTCACGATGGAGACAAGGAGAGCCCTCCATCAGACATCATCGTTGGTGAGCAGTATTTTATTTTGTTTTAAAAATATTAAATTAATAATTTTTTAAATATTTTTTTTTGTAATTTTAATATCATGATATTAAATATAAATAAAAATTAATATATTCTCAAATAAAAAACACTTATAAAAACACATTACATCTAAATATCAAACACACACTTAGTAGCTTGAAGATAATGAAAAATTATATAATTTTGCTGTATCAGATACATTATACTATTTTATATTCTGAATGATTTGATTTTGATCACTTTTAATTATTTCATTATTAAAAAATCGTAATTTCAAAATATAGCTGTTATATTTTAGATTTGGACATTTATTATTTTTATCTAAGAATTTTTATTTTATTTTTGTGAAACCCGAGAATAAAGTATACATAGAGGTAGAAGATTTTTTTTAAAAAAAAATTAAATTTAAAATGTTGTTATTATACAAAATTTTGGAATAGTTAATGATATCGGCGGGTGACGTCGATATCGGCATAATTTATAAACTTGATTAACTATTCAATTTTGGAATAGTTAATGATATCGGCGGGTGACATCGATATCGGCATGATTTATAAACTTGATTAGCTATTCGGTTTCAGAATAGTTAATGATATCGGCGGGTGACGTCGATATCGGCATAATTTATAAACTTGATTAACTATTCAATTTTGGAATAGTTAATGATATCGGCGGGTGACGTCGATATCGGCATGATTTATAAACTTGATTAGCTATTCGGTTTCAGAATAGTTAATGATATCGGCGGGTGACGTCGATATCGGCATAATTTATAAACTTGATTAACTATTCAATTTTGGAATAGTTAATGATATCGGCGGGTGACGTCGATATCGGCATGATTTATAAACTTGATTAGCTATTCGGTTTCAGAATAGTTAATGATATCGGCGGGTGACGTCGATATCGGCATAATTTATAAACTTGATTAACTATTCAATTTTGGAATAGTTAATGATATCGGCGGGTGACGTCGATATCGGCATGATTTATAAACTTGATTAGCTATTCGGTTTCAGAATAGTTAATGATATCGGCGGGTGACGTCGATATCGGCATAATTTATAAACTTGATTAACTATCAATTTTGGAGTAGTTAATGATATCGACGGGTGATGTCGATATCGGCATGATTTATAAACTTGATTTGCTATTCGGTTTCAGAATAGTTAATGATATCGGCGGGTGAAGTCGATATCGGCAAAAATTAATAGACTTGATAAGCTTTTTGAGATGAAAGCGAAGCAGTTAAAAGAAATAAATTTTCTTTTGTTTAATAAAAAAAAAATGGTGTATATGGTTGTATTTAAAATCTCATATGATCTAAGTAGATTGATGGATTATTGTATAACTTTCTGTAAATTGCTAGTATTTACTAAATTGTTTTACTTATGTGGAAAATCTATATTTTGCAGGTTCTTCCCATTCTCGTCAGGAATAGATTTTAAATCTTAATTCCTTTTTGTATAAGTTAGGAACTTAGGGAGTTATGGTGAAATCTTGATATGTAGAAGAACATGTAAATTGTATAGAATAGTATTTTTGTAAATTTTGTTTCTGGAATATTAAATGTATCCACCTATGCTCCGGATATTAGAAAGTACTAGATTATCTTAGAATATTAAACTATGTTATGTTCTATGTATATGTATATATGTGAAATCTTCATGTGCGAACTAGCTTTTTAATTTTTATCTTATGCGTGTGATGTATGATGAAGTTTGGGAATGAATATGGACCTGAGCATATTCTGAAATGAATTATGCAGTTAATTGTATTAAACATGAATGTGATTATGGGTAAGCTGTGATCCAAATTTTGTGCAGGTTGTGTTATTGATAAATTGGGATCTCCCGATATAGGGGAGACTCTGCCGAAATTTCGTTAGAAATTTCGGCGAGAGAGAAAAAAAAAAAATTTTGGGGTTGTTACATTTGGTATCAGAGCATTTGGTTGCAGTTTCAGGGATTGAAGTACTAATGTGATTCTGGGAAAAATATTTCAGGATGGTTCGAACGAGACAGCATGCAAAAACTGACCCAACCCCTACACGAGGAAGGGGGTCAAATTTACATGATGACAGTAGTACAGAGAGGAATTCTGTGGCAGATACGGCCTCTCATATACCTACGATATTGGTTCATTCCGAGGGGGAAGAATCAACAGGAGGTCAGGAAAATTCAACATCTCGACGGACAGATGTGCCTGCAGTGGAGGCATCTGAAGGCGAGAGGCAAGCCCAAATATCTTCACCAGCAGCGCCAAGGGTTGCGCCGAACCTATTTTCAGATCCTGCCTTTATGGAACATATAGTACGGGCTGTGGCGGCAGGGATGACGGCAGGTATTTCCAATGTAGCTCCTAGATCAGAGAGGGTTGTGACAATAGTACAATGGGTGAAAGATATGCGAGAACTGGGTTGTGGAACCTTCTCAGGAGTGGAGGATGCAGAGGTTGCTGGGCATTGGATGCGTAAAATTGAGAGAGTTATAGAACAAATGCATATACCTGAGGAAACAAAGGTAGATTGTGTGTCCCAGTTATTGACAGAAAGTGCTCATTCTTGGTGGGAGACTGTTAGGGGGAGAAGAGTAGGAGAGGTGTTGAGATGGAGGGAATTTCAGGAGGAGTTTGAGGAGAGGTATTATTCCTGGGAGCATAGAAGGGAAAAGGAACAAGAGTTTTTAGAATTGAGACAGGGGGATATGACAGTTTTAGAGTATGAGAAGAGGTTTCAAGATTTGACACCTTTTGCCTCCACCTATCTTCCCACGGAGCGCCATCGAGTAGACAGGTTTCGTGATGGACTAAGACAGGAACTGAGAATGATATTGATGGCTATGCAATTTAAATCTGTACGAGATCTAGTACGGGCTGCTCAGGGTATAGAGAGGGTGATGAGGGATACAGCAAAACCAGTTATTGAGCAAGGATAGACGACAGGGTTTAAGAGAAGAGATTCAGGTTTTTCATCTGGGAGACCTCCTTTTCAAAAAAAAGGGAAGAATGCACAGATGTCGGGACAGTTTCAGAAGAGAGGTGGGAGTTTCAACCAGGGAAGTAGTTCAGGAGGATTCCAACAGACTGACAGAACAGGATCTTGGGGAGGTCAGGTCAGACAGGGAGCCATGCCTACTGGGGGGTCTACAGAACAAAGAGGACCTGTGTATCCTTTGTGTCAGAGGTGTGAGCAAAGGCACCCGGGGGATTGCTCTACGATGCCAGGAAGATGTTATGTTTGCAGGGGGGAAGGGCATCGATGGAGGGATTGCCAGTATTTAGGAAGAGGTTGTTTCCTTTGTGGAGAAATGGGCCATAGAAAGAAAGAATGTCCACATAGAGTTACTGGAGGAGTACAGGGATGGGGGATGGCCACTCAAAGCCAGCAACAGTCGGTGACAGTTGATCGACCTGTACGACCCAC
Source organism: Salix arbutifolia (assembly GCA_025169955.1). Lineage (NCBI taxonomy): Eukaryota > Viridiplantae > Streptophyta > Magnoliopsida > Malpighiales > Salicaceae > Salix > Salix arbutifolia. The sequence continues at coordinate 12,684,797 of CM045903.1, forward strand.
TCAGTCAGGAGCAAGTACCCATAAAGGCCGACCCAGATTGTCGGAGGAAAGGACTCGGGGCAGGATATACCACATGACCCAGGAAGATGTGGGGGCAATGCCAGATGTTGTAGCAGGTACACTACAATTGAGCTTAATACAAGTTTATGCTTTAATTGATCCTGGGGCTAGTCATTCTTTTGTGGCTCACCGAATTACTAGAAATTTAAATGTGTTACCAAGTAGATTGAATGTGGGAATGGTAGTTAGTACACCTTTGGGGAAAACTATAAACATTGATGATGTATACAAGGGAGTGATACTAAACATTGAGGGGGTAGAACTAAGGGCAGACCTTATGCCCTTGGCATTAGATGATTTTGACTTAATATTGGGAATGGATTGGTTGAGTAGACATAAAGCACAGGTAGATTGTTTCACAAAGACTGTAAACCTTCAAGATGTGAGTGGAAAAAGGGTAGTATTCAGGGGAGAGAGGAGGGTGATTCCAAACTCCATAATCTCGGTCATGACGGCTGGAAAATTGATTAGAAAGGGATGCCCTGCTTGGTTGTCTCATGTGAGAGAATTAAAGAAGGGGAGCATTGAATTAACAAATATTCCTATTGTAAAAGAGTTCCCAGACGTGTTTCCAGCAGAACTACCAGGATTGCCTCCAATTAGGGAAATTGAGGTTTCTATTGAGACTCTTCCAGGAGTCAACCCTATAGCACAGTCCCCTTATAGGATGGCCCCTATAGAACTAGCTGAATTGAAGATCCAACTTCAGGAGTTGTTAGATAAAGGATTCATATGACCAAGCAATTCACCCTGGGGAGCCCCAGTGTTATTTGTAAAGAAGAAGGATGGTACATTCAGGCTATGTATCGATTATCGTCAACTGAACAAAGTGACGGTAAAGAACAAGTATCCATTGCCACGGATAGATGACCTGTTTGATCAGTTGAAGGGTGCGAGAGTATTCTCGAAGATAGATCTGAGATCGGGGTATCATCAATTAAGAATCAGAGAACAGGACATACAGAAGACTGCCTTTAGAACTCGTTATGGTCATTATGAATTCTTAGTAATGCCATTTGGGTTAACTAATGCCCCTGCAGTATTTATGGATCTAATGAATCGAGTGTTTCATTTTTTTTTGGATAAATGTGTGGTTGTGTTTATTGATGATATACTGGTATATTCGAGCTCTTATCAGGAGCACGAGAAGCACTTGAGAAAGGTGTTAGAAATATTGAGAGAAAATAAATTGTATGCGAAATTAGATAAATGTGAATTCTGGCTTAAAGAGGTGATATTTTTGGGACATGTTATCTCAGCTGGGGGAATATGTGTGGATCCAGGAAAAGTAGAGGCAGTTCTAAAGTGGGAGAAACCCACAAATGTGACCGAAATTCGAAGTTTCTTGGGCCTCGCCGGGTATTATAGGAGGTTTATTGAAGGATTTTCCAAAATAGCATCACCTCTGACCAAGTTGACTCGTAAAGAAGTGAGGTTTAATTGGTCAAAGGAATGCGAAGAGAGTTTCCAGGAGTTGAAAAGAAGGCTTACATCAGCCCCCGTATTGGCCCTTCCTTCTGGAACCGAAGGGTTCATTGTTTATAGTGATGCCTCAAGCAGGGGTTTGGGATGTGTATTAATGCAGCATGGAAAAGTGATCGCATATGCTTCCAGACAGTTAAAGCCGCATGAAGTGAATTATCCGGTCCATGACTTGGAACTCGCTGCAGTAGTATTTGCCTTGCGAGTATGGAGACATTACTTGTATGGAACACAAGTACAGATTTTCACCGACCATAAAAGTTTGAAGTATTTAATGTCACAAAAAGAATTGAACATGCGACAGAGGAGGTGGGTGGAATTGATAAAGGACTATGATTGCATAATTGATTACCATCCTGGCAAAGCCAATGTAGTGGCGGATGCATTAAGTCGAAAAGGGAAAGCAGTGATGGGTGATACAGAAACTTCAGAACAAGCAAATGTGATGGAATTGAAAAGGATGGGAATTCAATTAAATGTGGGTCCTGAAGGGTCACTACTAGCTCATATGAAGATCAGATCAGTGTTACGAGATAAAGTTCTAGAAGCTCAGTTAGTGGATGAAGGTGTAGAGAAAATTAAGGAAAAGATAAAGCAAGGCAAGGAGTTGTCCCTTCAAATGTTACCGGGAGGGTTGGTTGTGATGGGAAAACGGGTTTATGTGCCTGGGAATAAAACCCTAAAGGGTGAGATATTGAAGGAAGCTCATGAATCTCGGTTTACAACCCATCCTGGGAGCACCAAGATGTATAGAGATCTCAGGGAATATTACTGGTGGCCAAATATGAAGAAGGAGATTGCAGAATATGTGTCAAGATGTGGGATATGTCAACAGGTGAAGATAGAACATCAAAGGCCGGCAGGAGAATTACAGCCACTACCAATTCCAGAATGGAAATGGGAAAATATAGCCATGGATTTTGTAACGGGATTGCCAAAGGGGAAAAAGGGCAATGATGCTATATGGGTAGTGGTAGACCGACTGACAAAATCGGTTTTGTTCTTACCCATCAAAATGACAGATCCCATAGACAAGTTGGCCAAATTATATGTGAACGAAGTGATTAGACTGCATGGAGTTCCCATATCAATGGTGTCAGATCGAGACCCGAGATTTACTTCAAGGTTATGGCCGTGCTTACAACGAGCTTTGGGAACCGAGGTGAATCTGAGCACGGCATTCCACCCCCAGACAGATGGTCAATCTGAAAGAACCATCCAAACACTTGAAGACCTTTTAAGGTCATGTGTGTTAGAGTTTGGGGGAAACTGGGAAGACTTGCTACCGTTGGTAGAGTTCACGTATAATAATAGTTATCAAGCTTCTATCGGGATGGCTCCATATGAAGCCCTTTATGGGAGAAAATGTCGCACTCCGATATGTTGGGATGAAGTTGGAGAAAGGAAACTCCTGGGTCCTGAACTGGTACAAATAACAACTGATAAAGTAAGGGTAATCAGGCAAAGAATGAAGGAAGCCCAAGATAGACAGAAGAGTTATGCAGACAAGCGGAGGAGACCCTTAGAATTCCAAATTGGGGATAGAGTCTTCTTAAAGGTGGCACCATGGAAGGGCATCATTCGGTTTGGAATGAAAGGAAAGCTTGCTCCGAGGTATATTGGCCCATTTGAGGTGATAGCTAGGGTAGGGCCGGTGGCTTATCGCTTGAAGCTACCAGCACACCTAGAGAAGATTCACAATGTATTCCATGTATCACTATTACGGAAGGCAGAAGTGGATCCTTCCCGAGTGTTACCTCCAGTTCCTATTGAAGTAAGAGAGGACTTGACACTCGAGACTAGGCCAGTCAAGATCATGGATCGTAGTGAAAAAACATTGAGAAATAAGAAAGTATCACTTGTCAGAGTATTGTGGAGAAACTCACAAATCGAGGAAGAAACGTGGGAGAGAGAGTCAGAGATTAAGGAAAAATACCCCCATCTATTCCTTGAGTCAGGTATGTAGTTTAAATTTCGGGGACGAAATTTTTATTAGGAAGGGAGAATGTGAAACCCGAGAATAAAGTATACATAGAGGAGGTAGAAGATTTTTTTAAAAAAAAAATTAAATTTAAAATGTTGTTATTATACAAAATTTTGGAATAGTTAATGATATCGGCGGGTGACGTCGATATCGGCATAATTTATAAACTTGATTAACTATTCAATTTTGGAATAGTTAATGATATCGGCGGGTGACATCGATATCGGCATGATTTATAAACTTGATTAGCTATTCGGTTTCAGAATAGTTAATGATATCGGCGGGTGACGTCGATATCGGCATAATTTATAAACTTGATTAACTATTCAATTTTGGAATAGTTAATGATATCGGCGGGTGACGTCGATATCGGCATGATTTATAAACTTGATTAGCTATTCGGTTTCAGAATAGTTAATGATATCGGCGGGTGACGTCGATATCGGCATAATTTATAAACTTGATTAACTATTCAATTTTGGAATAGTTAATGATATCGGCGGGTGACGTCGATATCGGCATGATTTATAAACTTGATTAGCTATTCGGTTTCAGAATAGTTAATGATATCGGCGGGTGACGTCGATATCGGCATAATTTATAAACTTGATTAACTATTCAATTTTGGAATAGTTAATGATATCGGCGGGTGACGTCGATATCGGCATGATTTATAAACTTGATTAGCTATTCGGTTTCAGAATAGTTAATGATATCGGCGGGTGACGTCGATATCGGCATAATTTATAAACTTGATTAACTATCAATTTTGGAGTAGTTAATGATATCGACGGGTGATGTCGATATCGGCATGATTTATAAACTTGATTTGCTATTCGGTTTCAGAATAGTTAATGATATCGGCGGGTGAAGTCGATATCGGCAAAAATTAATAGACTTGATAAGCTTTTTGAGATGAAAGCGAAGCAGTTAAAAGAAATAAATTTTCTTTTGTTTAATAAAAAAAAAATGGTGTATATGGTTGTATTTAAAATCTCATATGATCTAAGTAGATTGATGGATTATTGTATAACTTTCTGTAAATTGCTAGTATTTACTAAATTGTTTTACTTATGTGGAAAATCTATATTTTGCAGGTTCTTCCCATTCTCGTCAGGAATAGATTTTAAATCTTAATTCCTTTTTGTATAAGTTAGGAACTTAGGGAGTTATGGTGAAATCTTGATATGTAGAAGAACATGTAAATTGTATAGAATAGTATTTTTGTAAATTTTGTTTCTGGAATATTAAATGTATCCACCTATGCTCCGGATATTAGAAAGTACTAGATTATCTTAGAATATTAAACTATGTTATGTTCTATGTATATGTATATATGTGAAATCTTCATGTGCGAACTAGCTTTTTAATTTTTATCTTATGCGTGTGATGTATGATGAAGTTTGGGAATGAATATGGACCTGAGCATATTCTGAAATGAATTATGCAGTTAATTGTATTAAACATGAATGTGATTATGGGTAAGCTGTGATCCAAATTTTGTGCAGGTTGTGTTATTGATAAATTGGGATCTCCCGATATAGGGGAGACTCTGCCGAAATTTCGTTAGAAATTTCGGCGAGAGAGAAAAAAAAAAAAAAATTTAGGGTTGTTACAATTTTACTAGATCAAGTTTAGATTAAATTTAATCAGGTCACATACTAACCCATCAAATTACCTAAATTTAATTAGATGAATATGAAAAATATTAAAAATAAAATTTAATTTAAATAAAGCTATGGAATGAGGAGTCTAGGGGTGAGAAAAAAAAACTGATTAAATAGAGAAAATAAAAAAAAATAACCAAGAAAAATCGAGCCATTAGAATAGAATTTTTTTTAAACCTCCGGTCCAGTTCAGTATTTAAAGACTAAAACCGGTAAACCAAAATTAAACCAGTTCAAATTACAAAAAAATATATTATATATTTTTTTATTCTTCTGGTTCACTTCAAAAAATTTAGTCTAATTCTATATTGGTGAAATGAAAGAAAGGAAAACTTGATTAAAGTAAAAAATAAAACTACAAAAACCAAAATTATTTTTTGATTTTTTAGTTAAAAAATCATACTGAACTGAAACTGAACCGGTTGCGGTTCAGTTTCAGCTTTTTTTAATTTGTTTATTTAATTATTTTTGTAGATAAAAACCAAACCGAATCGAAAATTATCTTACTCTAACTATATTTCATAGTACATGAACGGTGACCGGAAAAGTAAAAAGACGCGTCCGGTCAAGTTAAGCAAGGTAGCTACCATTAGGCGGTACCTTAATCAGAATAATCAATCAACTATTAACATCTGATTAGAAATTGAGGCAACTAAAGTAGAGCTCCTCAAGTCACGATGAGTGCATGTGAGCTTGAGAGGTAGGGCCCCAGCAAAGGGAAGGGAATCAGTTATCAGACAGAAGCCTTAGGATTATATATTTTTATTTTCTTGAAATCCACTACGTGGGCCCTCAGTTGGTCTTCCGATACCCAGGTCATGTGCGTCATCAACTTTTTAGCTGTGGAGCCCATGGATTTCAAATTGTCCAGCCCGTATCATGTGGCGGGGGCTCCGCTTTACCTTTCGTTTTTCACTTCTATCTGTATTTTTGGAAAGTATTTTGTTTTTGTTTTAAGAAAATAGTTTTAATAGAAAGTGATTTCTTGAGAGGTATGTATATATATATATATATATATATATATATATAGTATCTTACTGAAAAATATTTTCTAGTGTTAAAAAATAATGATTAAATCCGACGAGAACAAGTTGAAGGGAAATAAAATGTAAAAACAAATATATGTAATTTTATAATTTATTTCAAATATAACAAATAACAATTAAAAGAATGGAGATAAAATCTTGTGTATAAAAAAATTAAAATATGAAGAGATCTTTTTGAGAAAAAAATCATAAACTATTTCAAATAATATAAATAGAAATCAAAATAATAGGGACCAAATATTATAGATGAAAAGGTTGAAACATGCTAAGAAAAAAAATATCAATCAAAAGAATGAAGACCCAATATAATAGATAAAAAAAAACTTAATTAAAAAAACAATAAGAGAAAAATAAATAACAGTCAAAATAATAAGGATAAAGTTGATATAAAAATCAGATTCTAAAAATGCTGTGGTATAACATATAAGTTGTCACAATTAGGTCAATTTCAGTTGCATGCTCAACATCCTAAATTGTTGATAAAGAAATGCGATAAGTATTTCATGGTTCCTATAGAGGCATGAAAAATTTCTAGTATGAAGGGTTTATGTGCGAGAATGAGTAGCTAGTTAGAAGGATTTTCCCATGGCTATCCAAAAAAGATTTGGAAGTAAGGGTGACATGGTTGATGAATTCAACAAGTTAGTCTAGGAAAGGAATATGAAGGATCGTGTGGAGAAATTTGAGGAGTTAAGTCTCTCATAGTTGATGAATTCAACCATTTTTAACGCGTTTAAAATTTTGATCTATTCTGGAATATTTCGGTTTCGTTTTGGCCAAATAATATTTTTTTAAATAATAAATAATTTTACAATATCAATTATATCTTTTAATACGATCGTTAAATTGAGATAAAATTTTACGACAAGTCTCTCGATATATTTATATATGTTATGTTAACATTTCATATTAATTAGATAATATAATGACCTTGCGAGATTGATGAGGACATTCCTGTAATATTATACTTGTTCATAATTTTGTTTAGAAAATTCATTTTATTGTGTCTTTTTTTAGATTAAATTGCACAATTCTAAATAATTTTATTTTTGGATTTGAACTAAAATTTTTTGAATATATATTACAATCCAAAAACAGCGAGACGAAACGCTACGAAACTAAAACATTTCATTCCAATTGAAAAAACAAAACACCACCCAAAATAGAATTTACATCCTTGAGTTAAAGTAGTTAGAAATGGCAAAAGAGTTGATTGCAGTTTGGAAAGTTTTGTATAAAGGCTATGTGAGGCATAATTGGAGAATTAAACATAAGAGAAACGTTTCTTTTCTTTCAAAACATGTTTTCTTTTCATCTTGTTAAGGTGGGATCTTAACATGGGCAAAGACAATGAAACGAGAATGAAAGAAAAATATGAAGTCGGAGACGCTTTGTTTGTAGTTGTGGAAGTCATAAAGATGAGTGATTGTGAAGTGAAAGGCTTAGATAAGGAAGGGGAATAAGTTTTGATGGTTTTGTCGGTGGAGAAAGAGTCAAGAAGATGGCCATTGTAGGAGAATTTGATGGACAAGATGGAGGGATCTTCTGAGGCCTTGCAGGGATGGTAAATGTTAGATAATAATATAAATTATATTCTAGTGTCTCACTTAATAGAATAAATTTTTAGATTAAATGAGGTGAAATGGTTATTTGACGGTAAGGATTTGGGGATTGCAGAATTCAAATGCTACAATGCATAAAGTTTTCAGGTGATCCAAAAAGGTTCTACTGGGCTAGCCTTCTACCCCAATCAGTGATGGACTATAGTAACATGTTGAAAACGGCACCAAGCCAAACTAGAATGGCATTCCCGAAAGCTTCCCTTGTATTTGTGGCCCACTTCGCATGGTATTTCACATATTTCGCAAAATTTCAATAAATAACTTATTTGTTTCTCCAATGATTAACATCTGATAAAATTTGCTTCCAATATTTGTTTTGGGGCAGGGCTCAAATGTGGCACAGTTCTGATCCCAAAGCTTACTGTGGAAACACCAGGGTGGTTAATGGAAGCAGTGAAACAGCATTAGCTTGTGGTGACCCATGCAACTACGTGAGTTAGGATGGAATGCATTTCACAGAAGCAGCAAACAAGCTCATCACAGTAGCTATCCTGGATGGATCTTATTTTGATCCTCCTTTTCCTCCTCAACGACTCTGCGACCTCCAACCTTTTAATTGATTTTCTCTCTTTAATTTGAGAAACTAGTAAATGATCACTCCATGATGCCAGCCAGGCTAATGATCCTCTCAACTTTGATTTTCTATGATTAGTTGGATCCCGGGGATCTTCAAAGTCGCTCTGGGGCTAATTCATTGACAAATGATGCAATGATTATTATGTGCACAAGGTGGCATTTTCTGACCTGTTGAAAACTATATGCGTCAGAGTTTATACATTAGATGCCAAGCGGTCAATCTTTTTTTTTAAAAAAAAACTCTGTAAACGTGTTCCAGACTTCCAGATGAACAAGGAATCAAAATGAGCTGTGCTGCAATGTGTTCTCAGTCGTAATCAACATTGGTTTCCAGAGGGTCTAATACATCCTCTATTTTTCTATTTTCTGGGCGAGTAATGTAAGCTCATGATTGCGTGTTGACACAGACAAGTTCTTTTTTATATATAAAAAAAACTATGGCGAAGGTATCTATATATAATTCCAACTCTATTCCCTGGTTTTAGAAAAACAATTCAGCAGTGCAAAGTTCATGAATTTAATTCTATTTTAGACGTGATAGTTCTGTGCTTTCAAATAAATTTTGAATTAACTTGTTCAACAAACGTTTCCTTCGTTGTAATATATAAGATTATGCTTGCGAGGAGATGACATATATCTCGTAATTAAATAAGACTTATTTTTCAAAGTTTTCTAAAGTAAAGAGTTTAGTCGACATACAAATTATAGTTAAGCTTGAAACAGGAAAACTGTATACCTTTGTAGAAATGTATAGCAAGTATAATCTAGTAAAAGAACTAATGTTAAACTACGTTAAGGTAAGCAAAGTGAATAATGCTACAATCACAAGAGCCAAGTTGCCGACCTGACAAAACCTGATTTCAAGAAGTGCCCGACCAGAAGTACTGAACATATAACTGAGGATAGTAATCACTAACTACTAAAACAAAAATGGAATTAAGTGCATAACAATGTTCATGTTTTGAACGATGTGCCTAAAAACACTCGAAGAACTCTCGACCGATAAGTTTCTTATTTCTCTCAAACAAATTTCAAATGTAAGGTTTGGCGTGATGACAAAGAGCTTGAAATCTGTACAGCAGGTCTCGAGTTGGGACGTGCATTTTTTATAAGAACCTGGGATAGTTAAGGTTTTATCCGTTCACCTGGACTTACAAAATATGCTTTCCGGAAAGTGTGATTTGATAGAATGAAAAAAAAAAACTTTGAGAACATGCATCACATATTACAAACAATTCTCCTATAATTAATTGAAAAATTAGGGGGGAGTGAAGGTGTCGTCACTCCAATATTGAAAGAAGAACTGGAATGTAAGTCAAGGAACATAGTCTTGCTCAAGGGCTGGCTGGGTTCTTACCATGGATGCTGAAGGCATCTTACTTCTTCCAATTGAAGTTGCACCAAGAGCCACCCCGTTTTCAGACTCTGCTTCCATTTTTCTTATTTTTTTACTCCTCGCTAGTTTAAAAGTGGTGTATCCAATCACTCCCAGCAAAACCAGGGCCAAAAACCCGGCTCCAAATCCAGCCACATACCATTTCCATACTCTCCTATTCTTCTCCACTTCAGGGTTTTGAACAGCAAGTGAAAAATGACCATCACCTTGTGTGATGCAAGTGTTTTCCTTGGTTATGTTCCTGAATTGGACAAACCCATCTGGACCAAGCTTGACGCATTTTAATGTCTCGAGCTTACCTCTAATCCCAGGGTTAGGAAAGCTGATCAAAATGGGGTCACCCAGAACGCTAAACCTGAGCGCTTCATTACTACCCAATGAACTTAAATTTGAAGCATCATAAGCCATTAAGCCAACAACAGGTGCAACCAATGAATAATCAGGCACTTTGTAGTAACGAGTAGACCAATTTCCCAAATTCTGATATACTATAGATAGTCTCTTCACAAATGGGAATGGATGAACCCTTGGCGGGATATAAAAAGAGCTGAAATTGACTCCTCTATCCCAGAAATGACCACTTCTTAGCCTAACAACGGAGACTTCGATTCCAGAGAAATTAGCAGGGAGAGAAACTTTTAATGAAGTACCTGTGCGTTTCTTAGCCTGTGCATTCATGGCGTATCTGTGAATCAAATCATCTAAAGACTCCGGGTCATAGCTCGTTAAGCCATGAACAGGTGAGAATAATATCAGCAGCAAAGGAAAGATCACAGAGGTGATGACGTGCCCGCTTCTGTTTCGCCCCATCAAGATTGCGCATGCCTTTTGAGTTGGTTTGCTAGGATGAGATCACATAGCCTAACAATGGTTTGCTAGGATGAGATTAATTAGGGAGGGGCCTGGAGAAAATGCAACAATGGAAAATCATGGGGGTGCCAGGTTAGACTGGCACCAGAAAGAAAGGGTCCTTCTGAGTTGTTCTTTGGTCCCTTATCAAATTTCTTTTCAGTTTTTTTTTTTGTGTGTTACCTGGTCAACTGGATTGCTTGATTAAAGGTTAAAGGTTTCGTCATGACAATCGATTCCAACGAGGTTTTCGGGTGGATTAGTCCCACGAGAAAGGATGGATTCTCGTACGCGTCTAAAAATAGACTTTCATTGTTTATAGTCAAAATGGTTTGAAGCTATGAAATACACAACCACGACCTATTTGTGTGGTGGTTTATATATGACACAGTACTCAACATTATTATTATTATTAATATACTACAAACGGAAATTCACTCTCTTTTTGAACCATAATACAATCCATTTCGACAATTGTCAAATGTTTTCTGTATACATAACTATTAATAATAAGATGTGTTTTTTATTTCAATTGCCTATGAGAGTACTATTTTACAAGGGATCTATTCACTTTTAGTTTGACACTGCATTTTAAAAGTATTTTTAAAAAATAATTGAATTTTTTTTATTTTGTATTCAAATTTAAAAAATAGTATTTTTAGATCATTTTTCATGTGATAATATAATAAAAAAATATATATCATTTTAATGTATTTATAAACAAAAAATATTTTCAAAATCAACCTCAGCAACAATTTCAAACAAATATTTACACCATACTCTTTTGTTTTCTTTCAAAATTATCTACCTTAGAGTTGTTGATGTTGATAAATAGGCCGGACCCATTATATTTTTTGCGCATGGCCTCGTTTTTGTGCCTTATTATGGGCAAAATGTATTTAGTCCCGATTTTGATTGGATTAAATACAAAACCCTTTTTTATTGGGTTATTCATGCTCGAATCATTGTATTTATAAGAATGTTTTCTATGATGCCATTTCAAATTTTCATTGATAATATAAAGTATTCTGTCGATAATATCCTTAGTAATATTTTTAATTACCATTAAATTCTCTGGAAAACACCAGCAAAATGTTTTTTTGTTCTTGAAGATCTCCTCCTTATCCCACATCTACGCATCCGGCACGATGATAGTCCTCGTTTGAATGAAGGAAGTTGATGCATCATAGAATTTCAACTCTCTTGATCTGTTCAAGCTCAAAACACACACACAAAAGAACTTCAAAACTAATCATTAGTTAAAATAATCTGCGAAGTAATTTGACTATTTTATTAAATCGGTCTTATCTTTTCTCGGAACAATCTCCTTCCATTGATGCGGCGGTTCTCAGCCAGGATATGCCGCGGTTCAGAAAAACGATGTGTTAAGTAGCCATTTATTTGCATTTTATACGCTAATTTGCGGCGCCATAAACGTGGAGTTTTAGATAGGGAATCAACCAATAAAAATGCACACCAAGTCCACGTGTCATCAGCTTACTGAAACTCAGCACAAAAAAATACCATCCACGGATAAATAGACAATTAAACGAAAAAATAAAGTGAATAGAAAAATAAAGTAAAACCAACGCAGGAGGGTGGAGAAACAGAGGATAGGAAGCAAGACCGCCACACATCGAAAATCCAAATGGCATCGACGATGATTGCGGCGGCGGCATCTTCCTCCATGGCGGCCACTGCCATCAGAACCACTCGCTGCTCTGCTCTGCCTTGCCTTCGCCCTCGCTCCTCCTCTTCCCAGTCCTTTCCCATCAAACATGTCTCTCTCTCAGGTATATCATTTCTCTTTGCTCGAGTGAATGAATACAAAGAAGAAGTCAAAGCCAAGCAAATCCCACATGCAAACAACCGTTGTCAATTATTACATAAAATTGCTAATAATCAATTGTTTGTTGCTCCTTGGCCTGCAAGTTTGACAATTTACTCTTAATATATGTCACCTGAAAGAGGGAACCTAGTACATTATTTAATTTCCCATCAGATTTTGTGTCTAGTTTTCATGTCTTTTCGTCAAGATGAAAAAGGGTTAGTATTAGATGCCATGTTTGAGCCTGATATTAGGGGGTTCTTTCTCATTTGCAAAACCAGCACTGAAAGGAATCAGTTTAGCTTGAGTAGTTAATTTTTACTCTCAGCACAGTATTTTGTTGTGGAATTTCCTGCTAGACCATTGCCCTTCTTTGATTTTTTTTCTCTGTTTTAGTGAAGGAAAAAAATTATGTACAAGACTTGAAATAATTATTTTGAATGGAACCTGAAATAAAAGCATCAGCAAGTTGAGATGGGAATGAGAACATATTTGCTGGATTTATCATAGTAACTCTAGTACTGCTTTTGATTTCCCCACTGTGGTTTGTGGCTTTTTTATCAAATGGTATTCATGTTTTCTCAGAGAGTTGTGTAGAATGAAAAATAGGTGGCTATCTGTATTCTTGGTAGCTAGTGAACAGTCATGGGATAAGGAAAATGAATTTTACAGTGGATCCGATATAATTTACCTTTAAAAGCTGGTGCTTATCAATTAGACTGGAGTCAGGGGCTGGGCAAGATATGTACCTGGAAACATATGTAGCTTTCTTCTTTATTTCTCTTCCTTTCTAGGATACAAGGCACTTTGGGATATGTAAGTGTTAAAAACACATTTTGGGAATATTTGCGGGCTATAAACATGCTTGCAGACCATGATTGGTGGCTTTTTAGTGTCTTTTAATTGTTTCTGTGAGATAGTTCAAGGCCCTCTAAATTTTTAAACTTAATGTCTAAGCACGACTACTTGCTCCTGTTTGAGATTTTGAAATTATACACTTAGGTTTCCAGTTCCTTGCAAACAGAGTCCCACAGGTTTGCTCCACTCCAGATCAGAGCATCTTCAGAAGAAGAATCCTCTGTCGACGCTAATGAGATTTTCACAGACTTGAAGAAAAAGGTAAGAAACAAGCTTGGCACGTTATAATTCAGTGGTGTTTCTCTTTCTGAATGGTCCAATTTTGGGCTAACTTTCCATTCCTTTCTAAATCCCCTCAATAGTTGGACTGAAATGAATTGCATCTGTTGTCAATGCTAGTGGGATGCAGTTGAAAACAAGTCCACAGTAATTCTCTATGGAGGAGGGGCAATAGTTTTTGTTTGGCTATCATCGATTGTCACCGGTGCCATCAATTCAGTACCTTTGGTATGCTATTCTTTTAAATAAGTATCAAGGAGATCGATGCTTTTCCAGCTCTCATATTTTCTGATTTTCCATTCTTATTAGCTTCCCAAAATCATGGAGTTGGTGGGGCTTGGATACACTGGATGGTTTGTCTATAGATATCTTCTCTTCAAGGTAAGAGTTTCAGCATGTTTGTTATGATCTTAGTGGGCGTTTGTATGTTTTTTTTATGTTTTCATGCAATCTGCTCCTATCCAAGTAAGCATCAGTTCAAGCAAAAGAATTATATAAAACAGGCAATACAAGTTGATAACATCCTCATTTTCGATTACTACAATTTGAATTCCATACATACCTTGTTCTGAAAATTGCTACAAGTTGAGATAAAGTTAGACAAAACCCTGCAAGTTGAGATAAAGTTAGCCACATTTTATTCGATCGCAAAAAAAATAATCACACAACGATATCTATCTAACAAGTTGCTAAAAAATTAAACATTTCACTTCCTCAGTCGAGCAGAAAAGAACTAGCCACGGACATTGAAGCATTGAAGAAGAAGATTGCAGGAACTGAATAGACTTGCTTTGTTGGGCAGTGGATGTAAACTCCTCCCATATCAATTTATTTATTTGCTCTGCGTCCCTGCAGTAAGATTCGTTTTGTATTCAGTAATGTAGAATAGGCCTTCTTGCCTTGTAAGAGTTCTGTTACTCTGCATTTCCTGGTTCATTATTGTAATAAGATTGGCAATTTGTTGTGTTCTTGAAGATGGATACTGATTATCTTAGTGATGATTCAGAAGTATTTGCGCCCACCCAGGTCCACACCATTAGGCTTGTTCTCGAAAATGTGACAGGACCTGCAGTGGCTGGTTGTGTTTTAAAATATATTTTTTATTTATTAAAAACAATTTTTAATCAGTTTAAAAATATAAAAAATAAATTTAAAAAACTAGATTTTTAGAGAACATTTTTATGAGCTAATGACCCTGGGGCTGGAGCAGCAGCTTCATTGTAGAAATGAATCGTGAAGCAGCTGCCGCATGTCAGCAAATTATCGTTTCATGTTTGGAGAAACATTTTAAATCCCCAAAATATATGCCAAAATACATGAAGGTAGGAGCTGTGTGTATATTATAGTGTTTGAGAATGGATTGCAGTGTAATTTTTAAAATAATTTTTTACATGAAAATATATCAAAATAAATTTATTTTTTATCAGTAAATTTTTAAAAATATTATCAAATATACTTTTAAAAAACATCAAAATAATAATTTTAAAACACTTACAAACCCATATCAATGGTTATAAACAAATGTGGGCATTAAGATATGTGGAAACCCATAGGAACGCGAGGTATCATACTAGTGATCAAGAAAGCACAAGACTTCTCGATTTGTATTCATCTTTCATTTCTGTAAAATTATTTTTAAAGTATTTTTTTATATAGAAATATTAAAATAATATTTTTGATATGATCAAACCAATGAGTGCACGAAAAGCAACAGACACCGCAGGAACGATGACAGAAGGTTGACATGTTAGTGCTAAACAGCTATTTATCAGTTGCATGGTTCTCGAGTTGCATTCTTAATATAAACTGGTGAGAACACAGATCCATTGCCATGATCTAACCACATTTACATTTCCCTGCTCATTTCCAAGCAACATTCAGCCTGGGAACATCTTTAATCTCAACATCCCTTCCAGAACTAAATCTATATTTATTAAATTTCACATTTGGTCAAGTTTAAGAAGGAAATCAGAGGGCTTAGGACTTCTAAATCATAAAACTTGTAAGAGAGGGATGAAATTAGTGCCTGATAGTAAGCTCTGCTCTAAGATGCAAGACGCCATTTATGAAATAAGGACTGTCCTCAGCCATGAAGGAAGTCCATGGTATGGCAAATAAGTTTCGGTAGCCAACTGCCTTGCCACCAGTGAATGTGTAATTTCCCTTGTATTTGCTAACAAACTCCTCTGTTGGCTTCGACCTAGCTGCAAATTCATAGTCAACAGCAAAACTAACTGACCCCTTCTCCTGCATCCCTAGAAACAGACCAAAGCAATGAAAAGAGCTTTGTTGGTCCATGTTGCAATGTGCTGACAAGAAAAACCCTTGTCCAGCCAGGTGGAATGCCTGAGAGTATACCCGTCCAGAAGGGAACAAATTAACACATTCCTCCAGTTTCAAGTCCAGGTACACCACACACTGCTGCCTAGGTAGTTCAAACTCTACCACTTTAACAGGCCGATACTTGTATGCACGCTCCACAAAACGACGATTCAAGGTGGATGATTCCTCTGCTGCCAGGGTTCGCTGCCGGTGTGGTGGCTCACCCTTAAAAAAGAGAGCCTCGAGCACAAGTTTAGATGCAGCTTCATGCTCAAAGTCGGTACAAGTTAAAACCTTCTTAAGCTTCCGGCAAGTCATGTAAGGGAAGCGAATATAGCGTGCTAAGCGTGCTCCCAGGACTTCACGCCGCTCTTCCAATATCGGATACTGAGCCCTAGCCCACTTCAACACAAAGTCATACACAGCATCTTCTGAAGCCACCTGCAGGTCATCACTGGACAATACTGCCTCGATTCCAGCTAAGGGAAGTGCCATTACCTCTTCTTGGAATCTGCTCAAGAGTACAGCAGTCAGAACATAAGCGTCCCAAAAAGGACTCCTATATAAATCTACATGCAAGAGTTAGAAGAAAATTTTAGTTGAGGATCCAATCAGATGCTATTGGCTTGTTTAGCTCTTTGTATAATAAGCCACCCATTCATGTTCTTAGAAAAGGATGCTACATGCATACACATAATATCCGTCAAAACTTCTAGCTAATGATAAGGTATCATATACTCTTGCAACAGCAGTTAAAGCTAGATGACAAGAGTTCCAAGTAAGAATATATATCAAGTAGAACAGGACATTACTTGATCATGTCCTTGTAACGGGCTGCAAGGTATTGCTTTGCTGCATCAGTCAATGGCTGGACAGCTTCAGCCATCAAGACACTGGATGGAAGCTCCAGATAAAGCAAAGCAGACTCTGGCTTCATGGGTAGGTTACGCAATTGTCGACTGCAATACCTCATGCATGAAGCAACCTCAAACTTGTCAGCAGCCATTAGCACATCAAGTAATTGGGGAGCCTGTGAAGCAGTTAGGGTATTGCTGTACATAAAATTCAGTAACTCCATAAGGGCTGCTTCCTCTGTTCCAGGAGAAAAAGAAAATGGTAGAAATTCATGAGAAAACTTAATTTGATTACACAATTTTTTGTGTCCAAATCTCTACAGTGAGGCAGACCAATTACTAAAATAGAATGCGTGTTACATGAGGATGTAGGACTAATATGATGCACTCAAATATTGCATTTGACATTCTTGTTTGAGCTTCACCTAGCAAGCAGAACTACGAGCATGTAAAAACCAGTTATAAAGAAGAGAGAAAGTGGTAACCCCATGAAAGTAATTTCAACAATAGGCTGATTGAGAAAAGTAGAAGACTGAAGGCAATGGTTTCTACAAGGATGAGAGTGGAAATCGAAGTAAGAGGTTGTGATGTTTTCTAACCAGAGGCGTTGATGCGTAGTGTCACATGCCGCTGTTCTGACTCCCTCATTCCATTTGAGAATAGCTATCCAAAGTAAAAGCATTGATCAACAGAAACACCAATTGTAGTTCCAGTGAACAAAGGGATAATTACACTAGTACACCAGCTGTGCAATTTTTTTCTCAATTGAGTAAAATGAACTTCATTGTTTTTCATTTGAGTACACCAATTTTTTTGAAACTTCTAATCAAGTACTTTCATTTTCCTTCTGCCAATTGCTCCATTATTTGATGATGAGTCCATTGACCTTACCTAATTGTTGGTAAACAAGCTTCCACTTTACCTTAATCAAGTACACAGACTTTAATCTTCTTGTTTTGTTACACTGACCTTTTTGATGGTGCCAATTAAGTACTTCCGCGATTTTTTATTTATTTATTTTCTAGTGTGATTTTTATTTATAGTAAAAGTACTTTCCAAAGTAATATTATATTTAATGAAAGAAAATATTATAAATCATAACAAACCCTTTTAAAAAGAAAATCTAGTAATTAGTGGTATGTTATCTGCATTCTACACCAAAATGAAAAAAGTTAGCGCACCAAAATGAAAAAAATAAAAATTCATGTACTTGATTAAGAAAACTTGAAAATTACTGTACCAACATTGCAATGTGACTCAAAATAAACTGATTTTTCTAGAAGTACTCAATTGAAACAATAAAAAAGTTAGTGTACCAAAATGAAAAAAATAAAGGTCATGTACTTGATTGAGAAAACTTGAAAGGTAGTGTACCAACATTGCATTTTTCTTTTAGTAAAGCTCAAAGGACATGTAAGTGATAATCGAGCAATTAACAGAAGATGGACAGAATTACTTGATTGGAAGTTTTAAAATAGTCAAAGTCCATGTACTCGAATGAGAAAAGGCATAAGGTTATTGTACTAATAATGTAATTATCCCTTTAAAACAACTACACGGGAAGAAAGGGGGAGAGCTTTACCTTATAGAAAAATGGACTTTTGGCAGCTAAAATAGGAGAGCTAATGTGTAATGTTTTAACTCTCACTACTGTAGAGCAATCCATGCTCCAGGATGACTCATTGTCATCTGCAGCTTCATCACCTGCAGAGTAACAAGCAAAATTAAAGTGGGCACAGCATTATCGAAAGAAAAAAGCAGGTACGTATATACAATAACTATAGGCACAGAATTTTCAAAGAAAAAAGAATCTCTCTTTGCCATATGAAAAGTGTAGTTCACACAAATAACTTATAACAGCCAATATATTAAATTCACCCAAGGGATTGAAAGGAAACAGTTGGTGAACTTCACCCAGCATTCTGAAAGAGTTTCTTTTCTTGTCACGGAAAATTCACCAATGCTAAAATTATAAAAGATTAGCTAGCTCCCCCAAATTGTCTCAAAGATTTCTCAAGCCATGGGTTCTTTCATCATTTATATTGCAAATAATACTCTTCACTTTCCTTATTTCCTTCAATCAATTAAACCCCACCCCACATACCATGGCTTCTTCCCAGGTTATGATGATATTTAACTTACCTCATGTTAGTTCTAACTTAAAGATACATCAGTATCAAGAGAAATTCCAAAAGGAGATTAGCTTATAGGACTTTTCATGCAACACACACATGTATACAGACACATAGCATTCAGAAGATTAATGAAGGCAACAAGATGAAAAATCTGAGAAATCTAAGTACCTGAAGGTGACCCTTCGACCATTGCCTCTGCTTCCTCATCCAGATTGTCACACCCCACACAGTCATCCATGTCAGGTTGGTTACTACCTAAAATCTGCTCCTCTGCACCTACAGACAGATCACCTGCATGAACACAGTTAACACAAACCCACATCAGCAACCTTATGTAGGCTAAAATAAAACCAGACAGCACATAAACATAATAAGCAGCACGAAAGCACACACCAATTCACAACACAGCCATGGCCAATTACACAAACTTAAAGAGTATGAGAACAAAATAACAATACCAAAAATAAGAAGAAAACATCATTTTTGTCTCATTTAATAACATAAATTAAAAAAGAGAAATGAAAGGGAAACGGACCATTATTAATATCCTTCTTGATGTCTTCTCTCCTCCTCTTACGATGCCTGGCCCAATCAATGATACTAGTGCAACCTTCACCATCGGCTCTATCCTCAACCGAACCACCCATGATCTCGATCCGCAGAAGCCGGTCCGAAAAATTACTATCATTAAAAGCAAACCCGAAATCTCCATCGGAAGCTGAACCTCCACGCGTAAAATCGGAGTCCATCTCCGTTCTCGGGTCAAACAGATCCGAGTTTGACCCTCTCAACATTCTATCAAAGCCCTAGATAAAGATACCAGGGACTGTATCCAGTAGAAGATAGAAGATATGGTGGTGTTTTTCTTGTGCTTTGGGGTAGTTAGAGAAAAGTGTTAATTTAGTTGTTGCTACTCAAAGGTGGAGAGGAATGGGCCAGGTGTGGTGGTTCGGGGGTGTTTGGTGTTGCGTTGGATTGTAATTTAAAAAACAATTCTTTATTATCTTTTTAAACTAATTATTTATATTTTATATTATTTTAATATATTAATATCAAGGATAAATTTTGACGGCATCCCCACTCTTTTGCATAAATGGTATACCAGGTTCTCGCTTATTTTCAATCACACGCAGTGCGAAACTATTAATAAAAATCATTTCGTCAATATTTTTCAGCTTCTATCCAAGTTTAATTCTTTTCTTTTCTGTTTCAGCGTGAAGGCTAAATTTATTTTGATTGAAGAAAATGGGGAGGCCTTACGGTAAAGGGAAAGAGAATGAAGAAAGGGGAGAGGTATGATAAAGAAGAAGATAAGGTGGAAGAAGATGAGGTGGATTCATCGGCTGATGTTATTTTCTTAAAGGTTGATTTTTGTGGCTTTTTATGTATGATATTTCATATCTAGTATTACATAAATAAAAAAATATATGAAGTCACACATTGACGAAATAGGTGGAATTTATTTTTTACTATCTACCAATTAAATTATTACTCAAGTAGTTAAAACAAAATCACCAATCAAATTGTTTGTTGCGTAAAACAAATCACTCATCTGTACTAAAATTCATCTATTGTAATTTTACTATTTGCTAATGAAATAATTCATCTAACAAATAAAACATACGCAACGATCAATCAGTAAGTTACACGAAGCACATGACTCATGTTCAAAGAATTTTATCGATTCCAATTGCATAATCTACCGATTAAATAATTATAAAAACAGTTTTAACAATAATAACATTCAATTACTTTTAGGCGGAAAAAAAAACTATTTCTAACCGATTTTATCAAATATAATTTTATTAATTAAATATTAAAATAACCAATTATAAAACATAAAATCAGTCAGATTCTAGCATAGAAAAAAATCAGCGCAACGTGAAGTAACCTGCGTGCAAGTAACCTTGTAGTTGCTATGATACCAAACATCCTTATATTTTATAAACCAACTATCACAACTTAAAAAACCTGCAAGCAGCATCAGCAATCTCGGTTCAAGAATAAAGCAGTACTTGCTAGCCGCCGTCACCACCACATGAAGTTGCTTAAAACCAAAGCTAAAGTAGAAAAACACATAACTAAGCTAAAACTATTTGATTTCGCTGTACTGGTTGAGCCCCAAAAGCAAAAGCTAAGAGGAGCAAAAATGGCGACGAAAGGTAGCGGCTTGAAATCAACGTCGATAAATGGAGTGAAGAGGCAACGTAATACTGCTTATTGGGTTGGCCCCAAAACGCATCGTCCTTCTCGCAAAGATAAAGGTACTGTCTTTTTTTGTTTTTCTCTCTTTCTTGCTTTGAATTGTTGTTATTTATTAGCTTTCAAGTATAAGTTTTGCTTTGAATCTGTTAAACCCCAGCTTAAACCCTAAGTTCTATTATTGATTTACAATGAAGATTAAGGGTTTGTGCCACTCTTGTTAATTCCGTTTCGTTCCAGCCGGAATGGCCGGAACATTCCGTATCATTAAAAAAACCGAGACGAAACGGCATCGTTTTCATCTCGGTTTTAATCCTGGCCCGTTCCGGAAATTCCGGCTAATTTCCGGCCGAAATGTCTCGGTACCGTTCCAGCTCAAAATCATAATATTTCTTTTATTTAGAACATTTTACTATCATAATATTTTGAAATTTTAGAGATGTTTCTAATTTTGAGATTATGTTTGTTTGACTTTGTGTTTGTATTGTATAATTTAAAATTAATTTATCTTAAATTTAAATTATACTTGTTAAATTAATATTTTAATTTTTTTCATATATATATATATATATATAATTAATTATATATGAACAATACAACCCCGAAATGGCACGCGAAACGCTCCGAAACTGAAACATTCCGTTTCAATAGAAAAACCAAAACGACGACCGGAACGGTATTGACAACCTTGGTTTGTGCAGCAGAGTGATTTTTTGTAATTAGTTTACAATTTAAGCAGTTTCAGATTCGAAAACAAAAGAGGACATGATTTTTGTTTCCTAACTGCTTGAAAAGTGAATAAACTGAGATTATTTTTAATTGATAGTGGCACATTATTGATGACAGGTATTTTTTGATGCTTGGTTTTTTTGTTTTGTTTTTAAGATTATCAGCAAAAGATAGAGTTGGTTCAGGATTTAACATTTCCAACCGCTACGAGTAGAATTAAAGTACCCCAGATGGAGAATTTCTTATTGCATCGGGTAAATGATCTTTTAGCTTTTTAATTTTGTTTTGTATGAGAATTTCTTATAGATATATATATAGTTGTCTACGATACCAAACATCCCTATGTTTTTTTGTATGATAAAGAATAAGATGAGGTGGAAGATAAACAAGTTGAAAAAGAGAACACTGATGCTGAGACTGCAATAAGCTTAGAAGATTCTGAAGAAAAAACAGAAGAGGAAAGGGAAGAACTACCAGAATTGGAGGGCATTCCTATTGCCCCAAGTGCTCAAACTGTCAAAAATGGTGATCAGAGTTAGTTTCTAATGAATTTGGACCCCAAGTTCATGTAACAAAGAGGGGCAAAACATTTTGCTGACGGCATCAGACCTAAACATATTTGTCGAGCTTGAAGCATTTGGCGAAGAGTCTTTGATAAAGACTCCATGCAAATCAATGCGCACAAGTCATAGCAAATAGGTTAAATCTATTCATCGGATATAAATGCAATTAGTTACATGTACGATGTTTTCTGGCATCACTTCAGAACCTCCGAATGTCATGTAAATGTATTTGCATTTGAACTTTTGTGAAGCTGAGGCATTGTCCTACTGAATATCCTGTCTATATTTGACATCATGGGTTTTTGAAACAAAAATCCTTATCTTGTATGGTTTTTTCCCCCCTCGCAGTTTCAGAATATCCGCTAAGTGCTGCCTGGTGTATTGCAAGGATATGTGAAGCTGTGTCAAAGAAGTGGCGTGTACTGTAAACTTTCATGTTTCTGGAGATATCATTGTTTGGTAGTGTATAAGTTATAGTCTTGAAGTACATGCAAACCCTTACCGCAGCCCATTAACAATTTGATTGGTAATTTTCATTTCTTTAGATGTTACTTGTTATTCTTGTGCTTTACCATGTTTGTAATTGCCTTTTAAAAGTGATTTTAAAAAAAATAAAAAATTTATTTTATTGTTTTTACACTAATTTTTTTTAGTGTTTTCATATTGTTTTGATGTTTTATTTTAAAAATAATATATTTATATATATATATATATATATATTATTTTAATGTATTTTTAAATACAAAAAATGTTTTGGAAAACAATATCTATCATACTAAACAAGTTTAAAAAGTTTGTTTAGAAATGTGGGTTCTCTAAAAATTTTATTTTAAAAAAATTAATGTTTTAAAATGATTTTAATGTGGTAATATTAAGAATAATTTTAAAAAATATATTTTAAAAATATAAATTTTGAAAATCGATTGTTAGTACATGCTATTACGTTGTGAATAATTTGCTAATATCTATAGACAACCATTGTTTCATTTGGTTGGTTGGTTGGTTGGTTGGTTGATCAATTTCTTTTCTTGTTAATTTAACGATTTGCTTCTTGAGGTTGAGTATCTCACTTCCACTGGATGGTAACTGGTTCTTTAGCTTCTTTGAAGCTTCCTCGTGCTTTCTGTTCAGGAATTCCATTTCCTCTTTTTTTTATTTTTGTTTTCCAATCAAAAAATTGAAAAGGTGTTGAGTTATCAAAAATATTGAAGAACTAAAACCATTATTCATAATATAACAGTCATGATAATATTCTATGTTCTTCGTAATAATTTAACTATAAAAATATTATTTATTTAAATTAAATCAGATCTATCATTAAAAAAAAAGGTTGTGCCTATTAACACCATAAAAAAATACGTTATTACAATAAAAATAAATAATTTTATAACATTAACCACATATGAAATATAAAAGAATAATTTTAATGTTTTTTGTTGTCAAAAACATGGTAAGACTGTCTGAGAAAATGATTTGGTCTGGATCGAAGCACAAATCAGGGATACCCTTCCCTTTATTCAAAGGAAGTACTAAAAGCATACCAAGAATTGTTGCATGCCTTGAAGAAAAGGAAAGAGGTTGCATGCATAATAAACAAACATTGGAATAGACAGGCGAGATTTACAAGAGAAATTATCGAGTATTTGACAAGGAAAATACTGTTTAATCCCCCCACGACCTTTATCTTTATCTGTTCTCGTCTTACATTAATTATTATAGCCGCAGGTTTTTCTTATACACAGACTACAGCTGAGAACACTACGCACAACCTCTTCCTAGAAGTTTAATGTAAACCTGTACAAAAGGGAAGCCGTCTCTTAAAGATTGTCATGTAAGAAAAACTCTCTCAAACGTGCACGCCGATCCTCCGTGCGACCTGCATCAGCAAATTAAACCCGAAGAGAGTTCACACATTTTGTAAAAAAGCTAATGTTGATGAATAAATTATATTTGCAAACAATGACAACGACGATGTTCAAAATGGATACTGATTGTATTATGCATAAACAATGGCAAATTGCAACCTGATTCATGTTTGCAGTAAACTGAGCCCACATGCTAAATAGAGCCATAAAATAGATACTCTGGAAACAAGCATATACTTTGCATGTCAGATCACTATCCTCGTAAGAATTTTCAGTCATTATGCCAAGTTTTAGCTAAATTACTATGAGGGTCAATGGAGTTGATTTCCGATTCCGATGCGAATGCTGCATTCATGTCTGTGGTTTTCTTCCCTAATACACTAAATTTCAAGAGCTAATAATACACTTTCTTCCCCAATGTCGGTTTTCTCCTAGCTCTTTTTTGATTATTGAAGATTACCTCCTTGAAGGAATGGACATCACTTCCTCAAAGCCAAGCATCACATCTTGCATCTTTTGCACCCCATATATCATTCCTACGATCATCCCCTACATGAACAACATCTTCTGGTTTTACTTTCACCAACTCGCAGGCTTTTAGAAATATTGTTGGATTTGGCTTCTCCGCTGCAACCTATTTGGTAAAAGAGAGCAAATGATTGCCAATGCCAAGGAAATTTATTCTTCATCTAATTTGCTTAGCAAATGATTGCCAGTGCCAAAAAGTTAAACTCGTTACACATGTAAACCATGTCAGCCAGCCAAACCTATGAACAAGTCCATGAACTTTAAAAAATTTAATAAAATTGTTAAATTGATGACTCAGAAGCTGCTGATGTGGAAGTCAATAAAGAGTTTTAGTTTCAATAAAAGACTTGTTATTTTGAAAGTGTCAAGTCTGTTTTGATTGACACAAATCTTTGATTCTGTTATGTAACAGCAGCAACTTTAGCTGCGCATTGCTTGCTTTCTGTTCAGTTTTGTTCTTTAAATAAGCTCTCACATTGATCAATAAAGTGTAGTAGTTTTCACAGCATATTTGTTGAGAGTTTGCCTTACTCATATTCTATCAACAAAACAACAAATTGGTATCAGAGCCTTGTTTCCTTTCTTGAGAGATCTGTGAGTTTTGAGAGAAACTTAAACACGTCCCTAAAACACCTAAGTTAGAACTACCCAAGACATTTACCTAAACACCCATCATTCAAAAAACCCCACCTACGCAAATGAGTTCAGAAGCCTCTGTGAATGTGATGACACCACCAGTGTTTGATGGAACAAATTATCAAGTGTGGGTTGTTCGAATGGAAGCTTACCTTGATGCAAATGATCAATGGGAGGCTGTTGAAAATATGTATGAGGTTCATGCATTACTTGACAATCCAACCATGGCTCAAATGAAGAACCACAAGGAGAGTGAGCAAAGGAAATCAAAGGCAAAAGCCAGTCTGTTTGCAGCTGTTTCTTCTTCAATTTTCACCAGGATTATGGCGCTGAAAACAACAAATGAAATTTGGAACTTCTTGAAAAAGGAGCATGAAGGCAATGAACGAGTGAAAGGCATGCAAGTTCTAAATCTAATCAGGGAGTTTGAAATGCAAAGGATGAAGGAATCAGAAACCATCAAGGATTATTCTGACAGACTGCTTGACATTGTGAACAAGGTTAGGCTTCTTGGCACAGAATTTTGTGACTCCAGAATTGTTCAAAAAATTCTGGTCACAATTCCTGAAAAATTTGAAGCTACAATATCATCACTCGAAAATTCAAAGGATGTGTCCAGCATTACTTTGGCAGAACTACTGAATGCACTGCAGGCTCAAGAACAAAGAAGACTCATGAGACATGCAGGGTCTATGGAAGGAGCTTTCTTTGCTAAATCACAGAACAACACATTCAGAAACTGAAATAACAGCAACAGCACATCATTTCCATCGTGTCCATACTACAAAAAAAACAATCACCCACAGAGCAGATGTTGGTGGAGGCCAGACATTAAATGTCACAGGTGTGGTCAGTTAGGACATATTGAAAGGGTATGCAAGTCTCAACAACAACAACAAGGAGAAGTCAAAATTGTTGTTGAACAACCTGAAGAAGAAGAGCAATTGTTTATGGTATCATGCTTTGTCACCAATAGCTCGACAGAAAGGTGGCTTATAGACAGTGGTTGTACCAGCCACATGACCTATGATCGAGAGCTTTTTAAAAAGCTTGAAAGAACTGCCATTTCTAAAGTGAGAATTGGAAATGGAGCATATCTAGCAGTAAAGGGAAAAGGAACAGTGGTGATCAAAGGCAACACAGGTTTAAGATTAATTTCTGATGTCTTATATGTTCCCGAAATTAATCAAAATCTGTTAAGTGTTTGTCAGTTGCTGAAGAAAGGATATAAAGTGTTGTTTGAAGATAATTTTTGCTTGATCACTGATGCACAAAACAGAGAAGTGTTTAAGGTTCAAATGGAGGGTAAAAGCTTTTCTTTAGACTTTACTGGAGAAGAACAGGCAGCAATACACAAAGAAGATAGCAATACAATGCTTTGACATAGAAGATTGGGGCATTTTCATCATGCAGCTCTACTTTTCATGAAGAAAAACAATCTTGTGAAAGGATTACCTGATTTAGAAGAACAATCCCTATGTGTGCAGCTTGCCAGTATGGGAAGCAAACAAGGCTTCCTTTTCCATAAGATAGAATGTGGAGAGCTACATAAAAATTACAGCTGGTGCACACTGATGTGGGAGGACCTCTGAAAACACCATCATTGAAAGGCAGTAAGTATTACATTGCTTTCATTGATGATCATACACGAATGTGTTGGATTTATTTCATGAAGTATAAATTTGAGGTTGCTGACATCTTTTGGAGATTTAAAGCTTGGGTGGAAAAACAAAGTGCGTGCAAAATGCAGGTGATCAGATCAGACAATGGAACAGAATATACCTCATAAAAATTCAACAAATTCTGTGAGAAAGAAGGCATTGAGCACCAGCTGACAGCACTTTATTCCCCTCAACAAAATGGTGTTGTTGAGAGGAAAAACAGAACAATTATGGAGATGACTAGGTGCTTATTACATGACAAAGAGCTGCCAAAGAATTTATGGGCTGAGGCTGCAAACACAGCAGTTTTCCTATTAAATAGACTGCTAACAAAAGCTCTACAGCACAAAACTCCTTTCGAAGCATGGTTTGGCTATAAACCAAAGTTGCAGAATTTAAAAACTTTTGGTTGTCTTTGTTTCTCTTATATTCCACAGGTTAAGAGAGACAAACTCGATAAAAAGGCAGAACCTGGGATCTTTGTAGGCTACAGTCTAGTCTCAAAAGCCTACAAAATCTATCTTCCACAAAACGGCAAAGTGATTGTTAGCAGAGATGTCCAGTTCTTTGAGTCAGAAAGCTGGAATTGGGAGCATGACAATGAACTTGAACTTCAAGAGGAGAATGCTGACACTGATGATGAAGTTGCTGCAAAAACTCGAGCACTTTCTGATATCTATCAGAATTGCAATGTTGCAGTAAGTGAACCTGCAGGATATGAAGAAGCTGCTGCAAATCAACAATGGATGGCTGCAATGAAGGAAGAACTTATGATGATTAAAAAAAATCAGACCTGGATGCTGGTGAACAGACCTGCACATAAGAAGGCTATTGGTGTTAAATGGGTGTTTAGAACCAAGCTCAATTCTGACGGCTCTATAAACAAACATAAAGCAAGGTTGGTTGTCAAAGGATATGCTTAGATGCCAGGGGTAGATTTTTCAGAAACCTTTGCTCCAGTTGCGAGGCTTGACACCATAAGAATGTTGTTTGCTCTTGCTGCTCAACATGGCTGGATCATACATCAAATGGATGTCAAATCTGTTTTCTTGAATGGATACTTGGAGGAGGAAATATTTATGGAGCAGCCTGAAGGTTTTACTGTTCAAGGAGAAGAGGAGAAAGTATATCTATTAAAGAAGGCTCTTTATGGCCCAAAACAAGCTCCAAAAGCTTGGTACAATAGGATTGATGAGTATTTATTGAGCATAGGCTTTACAAAAAGTCTAAGTGAACTTACACTCTATCTCAGAAAATCCAATGCTGAAATACTTGTTGTTTCTCTTTATGTGGATGACTTACTTGTGACAGGAAGCAACATGCAGCAGATTGATGGGTTCAAAGAAGAAATGAAGGATGCTTTTGAGATGACAGACCTAGGAAAGATGACCTTTTTTCTTGGGATGGAAATCATACAAAAACAGAATGAAATCTTCATATGCCAACAGAAATTTGCCAAAGAGATTCTAAAGAAGTTCAACATGGAAGAGTGCAGAGCAACAACAACACCAATGAATCAAAAAGAGAAATTTTGCAAAGAAGATGGCACTGCAAAAATTGATGAAAAACTCTACAGAACTCTTATAGGATGCTTGATGTATCTTACTGCAACTCGACCAGACATTATGAATGCTACAAGTATACTTTCAAGGTATATGCATTGTGCAAGTGAAACTCATTTTCAAGCAGCAAAAAGAATTGTTAGATATGTCAAAGGAACAGTTGATTATGGATTGAAGTTCTGTCAAGTCAAAACCTTCACACTCTATGGATATTCTGACAGTGATTGGGCTAGTAGTGTCGACGACATGAGGAGCACATCAGGTTATTGTTTCAGTTTTGGTTCTGCCATTTTTTCATGGAGTTCGAAGAAGCAAGATGTCATAGCTCAATCAACAGCAGAGGCAGAATACGTAACTGCTACTGCTGCTGTTAATCAAGCAATTTGGATTAGAAAATTGATGGCTGATCTGCAGATGGAGCAAAAGGAGAGCACACAGATACTTGTAGACAACCAAGTTGCAATTTCGAATGCAAAAAATCTTGTGTTTCATGGCAAAACAAAACACTTTAAGCTGAAACTTTATTTTCTGAGAGAAGTACAAAGAGAAGGGGAGATACAACTGATCTACTGCAACACAGAAAATCAAAATGCTGATATTCTGACCAAGCCATTACCTAAAGCTAAGTTTGAGTTTTTCAGACAGAGACTTGGAGTCTGCAGCATCAGAGTCAAAGAGGAGTGTTAAATTGATGACTCAGAAGCTGCTGATCTGGAAGTCAATAAAGAGTTTTAGTTTCAATAAAAGACTTTTTATTTCGAAAGTGTCAAATCTGTTTTGATTGACACAAATCTTTGATTCTGTTATGTAATAGCAGCAACTTTAGTTGCGCATTGCTT
This sequence comes from Salix arbutifolia, assembly GCA_025169955.1. Classification (NCBI taxonomy): domain Eukaryota; kingdom Viridiplantae; phylum Streptophyta; class Magnoliopsida; order Malpighiales; family Salicaceae; genus Salix; species Salix arbutifolia. The sequence continues at coordinate 12,714,340 of CM045903.1, forward strand.
GCTTTCTGTTCAGTTTTGTTCTTTAAATAAGCTTCCACATTGATCAATAAAGTATAGTAGTTTTCACAGCATATTTGTTGAGAGTTTGCCTTACTCATATTCTATCAACAAAACAACAAAAATATTTTTTTAAAACCATTTTTTCTAAACATATAAGAAAAAAAAACAACAAAATCAATTTCAATTAAAAAAAACTTATTAAACCTATGAACCATAACAATTTGAGTTACTCTACAAATTCATGAAGCACCTTAACTTTATATAAAAATATATAAAATTTAATTTTTAATTATATTATTCAAAATAAAATAAACAAAAAAATTGGAAAAAAAATGATAAAAAAATATGTAATACATGGTGCCATGAGTGTGATGTTAGATTCCCCATGCCCTTTAGATTTTCTGTCAATGTAAAGTTATAAAAAGTAATAAATTATTGTAATTTTCCTAATCATTCATTGATTACTCGTGATCCATCTCATTCATGATATCTATCACTTCTCCTATTAATATATGAGATTTGTCTACAACCGACAATCTTTGTATTTAAAATAAAGTAACGTGGTTGTGGTTTATAGATAGATGTTGTGAAGTGATGAACTTGTTTGTCATTACATTTCAAAAATACTCTTAAAAAAATTGATTTTTTTTATATTAAATTATTTTTTTTATTTTCTTAGATCATCATGTGATAATGTTAAAAATTATTTTTAAAAATATTATTTTTATATATTTTAAAACAAAAAATATTTTTAAAAATAAATCTAATAACACTTCTAAATAACCACGAAAGGAGGGTTGCGAGGGCAATGCCCCGTGCGATGGTGAAAAGGTGTTAGAAAAATTAATGATATTTTTTGGCTGGTTAGAATTTTTGAGACGGCTTAGAGTTTTTTTTATAAATATATATATTATGTAATTCTATTTATATACAATCAAAATTAAAGGTTTTCACGTAGATGTAGATATATTGTCTAACCGTGTTAAATCTTGTATTCTTTTTTTTATTCTATTGCAATAATCGCTGCAAGTTTTTTACAGCAAATCCGACAAAGTTTTTAAATAAACAGAAAATTTTAAGAACGATGTTATTCTAACTTCACTTTTTATTATTTTTATTTCATTATTTATTATAGAGACAAAAATGGTTCTATTTAATGTATTTTATTATTCTATCAAAATTTTAAAAACAATTTTTTTTAAAAATGGGCCTTCTTTATATTCTGAAAAACAGAGAGAATATACAAGAAAAAGAGTAGAAGAACTCTAAATATTTATGACTTTATTTTTTAAAATATTTTATGGATATTGCAGATTTTATGAACAAATTGCTCTTGAATCATGATTCTTGTTTTTTTTGGACACCAAAGATCATATACTATAAATAATAAATTATCAATACTATTTTAGTAATTTATTATATAACCTCTTCATTATTAAAGGGATGTATTAGCGAAAAAAGATATGATAGATATAGATAGCAATCCTTGTTAGATCCTTCAAGTATATTACTTTAATAGAATATATATTATAAAGTGTACAAGTTTAGATAGATAGACACACAAAGAGAAGGAGATTCTCTTCTTTTTGGCAAGTTTTTTTGGAAGGAATATTAAAATGAGATTTTCTAGAAGTTAAAACTAAATAGTAATAAAAACACATATTTTTGAATAAGACTACGTTAATTTTTACTTCTACTTTGTCACCAAGAGACATGACATGATAATAGAGAGCTTGCGATCTGCATAGTAAATTTCGAGTCAGGACGTACACTTCTTATAAGAAACTAGGACAGTCAAAATTTTACTCACGTATCTGGATCCATAAAATATACTTTCCAAGGATGAGATTTCCTCGCATCCTAAAAAAAATCTTTACACTAAATGATGGAGTGGAAACAAGAAATTGTGGAGTGGAAATAGTTGAAATTGATCTAAACAATGAAATTGACCAAAAATTCAAATTATTCTAAGAAAAAAAAAGTATTCATGATTGTCTACGAGAGCTAGAAAAGAAGAGGTTAGGTGATTAACTAGAAAATTATGTCTTACTATAAATAAGGATATACTAAAATGGTGATTCATAAGACACTGAGATGAATTAAGTTTTTTTTATTGGAAAAAAACCTAAAAGATGCTTATATTTTTGAAGAAATAAGATAAGTTGAATAACCAAGTTAAATATTGATTAATTTGATAATATGATAAAATACAAGGCAATAAAAAAAACAAATAAAACTCTTATTTCTTCCTAACTTCTATTTTTTAATGAAAATAATAGCAAATCCCCTTTTATCACCACAAATGTATTTGCCTCAACACCTAGTCTATCAACATCCATCTCATGGTTTTTTTTATTTTTTATTTTAGGATTTCTCATATCAAGTAAACAAAACTAACTACTTTTTATTTGAACTCAGTTTTAAATGTTAATTTTATGGCATTTTGATGTAGTACATGTAGTTTGTTTATATATTTATTTGTTTATAGTTTTCTCTCATAAAAATTCATGTATGAATGTATGGTTAGTACATATTAAGATTTGTTTGGGATTTTAACAAATTATATTGGTTTGTAATTTGATGAAACTGATTATGATTTTGTGACTTAGGTATTTTGTATTGAAATAAATAATGACTTATTTAATGTATACATTTAATATTTTGTTAATTTTATTAATGAGTTGAAAATCTCAGTGAATATAGAGGATTTTTTTTTGTAAATTGATAATAATTTAAGAGTACTATTAAATAGATTGATAAGTTTGAGTTAAACCAATTATAGATAATTTATTTAGCTTACATAATTAATTAATTTATGTTTTCATAGATATTTTATATATGTTTGATATAAGTAATGGAATTTTTTCTTGGATGTATGGAGTTTCACATGAATGTACGTGTATGATGAATTATTATAATGGAGTTGAAAGATATTATAACAATACATCTTCTACAAAAAGATTCATGAAAAAAATACTTATGTTAGTTTGCACATGGGGGAACTATAATGTTCCTTGTGAGACCATGGTAAAAAGAATGGTTGAGTCAATTTCTTGCTCTAAACGTACATAGAATTATAAGTCACAATAATAATCCTTATAAAAATATGGCAATGAATGCGATTATAATAAATCAAGGTTATATAGGTAAATGTTCATTCATAAATGAACAATCAAATGAAAGCAGGAAAAGTTTCTTGATATTTTGAAAGACTTTGATAAATCATTATAGGATAGGTGAATAAATCATAATAAATTATCTGTCATTGCTTAGCATAGAATTCAAAAAATTAACATGTGTTCAAACTTTTACATGTTGTACTATCTTAAAAATATATATTTGATCAAGTGTAAAACTTGTGGGCATGTTCAATATAAACTCAACACTAATATGGAAAAACACTTTTACTTTCCAATCACTCCTATACTAAAAAAGTTATTCATGTCTCCAAAAACTTTTGAGCACATGATATGGCGAATGAAGTCACGGTACACCATTCCAATGATGAAGTCAAAAAAATATTTAAAAGAGCACATCCTTATTTTTCAATGGAATCACAAAATGATTGTCTTGATTATATACAAACCAATTCAATTCATTCACGTCATTTGTTGCTTTTTATTCTTGTTGGCCGATGATACGTAGGACTTACAACTTGTCATCGAGAATATGTATGAGGCTAGAGTTCATATTTTTATCTATGGTTATTCAAACAGATTCAATTAATTCAAAATACTATTAATTCTTATTCTTGTTGACCAATGATATATAAGATTTACAACTTGCCATCAAGGATATGTAAGAGGCTAGAATTCATCATTTTTATCTACAGTCATTCAGATAGAATCAATTCATTCAAATCAATTGTTGCTTTTTATTCTTGATGGCAGATGATGCTCAAGACTTACAACCTGCCACTGCGAGACTAAAATTCATGTTTTTATCTATGACCATACATGTTCCTAATAATTCAGGTTAGAATATAAATGTTTGTCTTCAACCATTAATTGATAAGGCAAAGCAATTAAAATCATCCAAGAATTTGGCTTATGATATCTCAAGAAAACATAATTTTTAGATGAGATATTTTTAATGCAAATTGTCAATGATTTTACTGTATATAAAATGTTTTTTTTTGTTGGAATACATATAAAAAATTAACATGTCCATATTATATGGAAAATAACAAAGCTTTCACATTCAAATAGTGGTAATTATTTTTTTTTATCATTGTTACTTATCAACCGACCATGGATTCCAATGGTTCAACAACTTTTGTTTTTCTAACTATTTTTGTTTGAAACTGTGATAAGTCCCCGTATGAAGAAAACAAAAAAAAACATATGAAAACAAATTCCAAACCAACCAAATAATAAAGGATAAATGAAAAACAAAACAAGAAAAAAATATGAAATTTTAAAGAAAGGAACAAGAGAGAAATGGTTGGATCGAGTCAACCTTGAAACCTCTCGATCAGATTTTTGTTTGACATGAGTTTAAAATTAACCTATATAAAATTGACTCGACATGACCTACTCAACTTGGTCCAAACATAACCCAAACAAATAAAAAAATATAATTTGTCTATAAAGTTTTTCAATACATCTTTTTTAATATTGAAAATGTGACATATTAGATCAACTCTAGTTTCTTAACATAACTCATGTACTTCAATAGGTTTAAGAACTTTTTTAAAAAAACATTTTCTTAAAAATATGATAACAAAAATAACAATCACAAAATTGATTATTAACTAAATATCAGGATGTTTGTTTACAATAATTTCATATAAAAAAAATCAAAATAGATTATAATAATGAGTTCAAAAACAACAAAATATTAAAAGATAAAATTAAAAAAAAAAAAACTAAAAAATCAAGCATCAATACAAAATTAAAATTGTTTGATAACATTATAAAAATAAACAGAAGCAAATTATAAAAAAAAGAATAATATATATGTGTGTGTGTGTGTGTGTGTGTGTGTGTGTGTTTGGGCTCATTGCGACTTCACTTCGTGTACATGCTGTGCACGCATGAGCTTGCAAGCTTTAGGGGCGACTTTCGTAGGGTTACATTCTGTGCTCACCCCAGAACTCGTACATTTCCCATCTCCATAATATAATTCCAAAATTTACAAGTGGAAAGGAAATATAATAGACGTATCATTTATTCTGAATGTTGCACAACAAAATGGTGAAAATTCTTACGTTCGTGGAGAAGAGATTCTTACTCCAGGCATATCCAACTTCCCCTAAAAGTTAGCTTTAGAAGACCTTGAGCGAGATTTCTGGCCCTCCAATCTTGCCTCAAGTAGCTTTGCCTCCAGTGTATTTTCCTTCAAGACCCTGGTCAGTTTTAAGTAAGATTCAGACTTCTCAAATTCTGGGGATTTCAACTTTGACATCCATTGTCGCACTGGACTAGCATGACCTACAAATACAGGTTGAGCACAACCATCTTTCTTGAAATCACTGACAGGATGACTTTTATCACCCTCATATGAGAAGGAGTGATGCCTTGTTAGGGTATCAAGCATATAATTAGAGTTCAACCCATGGGTCCCCATCTGTTTACTTTTCCTTTCATGTTGACCATCTTGTTTAGCTTCATAGATATTGGATAACACCTGACTCTCTCCTCTTAATTCATTCTGCCCTCTATCTGAAAATCTGGTTTTGTTTCCAGCAATGTGTTCAAACTGCACCTGAAAATTGACTGGGTTATGAACCTTGGTATTTTCAGCCGATCCAGCCATTCTCTTTTTAGAATTTGAGAACAATATTTTCTCAAGATGAGTTTCTGAAGCATTATCTACTTGTTTAGAGTTGCATGTAGTTTGTCTTTTACTTGAGCTCTTGTTTGGTTCGAAACAACGTGAATCACTGTCAGTAGAATCTTCGTCAGCTGCAGCTCGGGGTGCACTTGCATCGTCATTTAACGGAAATGATTCGCGCTGTGAGGACTTCCTTATTCTCTCCTTTGCGAAGCTACTGTCGTTCTTCAATTCAATGGAGAGTCTAGCTTGAAGAAAGGCTTCAATATCCAGACCTAGTTTATCAATAATTGTATTCTTTTCAACAGGATCACTTTCAGCTTCTGCTAGTTTCATTTGCATCCGTTCATCAAGCCATGCTTCTGAAATATGGAGAACCAACCGGTCAGGTTTTTCCCTACCTACACTATCCATGTCAGAATTGTGCCTAAGGGACCGCACCTCTTGCTCATAATCGCTTATTCCCTTGGCAAACTCATCACACAAATTTTCCAACAAAAAACAGGCTTTCCTTTCTCTCTCGAGCTCTTTTAAAGCATTAGAGAAAGAGTATTTTACCTCAGAAAGCTCTCTAGCCAGCTTCCGGTGGAGGCTCTCTGAGCGCTTCCTTAACTTCTTTTCATCTTCCAGCTCTTCTTGCACTGACTGGACAGCATATTTGATTCGATCTTGCTCCTTGATCTTCCTGACAACTTTATCTTCTGCGAGTTGCTTCATTAAGTTGTCCATTTCTTGCCTATCCGCTTGCTTCTCTTTGAGCAACTCTTCTATTTGTGACTGAGAATGATCCAGTTCCATTTTTAAAGTTCTTAACAACGACATATTGGATGCTTGCTGCTCTTCAAGACTCCAGATCCGATTCAGCAACTTGAGCAACTCTGTTGACGTCTTAAGACTATAACTTGACTCTCCAATCCTGCCCTTAAAATCTGGAGAATAATTAGGGGTAACTGCAGGGTTATAAGGTGCCACCTGCGGAAAAGAGCCACTCCTGAATTTGTAGAAGAAATACAAAGAGAAACAAACAGATAATTCGGGGAATCACAATGATAATAAAAGAAATGGTTATGATAAGGAACTTCTCGAGGAGATCAACTAATATAACAGTCACAGTGTCCTTATCAGCAGCATGCTAACTTAAATGAGAACCATTAACATGATAAACACCCAGTTCACCATTTTCCACTTTAATATGACAACTTTAGTTTGGGTCCTTGACTTTCTTCTGTTTATGAATTGAGACAACAACAAAAAAGCAAATTGTAGTCTCAAGTTTTATTAGAGCATGAATGATAATCAGATCCTTTTTGTTGTACATGAAACTTTTCTGAAGACAATTCTCAAAATACAGGAATTACATAATTAGATCTGTTTAAGTTTTACTTGAAACTGTGTTTTATATAGCAGCAGCATAGACGTCTAAATGATGATTGCAACGGAACGGTTACTAGAGGCATCCAAGTTCATCTGACAAGTCTATATCTAACACGAGACAATTTCCAAATCAAGATTCCCACTGTTACTCCATGATTAGTACCTAGAAGGAAACTACATACTATAAGTTACCTTTGAACTTCCATGGATTGCTGATATTACAAAAACTAATGGGACACCTAATTGCCTCAATTTTGTTTTCGTTTTGAATTTCCTATATGCACAAAATCAAAACAAAAATTGCAGAGGGGTATTGGGAGGAGAACATCTATCTACCTCCATTGAGCTATCACATCTTGCAGGTGATATGGGCTGTAGAGCATTATCATCTCTTCCAGTTGATCGATGGCGCTGCATCAATGATGCAGCATGTTTCCTCAAGGGACTTGCCCTTGCTGGCTGGAAATATCAGCTAGGATTAGTTACTTTGTGAAAATGATAATACTCAAAGCTACTTTATCATTAGAGTAAGGATCAGTTTACAGCATGCACATGCCTTAACTTCCTGAAAGAAAAAAATAGTCCAGCTAGATAATGATTACAATTTCTAATTTAAACAGGAACTCCAATGTATTCTTGTTCATCCAGTGTACGTGGGAATTTCAACTCCAAGAAACCAAACTAAGAGCATCAATGGTAAAGAACTTTTAATGAGGTTACTCTACAAAACAAGAAACAGATTATTACTAGAACATTTGTTATGTCACCAGAAAAAGGTAGATACTTCACTTCCAGCCACATTACAACAGGGCAGATTTGTTGCGTGTAGGCACCCCTTATGTTAAGACTACCAAAGCAGGTAGCCAGAATTTTTGCACTCAATGAAGAGCGAGATATGGTTCCAGGCAACGACTGATAGCATAACCAGCAAAAGGAAAACAAAAATAATACAGAAAACCACCAGGACATCAACAATCAGAGCGAAACTAGGAGGAAGCATGTTTTTTTATTACAATAGTATTACCTAGAAGTAAATTTTGAAACCACTAACAAGACAGAAACTCAATTTGGAGTCCAGAACATGCATTTAGGAAATTGCAGACCACAAAGAACTTTTCAACTCAAACATGAACTGCCAAATGAGAGCATGCATGGAACAAAGCTGGCTATGGACCACCAGCACAAGAGTAGAAAACATGAGATTAAGCGATTAAAATATGTTTTTAGTAAAGGCATTCTGCAAGGAAGAAAGTTAAAGGCAACAAAAAAATAAATAAAATAAGAACCCAAGCCATCAGACTTAAAATAATTCTAAGAGAAGGCTAAAATTCTCTGCATTAATTGGCACTTCCTCTCAACTAAAATGTAAATAATATATACAAGAAAACAGACCACGCGAGTAAAACCCCCCAGCCAACAAAATCAATTGAAGATGGTAATGACAGCAAGGAAAACACAACTCGAGAACCAGCCAATCACAAAACAAGATTATGATGGAAAACCCCATTTCTTTCTTAATCAGTCATAAAGCCCATCAAAATTAAAAACGATAAAGAAATGCCAAGAGATAGTTAAACCTGATCGAGGGGGCTACTAAGAGGATCAACTAAATGAGCACGTAGCGCAGATGCCCTCTTGTCTTTATACTGGTGGCTAGGGTGTGCTCTTCTATGACCAAGACTCTTGTTCATTTTAGGCGCAGAATGATGAACTTGGGGCTGAGTCCCCCAAAAACTGGCACAGAGCTTTCTAGCAGAGACAGTAGTGGTAGTGTTGAGAAATTCGTGAATGGGGTTGTTATTGCTATCATTTGGAGAAGATAACTCAACTCTCCAGGTGGGTGATGGAGTAGATGGGCCTCCTTTTTTCCCTACCTGCAGTAGCATCCCTCCTTTCAACTCCTTTTTGCCCATCAATAGTTCTCCCTCTTTCTTCTCGCCTTTATCTTTTCTTTCCATGGTTCGCTTCAAGTTCCTAGCTTTGGGTTCTTCTCTGTTTTACTCATCTGGTCTGGTCTGCTGTTTTGGTTTGAGTGAAGTTTGGTCTCTGTAAGCGTGTTTCTCTCCTGTCCTGCCGTGACTTGTGGAGCTAGAGGTGTTGAGTGCGGTTGCTTCACCTCATGTTTCAAGTTTTGTGTTCACTGTCACTGAAAGTTTTTCAACTTCATTTCTGGGCTCTGGTTTTTCCCCTGTTATTTTCTGTTAATTTATTGTCCTCTGCCCCTATTCTCTAGCCACCTAAGCTATTAATTAGGTTGAGGTGGGATGTAGTAAGTGTTTGCTTTTGTATAAATGCTTTAAAATGATTTTTTAAATATATTTTATTATTTTAAAATATTTTTTATAATTTTAATGTTCTCATATTAAAAATTAAAAAAAATATCATGCATTTCAAACACATACATCTTCTTACTATAACTCTAAGGAAAAACAGTATCCCCTGAGTTAGAGCAAGCATCGCCTGATCGGAAAACAGGAAGAATGGATAGTCAGTCAGTCCCCTGCATCTATTCCCGTAATCATTAAGGTCTCTTAAAGTCAAAAAAGATGATGATAAGCTAGAGGTATTTTTGCACAATTAGGCCTCCAAAGTAAAACCTCTCACGTTAGAGCTCTGTTCACATGATACCATTTATCAAACCACTAGCAAACGCGCCCCGTCACCAGCGATACCATATTTTTTAAAATGTAAAAAAATAATTATATAAAAATTTTTTATTATAATATAAATTTAGATAAAATAATAAATCCGCATGGAATTCCTGTTAAGATAAAAAATAAAATATTTTTACAAAAAAAACAATAAAAAAATAATCACTAGAATTGTTGTTATTATAACACAAAGAATAAAATCATAAAATTATTTGATCCGAAGAATAGATAAAAATAACAGAAAATACAAAAAAAACAAAGGGAAAAAAGGAGCAATATTAATTTGAAAATGATCATCAACATAAATTAAAATTTCAGGACTAAACCAAATAAAAATAAAGCCCTAATAAAAAATAAAACGAAAAATATTAAAACAAAAACTAAAACCATAAATGCATAAATACAGATAAAAATAAATGTTGTCCAAGAATGACAGAAAAAACCAAAAAATTTAATAGAAAATAAAAAATTCAAAAAATAAGGACCAAAAAGAAAAATAAAATATATAATTAATTCCAATCGAACGACAAAATTGAAACAAATAAAAACATTCGGACCGAAACAAATAAATATATTTTAAAAAAAAATGAACTTTAATTTTGTTAAAAAAATTAAAAGAATAAGGATTGAAATGAAAAGTAGCATATATGACTAATTTCAATTGGAGGACCAATTAAAAAAACTATATAATTAATTTTAATTGAAGGATAAAATTGAAATAAATAAAACCTCAGGATCAAAATAAATAAAGACATTTAAAACAAAATTATTGTGTAATGTTTTTATAAAATTAAAAGAATAAAGACTGAAATAAAAGATTAAATATATAACAAAATTCAATCGGATGACCCAATCAGAAGCAATTGAAACCTGCATACCAAAATAATTAAAATAAACAAAAGCAGACCGAAAATCAAAAGAATAAGAAATACATTGAAACTCAACATATAAAACCAATTTCAATTGAAGGGCACAAATGCAACAAATCAAAAACTATATTGAAAAAAACAATTAGCGAAATCCAAAGCCTAAAGACCAAAATAAACATTTAGCAAACATTAAGGACCAACACGTATTTCCGGTCAGCAGGAGAGAAAAATAGAGAAAAAGCTTAAAACCATCCACCAGAGCTTCTCGACCACTTTAACTCGACACGCACCGCACCGGGAGGATGAGAACATGTCGGCGCACCATGTGACACGGCAGTAGCCAGTTTTTGACCGTTGTAATAAGGCACACGGGCTGCACGAAGGCGCGTGCGCCGAAAACACTGCAGACGCGTCCGTACGACGCATATATAGTGTCAGTGAGAAATAATATTAAAATAATACACAATTACCTACACACCTCTGGACCCACTAATAACTAAGAAAAAATCACAGTGGAAAATTCAGAAATACCCCCGAATCAGACACCTATTTTTTGTCGTTTTCAAGGGTTAATTTCATAGTTTTACTGTGCACAAATTCAAAAATATCATCCATGTCCCCTGAAAATTGCTAAATTACTCGCGATTCGGTTTTCCTTCTTTTGTCGTTTTTGGAGGCTATTTTTGTAATTTTACTGTGTAACAAATCTAAAAATATCATCCATGTCCCATGGAAAATTCAAAAATACCCCCAGTCCCGGGGGTTAGAAATTTTCGGTACTGAAGTAAAATGGTAATTTTACTATCGCAATGAATAATAATCTGAGTCTGTGTGAACAGTAGTAACGTGTACAGGAAAAGAGGGACATTTTATTTTATAGTTAATTTTTAAACCTTTTCTTGCCACAATTTCTGCTGGTTCCTCTACTTTTTAGGAGGGGGTTGGTTTTACAATGCGTTTTAAAAATATTTTTGAAAAAATTAAAAAAAAATTATTTTCACTATAAATTAATTTTTTTCTTCTTATTTTTAGATAACTTTCATGTACTAATATCAAAAAAAATTTTAAAAAATAAAAAAATATTATTTAATATATTTCTGAATAAAAAAATACTTTAAAAAATAATTAGAATTAAACTTCGATTGTTTTTTCAATTAGTGTCAAAGACTACTGATTCCACATCTAGCTATTTGCTCTTTGTCGGCATTTTTGGTGTCAAGGCCACCGTATTTTCTCTCTCCAGGGATGTAGGTGGATGTGCCATGCCTTGCCAGGCCGGCAGGTTAAGTTTTGCAAATGCTCTATTACTATAGATCTGTTGTGTTTTTAAAAATTATATTTTTATTTTTTATTTTAAATTAAAAAAGTTTAATGTTTTAATATTATTTTTATATGTTGATGTCAAAATTATTTTTAAAATAAAAAATATTTTAATATATTTTACATAAAAAATACTTTAAAAAATATTCTTAATAACATTATCAAGCAGTCACTGAAATTAAAACGGCATTAACTTTTTCTTACCCCCATAAACGGCTCTATATATCCTCATTTTGTATTTAAAATAATAATAATAAATAAATGGTTCGAGATGCTATGACTGAAACATAGGAATAAAATCACTAGGGCAATGATGCCTGAATCCTTCTCTCGGAGAGAAGCTTTTAACCATGCGGTTTATGGGACAGTGTGACACACAAGACACCTTTGGTGCCGAGCCAAGTTAGGACCCTAGGACGAGGAAAATCAACACCTGCTTTTCGGTGCTTCGGCATCTCACCCATATAGACCCATGTAGGACTGAGCCACAGGTCCACGGGTGAAGAAAAAATTGTGCAAATTGTCCAACAAAGAGCCTGTCAGAGACCTAACCAAACTGTGGTCCATTGCCCTCTCGTGCTGGTGTTCCGAGGCTTTTGTTTTGTTGTTTCTTTTAAGGATGTACTTTGCTTAATTATGCTCTTAATTAAGTTGCCACGTTTACATATTTCAAGAAACAGTTTATGGTCAAAGTTGAATTGATTTTTTTATGTTTTCTATAGGCTGGAGGAGAAAATTCGTAGGTTTCATTAAGGAAACGATGATTGTCATCCAAATTCGTATATTTTGGACCACACTCGTCATTATTACAAGCCAGTGGATTGCTGTAATTTATAGAAAAACTTGATAGTTTTTTCCCTAATTTCATGTGAATGCTGATATCATAAAATGAATAACTGGAGATTTTAAAAATAAAAACGATGTTTTTCCTTGTATAATTGTTAATTGATATTCAGCTAAGTATTTTGTAAATATTGTTTTTTTATGCGAGGAAATCTCATTTCTCGAAAAACATATTTTATAAAAATAAGTAAGCGATTAAAACTCTAATTGTTCCAAGTTTTTATAAAAAATACACATTCTGACTCAAACTCGAAATCTACTGTACAAATCACAAATTCTTTAACATCACACCACGTCCGGGACCTAAATATAAAACATGACTAGTCTCGAAATGGGGAAAAAAAAGAGTAAAATAAAATGCAGGTTCCCCTGACAAGAAACAAGGGAGTAGGTTTATGAAGAAACTAATTCCATGGACCACTCTCAAAGTCTAACCTATAGATCCACGGTCTTGCCCCGCTAGATTTAACATGAAAACTGCAGTTAACAGTATCCTCGGCTATATTTTGCATCTGGAAAGCTTAAATTTTCTAAATTTGTATGCCAAAAATACAGACCATAAGCTGAAAAGGGGATGGGGAATGTTTAAAGAATATTTTTAAAAATAAACTCAATTATACTTCCAAACATGTAAACAGGGCAATATAGTGTAGTGTGGTCCAAAAAACCATCAAATCGATAAGCAGTCGCTGGTCACAGCATCCCAAATATATCTCCCAGCAAAGGCAATGATGGTATCAAACAAACATTACACACGCAAAGCTAGTAATGAAAGTGCATGCAGCTCCTTTTGACCCAGTGTTTCTTCCCCAGCCAATCATCATATGCCGATGCTGCAGCCCCACCAGTTTCCCTCTCTCGAGTGGAGGGTGGATTCGACCAGATGTCTAAGTGGGCTGGTGTTTATTTATTTTCAAGGCCAGAATTTTTGCTGTATCCTTCCTGTCTTTCAGTGCAAGTCTGGCCCTGGTTGGGCCTAGGGTCAATGTTCCCTTTCATTTCTGTCCCACGTGAACAGGCCGGATTTGTTAGCCTCTCGTATTTTTTCCTTTTATTTCTGTCAAGCCATGGAGGAGGGGTTAAATATTTAGTTCTAATTGGTATTGCGATTGTTGTTATGGTTGAAATTAAAAAAATTATTAAAAATACTTTTAACTACGGTTCATAATTGAGATTAAAGTGTTTGATTAAAATTGTTGTTGAGTTTGAGGTTTAATAAAAAAAAAAAAACAGTTTCGTATGTTTGGTTATCATGCTTTTTATATTGTTATCAACATGTAAAATTACTTTAAAGAGAGCACACACACACACACACATATATATATATATATATTGTTTTATTAAATATTATAGATTTAATAATCATAATAACATAATATAATTAATAATTCAAGTAAATTAGACATTTCTTTTATTCTCTCATCAAACTACTTGCAATGTCATCACGAACAAGAACCATACGTGAAGGTCTCTACAATCCCTGACTATTTGCATGAGCTACAATATCTGGTACAAAATCATTTGGGATATAATTGGGATTACGATTATATTCAAACAAAATAACATCATCTTGCGATCTCTTTTTAATATAGTTATGCAGTGTCATCAATGCAATAACAATCTCAACTTGCCTTTTGTATGGATAAGCTGACATGTTTTGTAAAATTCTCCACCTTTACTTCTATACTCTAAAAGAACGTTCAATCACGTTATGTATTGATGAGTGTATACCGTTAAACACTTTTTCTCTGTTTCTAGATTGTCCACGACACCAAAAATCTTTTAAATGATATCTCTCACCTGACTTAAATACTTATACTCATTCGAATAACCTACATCAACCAAATATTATTTTCTTAAAAGTACAAACAACAGGTTATCTTTTCATTAATTCTTGTATCACGAGTTGTAGCTTGCATTTGTGTATCAGGCTCCTCAATTATTATTATTTCTGTCGGAATTTCGGCCTCGATCTTCGAATCATATTCCTCCATGAGCTTTGCATAGTTGGGCCCAGGGTCTGGATCTTCGAGCATAGAGTCACGAAACTGATCCAAGCTTGCACCGTATAAGGAATATGTCCGCTCCAAGTATTTACTGACACCAGCAAAAAAAAGGACTGTCGGGATCCATACCCTATTCTTGGTAAGGGTCAGGAAGAAGACATAAAGGGTAGCGAAGCCCTGCGTTTGCGAATGTAAGACCATGGTTTTTGTGTCGGTGTTCAGCCACTTGGAAAGGGACCTTAAAACTCGAACCACAATAGCAGTTCTTAGAGAAAAACTCAGCTGCTTGATCGAGTGGGAATGGCCATCCTTCATTTTATCTTGAATACTGTTTTAAATAAGAGAAAAATGAGTAAATCATCCAGATAGTGCAAATTGACAGAGCCCTATCTCGCTAGGTAATGAGAACGGCCGTCCCTATGTTTCCAAGTCGTCGTATTGCAGATCTCATTTCCATACTATAACGTATGATAGTTCCTCCACTCCATGCTATACAGATGGTCGCGAACTTGCATGGCACAGACCCCAGAGCCCATGTCAAAAAGAGTGGAAAAGTCAATTTTGAAAGCATCTCTGGTTTCCTTTGAACTTCTGATTGCTCAAATTTGAAAGGATGTCCATAGGAAACAGTTCAAATTCAGATTTTGAAATGAGGGACAGTTTGAATAATATCCTGAGCGTAGCTTTCATTGTTTCAGCTACTTTTGTCTGCTATTTTCAATTTTGGTCTGATGGAACCACTCCCAGTGAACCCATATGATAGAAGAGAGTTGTTGTGTGCCTATCAAAATGATATAGATAGCCTGTCAATAATTCTGTCGACCGCACAATTGTTGGGTGGAAGGCATTATTTACCTATCAGGCACTTCTCAATTGTCAGAATAAATTGACCCTGTTTCCTCAACTTCCTGTGAAGAGCAACTTGAGATTCTCTCGCTATATCAAAACTTCTGCTATCAGCTGAATCCACAGGAGAAGAATCTCCAGAGCCAGTTTTCTTGAGGATGTCTCTTTGCTGTCATCCGATTCCAAACAGTTGTTTTGTCAAAAGATTGTTAGGATTTTTTTATCAAATCTTGTAAATTTTAAGGGGTTTTTTAATTGTGAAATCATATAAATGCTGGTGTTAGTCGTGGCTGCAAAAATGAGCTCCTCGTTCCTCAATAAGTGACACTGTGACAGTGCTGTTTCAGTGCGCGCACCAAGAACATGCAAGGCATGAAACAACCCGTCCTTGTGGTTATTGAATAAAAACAAATAAGTTGAGTTTGCTGATAGCTTAGCATGGCACGAAGATATTTTTGAAATTTGTTTTTATTTAATTATTTGATACTTAAAATAAATATACCTGAGGATTCATATAAAAAATTTCAACTAAATGAGTTAAGGCTTAATTGAAGATTTAATACTTTAAGAAATTTAATCCTTCAAAATTTCAATTTTGACCGCAAATATCAAAATATGACACGTAATGAGAGAGATATCTCGAGAGACACATTAGTTTTGTAGTGGCTCGAACAATTATCTATTCAACTCCTGGAATCATTGGTCAAAGTTCTCTCCTTTTCCTTTCTGATGACCCTCTCCTCTATTAACTTACAATGGGTGAAACATGATATAAAAAAAAGGTTTTGTAGCTGAAATGTAAATGGTAAGAACTATGGGGTCCAAAATGCAAAGAAGTTGTACTTCATTTTTAATAGATGTAGCTACGAATTTTGATTTGCCAACGATTTGGTATTCTATAATAGAGGAGTGATAATTGCGCCTAGATAATTAAAGTATTCCCTTTTTTATGATATTTTTTAAGCTCCCTCCCCAAACACAATCCCTATAAAACATACAAAAATCTCAATCATGGAAATGGTCGGGGTATTTTTTAATAAATCTCTTCTTCAAGGATGACTGATAAAATTGAAAAGCACTAGGAATTGGGAACACAAATCATCAAATGTGAATCATTTCTACTTTGCATCCTAATCATTTTTTAATTGTACTCTAATTTTATCGTTCTCATAACCAAATGTTTAATTTGACCTAATTTTATTCTGTAATTATCAGATCTAGCCCATCATCAAGTCTATCTTTAGCACATACTATCTCCTTACTAACTGTATTGTATGACACGGCGGTAATTGCATGGTCAAATTCAAACAACTGAACATATGTATGTAGACAGCATGCACAATCTCCGGAAACGTGGGAAACTTCTTGCCGACATATAACATCACAAGTTGATCCTACCTCCCAAGATTAACCCGAGTTACAATTTTCAACTCATTCCATTCGTGGGAGAAATTGGCATGTCAACATCGAGTTCTTGCTAAAAAAAGAGGAGCAGCTAGTGATGTCACTAGCATGGCAAGCCATTACTGGACTTTGACAGGTGCACTGCAGGAACGGAACTGGGAGCATTGCTCTAGATTTTGATCTTGGGATGGCAGAATTGCCGAATCCTAAAAAGAGCAGAAGCACCATGCCCCAAGATTTTCTCTGGGCTTGAAATTTTAGTGAGATCCACTGCACATTAAATACACTCAATAACTTCTAAAGGGCACTATTAAATGTTTGAGAGCTGGTTAAGTATTTCAGTTTTTTTCTATCAAAAATACATTAAAATTGGACGTGCCGCGTTGAAACAACTAAACGTTAGGGACATTAATAAAAGGCAAAATGCGACAAATCCAGGTGGTAAACATGCATTCGATGCGTAAATCGACAAGAAACAGAAGAGGAATGTTCTGTGATGAGGCCAATTGCCTGGACGAATCCTTGTTGATTCATAAAAGTCACAAAGTATTTCTACAAAAGGTATTCTCGGCGCAAAGAATAACATTACCATTTTCATGAATTAGCATAAATTGTTTGCGGCTACAATTTGTGAACTTTTTTGGAACTGGCTCAACATCAACACTGAATTCATCAACTCTAACAAATTATGGTGCTATCTCAAGCCTAGGTTCAAAGCAAAAACCACTAAAGAGCTGAAGAGGGAACCTCTTTGTCACTGGGCACTTTTGTGACCATTTCCACTGTTTCTGGTTAAAGTAAAAAACAAGAAGAGCTGGAGCCCCATAGCTCTGGATGTATACAAGATTATCTGTACCGCTGCTTGCAAAAACATCATCTAACTCCCCAAATCCTTGGAAAAACTTATGAGGCATACGGGCAATCTCTTGCCAGTCCTTGCCATTTAGAACCCAGATGCCGATCCCCTTTATTATGTCAGGCCGGTCTTGCTTACCAATTCCTCCCACCATTACAAGCTTCTCATTCAAATTCATCAGACGGCCACAAGTAAGAGGACAAGGTACTTTGATGAAACTTTTTATCAACAAGCCATGTGAAGATCGGCTGGATAGATTGTATGTAATCAGACCATGACGGGTTTCTCGGGTGCAACCTCCTGCAGAATATATCAGAAAGTATAAAACCCCGCCACAGATTACACTCTCATCACCACCTCTCCATCCTGTCAAAACCTCTGTGCAAGAAGTTACCCACATCCTAGTTTCAGAATCATAAATGTGGATAGAGAGATCCCATTGGAAAAAATTTCCAGGGACTTGCTTAGACCTCACGATCGAAACAGTATAATCATGTGATATCCGGTTCACAGAAATGGCAAGTGCACTGTAGTCAGGAAATTTTAAACCTGGGGACTCCTGAAGCTGCCTGCAGCGTTTGGTGATAGGGTTGCAGACATACAACTCGCTTCTGCTGTCATTGTCCATGAAGGAAACCAAGCCACATGATGAAGCAATAAACCAATTGGTCGTCTTGATGTGTGGAAGATCAATGCCATACCATTTTCGAAGGATTGGATCAAATGCATAGCCAGCAGGTTCATCCGAGCTTGTGAACATAAAATACCAAGGTTTTTGTGGAAGGACATGCGAGATGTTCCATAAAAACCTCCTTGAACTAACAATCTCGTGCCATCTTTTACACACACAGCCAGCTCTGAAGATGCTAGCAACAGGAAGACAAGCTAGGATTCGTTCTAGCAGATCATCAGGCAAGATCAAATCAACTGAAACAGCATTAACTTCTTTACTGCCTTCATCGCTAAGTTCAGAGAATGAATCAAACTCACCAATGCCCCTTGTTGAGTCCTCGAAACAATTAATTACCCAAGATGTTTCTCCCTCCATGATGAAAATAGAAGCGATCAAAAGAGATCTGGGGCAACAAAGATGGTGAGAGATGAAAATGAGAGACAATAATTTTGAAATGAAGATTTTTGAGAATAAAAGATAAGCCTCCTTGTTGCCAAATATGAGATACTATCACCAAAAAATGCACTAAAATTAGGGAGATCCCATTTATAGCTCATTGAGTTAAACCACCAAACATGATAAAGAATAAAAACTAGAGATTGAAACACATGGCAAACCAATCTGAAAGTTATGAGTGCTGAACGATACTAGAATTCACAAGTGAAAAAAACAAATGAATTAAGACTTGATGTGCTGCAGAACGCTAACAGTGTCTAAAACTAACACCACTTCCAGATTCAGAGATACAAAACCCCAATGCTTCCCCTCCTGTAAAGAGAATAATGGTTCTGAAACCTCAAACATAAGACATCAAAGAACAGATATCAAAACATAATTCAACTTACTTACAGGAAGAAAAGAATCCAACCTCCAAGCTCACTGTCACTTCACATCCAGATGCAGAATTGTGATGGTATTAAGGGCACCTGCAAAGTTTGTAGTAACAGGAACATGTTCTATCATACTTCCACGTATTTCAGGTCATATAAATTCATCTTTTGAATATCCAACACAGAAACCAGGTAATGACCAACTATTAACAATTTTTCAAGAAAAAAAGGTGCAAAACTCCCAGTATCACCGGCTCAACAAATACGATAAAAAAAAAAAAAAAAGCCTAAACTTTTATCATACAAGGAACAAGTGAACATGAAAACATACATTTTTAGCATGATCAATACGGTACCCAGCTTGCATAAAACCAAGCAACCCCATATATATCACTTTACACGTTACTTTATACCCGGAAGAAAATACAGTGAAATTAAAAAACCTGACAGACCGGTTACCAAATCAAATGCAGAGGAAATTTTAATCCTATGGAATGAAACGACATCTATGGATGGATGAATCCCAAGTTAATTATAAAAAAATTGTTGCTTCAAAAAGGACACCGGCATTTAAAGAGGATAACATGTAAATGAACCTATTGATCTAAAAAAGACACTAACATGTGTTTCTTTCAACACATAAACAGCCTTTTTCAACGTTATCAAACCCTAATAAAACTGCTGTAGTGAGCCAACAAAAAATAAAAACGATGTTGGGTAAGATTAGGCCATGCTTATCTATCAATCAAAACCCACTTCGAAACTAAAATCAAAGCACACAAATAGATCGCTATAAACCCATTAGAAATTTCCAAGAACAGACCAAAAAGAAGAGAGCTTTCAAGACATTAAGCCCCCTACCTCATTTAAGGCCACCACCACTCCATCTTCCCAGCCAGGTCTTGTCAGATTTAACAAGAAGAAGAAAATGGCATAAAAAGAAAGACGAAACTTGAAAGACAGGAAAAAAAAAGGAGTGACACCTTGATAGAGGGAGCAGTAAAAGAGAGCATTAAAAGCAGATAAAGAGAAAACTGAAATGAGGGTATGTGAAGATCATTTTCACGAATCGTACAGAAACAATGAATGAAGTGAGAAGAA
This sequence comes from Salix arbutifolia, assembly GCA_025169955.1. Lineage (NCBI taxonomy): Eukaryota > Viridiplantae > Streptophyta > Magnoliopsida > Malpighiales > Salicaceae > Salix > Salix arbutifolia. The sequence goes on from CM045903.1 coordinate 12,734,888, forward strand.
GGCCCTTTTTTCTTTAGAGATCTGAGGCCACATTTGTTTTTGTGGTTAATTTGAATTTCGTTTATTTTAAATTATTTCTTTATATTTTTAAATTATTTTGATATATGGATGTAAAAATATTATTTTTTTAATAAAAAATACTTAAAAAAACCGGTAGTAAAAAAAATGTCGAAGGGGCATGGCGTGTATTTGAGGTGTTATTCAAGCAACTACCGATTTTTAATGAAGTAGAAAGAAGAAAACATGTGGATTTTGACAGCAATCCACAATTTATTTACTTCTTTTTTTCTTTTTTACAATCTCATTTTAAAACTTTGGCTGAGCTTTTTATCTGGGAATTGATTCTTTTTTTCATTATTAAAAGATCTATTTCATATTTGATCTCATTTATTGGTAAATTATATAGTGATTGCTGATGCCAAACTTGTTGCCATAATTTGGTTTATATTTGTAAGTAATTATTTTTTAAATGGTTTTTGTTCAGAAATATTAAAATGATATTTTTTTATTTTTTAAAAAATATTTTATATATCATCACAGTAATCTAAAAAAAATTAAAAAAAAATTTCTGACATGCATGTGGGATTTATATCTGCTTTCATCTTTTCGCTAGGTGGGATATGCTTGGTTGTGGTCATGATTTATTAGCACGTGTGAATCGTGCATCCCTTGCACGAAAGAATATACAACACCACATGTGATTCACCATTACAGCATTTGCATAGTCTTTATTCCTTGATGTTTATGCAATGATTATATAAGCTAAAAGTTCATTTATTTACGAGTTATGTTGCACGGTAAACCTCATAGAAAATTATGTTTTTTACGAGTAAATAAAATATTTTAAAAATAAATAAATTATCCATCTCAAGTTGGAGATCAACTCAACTGTGAATCGCAAGTAATGAGTATAAAAAACTTGTGAATTGAATAAAATAATTTCTTTCTTCAAATATCTACCGTGATTTTTCTTACTTTTAAGTTTTAACTCTGAAATCTTGTTTGTTATTTTTCAAAAGTGTTTTTGAAAAAAATTAAAAAAAAATATATATATATATATATATATATATATATTTCATTTTAAATTAATTTTTTTGATGTTTTTAGATTATTTTCATATGCTGATGTCAAAAATATTTTTTTAAAAAATAAAAAGTCTTATTTTAATGCATATCTAAACGAAAAGCAATTTTAAAAATAACATCAACTACACTCTCAAACATACAGTATATTTTCACCTTACCCCGAGCATTTTGTTTTCTATTTCTAGAGTTCTGGTATATAGTTTGCCAAAATGCTTTGGTTGCTCACTTTTTTGCCCAATACCATTCCACATGTGCAACTTTTCCTTCTTATTTTTTTTATAATAGTCTAAAGTTTTATTAAAATCATGGTGGCCATTAAGAGGACAGTCACCACCTTAAAAAGATGCATACAGTGTGTTTGGGTAGCGACAATGATAAATATTGTTTTTTAGTTATTTTTTATTTGGAAATATATTAAAATAATATTATTTTATTTTTAACATTACCATTATCAAAACAATAAAAATAAAATATTTTAAAAAATAAATCACCCTCGTAGTATTTACATAAAAGAGATTCAACTTTTCTTTTCCTCTCATTAGCAATCGCATTAGCTTTTAAACGGCGAATCAATAAAGCCCCAAGCCTGAGGTTCGTTTTCTTTCGTCTTGTCTCGTTGGGAGCACGATGACCTTCCTTCTGGGCCTCGTTTACCTAACGAAAACCCGATACGTCCCACCACTGCCATTTTGCAATTTGCAAATCAGCGAGCAGAATCTTTTGGTCTCGTCATCGACGACGATGCTCCAATCATAGCTTTGCATTGCATTAGATTTTATCAACTGGGATTGGAGTTTCTAATTTTGTTAGTAAGATTCTTTGACCTAACTAATCAAGGTTGGAAATTGTTGAGAGATTGCTTGACCAAATTTCAAATTTAATTAGGGGTGTTTAGGGTGCCATTTCAAAAATATTTTTATTTTATTTTTATTATTTATTTTAAATTAAATTATTTTAATATTTTTAGATTATTTATATGTATTAATTAATATTAAACATAATTTTTAAAAAATAAACAAATTATTTTAATTTATTTTTAAATAAAAAATATTTTTAAAAACAACACCACCACACACAGTACAATAGTTAAACCAACTTGCTGAATCATACATTATTTTCTTATGGGGACACAAGCATCTCTTGAAAAAGGTTATGACAAGATTATTATAAGATATATAGTACATTCCAATGGGGGCAGTGCTGGCGGTATTATTAATACGTTGCAGTTTTTGCCTCTCTTTTTTCTTTATATAATTGCTCACAACTTTTTCTCTCATTGGAAGACTTTGAGAGAGAGAAACAGAGGGAGGGAATAGAACATACCCAATAATCCAATAAGATTATGCTGTCCCGTAACAAATTTCTATGGGTACAAGCAGAACAAGCAATGCTGCAAACATATTGAAATGCTAATATAGATAGATAGATAGATAGAGAGAGAAGGTGGACAAAAGTAGGGTTTGGGGCAATTGGCTCACCAGAGAAACGAAAGGATCAAAAGCATGAGGGCGTTGACTCTTTAACCCATGGACCTTTCTATTTTGTACTTGAGAGAAGTGAAAAAAGGCTAGTGGCGACGCCACCGAAGAGGTGTTTCTTTCAGCAGCCACCTTGAGCACGTTTAGTCGTGTCACTTCCCATAATTTATAATTCCTTGCTTTTCCCTTTAACGAATTTTAATGTGTCTTCTTTGTCCGGTTATGTCTAGATTTTGTCGAGGAAAACTCACCCAATGTTGTCTGAAACATGATGTCATGGAGGACATGATTGCGGTGGTAGCCCAGCTGCTGAAAAGGATGTTCATCTCACAACTCACCTAAGTGGGATTAGCAGTTCATGTTAGCTGTAATCCGTGAAAATTGATTGGAATTGTTTAACTTGACTGATGTGGTGATCTAGTTTTTTAATTTGGTTGCTACAAATTACACCCCAACCTACGTATAAATTAAATAATCAGCTCCCAACCGACGAGATTTTGTTAATTTCTTTCCATTTTTTCCTTATTTTCACAAGCACGTCCCCTGCAAGATCCCATACCATGAGATTAAATCATTGAATTGATAGAGGGACAAACGATTAACCAGACAAGATTTCCAATACCTTTTAAGTCCTATACTTGAAATACAAAATCATAAAGTTAGTTATAGAATTGTTTTAAATGTAGATTTTTTCCAATTTTTCCACCAATTTCTGTGTTTTTTATGACTATATAAACTGAGAGAGAGATTGGGGAGAAAGATTTGAAAGTTTGAGGACTGATTTGTTGATAAATATATAGGTTAAAGACCAATTTGTAACGATTCTGTGTTAAGGACAATTTCGGCTCTGTCATGCATCGGATTTTGAAGCTGTTTGGGACAGCTTTTGAAACTGCATTTCTAAAAAATTTATTTTTATTTATTTTAAATGAATATATTTTGGTGGTTTTAGATCATTTTGATATGCTGATGTCAAAAATGATTTTTAAAAAATAAAAAAATATCATTTTGATATATTTCGGTACAAAAAGCACTTTGAAAAGCTACAACAACAGTTGTTCCAAACAAACTCTTTAGCCATCTATGGAAATCATTGAGAGATGGATGCCAAAAATCACGCCCATGCATTTAGCCTGCATGGTTAGATCCCTTACTGTCCTCAGCAAAAATCTAACACAAAAAGAAGAAGAAGCAAAGATATGCGTATTCTTTTTAATTTTTTCAATGGAAAAAACCAGTTGTGGATTCCATCTATGCTGCGGGCTCTATTTCATTTTAAAAATAATGTTCAAATATTATAAACATGTTTTAAATAATGGAGATAAATTTGTAATTCGGTCATAAATTTGATGGGGTTAAATAAATTAAATTAAATATTTGTTATTTTAATATAATAAAAAAATAGGCAACAATATTAAATAGACTAAATTAAAAAAAAAACAATTCTAGAAAAAGGAAATCAGCATAATGAGAATCACAATTGAAATAAAAAACATAAACAATTTTTTTAATAGACGGGACTCGATGGAAAATTGGTTATTGCTTGGAGACTTGGATTGCGTATGGAATTAAATTTCAACTTTTATTTTATTTTATTTTATTTTTTTAAGAAAAACACAATATTAAACAAGAGGCAGACATGAGACTGCCATTTGTTTAATGACCAGAACCCACAGAACATTTTGCAGCCCAGCACGTTCTGGACAGAGAGTTCGCTCGGAAAAAGCTTACGGTAGTCTTCTACCACGAGGATGATGGGAAATGGAGGGCAGGTCATGGTCAGGCTGGCCAATTACGGATCGAGGAAAAAAGGAAGAGGCCCAAGCATGTCTTTTTGTTCGAAATTTTAAAAATAAAGAATTTCTAAGCATGCCTCCTTTTGATGTCAAATGCTTTAAATTCATGTAGCCGTTGCTTTTACTTAAAAAGTATTAAAATAATATATATATTAACTAAAATATAAAATCCGTGTCACATTTTTACTCTAGTTTTTTTATTGTCCACGTAGACAAAGATTGTTGTTGATTGTGACAATAAAATTATCATTTTACCTCATGATCAAAAAATATAACACCCAACACCGGGGTTATTTTAGACATTTACATGAATGGTTTTTCCGAATTCTTTGCACTATAAAACTACTATTTTACTCTTGAATGCCAACAAAAAGACGCGAAACATTGGGGATGTTTTTGGTTTTTTATAAATCCGTGCATAATAAAACTATGAAAACAACCCCCTAAAAAGACAAAAAAAAAAAAAAAGAGTTTGAGCCAGGGGTATTGTGGTATTTTCACCTCAAGTTTTTTTATGGTTATTGTCGGGTCCAAAGGTGTGTAGGTAATTTACTATTTAATTTTTTTTCTGACACACTACAGACGCATCAGATGGACACGCCAGCAGTGTTTCACTTGTCTTTCAAACGGCGCGTACGGCGTTTCTTGGCTGTGTAAATTGACCGCCCGCCGTGTCATCGGTGCACCGCCATGTCCTATGCCTCCCGGTGCGGTGCGTGTCGGTGTATGGTGGTTGGTGAATCGTCGGTGAATGATTTTTGGTTTTTTCTTCATTTTCTCTCTATTGCCTCCGGAAATTACAGGTAAATCCTTCATGTTTTCTGATGGTTTTCGTTTAGTACCTTTTTTTATTTTGATTTCATTTATGATTTTTCAATGAAAAATTTGATTTTTTGCGATTATGCCCTTCAATTGAAACTGATTATATATGTTAGTTTTTATTTCACTCCTTATTCTTTTGATGTTTGATTTGTTTTTTGTTACTTTAATTTTTTCAGTGCGCAGATTTTAATTTGTTTTAATTTTGTCCTCCAATTGAAATTAATTATATATTTTACTTTTCATTTCGGTCCTTATTCTTTGAGTTTTTTTATTTGGTATTAGTTCCTTTTGTTTTTCTTGTCTTTCTTTGACAATATTTATTTTTTACTCGTATTTATGCACCGATACTTTTAGTTTTTGTTTTTTATTGTTGTCATTTTATTTTTATTGTGGTTTTATTTTTATTTGGTTCAATCCTAAAATTTTAATTTATATTAGTGATCATTTTAAAATTAATATTTATCCTTTTTTCCCTTTGTTCTTTTTTATATTCATATATATTTTGTTATTTTTATTTGTTCTTCGAGTCTAATGATTTTATGATTTCATTGTTTGCATAATAATAATGATAAATTTAATGATTGTTTTTTGTAAAAGTGTTTTGCTTTTTTTTATTCTTTAGGGAAATTTAATGATATTAATTGTTTGACAAAAATATTGATAATAATTTTAACTGATATAGTCATGATAATGATGATAACGTATGGATGAATTTTCAATGAATTTTCTTCATTTTGTAGATATAAATTAACTACTTATTTTTGTTATTTGATTATTGTAGGTGTTTTTATAATTTATTTTTTGTTTGTGGTGTTTAATTTAAATTGGATTATAAAATGATGTAATCCTAATATAGTGAATTCAATAATTCAGATATCCGAATCTTCTTATTTTTTTAATGATGATGATAATTTTATGATGTTGATTTCGTTGAAACCTATCAAATAGATAAATTTATATTGATTTAAATTTATATATTTTATAAAAAAACTTGCATTTCACAGAAATTCTGCACAAATTTATATTATAATAAAAAATCCCACATAAATAATATTTTTTGTGTTTAAAAAAATATGATTCTGACCGTGACGAAACGCGGGTAAGTGACCAGTATATATATTTCAAAAGAATCTGTTTTTTATATTAAAATGATAATAAAACATAAAAAAACCAATTTAAAATAATAATAAAAAATTTAGAATAAGAACAAGCACACTCTTAAGTAATTCATAATGGAAAACAAGAGCTCTTTTTTTTTGTAGAATGGTAATAGGATATATATATATATGAACAAAGTAAAACACAAAACATTGGGGAACTTTATTTTATTTTTAAGATATTAATTCGGTCTTTATTTTTTTAATAAACCTGAAAAAAAAATTAAAATATCAAGAAATTATTTTTTAGCTTATTTTTCATAATACAGCTAAACTCCCCCAAAATATTTTCATGAATTTTTCATGATAATATTAAATATATATATTTTTTAATGAATTCACTTTTTATATAACTATTTTTAAAAAGTATTTTTAAATAAGATAGGAAGCAAACAAGCATAAACTTGTTGGCAATTCAGTGGTTTTTGTTTTTCCACGTTCGCACTTATATGCATACAAACGGACGTGGAGAGGGTTGCAGTAATAAACTTCGGAGAAATCGCCAGGGAGGTTATGAAATGAAAGAGACAAGGAGACCCAGAGCCGTAGCGTCAGATCTCGCATCCAGCCTATGAAAATGAAACACCCCCCCTACTTCCTAGTCCTACATACAAATCTCGATTGATCACCTCCAAAAAACTACTTTTTCCCGATTATCCTGATTGGTCTAGCTGGCTGGTTTCTTCCTTTTTGTAGTGATTTTCATTTACTTATCCAATCAATCACATCGTGCTCTGTGATCTCGACTGCTTACCTAGGCTACATCTAACCCTGCATGCACCAGCAGCATGCTATGTTTGCTTTTTGGGTTAATAATTGACTGGAACCAGCCAAACAAATCGAGTGAGGAGCGGGATGAAAGAAGCCGAGGTGCAAAAACCGAAGCAAAATAAGAGTGCAGTTTCGAAAACCTTGTCAGCTTATTCTAAAAACTCTTTGTCTGCTGTTGTAGTTGATATTAAAAAAATAGTTTCATGAAAAATATTTTTAATTGCAGTTTAAAATTGAAATTGAAGTATTTAGTTAAAATTGTGGTTGAGTTTGGGGCTAAGTTGTTAAAATCACGATTTTAACACGAAACGGAAAGGGCTTCGAAAAATCGGATCGTAAAATCATACCCGAATTTGTCCGTACAAAAATCGTAAAATCACAGCTAAAATCGTGTAGGTAGAAAAATTATAAAATCGTAAGAAAAATATTTCTGAATATAATATAACATAATTATGGCCATAAAACTTAATTAGTTAAGGTTCATGCATGATTCAAAATAATTGAAAAATATATTACAAAATAATTATGTCCATAGAATTTCATTAGGTAAAAATTAACAAATTAAAAATAAATATTTTGTTGATGTGATATATAAATTACAATCAGTCTCATGACCGTCATTTTCTTCGTTATTTTTAATACATTCATCAAAAACATTATTATTGAAAGGATTATCAATATTAATAGGAGTAATATAATTAAATAATTATCCTTGAAAAACCCTCCAACAATAAAATTATCATTTTTAATTATATTTAAATTAAAAAAATGAATTTAAATATAATTAAAAGACCCACAATATTTGAGATTTGAAATTTAAACTATTTATTTTATGCTTTTGAAGTAATTGTATATTTTTTTATGGTTATTGTATTTAAAATTAATTAATGTATTTATTATCTTAAATTAATAGGATTTTTTTAAAAATATTTTTTATGCTAAATTATTATTATTATTATTATTATTATAAATTTATAACCCCCCGTAATATACCTAATTACCTTTTTATTATTATTATTATTATAATTTATAACTAAGTATAAAAGGTCCCCCCACCTTAAATCCCTAATCCCACGCCGCCGCCCACCCTCATCTCTTCATCCTCTTCTCTATTTTTTTGTTTTTTTCTTTCTCCTCATCCTCTTCTCCTTCACAGTTCACTCTCTTCCAGTCTTCCTCCTCCCGAGTCACAGGTAGCGCCTAGGAAAGCACTGACGAGCCACATGCCTCCTCTTCTCCTTCACTCTCTTCCAGGCTTTCATTTTTTCATGCTAGTTTTGTTTTTTTTGCTGAGAAGAGAAGAGAAGATTTTGATTTTGATTTCAGTCTGAGAGCTTCGAAGAGCAGTGAATTGAAATTTCTCAAATGAAAAATTGGAATTGAAGAAAGCAGAAAGCCCTTCGCCCCGTGTTGCACACAGTAAAATATAATGAACTCGTAAAATCGGACCGATCCGGTCCGATTTTACGAGTCAACCCGATTTTGACCGGTTTTGAATTTTCTTTCCGGTTCAACCAGGTTAGCTGAGCCAACTCGCAAACTCGTACGAGTTTGCGAGTTGACTCGCGAGTTTGACAACATTGGTTTGGAGTTTAATGAAAAACAGTTTTGAGTATTTGATTACTATGCTTCTCATATTATTCTCAACTTGTGAAATTATTTAAAAGAAATACATTTGTTTTTAAATATTGTAAATTTAATTATCATAATAATAAAATATAATTAATAATTCAGTAAATTAGACACACTCATTTTTATTCTCCTATCAAACTACTTGCAATTCCATCACAAATTAAATTCATACGTCAAGGCCTCTGCGATCCCTTGCTATTTGATTGATTAACAATATTCGGTAAAATTTCATCAGGAACAACATCTGCGATCCATAAATAGTGTTGTTTCAATATCTCTATCTACATGTTGCAGAGATATAATTCCAAGGCAAAATCCAGCTCTGATCCATAATCAATCGAAACGCAACAAGGTCGTGGAGTAAAACAAAGTTACGCACATTTCCCTTTTTGACGTAGCAGAAAATCATAAGGAATACGACCAACATCTATATTCTGTAAATAAATCTAGGATGAGAGGAACTCTAAAAAGAGTTCAAACTTTATTCAATAATTCAAAGATGATTTGGCCAGAAACTTACAACCATATTTAAAGTAGAAACCCTAGCCCAAACCATCTTGGATAAGAAAACGACGCTAATTAATAAAAATTATCAAAAATAGCAAATTTGAGATAAATGAGGAAATTGAAAAGGCTATAAATCTCGAGCAAGCCGGAATTGATGAAAGTCAATTCGGACTTGGAAATCAAGAGTTATGGCTAAAACAATTTTTTTCTAAAATGGCAAAAACGACGATTCCGAGGCATAAACAATGAAATTCGACCAAAAAATGGTATGCATCAGCAACGAAGCTCTGACTTCCACCTAAAACGCTAAGACGCGTCAACTGAGTGAGTTTCGTGTCATTCCGACTTTAGCACCTGGACAGCAGAAATTCAGTTGCCTTTGAATTTTGGATGCTCTCTCTTGAGCATGTATGCCTTTGCCATTTGTTCTACATCACTTTCATCAAAGATGATCTCTATCAACACAATTTTTAATTTTTTAAAATATGATTTCTATATTTTTAAAAAAAATTGGACTAGTCTTGTACCAAACTAAATGGGCTAAAAGGCCCAACCCTGCTGGACTTGGGCTGGGCCGAGAGAAGGCCTAGCCCAGTCGAAGAGTGTAAAAAAAAACACAACACAAAACGGTGCACAACATTCTTCGTGAATTATTCACGAAGTTACTGTTTATACGAGCAGGCCTGCCAAGTTGGACTCTCGTTTGGTTGGCTGAGAGTCCAGCCTGATTTCAGTGACCAAGAAAACAAAAACATTAATGTACTACTCGTGAAACTCAGGAACGACGGAGCGCAGTGAAGAGATCAAAAACAGTGAAAAAAAGTCTAATTACTAATCAGCAATTACTGATTGTTCCTCACAAATCAAATAACAAAACCACCTCTGTTCATTTTTTTAAAAGGTCAAGATACCAGCACTAGCACCTGATAGACAAAAAAATGTTTGAAATAGAACCGCTACGCAACGGCTACAAAATTCAGAATCATGTACAGCATCAAGAAACAAAGCACCAGAGAGAGATGCCCTCCACCGTTGATGATCAGTTTTTGCCTTAATTCATCATGGATGATGCCCGCCACGCAACATCTCTACTTCCAGTTTCTGCTGTACCCTCTTGTTCAAGAACTCAAAATCTCCAAACCTCTCTCGAAGACAATCTAGACCGTTAATCAAAAATCGTGATCAGTTCTCCTTCTGTGACCCACCATAGGACCGAAGGTCCTGTGCAGACAAACAAGGAAGAAGCCTCCTCTGCATCAACAACCCACACAACAAACCTCCACCGTCTGATGAAGACCTCACAAGATTGGTCCCTGCAAAATCCCCAACCCTATTCCAATCCTTCAACACAGTTGATGCTGTTGACGATGATGAAGTCGTTGAATCAGTACCGTCTGATAAATCTCCCGATTCACCACAAGAGTAATTCACATCCTCGCCTACTGAACTCTTCGTGTCACGCTGTCTCTCCTTCCGCCGCCGGTGCTGACTCTCTCCCACAAGATCACGGTATCCAATCGCCGATGCTCCATGCAATGCCCAGAAATCAGAGCCGCCGATCACGTTCGCTCCAATGTTAATCACGCCGCGGAATCTTCCAGAAGGACGGCGAATTTGGAGAGCGATACATGAAGGCGTGGTAATCGCGGAACTTGGGGTAGAAAGCGGGAGGTTACTGACAAGTAAACGGACGGTTCCGATCAGAGCGTCACGGATGCAACCGATGGCGTATATTTCGATGGAGACACCTGAGGTTTCACTGGAGAGGTATTCCGGCGTGACTCTGAAGAGGAACTTATCATTCCAAGTAGGATTTCCGGACCCCACTCGATCTGTTCGGGTTCGGAGCTTGGTTGAAGGGTCAATCCAAATTATGGCGTATGTTTGCATCCGGCGAATGTTTGCAGATGGCGGTTTTAGACCTTGTGCAGAAATCAAGTTGATTTCTAGAATCTTCATCTCCATGTGTGTCTCTCTTTAACTTTCTTGTTTCTGTTTTGATCTCTATCTTGATTTTGTTTCTAAGGATTGAGCGGTTATGATTTGATCAAGAAATTGAAAATCATGCTTTTCTTGGTTTCTAGATTTCCTGAAAAATGTACGGTCAGTATTTTGATCAGGATAGTAGAAAAAAAATGTATATGTGGAGGTTAGGAACAAGAAAGAGAAAGCTAGGGTGAGACATGGTGGTCGCTGCAGAGGATTTGCAGCGGAGATGGGCGTGTGGGAGACACACTACAATGGGGGGGAATGATTAGAGAGAACAACTTAATTTGGATATTTTGGGCTTTTAATTTGCTAAATGGTATGGGCCGGGCGTTATGTGGGCCCGATATCCCTTTTTATTGAGCATGCTGGGTTATTAGTTATTACCAATAAAATGCTATCAAACGAAAAGACAAGCGTCCAAGAGAAGAAAGATTAAGCCCCCTTTATTTTTTATTTTTTTATTTTAAATTTAAATTAGATTAAAAAATTTCAAGATTTTATGTTGATTTATGTTTAATAACAATATCAAATATGTTTATATATATATATATATATATTAACATATACATATATATAGAGGATCTTACGTCAGCACTGTAGACTGGTCATTTCTCATCCGTGCTTCATAGGCGTTCATCCACCTTTTTTTTTTTGCTTTTATGAACAGTGTATTAACAAAAAAGCCCCTCGAAAACAACAAAAAACGCTGTCATACCGAGGGGCACCGTGGTCATTACGCAAATCGGACCGGCTCAGTCCACCACGCCGATCTTCTGCTTATTTTATTATTTTTCGAGATTGGCTAAATACGGTTTTAGCCCCTAATAAGACAAAAAAATGTGTCTTTGGGAATAGGGACAGCGAAGTAATTGACCTCATTTTTTTATTATTTCTTTCTGTGGCTGTCAGTGCATGATGGGCATACCCCAGCCGGTTTCCCGCCCCACACCTTGTTTAGGTAGCGTGTGCGGCGTCATAGGATGGACGGAGATGGGATTCCGGAGTCTCTCCCGATGAAAAGCCGCGTGTTCTTTCTCCCGAGGCGGCGCGTTTTTCCTAAACATGTCTGTGGACGCTGCGGCGGCCGGTTAAAGCAGAGAGTCCCCCTTATTTACCCATTTTTCACTTCAGTCCCTTCACTTTCTATTTCGTTTCTGGTCCTCATTTCTGGTATATAAATTTTGATTTAGTTTGATTGTGTCCTCCGATTGGAATTAATTCAGTGTGCATTGTTCAATTCGGTCCTTCTTCTTTTAATTTCCGGATTGGATTGAAAAAAATGAATTTATTCGGTACAGTAGTTTCAATTTCTTCAGTTTTGTCCTTTGATTAAAATTGATAATATATTTGATTTTCATTTCGGCCCTTATACTTTTAATTTTAGATTGTAATCCCTTAATATTTAATGTTCATTTCAGCCCTTATACTTTTAATTTTTATTTTATTTTAATCCCTATATTTCTTTTTATTCTAGAATAATCCCTATTTTTGTCCATGTATATATAAGTGTGCTTAACACAACAACAACAACAACAACAACAACAATAATTTAATTATTTTTCTTGCTTACTCTTTTGTTAATGTTTTTTAGTTTTTTTTCCGGATAATTTAATAATTTTTATTGTTTTGACAATAATAACAATGATAATTTTTTTTTATCTTTTGTTAAAGTTTCTAGGATTTTTTAGTATTTCATTTATTTTTGTTTCTTTCATTATTAAAATAATAATAATAATAATAATAATTTAATTTAATTATTTTTCTTGCTTACTCTTTCCTTAATGTCTTTGACTGTTTGTTTTTTCAGGATAATTTGATAATTTTTATTGTTTTAATAGTAATAGTAATAATAATTTTAGATTTTAAGATTTCGATGTTGCTATTGTTATAATAGGGTGTGTAGAGCTATTTAATTATATTACATTTTGCATATATAAATATTATATTTTAATTTTGATCTAACAAATCCTATAAAAATTGTTTGCTCAGCCCGCAACGTAGAACATATATATATATATATTTTTTATTTTTCAAATTAAATGATTTTTTCAGCTAATAATTTTTATTTTTTTATCATCTATTATATTTTTTTTATGTACTCTTTCTTTTAGTTTTTTTATTGGTTTTATTATTATTATTTTCAAGTTAGATGAATTTTTTTTGCCTAATAATTTTGATTTTATTTTTTTATTTGATATTTTCTTAAAGTTATTAGGATTTTTTTTAGTCTGTTATTTATTTCTATTATTTATTCATTATTAACACAATAATAATAATAATAATAATAATAATAATAATAATAATAATAATTCAGCCCAATAATTTATTTATTTTTCTTACTTACTCTTTTGTTAATGTTTTTGAGTGTTTTTTCTCCAAGGATAATTTGATAATTTTAATTGTTTTGGCAGTAATAACAATAGTAATTTTAGATGTTAAAACGTCGATATTGCTATTTTTATAATAGAGTGTGGTAATCTATTTTATTATATGAAATTTCGTATATATAGATATTATATTATAATTTTGGACCAACAAATCCTATTAATTTCTTTAATCCCAACAATTATAAAAATTGTTTGCTCAGCCCGCAATGTAGTGCGGTTAATTTTTGTAATTTTCAAGTCAAGCGATGTTTTTTGTCATGTAATAATTTTTATTTTCGTTTTATCATTTTTTTTATTTTTTTATTTGCTCTTTTGTTAATGTTTTTAGACTTCTTTTAGTCTTTGATTTCATTTTTTTTTGTTATTAACACAATAATAATATTAATATTAAGAATAATAATAATAATTTTAGTTTGTGTTCTTACTTGCTTTTTTTTTCGTTTTTTTGTGTTTTTTTTTCTTGAGATAGTTTAATAATTTTTATTGGTTTGACAGTAATAGTGATAATAATTTTAGAAGTTAACACTTCGATATTACTGTTCTTATGATAAAGTATTTTGATCTGTTTTATTATATCAAACTTTACATGTTAAAATATTATATTTTCATCTCAAAAACTGTAAAAATTATTTGTTTTGCCCGCATTACACCCGCAACGTAGTGCGGGCATCGAGCTAGTATTCTCCTAAAAAAATATTACTAACAACCTTAGCTTTGTTCAAAGGCTATTATAGTCATTTCAACCTTTGTTTTTTTAGTCATAAGCGAGATTAAGGATATATTTTTACTTTGGTATTTAACGAGCCAATTCGCCCGCTTCACTGGGTTTTTTTTATCTATGTATAAAATTGATTGATTTTATAAATGCTGTATTTTGTTATTTTAATATTTAATTAGTAAAATTGTAATTGATAAAATCTGTTAAAAATAGTTTTTTTCAACCAAAAAGTGATTGAATATTGCTATTGCTAAAAAACTTTTGATAAAATTTGTTAGAAAATTTGCTAAGAAGGTGAAATGATTTGTCAGAAACTTGTTGTCACGGATACTCTGGTTAAAAAAAACACAAAAAAAGAAACCCGTTTAAAAAAAAAGACTTGGACACGACGGTTATTAAAAAATAAAAAAAATATGAAAAAAGGTTACCGTTTATTAAAAGAACAAAAAAAAGAGTATAAAATAGAAATTTAAATTCAAAGCCAAAGTTATATTTATAAGATTTATTAATCATATTATTATATTAAATGTATTCAAGAATACCGATATTAATTTTTTTTTTCAAGAAATCGTAGGTCATTTGTTCTCTCTCTCTATATTTTTAGGCGATAATATTCAATAAATATTAAAACATATAATTAGTCTCACATACTTTATAGTGTAATCGAAATGGAAAATGGGTCGTAGATTTTTTAATTGTAGATAATCCAGGTAAATTTGTCAATTTTTTTTTATGAGTTGCCTTTTTCCGGTTGTAATATTAGACCTGACACATTATAAATAAAAATATTGTAATTTGTTTTTAGAAATAAACCTAAATTTTTTGCGTGCTATAATTACTTATCTGCCGTCTAAAAAAAAAGTGTAATTGAAACGGGAAGTGACTGAAATATTTTTTAATTGTAGATAATCTAGGTAAATTTGTCATTTTTTTTAGTTGTATATGAAATATTAAAAACCAAAATATTATAAATATTTTTTAAGAAATAAACTTTAAAAAACAGAGCACAAAATTCAAATTCGAAGACAATTTTTTTTATATAAGATTTATTCCTTGTATTATTATATTAAATGTATTTAAGAATACTGATATTAAATTTATTTCTTAAAAAAATCCTAGATAATTTTTTTCTCTATGTATACATTCTTAGGCGATAATATTCAATAAATATTAAAACATATAATTAGTTTCACATACTAAAATTTGACATAAATATACAAATATATAATGAATTTGATATACTTTAAATAATACATGTAATTTTAAGAACAAAATTGAAGCAAATCCAAACATTCAAATTAAATAATTGAAAACATAACCTGAAATTAAAAGAAATGGGACCAAAATGAAACTAAAATCCATAATTAACTTGCATAGAAGGATAAAATTGAAAGAAATCAAACTTTGGGACCGAAAATATTAAGGATTTATAATAAATTTGGATGGAAGGATGAAATTGAAATCCATCAAAACTTTGATACCAAAAATATTAAAAATTCCAGCCCAATCCGAAATATTAAAAGAATGAGGACCGAATTGAAAGTCCAATATATAATCTATTTCAATTGAAGGACGAAATTGAATCAAATCAAAACCTATATAATGGCATTAAGGGCAAGAAAACAAAATTTTGACGTTCAGGGACTGAACTGAACTTTGATAAAAAACAGGTTAGCTGACGTCATATGGCGTAGGCAGGAGAGAGAAATTGGGGGGGAAATTCAAACGACCACTGACACGTCTCCGGACACCTTAGTGCTACACGCGCCACCCCAGGTGGAAGATAACATGCCTGAAAATCATTATAGGCGCTGGTTGGGCATTTGCTGACGCCGTTGGTAGCCGCACGCGCCAGCAGATGTCAGCGGAAAAAAAGAAAAAAATATTGGCTAATTACTGTGAAGCCCCTCCCCTCGAGCCTGTTTTTTGTCCTTTTCGAGGGACAAAACCGTTAATCCACTGTTCAATGAAATATTAAAAAATAAAAAACCCGGTCGGACGAACCGGATTGGACCGGGTCGAAAATGGTCAATGATCGTCCAGCCCCTGAAAACGGTGGCGGTTTTTGTCGTTTTCGGGGGGCTTTTTTCGTTAATACACTGTTGAAAATGCAAAAAAAAGGCAGACGTGCGCCGCGATGCGCCGGAACAAATTGCCAGTGAACAATGACTATGAGTCACGGGCTACAGTAGAAAACCGAGCTGTTTTAGCTCTTTAGGTAATATATATATATATATATATATATATATATAGTAAAACGTTTATATTACATAAATATACAGAAATAAAAATAATTTGACATACCTAAAAGAAAAAAAATAACAAATGATCAGTATAAATAAATAAAATTTCAAAACCACATAAAAAAATTTAAAATAAATATTATTTGATGTTAAGAAATTATTTGAACATGTCATCATAAATATTATATACATAATTAATATTTTAATCATTATTGGTTATAATATCGATAACACCATGACTATTGCTAAAAAAATTCATTTTTTTTCATTTATAAGATTTATTTGTCATATTATTATATTAGAAGTATTTGAAAAAAATTATCATCAACTATGATTTTATTTGCGAAGAATATATATAAGGATGTTAATATTAAACAAATATAAAAATATATACCTAGCCTATAGTGAACAAATAGTAAATGTGAAAATTTTTATATATATAAGGACGTTAATATTAAACAAATATAAAAATATATACGTAGCCTATAGTGAACAAACAGTAAATGTGAAAATTTAGAAATTAAATAGAAAAATTTAATGATATTAGAAATAAAGTAAAATTGAAAAGAAAAACGAAGAGCATTTATATATAAATATGAACAGAAACAGGAACTATGCAAGAAATATGTATAAGAAATAAATGAACCAGAATAAAATACCACATTATAAGTATAATAGATAAAAAAAACATATGTAATAAATTTAATTTAAAGGACAAAATTGAAATAAATCCTTATATTGAAATTCTATAATCCGAACTAAAACCATAAATTAAAAGAATTGGGACTGAAATGGAACTCAAATACGTAATTTATTTGCATGGAAGGATAAAATTGAAAGACATTAAACTTCAACACCGAACTTATTAAGGATTTATGATAAATTAACCTGGAAGGATAAAATTGACTCAAATGAAAACTTTGATATAAAAAATATTAAGGATTTTAGGCCAAAACACAAAATTAAAAGCACAGGGATTGAACTGAATTTACATTATCTAATTACTTTAAATTAAAAGACGAAATTAAAATAAATCAAAACTTATATAATTGTAATAAATAACAAATAAATATATATAAGTCGAAAAAGGAAAAAAATATAACCAGGAAAAATTTTTTTTATGGGAAAATATGAAAAAAATAATTAGAAAAAAACATCATAAAAAAAAGGCATGAAAGAAAAAAAGTAATAAGAAAAAAAAACAAAAGTAAATCGGAAGTAAAAAACAAAACAAAAAAAAAGAAATAGAAATGAAAAATGTAACCCGGAAGCAAAAGGTAAAAAGCCAAAAAAAAAAAAAACAAATCAATTGTGCTGTTTGAGGTTCGAACTCTGGCGCACCGAGTTCCCCAGCGTCCAGGCAACCGCCCGGCCACAACCATTAGTTTGTTATTTTCACCATACAAATTTGAAAAAGAAGCCGAGTGCAAAAAAAAAAACAGAGCACATACTTGCGCGAAGCAGGGAGACAAACGACCAGTGCACAGTGCTTTTCAGTCTGCATGAACAGTACTAGTCCGAGCTGTTTTAGCTCTTTAGGTAATAAATATTGAAAAAATCTAATTACGAAAATGGGCCCTTTGAGCAAAATCTTGGCTTCGGCACGGTCATTTTTACCTTGTCTTCTTTTTAATTGGTAGGTGAGATTTAGATAAAAATGTACTTTAATATTTAATAAATATTTTAAAAATTATTAATGCCGTATAAAGGATGACCATAGTCTTAGAATTCTCTTAGCGACTCCTCTATTCTTGACCGGTTCATGTCTTGAAAACCCTGCGGTCCTTTTTTTAACCTCTTGGTTTTCATGTCTAACCATCTAAATTTTCAAGGTTCCCTCTTAATTTGTGTTGTCTTTAGATTTGGTCACTGTTGTTTTATTTATATATTTTGTTCTTGATTCTTTTGTAGAGTTTTGATTTTTTTTTTAAAATTTTATTCTTCAATTCAATTTGCCATGTGTTGTTTTGTTTTTACTTGTTTCTCATTCTTTTGGTTTTTGATTTTTTTTCTTACCCTTTTTGTGCAGATTTTATTGGCTTGCAATTTCACCTTGCAATCTAAGTACATGGTATTATTATTTTTCTCAATTTGATCTTAATTCTCTTAAATTATTTTTATTAAAGTTTTTTTTTTTTTAATTTCACCTATCAATCAAATATTTATAGGCGTCCTCTTATTTATTTTTCTAATTGATATTTTCTTTTATCATTTTGTATAATTATTTTTTTCATTTCATTTTTTATTGTAATTGAGTTTCGTGATTTTCTATTTATGATGTTTTCAATCTAATTTCAACAAAAACAGCCAAATAAAAATAATATATATGAAAATTGATACAGAAAATGAAACATGGCGTATACTAACAAAACCTGTGTTCCACAAGACTGTTTATTAATGGCATGTGAGCATATCTACGAAGAGCGCGTGAACTTTATCACACACACACACACACACACTGAACAATCACAAAATCCAATAAGGCTACGCAGCAACACCAGCTTTTCTCCTTGGGGACTCAACTGATGGCCTTGCACTGGAAGGTGGATTTGCTATCCTAAACCGTTTTGCCCATACTTTGTTCTTCTTGGACAGTTTTTTCTCCAAATCTTTCACTCTCCCAGTCAGATTTGATATAACAGTTAACTGATCCTTTCCTGTCTCAATTAATCGCTCCATCATCCCTCTCAGTTTCTCATTCTCCTCAACTAGCTTTCTCTGACTTTCCATCCCCATCCCCTGATCATCAGGGGATACCTGGCTGGAAATGGCAGTGAATGATGCAGGCATTACCTCTCCTTTCTTTTCATCATGCTCTGCACCCATTGGAGAAAATTGCGGTCCAATCAAGGATGATCTCTTGGAGGTTTCTGATCCATCTAACCGATCTTCCAAGCTGTCATTGTCACTCAAGAACCGTAGATCATGGAATTGCTTTGCTTCCAACTTCATCTCTTCATTTCCACAATCTTTTATTGGCTGGCAATCGTTGTCTTGTTCTTCCTCAGCTTGCATTTCCTCCTCTTGAATGTTTGCTAATTCAGAACAGCAGCAAGTGTGTTCAGTGTGGCCATTTCCATCCTTTTGCTTTTCTTCATTGTTCTCTTCTTGTTCCCGAGAAAAGTCTAGCACCTTTTCCTGTCCAAGAACTTCCACTTGTTCCTCATCATTTTTGACACCTAATGCTTGAGGTTGTTGCACACTAACCATTGCATCATCATGGTTGTCGTCCTTTTCAGGGACAACCTTCACTAAATCCTCTGATCCAGCAAGAAAAGCCCTTTCATTAAGAACTTCAATGCACTGGTGCTCTGGCTTACTTGGGATTATTATTTCATTTAATGAAGGTGGTTTTGTATCTTCTTTGTTGTCTCCACCGTATGGAACTTCATTCTCCTGAATATTCGAGTTGTCCAATTTCTCTGGTGCCTTGTCATCAATCAGCCCTAATGGGAATTCTTTTAGTAAATTTACATCTATAGTTTTTGCAGCAGTTGTCGAGTCAGGAGAAACAACAGTTGAAATGGCATTTGATTCCTTTTCCATGCCATCTATGACTGCCACCATTGCTGTTCCACATTCTTCCTCTTTATCAGAAACGGCACCCTCCTTGCCACTTACTTCATGTGCAGGTGCTTCAGTTCCCTTCACTTCAGGACTATTTTCCACATTAGTCAGTTTTGTCAATTCAGCTTGTTGCTTGTTATGCAGACTGCAGCACATAAACTCCGGTAGAATTCCCCTGATCTCCCCTTCATCACTCTTCTGTGACTGGGATAGAATAGTTTGTTCAATTGCTGACATTTGCTGCTTATTCTCTGGCACTCCAACTGCCCCACTAGATTTGAACTCTCCACTGCCAACCTTCTTTTCTTGCTCTGCCACGTGAGAGCCTCCATCAATTTCGACCTCCCTACCTTCATTTTCAGATTCCCTGTGCTCCTCTTTGATAATAATAGAAGACTTTGAAGTTTCCTTATCCTCCGAGTCACCTACAGAGTCCATCATTTGAGAGAGATAGTAACTTGGTTGTTCTCCTACCTCTATTTTTGGTACATCTTGGTTTACGGTAATGTCACTGGAAGCGATGAGATGATCTTCAGAATTTTTGGGTCCCACAGTTTCCTCACACTTCTTCATGATGAGTGAATCAAGCTTCTCCTGTAGAGCTACAAGTTCCCTTGCTAAGGATTTCCTGATATCCCTCATAGTTGGATGCAAGCCCTGAGGAACAAAATAACCAAGAATTGAATCAAGACACATAATTCCAGAAAACAACTACAAAATTCTACAAGACAAAATGCCATAAAGAAAATTGATCATTTGTACTGCTCATTGCTATGCCTAGTAGTAAGTAGACACAGAACTGCTGCTAAGCAAAGAAATTGAATCTGCGCAGTCAATCCTCCTGCATAACTTGCATCATGTACAGAAAAAAATCATTTTTTCCTTTTCTTGTGCAAACGATTCAAGAGAAAGAAATGTGTGTCATTGTTAGTTGCACCATGCATACGTACCTGGATAGCGTCCAATTTCAGCAGAAGGCTCATTATCATTTCTCCAATGACTAGCCTTTGCCGATTATTTTTCTGGATGTCAGAACAGGACTCGAGAGCATGAATCTTATCTTTAACCACAACTACTTGTTCCTGGACCATAGCAATTTGCTTTAATTTCTTCAAAGGTTCCCATCTCCTCACTTCAAACCCACGATAAGCTGATTGTATAAGCAAGGCGGCTGCTTCATCTGATAAGTTCGTTCTCTGTCCTTTATTTTCATAAATTGCTGATCTGGCTA
This sequence comes from Salix arbutifolia, assembly GCA_025169955.1. Lineage (NCBI taxonomy): Eukaryota > Viridiplantae > Streptophyta > Magnoliopsida > Malpighiales > Salicaceae > Salix > Salix arbutifolia. The sequence goes on from CM045903.1 coordinate 12,756,271, forward strand.
CATCTGTTACTTCCTTTGACTTGGTTGCTTCATCAGTTGCCAAATCTTTAGCATCTCTTGCTCCTTGCTCCTCTTTATTTATGTATTTGTCATCATAAGTTTCAACTTCCTCTGCTTTTGGGCTTCTGAAGACCTCCTTTTGAAGATCTGTAATGGCAATTGGAGTCTGAGTTTGAGCTTCATTCCTTGCTTTACCATCCTTGTTTTCAATATGTTTCCTCCGCACGACCTCTATGACGTTCCCGTCATCCTTATTTGCTTCCATATCCTTCCCGCTACTTAGAGCAACATTCTGAACTTGTGCGTCATGATGGATATTTGCTTTTAAATCTGATAAAACAGAAGGGTTAGAAGTGTCCTTTGATGCCTCCTGCAGCTGTCTTTTTGACCCTGGAGGACTAGGAGACCTTGAGCCCGAACTTCCATTCTTCTTCTTAGGCAATGGGTCAACTCTTAAACAAATAGGAGGTAACTTTGATGCCTTTGGGGGGGATAAGGATTGTCGTTTTGCACAGATCCCAGAAGAGTTGCCAACCGGGTTACCTTCTGCATTTTTCAAAGAGGCAGTTCTATCTCTCTTACCAGTGCCTTCAGAACTTTCCTTCTCCCTAAATGCTTCCATTTGCTGCACTGGTATGGTTTTCTGATTAACCCCTTCCTTCTCCCCGTGCGTTTCCATTTGTTTGACTGGAGTTCTTTCTGTTTCTGAACTTACTTGGTCTCTAGAATTGTATTGGACTTCTTGAAGTTTGCCAGAGCCATGGCTGCTGCTAGGTGATTTCACTGGGAAGAACTGGGCCACGGAAGGTGGCTCGTCTACAGGTTTTGAAGATGAAATTGTCTGCGCACCATCTTTGATGGAAGTGTCATTCTGTTTTTTGTATGGTGGCAGCCAGAATATAGGAAATGGAAATTGTTGCAAATTGTCCTCATTTTGGTGATTTTGAGTTCTCTTCTGATCTTCAGCTTGCATGAAGGGTTCAAAGCTTTTAAAGTCAAGAGGAACCCAGCCATTCCACTCTCTTGGTTTTTCTTCATGAGGCTTTACACTCTCAAGAGGCTTCATAACTCGTGAAGCCCTCTCTGCGTTTGCCATTTCCGAGTCCACAGGTTTTCTATCTTCTTCATTCTTTATTTTGTCTGGTGGAATCCACACAACTGGGTATGGATAATTTCTCACCTGAAATGGAACCAAAGAGTCGCCTTCTTTCTTCTGAAAGTCAGGACTCAGCTCCTCCACCTTCACACTTTCATCTCTCTTCTGGTCATGGGTGTGACTCCGGCAACCACAACAATGATTGTTGCTAGAGATGACCTTATCATATTCATATCTTGGCTGGTCCATCGAATAATATGGAGAAGGGACAAATTGTACAGGCATCGTTTCATGATATGGAGGATATCCATAGCACTGATATTGAGGTGGTGGAAAATGAGAACAAGGAGGTCTGGGACCATAGTAACTAGTGAAGTTACCATGGCCGCCACAGCAGGCATGACATGGAACCGTGTACTCGAAGTTGTTTCCATAAGGCCAAGGTCCATAGAGAGCCAAAGATTTGGATGGATCAACTTGCATATGAGGTGGAATAGCCCCAAAGCTTGGATGATAATGTTGCATGGGAGGTACATGGTGTCCGCTCATCGGGCGTGAGTCCATGCATCTATACACAGGCATCATTTTCGGTAAAGCTTATTCAAACCAAGAATCCTTGGTAGATCTTTAGCAGGTTGAAATTCCAGACTCAAATACCACCAGAGATCGATGTACGATGTAACTGAAAAAGTTAAAACGCAGATCAGCATGAATGATTATATTGGACATCAAAACAGAGCCATTTTTTTTTTTTTTTTTTATCAAGGAGAGCTATAAAAGAACAAAGTCCAACATCTAGACATGGGCAACAACAGACACGAAAAGAGCAACATAGAAAGAAAAACAAAATAGTAATAATAATAAACAAGTTGAAGGTGAATATACTCAATCCTGTTGACTAACAGAAACGCAAGCCAAACAACTACCAGAAACCCAAAATGAATATATATTCAAAACGTCATGCTGAATGGGATAAATCTTATGTTGTTCTAGAGAAGAAACTATGCATGTTCTCTATGCACAAGCAAACCCTTAAGAAATCCTCCAAAACCTCTCTAACATCAACTTAGTGCATTTTAAATCCACAAATTTTAGCAAGAAATGATTCCAACAAAGTTTCAAATCACTGACATTATTCGTTCACTGAACAAGTGTCCCTTTACATTTCAATAAATCTCCCACAGATCAACAAATAGCAATATTATGAAATCAAAGCTAAGTAATCATCTACAAAGAAAGAGGATTCACTTACATTTTCTTTAACTTTAATATGAAATGTCCAACCTAACACTTCCAAAAATCCAATCGACTCTGTTATCAGCGCGAATCGATCCACCAAACTAAAACCAAAGGCTTCAAATTCTTTTATCAACTGGCTTTTGATTTTTCTGATGTTGAACTTGTGTTAGATATTGCCTTTTATATGCCACCTTAGGGAGAGGAATTTTCGACTCTTAAGACATGACAAGAACATCTTCTCCTCCCTTCCAGATGTTTCCCGCGCCTACGCCAACTAACGGTGAACTCTCTGGATTTTTCTTGCCACGTAGGACCTTCTATCAAAGCCTTTCGTGATTTCAAAAATAGCTGGATTTAACTAGAACTCTGCGTGGGCCCTATAGTATTTAAAAGTTACTGTGCTGATCCAGCCCATTACGCTTCGATTAATTTATTCTTACGAGTGATCTTCTTTATTTTCTCTCTCGTCACGTGGTTCTCATGATCACACTGGCGCTTATTAATTCATCTTTGACACGTGGAATAAAAAAGGACGGGCTGGACTTCAGATCTAGAAAAACGAATTCCGAAGATTGCCTGAACTTAATTTCAAAATAAACAAAAAGAAGAAAGGTTTTTCATTGTAAAAGCAAAAGGAGAGAAAAAAAAAGAAGGTTTTTTTCTATATGGGCTAATTCAATATCCTCCCAGGCCCAATATAATATAAAACATATGGGCTGGACTCAGTTCCGGCCCATATACCCCATTCAGTTTAAACAAATACCTGCGGCGGGCATCTCCTTGATTTTTTCCCCTCCGCGTCCCAAACAAAAGCTGCTGTCAGACGTTCCAATCTCAGGCCATCACTCTCTGCGTATTTTATCGACCAAACTGAAAGTACTTTAGCGAGCCAAACAGCATAAATATTTTTTGGAAGGGGAAGTCAGTTGCAATTTGCAAAAACAGTCTCTTCTTCCGTCTCCCTCTATATTAGGATTTATACTCTTCAAACGAAGCGATGGGGCGAGCCAAGAATGGCCCGAAATTTGCCAGAATGAAGAAGATGATCAACTCTAAAGCAATTAAACAGTAAGCAATTGTTCTTTCTCTTATTATTTCAGTTCCCTCTCTAATTTAGCTCTCTGTTTAACTAATTTTGTTGCTTCATCCCTCGTTAGACTTAAAGATGAAGTTTTGAATCCAAAGAGAAAAGATTTGTCCCTCGAAAAGCTACCAAGAAATGTGTAAGCTTTTTTCTACAGCTATTGCTATGATTGTTATTTTTTGTTCTAGCTAGTAAAATAAAAATAAAAACTTGGAGCTCAAGTAATTCCCCCCCTTCCCGCCTCTTCTTCAATTTTGTTTTTCTGTACAGGCCACAGGTTTCTTCAGCTCTCTTCTTCTCTTACAACACAGCTTTGGGGCCTCCATACAGGGTTTTGGTGGATACCAACTTCATCAATTTTTCTATTCAGAATAAAGTTAGTGTTTAATGCAATTGCCAATTTTTACTTCCATCTGATTTTGATTCAAAAATTGGCAAACCAACCTTGCTGTATGCTCATCCTACGGAATTGAAATTCTGGTCCTTACGGTTTGCTGCTTTTCGATTTGTAGTTGGATTTACAGAAGGCGATGCTGGACTGCTTGTACGCGAAATGTGTGTTCGCTAGCCTCTGCTTTATTTTATTAGCTCTAAATTTTATGATATGCTTTTGATTTAAATATCATCTTAATTGTCTGAGTAACAAGACTGGCTAGGGAATGAGATGAAGTCTTGAGCTTATTTTTACTGCTTGTTTATTGATATCTTTCACTTTTTGGATTTGAAGGCACGCCTTGTATCACGTATCACGGACTGTGTGATGGCGGAACTTGAGAAGTTAGGCAAGAAGTACCGTGTGGCTTTAAGGTATGATTTCATGCTGCTGAGTTTTGCGATTGCTATTTTTTTTCCTGCTATTTTTTGTATCAAGGGTCCAGGTTGTTGAATTTGTCTACGGAATCTGCTTGTAAATTTTGTCACTTAATATTGCACATCTACAATGTTATTTCTTTGCAATATGGAGGCCAGCAACTGGTTCTCGTCTGTTAAAATGTCATTTATTTACAAGAATTTTGATGATGGATTTTTGTGTCTGTACAGGATTGCTAAGGATCCACGTTTGAGAGAGTACCCTGTGTTCACAAGGGAACTTATGCTGATGATTGTATTGTTGAAAGGGTTACCAAGGTACTAATCTGAAGCTTTTATCTTTGGCCTACTCTCCATGTTGAGTGTCGTTTCCTCTCCAGACAAAGCTAGATGCCATTAGCCAGTTATTTGCCAAGTTGAATTTGCTAGGGAGATGATCTATCATTTTCATTAAATCTGGACTGTTAACTTCAAATGAATGGTTTGGATTATATGACTCGACAAATGTCCACCACTTCCTTCTAGTATGGAAAACAGCCTGATCACTTGCTAACTAATAGAAAAGGAAGCTGACCATTTATTTTAAACCCTATGGCTTGGATTTAGCAAACATGGCACATCATGTTGCAAGGAGCACAATGATCAAACTTAATTTAAACCCTACAGCTTGGATTTAGCAAACATGGCACCTCATTTTGCCAGGTGCACAAGGATCAAACTTATTTTGAACCCTACGGCCTGGGTTTAGCAAACATAGTACCTCATGTTTCTAGGAGCATAAGGATCAAACCAGATTTCCAGGTAGCAAATCCTCGCATTGTTTGCACAATTACAGAAGGTGTAGAAAAATATTCTTTTTAAATATTCATGGCCATCTGTTTTTTCTGTTCTATGAAAAACACTAATCTTTATTTGAAAAAAAAAAAGATACAAAATGGTGGCCATTTGCAAGGAATAATCCGTTCTGTAACTGTATTTCAAAGTATTTTAATTTGTTTGTTATGGATTCTGCCTTTCATTATAGTTAGTTTGTAGTTTATTTAACATGTTTTTTTAATGTAACTAACTAGATCATTTGTTTGGGAACAGCATAAATGCTATATTGTTGCTACATGTGATCGAGATTTAAAGCGAAGGATCCGCAAGGTACCTTGAAGTGAATGCTCTCTTGATGTGCATTTGAAATGAAACTGGTTCTGGTATGAAGTTGCTTGTTTGCTTGCAGATCCCTGGTGTGCCAATCATGTACATCACTCAACACAAATACTCGATTGAGCGGTTGCCTGAAGCAACAGTAGGTGGAGGTTAGGCCCCCATGACTCGTGTTTTGTAGAAACATCAATTTGGTAAATATTCTGTGCTGATGTTGATTAGACTGATTTCATGACTGACTTGTGTCTTCTGCTGCAGCTCCAAGGTATTGATAAGTTTCCAGAATGGGACAAGAGAGGATTTTGCCTGAGGATCTTGAATGTTATTATCTATGTCCCTCGCCATGTGGTGACACTCTGGAGTGTAGTTGTCTCCTACCTCCGAATGAGGGTCGCAATTTTTTTAATTCTTTTCTGTGATGAAAGAGAATATTCACCGCTATGCAACTGTTTTTAGCCTTTTCACTCTGTTCCATTGCCCTACATGTCTATATCATGCTTACTGTCTGAATCCTGTATTTGTATCTAACCCTTCAGAAGCTTTGGCATGCTCCTGAATTTGGTGATATCGCGTGATGATATATTCTCTATTTGAAGGCTGGGTCTAATGTCGACTTAAATATGGATTTGGACAGTGTTATATCTTGCAATCAGGGCTAGACATGAGCAGTTAAAAGAAGGAAATGCTCAAGAGAGTTCATGAAATTACAAAATACTCAGCTCAATTCTTCTTTCATTGTGGTTATGAATGTGATAGCTTGCTTCTACAATGGGGTGAGAAAAATGAAAAGAAAGGCAAATTAGTATACAATTGATGCACTCGCAAACGATAATGACGCAGGGATGCAGTTAGTTACATACAAACCCCTTCATATAAATGATACAAACACATGCATCCTTTTTGCCAAATAAAAGAACTGATGAGGAAAAATCAGCTATAAAAGAATTATCAAACTAGACTCCACCTCCAAATGCTGAATGCTGCCCACAGTCGGACGGGTGAATTTAATGCTATAATAAAGTTTCTGACGCAGACATTGTCGAGTTTGAATTCTCTCTGTCTTCTGGCGGGGGCTTCACGTATTTTCCCAACACTTTTTGACGGTGTTTTTTCCTCATTCTTTGTTGTTTGTCCCTGCTTTGTTGTCTCCTCTTCTCTTTCTGATGATTCTTTAGATTCCTCTCTTTCTCAAATATACCTTCCCATACAACCTCACCTGTTGATGGCCATAACCACCTTACCCTGGACCGATCAGAATCGGCCTCTTCAGCCAAGTCCTCATCCATGCTCTTAAGAGTGCTGTACGAGAACCATCTAGCCCACATCTTGCCTCTGCGGCTCTTGACCGCGTGTTGCTCTTTCATCAAGCCAGTCTCAGGATTCACGTACACCATCTGTCGCGCACTGTGGTACGCCCAGACATTTATGAGCAGCTCAAGAACCCGTGAGTAGCAATGTTTATCCTGCAATACATGAAAGAAAGAAAAAAAAGAGGTCTTGCGGTTATCAAAAGGATTGCAGATCTATCTGTCCATTTTGAGGGAATTTAAAATGACTAGTTGACTGTTCAAGCAGCATATCCCACAAACAATAATCCCACACAAACAGAATTTGCCAACCTATTATTTTCAGCACCAAGTGAGGTAAATGGTATGGCTGTAGTTATTCATCATAAACGTAAAGGGTAAACTGAACTTCAGTTGAAACTGCAGTCCAGCACTTTGGGTTGCAGAGTTTCTCCAGGTGAACTCGTTGAAAACCTAGACCTCAACCCATTATAGTACCCTAACTAAATTCCAAGAACAGACAAGTTACATGCTTGGAGCACAGAAAACTCATCATCTACACTCGAAGTTACCTTAGCTGGACTCAGATAGCATCGCCCACTTCGATGGTGCTCATCATACATCTGTGCATCCAAAGCATCCACAAACATTCTGCACTCAACAGTTCAAATCAGCATTTGAACCAACTTACACTTTGAGTTTTTGAATTACTAAGGCCAACAAAAGCAACTTATCACACCTTGAAAACATTACAAACTCTAGGAAGGACCTTGTTGGCAAAGCAAAACTCAACATGACAGACCATGTATCCCCATCTTCAGGCATGGATGGTAAAGAATCCAAATCATGCTTGATGCCGTACATCCTCTTAAGAGCCTCAGAAAAAGCTAACCTTCAATCACCAACAAATAAATGGTGCAAATCAGCTAAAAGAATCCAGTTGTTGAGATTCACATAATAAATCTTGATACAAACAGCATAACTCTTACTTGCAATTTCCAGCATTTATAGCATCACAGAAAGACCAAAAGTCCCTCCGTAAGTGACTTCTTGGATCTGTGTCCATGGGAACCCAAAAGTAAAGTGAGTCTCGATGCTTTTGCGTTTCAATGGCATCTACCAATGCCTTTTCAGCAATCCTAGACAAAGATGCCTGTTTATACCCCAGAATAAGAAAAGGTTCATTGAATGTATGAAATAAATTATGAGATTGCATTGCATTTGTTTAACAATAAACTCATTGCTTGAATAGATTACAGAGAACCAAAATGGTAACTACTCATAGTAAAGGTAATGGACAGATAAAATTTGGGACTAGAATCCCAGAAAAAATATCTTCAATTTAGCTCAATTCGAAGGCAAATAACATTTGTAACTAGAGTTGCATAGGATGCATCAATTGATCTGCGCAACTGCCACAAGCGCTCAGAAAGCTCAAGTGGTTGTGAGTAACCTTGTGTTTTCTATATTTTACAGTAGAGCCAAAATCTGACCATGTTCTGGCAATATCAGTCTGAATGGCCAAAAATGCAGGATTAAAGACCAATATCAGATCCTAAAATTGGCATGCAAGGCAGAGCAAACAACATCAACAATAAGAATACAGGGTAGACAGAAAATAGGGAATCTTATACCTTCCTTGCCGTTGCTCTCCAAGATTGAAACCCTATCCAAGAATTCTTGTGAATATGGTCAATTCGATTTGCGATTGCAAAAAAAGCTCCATAATCACCTAGAGCATCTCGATAATATGAGTTGCTGAGAAGTGACAGACGGGATGGTGCATCAATGTCATCTGTCCCGGGTCTTCGACCTTTTGTGGACTGCAACCATGGTCAGTATACAAAATCAGTCGGGAAACCAAATTTATAAATTCAAACTGCAAAAGCAAGCTCCATAAAATAAAAGGTGCCACATGGTTTGGTTACAATAGCAAAGGCATATGCGACTAAGGGATTCAAATTCCTTCAATGTGAGATGAGCAAAAGATTCTGAGCAAGTGTTTATCAACCAAGATCATTTTGCAGGTAAAACACACCATAGTGCTGAAGAATATGCAAATATAGAGCTTTCAGATAGATAAATAATGATATTCCTGACCATTTACCTTTTCCTCAACTTGCTAAATGTGGAAGATTAAGATTGAAAGTTCAAGCAATAAAAGAATCTTTAAACTCAGCACAGAAGATTTTTACCCATAAGCTAAATGTTAAGAGAGGGTGATGTCAATCATGTTGGGAACAATCATCTGACAGGACACAAAAGTCAACTAACTCTCAGAAAAATAGAGATGTTGTACACACGGATTTCCAGTATAAAACACAGATGCAAACTCACCAATCCTATTCCACGATAAAGTGAACTTAGATGAAGAAAAGACCAGGTTCCTTCCCCAAAATATGGTTCATATATGCATAACGGTTGCCCTGTCCTCAAAAGTTCTCCTTCATCCCTTTCATGTAAATCATTCTTGGACCTATCAGCCCTCTTTGCACTTCTATATACTTCCTCCCATGTTCCACGAGGTTGATCAGTTCTATCTTTTAGCTGCCAAATATCAAAAAGGTCAAATTTTACAAAGGACGCACTTAAATAATGTAAAACAGGAAGACCTAGTGCATCAAAATTTACTCTTAATATTTATCACTGCACAAACTCTTACCTCTTCTTCCTCTCTTCTCTTTCTAGTATTGAGCATCAGTGTATTTTTCTCTTCCTCCCAAATGTCATATGAGAATGAATCATTGGTAGCAGCAATCAAACCAGAGCTCTCTCTTTGCTCATGGTTCCACTGTTCCTCAACCTTGTTTAAATATTTTGAACTTTTCAAAGCTATGTCTTCTTGTGTTGAATTTAGAAATGCTTTAAATAGATTCCAGCACCACTCTTTTTTCAGTTTTGGAGGAATTACTTGAACAGCCTTGGGAAGTGCAACTTCTGATGGAAGATTAAGAGCATTTTCAAGTAGAGTAGCATAGCCTTCAATGGTTTCTAGAACCATCAGGTTTTTAGCTGTACTTTTTCCTATTGAAGCAATGTTACGTGCTAGAGGTGATAATGTCCCTTTGGAGATCAGTTGCAATACAATCTGAGTCAGAACCTTGAGATTTTCCTTAGGAAAAAGATAGCCATTCACCTTGTCATCAACCTAATTGTTATTGCTAAAAAAGTCAGTAGTTTGCTTAATAGACATGGTTGCAAACAAGAAGATGATTCATTATAATGTAAAATAAAAATCTGGTACCAATAACGTTTTATTGATCACTGTCTATTGGGTATTTCAAAAAGCTGATAAAAAATTTACCATTGCCAAAAAGAAATGAAGAAATTCTAGTTTCCAGGGCCACTGAGTTCAAAGAAAGGCAGTGACTATATCAATTTGGACAAAAATTATGTCTCGGTGCAAATTGACTTGAAGAAGCCATTAACAAAACAGAAAAACAGTCTTAATGAGGCTACAACATTTGCTATAAATGAATGTTCCTGATGTGACGACAAGAAATGAGCACCCTATATGTGGATATTGAGAAGAGTGAGTAAGATTAGATAAAGATATACAAATTTGGCAAATAAATAAGAAGTTATTGCCCTGGTAAAGAGAGGCAATCTAGTTCATACAAGCACAAGGATCAGAATAGGTTAGGCAATCTAATTCATACAAATATAAGGATCAAAATAAGCCTTGTAAGAACTAAGGCTTAGGTTATGAATAAGCCCCAATGGAATAAGACTTCTTATTCATCAAGAAAATGGAGTCTTACAGAGCTGAAAGGCAGGAAAAAACAGAAAACTAGTGATCTGCTCTAAGTGATGGAGATAGGCTAGTTGAGCTGACACCAAGCAGGAATGTGAGATCATCTTTCAAATCATCCACTTAAATTAATGTACTTTGTGAATTCAATCTGTTTGTGCATGAAAAATAAAGACAGAAAATCATTACAGCTTACATATTTCCCAATCATGGAGAGATCTGGGGCTATGATGGGTTTTCCGATGGACATGGCTTTCACCAAAATTTCAGGAAAAGACTGCTCCTCAAGGAAGGATCCATATACCACAAGATCAACTGCACTAAGGGCACTACTCACATCACTATCAACAGCAAAGTACTTTACAGTACCTCTTGGATAACTCAAGTTAACAGCAATAGCCTGAGGAAATAAAGAGATTGCAGAAGTTGGCATCTATTCTTAGATGTAATAAACTCCAGGCATGCATCTAAATCATACCTCAACAGCCGCACTGTAGTTACCAGTAGAATCCCCGCTTAAAACAATGATTTTGAGATGAGAGTTTGAATTACTATCTAATGGAAAGGCTTGCAAAAGTGGTAACAGAGCCTTCAAAACAAGCGCCTGCTCTAGCCACAAACCCCTGTACAAGAATTGACTTCCCACAACTGCAATGACAATGTCAGTGGGCTCATAGCCCATCTTCGCGCGTATATCATCATTGTACAATGCCTTTGCAGTACATGCTTCCCATACTTCAGCAGGGGAACCGGGAATAACATAATAGTTTCCAGCGTCAAATGCAGAGTACATCATCTGTTTGATATGCAGAAATGGAGATAAATGCCAACTTCAGCTCCAGTGTTAATAGCATGAACATTGAGGACAACATCACAACACAATAACATCACAAAACATTAAGTTGCTTATTGCTATGTATAGGATTTGTTTTTTAAAAAATAAAGGTGAGATTTATTGGGGAGTTTCATTCTATCTGCATATCCAGATTGACCCCATGGAATTTTCAGATGGTGTCCACAAGGTGACGACTTATCAGTCAATTACCGGAAGGACATGATTTGGGAAGACAACTACAGTAGCCCGGTTGAAAGCTTTTCTCCAATCATTCAAAAGCTCAATTTGCCAACTTGAAGTGTACTGTCTTGAACGAATAGCAAGTGCTCTTTCATGGATGGTCCAAATAAGTGGCACTGACTTAAAAGGTTCCTGCATAAAACTGGTAAAGTGAAATCATTCATGTTAATTGGACTCAGACAAGTAGCGTCTCACATAAATTAACTAAAGTACTGGCAGCTTTTATCCTCATAAATACATTTCAACTACAACGAAGTAACAAAGTTGTGCCCCATCATATTCAGTACACTGAGCATTTTAATTTGCACATGCTGTCAAGTCTTAGGCATTGGGGCGATTTATGATTCCTGGGTAAAGATAGCATTCTCGAATCATTACAATACTAAATAGGTTTATCCTAATTGACTGCAAATGAAAGGCTAATCACATGGGGTTTCCCAAAAAAATAGAATGATTGAAACAGAGAAATGGGTAAAAGAAAGCTTTTGAGTCGAAGCATAATTTTGGAGATACATCTATTATTTGAGAGAAAAGATGGTAATATATCTTACCAAGAGATAACACTCCTTGTTTCAAGAGAATTCACAAGTATGCCATCATAGCTGCAAAAAGATGCGTCAAAATTCAATGCAACCAAAAGCCTTCAAATCCAATGACACAAACCATACTCATTTTTTTTTTTTAAAAGATGATATTTAAAAGCTCATCACGTTTCAAAAATCCAGTAGAATGTCATCCATACTTTAGCCAATCAACAGCAATTTCAAGGTTGTGGCCAATTTGAATGATGGTAACCGGAAACCCCATGCTCTTCCAAATGTTTTGCACAGGACCATCTCGTAGTGTATAAACCTGCCAAAAATATTGCAAGAATTTGATGCCAAGAAGAAAGAAGAATGAAACATCATTAATCTAATAAATTCTTATACAATTTAATGGAGAACCACAAGTACTTAAAAAATTCAAAAAAAGAAATATGCACAATTGTTGCTCGAACAGTTCGCCTTTTGCTATTCACTAAACAATCGGCATTAAAAATTGAAGAACCAAAATACATACATGAATCATGTAGCCAATCTCTTGCAATGCAGTAGCAACGGTTACCATTAACAGCTGCTGAGGATCAACCAACAGATCCGCGAGCACCTGAATTAAAAGCATAACTCAGGCCGCAAGTCAACCCCAAAAAAAAATAACAAAAGGGACAGCAATGGATTAGCAAATAGTAGCGGAAACTAACCAATGCGAGCTGCGGTTTCCTGTAAGGAAAGCGAGTTAATGTCCCGTTGGTAAATGACATATTCATCTCCCTGTTCTCTTTTTGAAACTTTTGTAATAACTTCAAAGGTTCAAACTTGATACCTTCACCAAAATCTAACCCACCAACCTCCTTCAAATACAACAAATCCTTATTAATCAACTCCACTCCTCTCCATGGAGAAAAGCCTAGTTCGGATTTCTCAACAACAGAACCAGGCAAAAACATCTGAAATAGAACTACAAAGAAGAGAAAAACAGCAACAGTACAAATCCATTGAATGTAATCTAACTTCTTGAAAAGCAAGAAACGAGAAAGTCTCGATCTGGGTCTATACAAAAAAGGGTTTCTTTCAGTTCTACCAGCTGAATAAGAACGAATAAGATTGTTGCTGTCTCTTTTGAAGGAGACCCCTCCACTCTCCAATGAACCCATTTAGAGTTCCATAAAAAAAAATTCAATTTTTGCCTCTCAATACAGACATGCAGATAAGCTAGGGGGGAGGCAAATTGGAGAGATTGCAAGATGCTTGTGAGTTTTCTCTTTCTTTCTTTTGTTTCTTGGTAATATGATGCTTGTGAGTTGAGTTATAGTGAGGATGAGAGAGAGAGGTAGTGAGAGGTCAAAATGGGGACTTTCTTTCTTTTATTGGATTTTGAAGGGGATTTTCATGTCCTCTTCTTACAGTGATTCACACAGCTAAGAAATCGGTGAGAAACTCTCTCTCTCTCTTTTATTTTATATCCTGAATAACCATAAATAAAATTATATAAAAGATATCATCAACTCACACAAATATTATATTCTCTCTTTAATTCATAATTTTTATTTATTTAAATTAAATTTTTTTGATGTTTTTATAACATTTTCATGTGCTGATATTAAAAAATATTTTTTAAAAATAAAAAATATCATTTTAATATATTTCTTAACAAAAATTATTTTTAAAAATAATTTTAAATACACTTTTAAACATGCTCTTCTTATTACCAACTACTTAAATAAATATGTTTTGGTGTTTTTAGATCATTTTGATATACTGATGTCAAAAATAATTTTTAAAAAATAAAAAAAAAACATTATTTTGATGTAAATCAGCACAAAAAACATTTTAAAAAGTTACCGCAATCACACTCCCAAACATGTACTTAAGCTTCTCCCTCCCACAATGATATCTTTACTCTCATCATAATCCCAAAAAATGTCAAACCTAATAGGAAGCTACCAGAATCTTGGTTACAGAGAGGCCTTTACAAGAAACCACCGTTACTCGTAAAGGAGATAGCCTTGGTTTTATCAGAATCCTCTATCAAACAACCAGTAATCTTCAATCTCTCAAGAAAAATATTTTGATTTATGATCAAGAATATTCAATAAAAAATAGTTTTATATTTTGTTTCTTGCTTCTAAATTTCTTACAAAATTTAATTCCAACTGTTTTTTTCTTTCATATAAATTATCGAGGCATGATTTTAATATTTGTTATTAAAAATCATTTTTCATGAGAAGTATTTTTATTTAAAAGATGATATTTTTAATAAAGAAAAACATTTTTTTTCGTTAAAAACATTAATAAGAAATTTTAGTTTAGATTTGTTTGCCAAGTGACCACCAACTGCATGTTGGAATTCAGTCCAATTGCAGAGTGAGTTTGACGGAAGCACCATTTGTGACCTCTGAAATTGTGAGTTTTGTTGATGCATTAAGAGGGTGTTTGGGATAGCTGTTGTTATAGCTTTTCAAAATGTTTTTAATGTCGAAATACATCAAAATGATGTTTTTTTTTATTTTTTAAAAATTATTTTTGATATCAGCACATCAAAATGATCTAAAAACATCAAACAATATTCATTTAAAATAAAAAAATAAAAAAACTGCAAACCAGCATTTGAAACGCTATCTAAAGCATGTTAAAAAATGTTTTGCTATATCAAAAAAATATATTATGTTCTAATTATATTTTAGTTGCAAATATATTTTAGTTTTCTTTACTTTTTAATTAAAAAAATGAGAGATATAGCCCTCCTAGAACCCGTCTAGTTACCAATCATATTCACATCCTGTAGCCTTAATATAAGTTTTTAATAATAACGTTTTCATTTAGTTATTAAAATATACTAATTATTTTTATTTCATTAATAATAATATTTTAAAATCAGTGTACGTATTAATTAAAATTAAATTAGTCATCACAAGATTTTAAAAATACATCCTTATTCAAAACAAAAATATTTTTAGAGTTAAAAAAACACATACTCAATGTTGATGGGTTGAACAGGTTGTCGAACACACACATACATATTTAAAAGGTGTTTGAAAAAGCGGTTGTTGTAACTTTTCAAAGTGCTTTTCATGCCGAAATATATCAAAATGATATTTTTTTATTTTTTAAAAATCATTTTTGATATCAGACATCAAAATTATCTAAAAACACCAAATCATATTCATTTAAAAAAAAACTGCAAACCAGCATTTGAAATATCATCCAAACAGACACTAATGCTATGTGTTTTGCTATGCAAGAAAATAATAATTATAAGAGCTCGTCAAATCTACAAATGTTTGAGTTAGCGCTTGATTGAGTATAAAGATGATGAATCATAACTCTTTCATTATCATCTTTTTAAAAAAGAAAACAATTTCAAATAAAAATAATAAATGTTGATCCATATTTAACCACATGATAGCAATGTCAAACAAACATGTCATGGAATGACCATCAACCTATCTTATTTAAATGGATGGCATTTATTAATATCAATGCTCTACAGTCCGAAAAGAAAGCACATTCTCCCTATTCATTTTTAAACTTTTATTTGTTTACATGTTAAATTTAGAAGCTCACTGATTATTGGAGGAAATTAAAAGAATGTTGTTACAAATTAGGAAAAAAAACAAAAACAAATTATCACTTCAATTTATCGCCGTCTTTAGATGCTAATTAATATACATAAAATTAATGTATAAATTTGTAATTATTTTTTTAAATAGTTTTCTTCCCTGCCTCTTCACAAAATTTTTCTGTATTTTTCTGAAGATTCCCTCGCTTGCCCTAATCGAATTTAGAAATTTGTTCAGCATGCCCAGCATTGAGGGGCCACACCCAGGTTTCAATAATTTTATGTTCAATAATTGAAACTTTATTTTATGTAGCGTACTCATGACCGACACTTCTTCACTACTGCCTCCTCCTCTAATCTGTAGCTGGTTTGACCCAAATTTTACTAACATTTCCTGGACAGATTTGTTTAACTCCATTTTTTAGTATAACAATTCGGTATCCGGTTTCTACCGACTAATCTAGATTCGAGCTGGATGAGATCTTTAATGGCGGCAAAACTCTCCCACATAGTGCCACCGCATATCTAAGATCTCAAACTCAAGACCTTTTTTTGTTAACTCAATATCCAGCAGCTCTCAGAGCAACTTCATTGACAAAAATTATTCTGGTAGTCAAATTTCTAAAATGATTTTTTGAATAGTGTATATATAATTTTTTTTTATTGATATACACTCCAATAATAAAAGCTATTGTGAAGAGCTATTTTTTTATATTATTTTAAATATAGTACAATTATTTTATATATAATTTAATTATGCAATTAGTTATATAATTAATAAAAGCAAGTTATATAATTAAATAATTGCTTTTCAAAAACCTTCCAACAATAAAATTATTATTTTTTAATTATAATTAAATAAAAAAATGAATTTAAAATTAAATACCCAGAAATATTCTAATATGAGATCTGAGATTCTGTTTTTTACAATAATAGAAGAAAGAGGTTCAACTTTCACTTTCTAGCTAACAAAATAGCCCCAGAAATATTCTAATATGCGATTGCTGCTGCCTATAAATTCCATTTTCTCCTAACAAAACTTATCGTAAACTTTATAGATCGATCGAAGACAGAGTGGGAAAATAAATTTACAGAATCAGGATTCACTTCCCAGTAGAAAATAACCTCAAAAATTCGTTGAAAAGACAAGAAAAATAGGGTCTCTTCGACTTCTATTATATGATTGCTGCCAAAGACTTCTACTTTCTGTTCTATTCCCTCGCAAAATCACGATAATATGTACTTTACCTTCTCATTTTTCCGCATGTATATAGAGCAATTCAACACAGAACAGCTATTTGAATCCACAGTAAACAAAAAAAAACTAAAAAGGACAAAATTTTGGCTATAGCTTTGCATATACATGCTCCGTTGGACTTGCTCTCACAAATTAATACCCGATTAAGTTGGCAAATAATGCCTCGTCTGCTTTATTGAAGCAAGTTATTAGCACGACCTCATTTGGCATAACCAATGCTTTCATTCACTGACATGGGAGCACATGAGACTGAACTTCACAAATGATAACAATGATTTCATCGGTGAAGATTTCTAAAGCCTTGATTGATTTTGTAATGCTGGGAAAATTTGTGTTTGCATAGAGTTTTAAGCAAGTGGTCAAATATGAAACAGAAATCCAAATTGATTCAACAGACTACTTATATGCTTCTGCACTTCCCGTACTTCCTGAGTGAAAGGAATTCCATCCATGGGAGAAAGAACATGAACAAAGCCATTTCCTTAGATTTTTCACTATGTGAATTGAAACCAATTTGTTAGAAAGAATATCAACCAAGCCATTTCCAAAGCAATCCACCCTTGTGTTAATGCATTGCTATTACCAGGAAATAAAGCACGAGGAAAAGAAAAGAAAAGAAAAGAAAAGAAAAGAAACTAGGGTTTTAATCCTCTATACTCTTTATGTGATTCCATGACCAATAGCTGACATTTCATCCAGGGTTCTGAAAGAAAGTGATTGGCCATGCAGACAACACTAACATGGTTTTAGATTCATTATAATTTGCCAAGTGGGGATTCACTAGAATGACCATCCACCAACCAGAGACCATAATCATGGAAACGCTTTATCTTCTTCTCAAAACCTGTGATGTAATTGTTGTGAATGATGACATGCTTTCCCTTAGTTTCCTGCACCCATGTCTGATTCTTGAAGTATAACCCTCCTGTTGGGAATGCTGCCTGGGGCAGAAGATATAGATCCACCTGTGGACATGTGTCATGAATATACAAACATCACAACTCAATTGATGCACCATGAAACGTATGGAAAACCTAGGCGGCATAAATCTACTATTTGTCTTCCGGGTACAATTTTGAACTTATTTTGCATGTTTAGTTCTTCATAAATTTAAAATGTTCTCCTTCAGACTTGAGCCTCAATAACTAAGGCACTGTCCACATGTTTTCAATACCTTAAGCTGAATTAATTTTATCAGAAACAAAAAGGAAAAGTGAATTCCAATAATCCAATTTGTAGAATGTGGATGCACTAAAAAGGTCAGCACAAACCTGTCCAGCTGTTTTATTCAACGCCCAATTAAAAGCAGGCTGATCATTGGATTTCTTTGTTTTGGACCAAGGCTGGGCTTGAAGTTCCTCAATCCATTTCTTCATAACTAGTTTCGCTCCATCGGTGGGGCGCATGAACATCATACAGCTACATATATAAGTGCGCCCCTTTTTTCCCGGGGGTGGTAAATCATGGGAATGGTCCGGCAGCTTCACCTGGTAATGCAAACGAAAAGGGCATCAGATATAGCATTTATTCCAAAGATTGCTGAAACCACTCCACAGAGTAAAAATAAGTTTACAGTCCAAGGATAGATTTCATTTACTTGATTTTAGGTTTTCACTAACTACATAAATATCGAATAGTAATGATCAAGTGGAATGGTGCAAAAGGATGCATAAAGCTGATAATAAAGTAGTAAAAAGAAAAATGACATGTCCGCCACCAATATCGCTGGAAATGGGGCTAAACTTAGCAGGGAAATGATCCATTAACAGCCAGTTCATGGCAACAAAAAGATATCAAATGATGAAGTTTTACCTTAAATACCAAGTATTAAAAAGCTGTAGACGAGTCAAAATGCAAGAGATCAAGGACATAGATATCAGGATTCTGAGAGTTGGAGGAAGCATCTAAGGCAAGATAAAATAAGGTTACTGCATGGTGATTTTCAGCCACAACACGCCAAACTCCCTCAAAACAAGAACTAAAATTTGATATGAAAATCAGACATTTGAAACAAAACACAAGTTAATCAGCACCGTTTCAAGGAATGAGAAGCGGCAATCATGTCCCAGAACAGGGTAGGAGTTCATTCATACCACACATCAAAGGTACAAGCAGGTTAGTATACATACCGCAGCCATGTCATCGGTGAAGTAGACATCGTGGTTTCCCTCGAAATAGGGGAAAGGATCTTGCAACCAGACCATGTCCACATCATTGTACATCACATTATATCCAAGCTCCAAAATGCGCAGCAAGTGCCTAGGCCTCCGGGATGTGAAATTGAAAAACCCCTATCCAACGAAACCAATCAAAATCGTCTTTCCAGAACATCAAAATAAAGTAAATTATCAGCAAGCAAAATCAATCGTAACCCATAAAATAGCAGTTTCGTTTGCCACAAACGATAATTGTCAATTCAACAAAGAAAAGAAGAATTAAATGAAATAAATGCATTGAAGAATTAAATATAGTAAGTACCTGAGAACCAAACTTATGTGCAGTCTGTGAATCAGGAGCAGGAGGTACGAGAACAGCATGGCCAGGCCATTTCTCATTAACCTTATAAAGAGTAGCATAATCCTCAGCAATAACAAGAACCTTATCTTGATGCTTTTGTCTCGAAATACTAATCAGCCAGTTACTTAAAAATGGCAAGTAAGGTTGGCTAACTGCACAAACAATCACCGTCTTGTTTCTTGCAACAAACGACACCGCCTGGGATAGTGTGTACTGTTGCCATTTTGTTTGCGAGGCAGGTTTTGTTGTTGAGAAAATCGAGGGCGTCCCTGTCCAGGGTAAAATTACGCCAAGAATCAGGAGGAGGGAAAGTAAGGCTATTAGGCCTGTGCGACTGAAGAGGGATATTGGTCTCTGGGAGGAGGAGGATTGGCGCGGTGATAGTGGGGAGGGATCTGAGAGTGTGCTGTAAAGAGGCCTTTGGTGCAAAAATGCTGACATTTTCGTAGCTTCTGTGTCATATGATTGCGATAAATCGATGGGATTGGGCGTTGATGGGGAAGACAAAGTGAGGAGATGAGCTTGGGACTTTGGATTTGCTGGGTTTTTTGAGATTGGATCTGTGATTTTGGCGGTGAATGATGAGAAGCAGAGGATGATGGTGTTATTTTTTGTTGTTAAAACTTAAAAGGGTCGGGTTATTTCGAGCACACGGGTAAAATAAACAAGTTCGGGTTTGACGGTATGGAATCCGATTAGATCTATGGGTTCTCGCTCGCACGTGTTAAGGAAAACTGTCCAGAACTATTGAGTTTCTAGCTGGAAGACCCGGTTCGCCAAGATGGTTATCTGATTAACCAAGTGTTTTTTAAAAAAATAAAAAAATATTATTTTGATAAGTTTTAAATAAAAAAAATTAAAAATAAAATCTCAATCATAATTTCAAATATTCTCTAAATAGTTATTTAAAAGCACTTGAAAAATATTTTTTATATTTTTTTTAAAATTATTTTTTTTAGTTCTTTATATCTGATGTTCTAATATCAAAAAATATTATTTAATATATTTTTAAGTCAAAAAATATTGTTTAAATCAATGAGAGTCATACTCTCAAACATCCTCTAAAAAATTGAACATGAGTTCAATAAAAAAATCTATTTTATTAAAATAATAAATTTAATTTTTTTTTATTCAATTCAATCTATAATTCGGTTTTAAACCAAATCCACACCCAATTGCTATTGTAATTTGTAACTATGACCACTCTTTTCTATTAATTAATATCTCTTGTCAAGTTTTTCGCAATACTCCAATCTCCAATGGCTGATACACAGCTCAGTCTACTGTAAAGAAATGTAAAAACTTTTGTGATAATAATTATTTTTTATTTAAAAATTATTTTTTAAAATAAAATTACTTTTAACATATATACATCAAAATAATATAGAAATGCTAGAAATTTTAAATAAAATATTTTTTTTAACAACGTTTAAAATATAAAAATAAACATCCCAGGAACTTTTCTCTTGAAAATTAAAATATATGAGCAAAGCTATAGGCAGTAGACACTAGACAGTCGCAGATTTCACTCGGGCCAAGCCTTCTTGGGCCTCATAAGTCTCTATGGAGTATGGACTGCGAGTAGCGAGTGCATGAGGTCTCCCATAGATTTGCTATAGGAGTTCACTCTAAGTAATCGTTTGATTTTGAGGTTTCACGTGCTGTGTGTAAGGGCAAGTCCAACGCTTAAGTCATCAGGAGAGTCAAAGATAAAAAAGTGTCATTTTAGCATTTTTGCTCAATTTTTTCAGCTCGAACGGAAGAGCTATCTCAAGAGCTAAAATAGCTCTTCCTTTCACCATCTGCTATTTGTAGCAACCCGAACAGAAGAGCTATAATAAATATTCACATTGTTCAACGTAAATAAATCACAATCCTCTCTTCATCTCCGTTTCCTCCACCTCCCTAGGCGTCGCAAGAAGCAGGAAAGCCAGATGGGTCTGATTCTCCAGCAAGTAAATCTTGCATGTTTTACAAGAACGATCTTGGATAATTTAATTAATTATATCTTGTTTGTTAATTTTATTAATTGATAATATATTATTGTGCTATTAATTCAAAATTTAATAATTATAATGTTGAAGTGTTTTTTAAAAACAATTATTTAATTATATAATTTACTCCTATTAATTGCATAATTAAACTACATACAAAATAATTACACTATATTTAAAATAATATAAAAAAAATGACTCTCCAAAATGGCTCTTACCATTGGAGCACACATCAACAAAAAAGCCATATAAACACTATTCAATGAGCCATTTTACAGATTTGGCTCTTAAAAATGGCTCTTACCATTGGACTTGCTCTAACATTGGTTTTGAAAAGAATGAGCGTCAGATTTGAAAAAAAACATGAGGGAAATGAAATTGTAAGGGAAAAATCAATTTTAACAATCATCTCAAACAAAACAAATATAAATAAAAAGAATGAGGATCAAATTTGAAAAGTGAATAAATTGAAAAAGAATCCTAATTTTATAAATTATTCCAAGATAAAAAAAATATTAATTAAGAGAATAAATATCAAATATGAAGGGATTAAAAATCGAAGGGTTGTTTTGAAATCTCGAATGGGCAATGTGAAAATCAAGAAGAAAAGAAGAGGAAAGAAAGGTCATAGTCGGACATATTAAATGGACTGTTATGAAATTACTAAATGACTCCAATAGCATGTTTTTTACTAAATTGCCCCAATGTCATGTTTTTTTTAAAAGTAAAATGGACATTTCACCCTAAAATTAGGAAGAAAAACATTTATTCTCTTCACTTGTTTCACTTTGGACTCATGTCTTTCAATCATATTCTCCTTTTATATTAGCTCAAATTAGCCTATAATTTGATTATCAGAGCTATGGGAAAAAAGAAAAGAAAAAGAAAAACCATGGCAGTCCATAAAGTTTCATGAGAGGTTCCGTATTTTGTAGAGTAAATTCTCTACACCATTTAATTTTCTTATAATTATAATCTGTTTTAGTTTATTGGAATCGGCTCCATTGTTAAACAATAAAAAAGTAATCAACAAATGAAAAAAAAAATCAAGAAAAATCTCTAAAGCTCATCTGGTTGATAAAGATTATTTATCGTTCGTCAAGCATAAAAAAGAAAACAAGTCATAGATATGCTTTATGACTTTCTCGCTGTCGCTGTGCGGAATTATCAACAGGTTCACAATGGCTGGCATACGCGCACATCGTGGCATTATATTTATCTTGGCTAGCATCCACCAATTGTGGCCAACAAATGCCTTCACAACCTCATTTTCTCACGTCACCAAGCTAATAGATGACCCATACTCAGTACCTCTTTCTAAAATTCGAGGTTCTCAACAGTAGCTGCTACATCATCTCCGGCGGCCAAGGCAAATGGAGAAGCAAAATTAAAATATTATTTTTTTAGTATGTTTGTGTTCTTGTTCATGCTCCATGGGGAGAGGCATATTGATATATAAAAATAGAGCTCAGGAGAGGAAGGTAAAATCATGGCCCCACCTTGGGGCCACCTTCTTTATATATTATAATATATATATATATATTAGAAAATAATGTAATTATATCAAAAATATTTATTTTTATTTTTACTTAAAAATACTTTAACAAAAGAGTAAAAAATTATATGTAAAATTAATAATTATATTGTTGGAGTGTTTTTTAAAAGCAATTATTTAATTATATAACTTACTCTTATTAATTGCATAATTAAAATACATACAAAATAATTACATTATATTTAAAATAATATAAAAATAAATGGCTCTTCAAAATGGCTTTTACCACTGGAGCACACATCAACAAAAATACAATTTTTACACTATTCAAAGTGATATTTTGGAGATTTGTCTCTCCAAAATGGGACTCCCTGCTAGAGATGCTCTAACTCTATAAACAAAAATGATAAAACCATCATCTACTAGGTTGGTCAATGATAAATATTTAGAACTAAGAAATTTTTTTTTTTTTGGTTTTATGTTTGAGTTATGTAGTTATTAATATAATAACCCGAAAGTTTATATAATCATTAACTTTAAAATTTATAAAATTAACCAAAATACTCAGTAAATTGACCAAACACCTATATTAATTTAAAAAAATGACAAATCCGCATAACTTGCTTGAGTGACATTATCGAAAAGACAGCAGTAAATAATCCAGCAACGTGACACAATGCTCTGTGACATGGACCATTATCAGAACCCAACACTATTAACATAGGTCAGGGGCAAGGATTTCAGCCAGTAGACAATATCGATTACATTCATCACTGGGTTTTTGTGCACAATATTCCCATTATTAGAGTCAAGTCAGGGAAATTATTGGAGTGGAAGAAGATATAATTTTGACAAATTGACTAACTAGTGAGCTGAAAACAACTCATTAATGAACAGCAATTGGAGACATTTACTGGTAACTCCATAGGCATAACCGGGGCGCCAGCTGGGGAACATACTCAATTTGCTCCACTAAGAATTCACGAAGCAGAGCCAGCCTTCAGCTTCGGGGTTTTCTGTTTTACAAAGAAAGCTGATAGCATGCTTTTGGTGCGAACAGGAGCACGCACAATCTCATGCCTTGGGTTGTCAAATGACCTGAATGGTGTCAATGGCTTAGAACTATCCAACAATTCCTGCAAATTGAAATTCTTATGTTAGCAATGCCGGAACAAGCATATGCTTAAAAAAAAAGCATACTGTTAAGTATACACAAAAGAATGGTCAGACCTCAAGATTTGAAATCACATCCATTTGGAGAAGAAATGCAGAAAATAAACTGGTGACAATAATCTTACCAAAACTTGTCAAGCAAAGAAAATTATATGGCTGGCCATAAAGATAGGCAGTTTTCAATCAATGATACAGCCCAGAAGTGTATTCGGTGATGATTAGAAAAATAAGTAGCCAATGATAAGCTAACAAGAACCCCTTCATTTAATATTTTATCATAGTCCACTCACCCACAAATGGACCCCTAACCCGGATGGTCCCAAAACATTTATTTGTCTACTACATGTACATCTGTAATGGCATTTGACAACTTGTAAAATCCAATCTTTCCAAGAAAAATAATAATCAAACTATCATATAAGAAATATCAAATCAATAACTGAGTGACAATACTTGGGTTTGCTTGATATAAATGAATTATTAAAGTAAATCATAAGAATATGAAGTTCCCAGCTGCTGGGCCATTTTAGGTGAATATTGATCTGTACTCAAAAGTTCAAAAGTCTGTACTGTTACATATTACCACTTCTTTGAAAGGAAAAAGGAGAGTTCATATGGTGAACAACATCAAAACCACACTCTACTGTGCAAAACTTTATCCCTGCACCTTTTTTTCAAGGCATGTGGTGTTGACCAAAATTTCAGAAAGAGAAGCACCTGCTTTCTTTGTTTCTTCATTAAAGCAAACATAACAAGGTTGCAATAAACACTACTTTCACTCAAAATCAGTTGTTTCTTTCTACAAAGAGGAAATTTGAGCATTGACAGCCCATCAAGGTACATAAGGTGAACACCATAAGGCATGTTCAGTCCCATAACCACAATCATGGCAAATTCTAGATTGCACCTAAGAACCTTGAATACATGTCATTAACCTACTATGCAAACCCAAACAAAGCATAACCTTTTCCTGCACTATCCTTGAATATCAAAAGGACAGCACTAGAGCAAGGACAAGAAACCATCCACGATAATGCCTATAGATCCACACAGCTTAAAAACTTGAAGTATTTTGCAGCACTATTTAAATAATGCAGCAGCTTGTCACAATTTCCAAATGATAGCAATTGGAACCTCTAGACCTCAGAGTGTGGCACATCAATGTTCCTCAAGCAACTTACCTGACACTAGATTAAGACTCATACCAAATATGTTTATGATTAATTTGAAAGATTTTTCAGAGCAGTATATCACAAACCACTTTAAATTGCAGTACTTTTCCCCATCAGAGCCCAGAAGAGACAAACACTTTCAGAAACAGCAAAAAAAGGTGATGAGAAAAATGTAATACAGGAAAATTAAGGGGCTTAATAGCTGAGCACGAGCTCCTGAGGTATGTTTTTTTCAGAAGATATCATGTGAACATGAAATGAAAATATGATAGAGAAGCTTTCCAACCGAGTTTGGCATGAATATTTAAGAAAAACACTATAAGAACCTCATGCAAACATGCCTGCATTATATGAATCTCATGCAAGTAGATGCTGACAAAATTTAATATACTCTGTTAGATAATCAAAATATGCACTTAGAAGAATATTGGGCATATCTGTGTTCTGGCTGATTTTAACATTACCCTGTGTGGGACACCAAATGTTGGCATGATTGCACCAGCTGCGGTGCCACTGCTTGAAAGTTGAGCAAGAGCTCCTGAGGAACTTGTTTTTCTATTCTCTTCTTTATCTGCATGCATAGAATCCAAAGCATAACATGTTAAAAAAATTATGGACTGATTTGGAGTTGCAACATTATATTCTTATGCATACCCAAAAATTGAAAAACTGCAGAAGATTTTCCAGAAGCTTTTGCATCTTCATTACTGCATGATAAGCACATGAAAACGCCTTAATGTCATACTCAGCAAGAGAGATGCAGATAGACAAGTTCTTCCCAGCATGATTGAAAACCCAAGAAAGAGTTTTTATAGGGTAACCTTGTCATAGCATTTAGAGTCCCTTTCAATGTAGACTTGGTCTCGGAAGCTATGTGCCAGGAAAGAGTTGATGCTAGGGAACCTGACACAATGTGTTAACAAGTAATTTGATCCTTCCCATCAACATTGAGAGAAACAAAGGAAAAAACAGTATCAAATCCACCAAGATTAAATGTCTCACTCAGAACACTTAATACCTGAAAGATGAAGACGAGATCTACCTTGAAAATGATTTTGTCTTGCTTCAGTCTGTATTTGTGGGCTAAAATGTACCTTCTTATTGAAAGAGGCTAGCACAAGAAACAAAAAGTAATGGAGTGAGAAATGATAACATCGGCCTACAGAGAGTAACACTTCTAAAGAAATTAAAGAAATTAGTACTACTTGGCAAAATGTAGTGCTTGTGATGTCTTGGGATGAATGCCACCATTTGCTGCTGTCGAAGACCTCCCTTATCTGTATATGTTTGGCATGTAAGAAATTGCTGATATCAAAAAACTAAACGAGTTAAAGTCCATCCATTTCATATGATTTCAAATGCTAGACATCCAGTCAGACGAAAGTTGAGAATTACCTGATTAAGACAAGAAACCTTAACCTCCATGGTTGATACATCCAATGTTTGTTGCTCAAGAAGGTCAGTTAACTTGTAAGCCACAGTACCAAGGTGATCGACGGCATTAACAAGAGCTCGCACAGCATAATCTTTCAGGTTGTCCAGTACCCTATTCCATGGCAATAAGAGTATACATGAACATCAGCAAAGAATGGATGCATTTGATTTCTTTTTTACTTTGAACTAATTCACACAGCATTAAATGTCAATGCCTTGACCATGCACTGTCAGACACAGTCAATGGTTAATTGCTCCAGAAATTCTTCCCCTCACATTTAACAGCAAACGTAGTCTTCAAAATATTCTGCTCTAAACTAATTTACGCATCAAATTCAACAATTTCATAAATTCAGCAATATATGCAACACAATCAAATCAAGCTTTCATACTCAAAACTCCACGCAGAACTCAAAACAAATCTAGTAAAGAGTAGATATCGACTATCGTCTCTCCAAATAAATCTCAAGTCAGAAAAATTAGGTTTCATAATACCTTGCAGAAGGAGCTAAGTCAGGCAACGAGTAGCGAGAAATCAATTAAATCAACAAGGTACGAAATACATAAATCCTTACGTCTGTTTCTGCTCGCTATGAAGATAAGACTTCTCACAGTATTCGGCAGCAGAATACATTTGAGGCCTTAAGTTCTTCAGCTCCTGTAAAAATCACCCATCAAAAACACTCAATCCACCAAAAGCATTAGCGGACTTAAGAAAAAGTTCTACAGAAGAGAAAGGAATCACCGGAGTGTATCAATGAAACAATATTAAAAAACTGGTAACAGATCTGGTAGCAAAGATTCCTCACTCGCGGTCTGATTCTGATACAAGAAAGTAGTTAGTACCTGCAAGGCTTTGATGAAACTCTTGCTACGCTCCATGGACACCTCATCGAAAGTCATGGCCGGATTCTCCGGCCTCGTTTGGTACAGTTCCATCTTCTCTCTCTCTCTCTCTCTCTGCTCTTCCAAAAAAAAAAACCAGCTATAAGTTTCCTTGAAGTATTTACTTAACGCGCAAACCCTAAACTAATAAGAAAATAAATATTGAATGACTACTTTATTCTTCTTATTATTATATGATTGTGTATTAGTATATGCTTATAAATGGTTAGATTTGGGGTTACGTTATGGTGGGCAGAATGGAGAAGGTTAGTAGAAGGAATGAGAGAGAGAGAGAGAGAGACTGTTACGGGACAGTGAGTGGAGTGGAAGCGATTCCGAGCAGTGGGAATTTGTAATATTTGGAGTTCATGGTAAGCGAAAACGACTTGAGATTTTTTAGAAGCGCTGTTTTAGTTGCGGGATTGAATTGACAGGCTTTCACTTGAGAGAGAGAGAGACTATTGCTCAGTTCCAGGAAAACAATTTAAAAAACTAACGGTAATGTTTGAAAAGACTGTATTGACCCTACATTAATGGGCGTTGTCGTTCGATCTGGTAACCTGGTCTGGTCAGCTGGAGGCTAGTGGATACTGAATATGGTTGGCTCTCACATGATCAGCCCGACCGTTGTTAATTATTTTGTATTTAAGAATGTATTAGAATTTTGTGTTCAAGAATCTATTAGAAGTTATTTTTAAAAATATTATTTTATTTATATTAAAATAACTTCTTTTTTATTTTCTAAACTCTATTTTTTATACCAATACATTAAAATAATTAAAAATAATAATAGGCTGACTTTTCCTTGCTATTCCATGTCTCTCCTTTTCCGTCAAAGATTCCAATGTAGTGATCCATGAAATTTAAATTTAAATGAGATAGCAACAAAAATTAATCTAATCCCATGCATGGAAAATTAATGCCCCTCCTCAATTATGCATGCAAGTGCTTCATAAATTTTATTTGATGCTCTTTTTCAACAACATGTGCAATGACTAATTTTTATTTATTTATAAAAATAAATGTGTATTTGATAAAAAAAAAAAAACTATATCTTCACTCATATATACAAAAAAAGAATTATTTATTAAATTATTATTATATTTCATTTAGGCCCCGTTTGTTTCCCGGAATTCACTTTCCGGGAAACCACTTTCCAAACTTTCCTGTATTTGTTTGCCTTCTAGAAAGTTGGTCAACGGAAAACACTTTCCGGTCAACAAAAAATACTTTCCAGTCAAAGAAAAATTTGGCTTGGTTTTCAGGAAAGTGTTTTCCGGAAAATTTGGGCGAAAACACTTTCCGGGAGTTGTGAAAAATTTAGAAATGTCATTATTTGCTGATTATATCAAATTTGATCCTCAAACTTTTGATTGCTATACATAATTTGTTTTTGAATATTTATTTTTCAATTCCATCTCTTAAAATTTAATTTTTATATTAATTTTGGTCCTTATTTTTATAATTGCTATTTGCTTTTTTCTTATCATTTTTTTATTGAAATTTTTTATCTATCAAATTTGGTCCTCATTTTTTTTTATTGTTACTTATTTTATTTGAAATAATTTATGAAATGTTAATTATTATTATTTTAATTTATTCACCTTTCATTTTTTTAAATTTTTAGATTTGATCTCTATTATTTTGATTATTATTTATTTTATTTGAGATAATTTATGAAATTATATTTTTTTTCAATTTCATTCTCATTCAACTTTTTAATTTGTAAGATTTGTTCTTCATTATTTTAATAAAGTTGAAAAAAAATTAATTTATTAATAAATTGTTTTCCAGTTCATTTTCCATAACACAAACAAACACTGTCAGGAATTCACTTTCCCCGAAATTCACTTTCCAAAAAAAAATCAATTTCCAGCAAACAAACGGGGCCTTAATGACTAAATTAAACCCCTTTTCTTTCTCTGCCGCCGATTACCACTATCCAACCATCAACAACCCGCCCGACCACCACTGTCCAGCTAGCAACAGCCTAAACCACTAGCTTTCTCCTTGCTATCGCCACCAATAAAACCTCATCTCCGTTTGAACCAAAGCCTAACTTCCTCTCTCTTCACCGTGAACCAACCATAACTTCCAGCCACGTCTGTCAGTCACTAGAAAACCCATCGCTATCACAATCCAAAATCCACCAAGAAATTCCAGCAACTCACCAGCTTCACCATAAACCACCAAATACATCGGCTATGGACTGCAGCCAACCAAATCCCTTTCTCCTCATGGAATTCCACTAAGAAATCAGCTTGAAATCACAAAAAAATTCTCCCCGAACCTAGAAGAAATCACTCCTTTTCCAATCAAAACTACATCCTGGATCAATCAAATTGCATTTGCATACTGACTCGAAGAACTTAAATGAATCAATATTTTCATTAGAAAAGTTATGGAAGATGCTTAGAATGTTGGGGAAGAAGTGACATGATGAAGATAGTAATGAGAGTTGGGAGAAATCAAATCCTAATCCAAACAGAATCTGGCTACCCTACCCTCACTGACTTGTTATGGTTTGATTTTTCAAGGGTACATGAATTTGTAAGGGTGGTTTGAAAATGATGACATGATGATCTAGTAAACTATTTATATGGGTGGTTGGAGATACTATGATGATGCAAAGGAGTGGTTATGGTGGAATGAATGGAGGTGTGGATGTTGAACACAGAGGCTGGAAGTACCAGCAGAAAAGTGGATCAAAATCAACTTGGATAGATATAACAAAGGTAACTCAGGGATAGCTAGTGCTGGAGGAGTAATTCGATACCATATAGCGACTTGGTTGGGAGGTTTTGCAAGAAATATTGGTATATGTTCATCCGTAACTGCAAAATTATGGGCTATTTATGTGGGGTTATAGCTTACATAAGATAAAGGGTTTAGAAAACTAGTATTTGAGTCAGATTTCAAAGTTGTAGTTGAGCTCATTAATGAAGATAGTGTGAGTGTAGATAGGAATCATAATCTTATTGTGAAAATTAAAAATATGATGGGTAGGAATTGGGAAGTTGTATCGTTACATGTTTACAGGGAGGTCAATTGTGTGGCTGATTGGTTAACTAATTTTGGGTTAACTCGAGATTTGTTAGACGGGGTCGGATGTTATAACTGACCCACTAGCAAGGCTTTATATTTTGTTGTACTATAACCTGATTTGGTCTATTATCCCTCGTTTAATTTAGAAGGGTGTATTGCCCCGATCATTATAAAAAAAAAATATTTATATGGGTTTGATTATTTTAACTCATTGGTAGAGGATTTGATTGTCTTAACATCCACATAAAAACTAAAGGATAAATTGAGTTTGAAATCTGAATAAAAATTTGGATCCTCTAATTCATCAGATTCATTCAGAGTAAAAGCAGCTGAGTTTGAAGTGGATTTTAATTGATTAGATGTACCGTGGAGAATTTGTGATTGTTTCGAATCGAGTGAGACGACATGGTATTGGGGGGGGGGGATGTGATTGAAGGCGAGGTTTGATGGAGGGTGGAGATGAGGAATCATAGCTGTTGAGGATTTTGTCGAGAGTGCGATGAGGGATGGAGGGTCTGTTTGGTATTGCGGTTGCGGTTGTGGTTGAGGTTGAAAAAAAGCAGTTTCATAAAAAGTGCTTTTACTGCGGTTCAAAATAAATAGTGAAGTGTTTGGTTAAAACTGTGGTTGAGTTTGAGGTTGAAAAAAAGCAGTTTTAAAGTGTTTGGTTACCAAGCTTTTCATATTGCTTTTAACTTATAAAATTACTTTAAAAGGCATATATGTGTATATATACATATGTATATATATAATTTTTTAAATATTATAGATTTAATAATTATAATAATAAAATATAATTAATATTTCAAATAAATTAGACACTTGTTTTTATTCTTTCATCAAGCTACTTGTAATTTTATCACTAATTAAATTTATCCCGGAACAATAGTAAAATATCATCTAAAATAAAATTAGAATTGCAAGACAAAAATTATATTGTGATATTCTTATAATATATATATATATATATATATATATATATTGTTTTTAAATATTTAATAATTATAATAATAAAATATAATTAATAATTCAAGTAAATTAGAAACTTGTTTTATTCTCCCATCAAACTACTTGTAATTTCATCACGAACTATAAATTCATATGTGAAGGTCTTTGCGATCTCAGAACAACATATAGTAAAATATCATCTAAAATAAAATTAGAATTGCGATACAAAAATTATTTTGTGATCTCCTTCTAATATATTTATTTAATTAATTAATTAATTTATAGATTATTTTAATACTTAATATATTTTAAACTTAATATATTATTTTAATATATTTTTTATATTAAAAAAAAATCTCCCCGTAACACCCAACCCACCCCATTCCTCTCTCCCCTAATACTCCACTCCTCTCTCATTCACATTACACAGACCAACTAATCCACCCCCCCTCCCCTGGCTCTCCCTCTCGCGCGCCACCCACCTGATACTCCACTCCTCTCTGGCCCGCCCTCTCTAGCCCCTCTTATGGTGATTGGTTTGTATATTTTTTGATGGGTTTGTCTGTCCTCTCTCTTGCCCTCCCTCTCTCGCATGGGTTTGTATATTATTTGATGGGTTTGTCCTCTCTCTTGCCCCCTGTGGTCATGGGTTTGTATATTATTTGATGATTTTGTGTTTTGAGTTATTATCGGGTTTGTATTATGAGGGACGGGGGAGAGGCGCATGAAGGCAGCACATCATCTCTGCCTTTTTCTTGATAAGAATCGGGCACTGTAGTGGCTTAATGCCCGTTTATGGAAACGCAGGAAAAGCTTAAAAAACTTGCTTCTCATAAACCATGGTTTCGGTGATTTTTTTTGTGGGTCCCACGTGAAGTAATCTGCTTTTTAATACATTACCAAACAGCTTTTCCAACTTTTCCATCTGATTTTCGTGAACCTCCGGTGCGCCCGCAATACCAAACAGGCACGGAGATGGAATCTGTGTCGGAATTGAAGGCGAGATGAGAATTAAGGAAAAAGTCGAGGTCCACAGCGAGTTCGGTATTCGTTGGTTTCAAAATAATTTTATTTTTATTTTTTATATCAATAAATAAAAATGATCTAAAAATATATATAAAAAAATTTAATATAAAAAACATAAATAATTTTTTTTAATTTTTTCAAAATCAATTTTAAAATATAATACCAAACAAAACCTACGCACGTTTCATGGCATCTAAAATTTCAGGTTGATTTCAAATAAAAAAATAAATGGTGTTAATATTATAGATATATTTTTAAATATCATGATTTCTTTTACTTCATAACTGAAGATATGTTCTTTATGTTACAATTATAATTTCGAAATCAGTTTCTAAGGTGAAACATTATTTTATTATGATATGTATATGTTTATACTTTCTACACACACACACATACCATAATTGTTTTTTAGTTGGGAATTAAAAGAGATGTTGTTTATACTTTATAAAACACACTAAGAAATGTATGAACCGATAAATAAATGTAATTTATTAACACTGATTCAATATTGAAGCAGGAATTTAATTTAGATATTTCAAATAAAATATTTAATTTATTGCAGATTGATTTTTATGATATATTTAATTTGTTTAGAAAGTTTATCTCGATGCCTAGAGCTACAAGGTTAATGACTTATCCCGGATTAACTCATTTTTTTTTTATTTTGTTCTTTAATATTGTGTTATTTTATAATTTAACTTTATAGTTTTATTAGTTTTCTTTAAATAGCTTCATAGTTTTTTTATGCTGTTATTTTTTTTGTTACTATATTATTTTACTAATATTATTTAAATAATTCGAGTTTATTTAATTCATTTGAATCTACAGTTTTTTTCTTAAAAAAAAGAAGCTGTGTTACCTTAATATTTTATTTTTTACATTTAATAAAATGAATCAGCGACTGTATAGCGAGAGCTCCTATATGGTACTAACAATAACACATAACATGTCGTGTGCGTGTGTATGTTTGGCTTTTAACGGTCAAGGGTTCGTCATAATGAGCCGAGACAACGATCATGATTTCTCACATGAACACCACATGGTGGAAAGATTTGGAAGCCATATCTTGTTTTCTGAGAAATATAGAAAAAGCATGTGAAGCAAAATATATTGAAATTAGTTACACATTTATTTAATTGAAAGTTGATTAAAAAGGAAGATAAAAAAAAGAAAATGGAAAGCAATGTCTATAAAGGAAGAACTTTACGTGCATTGATACTGTATTTTAAAAATGTTTTTGAAAAAAACTAATTTTTTTATTTTTTATTTTAAATTAATTTTTTAAATATTTTTAGATCATTTTAATGTGCTAATATTAAAGATAAAAAATATTATTATGAGATTTTTTTAAGAAAAAACAATTTTAATTATACTACTCCCAACCATGCCATACGTGCAGTCAAAGCATTTTTATTATGATTATATTTGCTGTCATTGCCAGCTAGCTTTCCACTTATTTATTTAAAAAATACTTACGTTGCCTATATATTTTTATTGTTTTTTTTTTATTTGAAAACGAAATCATATAAGACCTTGTTTGGGAGCGCGTTGCAACCAGTGTTTGTTGAAAATTTATTTTAATTTTATTTTAAATGAATATGTTTTGGTGTTTTTAGATCATTTTGATGTGCTGATGTAAAAATGATTTTAAAAAAATAAAAAAAAACATCATTTTAATGTATTTCGGCATGAAAAGCACTTTAAAAAGCTACCGTAATTACACTCCTAAACAGGCCCTAAATCTCTTAGAGCATCGGTAGCCAAAAGAAGAGCTAAGACATAACAATTTATTATCAAAGAAAAACTATTCTTGACAGATTCTTTATTCAAAAAATAGAAAATTAGTCTGAAATCCTCAAATCTATTTTTTCAGAAAATCTCAAGAAAAAATAACACTTGGATTAAACTTTTATCTTCAAATAAAACCTCTGAACACTATAATTAAAAAAAAAAATTATGGTTAGAATCAATGAAATGAGAATTTTATCTCTCTACTATTTTGCATCAAAATTAAATTTTAAAAAAATAAAGTTTGAGGATGTAAATTGGAAAAGAAGAATGATGAGAATGAATATTGCTACGCAAACTTTAAAACCACTACTTTATATATATATACATATACCTGTGATATTCGGATGCCAACAACTTACCAATTGCTAGTGATGAAGGCTAGGTCCCCCCCACCGCCACGTATTAGGTTTGGGGGTAATAAGTAAACACGTGGGAGCTCTTTAAAGCCCACGATCATGTGCCAGATCGCCCTATATTCGAGAACTCAATTAGATGGAGAGGGAGTGAAGTGTGATTGGCGGTGTGAAAAAATTATTATTTTGGGTGTTTGGTTAATGTAAAGAAGTTAAAAAAATTATGTGGGTTCCATCTTGAAAATAGATGTCATCGAAGTTTCATGAAAAACAACAATTTTTTGTTTATTATTTATTATATTTTCTTTGTGAGAGGGCTGCAAGGAGGGGTTTATTATTTATTATATTTTCTTATAAAAAATATATTTTTAATATTAAAATAATCTAAAAATTAATTAAAATATAAATAAATATATTAGAAGAAAATCACAATATAATTTTTGCCTCGCAATCCTAATTTTGTTTCAGATGATATTTTACTATATGTTGTTCCGGGATCGCAGAGACCTTCACATATGGATTTATAGTTCGTGATGAAATTACAAGTAGTTTGATGGCAGAATAAAAACAAGTGTCTATTTTACTTGAATTATTAATTACACTTTATTGTTATAATTATTAAATATTTAAAAAATAATACACACACACTTTAAAGTAATTTCATAAGTTGAGAAGAATATGAAAAACTTAGTAACCAAACACTTGAAACTGTTTTTCATTAACCTCGAACTCAATCATGGTTTTAACCTAATACTTTAAAATTTATTTTGAATCACAGTTAAAATGTTTTTCATGAAACTATTTTTAAAAAAATCTTAACCATAAAAGCCAAAGCAATACCAAACACACTTGAAATAGTCAAATATACTTTGTTTTGTTGTATTTTTTTTTTATTAATATAGATATTTGAATCAACTTGCGTGCACCTCGACTAATCCTATAATCTTTAAAGTTAACGACCATGTAAGTTTTTAGTGACCATCATTTAGCAATTATAGAGGAGCAAACTCATTAATTACAAGCTCTTATCATTGAATTATCTATTAGTTTTGTTTTGGTGTACTTACTTGGCTATGTGGATGATTTTTTTTTTTAATTTCAAAATAAAAATAGTGCTTATATGTTGAAATAGGATTAAAAAATTATAAAAAAATCTATCATGATAAATATATAACAATATTGGTGAAAGCTAAAGCAACATTTTCTTATTTTTCTTACAACAACAACCACAAGGGTGGAAAAAGAAAGGACACCAAAGACAAATAAAAACAATTTTTCACGCGAAGGCAAGAAAGTCATTATAATATATTAATGTGTTATCTAGCTTGAACCGGAACAAGGGTGGTTTATATTTTATTATATACTTTATTATAATATTTGATACTGTATTTTAAAAATATTTTAAAAAAAATTAAATTTTTTTTTTTTTATTTTAAATTAAAATTTTAATATTTTTAGATTATTTTGATATAATAATATAAAAAATAATTTTTTTAAATAAAAAATATATAATTTTAATATATTTTTAAATAAAAAATATTTAAAAAAACAATATAATCAGAACTACTGAACAATCAGTTTATATGTGGCGAATATCGATTTCAAAGGGCAACCGACCATAGATATTTTTGGAAAAGGATCTTCATCTAGTATTTGGTCAGGTCAGGCTTCGACCACGTGTGGTTTATATCCAGCGACGACTCTAGCTTGTATGGATTTCAAAGGGCATCCCTCCATGGATACTTTTTTGCAGAAACATTTAATATGCTCAACCATTTTCGACTTTATATTATAAGTTTTCTTACACTAGGCATTTAATCACGACCACACGAATATATCACCCTCGTTTACTTTATTTCTATACCACATCAAGATGAATAATACTATTTAATTTTATTATTTTAAATTATTAAAGCGCATTTAATTTTTTTTCTGGGTATTAGGAAGAAAATCATCCCTGTGACTGGCATTCAATTAACAGCGCTTGTATCACTGTCCACGATTGACGCAGTCACCGCTCCCCCAAAATATCGATGAGATGATAATTAAAAAGAAAATAATCAATAGGGTTTGTTTTTGTTTTTAAATGAAAAAGATATTATTTTAATAAATCTTTATTTAAATAAAAAGCAGTTAAAAAATAACTGTCACCAAACAGTCTCAAATCTACCCTGTAAGGGCGTCTCTCAGCCGTTGATTGCGATTACCAAGCCGAATTCTTCAAAACGAACGGTTGCGAGCTAATTGAAGTCACCGTTTCACCGCGAGTTCCGTTGTAAGAAAAGAAAAGAGAAAAAAAACCTAAGCCTCTCCTCTTTTTGGGCAGAAACTAAAAATAAAACCACCCCCGGAAGCCAGAAAGCTAAGAAGAGAGGCAGCCCCCAAAAGAGCAAAAACCGAGAGAGAGAGAGAGAGAGAGGGAGATCAAATACAAATCGGAATCCCTGTTAATGGGATTATTTCCCTAAACGAAACAGGCATTCCTCGGTTTGTTTTGGTTTCTTTTCAGGCACCCATATCAAACTCTCTTTAAGCTTATTGTTTCTCGAGTTCAATGGAGGGAGACAAAAAGTACATTACAGGCGAAGATCTTAAGCAGCACAACAAGGAAGGAGACTTGTGGATCTCTATCCAGGGAAAGGTTTATAATGTCTCTGATTGGGCTCATGAGCATCCAGGCGGAGATGTTGCTCTCCTGAATCTGGCAGGCCAAGATGTTACTGATGCTTTTATTGCCTACCATCCTGGAACAGCATGGCAATATCTCGACAAGTTCTTTACAGGGTATTATCTCAAAGACTTCAAGGTGTCAGAGACGTCCAAGGATTATAGGAGGCTTGCTTCAGAGTTTGCGAAACTGGGCTTGTTTGAAAAGAAGGGACATATCACCATGTATGCCCTCGCATCTATTGCAT
Organism: Salix arbutifolia; assembly: GCA_025169955.1. Taxonomy (NCBI): domain Eukaryota; kingdom Viridiplantae; phylum Streptophyta; class Magnoliopsida; order Malpighiales; family Salicaceae; genus Salix; species Salix arbutifolia. The sequence continues at coordinate 12,793,868 of CM045903.1, forward strand.
TGATGTTTTGCGTTGTTCTTTATGGTGTTTTGTGTTGCAAGAGTGTTTGGGCTCATTTAGGATCTGCTATGGTTCTGGGTTTTCTTTGGATTCAAAGTGCCTATATCGGTCACGATTCAGGGCATTACCAAGTAATGAAGAGTCGTGGTTATAACAAACTTGCTCAATTTCTTGCTGGGAATTCCCTCACAGGCATTAGCATTGCTTGGTGGAAATGGACCCACAATGCGCACCATCTTGCCTGCAACAGTCTTGACTATGATCCTGATCTTCAACACATACCAGTCTTTGCGGTAAATTCGACTTTTTTTAATTCGATAAAGTCTTGCTTTTATGGAAGGTACTTGGATTTTGATCCTGTGGCAAGGTTTTTTGTGAGTTACCAACATTGGACTTTTTATCCAGTAATGTGTGTTGCTAGGGTCAACCTGTATGTACAAACTTTCTTGCTATTGTTTTCAAAGAGAAAATTCCCAGATAGAGCTTTGAACATCGTGGGAATTCTCATCTTCTGGACTTGGTTCCCTCTACTTGTGTCTTGTCTCCCAAATTGGCCTGAGAGGGTGATGTTTGTGCTTGCAAGCTTTACTGTTACCGCAATTCAACACGTTCAATTTTGTTTGAATCATTTTGCGGCCGATGTTTACACTGGACCTCCAAAGGGGAATGATTGGTTTGAGAAACAGACAGGTGGGACTTTGGATATTTCGTGCTCATCTTGGATGGATTGGTTTTACGGTGGCCTGCAGTTTCAGCTCGAGCACCACTTGTTTCCAAGGATGCCAAGATGCCAATTGAGAAGGGTTTCACCGTTGGTACAGGATCTTTGCAAGAAGCACAATTTGTCTTACAGGAGTTTGTCCTTCTGGGAAGCCAATGTGTGGACAATCAGGAGACTCAGGAACGTTGCCCAGCAGGCTAGGGATCTGTCCAACCCTGTTCCTAAAAATATGTTGTGGGAAGCTGTTAATACCCATGGATGAAAGTCTACATTTCTTGAAGGCTATCAAGCTTCAATAACGATGAAAGTCTGCCTTTCTTGAAGACTTATCATCAGTAATCATTTTTTTCTTATTTATTTTGATTTCTTTGGTCTTACATATTTTGTTCCGTCGTTTAATTTGGAGTTTTCTTTTCAATTTCTCCTGAATTATGTGACCTCCATTAACAGAGGTTGTATTTGGTTTCGACGTATTTGAACATGCTTATTATAAAAGTCATTGCAATGGGAATTAATTTAACATAGCAGGAAAATTTCCTTTCACTGTGATATTATTTAGTTGCATCTTGTGTATTGCTTCCCCAGATTGTCAGAATCAAAATATGGTGGTCACAAATTTTCACCTCCCGTATATTTAATCTGATTTCTTTGTTTTTATATATTCCGTCTAAGGAAAACTCAACAGGCATTTGACAGTGTCTTATCTCTAATTTGACTTTACAGACAATGGTTTTTAACTCGGGATGACTTCATTCCAATGCTAGATTACTATTGGTCACTAACCATGTTCCGATGATTTGGTTGAGGCTGATTACATTATCACCGAGTCACAGTGAAAAGAAAGCAAAAGCATAGTGTGGAACATGGGACGAAACTCAAAATTCTGCAAATACAAGGTTTTCTACGATTTTAGACGCGGCTCTTGATATTATTTTTAATTTTTAAAATTTATTTTTGGTATTTTATATCAAAATGGTATAAAAAGACACATAAAAATAATTTAATAAAAAAATATTTTTTTCTTCTAAAATAATCCTCAAATCCAAAATGACGGCCACAACTTGTTCTATTGTGGAAGAGTACGTGGCGGCGTAGCAGTTAATTTGTTGCTTCCAGTACGCCGTTGAACGGAGCTGGATGGACGCGTATAGCTCATTTGAAGACAACAAGTGTTGCCTGCTGTTCTGTGGTTCTATATTTGTCTTCTTCACTTTTTGCCCACATGACCATAAGATAATGAATAGCCAGCCCCATCTGCACTGATTTTGGTAGCTGAATCATCTTTAATAAATTTCGTTGGCCACCGATATTAGGGTTTTGACAGAATATGTGATCGATAAACCAGCAAACTTTAGAGACTTCGTTTTCAAATCTGCCGACAAAGCTCCTTGAAGGATTTGGAATTGAAGCTTGTTCGTGCCACATCGTCTGGACCCAATGTTTAGAGTGTGCTTGCTATTATTTTTACTTTTGTATTTGAAGTTTGAAAAAAAAAGTTTCAAGAAAAATATTTTTGATGTGGTTCAAAATAAATTATGAAATGTTTTGTTAAAACTGTAATTGAGGTTGAAAAAAAATAGTTTTGTTTGTTTGGTTATCATGCTTTTCATATTGTTTTTAATTAATTTTTAGATTATTTTAATATTAAAAATATATTTTTTATAAGAAAATATAATAAATAATAATATATTTTTATATTTTTCATATTTTTTATAATAAAATACATCATATTAATTGCTATCTTTTACTTTACATTCTGTTTTTGTATGCCAAAAATTAAATGGGTAGTAAATTAACCACTATCTTCTCCGGTAAATTAAGTCAATCATCTCTGGTTTTTGCAACCATGATAGCATCACCCACCCCACTGGTGTTAAAGATCATTTTCTTTAATTTTCCAAGATAAAAATTCATGAAACACGCACAAGCCAAATATGAAATGAAACGCAGGTGAAATCTACTGTATACATAAACGAGGGCGTAGTCAGCTTTTCTCACGCGTGAAAAGCAACATTTTGCTGCTTTTCAGTTACTACATTTCTCCACTTTTGCTTCATGGGGCCCACGCGAATTTTTACAACTTTTAACATAACCAAACATTCATCTGCTTTTTTTCAACCTGCTTTTCTAAAACCGGAGGTGTGGCCGCGCTCCCAAACGGCCACTTACAATTTAGATCTTCCCGATAAGATCGAGAATTTACACCGCATATGTGTTGTCTGTTTAAGATTATGATTGAGATTGATTTTAAAATTATTTTTTATTTATAAATATATATATATATATATTAAAAGATTATTTTTTATATAGCACATGAAAATAATTTAAAAATATTAAAAAAATTAATTTAAAATAAAAAATATTTTTTTTAAAAAATTCTATTGGATGAAGTGTATCCCCAAAAAAATGTTCCATAGACATATAAACTGCGACTTGCCTCGCATCCTCCGGGGAGGCAAGGGAGTAGCTACCGGCGGCTCCTCCAATAGAAAGCATGACCAGGACACCTTTTGCTTGAATGATTTGATTTCAGAACTTAAGCCGGTGCAGCCATTGCTGTATACAAGATTAATCATGGGAGTCTGACCATTTCCGAAAGTTGACAGGAAAGCTAGATTTACAAATTCATAATTTGCGGTTGCACAAGTCTCTACCAGGGTGCCCTCATTTTCATAATTTGCCATTGCTGTATTGGATGCTGGAAGGATTTTGGAAATTAGGTCAGATATGAGGAGCCCACTTCCAGCTGCCTGAGGAGCAGCAGACATGAATCCCAGGAAAATATAATCTCAGCAGGGATGCTTGAAATCCATTGCTTCCTAGCATCTCCATGGCTACTACTATTCCCAGAGTATTGACAAGTAGATTTAATAGGTTTTCTAATTTTATATTGAGAAAACAAAACATTTTAATATGAGTAAAGATCTTAAGAGCAGGGTAATGGCTTATTTGACCATAGAACAAGTTCTTACATCTTCAGAAGTCAATTCATTTGTAGAAAATGACAAACATTCTATGCGAGAGGGTTTCTGGATTACATTTCATCTATTTGATTGGCTGCCATTATTCATAGTCTTTGACGGAATCTCGGCTGGTAGGTAAATCCGCAGGCTTCATTTTCACATATACCGACAAGCAAACTACAATGAGAATTAGCAGCTCGTGAACGCAATCAAATGATAAGTGGTTCAGGCCCCCTAGATTTGACCCCCCCTATAGCGAGCTTTCCTATCGCTTACAGTTTCAGGGCTAACTCTTACAATTAAATTAGGACATTGAGGGGGTGTTTTTCAATGTATTTCAAAAATATTTTTGAAATTATTTTATTTGAAATTATTTTATTTTGGTGATTTTACTTTTTAAATCATTTTCAGATGTCAAAAATAATTTTTAAAAAATAAAAAAAATATAATTTTAATGCATTTTTAAATAAAAAAAACACTTTAAAAAACAACTATAACCATACTCCCAAACATATAATCCCATTGCCCTCACTTCCAAGAGCCGGGAATTAGAAATAATGCTAGAAACCTTGTTAATACCGAAACCTGGGCTGGCTACGGAGAAAATCATTGTCCCAGCAATGAAAGCGCAGCCCAGAAAAAGTGTCTTGAAATATCAAAAAAGATTGTCAGAAGTGGGATTTGAACCCACGCCCTCTCACGAAGACCAGAACTTGAGTCTGGCGCCTTAGACCACTCGGCCATCCTGACCTTATTGCTTCCATGTCTAAATGTTTAACATAAATTATATGTTTATGTCCAAAGGATTCTATTGATTTTGTTTTCGTATTCAACGAGTTATTGAGATAGCTTATACATGCATCCATCACTGGGATTTGACATATCAAACTATAATGTAGGACTGGATTTCGTTGCGGGCGCATTGTGATTAAATTACTAGCGACCTTCTTCCAGAGAAACCACAGCAAAAAGGTATGGATTTTTCGAGTACAGCTGAACAGGATAAAAGACTAAACAAAAAAGAAGGAAATTGTTACCCTCAGTAAATGTAGCATTGCTTTTGGTTAAAAGACATCTCAAGTTCAACAGATCATTATTTGGAAAGAATCCATATTTTATTGCTGATCTCATGTTCATGTAGCATTGCTTTTGTAATTGCTTGAAGGATTATTGCTTTGGTTTCTTATCACTATAGACACCCATATCCAATTTGACACGGCTTATGCTTGTGGTGGATTCCAGGTTTTGGATCGTATGGTTCGAATGCTTGGGTTTTCTGATGAAGACAAGCAGAGAATAGGTGTAGCTCAACTAGGTGGCAAAGGTGTTGTTCATGGAGTTTTGGGGCTACCTGGTAGACTAGTTGGTGGAATCTTGGGAGTAAGTGTAGCTGATGGTCAGACAAATTTGGCATCTGATAACCAGGTTGGTTGTTGTACTTCATTCCTGATGTTTAATAACTGGCCTGTGAATAAGTGTGTGATAACGTTATAAGATTTTTGATCTCCATGTACAAGTAGCTTTATTTTCGCTCTTCTTTCTGGGGTCTCATACACATTGTTTCCTTCAAACCATAATAATTTGGGGTTCCATTGAGACAAGTGGCTGGTTGCTCAAGCTCTGCCCAGTTATTGATTAATTTTGAGCTCTTCTTTGAGCTTATGGTAGTAGAACTTGAATAGAATAGAGTCTGTTAGCATTTGCTTGAGCTTGATCCATCAATCCTCTTATTACAAATTTTCTGCAAGAACCTGGTATTACTCCCCTGGAGGATGGGTTCTGATCTGAATCTGAATTCACTGAGTTGAAGATTTGATTTTTTATTTTCCTTGCATTATGTTCTGTACTGTCCAATGAGTGAAGACAACCCTTTCACTAGAATGATTGAGCAAAAGAAGATAGTCATTAGGTTTGGTCACTAGAATCATTTGCACTTCCCATCCTTAAAAAAGATAATCAGCTGTTTCACTATCATATATTTTGCTTGGTGGGAAGTGCAAATTTTCATCTCAAGTATACTATATGTCTTTACAGTCCTTTGCAGATATGTGGGTTGATTTTCTGCTCAAGGAAACAGAAAGGGAAAAGAGGGGATCTGGGCAAGAAGATAGAGGTAAATCCCATGAAGATTTGCAAGGAAGGAGTCCAAATGCTGCTGGGGTTGGCTCGCCAGTGCCCTGCCATGGAACTAGCATATCTGGAATTGCTGGACCAAATTTTGCAGTCTGATTCCGAGTTCTCAACAGTTCCTTTAACACCCTTCGACAACAATTCTCGGATTTCAAGACTTCCGACAAATAAATCAATTGTATAGATTGTTCATTGATGTCGTATCATGCCATCCTGATCTTGCGGGTGCGGCGGTGCTATTATTAGGCATTGCTTAATTAAGTGAACTTCAAAAGTTTTGGCTGAGCTACTGAAACTGGTGGGACTGGCCGAGATGATTCCAGTTTTCAACCCGCGGTTAATATGAGCCCAAAGTGTCCATGATTCTATTTTATTATTATTTTATCCTCTCATTTGTCGTTTTGCCTTGTTCTTTTCTATCATTTTCTTGTCTTTTCTTCTCTGTAGAATTTGAAATTATAAATTCTTCATTTTATATAACCAATCTGTAAACATTATTGCCGTCAAATCAGTATCAAAACCATAAAAAAATTAAAAAAAGTATTCTGTCATTTTTTAACTTTAGCGGCACCCGTAAAACCACCTATGAAAGGAACCGGATGCACGATCAATGGCTCCCAAAAGCATACCTTATCCAACCTCAGAGTTGCGTAAGGTTTGATTCCAGAAGAGCTGTCAGGGCCCAAACACCTTAGGTTAGATTCATATTATACTAGTTTTACGAATAGGCCTACGAGAGTGAGCGCGCCGACTCTGGCTGCTCACCTCTGTCCTCGCTCTTTACTCGGCGTTCCCTATCTTGAGTTGGCACGCCCATACAGAGGTTTACACGTCACATCACAAGAAAAACTTGTTGGCTAGAAAACTTAAATATCGGATTATCCTAGCACATTAAAACAATCATAACACAATGTCGAGTTTGATTTCATCCCCTCACACACTTCTTCATCCCTTCCCTTTCACTTTCACACTCCCATATTGAAATGTTGTTTTGTTTCATGTTGGCCAGTCATGAGCCAAAAACATTATTTTATGATTGCCACAAACCTGCTGACCTTACCTCGTTAGCAATGCGGGTGTCATTCTTTGTTTTGTTTCATGTTTGCCACAATTATGGGCCAAAAGCATCGACACGAACCAGGAACACAGGTTCCAAAATTAAATTATAAACCAATGTAGATTTTCGTCATCAAAAACCACCATTATATGGAGCTATCTGTAAACTGACCAAAGTACATAGGAATACAAATTATACCTACAACTTCAAAAGTAACACCCCTGAAAGACAATTCATTCAAGATGCAACCCAAACACTTCAAAACAATTAGTGGGGGTGATTAATAAAAGAAGCCCTGGCAAATTACGGGTAAAGCAATCACAGCCTGCAAGCCCAGGTTTAGCCAGTGTTTGCTGAAAACACAACAAGGAGCCAAATCTAAACTCTCTTGGCTTTCAAAGAAGCCACTTGGATCTTGCTCAGAACCTTAGCATCGAACACTGCATATTGCTTTTTTATCTCAAACATTGCCTTCTCTGCCAAGGGATCGACTTTGTCCTCGTACTTCTCATAGAGAACAGGTACAGTGTGCAGCAAAACAAAGCCTGTTGAAATCATTGGAAATATTAAGTACATAAATATGTAGCTCACGATTGCACGAACAGCATAAATCAGTTTCCAAGGTCATTACATATATAAAACAAGGTCAGGAAATGGCACCAAGCCCCCACAATTGACAGGACCCACAATCCGGCAATAACCTGGCATTAAACCAGACGAGAAATTTTAGTAAATCACAATGAGAACCAAAAGCAATTATCCATCTCAATTTATAATTTGTCAAGGCCAAGAATATAAAAATGGAAAATGATCAGAGTAGAGTAGAACATGGTAACTAGCAAAAACACATTCATGACCAAATAATGTAGAACTTGACAGCAATAAATCCCAGATCCATACGTAGCAGGAATAAGGTTGCAAATAAAATAAATCAGAAATATTAAATGATCAGCTTCAACTACCAATTGAGCCTCTAGAAACGTAACTAATAAAAATGTGAGAGATATTCAAGAAACATACCATGAGAAACTTCTTCAAGTCTTTTCCAGTCGCAACACAACGTAACCCCGCAAATGCACTATTGATCTCGACACACAGTGCTGAAGCAACCTGCAGGACCAGTTTTTCCGGAAGATGAACTTCTGGGATGCAAGGTGGACTCCTACAAAAAATCAGAAAGAAAATTACAGCCACCCAGCCAATTGCAGATGTCGATACACCTCCCAATCCACCAAAATACATGAAAGAGTCATTACTTGTTGATGAAAGTATGAGCATTAGACCATAGGAACAAGAGGGCAACAGAGAGTATCAAAATGTGACACACTAGAGTAAGCAGGTGGTATTCGATCAACTCAAAAAGGACCCATATTGCGGTGACAAATCCAAGCACACCTGCTGAAACCTTCTTGTTCCTCCACAGAAACACATCAGCAGCTGAACAACAAATTTACCACAAAATCCACTGTCATTTTCTTCACACAGCAAAAGAAAAGGACAGCATTGACCAAATCTAAACACAGCGATGACCAAATCTAAACCGTATTGAAGTAACCATTTTATATATATAATAGATCGCAGCATAATTTTAAAATATATATATAACAAAAATGAAAGTTTACTGAATGAAGCAGGATTTAAATGAACGTACGCTTTCCACCGCCGAGAACATGATGAACAGGCTTTTCTCTACCAAACAAGCGCCAAATTTTGGCCTTCATCGACTCCGAAGGATCCGGTTTCTTATCCGAATCCGACTCCGGATCCGAAGAAGAAGATTCGTGATGGTGAATTTTCTCGCTAATCTTCTCCATGATTGACTCAACCGGACTCTCTGATTGCTCCGCCATTCTAATCTGGATCGAGTTTTTTTTTAAAAAAATAATAATAATAAAGCGAATTTAGGTGCTAGAAAAAGAGAAATACACTGAGCGGAGTGATGAAAAAGAGCGTGAGGGATATTTAAATTGTAGGTGTGGGTCCGAGCCTTAAGTATGGAGTTAACGAACCTGTGGTTTGGTTTAATTTGGTTGTTTCTACTTTGTTTTAAAAATATTTTTAAAATATTAAAAAAATATATATTATTTTAAATTAAAAAATTTAATATTTTTAAATTATTTGTATGGGATGATATTAAAATTAATTTTTAAAAATAAAAAAATTATTTTAATATATTTTTAAATAAAAAATATTTTTAAAAACAGAGTTTGCTTCATGATGTTAAAGCTTCTTAAACGTGAGATTGAGGAGATCGATGAGTTGACGGAGTTAACTGTTATATATATATATATATATATATAGATATAGATATATGGTCTGTAAGTAGTCTAATGATTATTTTTAAAAATATTTTTTTATTTTAAAATTTATTAAAATAATATTTTTTTAATTTTTAAAAAATTATTATATATATCATTAAAATAATATAAAATCATCAAAAAAGTAATTTAAAATAAAAAATAATTGTTTTTTTTCCTCCAAAAACAGGGCATACGAGAAGGCTTTGCTTTCATACGTTGAGACTTGAGACAATGAAGAACGGTGGTGGATTGGATTGGATGGTTGTAAAGGCATCGACACGTGGCACTTAAAGAGAGGTGATGAGGGAATGGACAGCTGCTACTGTCAAAGCAGACTGAAAAAATCAGAGTGGGCTCCACTTGCTCTCATTTCAGAAAAAAAAATATTATTTTCAAAATTAGAGTTTTTCTATTTCAACGAGGAAAACAAAAAAGATTTTAGGATGCCACTTGCGCAGCATCTCTTTCGAAGGAAAATAAATGGCTTTTTTTATTCTTCTTGATTTTAGTAATTTTCTTGAGAAAAATGGTGAAGCTTTAGCTTTTAAGAACATGCCGACAGCTGCAAATCCTTTCTGTGAACATGAACTGGTGACATCGTTACTTGACAATGAATGAAGATACCAATTTTGAAAAGAAATTTTAAGATAAAATTAAATTTAGGGTGTGTTTGGTATTATGATTGCTTTTGTAGTTGAAATTTAAAAAAAAACAGTTTTATGAAAAACACTTTTAACTACAGTTTATAATTAAAATTGAAGTGTTTGGTTAAAACTATAGTTGAGTTTTAAGGTTAATGAAAAACAGTTTCATGTATTTATTATCAAATTTTCATATTGCTGTCAACATGTGAAATTACTTTAAAGTGTATATGTGTGTGTTTAATTTACTTGAATTATTAATCACATTTTATTATTATGATTATATAAACAAAATTAGGATTGCGAGACAAAAATTATATTGTAATCTCCTTCTAATATATTTATTTATATTTTAATTAAGATTTTAGATTTTAAAATTATTTTAATATTAATAAAATATAATAAGTAATAAACCATATATTATTCTACTCTCCCCTTTCTTTCCAAACCAGAACACCCCCCCCTATTTTTTTTGTGAGAGTGGGTGTTTGGCTCTGTGTTTTTACCTGTGGTTGAAGCAAAACACGGAGCCAAACTTAAATATTACCAAACAACTAAATTTAATTTTATGATGGGTCCCACTATTTTTATATCAATTCAGCCGCAGACGCAAAAGCATCTGAGAGATGTTTTTGCATCTGCGGCCAACGTGTGAACGCAGAGCACCCCACCAGGGACCCACCAGTGAAAATTGTTTTGCATTTCGGTCGAGGAATATTTGCTTGCGCTCCATCACAATTCAAGTTTCAACACCCTCTTATCAGTTCATCTTCTTTTCTTATTAATATCAAAAAGAAAGTGAAAGATGGGAGATTTTAGCTTCAAGTAAATCTCATAGAAAATTGCTAAGATGACAAAACCTCATAAACAGGAAAGCTCAAGGGATTCAAAACCCATGAATTATATCAGATTTTTGGAGATAACAAGCCAAGTTTACGAATTCCAGACATTAGAAACAAGGAAAGATGATCAGTTGCTTACTTCTATGAGAGGAAGTTGTTTTGGAGAGACAAGCTTGAATATCGCAAGCTTCTTTCTTGCAATATATATATATATATATATATATATATCGCAAGCTTTTCGATGCAGGTGAACAGAAAGTCTGGATTGTTGAGCTTTTTTAGAGAGACAAAGCTTCTTTGTTGTCGGTGGGAGGGGGAGAGATTGGGGGGGGTGGTGTGTGTATACGTGTGTATGGGTGTGGGTGTATATATAATTATATATTACAAAACACATAATTGGCGTGCCATTTTTACTGTGGAGCCTCTCACATAACACTGTGGATTCGAGTAGTGTAGGGGCGAAAATGGCCCTCGGCCGCGCGGCAAAATCACGGTTGGAAACGGGGCTAATTTCGTGTTTTCCTTTTTTTTCTTTAAATATTCAGCTATGAACAGTGTAATCACGCTTTAACCCCCGATAATAAGACAAAAAAAGGCATCCGGCTGAGGGGTACCGGCGTAATTGCGCACGGCCGGACCAGCCCGGTCCGGTCCGCAACAACTTTTTTTTTTTAATATTTTCTAAAATGGCTAAATACGGTTTTAGCCCCTAATAAGACAAAAACCATGAATTGGGTGCAGGGGTGGAACGGTAATTGTCCCTATTTTTTGAATTTTTTAATTAGTGTTGTCAGGGCGTGAGGCGCACGCGCCAGACGTTTTTTCGCCTCACGCCCTGTTCAGGTGGCGCGTGCGGCATCCTAAGGTGGACGGAAATTGTCTACCGAAGGCTAGATCGATGCACCGACGCGTGGTCTTCCTCCCGCGGTGGCGCGTGTAACCACCAAATGTCCGTCAACGCGGCGGAGGCCGGTTAAAGCCGCTGGCTACGTTTCTCTCTCTTCTGCACGTCAATGTGCAGGAGAGTCCCCCATATTTCATTACTTTTCACTTCGGTCCCTCTACTTTGAATTTCTGTTTTGGTCCTCATTTCTTTGATATAAGTTTTGATTGTGTTCGATTGGGTCCTCCGATTTTAATTGATTGAATGTGAAATTTTCACTTCGGTCCTTCTACTTTCAATTTTCGGGTTGGCTGTATATAAGTCAATCAATTCGGTACAAAAGTTCCGATTTTTGCAATTTTGTCCACTGATTTCAATTGAGAATAAATGTAATTTGCATTTCAGCTCTTTGACTTCTAATTTTTTAATTTAAGCCCTTTATATTTGATTTTAATTTCAGTCCTTATACTTTTATTTTTTTATATTTTTAGAATAATCCCTACTTTTGTCCATGTATATATAAGTGTATTTAACACAATAATAATAATAATAATAATAATGATAATAGTAATAATAATAATAATAATAATAATAGTAATAATAATAATAATGACTTAATTATTTTTTGTTCTTACTCTTCTGTATTTTTTTTTCTCCCGATAATTTGATAATAATTTTTTTTACCGGTAATAGCAATAATAATTGTTTGTTGTTTTTTTTTTATCTTTTGTGAAAGTTTCTTGCATGTTTTTAGTCTTTCATTGTTTTTTTTTCTTTCATTATTAACATAATAATAATAATAATAATAATAATAATAATAGTAATAATAATAGTAATAATAATAATAATAATAGTAATAATAATAGTAATAATAATAATAATAATAGTAATAATAATAATAATAATAATAATTAAATTGTTTTTCGTGCTTGCTCTTTCGTTGATGTTTTTTTTCCCTCCGGATAATTTGATAATTTTTTTGGTTTTGACAGTAATAGCAATAATAGTTTTTTGTTTTTAATCTTTTGTTAAAATTTCTAGGATATTTTTAGTCTTTCATTTTTTTTTGTTTCTTTCGTTATTAACATAATAATGATGATGATGATGATGATGATGATGATGATGATGATGATGATAATTTAATTGTTTCTCTTACTTATTCTTTTGTTAATGTTTTTGAGTTTTTTTTCTAGAATAATTTAATAATTATTTTGTCGTTTTCAAGGGGTTGATTCATGATTACATTGTGCACATTGCGGCTGATTTAAAAAAACAGAAGCTAAAAACCGAAAACACCCCCAGAAAAAAAACACAACACGCCTAATCACCAAGCCCATTTTCTTTTGTGATCTTTTATAATGCAGTTTCTTTATTCTAAAAAATGTTATTTATGCTTGCGCAACACTTTACTTAAAAATTGATACATGTTATCTCATAATCTATAATTTCTCTTAAATATATCATATAAATTTATTGTTTTTGATTTAATTCTATTAAATTATATACACAAAAATGTCCGCAGCAACGCGCGGGCAATATAGCTTTTCATTCTTACTCTTTTGTTATTTTTTTTCCCTCCCGATAATTTGATAAATTTTTATTTTTGCCGGTAATAACAATGATAAGTTTTTATTTATTTATTTTTATCTTTTGTTAAAGTTTCTACGATATTTTTAGTCTTTCATTTTTTTTTTAATTTCATTACTAACATAATAATAATAATTATAATAATAATAATAATAATAGTGATTATTATTAATATTATAATAATAGTGATTATGTATTCTATTATTATAATAATAGTGATTATTTATTCTTTCATAATAATAATAATAATAATACTAATAATAATAATTAATATTATAAGCATAGTGATTATGTATTCTAGAATAATCTCTACTTTTGTCCATGTATATATAAGTGTATTTAACACAATAATAATAATAATAATAATAATAATAATAAAATAGTAATAATAATAATAATAATAATAGTGATTATTAGTAATAGTATAATAATAGTGATTATGTATTCTATTATTATAATAATAGTGATTATTTATTCTTTCATAATAATAATAATAATAATAATAATAGTGATTATTAGTAATAGTATAATAATAGTGATTATGTATTCTATTATTATAATAATAGTGATTATTTATTCTTTCATAATAATAATAATAATAATAATAATAATAATTTTTAATTGGTTTTTCTTGCTTGCTGTTTTGTTCATGCTTTTTATTTTTTTCCCTCGGTATAATTTATTAATTTTTGTTGTTTTTATTCTAGCGACAATAATAATTTTAGATGTTAAGACTCCGATGTTGCTATTGTTATAATATTTTAAATTGATATTGCTTCCTTTCCCTTTTTTTATTTGCTCTTTCTATTAATTGGTTTTTATTTTATTATCTACACAATAATGATTTCAGTAATTTTTTTTTCTTATTCAAATATTTTGCTCTTTTTTCTAATGTTAGTGTGCGCTCTTTTGTAATCGTTTATGACGCAATACCTATATTCTAAAAGATGTAATTTATGCTTACGTGACAAACTCAATTCAAAATTTTAAATATTTTATCTGTTAATCTATAATTTTTATTTACTTATATCATATAAATTTATCATTGTAGATTTAATTATATTAAATTATATACAAAAAAATACCCGCGGCAACGCGCGGGCAATTATCTAGTATATATATATTTGTCGAGGGGGGGGGGAGATTGGGGTGTATATATATATATAATTATAAATAGTAGAATATATATATATATTGAAAATAATATAACTATATTAAAAATATTTATTTTTGTTTTTATTAAAAAATACCTCAACAAGAGAGTAAAAAATTATATACAAAATTAATAATTATATTGTTGGAAAGTTTTTAATCATGCACACTCATCACTACGTAACGTGATATAACGTTCATTTGGCGTATGGAAACTACATAACGTGGTTGCATCAATGACACTACATAACTATATTCAAAGAAGATCACAAGATGATATGATTTTTGCCGAATATGATCGCAATCCTAAATTTGTTCCTGAAGATATTTTACTAGATGTTCATCGATCAAATAGTCAGGAAATGTATACGCATTCATGTATGGATTTAGTTCGTGATGGAATTGCAAATAGTTTGAAGAGAGAATAAAACCAAGTGTCTAATTTATTTGTATTATTAATTATATTTTATTTTTATGATTATTAATCTACAACATTTAAAAAACATTATATATATGTGTGTGTGTGTTCTTTAAAGTAATTTCAACAGTTGACAGCAATATGAAAATCATGGTAACCAAACACACGAAATTATTATTCATTAAACTCAATATCAACCACAGTTTTAACCAAACACTAAAATTTCAGTTATGAACCGCAACTAAAAGCGCTTTTCATAAAACTGTTTTTTTTTCAACCTCAACCACAACAACAATCGCCACGCCAAACAAGGTCAAAGAAGTTGGGCATGCTTTTCTTTTTTCTCTTCATTAATCGAAGCACTGGCAAGGCTTCTATTTGCTTATGGAGTGTTTGTGTCTTTGAAGATAGTGAAGGGGCTTGGGGATTTTTGGGTTTTGCTTGTCTGTGCCTGTGGTGTGTGAATGAGAAGAATTCGGGTGTGTTTTAATTTGAAATTAAATGTTAATGATATTATTTTTGTTGGGAAGCAGCTCTTTGCTGCTTTTCATCAAACGGCGTTTCATCAATTTTTAAGGTGATTCACCGAAAAATTTCAGTTTTTTTTATCTTTATCAAAAACTAAAACACCAACTTATTTATAACCTCATATCAGACCACACTACTAAACACCCACTTAATAAGATCATTTTTTTTAATCTTTTCAATGTTGGCTTGTCCACACAAAAATCATGTGTCGTCATTATAAAATATTTCTAGCCCTCAAAATATATTTGATTCATGATCTCATCATAATTTTATACGTGATCTACTGTTCTTTAATTGTAATATATTTTTGTTCCATAAAAGTAAAATATATCTGATCAACGATTTTATTACAATAAAATATCTCTAATATATAATAGTTCAGCGTTTAATTGTGTGTTAAGACGATAAATCTTAACCTTCACGTGGTTAATCTTTTGAAAAACAATTTTAAAATACAAAAACAATAAATACAAATCCCTCAACCATCCATCATAAATGATAAAAATACTAGTACCTCTAGAATTCATGAGCGGTGCTGTATATTTTATTTTATAAAGATTAAATATAAAATATCCTCAGCTTCACAATCCATCGTGATTCGATTTCTGGATTTACGATCAAAATTTGTAACATTCGACCAGCTCTAACAATTCGACTCTGGAACGATATAAATGTCATCAATCAAGTGGGATGAAAGGATGTTTGTTACTGCATTTTAAAAATAATTTTAAATTTATAGATTAATTTCATATATTTAAAAAAAAGTAATTTTTAAAACAAGTAGCGAAAATTGATCATGAGCAGATTTTTCTTTCGGTGCAGTAGCCGAAGACCCCGAATAAAAAGGAGAATTAGGGGACCCAAAAATGGTTCCTCGGGGGAGGGCACAGGCTGGAGCCGGAAAACGGCTCACTGCTTTTTTGGAAAATAGGAGGGAAGAAGGGTCGATGTGTTTGTAAAGGCGAGGATCTCGGGCCCAGCACTCGTACGGCCTGGAGCTGGGCAGCTTCTCAGGTCAAAATCAGATGAAAAGAGAGAATATAGAGGCTTATCAGTCACCCAACCTCACCTCGTAGGAAATTCGGGGAGACAAGTGGGCGTATCTTCTTCAATAAACAAGCCTTCCGAATTAGTTCGGAGTGAAGAAGTTGGAAGCAAATCTCGAATCACTTCAGAAAGGAAAACGAAAGTACACGCAACATATCATGAAAAGTAATTTTTTTAAGGAAATAAATTAGTTCATGGAAATAGGTGATGTTAGAGAGAATAAGTTAGAAATATTTTATTATTATTATTTGACTATGTCATGAAAAGTAATATATTGATAATTTATGGATTTAATTATCAAATTTGATATAATTAATAAATAATAAGGTATTTTTGAATTTTTAATAACTTTTAAAAAATATTTTGTCCAGAATAAAAGAAAAACACTTTAACCGGAAACCAAGACAAATTTTCAATTGATAAATAAATTTTTCTAATAGTATTTAAAAAAAAATCTAAAAAACCTGAAACAAACTTATAGTAACTGTAAAATGTGAAGATAACTAAATTAACAGGAAAAGCAGCATAAACGTAATATATCCTAATATATCACCAATTATTTTTGAAGCCAATGAGGCACTGATCTTTGAGCAAGGACTCGGATTAAAGCCGGGGAGGGGAGCAACCGAGCCCGAAAAACAAAGAAATATCGGCGCCGGCGTGTGTTATTACCGAAATGGTCTCGGCGGCTTCTCTAGCACAGCCGAAAAGAAAACTTCTCGATCATCCTTGTCCAGCTTCGGAACAACAATCCATTTATGCTTCCTATACCTCAGCATCTTGAAGGATTCCAAATAATCATCCAGGTCCTCTTTCAAACAGAAAAAACTGTCGATCCAAAGAAAACCTCCTGGCCTCAGGACTCTATCCCAATCATACAATATGAAATCCAGGAGCACAAAATCTATCCATCCATCAAGAAACCTTGTGGTGTGTAACAAATCCAGGGTATTATCAAAGAATGGAAGCCGTTGATTTATAGTCAAGTATAGAGGTACAAGCCCCCGAAGTGCAATCATTTCGTTAAAAGGTGCGCCGAGATTAATAGTTGCTGAGACTATCGTGACATTAAACTCTCTCATTCTTGCTGCAAAAGTCCCAGTTCCTACACTGAAATCCAATCCGATTCTGATCCCTCCTGGTTTGATGTTTAGCACTTCAGGTATCAGAAAATCTGCTGTAAGATTCATCTCGGGGCCAGAAACTGCTTGCTTGATCCATCTTGGCAATTCATGGTCCGAGAGATTGAAGCAATCTGCACACTTAAAGAATCCCTTGCGAGCTGTATTGCTAGCTAGACAGGTGAAGTTCTTGCATCTGTACTGGCTCCATCGGACATTTCGATTGTCAGGAAGCTTCCACATGGACTCGTTAATGGGGAATGGCTTGCTGTATAGCTGTGGGGCCCTTGCAAAGCACCTCCTCCTCGGTAACGGATCACATCCATGAACCATCAGCTTTTGAGCTAGCTTCCAATCATCTCTGCAGATTTCACCCACATCATAATCCATATATTCTTCAATATCTTTCTTCATTTCAAAGCAACCATGGCCAATGCTCGTGAACGTTCCATTAGCTCCCACGAAGTTCTGTTTGCCTAAACGGTTGGGTTTGACCCTTACATATTTGCGGATCTCTTCTATTAGAAAGAACTCTGCAGGTCCATCCGACTGTTGTTTTCGTCCTGCTAGAGGATGGACGGCTCTGATTTCACTGTTTTCCTGGGGGTTTCCAGCTGTCTGTAATGACTCGATAAGTCCCAGAATATCAGCAAGAAAAGCACTGTATCTCGACAATATTGTCTCTGCTGAAGAGTCTATTGGCATATCTCTCAAATCATTCATTTCTTTCTGGATCTTGTTAACAACAGTTTCAACAGCTATGCCTGTCTCACTCCGAAATCCGCCTTGACACTCAATATTAACATGATTGCAGAGCGTATCAGAAATAAAACGAGATCTAACAGGGAAGAATCTGGACAGAGTAGCAATAGAGACCAAAAGAGCTAAAATACCAAGAACAAAGATTTGCCTGCGAACCCCACCCCATCTTCTTAACTTCACTGAAATGTTAGGTTTGGTCATCTGTCTGAATGAGACTTCGAAATCGGAAACCAGTCACTGCTGAGAAAAACAGCAGAAGGTACTCTGACAAAACACGTGTTTGATGAATTTACAGAATAAAACTCTCATAGAAATCAGATGCGAAGGTACCAAAATTGCTTTCAAGCAATGATATTAGTAAAAAAGAGTTCATCAAACAAAAACTTCCAAGCAGTTATGAAAGGGTAAGGAAAAAAAAGTAGGAGGGATTCATTAAGGATACCTGAAACGTTGAAGCCGAATGAAACCTATTGGCAAGGGGGAGGGTGGGGGGGATGAGTTTTACCAGACGCCATATAATTTAACTGGTTAAAAGTTTGCTAAGAGATTAAGATTGGAAGATTTTGAGATCTGAGTCAGAGGTTGTATTTTCTAGTCTTATTGAGTTTTGGGCGGCTTGGTAATATTTCGTTTATATGTGATGAGTGCATTTTAATATCCATTCTATTCAGAATCTTGCAGCATTCAGAGATAGCTAGTCAACACTTGCATCCTAGGATTTGCTAATGCACATCGCACATTACTTGGTCAAAATCCCGTTCCCTTGAAGCTTCCAGTTTTCTTGCAATAAAGTCTTCACTGAGCACTTGCATGATAAAGCAAGCTTCTGGGGAGTAAGGGGTCAACGCCCACAGTAGAATTACTTACAATAAGAGCCTCAATTTATTTATTTTTTAAAAAACAAAAACAGAAGCAGCAATTCAAGGAGGTAGGAGTGTAGGGCAAGAAAAGGTTTGATTTGTACTTGGAAAACTAAAATGGTTGCGGGATAGTAGCAGTCGTCATTATACGCCATTTAAGTCTCTAGTTGCGTAGATGCACTTCACTTTCTTATCTGTCTACCTTGAAAATGACATTTTCTTCGTGGCCGTTTGGTATTTTGTTGCGAATTGAGTTTTGAGTAAAAACAGTTTTTGAGTTGCTTTGTAATTGAAAAAATATAGTTTTAATTGCTATGGAATCCATAAAAATACTTCCAAACTATGGTTTAGAATAAGCAGAATTATGAAGTTTTTGCTTGCGTTTCATTTTTCCACAGTGATTGAACCACGACGTATAACAACCCTACACTAATAGCAATATAAAACAATTGAACGGTGCTTCCCAGAGTAGAATATTAATCATAGGCACACCACCAGTGGTTTTTCTTTCTTCATAATCGAGGGTAGCTCTCGAAGAGCACCGTCATCATCCCCCTCAGCACTGGTAGTTTTTTCTCCATACCAGAAGCTTCACCGTGACCTCCAATGATAGCAGCAAGTCCCAGCATAGAAGAAGCAGCAGCGGTAGCAAGCTTTAGATGCTCCTCCCATCCACCACAGACCACCATTTTTGACGTCATCACCACAGGAAGAACCACCTCGACCTCCTCTACCCATCATCATCGGCAGGTGAGCCTCTCGTCATCATCGGTCGACCACCCTGCTATTGTTCATGTGTTACGTGAAAAGTGCATGAGTGAATTAATTCACTCTGCACTGTTCACGCAATACATGAACAACGCAGCACACTGTTTTCATTTCTTTATTTAAATCTTGGGCTAGGTTGGACTGCTCTTGGCCTAGCCCAAGTCCAGCAGAGTTAGGCCTTTTTGGCCCAACTGGGCTGGGCCGACCCATTTAGTTGGTGAGACCCAGTTCGATTTTTTTAAAAATATATATATTTTTAAAAATTAAAAAAATATAGATAGAGACCAGTCCTGAAGAAAGGGAAAGGCGCGTGACTTCGTTTCACTCCATAACCTTATTGTTTTTCGATTGATTATGAATCAGAACCTTACAACTGGATTTGACATTAGAATTATATCTCTACAATTGGATCGCATATGTTGTTATTAATGATATTTTACCAGATGTTGTTCCTTGATCAAATAGCAAGGGATCGCAGAGGCATTTACGTATCGATTTAATTCGTGATGAAATTGCAAGTAGTTTGATGAGAAAATAAAAATAAATGTCTAATTTACTTGAATTATTAATTACATTTTATTGTTATGATTATTAATCTACAATATTTAAAAAACATATATGTGTGTGTCCTTTAAAATAATTTCACAAGTTAATAGAAATATGAAAAACTTGGTAACCAAACAAACGAAACTATTTTTCATTAAACCTCAAACTTAACCACAATTTTAACCAAACACTTCAATTTCAATTATGAACCATAGCTAAAAATAATTTTTATAAAACTATTTTTTTAAATCTCAAACACAACAACAACCATAATACCATATACACCCTTCGTATTGCTACGATGATGCAAGAATTAATATTTCTCTCAACGCTACAAGTACCTTCTTTTTATTTTGAGACTTGTCTGTGCTAAATGGTATGGTTCAAAGCTTCTTGCGCATCCATGTTATATGAATGACTCATGAATCTCCAAGAAAAAGAAAATTGAAGTAAAAGCTCCATTGCTAAAAGCAGAGAAAATCTGTGATTACCATAAAGGAGAAGGTGAAGCTGACGGTGTCTGAAACTGCCCAAGCAATGGTTTGTTAATGAAATTATTTTGGAGGAAAATCTTCAGAACCAATGCTTCATAGAATTAGGGTCTTCGTCCTCCTGGATATTGCTTCTTTGTGAGTGTATACATAAATGGAATGGGAGCAGAGCAACCAAACAGTAGTTGAATTTAATAGGAATATATAATATTGAAGAGAAAGAAAATAAACAATAGTACCACACCAATTCTTACACTACATAGAAACCAGCTAGGAGTCAGATGATTTTCCCTTTTTTTTTTAACAATCCAACAAAATCCCCGACCTAATCAATACCAGACCAACAATTTACAATTTCCATTTCTAAACACAACCCACCACTCCACGCCCAAATCAGATCAAACCAAAATCACCACCTCCGACTCCGATCTGCTGCATGCTGCGACAAAGGCACAACCTCTGACAATGGTGTAGAGAGCGGAGTAGGCAACGGTGAGTTCCGACAAACTGGACACGATCCATTAAGCTTAAGCCAAGCATCAAGACAAAGCAAGTGAAAGTAATGTCTGCACTCAGGCATCATTCTTAACATCTCCAAGTCTTTATACTCGCACAAACAGATCGAGCAAGTATTGTCAGAATCACTGGTTCTTTCACTGAACCCATCCTCTCTACTAAACTGGAATTTCGGGTAGGAGTTTATAACAGCCTGGTCGAGCCCAACAGCAGCACTTTCTAAATCACGTTCTTGCTCTTCATCATCTTCAGCGACGAAAATAATGCGAGGAAGTATTATTCCATCAGCTGTCGAGTTTGAATAACCATTGCTGCTGCTGCTGCTGCTGCCATTGTTGTTGGAGTTACGGGAGCGATTTCGGGTGGCGCGACAACATATGAAGGAAGCGAGGAGAATAGTGGAGAGAAGGACAAGAAAGCCAAGGGCTATTGCAATAGAATAGCCAAGGCCAAGGCTGGCGAGATAATTAGTGGAGGTGGCGGAGGACATTTGGGTTCATAGAAGAATCGTGAGTCCATTTGGGAGATTTTTTTTGGAGGCGGGTTGGAGAAGGTGGGTGGATTTTCCAGCTGCCGCATTTAATACAGCGTTTGGAAACAGAGAGGGGCATTTACTTTGCTTGCGAGTGGGAAAATCATATCATGGGCATTTAATTATTTTTCTTTTCCTTTATGGGTTGTTGCCAAGTTTTTTTTTTTTTCTTTCTGGCTTGAAGCTGAAACTTTAATGGTGTTTCAAGAATTATAATTTTTTTAATTGAATGATCTGTATTCTGAACATTAAAGTATCAGTTACGATTGATCTTAAAACGAGCAGCAGTCTCTCTCTCTCTCTCTCTCTCTCTCAACTTTTCCTTTGTTTTACGTTCTTATTCCATCCATTACCAGACTTCGATATGATGAAAGCCTCCCACTTCTGACCAACTGTGATATTGGAAGTTACCAAAGAACTTTCAAAAAGTTCTGGGTTTGCTATCTATCTACATGAGAAAAGGGGGGTTTAATTATTCGGTCTTTGACCGTACCAAGATGCAATCTTGCTGGACAGTGGTCTAACTTATAGGGTCTATTGGATAAAAATAAAAGAGATTTAAAAAAAAAAAGAGAGAAAAAAAACTCAAGGGGCTAATAAAAAAAAGTCATGGGTCTGTCACAACGAAACCTAGACGCGCGTGCTGAAAAAACAAATCAAGAGGTAAAAAAAGCTAAAAAAACCAAAAGGACTCAATACAATTGGCATATTTCAAGCTTGGATCTTTTTGTTTTTTTTATTAATATAGTTATCTGGATTAGTTTGATTGTATCTCGATTAATTTTATGATCCTGAAATTAATAATTATATAAACTTTCAATTACTATTATTTTTACAACTACATAACTTGAACATAAAATCACATGAATAGCAAAACTTCTTATTCCCAAACTTTTATCACTTAGTCATCTTCCATATAGTTAACTCATGACTTTAATTACCCAACTACTCAAACTACCAGTGAAGTGCAGAGAATGGTACAATTAATTTACAAATACTTAGTGTGTGGAGTTATGCCTCGTAAGCATGAAGGTTGTACCATTTGGTGAGAGGTTTTTTTTTTTTATTAAAATAGATATTCGGATTAGTTTGCGCGCAACTCGATTGAATTGAGAGGTTTATCACTATAAGTTGTGGTGGAGAGTTGTGGGTAGAAAATCACTAGAGCCTTGGTGGTACAATATTGACATATCATAAATAATAATATATAGAGTTGTGTGCCTTGTGTGTGAGAGAGATAAAGGGGTTATTTGAGAATATGATTGAAATTGTTTTTTAAAGTGTTTTTATTCATGAATATATTAAAATGATATTATTTTATTTTTTTTAAATCATTTTTAACATTAACACATGAAAATAATCTAAAACCACTATTTTTTAATTTAATATAAAAAATTTTCATTTTTTTTTAAAAACATTTTTGAAATATAATACCATAATAGAAAATTCATCTAGAGATATGGACATTCATTTAAAGACATAGAGATCTCGATGTGGAGATTTTTATCGAAGATATTGAGAAACATTATTGTTTTTATTAAAAATCTCAAAAGATTTTTTAAATGGATATACAATTTTTAAAGATTTTTTCTTCTCAATATAGGATATTTCTTGGTATGATAACCATGATCATGATGAAAAAAAGTTAATATGTGATTTCGGTGAAATAATACTTCTTAAAACACCTATCATGTGCGGGTGTGAGCACACATCATCATTAATTCTATGTGTGAAAATGTTAGTCATTTGTGGTTCTCCAACCTTCATCTACGAGGCTGTAGTGATATCACTATCTCAGATCGGCGAGGAAATAAAGGTTTTGGTTGTTTATAAGCATAAGAAACACTTTAAAAAAAGACAAAACTCATTGTATGGTTCCAATACCTCCTTATAATATACGAGTGTGGTGGACTTGGATGACGCTAGCCTACTTACGCTAGCCTCTACTAACCAAAATGATTTTTTTTTCTTTCTCAATAGCCCTTTGAGGTGGTTCAATTTCCAATATGTATATAAACAAAGCTCAATTAGCAATTTTAGTGCCTTCTGCCCTCTTTAAAAAACAAATAGGTTATGGGTAAGAGATCTCACCAATACCTTTTGCAGCTCTCTGGTCCAAGATACACCAAAGATGGTCATATTCATTGGAGTCAACAAACAACGAACTTAGTATAGTGATTGAGATTTTAATATAACAAAGTATTTCTAGTGCCTCTCCCACTCTCTCGGATTTCCTCTGCAAAAGTCGTCACACCTTCACAGGGCTGGCTTGTTCTTCCCACGCTCTCAGGTTACTAGAACAGATTTCCAATAAAGAGCTCACCCCACAAACAAGCTATGTAGCTAGCATACGATGGGGAATAAAAACGAAAGAGTGAAGAACACTATGCCATGTTTGCATAATGCAATTTAAATGTTAAATATTCAATAATAATAAATAGAAATATGAATTGAAAGAGGAGCGTGAAAGTTGCCGACAGAGATGGGAAAGATATATTTACAGCGAATTATGAATTAAATTCAGTGGCGTGCAACTCGTCACGTTGCTTAACGCATCAAATTACTCTTGGCTAGAACGTTGAGTTTTTATATTTTATATGTAACAAATTACCTGGGTTTCATGCCGGTAAGTTTATTAGATGAATGGTTTGAGATTTATATAATAGATTTTTAGTTCAAGTTAAAATATTTATTTTTTATAAGAATTTGGAACAGTTAAAATTTTAATTATTCATATAAACCCACGTATTATATTTTCTAGAAAATAGATTTCCTTTTTAGAAAATAGGTTTGATCGAATTCCAAAAAAAAAAAAAAAGTTTCTTCCCGTGAGCAGATGATGGTTTAAATATTAAAAAGAGCTCAAAAACCACTTCAAATCCAACTGACTGAATCATATTTCACATAGGAAGATAAATACTCGGTCTCCTGCCATTAAACATCTGCTCTAGGAATTAAAATAAAAGAAAGCAACAATGGCGTGCCATGCTCTAAAAATAAACTTTCCGCATGCACTTCTGTGTCTGAATCTGATGGCTCGTGATATTTAGTGTCATGCTGCAGCGCATTTCGACAACAATATTCCTCTTGACAATCACTATCTCCATCCTCCCTGGAACTCTTGTGTAGGTGGTCATGGCCAGCATCCCGGAGCTTATATCAGCATTCAAATTTGGGTTCGACATGATCCTGTCCGGGATGATATCCACATAAACATTCATCCTCATGGTCCGTCTGGCCCTAGCCTGGCCCGGTCCGTTTCTGGCCTCCCCCACCATCTCCCCGTCGTAGTAGAGGGTTGTGGTGGTGCTGCTGTACTTGAACGATGCGACGTTGGGATTTTTAACTGATACATCTGCGATTAGGGATATGTTCACCCCTGGCTTGGGAGTTGAGCCGTTGCTTAGCTCCAGCTTAGTGATCCTGACACCGTTCATTTTGATGACAGGGTCTTTGACGCGAAAGACAGTGAAACGTAAAACTACGACCGCTGTGACTAGAACGACAAATATGGCTATGACCGATACACAGAATTTGAGGCATTTTCTGCCTCGTTTCTTATGGTGTGGACAAGCCCCTTCTTCGTCGCTGCTTTGGCGCTTCGCCGCCGGGGCCAGTGGTCTGACCTGATCGCGTTTCGCCATAGGAGGAGATCAAGGATGCTTGCAGAAGGATTAGGTGGTCTGGGCTCTGGAGGATTTTTGAAGTCATGTGTTGTGGGGTTTTATATTGTAGTAGGAGTGAGTGGTGAAGTGATTGAACTTTGAATTTTGTTCACATTATTTGATTAGAAATTTGGTTGTTGTCCTGATCGGAGGTTCAAGATGTTGACTTCTGCCTCAAATGTATATGACCTAACACCAAAAACATTTATTTTAACTTCTTTTTTTCTCTGTCAAATTCATCAACCACGTCCATCGCAATTGCAGGGAAGAAAATCTGATTTAATTAGTCCATAATTGCTTTCGACCCTGACTTTGAAGTGCTCTGTTGCTCATGTAAGCAGAGGGTAAATGGAAACGGACGAATGTTTAGGTTGATGAAAAGAGGTTTAAGTTTTAATAATAAATCGACATCTGATGCACCATGCGGCATCATAAATCTTCAACCGACGGAGGAAAAGAGAAGAAAAAATAAAAGAAAATTGATGTTGGTGCAAACAAACATCTTCATAAAATAAAGAAAAATACTACCAAAGAAACAAAAGAGAAACGTCGAGGAGACGGAATCGGAGATCCCAACTCGCGTCACCAAGAATGGCTTGTGTTCCCGTATGTTAATAATAAATCGATATCTGATGCACAATCATGATATCATGATTCTCTTAATGAGATGTTAA
This sequence comes from Salix arbutifolia, assembly GCA_025169955.1. Lineage (NCBI taxonomy): Eukaryota > Viridiplantae > Streptophyta > Magnoliopsida > Malpighiales > Salicaceae > Salix > Salix arbutifolia. The sequence goes on from CM045903.1 coordinate 12,820,072, forward strand.
CTATTCAGTCCTGTTTGTTCCAAAGGAATTAAATTTAAATGTTTTAAAATATTTTGGTATGATAATATAAAAATAAAATCTTAAAAATATATATAAAAGAAATATTATTTTATTATACAAAAAGCTAAACTGTGTGAGATTTCTATTATAGCTATAGACACGGTTCATCGTGAATTGGATTAATATAATTACTATTATACCCTTTATTTCACAAAATTTAGTTTCTGGGTTCAAGGGTGTTAACGTCATTTTCATTTTTTTATGCAGGGTAAAACTACTGTTTTACCCCCAGTTATAGTAAAAAAAATATCGACTGGTCAAGGGTATTATAGATGTATTAGGTTTTGGTGAATACTCAAATAACTATTGATTTTTCTTGTGTTGGTCAGCGGCACAAATACAGATTTATCTCCAGAAAAGACAAAAGTGAAGAGTTTGTTGTAGGGGTAGAATGACATTTTCATATGCAGTTTAGTGGGGGGGGGGGGGGTAATTTAATGTTTTTCATACTATTGGCGTGTCGTGCAAACACGCCGACAATTTTTTTTCATTTGTGCCCTTCAAGTGGCGTGTGGGGCGTCTTTTGGTGGTGAAAAATATATCTCACCATCTCAGCGGATGCGCCGACATGTTCTCTTCCACATGATGATATGTGTGTCATCACATCATGGTCGGAGACATGCTGGTAGTCGGTTGAACTTTGTTTTTCACTTTTCTCTCTCCTACAGCTTAAATTACATTGCTGTCCTCTTAGTTTATGGACTTATTATTTCATTGCCTGAGCTTTTGATTGTTGTTTTTCGTCCTAATTGTTGTTGTTGATGTTTTAATTGGTTTCAATTTTGTTCTTCCATTGAAATTGAACATATATTTGTTTTTCATTTCAGTCATTCTTCTTTTAATTTTGGATTTGGTTTTAAATCCCCTAATTTTTTTGGGTATAAAAGTTTTCATTTGTTTTAATTTTATTCTTCAATTAAAAATGACCATATATTTATTTTCATTTCGGTCATTTTTCTTTTAATTTTGGTTTTGGTTTTGAATCCCCTATTTTTTTTTGGTATAAAAGTTTTTATTTGTTTCAATTTTGTTCTTCAATTAAAATTGACCATATATTTATTTTCATTTCGTTCCTTATTCTTTTAATTTTGAGTTTAATTTTAAATCTCTTAATTTTTTCGGTATAGAAGTTTTGATTTCTTTCAATTTTGTGATTCGATTGAAATTAACCATATTGTTTTTCCATTTAAGCCCTTATTTTTTTAATTTATTAATTAATTTTAATTCCTTTAATTTTTTTGGTCCTCCAAAAATAGTCCTTAATTTTTAATTATTATTATTTTTTCTTTTGTTGAGGTTGTGTTTTTATTCAATTTTGTTCTTCAATTTTAATTTGTCTTAATGATCATTTGAAAATTATTTTTTTATTTTTCTCTTTGTTCTTTTTTATAGGTTTTTTAATTATTTTATTTGTTCTTTAAGTCAAAAGATTTTTTAATGCTAATAATATTTATTTTTGTTTGTCATTTATTTTATTTTTTTGTTTGCTCTTTCATTAAAGTTTGTAGGTTTTTATTTTATTCTTTGGGAAAATTTTATGATATCCATTGTTTACACAATAATAATAATAGTTTTAGTTTTTTTTTTTCTTACTTGTTCTTTTATTAGTTTTTTGGTGTTTTGTTTTATTTCTTAGGAAAGATAACTTATTAATTTTTATTGTTTTAGCAGTAGTAGTAATAATAATTTTAGGTGTTCTAATCATGATAATAATAGTGACATCACTAATTATAATAATCATAGCAATAGTAATTTATTGTAATGGTTATAATGCTTATGATGTTAATGATTGTGGCTTTAATGATAATAATAACAATAAGTCAAAAAATAATATGAAAAATATCAATAATAACAAAAAAATTATAATAATAATATTAATAATGATAATAATAGTAATTATAATTTTAATGATATTAATAACAATAACGGTATTAGTTACCGTAATAAATATTGTGGTAATAATGATGTCGTTAATAACATTAATGATCATGGCAGAGATAATACTCTCAATAAAAAATAGGTATTGATTGTTTGCAGTAATGATTTTAATGATAACTGTAATAATTATGATAATTTAACAATCATAATAACAACAATGAGAATAATACTAAAATAGTTCATTAGTCGATGTTATATTAGTTAAAAATTGCTTTTACGGCTTTTCTACATATGACATTTCAAAACTATACTAAGTCATACATTGAGAGAATAGGTGAAAAAAATTAGGGAAAATGATTTAGAATAAAAAAAAAATATGATTCATTTACCCTACACTTTGCCGCAACCACTACCAATTTTTTTAAAATGTAAAAAACAATGTTAGGAGTGTTAAAAGTATTTTATAATGCTATAGATCTGAGTAAAATAATCAACCAAAGCATATTTTTTTATTATTAAGCAATGTTAAAAATAATAATTGTAGGACAATTTTTTATGCTTAATGCTAACGTTAAGTAATATATTTTTAAAGAAGTAAGATGATAAATTAAATTAAGTTACAATTTTTTTAATAAATACAACATCAAATGATAAATTATTAGATTTGAAACATTATTATATAGAGAAGTTGTAAAAATAATTCTTAATAAATACAACAACAAATGATAAATTATTTTAATCATTATTCTCATTATTATTCTTATAATTGAAGGAAAAACCAAAAATAATTATTTGATTTGAAGAACAAATGAATATAATTAGAGGACAAAATTAAACAAATATATGATATGTTTGCCCTAAGTTTCGTCGCAACCAGAACCAATTTTTTTAAATGTCAAAAAATATTAAGATTTAGATTTTTTATATAATGTTATACATCCGAATAAAAATAATCAAGCAAAGCACATTTTTTGATAAGTAATGTTAAAAAAACTAATTGTAGGACAATTTTTATATGCTTAATGCTAATGTTAAGTAATATATTTTAAAAGAAGTAAGATAATAAATTAAAGACAATATTGAGTTACAATTTTTTTAATAAATTCAAAATCAAATGATAAATTATTAGATTTGAAACATTATATACAGAGAAGTTGTAAAAATATTAGCAACATTGAAAAAAAATTATGAGACATTACAAGACTATCAAACACTAAAATAAAAGGTTTTTTTGTTTGTTTTTCTTTATCTCAAATTAATTTAATTTCAAAGGTTTTTCTTATCTCAAATTAATTTAATTTCAATGTTCTTCAATACTTTAAATTTAATAATATCAAGAATAAATCTTAATAAATAAATAATTGTTTTTAAAAATTAAAAATCACTTTAAACTAAAAATATATCAAGTCACACGTAAACAAAATAAATGAAAAAAAATACAGGAATAATAGATCACTGACAATAAAATATTCACTATACATGCATAAGAGATGGGTTCACTCTCATTTCACTTCACGCAACCAAATCTAAACTTATTATATTCTTTTAAAGCAAATTGCATTTACTGCAAAAGATAAATAGCATTGTGAAAAAAATCTCTCTTTAACATTTATTTTTTATACTTCAAAAATATTTAATCCTGACTACGGCAAAATATATGACAAGTAAATATATTTTTAAACTACAATTAGTCCATGATTATTTTTCACCCTGATTTTGAAGTATAAAAATCTGATGCACAATCATGATGTCATGATTCTCTTAATGAGAAGTTAACTATTCGATCCTGTTTGTTCCAGAGGAATTAAATTTAAATGTTTTTAGTGTTTTAAAATATTCTGATATTATAATATAAAAATAAAATCTTAAATATACATACAAAATATATTATTTTATATATATTGTCTAAACAATAACCTTTTTTAATAATAAAAAAAAGAGGCTATGCAAAATCATGAATCTGCGCGGAGCAAAAACACACTCCCATTTTATTTATCCCTGGAAAAACAGATCCAGACCAAGCTTACGATAGAATTAAAACATATCAGAGAGGCTTGGCAGCTTGAGCTCGCCCTTCCTGTTCAGAGGAATTTTGAAGTTGCCAAAGATCGGAAGGTCAATTGTGAGACACAGCTCCAGCTCGTAGTCTATATCCCCGTCCGTAGCGACGTCCTTCACCAGGCTCACGAGCACGCTGTGCGGCACCTTCATTAGCACGTCTAACATTGTCGTGTCGTTCCCTTTCAACGAGCCAGGGTCTGGCACTGTCCCTGATACAATCACCCTGATTCAAACGGGCAAATCATGTCAGGTAAAATCCACACCTTAAAGACTTCTTTGTGTTTGATTTTAAAAGGTACTCAATTGTTTTTTTATATAATTTTTCTTTAAAAACACCGAATTCTTCATGCCTGCTGAAAATAAAATCTAAATTTCCATTTTTTTTAACGGGACGATGAATGTATTGAATTACCTGCCGCCGCTCTTGAAAACGTAGGAGATCTCGCCGATGGGGATCGTGGTTCCGTAAGGGTTACTGACAGACACCTTGGCGCCATAGTCTATGCTGTCGGGGTGGACGCCTTCCAGATTCATGTCGGTGATGTTTGCCTCCGGCGTCTTGACATTAACCACCTTCTCCGCCACGAACTGTTTGGCCTTGTGGAGGAGCTGTGCCATTTTTGCAATTACAAGAAAAAGCTTAAGGGGTCAGAGGCTTTGCTGGTTGCTTAAGTATTTCTCAAAGAAATGATAGTTATCTCTTTCCCTGGCTTCCATCGTGTTTATATCGAAGGAAATAATAGCGTGTCTTGTCGTCGGCAGGGGGTGGAGAGGATACGTGTGTAAACCGTGGGTCACCTCGTGTCCCCAGATATTTTCACTTTACGTACGAGGGAAGTATCCAGTCAGCATATTATCTATCTAAATATTATCTAATTAACAAATAAAACCAAAATAAAAGGTTAAAATCAAAAGAGTAAAGGTCAGGCTCAAAAATATATTAAAAAAAGTCAAGATTATGGATATAAGGATGAAATTGAAAACAAATTAAAAATTGATAAAGGGTTAAGAATCAAAATTAAAAATTAAAATATGAAGGGTCAAACCTACAATATAATTAATTCTGATTTGAAGAAAAATCAAATTCACAAAAGAATCCAAAACAAGAATCAAAATAAAAAGAATGAAAAACAAATATAAGATAATGGATTAAAGGATAAAATTGAAAACAAATTAAAATTTAATATAGTCAAGCGTCAAAAATTGAAACATTTAAGTTTTAAAAATAATCATTCTTCCTGTCATCTATACTATCGCTATCGTGACTTAAGTTTCAGAATGTTTTTGTAACATGTGTTGTTGGACTCACTGAGTTTTCTGAGTCCAGATTTATTAACTCATAAATTACGCATATTACCTTAGCTAAATTATATCGTAATTTCACTGCAGTGAAAATATTATAGCAATAGACGTAAATTATTATAGATTATAATAGCAAAATTATTATTTTATCTTTTAATACGTCTTAATTTTAGCTTTGAATTCAATGACATTTTTTTATTTTTTTCATTTCTATTTATAGTAAAATAACTATAATACCATCGAATAAGACAAAAACTAAGAGTTGCTGCTGGGGTGCTACTAGAATTTTATATTTTCAGTGGACAGAAAAATAACCATAATATCCTTGAAATATTTTTTAAAATTGTCTAAATACGGATATGCTCTCCAGAAAAACAAAATCCAAGAGTTGGTTGTAAAAATATTTAAGTAATTCTAATATATTTTAAATAATCTTTATAAGGTGGATATTCTTATCCTCATCACCTTTCCTTTAATATTTTTTTGACACTAAGAGAATATTTATTTTTATTGGTAGAGAGCCTTTATTATGTATGGATGCATATTAAAAGCATGCTTGTTTTTTTTGTAAAAATGTATTTTTGAAAATTTTTTTATTTTAAATTAATTTTTTATAGTGTTTTTATATTATTTTGATGTGTTGTCCTAAAAATATTTTTTTCAAAAATTATTATTTTAATGTATTTTGAAATAAAAAATATTTTAAAAAATAATAATTATTATTACAATACCAAATCAACTTTAATAATGTACTGAACACTCCACCATGTTTTTCTTCTCCTCACTTGCTAGCTAGATACTTATGGAGCCAAGATATTTTCTGCCTCGAGCTAGATATTTAACGGAAACCTTCTAGATAATTCTAGAATGGCAGGCGAAGAGAAAAATTGCAAATTGATCCCTAACATTTTATGTACGAGATGGTCAAAATCATACTCTATTTAATATATGGATTTATTGGTTTTCCGCCAACCTTTAAAATTGAATGCAGAGTTCCTTTTTGCTCCTATTCTGGCGATTTCAACTGCCTCAAGTTCTAACATGTAAATGATACACTGTTTTTAAAATTAATTTTTTCTTAAAAATAATTCAAATATTTTTTTTTCAATTGAGTTCCTCTCTCTATAGTATGGTTTAAATTATTTTTGAATCATGGTAAATATACCAAATCAAAAGATAAAGGACTAATATATATATATATAACATGTCTAATACCAAATTATGAATACTTTTTATTTTGATCTAAAATTTATTTTATTTATTTTTCTATCTTTGACTTAAAGAGAGAAAATAAAAATCACCTTAAAATGACAAGAAGAGAGAAAATTACTGGTTTGACCATTTTCTAGCCACAAAACTCGTCGAGTTTGATTGTGGTTTTTTGGTCCAAATATTCCTAAAAAAAAAAAAAAAATTAGAATTCATAAATTTATTTATTCAATTTGATTTTTAGATTCATGGAATGTGTTTTAGAGTCGAAAATAAAGCTATAAAGGTTTTTAAGATGCTGAAGATTGAATTTATTTATTTTCATCTAAATTGCCCGAAACCTATTTTCCAAAACCAGAAGCGTTTTTTTTTAAAAGCCATGGCTAGTATGCCCGGGGCTGCCATTGCAAGCCTGGGCGTGTCTTGGATTTGTTCTGCAGGCGCGTCATATCTTTTTCTTTATTTATGTATTTTGTTTTATATTAGAATTCTCTTTAAGTAAAATTGTAAAAATAATATATTTAAAATCATCCAATTATGATATATTTTTAAATAAAAATAATGTTTTTATAGCAATTATCTTATGAATAATTATATTTTAAAAATAAAATATATATTTTCTTAAAACAAATCTCATGAATATTCAATAAAAATAAGATTCCTGTTTTTTTTTATAAATATAATTTAATCAATTTATCTTTTCAAATATCAGGTGAAAATTATAAAGGCATGGCTTTTTTATTAAAAATTTCTTATAGAGTATAGAGTTTGTTTTTTAAGAGTCATTTTTTCTAATAGAAAAGACCAGTTTTCATAAATCAATAAAAAAATCTTAGATTAAAAAACTTTATTTTTTAAAACTTAAATAATTCATATGATTACAATTATTTATTATAATTCTTTTAAGTTTTATCGAGAAAAATATGATGATGATAAAACACACACACACAAGGATTTCCTACTAAATAATTTTTTTCCTAGAATTTAAGTTGATTGATTCCTTATAAATATTTATTTTATGTATTAAAATATTAAATAAAAAAAATCGAAGAAAAATAATAATTCCTGCGGCATCCCTCGACCTTGGCGGTAAGTTAACACCTAAAATATCATTGTTAAATGAATTAGATCTCTTGGCCCAAATCAATTGCCTAAATGGCAGCTGGAGCCCAATATTGAGAGAATGGGCCCACAATGCAACATCTGGGTCTATAATTAACCCTGACGCCTCTCTCTCTCCATAAAATGCAGACGATTCTCACAAGGCCACAACGAGTACTTGAAAAACCTCTTTTTCTTCTTCTTGTACAGCTCTGTTTTATGCTCGTATTCTGATAATCGAAATTTAAATTCCTAATATATTATTATTTTAACTATATAACGAAATTTAAATTCCTAATATAAAGAAAAGAAAAAAAAGATGCGTAAGTTTATTAGTTTTAACTATATACAAAGACTGGTATACAGAGTTAATTTTGAAAGCATCAATACATACAAAATACAAGATGGCTGAGAACAATAGGGCCTGTTTGGTTTGTTCTTGAGAGTGAGCTTAGAACCTAGCAAGGAATTGCATCTGTTTGAGAAGAGGAGTTAGGGTTTCCATCAGTTTCTCACATGGATGATTATGAACTCCTTCATAAGTCGTGACGACCATGCTTGTGTCCCTGGATAACCTTTGCACTTGTTTCTTCACGTTGCATGTATGATGCGTGCACCGGTAGTAACTCCTTTGTCAAAATTAAAATAAAGTCAAAGCAAAATCTTCGAATAATACTTGAATAAAAGCAAGTATATCATTAGTGTTGTGAGTAATTAGAAAAGGCAGGTGAAATTGTATAAACATAACTTGGAAAATAAACACTTAATTAATACATGGTTAGTTTTAAAAAATGTGGTGTGGCCCATACAATTCAGACAACTCAACACGTAGAAAAATCTTTCGTATAATTGCTGCTGTCATGCATGGTTAATTGTTGTTCTTTCCGAACCCTAACCCTAACCCTAACCCTAGCCTTTAATGTGTTAGGCCTAGCTTGCTAGATTTCAATGGAAAAATATAAGAAAGAGATATTTTTTTGTCATCAACATATAAAATCTAAAATGCATATCATGCAACCTTATATGACGCAAGAATTCTTTTCTTCTTGTTTAGAATAGATATTAACTTGGAAGGAGCTTGAGTTAATTTCTAGCAAACCTGGGATATTTGCTGTTCTTCACGGCTTTTTGCCCATATTTCCTCCACCTATACCCATCATCAAGAATATCGTCTTCACTCCTAGTTTGGAAAGCAAATCTTGGCTGGGTCGCCTTTTTCATTCTTCCGCCTTTCTTCTCATCTCTATTGCCCTTTTCTTCCTCCGCTCCATTTTCAGCCACCACAGAAGCACGTTCCACCGCAGGCCTCTCCTCGCCGAGCTGGGATTGGCCAGAGAGAAGGCCAACCCAGTCAATCTCTGAAAGGACTTGATCAGGTTCAGTCATAGAAGGGTGCGATGAGGAGGGCGGTGGTAGCAAGAGATCATAGGAATAAGGGTTTTGGGATGGCGGGGCCTCCATTAACGGTGGGGCTACAGAGAGAACGATTGGAGAGGAACTGAGAATATTGTTTATGATGAAGAGGTCAAGAAATAAGCAGCGGGAAAAGGGAAGGTGAGAAGAGGTTGGACAGATAGTTGGAGAGATGAAGATGGTTTGCTAGAGTTTGAAAGGAATATTATTGCCTGTTTCAGTCTCAATTTTCCTCTCTTGCAAGCCAAGGGTAAAGCCAACTACACCTCACCTACTTCTGTTCAACTGCCCTAAGTACGAAGGGAGGCGTGCCCATCTTATGAATATCGTTATCCCATCTTATTCATATCGTTATCTCCAATGCAGTTTATATAGCATGCATGCATGGCATAGACTACCATTACCATGCATGCATCATTAGGCTACAGTATATTCCCCACTAACAAGACCTCCATTGAGACACGTGGACATTTCCCTCGAGGTTAACAAGCTTTTACTCGATGCGGAGGATCGTGCTCGTGCTGGTTTGCAATAGCAATTTCTTAGAATGCGAATACAGATATACTAAATTGAGGGCCGTGGTAAATTGAAAAGTAAAAATAACTAGAGACCCGTTTACTGAGTTTAATAAGATCGACTACTTTAAATAATTTTTTTTTTTTTTAAAATGACAATAAATAATTAACAATAAATTGACAATGTAAAAAAGGTAAAAAGAAAAAAGAAGAAGAAGAAGGGAAAACTAAAAACAATCGAGAAGAAATCAACCAGTGTAAACATTCAAAACATATTTAAGCTTCACAGTGCTTTTTTCTTTCCATCCACGTAGTTTAACTAGTTGTTGAAATTCAGTCATCTAGGAGTTTTCTCTCTCCACTTTTTATAACTCTCTCTCTCCTCTCTTGACCTTGAGGGAGTATAACGAAAAAGATAAAATTTCAAACCAAATTATAATAATATAAGAGAACAAGGACCAATAAATATAAAAACTGAAACTTGAGGAATCAAACAAAAGTTATGGGCATCTTTTTATGAAAAGGACTGTTTCTTCATTTATATTAATTTTGATCCCTCATGTCTCAATTTGTTTTATAACAATAAGCTAAATCTATATCTTATAAAATTGATTGTTAATTCAACATGAGAATATATAACAACGCATCAAGTGAGATAAACCAATCCGAAATAGATGTCAACACATAAAATCATAGAAATATAATCTCAAAGGGCTAAATTGAAAAGCAGAAAAAGTACAGCAATCAAAGTATAAAACAATAAATAACTCAAGGACATGAAAAAGAAGGGACAATGGCTCAGCCCATTAAACAAAGAGATATATTTGATTCCGGAGCTTCTGAAGCCCCAATTTTACACGCTCTTAGTCCAGTTCCAAGAAGAAGAAGAAAACACACCCACACACCCCTTCAAAGTTCAAAGTGTCCCGCAATGAGTCCTGATTAGGTCAACGCGCGCGCGCACTCCTTCAGTACTGAGTCGTGATTGGTTCACCTGCAAGGACTCGCCAATTTTCTCACTGATACTTTGAGAATTAATCAGTTCAGCTGAAAAACCGCATAATTCCACTTAATGACTTATAAAAATAGTCTTGCAACTGCAGAAGAGCAGGGCAGTATCATCATATAAAAGTAATGGGCATGTGGATAATGATAATTTATTTAGAATAGATGGCATTTAAAATCCCAGAAAAACACCAATATTTGAACACCGGACGGGAATTCACGGGAATTGAGCAGCCTATGCTAAAAATCAAGTCAATTGACCATTCCTGAGGGATATCAAAATTCCTTCTGCTAAGTGAATGGCCAGTGTCGAATGCAAAACAGAATCATAAGCAGTCCATCCGGTTCTGAAACAAAGTGCATTTGGACCTCATTGTCTTCCAAATCAGCTGATGATCATCTTGTTGAGATATTCAGCCTGCTCAGGAAAATAGCCCAGTAGCTCATCCTTTGTCACCCAAACAAAGTCTTCACACTTTCCAATTTTAAATTCGTTCGTTGCAGTCACCTGGGACTTAAAAAAGAATCGCTGCAAGAAAAAAAAATGACAAGCAAATAATATGGGCATTAATCAGCAATTTAAATGAAGGCAAGTATCATACCACTATATAAATTATCTCCGCCTACCATCAGCAAGTTAGATGCAGGCGGATTTACATGTTGGCTAAAAGTGGCAAAAGAACACATACTGGTATGTGATATCCTCAGGTATGTATCTTGTTTCATTATTGAAAGGAAAAGCTACAGTTTGATGCACAGGATTCACACTGTTTGAGATATATACATGGCGAGAAATGTGGATTCTTTATCTTAAAAATTCTACATTAAACATGAGAAACATACTCTCAGCTGTATTCACATTGCAAAAATCTTAACTCTTCTTGTTTCTTGAAATCTCTAATCCAGGGCAAGAATACATTCCATTGAGGGACATGTAGATAGTTAAAAAATTAACAGCAAGACATCTTGGAATTTATCTTTAACACTGATATCGGGCATTATATCTCCTACTTTGATATTTTAAAAACCAAAGTTCCTTCTATATTTACAAATAACTGTGTATTTTGATGCAACTAAGATGATTGTATCTTAATTCAGCTACATTAAGAAAGTTGATCCTTTTTCAGCAATAAGTAGTGTCAACATTTAATTTTTTGTTCTCTATAGTCAATTAACTAATGATAGCACAAGATAAAAGTTCTGTGAAAAAAATCTTCCATGACCTTTATTGTTTCCTTTCTGTTATCCAGATGAACTTCCACCATCATTATGAAAAGAAGAACTAAATAATGGCATACTACATATTGGGCACAACATATCTTCCATCCATACTTACTGCGGGATAAATTCCAGAAACATACCTTGTAGCCAGAGTCTTGTGCATTATCTGTTGGCTGTATGACCATATGACCCATAGGAGCATTGCCAGCAAAATACGTGCGAGAAAGTTCACCTACGACAGACTGCAACGCAGACTCTGCACACTGCAAAGATTTGGAATTCATTGAGAAAAAAGACAAATCAGGGAGAGGAGGAAATATATAATCACATAGAAATATTCACCTTACGCAATGTCTCCTCAGATTCATAAACTTTTTCAGGAAAATGCCAGACAGGCACACTAGGAGACCCATATGCTTTTCCATAAAGAAGAAGATAAAGTTTACTGTCAAGTGCCCTCTGTAATGACCTACGTGAAACAAATTTACAGGTCATCATCATTAGAATCCTGATTGTTCCTTAGAAATGAGTATCAGTGTAGCGCCCAGAAAGACAAAATTCAAATGGATTAACCCTTTTAGCCAACAAAGAAAAGAAATCTACTTAAACAATTGAAACAAATGTGAAATATACAAGCAAATACACTACAGCAAGGACATGCAACTATGGCATTCAGCAAACAATCAGCAATAAGAAGCTACTGCTGCTTCACTCATGCCCCATCTCTGAAACTAATGAAAAAAGAAGTATATGAACAAGGGAGCAAGCCAATTAAATGCTGAAATTTGATGGGTCATGTTAAGAGTATAAGAACATAAAAAATACTTTCAGAAGAAACATTGGCACAACTCAATACAAGGATATATAATTGGGTAAGAAAAAACATTCATTGCCAAGACTTTGAGTCAGACATGCACGCTTTTGTGTACACCAACCACATATCAAGTATTTGTTGCAAGACTAGCATGCCCCATGAACAAGAAAACATTTTAGAAACAAAATTACCATCAGGTTATACCTTTTGTTAACATCAAAATAGTATACCGATGAAAATTTGGAGGAATAACTCTTGATTGAAAAACATGAGATCTATACTTCGGGAAAAAGTTCCTCCACCAATTCCAAAGCTTGTTCTGATTCAATTCCTAAACAATTTCCTTCATAACCTAAAAAAAACTTTTGACCCACGCCCACAAAAGACTGCCAATACTTCTAACAATTACATGGGCGCGTGCACATGAACTCCATAATTTTTATGCAATCTCTATAAACACACAATGTTTGAGAATTATAGCAAGAGAAGCGTATCTAACAATATAAACACTCGAGCAAGTTCATGTGAGACTTGGAAGAAACAACATCCACTTATCTATTTCATACTTTTTATCATTTGTCTTGTCAGCTTCAGTGATGCGGGGAGCTGGTTCATACTCAATTTGATAGTCACCTTTTCCACTAGTTACAACAGTGCAAAAAGGCAATTAGTTAGAAACAGCTAATAATTTCATCTGGCATCTTGTCAAGGTGATCTTGTTCGCTTCCAAGGATTCATAAAATGTCAAAAGGTTGAATGTCACTAACCTAGAATTTGACTTGTCTAAAAACTCGTCTGGATATCTGCGTCGAAACTGCTGCCTCCAACGAAATCTACACCCAGCCCCGAAAATAATTTACTTGAACAACGCAAATTCGCAAGAAAAAAATACATTGATGAACTGGTGACACATTGAAAAATAAACGGAAGCCTTCAATCCTATCCTAAACTGATAAAATCAAAGCACTGAATTTATATATATATATATATATATATATATATATATTTTAAAAAATAGCTTAGAATCTTAACAGCAGCAATAAACAGAAGAAAAAAAATGAAAAGAGAGAAACTCACGAGAACTCTGTAAATGCATAGACCACAGGGTCGATTTTGGGAATAACAACTGGCAATCTCTCGAACAGTACAGATGCTACGATCTTCTCTGGTTTGGTACAAAGTCCTCGCTTTGTTACCAGAGATAGAGCCAATGATGTGAATAACGATCTTCGCATTTTGGATCTACAGAAAGAAACGCAATGATTTATGCTTGTAAGAGTTGAAGTTCAAGACGAAAGATGAGGAAAAGCCTTTCTTAAACCCTAAAATAGTCACCGGAGAAAAATAGAGTAATGAAAATAAACCTCGATGGGAGGAGTACTGCACTGGTGACGGGGAATGGAGGTTTAGTGAACCGGGAACTTTTATTTGTTTTTAGTTTACAGGAAAACCGGGCCTCTAGGTTATCATTGCATTGATTATCGATGATCGTTTAATCCAAACTCTATGTCGTTCAACTCTAAGCAAAGCAGACGACCTGTCAAGCATATACACGACCTTTATTTTTTTACAATAAAGTCTAGTCTAGTATTATTTCCTTCTCTCTTTATACCATTAATCTCTCTGTCGTTCTTATAACCAAAAACTCCAAAAAAATTCGATAAACTTTCACCGAAATAAATATTTGATTAAATCTTGTTATTTTAACCAGAGATTACAAGACTTTTTTGTTCAAAAGAATCAATGTTGCTCCAATCAACATTGGATACATCAAGTTCTTCTTTAGTGAATGTCGATGTACTTTGCAATGGTTAAAAAATTTACGATCTTCACATAAGATTTTGAATTCGAGTCAGAATATATGTTTTTATAAGATTCTGAGACAATCAGGATTTTACTCACTCACCTGAATGCATAAAATATATTTTCTGATGAATAAAGTTTACTCGTATTAAAAAAAATGCTTCTGGATAAATCTAGCAATTTGTGACTGAGTTTTTTTGCTGTTTAAAATTTAACATGTAATTATATCCTATTTTTTGCCACAAATTCTTCTAATCTAGTCAATTAACTCAATTGATATATCAATTGTTACAATTTATAATAGATTTTGGGCTAATTTATCAAGCTCGAGTTTTAGTTATCTATAATATTAAAAAATAAAATAAAATAGTGCAACCCAATATATCCAATCTGATTAGGTCAAACAAAAACTGAATTGGCTAGGTTACAATTTATATAAAAAAAAAGATGAAATTGAGTTAAATATAATTATAAATCTAAACTCGACTCGACTGGTGTTCTTGGATTATAGATGCCACCGCATGCCAGATGTTCTTTCCATGTCAGTCAACACAATTTACCAGTAATTTTAGACGAGGGCATTAGTTCACGATAAAATTAATCTGCTAAGCTAATCAAAATAAAAACAGAAAACAAAAAAGAAGATTTGAATCATCTGTATTATAAATTGAAAGTGGCAAATTCCTCCTCCACTGTAAATAAAATTCACATGATAAAATGCAAACCTTGTTCAGGCTCTATAAATATTTTCCAGGAAAAGCTGCTTTGAAGCCATCAAACGAAAGCACATTATTACTAATTCTAAACTGTAAGATGCAGAAAAACAGAAGAGAAACAATTTGAGGTCAAATTGCAAAGCTTATCAGAACAACGGCTTTCTTCCATTTAACATCCCCAACAAATGATCAAGAACCTGCCCCCCTCCATCTCGCAGACCAGAATGCATGTATTCATTGGTTATCCAGAGCCTAATTCCAGCGATCTGAGAAGCTGTCTCCATTGCCAACTTGAAATTTACATACATATCTTCATAATAAACAGCAGCTGCCACAGGTACCTGCCAGCATTTAAGAAATTAGTAGCTCCCCGTGCAATAAAACTGAAGCTAGTTTCCACAAATAATAAAAAAACAAAACAAAACAGAGAGGCTAAAAGCAGGAGATGGAGTTCAAGATTGCATTCTCATTTTCAAGTCAATAGAACTTGTGCATTCCAGGCCATTGAATAAATCGATAGTTATATGGAAGATTAACCAGAACATAAAGGCAGGGCACCTTGTTATTATTCAGCACAGCAATGTCATATAGAGGAGGCCAATCTTTCTTCTCAGCCAATAAATGAGCAGCCTCTTTAAATTTCCTCAAGGCATGAACTTCTTCGAGCATCCATGGGAACACCATCTGCAGAAGCAATCCTTATAACAATGCAAGCAAAAAAAAAACAAAAGACGCTGGATCTAATTAATATCAGTAAACAGAGATATCCCTGTATGTTTTATGCAAGGATCAACTTTTAGAATTTAATTCATAGGGCACAAACAAACATTTGATAGCAAATCACCAGAGAAATTAGGTGCTTTTTCAAAAGACAATGTCTCCAAAGTTTTTAATTGCTGAACATCCATGAGCCTGGCTGAAAACTCATTGAATTAGCAGATGAGGAGAAGTACAAAGAGAGCTCCCAGGAAAAAAAATAAAATCTAACAGAGGTCAACCAATCCAGTTTTTCAGCCTTGCAAGCACTGTCATGAGGATTCATTACCTTGATATAACCTTTTCCTTTTAAAAAAAAAATCATAAATCCTCTCTCCATCACATTTTTTGCTTTATTTCTACATGAAACTAAAAAAGAACATGATTCAAAGCGACATCCATACTAGGTTTGAACTAACATCAATAGGCTTCCTTAAAGAACAACAGCAATCAAAGCTTTCAATTGGTGAAAGTGAAATCTGTAATCAAAACCTGCAATTCTGAGGGCTTTTGGGGGCACAGCCTCAACAATTGAAATGAGGCAAATAACATGGAGCATGAAGGAAACAAACTAAAAAGTCTCTCCCACAATGAAGAAGTAGTTTTGACTAACATGAATAAGATGCATGCAAATGCAAATATATGTTTCTAAGGGAGAAGAGCAAAACAAGAGAAACAAGCATGGCCTCTTCCGAATATATAAATGAGGTTATCATTAAAAAAAACTGATGAATATGCAAAAGAGCTATTCTATTTATTGTACCCCAGAAGATCATGCACTTAATATGCTAAACAGGCTAAAAAAATCATTGTAAATACTGTGGAAGTTCGTTGTCTTCAAAGCTCAATGTTATAACTTCTTCCCACCTCTCCTGTGAAAAATACAGGGCGACCTTCTTTGACGGCCCTGATTGCATCAAATTTACCATCATCCTCAGTCCGTATTCTGTGAGCAGACCAAAGCGATGAATCACCCTTGAACCAAAAGAAAAGAGGGTTTAGAAACTTGATAGAAAATTTTAAATATCAAACCATGCATGAGCGCATCTGTACACTTTTGAAAGAGTAAATCTACCCAGAAAAGAACCATTAATTATTTTTGCTTTTGACATTGCATGACTTGTACAGTAAAATTTGCCTAAGAGGATTGAGTAGATTTACCTGACAATATATGGACTCATGCAGGAGAATGTAGAGTGGGTTTGTATCAAAATCTAGCCAATTCTCAAACTGCAAATAGAAATAACTTGGATCGATTTTTTTTAAAAAAAGAAAAAAGTCATGGAGTAGTGGTCAACAAAAGTTCAGAAATTTTCTCACAGCTTTCAAGAAGTAGTAGCTGATTTGCTTACGAGATCCTGGAACTATTACAGGATCCCACGCCCTTTCAAACCTGCAGGTTGCAGAGGAGATATTATAAACAGAGGAAGAATAAAAGGCGAAAGGAAACCTGAATAATATAAAGTTGTGGGATTAGATAGTGTTTGCCTGTCCTAAAAAAAAGGAAGAAGGTATTTGCTATGCCTTACATGTAGTGCAAACGTTCAAAACCTGAACTGGATCCTAAACCAAAGAGACCAAGAGTTTGCAGTCCTCTTGGGGTTAAGAATCCTCCTGATGGAAGCGGCACCTGTACATATAGGAAAAGATAAACAAGGGGGTATCACTGCACAAATCAACATTTTTTTTTCTTTCCATCAAAAAAGTTAACAAAGCTGTAACTGCTAGATCATCACCCCGCCTCCTTCAGATTCTGCCAAATGTTTCACAACTTCACAAACGGTTTCAACATCCTGAGGAAACCTCTTGTAGTACTTTTCATTCTGGTTAATAACCTGAGGATAGCATGCTCTATAGACAGCATCTGCAGTGGATCCATTTCCCACTGGAGGGATTCCTCCAGTTAGAAGGACCTGTTTCAGCCCTTGTGGTGCGAAGCTCAAATAGGTTACTGAACAAAAGCCACCGTAGCTCTACACCAATAAAATGAACAAGAAATCAACAATTCAAGCCACTTTGGTTTGTAAATGGAATATGAATGAAGTAAAAGGATTGAAATCAGTAGCGTTCTTGAAACAAAAAGGCACAACAAAAGATGATCAGGTCCACGGAAAAAAGAAAAAGGAAAACAAGACAGACTAATAATCTTCATACCTGACCCAAAATTGTCCACGGCCCAGCTTCAGGAACAAGACGAACTCGGATAAACTCAGCATCATTCACTATATTGTCAGCTCTAAAGTAAGTCAAATATTCAGAAATCTCCTTCGCAGAATCCAATTGTGACATGGATGATGGTGTCAAAGGAGTTGATAAGCCTGTTCCTCGCTGCAAGAAAAATACACAGCAGCATCTAAGATAAGATGAATACAGAAAGTAAAACACCAGCAAAGTACAGGATGCCCAAGAATTCATGCCTGGTCCATCAAAATAACACGAAATTCTTCGCATGTTTTATGTATCCATCCACTCGCTTCAGTTGGCCTTGGGCACTCAAAACCCGGGCCCCCTTGTAGATATAATAGGTATGGCAGCGGTTGTTCTTCTTTACCAACTACAGCAAACATTTTGAATGCATGACTGAAAGTAATTACGGTACATGGAGCAAAAAAGAAAACAACATAGTACATAATCTAATAAGAACGAAACAACTCGTAAATGATTCAAGAAAGCCACAGTTTCACAAACAGCTCGAAAGTTCATGTATCGAGATCATCGGACAAGGTTTAAGTAATGGCACAAACTGATCTCAGATTAAAAGACCAAATTTGCAATTGAAACTGACAACAACGGTGTCTAGATTTTCTAACAAGAAGATGCAGGTCAATTAAAATTAAGAAAGTAAACAGCAACAGCAACAATGCACTTTCATTTTTAAATTCTCTAATCCTATAAAAAGTACTATATGGTTCGGTTGACTTCAGTGCTTTACTACTTAACACTTTGTATGATTATATAAATCATAAATACATCTCAAATAAATCAAAATCTATGACCAACTATCAATCAATCGTTTTTCTAGTTGAGATAAGTCTCAAGTACCGGAAACGACTTCGCGAGCGTAAACCGAGATTTTAGGAGAAGCATTGCGATCGATGGTATAATCGAGAGGGACAGTGAATTGGTGGTCGCGAAGGCGGAGGTCCGGCACCGAGTACCACGTTCCGGCGACGTGATCAGGCGTAGAGTCGGCGAGGGAGATAGTTTCAGACATGGCGGAGAAAGTACGGGCTGGAAGTGGTGGAATAGCACGAGGAGATAAGGCAGGGGAGGTAAAATGGAGCATTGTTTTATGAAGGAGGTGGCGCGTGAGTTAGCATTTCGCAGGAGTGCGAGGGAGGCGATTCGTCGTTTAAGTACACGTGTGATGAGATGAGTAAAAAGGAGTCAAAGTGATTGGGGGGAAGGAGTCAAAAGAGATATTTTGGATGATCTGAGACGTTGGATAGGTAGACTTTAGTTGAGGTCAAAACCTCATCTGTTCCGGTGGAACTGACAAGGAATGAAAGTAGGGTTACTTTTGCTAATCGTATAGCGATAGCTCCCTGTTTTGATTAATTTATTTATTTTTTAACAAAATTAGCTAACTGTTTTTGACTGATACTTACCACTTACCTCTGGATTGAGAATCTATGTGTCATAAGTACATTTGTGCTAACAAACAGCATAATAATTTTAAAAGTCATTTTCTATTTGGTGGATGTCTTGATTACTGGTAGCGATGACGACTTGTAGATATGATCCCAATCTAAATGTTTTTATAATTTATTTGTTCACTTCGGAAGAAAAAGGCGTCAAGGGATATGAAATAAAAACAACATTTAATTTAAGGGCTCCCTTGCATTTTAGTGGTTACTACACGTGGGGATGCCGTGTTTTTCCAGTAAATAATGTATAATGGCTTTAAGTCAATTAAATAAAAAATAATAAAAAATAGTAAAACAAATATAAAAAACACAGCATGATTGGAGTCAAGTTAGTATGATTGGATCAAAATTGAGATAAAAAAAAAAATAGACAACAACTACAAAATTTTTATTAATGATTGAGGTTGAAAAGAAAAACTACTTTAACAAACAAAAAGAAAATCAAAATAATAAAGATCAAATTAGAAAGAAAAAAAAATCACAAATCAAGAAAGATGAAATAATTTTTTAAAAAAGAGAGAGAATTAAGAATAAAAAATAAAAATAAAAAGAATGAGAATCAAAATTGAGGTGTCAATAACTAAAATGATAACTCTAAGATTTTGAATGGCCAATGTGATTTTTTAAAGGAGAAAATAGAAAAGAAAAAAAAACAGCTTTGCCGATGATAATCCGTCATATAATACTTTAAAATGACCAGATTTTTTAAAGGTAATTTATTTATTTTACTGTATTAAAAAAAATATCATCTCCGAATTAATCCAATAATGATTAGCTAACTGTAAGAAAAAATATCATAATCCCCTTAACACCAAGATTTTTTTTTTTTAAGAACAAGAGAGTAATTACAATGTCGTGATGAATAATAAATGTGTCTATAGTCACATTGTTTTTTCCTTTTTTTATTTTTATTATAACTAGCTTCCTTTTTTGCATTTTAGGTAGGTTTACAAGTTATCTTTTAGCATAGCAGAAAAATGTATCAATATCATAAATGCATTTTATTGTATTAGGAGGTAGAGAATTACTCCTATCATGTTTCATTGTGTTTTGAAGCTTATTGTTTTGCATGTATATTAAGGAATGTTGGGTCATATAGGTTGATTTTTTGCAATAATAATTCTGGTTTGGAATTATGTTCTTATTTTAACTATCAGAATTGCCATAATTATTAATTATTTTTCAATGAGTTTCTTTTTTTCTTTCTTAAACTTAAAGATCGATAAATAAATAAATAAAATAAATTTTGAGATCAAAATAAAAATTGTCATGAATTTGGGTTTGGCCATGCTTTTTCTTCATGTTTTGCATATTAGTCCTATATTTTTTATTTTAGTATATTTACTATAATGCCAAACCTAATTTAATGTAATTTCTATATTAAATAAAAAAGAAAATATTATTTAAAAAAAGCAGATACTTTTCTATATATACGACTGAAGCACTTGGTATATTAGATATTTTTTGCCAGCAAAAGTGCTAGGCTCAAAAGATAAATGGTAGCCACATTCGTTTGAATCCATAATATATTACTCATCCAGATTTATTAGCATGCTAGGTGTGGGAAATTGTTCGTTAAGGATTTTCTCAAGATTTTGGATTTGGGATCCATGCCATTCAAAATTAACCGAGATGGTCGAAATGGTATGGTTTATGATGGAGAAGAAAAGGTGAAGGAGATTTTAATTTAATTTGTTTAATTTTTTATCATGGATTTTAAAATTAAAAAATGAAAACCAAAATGGAGAAAAGAATTAGTTGCAGGCGGCGCAGCCAAAAATGCACCACCCTCCCCCACCGCCACTCCTTCCACCATTAATAAAACCTAACCAAATTTTCTCTCCGCCACCACATCCCATTTCTCGCTGTCAATGTCATAAAATGGGTTTATTCGCTCATGTCATCCTCCCCTCTCAGACCGACCTCTCTCCTCCGCCACCTCCGCTTCCAAAGCCCCAAAACCCTAACCAAAGAGTAACTCTTAAAGCAAAAACACAAAAAAGTGAGCCCATTACTGTTGTTACCGCACCCTTCCGCGGCCCACTAGACACAGCATGGATCGAATGTTGTTTAGTTGGCGACTCGGCTTCTATGGTTGTTCACGACCATGTCACTGTTACAATCCTGAGTTTCTAGATATCAAGGTTGGGTAATTGACACGTGACTAATACATGAACATGAGGTAGGAAGGAATAATAGTTGGATACGGAACGTGGGATTTATACTCATTTAGTAGTTACTGTTATGGTTTGTTGGAAACAGTTAAAGTTAGTTGGATTAGTTAGAAAGATCAGTTATTCCATGTATGGAAGATGTAAATGCAGAACTGGAAGGACATGTAATGAATGAAGTAGAATTTTCTGTATCAACTCTTCTTCTTTTTCTCTTTTATTTCTTTATAAACTAAATCACCTCACCTATAGTAACTAAAGTTTTAAGATATGATTTATATTCTTTTTTAATATACATCCTTAGTAAAAGATCATTAAATCTGAAACTTGTATACACCTATTTTTTTTATATAGAAAAAAAATGGAGTCATGAAATGGAAAGCTGGGATGCAATATTTATCCGAGTACATTGGTAGAGAAATTTCTTATTGTATCCAATGAACTTTACCCACATGTTAAAGACACCAATGCTCATAATGCATGCTACTCATTGAAGGTGTTTGATGAAATGTTTGTCAAATGATGAGTCTAGTTGCTGTCCCCAACGACGCTACAGGAAATATTCTATTTTCGTATTTTGTTGAAGGGGAAAGAAATGGAGGGGTTTAAGGTGAAATGCATAAAAAGGGGGTTTCACCTTGTCCCAAACTCTTATAAGAGATGCATGTCCTGACTTGAACTCGAGATCTATTATACAGATCTAAAAACCTTTTGCCATCACGACACGAGGGTTGCACCAAACGCTGTCACTATTAATACTTTGGTTGGTGGAATGTGTAGAGCTGGGAGAGTCGGGAGGGTGGTCGAGTTCTCTGTTGAGGCTCAAAGGAGAGGTTGAGAGGCAATGGTGTTACTCTGTTTTGATCAGTGCTTTCTGTAACGTGAACAATTTTGAAAAGTCAATGGAATTCCTCAATGAAATGTGAAAAGTGGATGCTCTCCGGATGAAACTGTCAACTATAAATTGATCTCTGGTTTTAGCCATGATGGAAGGATGGTGGATGATGCCAGTTTTGTCTTGTCAAAGTGGGAAGAGGCTGGTTTCCGCCCTAACACAATGTGCTACGATGTTTTGACAGAAGGGTTTTGCAGGAAGAACAAAGTTTAATAGAGTTCTTGCGTTGCTCAAGGAAATGGACGAAGCTGGATTGAAACCTGCTATCGCTCATAACATTTTGATTGCTTTATATCAGCAAAACTGGGGATTTAAAGTTTGCGCAGAGAGTCCTGAAAAAGAAGACTTGAAAGCTGCATCCAAGGTTCCACTAAACATTGATATACAACATACTCGTAGACTATGTTCAAGAACAATGAAGTGAATCTGTTGTTTCCTTGATGGAAGATATAAAAATTAAGAGGGTCGCGCAGAATACCACCACATACAAAGTTATATTTAAAGGCCTTGGAGAAGAGAAAGATTTGGAAAAGGGGTTTGAATTCATGTATAGAATGATCGAGCGTTCTTGTAATCCTGATTATATAACCATGGAGATCCTCACAGGGTGGCTCTTTGCAGTTGGTGAAACAGAGAAGTTGAGAATTCTTTTGGGGGATAAGATTTTTCTCATTTCGCTGCACAGAAAGTTTTTGCGAGGACGTGAACCTTGCATACCTGTAAGATCACAGTTTTTGTGAGAGACCAGGAAGCTTTGATATAACCGTGGAGATCGTCACGAGTGTTCTAATCCCACGACTCTACCCGATCAATGATGGATTCCTTCCTCTCATTTTTTTTAATAACTGGGATATCCGGCCAGCTTATACGCACCACAACTAATCCTCAGATTCACTGAACACCCTGCAAGCCCAATAGGCCAATAAAGTATCACGGGGTGACAAACATGTAAAAAGAGGATCGAACCCAGACATAGAGAAAAAGAACAAGTCCCTGCCCCACTAGACTACCACCTCATGTGTCCTTCCTCTCATTTTGATATACGGGAAAAGGGAGATAGATATAATTGCATCTTTGATATTTACTTCTTAAAGCCATCCACTATTGAATCTTCAGACACAAGTTGAATCTTGTATCAAAATCAATTTTAAAATTATAGTAAACCTGGTGGTGCATAGCATTCTGTCGCCCCCTCTTCTGCCACTCAGTCATGCAGTAAAACAAAGCTATCCAAATAACCTCATTGTAAGTTTTAGTATTATTCTATTTTTCATGTGCACAATTTGGATCGCTTTACTCGTTGTGGATGCTTTCATTATCGAGTTGAAATATGCCACGGGGCTATGTGAGCCTTCCAGAGACCACAAATTTCTTATTCTCTTGCTGTCATCCATGAAATTTAACAGTAATTACCGCATAATACCTGAAGGGGGTGTGGTGAACAAACTAATTTTAATTTTACTAACAATCTACAGATCAACAAAAGGAATAAACTATTTCCCTTTTGCCTTCACCGTTCACTTCACAGGCACAAGGCAGATTCTACTTCTAGTAAAATAATACAAGTGTATACATAACGGGAAAAGAAAAGCTCAAGGCCAATGTCAGATACTTCCGGCTGCCGTGGCAGCATTGTTAGCATGCCAGGGCAGACCAAAACTTGCAGGAAAATGATCAGAGAAGTAAACTCCGGTAGCCGGAACAACAAATTCCTCCAAACCCGCAAAGAAATCATCACTAGCAGCTATCTCTGAGAATCCAGCAAGCTCATCTTCATCGTCGTCTTCCGTTACATCTTTCCCTTCTCTGCTTAATTCTGTGTCCGTAGTACTTTGAACCAATAGCTCATGTTCCAGGGAAGTTGCCGGAGATGAGCAAGTGGGTTGGGCCGGTGATGATGGCTTGTTAGAATCGTTAGATGTACCAGTCTGTGGTGCTGAGGTTTTCTGACGCGTGCTGCCTGCTAGAGAGTTTCTGTGCGTCGGAGCAGGGTGGTTGTGCTCTGCTGTGTACGTCACTATGAACATTCCTGGGTCGGATCTGTTTCTCTCCACTTGTTTCCGGGCCAAACACCCTTTTGAGCTGCTGCATTTGTAATAGCCCCTGTAAATCACAGAACAAACCAAAGCTTTAATCAAATAGATATTGAAAATTTACAAGCCTTGACTCGACACCAGACTGAGAAACAAACTAGAAAAACAGGCATAATTAATAAATACCAAAATAAAAGGCAGGCTTTGATTAAATTCACCATGGATACATGATATATTACCTTGGATATGGAGAGCCTTTGATTGGTTTTTGCCCATATTTACGCCATGCCCACACATCTGAAGATAGAGCCTCTGCTGGTACTTGGCATACTTTCTTTAACTGGTTCTTTCTGTGACAAGACATATAAATATACAAATGAACCATATTTTAGCAAAAGAGTCATCTTTCTTTCATGACTATCTACCCAATCAAATTATTTTGCTTGCTAGAAGTGAAAAAGTAAGCAGATTTACCTTCTTTTGGATCGAGGCGTGTGAGAATTTACACTGCTGGTCACAGAACCGGCATGAATCTGCTCAGGCTGTGACTTTTTTTGCTGTTGTTTTGGCTGGGTTTGTAAATCCTTGTTAAAACTGGCAAACGAAGAAAAAGAAGAGATAGGTGTGCAGGCTTGCGGAGAAAAAAGGGGGGGCTGAGTTTTGGGGGGAAATGGCTTGTAAAGCTCATCCAGTTCTCCATCAGCATTTCTTGTTTCAAAGGGATCTGGATGAGAGAAAAGATGGCCAGCCTGGTCACTGCCAAAACCAGAAAAGCAAGAATATTGAGGATAATAATCTGATCTATAACCACTAGTAGTGCTGTTGCTGTTGATGGTGGCGGCGGCTGTGAGGGTGGTGGAGGTAGAGGCGGAGCAGCCTCTGACCACAGCATGAAGATCCCAATCAATATCCTCCATGGCTTCAGAGACAAGGTCTGTGAATCTGTACCTTCCTTCTGCGACTGATGTTACAGAGAGAAGACAAAAGAAGGGGCTGACTTTTGAGGGAGTTAGGGGGTGTAGTGAGGAGAGAAGCAATAATATATAGAAAAAACAGAGCGTGGCAATTTGGCATCTCAATGTTTATCTTGCCCTTTGCTTTCGTTTTTCGATTGAAAACCAGTGATGGTTTTGGGGTTGACTTTTGTTAATGTCAAAGGGCTGTGACTTGTGTGGCTCTGCCTTTGAGGAGCATTGGAAAATCGACGCGGTGTCTGTCTGTATGCATGTATGTATTTAAGTGGTGGCTTGTGAATTACCGACATCGGACAGAAGATAAAATAAAGTGGAAGCCAGTTTACCCATGGGCGTGTCTGGAAGAATGGATGGGTGCTCCGATTTAAGAAGATAAAAAATAAAATAATTTACTAGTTGACTGTTTGTAAGTATAGTTTAATTTTTAAAAATTATTTTTATTTAGAAATATATTAAAATTATTTTTTATTTTTTAAAATTATTTTTAACATCAGCATATAAAAATAATTTAAAGATATCAGAAAATTTTAATTTAAAATAAAATAAATTAATTTTATAAAAAATATTTTTAAAATACAATGCCAAAAAATACCTAGATAAATGAAATCAACCCAAAAATATAATTTAAAACAGTAAATCAATTTGAAAAATATGCTAGCCACTTGGAATATCCTTTTGTCACACATCTCCATGAAAGAAATTTAAATTCAGTATTGTAACTCGTGTACGTCAAAAGTTTGCAACCTTTGTTTAATTTTTGGAGTTTTATTTCTCGTTGACTTCAAATTCTTATTTTTTCTGCTCATAAAAATCCTATCTTTTATGATTTAAATATTATTTTAAAATTTACTTAGCTCTATCAACCTGTGGTATTGTTAAAAAAAAAAATAGTATGAATTGAAATATTAGTTTTATGTTTTTACCCTTCCCATAAAAAACAATGTCCTTGTTGATCACGTGAATGAACCTTTGTATCTTGCTATTAAATATTATTTTTAATTTTTCTTTTTCAAAAAAATAATAATTAAATGAATGGACTGTGATAACAGTTATTATCCTAAAATAATAAAACAAAGGTTAGTTTAGAAAAGTTTTATATTGTTTGGGAAATAAGTAGCAACGTCTAATTAATGACTTCTTACACTAATTTTAAAGAAAAATATTGAAATAATTATTAAGATATTTCTAATTACTACAGAACAGCAGATGCCATGTAGCTTTACTTTTGACACCCATCAGTTTCTTGCACAGATTTTGCCTGCCCATCTTCAGTGCCTGTGACTGTCTTTCTATCTGTAAATCTTTAGCACGCGTCTCCAGATTCTGCCACTCACCTCCTTCACACGTGCAAAACCACTGGCTTTGGGAAACACTTGCGGTTTTTTTCTATTCTCGCTCCAAATTTCATTATGTCCACTACGTTATTTTCTTTACCAGATCAATAGATAACTGGAAGTAGCCAACAACTGAAAAAGAAAATAAACGGTGTTAACTTTAGCGTGGGTTGCCAGCTAGCAGATTTGGTATATTTGACTTGGAAAATTTATTTATAATAATAATAAAAAACAAAAAAATGTTTTTTTTCTCTTCTAATAACCACCTTGATGACATAATTTTCCCCTTACATTTGATTAATTGGGTTTCTCGAGGTGTAAGTTGAGGATCAATGCAGCCTTTCTTTTATTTTCCTGTAAATAATTTTCCTGAGATAATTTATTTACTATAAATTATTTTCCTGCAGTCTGACCAAATTATTTACTATAAGTTCAGGATAATGCCGGAGCTGACAAATTCTGAGCGATACTTTTATTGAGCAAGTAATTTAAAATCTCATTTGTAAGGTGAGTTTTTTTAAATATTCTGTTAAAATATATATATATATATATATATATATATTATATTAGAACATTAAAATTATTAAAAAAATATTGAGGTAGAAATATTTTTAAAAAACATTAAAAATAAAAAATAAGGTTACATGACACAGGGGTATACTTTTAAAAGTGACGGGGGAGAGGATGCGAGGAGAGGGGGATAATGACGTGGATGGATGAGACATTGTGAGCCCAAAAGACGTGGGTGGCACGAGGGGCATTGAATTGCAAACGTGTGGGGACAAGGACTTATTGGGCTCAAGATGTCTCATTGGCCCGATTTTACATATCAATAATAATTCATTTGTTTTGACCAAATCATTTTATTCTATTTTTCTAATTAAGTGGTTTGGCATTTGTTTGTGATTGGTCAAAACATTGACAGGTCAATTGAAAAAAATTGCCACGTGCTGTGTCATGTACGTATCTTTGCATCCCCCGTGTCCTCCATAGAGCCCAAACTACATCTTCTCGTGCCGTCCACCAAAATTGCCGTATATTCATGAACCAATAATGGAGAAAGAGCGTTAATTTCATGTGTTGAGTGTAATAAAGTTTTTTTTTATGTATATATATATATATATTTTTCAATACACTGATTAATTGTAAAAAGATAAATTAATTTACAAAAATTAAATTTAAAGATGTAGATTGAAGTAAGGATTAATTATCTAGTTTTAAAACAATATGTTTCTATTTCAGAAGTGTTTTGTGAGAGGGAAAGTTTTTTTAAAAACAAAAGTTATCTTAGTCTCTAATATCTGAAAATATTGTTGGAATTATCTTTATATAGAGATAATTTTAATATTAGTTATGTTTAAAACCAATGGGACAGGGATCATTTTGTTTAAATAGAATTTTGGATAGCATTCCAAAGGAGCGTAGCATGGTAACAAAAAGTTTAAAATTTGTTTTGTAAATTTCAATCATAGCGTGCTCACCTAGTAAAAACCTGAAACAATCGAACAATTACTCGTTTAAACTCAGGCTTACAAAAAATATTTAAAAAAAACGAGGTTTACTAGAATTAAAAAAAAAGAGATAACACAAATCTCTAAAAAAACACAATATAACTCCAGAAAATAAGAGGTGAAGTAGTGGCATAAATTCCTCCTTGTTGCTGCTTTGAGAAAAAATGGGTAGCCAATAATAATTTTAGATGTACAAATCATTAGCTTAAGTTTATGATTTCAAGATGACGATGTTCATCATTATATATAAAGCACTTATCAATGCAAGTCTATCTACAAACAAAATCTCTCTTCGTCACGAATGGGTAGTCGCCAAATACTTCCATGGGGCATAGCCATATACTAGGCTATTTACGGGTGCTCCACTGCTGGTGAAATTATTATTTAAAAAAAATAAGAATATAAAGATTAATTATTATTATTATTAAATCCAATTAAGTGGTTTAATTTTAAGTATAAAATGTATTTTTCAAATAAATTTTATTCTAAATTACTATTGTAATCTACAATGCAAACACGAATGGAGAAATAATGTTTCTCCATGTCTTTTAACTTTAAGTATAAAATATATTTTTCAAATAAATTCTAAAAATTTATTTATGATACTAGAGTTTTTTACTTCAATTATCTATCTTTAAAATTAACCTTCCCTTAAAACAAATCAAGAAATTGGATGTTTAAAAAGACTTGGTTGTGCAAAAACAAAATTCAAGGATCAAAATAAATTTTTGTAAGAAAACACTATTATAATCCATGGTTAATTGTTAAAGTGAACAATAAAAGAATTTATAGTAAAAGAGTCACGTCATTTATATTATAGATAATTTGTTACGCTTTGTTTATTATTTTTTCTACTCAATCAAATGATAATAATAAAAAAAAAACACATTCATTTAACTGAATAAAATAAAAATAAATAAAAATAAAATGCATGACTATAGATATTAGAAACATTATATGAAAGTAAAAAAAATATTTATTGTAAGAACACATAGTTTATATACTTAAAACATAAAAGAAGGGGTATTAATTTACATATAAAACCATATAAAAAAAACATTAAAAAAATTGATGAGGCGTTGACAAGCCTGACTTGTTTATGTTGGGCTTCCACGCGGGTTGTCGCACAACCCCCACGATTTGACCTTTTTTTCATTGTTTTTGCAGTAGATGACATGTCACCCATCTCATTTTGTTAAAAAAAAATTGAGCTTTTAATCTAAAAACTTGTTTTCAACACCAAAAACAAATACTTTATAAATTGTGATAAACCTATCATTGGCGTCAAAAGTCCATAATATATTTTCTTATGGACCCTAAATGTAAAAAACACATAATATGGACTTCTTTCATCAAATGAAATAATTTGACTATTTTATTTGTTTTGGTGCCCTAAATTGGTGCTAATGATTTGTTTCTCTCTCTACCAATAGAATTCAGTGACCCCTCCTTTTCTTCTCTCTACCAAAGACTAAAAAATAAAAAATTTAAAAACACATGTATCAAAATTGAATTTGACAAATACCGAGGCACCAAAATTGTATAATATGCGTCAATTCTAAGGTTTGAGGAACAAAATATATTTTGTTTTAAACTCATGACACACTACCATGTTTGGCATGCTTTTAATTTTGGTTTTTATTATTTCAATCTCACCTTTTCTTGAGAAATTAAAATCAAAACCAATTGATTTTTAATTAGAACGAGATTTCTGAAAATGAAAGATCGAGAACCAAATTAAAAAAAATAAATTTTTAGGCACAAAGATGAACAAAAAAAACATTTTAGTTTTTTAGGTTGGGGGGAGTTGAAGAGGGTCTAAAACACATTAAATGAAAACAATTCATTATGCATTGTTCCTCTCATACCAACTAATCATTGCATTGTTCAAATGTTCTCGGGAGGTTGCCTTTGTTGCCTCCTCAGCTTGTCCATTCAGGAGCTTGTTCCCTTCAAGGGTTTTTCCTTTGCTTTATACATTCTCAAACTCGCTACTTTTTCTACCATGATTTGTCTTTGATCCTCAATACACTTATATTTGATAAAAACATGCATTTATTTCTAGTTTGGTAATTACTTTTTATTTTTATAATTTATCGTCCTAAGTTACATCTTTTTAAAATTTTGTTTTTATTTGCATTCTTTCATGTATATAAAATATCAAGGAATATTTTGATGATAAAAACTGATTTTCTAAGATAGAGAATTTTATTTCTATTTTAAAAAAGGATAAATGTTTTTAAGAAATAAGCAAAACTTATTTGAAAATTGGCATGAAAAAGTCCAATTTGCTCCCTAAAGTCATAGTTTATCTCAAGGTTATCAATTCTATTCCATTTGACATTTTGTTTTTTCAATTGAAACTACATGTTTTAGCTGTGGAGTATTTTGTCGTGCCATTTTATATATATAAATTAGGTGACTCCTAACAAAAAAAAAACAGTCAATCGTGTAGGCTTAGGTTGTTGGATCCCTAGTTATGCAAACAAGCCTAACTTTTTTTTTTTTACAAAAAATATTGTTTAAATTTTATTTATATATTATCTCTCTTTTATTTTATTTTTAATTTTTATTGTTTTTTTAAGATTTTAATTAATACACTCAATCTTATTTTTAATTTTTTACTTCACTTTTGTTTTTATAAATATGATTTTTTTAAAATGTTTTCCTTTGATATTTACATACATAAATTATATTTAAATTAAATATTTATTAGAATAATATTTTGTTCTTACTAACCATATTTAACCTTTAATATAAAATATCTAAAAATGTATAAAATAAAACACATACGATGTTAAATATTTGCATGTCTATTTATATTTTGTAGTTACTAAAAAGACTACCTTTTCACTTTAGTATTTAATAAGTGCTAACAATTATTTTTTAATTTATCAATCTACATATTTAATTTATTTATTAAGTGTAAATAACATCTTTATGTTTCTTAATTAGAAAAAATCATGATACTAAAACAATATGTTCATAGCTTTCAAACCTTCTTGTCTTATCTTAAAAATTAACTTGAAAACCTATTCTCACATAACACATGACTTATAAAACTACTACTAGATAGGTGATTTGTGTTATGCCACATGCTAGATAAAAAATTTTCAAATATAAAATAAAGATGTATGGGTGACTCCAATGTTTTCAAAAAGCACGAAAAATATGAGACTCGTATTATTGAATCAAATGATCTCAATAAACTCAATTAATTTAATAATATGATTAAAAAATCATGATTGATAAATAAAGTGGACAAAAAAACAACGATAATTAACTGTAAAAAATAAGCTATCAATATCATACTTGAGGGCGAAGAAAGAGAAATTAATTGGATACTCATCATTGCTTCTCCATGTACATCACCCCATCACCAAAAAAAGCTCACTAAGATGATTTTAACATCATTATGAAAGGTCGTATTACAACACCAAAAGAGATCATACAAGATGTCAAATCAATGATATAGAAAACAAATCAAACAAAAAAAAAATAATGAAATGAAAATCTCATGCTTATATTTAATTTAATTAAAAAAATATTTTTTAGAAAAAGACTAATTTTAACAAAGAATGATAGATAAAAAAACACAAGATAACTTGAGTCATTTTCAAAATTAGTAAAAAAAAAACTATATAAAAGAAATAAAAAATATTCCAGAGCTCAATCTCAAATTAAATAAATAATGAAGGTTAAAACTAAAAAAATATGTTTTTTTTTTAAAGGAAAAAAACTTGAGTGAACTTGAATGAATTTTATAAACCGAGTTAATCTCCTAAACCTATTCAATCCTAAACTCGAGCTCAATGAAGAAACTTAGTTTCTAATCAATTTAATATTACAATGAAAACAAAAAATATCAAATTAAAAAAATCTAACTAAGTAAAAAAAATGGAAATCAAAAGATTAAAGATCAAATCTAATTGGAAAAAACTAAAGGAGAAAGAAATCATAAAAAATTATAAATTATCTCAAATAAAAATAAATATCAATAAAAAAATTGAGACTTAAATATGATAACTTGGAGGTTGAAATTGTGTAAGACAAAATCTCGATTTTATAAATAATATAAAATAAAAATTGTAATTAAAACATGGATCAAATATGAAAAAAATAATTAAAGGGATGTTTTGAGAATTTAAAAGGTCAAGGAGAAGAGGAAAAAAGATCATCAATGACAAATTTTATATTGGTAAGCCATATGCACCATATAGGGATGGAGAAACTGGTAAGATAATTCAAGCATAGTTTTTAAAGGTACTGTTTGGTCGTTGCGCATCCCCTCACATGTTGTCTGAATAATGTGATTGCAACCTAACTTTAGTATATGCAATAATATTTATATTAATTAGATTTCCAAATTACTTCTCCGTCAACTTGATTATGGCAAAAAAAACTTGAAATAATAAAAAAATCTTCGGTTTATTTTTTTAGAGGTAATTTAATTATTAAATTGTATTTTAAAAAAGTAAAAACACACAAAAAAAAACCCCTAAACACCATTTATAAAGATTTTTTTATTAAAGATGATTTAGTAATTTTATTGTTTTTTAAAGATATTAAAAGATTAATTTATTTTCGATTAATAAGATAATGATTAATAACGCTTATAGAAAGATCATACTAATTATAATAGCTAGCTTATTGGTTTTTCTAAAAATAAAAAATGATAAATAAACTATTTTAATCCGCTGTTTTTGGTTATTTTATTTTAATTTATTATCTCTATAACAAAATAACAAATTATTGTTTTTGACTTCATGGTTTAGATCAAGGGATCGACTTTATTGTCACTTCATCAAGAACCCATTTCCATAACCAGTTCCCACGTGGGAGGGAAACTAGCAAGTCCAGATCCATCAAGTGATGGATGATCCTTAAAATTTGCTAACTTTTAATGGAAAAAAGGGAAGAAGAATAAATAGACTAGGAAGAAAAAAAGGCACGAATTACACAAGTGGCCATGGTGGTGCTACTGTAAGAAGAGGAAGAATTTTCAGAATTGGTCCGCCACCACTAATGCAATTAAAACCTACATTGCAGGCTAAGGGATTTGCTCCTTATAGGTGGTCCAATAGTAAAAAAGGATTGTTTTCTTGTGATACTAATTTTGAGTCTCATGTTTGTTAATATAATATTTATTAGAAATTAATATGATGTGTTAATTTTAGAATTCATAATATTAATCAAGATATATATATATATATATACTAGCAAATTGCCCGCGTGTTGCCGCGGGTATTTTTTTATATATAATTTAACATAATTAAATCTACAATGATAAATTTATATGATATAAGTAAATAAAAATTATAGATTGGGAGATAAAATGTTTAAAATTTTGAGTTGAGTTTGTAACATAATCATAGATTACATCTTTTAGAATATAAGTATTGCGTCATAAACGATCACAAAAGAGCGCGCACTAACATTCAAAGAAAGAGCAAAATATTTGAATAAGAAAAAAAAATACTGAAATCATTATTGTGCAGATAATAAAATTATAAAAATCAATTAATAAAAAGAGCAAATTAAAAAAACAAAGGGAATAGGAAGTAATATTAATTTAAAATATTATAACAATAGCAACATCGAAGTCTTAACATCTAAAATTATTATTGCCAGTAGAATAAAAACAACAGAAATTATTAAATTATACCGAGGGAAAAAAATAAGAAGCATGAACAAAACAGCAAGCAAGAAAAACCAATAAAAAATTTATTATTATTATTATTATTATTATGAAAGAATAAATAATCGCTATTATTATTATGTTAATAATGAAAGAAACAAAAATAAATGAAAGACAAAAAATATCCTAGAAACTTTAATAAAAGATAAAAATAAAGGAAAAAAATATTATCATTGTTATTACTGGAAAAAAAAATTATCACATTATCGAGAGGGAAAAAAAATAACAAAAGAGTAAGAATAAAAAATTAATTAAATCATGATTATTATTATTATTATTATTATTATTATTATTATTATTATTGTGTTAAATACACTTATATATACATGGACAAAAGTAGGGATTAAAAAAATAAAAGTGTAAGGACTGAAATGAAAATCAAATATAAAAGGATTAAATTAAAAACTTAAAAGTCAAAGGGCTGAAATGCAAATTACATTTATTGTCAATTGAAATCAGAGGACAAAATTGCAAAAATCGGAACTTGTGTACCGAATTCCTTGAGTTCTATACAGCCAACCCGGAAATTGAAAGTCGAAGGATCGAAGTGAAACTTTCACATTCAATCAATTAAAATCGGAGGACCCAATCGAACTAAATCAAAACTTATATTAAAGAAATGAGGATCAAAAACCAAATTCACAGTATAGGGACCGAAGTGAATATTTACGCAATATGGGGGACTCTCCTGCACATTGACGTGCAGGAGAGAGAGAAACGTGGCCGGCGGCTTTAACTGGCCTCCGCCGCGTCCACGGACATGTGGTGATTACACGCATCACCGCGGGAGGAAGCCCAGGAGGCGGCGCATCCATCTGGCCGCCGTTTGACAATTTTAGGCCACCGTATCACTCCGCACGCGCCTCCTTAAGAGGGCGTGAGGCGGCAAACCGCCTAGCGCGTGCGGAGGACGCACTGCCACACCGAATATTAAATTGAAAAAAGAGGGTCAATTACCGTCCTCTCCCTTGATCAAATTCAGTATTTTTGTCTTATTAGGGGCTAAAAATGTCTTTAGCCATTTCAGAAAATAATTAAAAAATCAAAAGTTGCGGCGGACCGGACCGGTCCGACCGCGCGCAATTACGCTGGTGCCCCTCAGCCGTAACCTGTATTTTGTCTTATTATCAGGGACGAAATCGTCAATGAACTGTTCACAGAATATTTTTTTAAAAAAAGGACGGGAATAGGAAAAACCGAAATTAGCCCCGCTTGCAGCCCCGCTTTTCCGCGCGCCCGAGGGCCATTTTCGCCCCTACACTGCTCGAATCCACAGTGTTATGTGAGAGGCTCTACAGTAAAAATGGCACGCCAATTATGTGTTTTGTAATAAGTAAATCAATCAATACAGACAACTACATAAATATAAAAAATGACACTTGTGCAAAAAATAAAATAAAATTGGCACTCCATTTGTCCTTTACACTTTTTCCGACGTATTTTGTGCTTTCGACAGAGTTGTGAAGCACTTGCTTCGAGACTTGGTGGGGGATGGTGTGCTGGCTAGATATTTATTTTTTATTGTATCATATCCTGTATAGGCATGAGGCTTTAGCTGAGTCCCCAATTGGTAGTGTTGGTCAAACATTTACACTCAGCTACGCATCTTGAACCATACGTATGGGTAGATATACTTGAAAGGAGTTTCTGGTGGTTTACAATCGATTGACCACGTCGACACACTAGTGATTTGTGGGGTCTCAGCACATCTTTGATTTTGTTTTTTTCCCGAGAGGAGGAAGGGATTTGCCACTTTACCCGTAGATGTCTTTGCTATAAAAAAGAAACCTAACCATCCCCACTGAACGTGTTCTTCAGTGATCAATCTCCTATATCTTTCTATCCGTTGCCAAGAGATTGACCAAGAGAGGGAGCACTTACAGTGGGAGGGGCGTGCCGTTGTGGTAAAAATAGAGGCAACCCACCAAATAATCGATGCGGTCCCGGGTGTCACAATCGCTACCTCCACTTTTCTTGCCATTTGTGTGCGATTCTTGAGCTTGGTGCAAACAATTAGAGCCTTCATTTGTGCCGGCTCCATCATTATATACGATCGTGTCCTTTCTTTTGTTAGACTTCCATACGCACAAAAGAAGTGCTGAAATTAGCAATTGCTGTAAACATTTATGTCGTCTTTTTGAATGGAAGCCACTTGGAAAATGCAAATGGAACAAGCCCTCTAAACTCGAAAAACTTATGAAGCCGGAAACCTGAGATTCTACCACTTTTTTTTATCAGTGGTTGGGTCCTTTGTCTTGATGAAAATCATTAATCAAAGCCAAAAGTTAAAGCAGTGAGTGATACGCCGTCAGGCATGAATGGGAGCAGAAGTCAACCTTTTATTTTCATCACTTATTTAGTAATGGCAAAACCTGCAGCATAGTCCTCAGCTTTCCAAAACACCATCGTTGAGAGCAAACATTACCTGGTTAATAATTGAATACCTCCAGTTGCCAGGAAAGAATAAAATACTTTCGACCACGCTTCGTCCTCTCTTTTTTCGCATTCCCAATCCAACGACCAGTTACACGACACTGTCCACCCTTCAATCCTTAATCGCGATGACATGAAGCCACAATCCTCTCCTTCTCGTTCTTTCTGACCGCTGTATTTAAAACTAATTTAAGACTTGGAAAACATACATGCACTATATTTGCCCAACAATAAGTGCAGAATGCAAGACCAAATGGGAAAAAAGAGAGCACAAATCAGCCCTAAAGTGTCATTTTCATCTCAAAGATTGTCATTTACAAGGATACAACGGACTGCAGATTCTTTTTCTGAACCATCACAGAAAAACAGTGAACCTACTATGTAAAAATTACAGTTGATAATAAAAATCTACCGCATCTTGGCAGCATCATTTTAATAAATAAAAGACCACCAAAATGTTAAAAGGAAAAAAATTCAAAGAAAACTTCACTGTACCGGATTCCTGGCCAAGGTGAGATGAATAAATACGAATAAAGTTAATTTCCAACTAGCTCAACAGCTTGGGTTTCAGAGCCAAAACAGATCCCATTTGAGGTGACTGTTGCCCACCACAGAAAGTACTCCCTGTGAAGTGTCCAACATTTCATGCAAGACATCAATGAAATATGGAAACTAAAAGATGCTTTATCAACTAGAGCTTGTCCACAAGGAACTAAGTCTTGAGGCAAGTTTAGCACTCTTGTAGTCCTCTCTAAGCTGAATAAACCTGAAATGGCAGCCAATCGAAGTTGTCATCAGAGAAATCAACAAAACAGAAGAAACCACAAAGAGGGGTGGATCCACCATAAGAAAATCCTCAAGTGGCAAGGTAAAAAACATTAACCCTAGGGTTTCATCTGAAGCAAAAAAGATTTCGAGATACCTCTAAACCACATCTATTGTATGGGAAATGGATTCATAATTCTTAAAAAAACATTTGACATTCCATGCAATCCTACATAGTGCATATATTAGAGAAAATTCTTTCTTTTACAAAGAACAGAATGGTAAAGGATTATGGAGGTAAGCTAACTAGTTTAAGATTAACACCCAGTTCTAGTTGTTTTAAATAATGCAACCACTGTATCAGACTATTTGAGTGAGTTCTAAAAAATAAAAATAAAAACTTGATGATACCTTTGTGCATCTTTGCGTATACTGGGGGTACCCTCAAACAAAGTGGAAAGACTTTCAGGAGCAACAATAAAGACATTGGCCATTCTGAGACAAAAATTTCCCTTGGTAAAATGAGATAAAAAATTCTATATCAGCACTCAAATCTGGTCAAAGGCTTGCAACTTACATGCCCAACAACTCAAACTTCTCATCAACAGAAGGAGCATTAAAACTTCGCACAAATTCTCCATACTCAGTTATATCTCGTTTCAACCGCAATCCTCCACTGCATAGGGGAAACAAAAATAGAACAATTATGTAAAACAACTTATTGGTGCCATCCCCAACAAATATTTTTAACTCAATAAAATAGAAACCAAATGATTTGTGCACAGTTTATCCTTAAATAAGTTAGAACTTTGGAAGAGATATTAATGCATGATTAAGTAATTAAAATGGGGATTTCCAACAAGAAAAAATATGCACGTAGAGAGCATCTAGAAAAATCATTTCCGACTTTCCAGGATCCCACTGAATACGAGCCACTACAAACTCTCAACCACCAAAATATGCTCCCCAAATGCAGGGGAAACCCAATCATGATTTGTGGGCAAATTATATGCTAACAAGGAAGCTCCAAAACCAAGCAAAGACAGCATAAATTTCAGATTCAGCCTTTCCCCTTTTCTGGATGTTCATGCGATATGAAAGTTAAAATGCCTTATTCAATTCTCAAAATCTCAACATTTCTTTCTTAACACGAAACTCGTAAATTCATAGTGGACTGAAAGAATTCCAGCCAATGCTGTCACATGCAGTCACCAGTTGAAACATGCTTCTCTATACAAATAGCAGCAACCCTAACTATAAATGCCAACAAAGGATCACCAAACTACTGAGCACAAATGTTAGGCAATTAAATGCATGGAGCATCTGAGCAAGGCAAATTACCTGGGATTAAAAGTGAACTTCTGCCAATGATTAAGCAGCCCCTTGTGTAAGCGATTTCCCTGAAAAAATAACCATATCCATGTTAAAAGTTAATGTTTCCTTCAGATAAGTATAACTTTAGGAAAAAAAATACGTATGCATGTAATTGCTATCCCACACTACCTCCCTTCCCAAGAATGAGCACAGATTAAGTAGGTTTGTCACCACGCTGAGTGAAATTACAGGTGTCTCAATCATATTTCTGGAAACCATAATGATCTGCCTGAATAGAGTACATTCTAGGAAAGCTTCTACTATGGGAGGGAAGAATTTCAAATCTGACCTGACCGTTGAGAATGATCGTGTGTATGAGATAAGATTTTCCATTTTGATTCATGTTTTAGAAATCATGGAAATACTGACCAGTCTGATGAAATTATGATTTAGAAAAAAAGGTTGTTGCCAGTTATAGCTTGCCAAAGCAGTGTCCTGAGAGAGCTGAAAGAGGTCACCTAATAGGTTTGAATATAAGCGCACACCAATTTTCACTTAAAGCTCAGATGCAATGACTGTTGCTTATACCAGAAAGTGAAAATAAAAAAGAACAGAGAGAACAAAATCAATGAAGCAGTAATACAAAATGTAATGCTCAAAAGACTTGTTGAAGCAGTACCTCCTCCAATGTGCCAAGACACTCTTGTGTTCAGAAATAATAAAAAGATAACATAAAGTACACATACCATTCTTCCTTTGACAGAGAGCATAAAAACTCTTTATTTGCGTATGCATGAGCAATCATGACTGAAGGGCAAACTTGGACAACCAATTATACACAGAAGGGTCAAAAGAATCTCAGAGACAGACCACCTACCAATTCCGTGAGGAACGCTTGTTTGTTAAGACCTTCCAATGCAGTGAATGCAGCCTCAAGCACACGTGAAAGATATGCCACACCTCTAGCCAAGAGAAATAAAGCAGTTATTATCAATAATAACTGAAATATTAAGTTCTTTTATTAAGAGAGGTTCTATTTGACAAAGATACATGGCAGAAAAGAAATGAAATGATCCACTGTAACATATTCATAATCTTAGGTGTAAGACTGAACGTGGTTAGAGACTTGGGACCTTGGATAATTAAAATAGCGGAAGCTTTGTGTTGTCAAAGAGAAACTCCCACTTGCCAAGAGTGACCAGCAAACACATGAATTGATGCATTTTTAAGAATAGTAGAAATAAAATATTTTGAGAAATGAAAACCCAACAAAGAAATGGAATGACTTTGTATCACTTGTTTTCCAGACAAACCAGCAAATATGCTTTTAGTTCAAAACAAAATTTGAGTGTATCGAGGTGAATATACCTTGTGCAAGCATTTGTTGGACGATGATCAGGAGCCATTCCATCATCAGGTGACCGATAATCAGTTGCCTTTTGTTCAGCTGATAGCAAACGCTCTACCTGCGTGGGAGTTTCCCAAAGAAAACTATAAGAACAAGAACTTAAAAAATAGGCAGAGATCTGATCAGCCAGACATGGAGAATGGTAGCATAATTTTCAATGGATTAAATATAAAGATATGACTAGAAAAAATATAAATGAAGCATTGAACTAAATATGATGCCACATAAATACAAATGGCAAAGAATTAAGGACCAGCAAGAGTCCAACTGAAACTATGCATTGTTAAAATAAAACACTAGGAGGAAAGAACAAACCTCGGCCATAACAGTTTCAATGCATTGTTGAAGCCCTTTATAAGCTGCAGCCTCTGCAGTAGACATAGCGGTAGCCATTTCTTCACATGAAGCAGCATGTGCACCATCCACAGGTAGTAAGAGGCGAGATATAGAATTTGCAAAATACTGAAGATGAAAGTTGAAGCCATTTTAAGTTCTCTATATATCTAATTTCACAAAAATTTAAATAGTTTCAGTGCAAACCAACATACTTGCTGTACTATAGCCACACTACTTCCACAACGCTGTACAGCAACCATGAAAGATCTGAAACTGCTCTCACCAGCAGCAGCAGCAGCCTCTGCCTGCATCTCAACATCAATCTCACTTAAGCACTATGTTCTGAGTAAATGCACATCACCTTAATATGAAACTCCATTATAGGTATAACCCATAAAAGAGCAAGGAAAGACATGATCAAGTGATTACAGCAGAAGCAGCTGCAGCAGCCACCCTTCTACTAACACTGGTTCCCAGCACAAACCGTTCTCTTAAAGCTGCAGCTTCAGTGAGACCTTCTCTAGCCCGTTCAAGACCTTCTGTTACATATTGCCCTACCTTCATTTTTTTTTTTTGAAAAATAAAATGTGAGCTAATCATGACATTTATTAACAAAGTAATATATATAGTAAGCAACTTACTTCATCTAGCAAGCAAGTGAACACTGCTTTCACATTGACTGCAAGGGTAGCAGGCTGCAGAAAAGCATATTTGGATTCAATAAAAAACTACTGGTAAAATATTTGAACCTTTTATAAATAAAGAAAAACAACATATTCATATCTAAGCCCTCTTTCAATGCATATTAATGCAGTTTAGCTTAGTTTTTTGATAAACAAATAGAAATAAAAGACCAACCAGACTCGTACTGGCTAATGTTCATTTTGTTTTTAACTCGACACAATGTTTAAAACATGTATAGTTGTATATTCTAACAATTCTTCCTTTGAATGTCCGTGTTTGTTATTTTATGCCATTTGATTCATTGTCTCAGACACCGGGCTGGAGAACATAAACCACAACTAACTAAAGGCCTTAACCACCCAAAAAAAGCCAAGACAATCCACGACTGGAGGTAATTAAGACAATTCCAGTACACCCAAATGAGACATTATTTCAGATGTCACCTCCAAATGTACATTTCAACCCGTCATCATCACATACCCGTTTCAAGATAAATTTGACAAAAGTACGAGTTTCACTCGCAATGCTTAGCGGACAAGTTAACATTGTTATTCTATATACCAGACAAATAATCAAGGTAACCTTAAATGCATATAACATTTGCTAATATAGCTGCCAAAATGTATGAGTGCTCCTTAACCTTACTTTACCTAAGAAAAAGAAAGAAGGAAAATGTTATTTATAGGAAAGAGCATTTCAGACAAGGGCACAGGATTCTTAGAAAACTTGACAAATGAGGAACATTCAAAACAAAAGATAGCTACTGTTCAATTACCTTTATGAGAACTGGAAAAGAGTACTCAAGCATTTTGCAGTAAATCCAATGGTATATGGGTGCAATTATACAAGAACTCTCAGTAACAGACAAGGTATATTTGATTGCAGAATTAAAATTACCAGAGATGAAAACAAAGTGCATCTTGATATTGCTTCCTCATTCCACCGCACAAATTCTGTCACAACAGTAACAGATATCTGCTGATGGGAAGATGCTACAGAAGCCCCTTTTGAGCGCCCAATAGATCCAGTTGATTCAGAAGGCAGCTGGCTCTCAGCACGCAATTCTTCCATCTGCATATCATGGTAGTCTATTGTCGCCAGAGAAAAAAGTGCTCTGTAGAATTGACAGGGGGGAAATAAAACATAAACATGCAAACCTTAGCCTCGTATAGTTGTCTAAGAGAGGCCTGCTCATGTTCAGGATATTCATCCTTGTGTGAAGAGAACAGAGACTCTGTGAGGCCTGTATCAACAGAGTCAATAAGACACCGAAATAAAAGAGGAAATTGTGCAAGAAGCTGGACAAATGCGACGAACATTGGTTGATATACACATTCATCAAGTCATGCTAACACTGTTATTCAGGAAATCAGTCTCATTGTCAACTATTAGTTGCAGTAAAATATTTAAATATATCAAATGTCAGTGGCAATCTCCGCTACCAAAGTAAATAGAAATTTTCTGAATTGAAGAAATCCACAGGTCATTTATTAAACTACACCCAAACTTTTTGTAGAAGCTCACCAATTCAGTACAATTCATTTTTGCACCATTTGAACTCATATTCTACAACCAGAGGCAAAGAGGCCAAAATTTAAAAATTTCCATGACTTGACTTACTTTGCTTAAAAAAGCTATTACTATAGACATTGACTACCTATAATCATAAAAGGTAGTACTATTCAAATATATTATAGAATGTCCGTATCTTTATAGTATTCAAGACCAGAATCAACAATTTAGCTACCAGACAACTGGACATAAGTCACCAGTCATCAGCCAAATGACTATCTCTGTTTTTACTTTTTACTTTTTACTTTTTGGTTAAATAGGAAAGGGTGGAGGATGGGGTGGTGGGAATGATCCCTAAACCCTGCAGCATTGGTATTAGCTGGAACCACATAGAGCAAAGGCTACCCGTTGCAACATGAAGTCATTAGCAAAATTGGTTCCACAATATTTAACAGGGAAAACATATTATTACATGAAAGACAAGCCCAGCTCATATTTCTTCATTGTTTATTAATGCTGTACACTTTCACTGAATATTAGCAGATGATTACACATCTAAAATTCACAAAATAAAGTTAGTTAAATACCCTCAACATCCAAGTCACCAC
Organism: Salix arbutifolia; assembly: GCA_025169955.1. NCBI lineage: Eukaryota > Viridiplantae > Streptophyta > Magnoliopsida > Malpighiales > Salicaceae > Salix > Salix arbutifolia. The sequence goes on from CM045903.1 coordinate 12,863,249, forward strand.
ATCCGACAGCTCGCAGGTCTCTTGCAAGTTCCTGAGTCTTCTCATATGACACTGCTAGCATTCTGAGATACTGAAGCCTCAAATCAAACACAAAAAATGTCAATATCTGATTGTCACTTCAAACTGAAACACAGGAACTAGAAACAGTTTGGAGCAAGCAATTCTACATACTAATAAAAGTCCGCCTTCTTCCATGGGAGGTAAATTCACAAGAGACGGTTTCACTAACAATTTATCTAAAAGAGCTGTAACTCGCTGCTCTAAAACTCTCTGCACATATATTGAAAACATCATAAATACGAATTCACAAAAAAGGTATGCAGTTTGCAATTCAAATAAGATGATGAATACATATGAAGTATAATAATAATAATAAAAAAATAAAAAAATCCTGCTTAGCTACCTGAACCAAAATAGACATGACATCATTAGGAGAAGGGAATACTGCCATAATTGTAGCTGCTTCTTTACGGACAGTGTCTGCAGGAGAACAGTGTAGATTTTTAACAATCCTCGAAGAATGCAACCCTTGCTTGAGATAAATGACTATTTTCAAACCTGTGATTTCTTTGAACAAGGAAGAGAGTCCAGAAGCAACATTGTTAGGACTAGCTTGAGAACCCTGATCACCAAGAACCAATCTAGTGTCCGCATTCATGACTTCCACATCAATAAACATTGGACGTGTTGCCACATAATGTTGCATGGCACTCGTGCCCCTGTTGAACTGCATTGCAAAAGGAAACCCATTAGCTAAAAAGAAAAAAAAAGAAGGAAAAAACAGAGAAGGAAACCTTTCAATGAATTTGCAGGATCACTTTATAAATGTTAGATCCATCTTACTTCAGAGAACAATGAAAAGGAAACAAAAAATAACTAAAATTTATGGCTTAAACAATCTCCCTCCCATTTTTTCATCAAAAAGTGCAGAAAGGAATAGCAAATCTGTGGGCATTTTGGACCAAGTCATGCAAGTCTGGAGGACTTTTCTTATTATTTTCCATTAATTGTTATTCTATTGTAAGTTGGACATGAAGATTTTAGTTCAAAGATGAAACTAGGAAAGCTTATATCCAATCAATCAGTTTAACCCTGGACAGTAAACAATATGACTCCCCAGGCCAGTATAAAAATAATGTTCAGGTGCCCCAAGTTGAGGTGTTAATCAAAAAAGTATCCTGTCCAATCACACGACAAAAGAATCACCTGAGATAAAATTTTTGCACATTCTGCCATGGTAGATAATTCTCGTTTCTGTGATGCTGCATCAAACCGAGCCAGCAATCTATTCTCCAGTTCTGTGACAAGTAATAAGAGGAAAAATGTCACCTCTACAATGTTAAAGTATGCAAAGAGACAAATCCATCATCAAACATCGTTATCACTTCTTTTTCTTCTTCTTTTTGTTGGGGAGGGGGGCAGCTACCATGGTTGCAAGGCACTGCAGGATTGCAAAAATTCTCAAATAACCTTGAATCGGTCCTAGTAGAGATTCTGGACAAGGGACTCTCAGGAAAATGAATGTATGGTGATAAATATTTTATCAAAATATAAGGAGCATTGAAAATAACAAAGGTAATTTCTGATTCCAAGGAGATGCATAAAAGCCAGTAATGATATTTCTTTTAAGCATCACAATCTGCATAGCTTTCCCTCCTTTGCCAATATGGAACTGACTTTTTTGTTGTTTATGATAAAAGGAGAAAGGGTAATAAGAAGTAAGGAATTGCACAATACAAAATTGTGGAACGAGACATTCTCTGTAAAGGAGGATAGAACAACCATCTAAATCAAAATAACAAAGCACCACAATCCTTTTCTTGAGAACTGTCGCTAAAGACATCTGCTGACATGACAATGCTCTAAGGCAAGAAGACTATCCTATTCCACAATAACTGACTTAGTGTGAAGTAATAAGTGAAAATCCCTGCACCTCCTCTCCATCGAAATGCACATACAGCACATCTCCATAAAAAGCTAAAACCTTTCTCCCATTAAAAACCAACACTAGTTCTACTAAGGATCACCTACTCACTGCTGAATTGCAAACAATGTTTGCTACATAGTCCAAGCTAAAGGGCTATGTGAAAATAAATCACTCCAAGATTCTTCATTATGATGACACATAACACAAAAATTTGGAGACTGGGCTGTAAGGAAATTGGTATCTGCAAACTCCTCATCCCAATTTAGTCCTTTTCTTCTAACCTGATGATGTTTGTCCATATATGGTTTAGCTATTAATAGTTATTAAACTACACAGTTTGTTATTTAGACATAATTTTTCACTATTTTCACTTAACACTAAATCATTGATTTGTTTTTACGCACCATGTATGGACTTCCTGTGGCAGTACTATCAAATCCAAAAATAACAATATGTGGAACCCATACCGTTGCAGTAGTCTTGAAGATTAGTTACTGCAACTTCTAATCCTCGGCTTGCAGTTGCATTTCCCATAACTGATGGTACAGTTAAGTCTTGTCTTCCAATATCTTCTTCAGCAAATGACCCTAAAAACCACAAAAATGACTAACAAAAATTCACATGGCTGTGCACAGAAACTAGTGCGTAAATTACCCATTCTTTAAAGCAGATTCTTTGTTATTGTAGAGTTTCACGGTTCACAAACTATCAGTTTATTCGTTCTATTTATATTAATTTAGATAGATCACATAGTTTAAAACAAATTTTCAGTACAAGTTCAGCACTCTAATGCCTTACCATTATCCAAAAAATAGGAGAAATCAATATTTTTCTTAATGAATAGAAAAGCTACAGCATCCCAATTCCACTCCAAATTTAATATTTCATCAGAATAGAACAACCAAAAAATTAGTAATACTTTAGGAGCAAATTTCAAAGAAAATCCAAATAACATCATATATGAATAAACTTTTAGTCATCATGTGGGGTAGAAAGGATATCATTTAATCTGCCATGACTATTGGATGAGTTTGGAAGCATGTGTAAAACAAGAAGATATGATCATAGAAAGGGGGGAGGGAGTGGCAGTAGATTTACATGGCTCAATATATATAGATTTGATTAGAACTGATGTAAGGAAAAGAAAATAAAGGAGACAGAAAGCTACAGCAAAACTGCAAAGGTTCTTGATCATGACTCGAGAAAAAAGAAACAAGAAGAAGAATGCTAGACCGATATAGAAAAGAGATTAGGTTAGTGCTAAGGGATCATGCAGCATGACAAGAATATGAAATCCCAGAGCTTTGTGAGAACATAATGTCATCTTACGTAATTTCTGCGCAATTGAAGCTGCCTCAGCAACACGGCTGTCATCTGAAAAGAGGGGTGAAAGTTCCATTAAGTCACCTGGGCTGCCATTGAATTCCATCATGTACTGCAAAAATCAAGTAAACAAGGTGTTAATGCATTTCTAGACTAGTCCAAGGAAAGCATAAAAAATAAGCTGATGGACAGTACCTTTATCAGCTCTATTGTTTGACTTGCTGTGTCCCTCTGAGCATCTGCACTCTGACAAGATCATAATAAAAATGGTAAAACAACTATACAACTGAATCATAGGAAAATTATAACCGATATAAGAAAAGTTTTACCTGCAAATGGTCTCCTATTTTGGCAGCAGTCTGTCCAACACTTGAAATACGTGTGTCGAGCCTTGCAAAGCTATCAAACAAGCCATCTACACCCTTTTCCAGCTGAAAGATAAAATCCATAGCAAATGAAATCAAGATTTCGACTCAATTAGATGGATCTTAGAAAGCAAGCAAAGAGAACCAAAATGGCCTTCTCTTTGAGGAGCCAAACCAACTGAATGCCCCTTAAGACCTAAAAACCACTTGCCAAAACTGAAGAATGAGACCCAATCAACTTTATTTTCTTTTTATTTAAAAAGGAATATATCTTTTTCATTGCCTAATTCAGTTATTCTTTACTTTTAAGCTAGACAATTATATAAAACTAGATTTGCAGCCCACATCAGTTTTCAACATAAAAAATTCCAAGGAAAAAAAATCAAGACCTAAGCAATTGGTTCAATTAGTAGTTTACATAATATGGTTAAAAAAATACAACAGTAAATAAACAGATAAAAAAATGACAACGAAAAGTTTAAAAGAACCAGATTTGAGCCAGCATAGATCATTAAACTGTCAAGGGAATCAATTATGTATTAATTAGGAAAATAATTATAAGTTATAGATAGTAGTGTTTTAGTAGAACACTTATGCTTTTATACTTAGCCATAATTTGTAGCTAGGTTTATTGTCTATTTAACAGACAAAACACTCAAGAAGAAAGGCATTCAGTTCCTAAATATTGACATGGTATCAGAGCCAAAATCCTAAACACAAAGGAAACCCTAATTTTTTTGTTTAAGGGGCTGCAGCAGCTAGCCCCCTTGGCAGCTGCAGCCCCCTCCCTGTGCTGTCCATGGCTCTCGGTATCTTTGACTGTATTTTTCCTAAATACATCTGTTTCAACGCTTATGGTGTATTCTTTGGTTGTGGCTGGGTTGGAGAACAGCCCCTCGGCATCGTCTTGGTTTCTGGGCTGTATTTTTTAGAAACAAGGCTCTCGCGTGGTTGTAGCGTCAGTTCTCTTCTATTCTGGCGTGATTCTTGGTTGTGGCTGGGTCGGAGAACAGCCCCTCGGCATCGTCTTGGTTTCTGGGCTGTATTTTTTAGAAACAAGGCTCTAGCGTGGTTGTAGCGTCAGTTCTCTTTTGTTCTGGTGTGATTCTTGGTTGTGGCTAGGTCTGTTGACACACGAAGATTTTTTAATCCTTGTGTGGCAGGACAATTTTTTGGTGTGTTGTTTTTGCGGTGATCGCGTGATTGTAGCGTCAGTTCTCTTCTGTTCTGGCGTGATTCTTGGTTGTGGCTGGGTCTGTTGACACGCAAAGATTTTTTTAAAATCCTTGTGTGGCAGGACAATTTTTTTGGTGTGTTGGCACTGTCGGTGGTCATCGACTTCGTGGGTTTTCTGTTTCGGTGGTTGTCGTGGTGGATGAGTGAGGTTTACTACTTTGTTTCTGGTTTGCAGTGACACCTTCGGCTCTCTCCTTTGTTTTTTGGGCTTGCTTCCTTTGGGCTATCTTAGCCGGACTGATATTACTATTTAGTTGACAAATTGATGCTTCTTGATCAACTAGCATCAATTTGAGGGGGGATATCAAGGGAATCAATTATGTATTAATTAGGAAAATAATTATAAGTTATAGATAGTAGTGTTTTAGTAGAACACTTATGCTTTTATACTTAGCCATAATTTGTAGCTAGGTTTATTGTCTATTTAAGAGACAAAACACTCAAGAAGAAAGGCATTCAGTTCCTAAATATTGACATAAACAACTCAATGATTAAGGGCAAACTTTATTATTCTTTTTTCTTAAAAAACAGTTAAATTGGGTTAACTCTTAAACTTTGTGAACATGGACATAAGATTAAAATAATTTCATAGAGAATAACATAGAAAAAAAAGTTTGAATATCAATACCTAATAAATCAAATGACAACTTCATAACTCCAAATAAAATAATTTCATAGAGAATAACATAGAAAAAAAAGTTTGAATATCAATACCTAATAAATCAAATGACAGGCTTCATAACTCCAAAAAAACAAATGAATAAGAAAAAGGCAAGGCTCAATCTCTAGCAAGTAAAATGTTAAAGGATAAAAATCAAGAAAAAAGGTAAATAAAAGCTCGATTTTAACCCAATAGGGTCAAGATGCAAAATATCTAATCTAGTTGTGATACCAAGGAAAACATGTTTGAAAGCAAATTGTACAATATCATGAAGTTTAATTATCAAATAATGTAATGTTGAAGGAAAACAATATAAAAAGCAATGAAAAAAATCATGAGTCAACTTGAGTTAAACAACAAACTTCACGGCAATGAAAATCATGAAATCCTTGAATCAAATTCTATCAAGAAGCTTAATTTCCAACCATTTAATTTTGAATGGTGAAATCGTGAAGAAAAAAAATCAATTTAGAAAACCTACAAAAAGAGAAAAGATAGCAAAAAGAATATGGATCAAATTTGATAATAAAAAAAAGGATGAGATTGTAACAAAAAAATCAAGATAATCCAACAGGAAAAAAAGGTACAAGGACCATTTTTCAATAAATCTAATATTAATGGATGCAATTGAAATAATTTAATTTTAAAAAGGTCAAGAAAAGAAATCAATCCACTTAAACCTTTGAAATCAGTGACCCTAGTCACGAACCCAACATTAACCCCATAACAATGGGAAATAATGAGTCAACCTGAGTTAATTTGCAAACTTTGTGGCAATGAAAACCATGAAATCCTTGAATCTAGTTCAATCAAGAAGCTTAATTCTCATTCAATTTAATTTCAATTGATGAAATTGAGGGTAAAAAAATCAATTTAGAAAACCTGCAAAAGAAAAGGATAGCAAAAAAAATGATCAAATTTGATAGGAAAAAACCCATAGAAGATGAAATTGTAAAAAAAAAAACATCAAGATAACCCAACAGAAAGAAAATAAAATAAAAAAAGATACAAGGACCAATTTTCAATAAATCAAATATTAAAGGATGCAATTGAAATAATTTAATTTTAAAAAAGGTCCAAAAAGAAATCAATCCACTTTAACCTTTGAAATTGGTGACCCTGATCTTAGTTAATTTGGGTTGACCCACAAACCACTTGATCAAGAGCATAAGATCGATATAGCCCAAGAAAAAAGAAAGGAAAAAAAGAAGATTGAAAGACCAGTTTCATATTAAATTAAATGGATGAAATTGAAATAAATAAATTTAAAAAAAGAAAAGAAATAGTCAACCTCCATTAACATTTGAAATCGGTAATTGGTCATGAACCTAAGAATAATTGCATAAAAAACAAACTATAAAAAATAATAAACATCTCTAAAAAAAGGATAAAAAAATTAGCTTTTAAAAATATAAAAAAACAGGCAAACTTTATAAACTCGATCTAATCTCTAAAACTCACAACGCGCAAAATCCTTAAACTAGGTTTAATGAAGAATTTTAATTCCCAGCTAATATAATTTTGAAGGATGGGATCATGAAAAAAAATCAATTTAAAAAACTTGTCAAAAAAAGTAATAAAAAAAAAATACAAATCAAATTCCCAACAAATTTAATTTTGAAGGATGAGATCCCTAAAAAAATAATTTAAAAAACTTGTCAAAAAAAAGGTAGCAATAAAATGAATAGAGATCAAATTTGAAAGGAAAAAAAATACATGGAGACAAGATTTGTGTAAAAAAAATGTAAAAAAAGTAATCTCAAACAAAATAAATAGCAATAAAAAATAAAGATCAATTTAAAAGATAAAAAAATGAAAAGAGGTAAAATTGAAAAACAATTGGAATTTTATAGGCTATTAAAAATAAAAATAGTAATAATAAAAAAGCCAAATCTAAATTATTTAAAATTAAAAGGTGGAGAAATTAAAAATCTTTTGTAATTTCATGGCTTATTCAAAGTAGTAGTAATAATCAAAAGGACTGACCAAATGTGAAGGAGAAATAAATTAAAAGGGCTAGTTTGATTTTTTGAAGGGGAGGGTGGGGAGAGAGAGAAAAGAGAGGAAAAAAGAAATGGTCGTTTGCACCTAACCAAATGCTCGTTAAGGGCACCCCACTCCCCACCCCTATTATGTCAGGAGCGTCAGGACTTTTCAAACACCACCCTCCAAGGTGGTGTTTGGTGGCCAAACAACCCCACACGCGCCGTCTAAAGGGCATTAGGTTTGTTCATACATTGGCACATTCTACCATCAAGTTTTTTTTCTAAATTATAATTACTAAATATAATTTACAACAATGCCCCTAATTATCCTTCAAATTTTCAATAAAACCAATGTAAGATGACACAAAAGCTATGAGATGAGAGTTGTCTTTATAGACATAAAAGTAATTACACTGTTCTAAAAAATTGAAAATACAAAAAAGTTCTAGCAGGCATTAGATTGTTTTATTTTAGGGTTAAATTAATAATTTCGCAATACAAAAAATACCAATTAAGCCGATACAGTTTGTAAAAGACAATTGTGTTATGGTGAAAAGACCACCTTGATCTTGATGCCTTATTCAAAGGTTTTTTTTGTTCAAGGGTAATTTCATAATCACACTATTACAAAGAATAGTTATCAAAGTCTTCATGAACAATCACTTTCCTAGGAGAGTTATTTTTTTTAATAATTTAATAATTAACCATTAAAAATTCATATGCAAGAAACTATATAATATCACCGAACTAGAGGAAATGGAACTAGTTTGCGCATACATTTATGAGTGTGAGTCTGTGTTTGTGTTTGGTCACTACTAGTTGATGCACTATGACATAATGAAGTCATCATCATTGTGCCTGTTATAGAGGTCCAATCAGGAAGTAAAAGATAAAGAAGCTTTTGTAGTTTACTTCAGAAAAAAAAATATCATAACGGTGTTTAAAATGATTCAAAAACATGCACACAAACACCCATAGACTCACCTCAGCAAGTGTTTTACGGTGCTTAGAATCTTGGACAGAAACCTCCTTCTTGAGATTGTCTAGCCTTCCATCAATCTTCAATCCAAAAAAAAAATGTCAGAAGAGAAATTTTTTACAACCTTGTATATTTCATCAAATACTCGACAACCTACCTGTTTTCGGAGGTCTATCAACTCCCTACAAGAATCCCTAAACAAAGACAAAAGACTATCCACTTCAGGAAATAAAGGAGAAGACAAGCCTTGGGCCAATTTTGCTGCATCGGATGGGGCTCTTGCATGTCCATTTGCTAACACATCACTACCACCGACCTTACCATCAGCTGAATTTGCTTCTTCATCTTGGAAAGATGGGAGTAGATCATTTACCAAGTTCCCAAATAATGCATCAAACGAAAAATCACCCTGCAAATTGAATTCAGACTGTATGTTTTAACATAAAACAAAGCAAAATAATAGTTACTAAAGGAGGTACGATAGCAGGTTTTCCTCATGAAGATTAAGCTTTCCACTATCTACTCCTTACCTTGAAATCATCTATATCCAGAATGAGTGGGAGAGAGGCAACTGACGAAGATTTTGAATTTCTATCGCTCCTGATTCCATCTATACTCTCTTTCATCTGCTTCACATTATGCACATTACGTTTAATCATCACCATAAATTAAAACTTCAAGCACTGATAACAACGCTGATGATATTTCAGAAATCCTAGCCAAAAAAGTTGATCATCATCGCATGGGCACCAAAATAATAATTGGACCAGAGAGATTTATCTTGTGTAAGCTTATTTTTTCTCTGTAAATTCCAAGCCGGAAATTTCATTACAATGAACCGAAAAAAACTCAAAACACAAAATTTAATCCACCTTCATCTCCTGCTTTCTCCAATTTTCTCATCAACCAAACAAAAAGAAGAAGACAATGCAGCTTCTCATCTAATAGTAAATGCTAGAACAGTACACAATACTCAGTCGATCATAAAATGACCATTAACCCCTCCATTAAATCTGAGAAATTTCACAATAAACCAAAGCGCGTATAGATCATCAAGCAGAATTGATAAGAATGTTACCTCGACAGTGATTGAATGAGAAGAAGCACAGGGAAGAGACGATAGCCAGAGAGAGGCTCTGGCTCTTAATTTCTAGGATTTGGTTGGGTAGATCGAGCTTTTGCAGGGAAAGAGAGACATGAAAACACTCATCATCAACGAAAGCTGCAATGATTTTTGTGTTTTACAACGTTACGGTTTTGGCCCTAGTTTGTTCGCTGGAAGAGTCATGTTGAGTAGGGTTAAACTGGGGAATTAAAATATAAGATAAGTGTGTTCTGTATTATGGTGCAAATATTATTTTGTTTAAAAATTACTTAAAAATATATAAAATAAGTTTTTTAAGTTTTTTTAATTTTTAAAATTAACATATCAAAATCATAAAAAATATTAATTTATTTTTTATTAAGTTAAACAGAAACAAAAGTTACCATGTTGTACATTCAATCACTCACTAAAAACACCTAATGTCCGTTTCGGAGTGTAGTTATGGTTGTGATTAAAAGTATTTTTTATTCAGAAATATATTAAAATGATATTTTTTAATTTTGTATAAAAATTATTTTTGACATCAGCATAATAAAATGATATCAAAACATTAAAAAATTAATTTAAAATAAAAAAATTCAAATGTTTATAAAAATACTTTTGAAACACAGTGTCAAACACCTTTATATTGAATACGAACAAACTATAAAAGTGGAGATAGGAGATCAATTAGGACAATATTTGTTTTTTGTGGTAAAATTATATTTTTTATTTTTAAAAATAAATTGTGTTTCAATGGTAATGTTAAAAAGACTAAAAAATATTTTTAAAATATTTTTATTTAAAATAAAATAAAATAAAATTATTATCATGATATCAAATACTATGTGAAATGATTTTTACTTTTGAGAGTGTGATTCCAAAAAAAAAAATTGCTTCAAATGATTTTTTTAGTATTTTTATTATTTTGATGTGCTAATATCAAAAATAATTATTTAAAATATATAAATATATATTTAAATACATTTATAAGTGAAAATACTTTAAAAATCAACCACGACAAACTCTTTAAACACTATTTTAAATGTTTGTTTGGAAGTGTGATTGAGATTGTTTTTAAAAGAGTTTTTCGTTTAGAAATACATCAAATTGATATTTTATTTTATTTTATTTTATTATTTTTGATATCAGCATATCAAAATGATTTAAAACACCTAATAAATTATTTTTTTTAAATAAAAAATGCTTTTGAAACGCAATGTCAAATACCTCCTAAAAGGAAAATGTTCCAAAACAAAGCAATGGAAATGTCCAAAATCCTTTCGGAGGAGATTTTAACTTTAATATACATTATAAATTATAAATAATACTAAAATAGATCAGTGTTTCACTGTTCATTGTGATTGAAAACACTATGAATTGTAATAATGTATTTTTGGGTCGGGTCGGTTGGTTTACCGGTTTATTAATTTTTTATCATTATTTGCACAATAAAATAACTATTTTAACCTTCAAAAAGATAAAAAAAAACCATTGGTTCCAGGAGAGGCTTCACCGGGATTTTTTTTAAATGACTAAATACTATTTTGCCCCCATATAAGACAAAAAAGTATATGGCATGTGAGGGGTACCACGGGGATTTTCCTTTTTTTGAAAATGGCTAAATAGTAATATACCCCATATAAGACAAAATTGAAGAATTGTATGTTGGGGTGTTCTGGTAATTGACCATATTTTTTTTATTATTTGTCAAAAATTGGATGCATGTGTGTCGCACACAACCAGCGGTGTTCCACCTCACGCCCGTTTTGGGCGGTGCGTGTGTTGTCCTTTGGCAGGGTAAAATGAGCTTACGGTGTCTCCAACGATGCGCCGTCATATGTTCTTCCTCATGGTGCGACACGTTTTGGCAAAGGGTGGTCGTTGATGTGACGATGCCCAGTTAAATGTTTTTTTTTGTTTTCTCTCTCCTGCACACTAAAGTATAGGAGAGGCCCCCGGTTTTATTAATTTTTCAATTCTATTCCTATACTTTTATTTTTGTGTATGGTCCTGATTTCTGTTATATAAGCTTTGATTTAATTCAATTGGGTCCTTCTATTGAAATTAATTATATATTTAGGTTTCACTTTGGTCCTCCTTCTTTTAATTTCTTGATTGAGTTTAAATACCTTAATATATTCGGTGTAGAAGTTTCTATTTTTTCAATTTTGTTCTTTGATTGAAATTGATAATATATTTGATTTTCATTTTGACTCTTATACTTTTAATTTTTTATTTTAATCCCTTTATTTTTTTATATTTTTGGAATAGTCCCTATTTTTGTCCATGTATATATAAGTGTGCTCTTAGCTTTGGTCTTTAATTTTTATTATTTTCTTATTTGTTGAGGTGGTTTTTTTAAAAAAAAATAGCTCTTAAATTTTAAATTTTTATTGTTTTCACAGTAATTGCAATAATTATTTTAGATGTTAAGACTTCAATGTTGCTATTGTTATAATAGGATTTGTTGATTTATTTTATTATATTCAACTTTGTATATATAGATATTATATTTTAATTTTGAACCAACAAATCCTATTAATTTATTTAATCCCAACAATTATAAAAATTGTTTACTCAACCCGCAACGTAGTGCAGGTAATTTTTTTAATTTTCAAATCAAATGATTTGTTTTAGCTAATAATTTTTATTTTTGTTTTATCATTAATTTTGTTTTTTTCATTATTAACGCAATAATAATATTAATAATTTTAGTTTTTGTTCTTGCTTGCTTTTTTGTTAATTTTTTTGTGTTTTTTTCTCGGGGTAATTTAATAATTTTTATTATTTTAACAGTAATAGTGGTGATAATTTTAGATGTTAAGACTTCGATGTTACTATTGTTATAATAGAGTATGTTGATCTATTTCACTATATCAAACTTTACATGTATAAATATTATATTTTAATCTCAATAGTTATAAAAACTGTTTGTTCGACCCACAACGTAGTGCGGGCAATTAACTAGTAATAACTAAACCTGAAATGCTTGAGGCTTATAGAGTGTTTGCAATTGTAATGTAAATTACTTTTTAAGATAGTTTTCCTTTTCTTGTAAATAAATTGAAATTCTTTTATTAGATTCTTTTTACATCAACACACTAAAAATATAAAATACCAATATAATATTTTATCAAACAAAAATGTTTTAAAAAAACACTAATAAAAAAAATATAGATGATGACCAATACCCTAAATCATCATTAATAAAACTCGGAAAATATTTGAGAATTCGATAGATATTGATTTTTAAAAAGTTTTTAGATTGAAAATATATTGAAATAATATATATTTTTACTTTTAAAAAATGATTTTAACATTAGTATATTAAAATATATGTAAATAACATAAAAAAATAATTTAAAAGAAATAAAATATATATTTTAATGTTTTAGAAAAACACTTTTCAATCACCAAAATAAATTCTAATTTCTAGCCAATTCATACAAGTATCACGTGAAATCCACACAACAACTGAACAAATGGCTTCGGCGCAATGTCTTATTTGCAAAAATTCCTTTTCATTTTCTCAATAGTTCCATGTCCCACTCAAACAAATTTAACAGTTTTCCCTCAAAGCAACTCCAACACCATTGCTATCATAAGAGACAAATGCAAAAAATTATCCTTTTAGCATTTTTGTTTATTTTTCCCATCTCTAACAGAATAGGTAAACAACTATTTAAATAGCTAAAATAGTTGTTCCCTGGTTCATTGCTATTTGCAGCAACTTTGAAAGAAAAGTCATAAAATACATATTCCCGTTGAAACACTATTCAACCTAATTAATTCACCCTTCGAAGCAGATATGTTGCTTCATCACATTTGGAAACCACCGAACAAGAAACCTAGTTTATTTATTTGGAAACCACCATGTCGCGGCAATGATTTTTTCACGCATCGCTCCCTGCCATCCCCCAGATTGGAGAGACAATGGCACGCGGTGAAATGGTAGTGTTTTATAGTCGTAAAAATTACAACTATAATTATCAGGAGTCACCACCTAGTATTAAGGTTACTAGAAAACCTATTGGTCTGCGAGAGTCTAGATAAAGGGATATGATGCGCAAGGGGAAGACGCGTCATCCCCAATTCACCATACATAAGGTAAGCTGCATTGTTACTTGATTATTTTTCTAAGTTCTAACTTTTACACAGCATTTTGAAAAACCATTTTTTGTCTGTGGGTGTACTTCACAATATAATTTTACACCAGAGTTAAAATCCCTTGTTTTTTTACCTATGGATGTACTTTACAATGTAATTTTACACCCTTATAGATAAAACAAAATAATTATAATTTTTTGTTTATATTTTGGCAAAATTCCAACGGATAATCGTAAACCGGTTACGATATCCAATTTTCATTTTAAAATATGAGAAAGATGCAATATATATATATATATATTTATGAAAAATATGATGAAAAACCTTGGAATTCGGCCGTATGCACGAAAACAACATATTTTTTGTTTTTTTTTAAATTTCATTTTTTTGTTTTTTAATTAAAATTTCAGGTTGGACCTGGCCCAACTAAATGGGCCAGCCCAGCTGCTAGACTTGGGCTGGACCCGACCCAGCCCAGCTGACTGGGCCGAGATGAGGTCTAGCCCAACAATCAAAGAACAATAAAAAAACTAATTCACGTGAACAGTAACTTGGCAGTTAGCCAACCACGACAAGAGGCTTACCTGTTACTGCTTTTAGGTAGAGGAGGACGAGGTGGTTTTTCCTGTGGTGGTGGCGTCGAAAATGGCGGCCTGTGGTGATTGGGAGAGGCGTTAAAAGGGGTTGGCGGTTCGTCGCTGCAATTGCTACTACTGCCTTCTCAGAGCTAAAGAGGGGGAGCTGAACATGCTAGTAGAGCTACTAGCGTGTAGGAGAGACCGACGATGCTGAGGGAGATGATGCTAGGTGGTCAATCAACTTCCTAGAGGAGAGAGAGATGCCGATACTAGTTTTAGAGAGAGAGAGCTACTGGCCAAAAGGGAGAGAGAGTTGCCACTATTGGGCTCAACCGGAGGAAGGGGAGAAGATATAAGGCCGTTGGTCGTGGTCGTACCGAGGAGAAATATAAAACTGTCATTGTTGCTTCTTCTTCTCAGTCGGTTTTCTGTGTTATCCTCCTCTCTGTTACTTGAATTTTCCCCTCTCATGTAAATATTTTGCTCTTCTCTTTACTGTCAAATTTATTTTCTCCTGTACATATATTCTCCCGATGTTCTGCAAATTTTCCTGTCGATCCCTCTTTGTAATTTTTCTTCCCCCGTACTCTTTTTCTTATGTTTTTTCTCTAACTTGATCACCGTCCCCTCTGTTACATAAATTTTTCTCTGGTTTTCTCCCCCAGTGCATTGTTTGTTTCTCGCTTTTTATAGGCATAACATGCCTACATTAATGGTTCAACTCCTGCGGTTATCGGTGGCGGCATGGTGGTTTGTCAGCAACGGCGTGACTGCAATGGTGACTTGTTGGCGGTCATGCAGGTAAAGGCGTGCAGTGAGACTATAGTGGTGTGCGTTGTAGCAGGATTGCAATTTTAGGAGAAGGTGGAGTTGCAATTGGGTTCTTCAATTTGTAATTGTTCTAGTTGAACCCCCAATTGACTTTGAACTTTTAATTTTGTGCAATTATATCTCTGTTAGAAATTCAATGTTGGCCTTAACTTTGCGCATCTTTTTTATTTTGGTCCCTGATTTTCGATTTATGCGATTTGACCCTTAATTGACCATTAAACTCTTAATTGACAATTGGCTTGGAAAAATTCAATTGGGTCTTTGAAAATTTCAATCTTCTCAATTGAGCCCGAATTAAGCTCAAGAACTTGATTTTTGATCAATTAAGGCCTTAATAAAATTAATTTGACCAATTTAAGGTATAATTAAGTCCTTGCACTTAATTAAATCCTTTAATTGGATCCTAAATTAATTCTCAATCATAATTATACTTTAAATTAGTCTACGATTAAATCAAATCAACCCATAAAAATATAATTATGTTGTTCGACTTAATTTTTACACAGATTTATTCAAATGATAAATTATTTTTGCCTTAAATCTGTACTTTCCTCTATTTTTGGGGACAAAAGAGATACAATCGAACTCTCGAAACAACCAAAATTTTCACATTGATTTTTCTACCAACGCCAACCCCTTTTATTTTTATTATTTTTGGGTAGATTTTGGGGAGTAACCCAAAAATTGGGCTATGACATACCGAACAAGAAACCTAGTTTTGTCACATTTGAAAACCACCGAACAAGAAACCCAGTTTCTTCTTCTATTTCGGAATAGAAAAAAAACAAGAAGTTGATTTGTAGCTCTAAGGGATTTGTAGATCATGTGTCAAGAAGAAGAAGAATAGAAGCTCCTGTCATTCATCTGCCCACTGCTTCCAGACCAAAAGGTTTGTTTTCTGAACTTTTTTTATTTTCTTTTTATAGATCATACAAAACTTTGGGTGGTGAGGGTATTGCAAGCAGAGAGAGATATATTGACAGAGAGAAGAGACTTTTGTTTTTGTTTTGTTTTGTACATAGAGAAATAAATAAAATCGAGTAGTGTTTTAAACAACAATTTGGGATCTTAGGGAGGTTTTCGAGTGTGGAAAAGGATTGGGATCTTAGGGTTCTGCCTATTGCTTAATATAAGTTCTGCCTATTTTGTTGGCACCTCAACCTTTAGCGAGTACACTGTGAGTCATGTTGGGTGTGTTGCCAAGATCAATCTCACTACTCCTCTAGACAAAGTTTATGTTCTTAGTTATGGAATCTCTACAAGTTGAGAGAGATGCACAATTTAATAAAAAAAATATTGAATGGGGGAATTTGTTGCTTTATTTAATGGGGATTTCTCTTTTGATGTGCAGGTTTTGGTGCCATCTTGAATGTCGCAAAACAAGAGAAAAGCTCTTTGGTAGCTATTTTCGGATTAGGAGTTGTAGGCCTTGTTGTAAATTTGTTTTTTCTGGTAAATTAACGATGCGGTTTTCTATTCAAGTTGCTAATAATGCTTAAACATATTTGTTTGTGTTGTTATCCTCATCCAGGCTGTTGAAAGGGCTCAAATTGTTGGTGCTTCAGGAATCATTGGTGTCGATTTGAATTTTAATAGATTTGAAGGTGAGAGAACTATAATGTTGTTTCTTGTGGCTACACCACATTTCTCTTAAATTATTGATTGATAGTTAGCTATATCTAATAGATAATATCACAAAACTGATGAATTTAAGTAGCTTTAATGTTGATCACAACAATTTCGGATCTTAGGGAGGTTTTCAACAAGTTTATCACTTGTTATATTGGATTATTATGTGTTGGTTATGAGATTTATGGTGTGATGCAGACTTCATAAACCTTGTTACTGCATTTTAATGCCATGTTATTTATACTTTGCACTGAAGTTTTAGCATTTCTTAGACAAATGAACACATGTTCTGATAGTTATTAGGTAAAGTTGTGTTATCGAAGCATGTTTGCTTTCTTTTTGCTAAACTTTTCAATTTTGGATGTAGTAAGTCGCCAGTTAATTAATCCCCATTTCCTGGTAAGTTAGGCCAGTTGGATGGTTGAATGAGCTGAGGAATCAGGTAGGTTATATGTAGATAACAGAAGCAACTTGAATAATTATTCTCAAATAAGCATCTCAAGAATGGCAATAAATAAATAGAGAAGTTGGTAAATTTGTTGGATTTGTTACCCAAATTAAAAACCGTCAACAAAGTGGAATGACTGAAGAATCAAGGGTAATTTTAATTTCTTTTTTCATTTCCATATTAAATTGTTTGTTTCACATATTTTCTTAACATAGTTTAATTTATTGACTTTGTTTTACCAGATTAATGATGCTTGTCAAATGTATGCTTCATGTGTTAGCAAACAATTTCAACTAGAACATTGCTGGGTTATCTTAAAAAAAGAACCCAAATGACAATTTAAGCGTGCAAGTCAACATCAAAGATCAAACAAGAAACAAAAAAATCTTAAAAATGTAAGTCCAACTTCTTCAACTCCATCAACCCCTAATTATGTTAGTTTAAGAGAAAATAGTGAAACATTTATTTATCAAAATAAACCAATTGGTTAGAAGGCTGCAAAGAAACGACTTCGACGTGGACAAGGAAAAGAGAAAATTGGGGAGATAACTATAACAAATCTCTCACAACAATTCAAGGATACTTTAGTTGAAATTAAGGACAAAAAAATTATGTTAGAGCAACAAGCTATAATGATTAAACAAAATCAAGAGAAACAAGAGTTGGATAGGATCGAGAAAGAAGAATATATTATGAAAATGGATACTTCTAATTTGGATCCAATTTCTATCGCGTATTTTCAAAATAAAAAGTTGAAAATTATAAAAAATAGGGGTTTTAATTTTTAATTAATTTGATTAAATATATTTTTTAGTGTGTTAATTTTATTAATCGATAATATTTTATCGTGTTATAAATTAATATAAATTCAGTTTATTTTCTTAAGTTCTTCTAACACTCAACAACAATAAGCAGGATTAATTAACTTGAAAAATAGCAACCATAAAAAAACATACAATTACTTGAAAATTATGATAACATAAGAAGCTTAAATCTAACAATCATTTACTCATTACCATATTGTTCCCATAAATGTTCAATCAAATCTTCTTGGAGTTGGGACTTCATTGCTTTATCCCTGATTCGATTATGAGTTTGAAGAAAATCACGTTGTTATAGTGTTTTATCATGTGACATTGATATAGAAGAACTAATTTCATGTTCATGGTCAAACCAAGGTTCATTACTCCTTCATCCTCAATAATCATATTATGCATTATTATTAATATTTGCAATAGTTTTTGCATCCAAGTATCGCACAGGTCAACACATTATTGCGAAACAAGATTGTAACACCCTAAATGCGCTCTCCACATCTTTTCTTTCAGACTTTTGTTTACTTGCAAAATATTTTCTCTTTGCTCCTAATGTCCTTGGGATTGTCTTAACAAAGGTTGACCAATTTGGATAAATCCCATCTCTTAAATAGTATCTCATTGCATATTAATGTCCATTGATTGTGTAATTTACAGGAGGAGCACAACCTTTAGCAAGTGCAGTAAAGACATGTTATCGATCAAGAACATTAATATTATTTAGTGATTCAGACACTCCAAAAAAAGCATGTCATATCAATCTTCTTGTGGCACGACAACCACCCTAATTTGAATCACAAAATGCTTTTAAGGCAAGATTATTGGTAGCAGAGAATAACAGACCTTGTCCAGGAATACCTTTGACATGTTTGAGGATCTGTATGGCTGCATCCCAATGTGGTCTTTGAGGTTCATGCATGAATTGACTTAGTGTCCAAATAGAATAAATTATATCAGGTTTCGTGACAGTTAGATAAATCAGTCTTTCAACCAATCTTTTATACTTAGACTTAGTGGTTCATTCAACAATGCTCCATCAATGGGGGCAAGCTTCAAGTTTTGTTCCATGGGAAACTTCTCTAGGCGTGCTCCTGAAAATCTTTAATCTTATAGAATATCTAGGGTGTATTTTCTTTGAGACATGAAAATGCCTTTCTTGGAACGTGAGAATTCAATACCCAAAAAATATTTTAAATCACACAGATCTTTGACGCGAAATCATTTAAGAAGAAATATTTTAAGACGTTCCATCTTTTGGATCAAGGATAGCTTGAGCATAGGAGGTGGGCTTATAGTGACCTAAAATATTAGCTAGAAAAGCATAATGGGCAGAAGAAATGCAAGAATAGGAAAGAAATTGAGAAAGAGGATATCGATTACCTTTTACAGGACTAGGCATCAGGATAGAATGATTGACTAGGGTGGACATGTGGTAGTCCTTATGCCATGTTAGAGGTTGTGTTGGACAAGTGGAATGATGTATTGGAATGGGTAGTGGTGAAGGAAGGTGTTGTGGGAGTTGTAAGAGAGGATTTCATGATGGAGGGTCAACAAGAGAAAAGGAGAGATTAGAGTTTTGGAGGGACACGAGTGGTGTATGAGGTGTAGTGGTGTAGGTTAAGGCAAGGGTAAGGCCAGCGGGTTGGGCATGTGGGCGGTAGGGAGAGAACTTGGCGATGTGGTTGGTGGTAAAAATTCAGTACGTGAAGATGTAGGGTCGACATGTTCAACTGTGTGGATGGATGAATGGGTTGGTTTCCAA
Organism: Salix arbutifolia; assembly: GCA_025169955.1. NCBI lineage: Eukaryota > Viridiplantae > Streptophyta > Magnoliopsida > Malpighiales > Salicaceae > Salix > Salix arbutifolia. The sequence continues at coordinate 12,882,982 of CM045903.1, forward strand.
TCATGTTAGGTAAGATTTGGGGTAAAACAAAACTTAAAGGTGGGGTACCAGTGGGAGATGAGAATGGAAAATGGTTCTCATAAAATTTGATATCACGACTTATGAAAAAATTATTTATCTCCATATCATAAAGTTGGTAACCTTTTTAACCAATAGGGTAGCTAACAAAGACATAAGATTTTGCACGGGGATCACATTTAGTTGTAAGATGAACAACAATTGCATAAACACCACAATCTTTTAAGTGGTCAAAAGATGGTGGACGTTTGTATAATAATTCATAGGGTGATTTGGTGGGTAGAAGAAGTGATGGTAGTCGATTAATAAGGTAGACATCAATCAAGAACACATTCACCCCAAAAGATAAAGGGTAACTGGGATTGGAAAGGAAGTGCACGTGCAACAGTGAGAATATGACAATGTTTACATTCCATAACACCATTTTATTGGGGAGTGCAAACACAAGTTCATTGATATTCGATGTCAGTGGTTTGAAAAAAATCTTTCATGGATAGAGATTTGGACCCATTGTCTACTTTAATGGCTTTAATGTGAAATTGATTATGAGCAAAAACAATAAAAGATTTGAAAAGGTGTTGCATATTAGACTTATATTACATCAAAAAAATCCATGTGCATCCGATAAAATCATCCATAATAGTAAGAAAAAAACATGCCCCTAAATGTGTGGGAACTTTTTGTGGACCTCAAACATCACAATGTAATAAATCAAATGGTGTATGAGTTGATATTGAACTTACAAGAAATGGAAGTATAGTTTGCTTGGCCAAAGGACAAACATTACAAATATTATCAAAGGAAAGAGTATCAGACAATAATAAAGAAAACAATTTAATACAAGTCGCATATGCCATAAGTTTGAGGAATGGGATACTTGACAAGATACATGTACCCTTTGCAACAGAGAAATGCAATAAAGACCACCACATTGTTTACCCGAGCCAATCATCTTTCTAGCAACCAAGTCCTACAAGACGCAAAAAGTGGGAAACAAAATAACACAACAATTTAAAAAATCAGTGACTTTACTGACAAAAATAAGATTTAAGCGAAAAGATAAAACACATAAAACTTTATCTAAAGTGATTTCATAATTAAATGGTACAGTGCCAATAGAATTGATAGGGGCAGAAGACCTAGTGGGTAAGTTAACATTAGGTATTGGTGAGGATTTTGTTTTAGTGAAAAAGGTAGAATCAGAAGTGATATGGTTAGTAGCTCCACTATCCAAAATCCAAGGTTGAGTGAATACAAAATTAAGTGAGGGAATGGCAAAAGAAGACAAACCTGCAGCATTTGCATAAGCATCGCTATTACCAAAAGCATTGTTTGAGTGCATCATGTACACGACATGGGCTAGTTGTTGAAGTTCTGTGGTAGAAAATCCATTGAAAATATTCTATTGTGGGACCTACTGATTGGAAGATTGACTTGGGCATTGAGTGAGAGTAGTTGGCTAGATGGTTGGGGCGACTTAGGAAGCTGCATTGGCTGATGGGTGTGTATTTGAAGAAGGGAAACCACCATGTGAGTTTTGAGAAAAATGGCTTTGAGAACCACGTTGTTGTTGTGAGGATTTTCCTTGCTTGGGCCCCATATTCCATTCTTATAATTGCATCTTTCCTCTATGTGACCTTTTGTTTCACAAAACTTACAATAATATTTTAGTTTTTGATAGGTTGCAATTGAATGCCCTTCCCCATCGCAATGCTCACACTTTTTTTGCTTGGGATCAATGGAGAAATTGTTTGGGCGACTTTGGATTGCAGCAACGAGGGGGAAATTTTCGGTTGCACCTAAGGTCATTTGTCGTTGAGTCTTCTCTTGAATGACAAGTGAATAGGCTTGACGATTGTTGGGCAGTGGTGTCATCATAAGAATATTGGTGCGAACATTATTAAAGGTGTCATTCAAGCGATGAGAAATTGCATCATCTAATCTTCTTTTTATTTTCGGTGTGTCTTCTCGTCGTTACAGGTGAGGGGAGGTCGATGTGTCTCCAATTCATCCCAAAGCCTTGTGAAAGAGAGATGGATTTTTGAATCAGGTCTACTGTTAGTGTATTCTTTTATGAAAATTGATCTTTAAAATCCTTCCAAACCTAGTGTACAATCTTCGCATGAATGAATCTTTTGGTGAGACCATACTCCATACAATGTGAAAGCCATGTCAGAACCATCCTTTTGCACTGATTCCAAAGGGCACTCTTTTGGTTGTTCTGTTTCCGAAGGAGGATGAATGGATCCATCAACAAATCCTAACTTGTTCTTGGCTATGAGGGCATGAATCATTGATTGACTCCAAGATGAATAATTTGCATTGTTTAATTTTCTTGAACGAGCATATGTCCAGATGATCTGAATTGTCGCACCCTCTACAAGAGTGCGGCGTCGCGACGACTCTCCCTATGAGCAAGGAATTCGTGTCGGGGTTTTATTTTTATTTTTATGAAAAAAGGATTCACCACCTAGTATTATGGTTACTAGAACCTAAACTGGTCTTTCAGAGATTCTAAGGTAAGAGACTGGTTGCGTAGAGGGAAGGTTTTAGCACCCTAATACGCCCTACCTAAGGATGGCTGCTTAGTGTTTTGGTTTGTTTATCATTTGTTATGGTGTTGATCTTTCAAGAAAATATGTTGGTTAAATGATGATGGCATATTATTCCTATCATGATGGCATTTTTTACGCGCTTCGCGCCCCGCCATCCCCCTGATTAGGTAGACAACGGCACGCGGTGAAAATGGAGGTTATGTTTTATAGTTGTAAAAATTACAACTATAATTATTAGGAGTCGCCACCTAATATTAAAGTCACTAAGAACCTATTGGTCTGCTAGAGTCTTAGGTAAGGGGACTTGTTGTGCAAGGAGAAGACGTATCACCCCCAGTGCAACCTACCTAAGGCAAGCTGCATTGTTGTTTGATTGTTTTTCCTAAGTTTGATTTTTCATTGTCTTTTCTAGAGTTTGACGTAGATCTCTCTTCGTGAGAGAATCTCTACCTCGTTAGTAGTTGAAAGACTATCCAAAAAAATTTTACACTGCATTTAAAATAAACATTTTTTAACTATCTACGAGTGTACTTTACAAAATAATTTTACACTGTGATAGCTAAAACAAAATCATTGTTAATTTATTTTGATATTTTGACTAAATTCCAATGAATAATCATAAACTGGTTACGATATCCAATTTTTGTTCAAAATATCAGAAAGATGCAACATATATTTTTTTTACGAAAAATATGCTTGGAAAACCTTGGAATTCGGCTGTATACACGAAAACAACATATTTTTTTTTAAAAAATGTTATTTTTTTGTTATTTTTTTAAAATCCAGGTTGGGCCAAGGGCTCAACTATGAGAGACTTGGGATGGGCTAGGTCGAGAGCAGCCCAGCTCACCCACACAACATTATATATATTACACGTTGCATGAATTAATTCATGCACGTTTACAGTAAAATGGTGGTCAACTGACCACCATGAGAGGCTCACCTGTCACATGCCGGGCAGAGTAGGTCGAGGTGCTTCTCCCTCTCGTGGTGACGTCAAAAATGGCAACCTGTGGTAGCTGAGAGGAGCTCCTGAAGCTGTCGGACTGATGCTAGAAGGGCTGCCAGTATATCGTCCCCGTTGCTGCTGCTCGCCGAAGCTGCCTCTGCAATTGCTGGAGTTCATGATGAGCTCGCCGATGATGGTGGGATGGTCCTTGGTGATCAACTGGCTGCTGTCGGATGAGAGGAGTTGTTGCACATCTGTTTTTTAGAGAGAGAGGCACCGACTAGAGGAGAGAGAGGGGAGTTACAATGGAGAGGAGAGAGAGGATGCTGTCGGAGTCCCTCTGCCGGTGTCAAGGAAGAACAAGAGTGGAGTTTAAAGTGGTTTGCTAATTTTCTATGTTGTTTTTTCGATTTGCTATTGCCCTTTGTATTTTTTCAGCCTTCCCCGTTCGTTCCCCTCGTCCATTCATGGTTTTCTTCTACAATTTCCCTCTATTTATAGGCTCATCTTGCAACTTGCAAGCATGGGATTGATGTCCAAAGCATGGTGTTTTCAGTGGGTAGATTTCAGGTTATGGCTGCTAGAATGGCCGCTGGTATGGCCATGGTTGCTGGCATGGCTTCGACAGTTATCCTTTTCTTTTCCTTTTTTTTAAATTTTTTTAAATAAATAGGTTGTGACAAAAAGGATTTTTTTGATGGGAAGAATGATGTTTTTTATCTTCAATTTTGGCTCCCGATTTCACCCGAAAAGTTTCATCACCGAAAATTCTATTCTTCTCAATTTAACCCAGATAGGCTTCTAAACTTAATTTCTCATCAATTAAGCCCTTAATAAAATTAATTTGACTCATTTAAAGTATAATTAAACTCTTGCACTTAATTAAATCCTTCAATTGGGCTCTCAATTAATTCTGAAGCATAATTACACTTTAAATTGGTCGACGATTAAATCAAATTGACCCATAAAAATATAATTATGTCTTCTGACTTAATGTTGACGCAGATTTATCCAATAATAAATTATTTTATCTTGAATCTGCATTTTCTTTCATTTTTTTGGCAAAAAAAAGGTATGATCAGGCTCTTGAAAACATCCAAAATTTTCACCTTTATTTTTCTACCAACGCCAGGCCCTTTTATTTTAGTTTTGTTATTTTTGGGGAATAACCCAGAAATTGGGTTATGATAATTCCCATAATTTTTTTTTGGATATTTACCACTTTAAGGTTTCTTTATCCAAATATTTACAGTAAATAAGAACGAATTATCCTCACTAATATTTTGGATATTAACCATTTTAGGATTTCTTTAACCAAATATCAACAGTGAATAATAATGAATTATCCCCGTCAATATTTTAGATATTAACTCCTTTAGGATTTCTTTATCCAAATATTAACAATGAATAATGTGAATCCCCAAAAATAGGATTTTGATATTTTTGGAATATTGGCCAATACCCTTTGGAATATACAAACATGTTGAAAAATCCAAAAAATCCAAGAAAACAACTTTTTATGTGTTACAAAATCCATGCTAAAACACATTTTTTCTCTAAACTTTGAAATAATATTTTTTTTAGAAAAGGAATGTTCAAAATATGTTAGCGTATTGTTCGTATGCACGAAAACAACATATTTTTTGTCTTTTAAGAAAAAAATATTTTTTTATGCAAATTTTGTACTTTTTGTGGGCTGGCTGTTAGCCCACCACAGACTGGGCTTCCAGCCCAGATGGTTGGCAACCCAGAATCTATCTGGGTTGGGCTTCTAGCCCATGCAGCTAGAGGCCCATCTTACTTAAGGGGGTCAAGCTGGGAATAAAGCCCGAGAGCCCACTATCCACGTGCAGGGACTGTGGTCGGGGGAGTGAATTAATTCACTCTCCCCGCATGCAACATGAAGATGAACAGTAAGAATGGTGGATTTTCGAGTGTGATGAACGGCGTACCTGTTAATACCGTTGGGTAGAGGAGGTCAAGATGGTTCTTCCTGTCGTTGTTCGTCAGAAATGGTGGCCGGAGGGAGCGTCAAAAGTTTGCTGGGATTCGTTGCTGTCAATTGGGGATGATCTTGTTGCTTCGCCAGAGGAGGTAGCTGGGCTGCTGGAGTGGAGGGGAGGCTGCCGGTGATGAGGGTGGAGCTAGGTGGTCTGCTGTTGCTGTCATTGCTGACCGAGAGGGAGAGAGAGAGACAGCGATGGCTGCTGGTTTGCAGAGAGAGAGGGTGAACTGAAACAAGAGAGACAAAGGAGAGAGGCTGACGCAGGAGACAAGGGGGATGAAGAGAGGTGGCAGCCGCTACGTGTGTATGGTTTTGTTCTACAATTTTTTTGCGTCTTCGTCTCTACAAAATTTTCAAACTCCTCTGCTTTTTTCTTCTCCTCTCTACTCCAATGCTCTGCCCCTCCTTTCCCCCTTTTTTTCTCTTCTAAAGGTGCCATTTATAGGGGAGGCAGCCCTTCAGCATGCACAATGCATGTAGTTACTGCCCCTCTGCACTTGCAGAGGCTTGCCCTCCACTGTTCAGGTGCCGGAACAGTGCAGGCACGCTGCAGGTTTCAATTGATTTTGGGAAGGTGAAAGTACAATTTGGTCCCTTAATTTGCAATTGTTTTAATTGCATCCCCAATTGGTTTTAAACTTTTAATTTTGTACATTTGTATCCCCGTCAGAATTTCAAGAACAACATTAGCTTTGCACACCTTTTTTATTTTGGTCCTTGATTTCTAATTTGCGCGATTTAACCCTCAATTGACCGTTGGACTCTTAATTCGTTCAATTTGGCCCCTGATTTCGCATAATTGGCTTGAAAAAAATTCAATTAAGTCTCCGAAAATTCTAATCTCATCAATTGAACCCGAATTAAATTCAAGAACTTGATTTCTTATCGACTAAGCCTTTAATAAAATTAATTTGACCAATTGAAAGTATAATTTAAGTCATTGCACTTAATTAAACCCTTCAATTAGACCCTAAATTAATTCTCAATCATAATTACACTTTTAAATTGGTCAATGATTAAATCGAATTGGCCCGTAAAAATATAATTATATCTTTCGACTTAATTTTTATGCAGATTTATCCAATAATAAATTACTTTAGCCTTGAATTGCATTTGCCTTCATTTCTAGGCACAAAAGAGGTATGATCGAGCTCTCGAAAACATCCAAAATTTTCACCTTGATTTTTCTACTGACATCGGCCATTTTTATTTTATTTTTGCTATTTTGGAGTAGATTTGGGGATTAACCCAAAATTAGGTTATGACAGTTGCCCCCTTCTTTGCAATGCTTATGATGGTAAGCGTTATTAAGAAAAAGAAAGATGGTTTTATTGTAATTGATGACCTACCCAACTGAGAAATAGTTAAGACGGTCTCATTGTGACAAGTAACCTACCCGGGTTAAATTGGTTAAATGGTCTCATTATAACGAGTGACCTACCCGGGTTAAATTGATTAGATGGTCTCATTATACTGGGTGACCTACCCAGGTTATGACATGAATGATGAAAAATATATGATTTGATGAATCCATACTAGAGTTGGAGTTGCTTGTATTTTGTGTTTTTGGTTGTTCGACTGGTCGTTCTTGGCCTGTCATGAAGGCGGTGTTTTCAGGGATAAAAGTGGTTGATTCCGAAGAAAACAAATAAGAGTGATTGTTGATTTAATGTTTATGGTTGGCTACGTTGATCGGTAGACAGATGGGCAGAGGAAGATTCAGGTTGATACATGGTTGTTGTGTTCAGTGAGTTGGGTTTGAAAATGATGGAGGCGGTGTTTGAAAGTTTGCTAGGGTTTGGAGAGGACTAGAGAATCACGCACTAAGATGCTCTGATACCATCTAAAGCAAATAAACAAGAGAATATTTTGCTGAATACTTTTTTATGTGATGACAAGAAATTCATACAGGATATATATACAGGAAGTGAAGCTCCATCACGTCACCCTTCTAAGGCTAAATAACTGTGATCCACTATCTGTGGATTCTACTAATCTATTCTAGGAAACTAAATAAGAATCACATGTTTCCAATAAACAATGATGTCCTGAAATTGATTTCTAGTTTTTGTTTTATTTACAAGATCTTTGTTTTCTTAATTTTTTTCTTGGTTTTGCAAATGCTGTGTTGAAAAAGATTCTCTTACGTCGAAGGCTTTGGGCTATTCTTCTCGGTTCACAGTTCAACTGGTAGATAAAATGCTTCAAAACCCAGACCATCTGTTTTATAAGTTTTCCCTTTGATAAATTGAAAGCTAGCAAATATATTACATGTTTTTTCCTTTCAAGGCCCCCTTCCAAAAAGAGAAGGAAAAGTAAATCTAGTTTTGCGCCATGATTTGATTAAAAAATAATTATGTCACGTTCTTGAACTTGGAAAGTCGTGCATGAAGCTATACCAACTCCCCAGATTATGCGAATGGAAGCATGAATCTTGAACTTTATTGCGTAAACATATCCTGACCAGCAGAGCAGAAAAGACTTGCACTTTTCGTATACATCTGTCTAACAGGGGGCATATAATTCTTACAAACACATGCATGGTTCTACTGCTGGCCTGTCAATCTCCAGAGTTCATGGTTTGTTGAAGCTTCCTTAGTTTCAGCCTGATGGTTTCCTGTATTAATTAAAACCTCGAGGCAGTGCTGAATCCCACCTAATGTCCGGGAAACAAAAACACGGAAAGCTTCGTTCTCGGGGGGAAGCTTAGACTAAGATTGTTTGATGAAAAGAATTTAGAGGTTGAATGACTAATTATCTATGTAACAAAACGTGCATTGATTTGCTGCTGAATTAATCACTGTCTTAGCTGTGGTTGGAGTATCAACATGAAATTTTTCAAGTGTTGAATTCTGGAAGACACGTGCTGTATAATATTGAAATTTGACCTGGAAGAGCCTGTTGTGCACCTGGTTTACTAGAATAATCTTGTCGCGGTCCAAATCCTGATGCTGCTATTGCTGAATTTTTTTTTTTTTTAGTTTATGAGAATCAGTGGAGTATAATATTGAGTGACTGTTTGAGAGCGTGGTTGCGGTTGTTTTTTAAAGTGTTTTTTTGTTTAAAATTATGTTTTATTTTTATTTTTAAAAAATCATTTTTGACATCAGTACATTAAAATGATCTAAAACCACCAAATTTTGGTAATTTAAACTTATTTTTTTTGGGGGAAATGTTTTTTTACCTACTCAATTGGACAATTCAATTTTTTTTTTGTTGCAAGAAGTGTCCCTTTTTTTAATCGAAGTCTTCAACAGCCCTTCTGCCACTATTGAAAGTTCCTCAGAATTGAAATGTAAAACTTGTTTTTTTATGTATGTTTCATAACAACCAATGCCTTTCTTGTACCTTTCACATGTAGTCTAGGGCTTTTTTTTCATTAATGCCGTGGAAAGAATTTTAGAGCATCATCGTGTGAAGAAAGTAGGACTTTTCCTATGACATTTTTATGCACGATTAACCTGCTTTGTGGGGTTGTTGGATTTCTAGATTATCCTGATTTCAATTTCTCAAAAAAAAAAAAAAAACTTATATAGGAAAAGATTTGAGAGTGATTCATTGAACATCTAATTTTCCTTTAATTTGATTTAATCCAGCTTTCTTCGTTCATGTTAAGAGTTTAAATTTCTGATTTATTTGCTGTGATTGCGCATGTTAGTTTAGATTGTTTGACACTGTTTTTCAAAAATATTTTTGAAAAAAATGATTTTTATTTTATTTTAAATAACTTTTTTGAATGTTTTTAAATTATTTTGATGTGATAATATTATAAATAATTTTTTTTTAAAAAAAAGCACCCCAAAATAAGGTCACTGCCTTTATTTTCGTAGTTTGACTTCTGCTGGTTTCAGTTTTGAATAGTTCATGAGGAATTGGAAGAGATTAGGGTGCCAGTTAATTTTGCTTGTTGAACTTGAAACTTCAGGCCACACTCTCTATTACTATGATAAATAAATATATTTTTAATATTATCCCGAGTCAATAATGAGCGTAGCAATTTCTCTGTTTCCTCTCAGAAATCTGGCCATGGGTCAAATCAGATTAAATAATAAATTTGCATTCGAAGTTTTGTAAAATGAATAAATTACCAATTTTAATTTCAGAAACTAATTAATTAGTCCTTATCGTTATAAATCTATAAATAACTTTGTCCCTTGTCGTGTAATCTTGGTTATTGTTCCAAAAATTGACCTCGCAGTGCTGTTTTTCAAAAGAGATTTAGTTTTTGTTAATTTATCAAAATTATATATATATATATATATACATATAAAATTTTGATAAATTGTACTTTGAAATTGGAGAATATTTGATTGATCTTAAACTATTCATCTTCTTCTTCTGTCTTTTTTTTATATATATAAAGAATGTTTGAGAGAATGATAATAATTGTTTTTAAAAATATTTTTTATTTATAATTATCATAAAATATTTTTTTTACTTTTTTTAAAATATTTTTGATATTAGCATATATGAAAATATAAAAAATAATAATTTTAAGAAATATTCTGAAGAGGTTTTGACCAAAAACATGTTTAATTGAATTCATAAAAAGGTTTTGACCAAATAGTTTAATTGAATTTTAAGCATGTTTATTTGACATTGCATTTTAAAAACGCTTTAAAAAACAAATTAAATTTTTTAAATTTTATTTTTTACTTTATATTAAATGTTTTTAGTATTTTTATATTATTTTCATGTGTTGATATCAAAAATAATTTAAAAAAAACAAAAAATATATTATTTTAATATATTTCTAAATAAATAATATTTTCAAAAATAACTTTCAACTACACTTACAATCAGTCCCATAATCCTAAATAATAAGAGGGATTTCAATAATTGTCAATTGCAGAGATAAATGTGCTCTCTCTCTCTCTCTTGTTTTATATAAAGAGAATTGAAATGATTTTAAATACAAAGTTGAAAACCAAAATGCCTATCTTTGTCTTCGTGTTGTTTTAGATGAAGGGCCTAATCTTGAGCTTGGAGTGGATGATCCAGTTTTAAACACGTGTTCAACTAAGAACGCGAGTGTTTGAAAGGTTGACAATAATCTATAATAATGGAAGACAGCCAAACAAGCGGGTCTAAAATGTATTTAAAGAGTCAACCACCGACTCAAAATAACCACCACTAAGATTGACACATGTCTTAAAATGGGATTTTAATCCTTAAGATTCACAAACTGTCAAGTCATAATTACACACGACATGAAAATGGATAATTTGTTGACTAATAATGCAGTATCGTGCGTGCGGTCGAGGACCGGACTAGTCTTTCTTTGAAAGCAATATCTTATTTAGTGACTGTTTTATAGTATGTTTACAATTTATTTTAAAAGTAATTTTTATTTAAAAATATATTAAAATGATTTTTTTTTATTTTTTAAAATTATTTTTATCATCATTATATTAAACTGCTCTAAAAATATATAAAAAAATAAAATTAATTTTTTTTAATTGTTTTCAAAAATAATTTTGAAACACAATGTCAAACATCTTCTAAATTGCCAGCTAGTAAAGTAAATAGTAAATAATATTTTTTAAATGTAACGCCAATCATGTTTAGTTATTTAGTTGCCAACTGGTAAAGTAAATAGTAATCACTTGCTGGAAAGCAATATTGTTCATGCATTTGCTTTATTTTTTGGTTTGTTAAAACTTGAAATACAAGGGATCAAAGAACATGGAAGAATTAGTTGCGCTTATTTTTTTTATGAGATTGGTGTTTTGGCACTATTAGAGAATAATATAACTCATATTTTAATGGTCTCACCTAATAGATTAAGCTTTTAAGTGATATAGTTCTTTAGCATTGGTATCAGAGCTTTGTTGACCTACGGTCACAAATTCGAATTTCATCACCCTTATTCTATTTAATAAAAATCAAGTACAAAGTAATGTGGATATGTACAAGTTTCAAGCCTAAAAAGTTCATCTAAGGGGGGGTGTTAGAGAATAATATAAATCATATTTTAAGGGTCTCACCTAACGGTTTGAGTTTTTAGATGAGATGGTTTCTTAACCAGCACTAACATGTTTTAAGGAATTTCCAGTCAGAAAATCTTTGTTTTAAAAGTCTTGGTTTGCCATTCATTAGTGCTAGTGTAACAAACACTAATATGAATAATCATAACATACAAAAAAAAATAACATCATAAAAGACACTTGCACCATCTTTAAATTAAGATAAAGGAATATGTGTGTGTGTGTGTGTGTGTGTAATATTTCAAATATAAATAATAAGATGAAAGCACATAGAAAAAATAATAGTAATAAAAGAATGATCTCGATCTGCTTAAAATCTAGGACCATAAGGTATCTCAAGATCTGCTCTTATAAAATAAAGAACATAAGTTAATTAAGATGTAATTTGCAATCAAGCATGATGAGAGACCTCAACGGAAGTGACGTGATCTTAATTTGTAACGTAAAAAAAAAAAGTTTATGATTTCATAGTTCGAGCTATTTTAGAAAACCCTAAAAGAAAAATTGACATGATTTTAGTTGTATAATGATAAGGTTAGAGATTCATGGTATATTTGTTTACACAATATGGCTTTGTGTTTTTTCAAAGATGGGATTTTTTGCTTTAAATTACTTTTGGGTGTTTTCCAATCGTTTTAATATGTTGATGTCAATATATATATATATATATATATATATATATTATTTGATATATTATTTGATATATTTTTAAATAAAAAACACTTTAAAAATAATCGCTACTGCAATATCAATCACTACCTTAAAAATTAGAGACAAACTAAACCAGATTCAAAACTTAAACCAATCTCATGAAGAAAGTGTGTGTTGAGTGGAGGGGGGAAAATTACCAAGTAATATATAAATAAAAGAGATTGATAATGATAGATAGAAGGAAAAGGTAATGATGATAGTTTAAAGAAGGATGATCGAGGAACACAATGGACAAAGTAGATGAAGTTCTAGGGTGGGTGCATCATCATTCTTTAATGAAATTCTTAATGTGAATCCTTTTACATAAAGACTCCTACATTTAAAATCTTATGATGGTTTGTCTAGCCTCACAAATCATTCAGATGGTTATAAGTTAGATGATAAGCTAACATCAAATATTTGATCTGATCTGATATAAAACTTTTCCTCCCATATTAAGATTAAAAGCTCAAACATGGTTCACAAACTTATGAAATTGGTTATTAAAGCATTTTGTTATAATTAGGCAATCTTATAAAACTTTGGTGGTGGTGTTTTTAAAACATTAAAGAAATACAATCTTAAGAGAGAATTCATAAGAAGATTTAATATTGAAATGCTAGATATAGTAAATTTGATAGTTTTAACAACAATATCAAATTTAGCGGTTCCAATAATCAATGTTCCTCTATATAGGTTTGTGAGTGATTTAGTGATGCTAATTGGGAAGTATATCTTCTATTCACTATTAAAAAGCCTTCGAATTGAGTTACAATAATTATGGATTTTTTTATGGTAATGAGATTGTTGATATATAATGTTATCCTTATATGAAACCCATCACTAAATAATCAAGTTCATTACTAGTTTGGGAACTGGTTTCATAAGAAAAGATCAAAAGATGACTTGTAAATGTTATATGATTGAATTGGTGAGGAAATTGCAGCACTATTTAATATCTAGAATGTAATGAGTGAGAAAAGAAAGGGTAAAAAGCTCACTCCTATCGAGTATTTATAAAAAGCAACATTGATCGAAGACTATAAAGATTATTTAACCTGAATTTGTAATATACAAGAAAAAAATAACAAATTACTTAAAATCAGTTTGTCATATCTCACATGGTCTCCAACATATATGTTAGGAATTGACAAAGAGACAATCCTATATCAATCAAGCATTATATTAAAGAGTTTTCATGAGATCTAGAAGAAATGATGCCTATTGAGGAAAAGGTAAATGATGTAAGAGAAAAAAGTTTGTAGGTTATTAAAGGCTAGTTTTATTAAAAAGGTTTAATACATAAAGTCATTAGAAAATATAGTGTTTATGAAGAAAGCAGTTGAAAGATAAGGGATGTTATGGTGAAGTTTTTTCATTACATTACAAATTAAAATCAAATTATTCATCTCCCAGCATTCACTTTTTTTCTTTCTTGCACAAACATTTATGTAAGAGTTTATATTTTTGCGTAGGTTTTGGACAATAAACCTCATTTTTATATTATTTCTATTTTATTTTCAGTGTAATTTTTTCTTTTTACTATTTTGGAAGTAAATTAAAAGTTCATGTTTTGACGAATGAACTATTTTTTTGCTAAAAGTTGTTGTGTGGTCTTTTCTATGGTTAAATATGGTTGCCTTATTTTTAGATGCTCATTTGGTTCAAGCTTTTGATTTTTTTTCTCTTCAATGTCCAAGTTAACAAAAGAGGGGTTATCTTATTATGGTTGGTGAGGTGTGTTTTTGAAAATCAAGTTTTAAGCCTCTAATTTTCCAAACAAGAAATTGATATTATTAGATACCTTAAATGAATATATAAATAAATCACCTTGCTAAAACTAATCTAGAAATTCCCATTATGATATGCCTAAATGACAAAAAGATACACATACACTAATTCAATAATCATATTGAAATTGTGGAATCTAACTAACATCTAACTTGAATATAAAAAAAGTAACAAACTTTTCAATTGGAGACTATAAGCTTCAAGCTTAGTTGATTTAGAGATATATATTGGTTATATAAGATATACATCTTTTTAGTTGTATGTCTGGTTTAGGGCCCAATTAAAATTCCATATAGTGTCTTGTGGTTTATGACTTATAATTTATTTTTTCATTATCAAACATCTATTTGAGGCAGAAGCTTTTATAAAGGTATGATTGTTTTTCCAACTTATACTTGATTCATTTATTATTTCTTGTTTTTCTTTTGAGTTATGTTGCATATAGGTATTTGGAATGTATACATATTGTTTTTTTCATGCCACCATTAGTTTTTCCTCATGAAGATCATCATGATCTAATGTGCCTTTAATTGATAAGAAACCCTAAGTAGAATGGGCTAATCTAAAATAGATCATTAATGCAATTTATAATAGAGTTAATTTGGTTTATAAGGTTTAAATCTTGAGGAGACAATTTGGATTTTGGTTATTCCAGACTATTATCATTTCAACTCATGTTAATATGTGTAAATTATGCATTGTTCATTTATTTCAAATGATTTATTGGTCATGGTTCATTTCATGTTGTTTTCCATGTATATTGTTATTGACATTAATGTTTTGTTGAATGGTTCTTAATAATGCATTGTTGCATCTTTTTAGATTATCACCAAAGTACTCATGCTTGTGTTTTTTTTTCTTTCATATTTTTTATTGTAGGAAAAATATTTAGAGATCAATAAATTGTTGCTACAAAGAAAGTTTTTCAAGATAAGAGGTAAAAGAACCATGAGCTATAAACCATATATCTCATTGACCATCCAAATGTTGTCTCTTTAAAGCATTGCTTCTTTCCACAACTTAGAAGGATGAGTTTTATCTTAATTTGATTATTAAGTATGTTCCTAAATCTATTCATCATATGATTAAACGCTAGCATAAGTTTAATTAGAAGATGACATTATTAATATATGTCAATGAGATATTTGCAATGGTCTTTGCTTTACTTTATAAAATTAAAATAACTTAGTTTTGGTCTATTTAAAAAATGTCAAAATTGTTAGGGTTTCTCTATTGTTTGCAAACTCTAAGCCTTTCCTATACTAAGTCTTCTTATTTAATATGAATATGGATTTAAATATTAATCTTTTTTGCAATCTTCAACTTTTTCTTTGAACCATGACACTATGTTTTATTCTTATAACTTTTGAATATATTTTAGATGAATACATCTCTAATTCTAATATTTTCATTTGAAATATACATGGTTTAACTATACATTTTACATTTTTTCCAAATGATATCTTCTAACTCGCGGTGCAACGCATAACAATGTGTACCACAAAATTGAAAACACATTTAAATAGTTGCAAATTTTATTTTTATATGCATTATCTTAAAGCGACTCAATTGCCCTAAGTTGTTAATTAACATTCCCTTGCTTCATTAAAACTTAAGATTAGATGGGAATTGTTAGCCATGCGACACCCATTTTTCATTTATTAGGTCCTCAGTTCCAATTTAATAAAACAAGTAAATAAACTTAACGTGAGACCGGGCTACATGATGACAAACTTAAAATAGCACATTGGAACAAAAATAAAAAAGGGAAATTTTTAAATGTTAAAAATTATTATAAATCTTTTTGTTTCATGGTGCATGCATATGGCAAACTCACTAGCAAGTGGTTGAAATAAGAATAATTAACCTAACGCGTGAAAGCCAGCAAGAGAGTCGTGTTCTTTTGCTTCAACACCAATAATAATAATAATAATAATAATAATAATAATAATAATAAAACTATTATAGTGCAACAAGATAAATAAGAAAAACTTCTGGAATTGCCAAATGTATAATGGCCAAAAGACATGTTTTTTTTTTTTTGTTTGTCTTGTCCTCATCGTGTCGACTTTTTTTCCACTTATCAAACTATTATAGTCGTGCTATTAATGTATTAGAGAGTATAGGTTTCAGGCGTATCTACTGAGTATATATGCTACTATCTTATCTTTCGAATTAAGTAGTCTTGTTTGAACATAAACGTATGTTTGACCATAACATATTGGTAAAGCATCTGGAGAAGTCATGGAGATTTTCGATCTCCATTATCTCCAATCTGTGGTCAAGCCCATTGATCTTCAATTATTTAACACAATGGATGGTCAGGTTTTGCAACTCCTTAAATGGGTTTCTCAGGTTTTGTAAGTTACGGTCCAAGTCTTCTTCCACGACCATTAGCCCTTAAACATGGTGGTTTGCTGGTTGCATGGAATCAAAATTATACAAAATTGCCCCGGAGCAGTTATTATGGACGCCAAATACATTCTAGCCAGGCACTAGGAGGTTTCTTTCATCATACTTTTTTTCAAACCCTAACTCCTAAAAGCTGATTTCGTAGCCAGGATGAGAGCTGAATAAATGATCGAGTTTTCTATTTGGGTTTTTCTCCTTCAGAAATCTATCATCTCTCTGTCAGAAAATAGCCAGGATGAGAGCTGTTTTATATTATTCCCTATCAGAAAATAGTTTTATTTTTTTCTTTTATTCTACTGAAAAAAAAATAAAAAAATCCAGGATGGTTATAAAATTTTAGAAGAATATCCTTAAATTGACCAGTATATCATTAAATTAATTAATATCTTGTCCATGGTTGTATAAAATGCACTGTGGCTCATCGTACCAAAATGAAAAAAATAAAAAGTTTTTAAGGTATTTAATTTGAGCATAATACATTACATCATGCAGCAATGCTCACAACCAACCCATATCAGCTCCAGGCACAGGAATACTTGCATACCAAGTAAACAAGGCAAAAATAGCTTCTTCTTTTTCTGATTTTGAGTCAACCAATTTTATTTTTTTCAATTAGATAAATATTACTTTTTCTATTAAAGGACAGCTTTTACTTGTAAAGTTGGACACTCCACTCGTTTGACAACAGACAAAACAATTTTTCAGAATTCTGCTTTTACTTCCACCACGACCATACTTTTGATCTCTGAAAATGATTGTTTGGCTATGTGGAATAAACCTTTGAACCATTCAGCTTAGAAGCGTGTATTACAGTTTAAACAAAACTAGTCAAGGTTTTCGTGTCTGTTTGTACTGTTTTTTTTATAAAAAAAAAAAATAGTGTTTTCAAGTCATTTTAATATGATATATTAAAAAATATTTTTTAAATTTTATTTTAATATATTTCTGAAAAAAAAATTAAAATCTAGCAAAATCTAAGACATCTTTGAATTAGAACCAGTGCAAAAAAAAACATGTGAACATTGTCCGAAATAAAAAAGAAACAAATTTGCCCGATTGCATTTCAAATATTAATATCATCTGGCCATGCATGCTTTGAAGCGTCACACTCGTTACGATGACTCTCCTCAATATTGGGATTAATTTGGGGTGAGTTTTATTTAAAACAATTTGAGTCCGAATGATTCGAACCATGCAATCCAAATCTTTAGTATATTTTTTTATTTTAAAACTAATGGGCTTATGATTTTTCTGCTTGTTCTTAAAGCGGAATCACGTGAATCAATTTTGGAATATATATTAAAAATAATATACATTATAAAACATGTTAAAAAATAATATAAATTATATTTAATTAGTTAAGATTTTAAGTCAATATGTTTTTTATAGGCACGGGTGTTTTAATAACCAAAAGAATTGAGATTTTTAATTAAAATCTAATAGCATGAAATAGTGTGACTATTCATAAATTTTAAAATAATATAAATTATATACTGATTAGATTTTTTTAGTTGACGCGTTTCTTTGAAAGATTACACGTTTTCCATGTACTTGTTGTTTTTTTCTTTCTTTTCAAAAACCAGCACTAAAATCCACGTGGAGATGAGACAGTTCTCTGAGCATTTGATATTCTCCGAGCCAATGAGTGCTACAAAAGACCGGGCGTAAATGATATCAAATCAAAGATGATGAAGTTTTTTTCCATAATTAATTGCGTGGCAAGGCATTGTGGAATTAATGTGTAGCCCCCGGGAAAGTAGGAGTGTGGGGACCGCAGAGCAGATGAATAAAATCCTCTCACACACACCTGCAGGGCCAATGCTGGAGTCGTCGTGGAGCACAGCTCTCCGAATTTATTATTTATTATTTATTATTTATTATTATTAAAAAAGGCTATTAGATCAGATCATAAAATACACAGCCGTCCAAAATTTATTAAGCTCTTTAGATGAAAGTTGAAAACATAATATTGAACCCTACATGGGATGCCCGATTCAACAGCTGGCTTCCGGATCACAAATGTTAACCTGGGTTAACATGAAAGGTTAATAAAAATAATTAAAAATAATAATGTGAATATAAGTTGTATATGTTATAAATAATAAAATCTAAAATATTATTTTAAAATGTGCTCTTATTGTTAGAGAATATATAAATCATATTCTAGAGTCTCATCTAACAACTTAAGCTTTTAGATGAGATAGTTTCTTAATATGGTATCAGAATTTTGTTGACTCAGCAGTCACGACTTCGAATCACATCACCAATATTCGATTTGATGAAAAAAATCAATCACAAGATAGTATGGGTCTGTGCAAGTTTCAAACTCAAATGATTTTTACTTGAGAGAATATGTTAGAAAATAATATAAATCATATTCTAGAACTTCATCTAACAAGTTAAATTTTTAGGTGAGATTATTCTTTGACACTTATCATGCCTTTTTGGTAGAAATATTTAAACCAAAAAATCTTTTTATCTTGCATTGAAAACATTTAGGGTCTGTTTGGTATTACGGCTGTTGTTGTGATTAAGGTTTAAAAAAAATAGTTTCATGAAAAACACTTTGAGTAGAGGTTCATGACTAAAATTAAAGTGTTTGGTTAAAAATATGGTTGAGTTTAAGGTTTAATGAATAGCAATTTCACGTGTTTGGTTACCATATTTTTCATATTGTTGTCTATCAACTTGTGAAATTAATTTAAAAGACACACACACACATATATATCATATTTTTTATATTGTTGTCTGTCAACTTGTGAAATTAATTTAAAGGACACACACACACACACACACACACATATATATATTGCGGTTGTTGTTGTGGTTGAGATTGGAAAAAAAATGGTTTCATGAAAAACATTTTTAGTTGCGGTTCATAATTGAAATTGAAGTGTTTGGTTAAAACTGTAGTTGAGTTTGAGGTTTAATAAAAAGGAGTTTCGTGTGTTTAGTTACCATGTTTTTCATATTGTTGTCAACTTGTGAAATTACTTTAAAGGACACACACACACACATATATATATATATATATTGCGGTTGTTGTTGTGGTTGAGATTTGAAAAAAATGGTTTCATGAAAAAAAAAATATATATATATATACACGTATATATTGTTTTTTAAATATTGTAGATTTAATAATCAAAATAATATAATATAATTAATAATTCAAGTAAACTACACTCTTGTTTTTATTTTCTCATCAAACTATTTTTAATTTTATCACGAACTAAATCCATACATGAAGGCTTCTACGAAGTAGATCTCTCTTCGTGAGGGAGTAACTGCGGGTGTATATTACGATTTAATTTTACATCACTTTTTTTATATAAAAAACCTTTTTTATTATCAGTTGGTATACTTTACAATGTAATTTTTGTTTATAAACATGACAGGTATGTTATATTTTGTATATGAAAAATATGCTTCAAAAAGCTTTGGAATTTGACCGTATGCATGAAAACAACATATATTTTTTTTAGAAATTTGATTCTTTTATATTATTTAAAAAAATATAAAATAAATAAAATTTAGATTGGGCATGGGCTTGACCCAACTAAATGGGTTGGCCTAACTACTGAACTTGGGATGGGTCGAGAACAAGTCCATCCCAGCAGCACAAGAAAGGAAAAGAAAAAAATAAAAAGAGAGAAAGGTTGCTACAATGTTCACGTATTGCATGAACAATGCAAAATGAATTAATTCACACTTGCATTGTTCACGTGTTACATGAAAAATAACAAGGTGGTTGACCAACAGTGACGAGAGACTCACCTGCCAATGTCACCGAGTAAAGGAGGCCAAGATGGTATTTTCTGTGGTGGTGATGTCGAAAATAGTGGCATATGATGGTCAGATGAGCGTCAGAAGGTTGTTGTGATGTGCTGCTGCTTGATGCCAAAGTCGTGGGAGAAGACTGGACTGATGCAGGTGCTGTCGGTGAAGAAAAGAGGTTATCGGTGCCAAAGGAGTAGTTGGTGGTGATTGCTAGTAACTGTTGCTGCTTGAGGAGAGAAAGCGTTGTTGGCATGACTGTTTTTGAGAGAGAGCTGTCGGTATTGGTTGTTGCTTTTTTGTGATTGATACTGTAAAAATAATGTTCTCCATGTATTATTCTCATGCTCTCGTCCGTGTCTCTTCCCCCTCAGTTTTTTCTGTTTTTCTCCCCGATGATCGTCATGCATGAAGCAACTTCATCCGTGTTCAATGTGTCATTTGTGTTTTATGCGAAAAGCATCTAAACAATGTTTTTTGTAAACTGTGGTTCATCCTCATTTTTAGGTGGGATTCATAGAAAAAACTATGGTTCATCCTTTTACCAAAATCAGTATTTGATTTTAATATTGATTTGATTTATTTATATTTCTTCATTTTAATACGCACCTAAGTCCTGTGTAAAAAGTTTTCCAAAATGTTGTACTGCATTCTATGGCATTTATTAAAATTAATATTATATGAGCTGTTAAGCTGATGTCAAGTTTTTTTAACTTTGAAACATGAAAGTACGAAAACATAAATACTTAATTGAAAAATATTTAATTTCTCATGAAAAAAATTAAGGTAAAATTCATTTTTTAATTCATTTTCTTTTCAAAATAAACTATAAGAGTTAATTAATAAAATATTTCTAATTACTAACCTGAGTATTGTAAAATTTCTTAATACTAGCACGCTTGAATTCAATGCGAATTTTGTGTGACGTGTATTATTATCTATCTACAGTCAGACTAAAGTCAGCCTGACACCCGTAAAGGAACTCTCGTGTGGTTCCTACGAAGGTTCTTCATCGTATTTAGTTGAATTCAAATCAATTAAATTCTTATTTTTGACTTGTTTTCTAAAGTATTATATATATATCTAAAGTATTATATATATATATATATTAAAATTTATTTTTAATATCAGTAAGTCAAAATAATTTAAAAAAAAACTTTTCAAAAGCATGATTTAACTACAAAAACAAACATTGCATTAAATATCCTAACTTGAATATTTGTCTAGCATGAGTTTTCAATTAAATCATATAAAATCTAACTCAATCTAAGTTGATTTATTTAATAGGTTCAAAGAAAATCTGAATAATTGTATTTTATCTTAAAAAAAATGTTGAACAATAAAATTAACAAAGAAAAGAAAGAGAGAGAGAAAGTTGAGCCAAGTAAATTTTTTAAAATTGTAATTTGAATTAGTAGATTGAAAGCACCATAAATAAAAAAGAGATAAAACTAAATTCTCAACAAATCTAATATCAAAATATGAATTATCGCTATTGCTATTATTTTTATTATTATTATTATTATTATCATTGCTCTAATTATTAGCAACATTATTATTATTATTATTATTATTATTATTATTATTATCATTGCTCTAATTATTAGCAACATTATTATTATTATTATTATTATTATTATTGTCACAACTATTATTTTACTTATAAATATATAAAATATTTTTTTTTAACATCAGCATATTAAAATGATTCAAAATAATAATAAAATATTAATTTAAAAACAAATCCAAAAATGTTATATGAATGAAAAAAATAAACACCCTCTGTTTCTCCCTTGCCCGGGCTCATGTTCTTGATATGATACCCCACACACGCAAGCAATTACGATTCACTGATCATGAAAGGTTTAAACTCTTCTCAGTATTTGACTATGAAGAAGACTTTTCCTTTCCTTTTTTTTTTTTATATTGTTGGCCACTCGTTTTCTCTATAAATGCTTTTTTTACCTATAAATAGCTCCCCACCCCCACCACCATAGTATTCTCACTTCACATCCCTAAGGCAATTCTCTAGCAACTACTATTTGGCTAGCTAGCTAGCTCCTTGAGAAAAGTTCTCATACAAGTTGCACCACCATTAATACTTGCTATCGATCTTCTAAAGACAGAGAAATGGAGAGGCAGCACCAACTTTTGTCTCAGATTGCAACCAATGATGGACATGGAGAGAACTCCCCATATTTTGATGGATGGAAAGCTTACGATAATAACCCTTTTCACCCTACGAACAACCCCGACGGAGTAATACAAATGGGTCTAGCAGAAAATCAGGTGATTGTTTTGCTGGAGAATTCTCAGCTTAATTCGTTTTTGTTATATTTATAAAGTAAAAGCTTGAATTAAGAGCATGAACTTGATCAGTTTGGAGCTGCACTTGCCCTTTGATTTTCTGATACGAATTCTATGTTTATCTGCATGCAGCTTTCCGCTGATTTGATTGTAGACTGGATCAAGAAACATCCCGAAGCCTCCATTTGCACTCCTGAAGGAGTTCACATGTTCAAGGATATTGCTAACTTTCAGGATTATCATGGCCTGCCAGAGTTTCGACAGGTATTTTTAAATTGAAATGCTGAAACCA
Source organism: Salix arbutifolia (assembly GCA_025169955.1). Taxonomy (NCBI): domain Eukaryota; kingdom Viridiplantae; phylum Streptophyta; class Magnoliopsida; order Malpighiales; family Salicaceae; genus Salix; species Salix arbutifolia. Next base: position 12,905,762 of record CM045903.1, read on the forward strand.
TATATGGTCTCTCTAGCACGTGAAACGTATCTGTGAATCCACATTATTGACGACAACACGCCGGTCATTTGTTTTTCCCAGGCTATTGCGAAGTTTATGGGGAGAGTTAGAGGAGGAAGGGTGACATTTGACCCAGACCGCATAGTCATGGCTGGCGGAGCAACTGGAGCAAACGAGCTGATCATGTTTTGCTTGGCCGATCCCGGCGATGCTTTCCTTGTTCCTTCTCCTTACTATCCTGCGTAGGTTCTCTTCCGTTTGATTAATTTAATCGTGGTCTTTCATTTTCCATATCCAATGGAAACGAATAATTCCCTGTTTTAACCATGCATGCCTCGTATGGTTCTAAACTTTGAAACACATCTAACTAAAAGAGATGGGATTCTGCTTCCACACAGGTGTTAGCCATTAACTCCTCACCAACTTATTGCAAGAGAGACAGAGGTCAAATTGACTAATATTAAACTGTCATTTCTGGAATTTGTTGATCGAGTTGCTGGAGGGTCAGGAACAAAATTCAGAGTGGGGTTTGATCCATTAATTAGTTCGGTCAAGCCCATACACTTGTTTAATGTTTTTAAGTGCCGCTAATTAATGGTTAATGCAAACAGCAAACTTCATGAATACAATCTATTTACTCAAGTTGACCTTGAAAACCAATAAACTAACAGCCATCCGAGCACTAGGAGTAAATTTGTCCTTGGATTGTTATAGTCCATTTTCTCTATACGTTCTTCAGTTTACAGCTGGATGTTGGAATGTTTTTCCAAATTAGTCCAAGTTTCTTAAAATAAAATAAAATTGGTACAATAATAATTCTATCCTCTATTAGCCGCAACTTGATCATGAAATTTCATATTTCCTTCGTCAAATTAAGGACACGCAAAATACATATGGTGCAGGTGAGAGCAATATGCGGTCAAAAGTTTGAAGTTTGCTTTACTTTTCTTTCATTCTTCACGCCCAAGCAAACATTAAAGATTAATTAACAATTTGATAAGTCGTGCTAAATATTTCTAACATATCTAGAAAATTGCAGATTCTATCGAGACCTGGGGTGGCGCACTGGGGTCCAGATTGTTCCTGTTGACTGCGATAGCTCGAACAATTTTCAGATCACAAAAGGAGCGCTGGAAGCAGCTTATGACAAGGCACAGCAGGATGGCATAAATATCAAAGGCTTGATCGTAACAAACCCATCAAATCCACTGGGCACCACCTTAGACAGGGAGACGCTTAAGTGCCTTCTGAGCTTCATCAATGAGAAAAACATCCACATAGTCTGCGATGAAATTTATGCGGCGACCATCTTCAGCTCCTCGAATTTCATAAGCATTTCCGAGGTTGTCGAAGAGATCATGGATTGCAACCGTGATCTCGTTCACATTGTTAACAGTTTGTCCAAGGACATGGGACTCCCTGGCTTCAGAGTTGGCATTGTTTACTCATACAACGATGCAGTTGTCAATTGCGGCCGAAAGATGTCAAGTTTTGGGTTGGTCTCCTCACAAACTCAGTATTTACTTGCTTCAATGCTTTCCGATGAAGAGTTTGTTGAGAATTTCCTCGCCGTGAGCTCGAAAAGGATAGAGAAAAGGCACAGTATTTTCACAAAGGGATTGGAACAAGTTGGGATCAGCTGTTTGGAAAGCAACGCCGGTGTTTTTGTTTGGATGAATTTGCGCCATCTCCTTCAGGAACAAACAAATGATGGTGAAATGGCATTGTGGCGTGTGATTATTAATGACGTGAAGCTAAATGTTTCGCCAAGCTCTTCCTTCCATTGCGTTGAGCCTGGTTGGTTTAGGGTCTGCTTCGCCAATATGGACGTTGAAACTCTGGAAGTTGCACTGAAAAGAATACACGCCTTCGTCGGAGAACAAAAGGAAAGGCAGACATTGTCGGCGAAAACCAAGTGCTGGAAGAGGAATCTTCGGCTCAGCTTCTCGTCTCGTATATTTGAAGAGGTTATTGGATCTCCGATTGCGATGTCTCCTCACTCGCCGCTTGTTCGAGCAAGGAATTAAGTCGTCGAGTACCGATCAGCTCTCCTGCTAGCTACTTGGAAAATCGAAATAAGATATATATATACCTTTACATTTTATTTTATTTTATTTTATAACCGGGATGTCTCCGGGATGTCTGAATCGCGTACCTCAACTAATTTATAGATCTACTAAATAGGAATGGCACACATGCATCTGCAGGGCTCGCTACTAGACGGCCAGACCAAGACTCTGTCTGCACCTTTACATTCTTTCGTCACTGGGAAGGGGCAGTCAACCGTTTTTTTCTCCCATTAATTCAATTTATTTTATTGTTTGGTGGGAAATATAAATGTTTGCAAGTGTGAATGTGTGTGAAGATTGGATATATAGGAAATTAATATTCCAAATTCAATGTAATCATGTCAATTTGAAACTCGAGTGATGATTTATAATTGTTCTCTTTTTAGTTTGAATTAGCCCCACATCTATCCTCAGGAGAATTCCATTGAGTTTCTGGCTTTCAAATTTACTGTAACCGACCTCGTAAATTACTATTCACTAAAATAATTCATATTTTTCGATCAATGCTTTTTTTAATAATAAATTTATATTTTATTTGGATCACGAATTTAAAGTTTAATCCGTTTGATTCAATTTCTTTTAATATTTTTATCCAATCTATCCTTCATCACAAGATCAATTTGTGGAGTTCCCTTGTAAAATAGAAAGCCAAGAGAAGAATTTATGAACAACAATTAAACATTAAGAAGAAGTAGAAGGTGTGATAATCATCCCTTATAGCCATCTTATCATTTTGCATCCTCCTTTCTATTTTCATCAGAATTAAATGGTGACGATTTTCCTCCCGTCAAAATTCTCTTGGCCTCGAAGGAGAATGTCGGGTGCCTTAACTTTATATTGAGATAATTTAAGACGGCAAGGAATGTTGTCTCGATCGGTCTATTATTATAATCGGGGCACGTGGATAGCATATGTGTATAAACTCCACCATAAGCGTGTTGACAAATATAGAAATTGAATCCATTAAAAATAATAATTATTAAAATTTTCAATGAGTTTATCTTGCATTTTTATTTTAGTGACTTTTTAATTATTTCTCCTACTTTTCCTTTTTAAGGTATTTATAATTAGACTCTTCTTTTCATGTATTAAATTTCTAGATTTTCTTATCATCCCTTAATTATCAACTGATAATCGATATGATGTTCCTCGGATCGATATCATCCATGTTAAAATTATTAATATCAAAAACAAAAAAAGAGGTTAGAATTTTGAGTATTTTGATCGTGAACTCTGTGATTAGAGCATCGCGGGGCTCGTGTTCTTGGCGTTCAAGGCTGACAGGTTTGCAGCAATGAGTGCAGGAAATTAAATAAACGTGAGAGGCAGCATGCAACAGCAGATCAGCTTTGCGTATCACAGTCGGGAACTTGAAATAGCAAACATGGAGCTTGCGGCCCGGCAATGCAAAGCAAATCTTGACTACTAGGGGGGCGCGCGCGCACACACACACATATAGATATAGATATATATAGATAGATAGATATATATATATAGAGAGAGAGAGAGAGAGTCAATGTACGCAATCTGCAGCTGCTTCTCTTTCACATCGACTCCCATATGGATTATATACAAGACCAGGAGGGACCATAATTATGTTTCCACGAGAGAAGGAATAAGGGTTTCCACACTGTTTTTCCTTTGTAAATTCAAAAACAAATTCATTCCAATTAAGTTTGATAGAATATACAGCCATAGAACCTACATTTCTTCTTGTTTTATTCTAAAAACATCCTGGAAACCTCTCTAGAAAAGCATTTCGAAAATTAAAATATGTTATCAGTCTACAAACCTCAAATCAATACAAAATTAAATATTCCTCTTCTTTTTTTGCGTGCATGAAAGATATCTCGGGACATTGATAAGAGGTATTCCACAACAGTGTCAGCTTGCGTGATGCATCCATCCCATCTGCCCCGACAAAGAGTCGGCATATGAAGTCAAAATGATAACCCGGTCATTAAGTAAGTTATTTTTTAAAATGTTTTTTATTTAAAAATATATTAAAATAATATTTTTTATTTAAAAAAAATTATTTTAACATCAGTGTTAAAACATAAAAAAATTAATTTAAAATAAAAATAAAAATATTTTTTTAAAAAAAATAAAATTTAAAACAAAATATCAATCATCCTTAAAAATCTTTAAAGCTTATAATTCAGAGCAGTATACGGTATGTCATATCTATAATTCATATGGGATTCCCGGAGGAAATCTCTGGCCTTGACATTTTTGGGAAATTTAAAGGAAGGAAAGGATCGCATTACAATCGTTTACGTACGACTTCTACTATGTCGGTGTTTCTTTCCTGGCATGATCATTGCCGTGCGTGTTTGGCTAGTTGTATATCGTGAAAATTATCTACGATCTAGCACGTTATCCATCTTTTTGCCACCCTTTTGCCTTTTTTATATGCGTGACAAGTTTAAAGTTGGGAGTAATGTTTTTTTGTCCGAGTTATAATGTTAAACTTAAAAAGAAATTGTATCAAGAGCGTTACGTGATGATAAAAAATTATTTTTGCATAACAGGTTTCGAGTTCGATTAGTATGTTTATTTTTATAAAAGCCCGTGACAATCAAAGTTTGACTCATTCATCTTTATTCTTAAAATATATTTTTCGGGAGAGTAAGGTTCCTCGCATAAAAGAAAATATAAAAATAAATTATATATGATAAGATAAACAAAATTAAGAATATTAGGAGTCATTGTATCCTGATTTTATAGCCAATCTCATTTATAAGTTCCACTAATCTGAAGGTACATGTATATAGATATGATTTTTAATTATTTATTGAAATGATAAATATGAGATCATTTGTCGTTCATCCCTATCTAAAATAGTGATGTTCTTAATGACTACAACATGCCGTCACGTCATTTCTCCTCTGCTTTTGCTTCTTGAAATTATTATCTAAGGTATTTAATTGATTTTACGGTACAGATTCCCCAATAAAAAAAATCAATGCGGTAAAATAAAAATATATAAAATATAATTATTTCATATACCATTAATTTTTTCTTAAAAAAAATGCCACCACCTAACTGGCTTATTGGACCGGATAAAAAATGCCAACACATAACTGGTTTCAATGGGAATGCAACGGGCGAGTATCCATTTCTCCAAGTGATCTACAAGTATGGCCCATTTACAGATCATGTATATATACTGTCAATGGCTGAGTCATGAACGACGTGGATGCAATATCTTATAATTATTTTCTTAATTGATTTATATATATATATATATAATCACGCTATGAATTTGTCCTTGTCATTTTAATTTTTTACCATTTTATTTTATTGTATTTAGGTAGCTAAGATGGGATTTGTTGTTTTCTAAAATCTATAAACAGTGTACATTCTTTCCCGGTCACTGTGTGTACATCATGGCATGGAGCAATTTGCAGTTACTATTTTCTAAGTCAGTCCAATCACTCGATCCGGACACTGCACCTACATTTATTTCTCATTTCCAATATGATAGGGTATCTTGTGTAAGTGCAACACTCCTTCGATCATTTTTAAAAGGATTTATGCATGCCGATTTTTTATTATTTTACATATTATAAATGATAAAGCTATACTTTGATCTATTATTTTTACAGAAATATATAAGGATTATGAGCTATAAATACATAATAAATCATTCAAACTCAAGATCCATAGCCTTCTTATTATTAAAATTTACTATATATATATATATATATATCTTATGTGAGTACCAACTACTAGTTATTTTGATTTACCGACCACCACCAGTTACCGATTACCTAGGTTTTCTATATCAAGTCATCAAATATCTTGGTTGCTTGAAGGGAGAGAATAATTAATTATTTAATATATCGATTTTATTTTTAAATATTTGAATTAATTTTGGGACTCGTCGATATATAGATATGCATAGAGAAAGAGAGAGTAATGAGTCGATAATTAAGAAGAAATATGTGATACAAGCACACTAAATTAAATAAAAAGTTAATTGGGATTGTATAATTGGATTGCCACATAATTCAGATTCCATGTATCATTAGAAGAAGGAAAAAAGCTTGCCTTCATGTATTTTTACACGTGGGATGAAGCGGAAGCGCACGTGTAGCCATCTATGCAAGGTTAGATGCAAACAACAAGTTAACCAGCTAGCTTTTGTGTTTGATTAATCACATGCTGTTGCCCTCTATTATGCCATGCTCTACTATACCAGAAATGCATTTTGTGCTATGGCATCGACAGGAGTTGGGATTTTCAAAAGAGAGATGCATTTTTAGGTGGAAAGAAATAGTTGTTTCAACTGTTTTTAAGAATATTTCCCCAACAGTAAGGTATTCTCCAAGATTCAATAAGTCTTCTTCAACAGAAGAGGGCAACACATAAATAATTTAGAAAGAAAAAAGACCAGCAAATGAAAAGAGAAAAGTGTTTTCGCATTTTATGTTGTTTGAAAAAACCGCATAGAGGCTACCATGATGTAACAATCATATTTAATGAAATTAAAATGATTGTTACAATAATTCAAAATAGAGCTGTTATAAAATTAAATTATAGTGATAATTATAGTTGGGAAAAATAAACGGAAAATATTTTAAATTTTGTAATTGTTAAAAACTAATTTTCAATAATTACAGATTTAATGTTTTTAATTGAAGAGCCATCAAAATATTTTAACAAAACAATAAAAAATTTAGAGAGTATAGGCCACGCGCAGGGAGGTGAATCGGATGTGCGCTAGCTCATTTTATTTTTTTTATTGATTACTATCTCATTTCAAGTTTTATTATATAAACATTTAATGAAAATTTTCCTTTCTAATATGGAATAGTAAATCCTATACATACTGTTTGCACTCAATTTTTTATATATATTTTATCAGAACGTGAGATGGTATTTTGAAATACCGTATTAAGAAACAAGCTAAGATCAATGAGAAAACAAACTATTAAATTCCTGAAACAGAAAAAGAAAAGAAAAAAAAACAGCAGCAAACTTCTGGTATTTTTGAAACCAAACAGTGGCTTGCTAATGGACAAGAAGAGAGTTGGATCCTTTGAAGTTATATCATTGCAAAACGACACCGACCACTTCAGATGGACCACGGCACCTTAAAGCTGGAAGGGGAGAAACAAGCTACGATCAATGAGACCCACAAATTCACTTCTCCCTCTGCACAATGCACATGAACAGAGAATGACGGTGTGAGAGATCTTCAAAAGAAAACAAGATCTAGCTTGTTGGCAATGGCCCACCATGCTTTCTCCTCAACCTTTTTCACAGATGCCTTGCTCTTGCCAAAAAGTTAAGGCTGTTGTTAGCCATGAATGTGCGTGCAGTAATCTTCCCACTGGCCTGGCGTCACATACACAAGATTTTGCCATCCAATGAGCTGTTATCAGAGAGCTGTCCCTTAAACTCCACTGCTGAACATGGATTCGTTTGAAAAATGAGAAATTGAGAAGAAACAAACAAGAACAAGTTGCAAAAATTTCATTTATTCTCTCTACAAATTCTAAATGTCTGAATAGATGAGAGAGGCACGCATGTCACCATCTATATACAGGGTTTCTCACTTCTCAAATGCCGCATGCCTCAACCACACATTGATGAGATCGAAAGCAATCATCAGCTGGCAGGAGAAGTTGCTGTCTTTAATTTATAATTGCCAATACTTAGCAGATAACACAAGCATTTGGGTTCTCTTCGATGCTTTGGGGATAGTAATACGTGTTCATCGGAGGATTGTAAGCTCTGTAGGCCTTGACAAGCTCCAGAACCGGGTCCGGTGGTGCTGCTGCTGCTGCTGGATCTTTCTTCTTCTCTTCCTTCTTCTCCTCTTCTTTTTTGGGTTCTTCTTTCTTGGCTTCCTCCGCCTTGGCTTCCTCCTTCTTGGGCTCTTCTTTCTTTGCCGCCTCCTCTTTCTTGGGTTCCTCTTTCACGGCCGCCTCCTTCTTCTCAGGCTCAGGCTCTTTCGCTGGCCCTACTGTGATGATATCTGTCGGCCAATATTTTCTCAATTTGGTGGCTACACTTACAGGATCAACTGTTCCTATCACGGTCAATTTCTTTCCCTTCATGTCCATGGTAATGGAATCAATTCCTATCAAATTGCAAATAGAGATTACAGGATCGCTATACGATTATCTCATCAGACAAAAACAGAGAAAAGAAAAAAGGACGTGTTACTTTCCCCCAACAGCATTTACTCACGCTAAACGTTAGTAAACACAAACGTATGCAAATTGATACGTCCATCATTTTTTATTTCTATTTCTATTTTCTTTATTGGGAGCCCGACAACACTTTGACTATACATTTTTTTTTTTTTAAGAATTTGGTTCTACAATACAAAATATAGCCACTCCATTGATCTTACAGTAGTGAATGATGATTGTTTAATGAATTTTTTTTTTAGTCATTAATTTTAATTATCAATACATCAAAATAATTTGAAAATTAACCGCAATGTTAAAAGCCAGCAGAAACTCCGTGGGATTTTCTCACGAGATCTGATCGAACAGTAAGGATAGTGCAGTAGTGCACTGAAAATTGTGTGTGAAGTACAAATCAAACACCAGCACACTGTTCCATCTCATTTATCGTCACAACATTAAGAAAATCGTTAAAAATTCTTCGGATAATCATTTTCAAAATAAAATAAAAATCAATTATTGGATTCATGGGATCTACAGGAAAAATATTCGATAAATCAGAATTACTTCACAGCAATGCATAAATCATTGCTAGTATGTGCAGGCGCCCGATGGCTAATTTGAGGTCATATTTAGTTGAATCTCGATAGAAATAGTTGAAGTAGAGAAAGGACAAGCCTGAAGGGAAATCTCAACTAGAAACTTAGACTTGCATAAGAAAGCAGAGGGACCCATCATTACGAAAACGAAACATTGAACAAAAATGATTTTACAAAAAAAGAAAAAAAGTGATCAAGCAAACATGGGAGGGGCTTAAATGCAAATATTAAGCAATTTGCTTCCCTTCACCAACCCTTGCATGGACCAAACATTAGAGAGTGATTTTTCAATTAACTACCTGCCTGTGTAAAATCTAAGCAATCCAAATTACACATGTGAGGACAGGGAGGGGGGGGGGAACTAAAATTAAAATTCTATATAGAGAGAAAGAGATTAAATCGGCACCTGAAAGAGTAGAAACTGTCTTCATAGCCTTCTGCTTGGATTTGTCATCATCAGACAAGTCCAGCTTCAGCACAAACTTCTGCAACCATAAAATTAAAAACAGAACTTCAATTTAACTGCCTTACTCCTAGTCCTATCAGTGTAATGCAGTTGATGAAGCTTTTGAAAATTGTTTTTTACTTAAAATACATTATAATTATTAAAAAAACATTAAAAACCGCACTCCCATACACTCATTACTTGATGAAATGTTCGAAATCCATTTGACTCTCTCTTTTTTCCCATGAAAAACATCCGGTGGTTTTAACTCTTACAAGTACCAAAAGTTAAAACAAGTTATGAATGTAAGAAAGCACCAACCCATAATCAACAAACTATTTAATGATCAACTGTCTATAAAAAGACCAGAACTTGACTAATGTACGAAATCTGAACCTCAACTTGACATTCAAAAGATTTTCTTCTTAAAAAAGAAAGAAAAAAGCACTCAAAATACTCACGGACCCCTTTAAATACCATGAATCAAATGAACCCATAAACCAGAATGTCTTAAATTCCTTTTAGAAACCAAAAAAACGCTTACAGAATCAAAACCCGATAAAGAATTAAATACATAAATAAATAAAGATTCCAAAAGAGGGAATCAAACCTTCATTCTGGTTTGCCTTTTGAGGGATGTGAAGACCAGAGACGAGACGAGAGAATGCGCACAAAAAATAAAGAAAGGGGGGAGGGGGAAAGAGAGATAAGGGCTGCTGAAAAAGAGAGAGGAGGAAACGAAATCAAATTATGATTTTGTTGAAAAAGGGACGGAGGTGGTTATAGAAAGCAGAAAAGAGCCCGAAAGAAAACAAGAAATGCAGAGTAGGAGAGAGAGAGAGAAAGTGTAGTGGATGGAGAGAGAGAGAGAGAGAATAAATTGAGTACACGGATGTTGAAGAACTGTTAGGAGCAGAACTATGTAGACCATCAGTTTCAAGCTCTCTAACCTCAAACAGATACATGGTAAAGATTTCTTTGTATGTCTATATATACATACATATACCCTACTTAGAAAGCATGTTTCGTGAGAACAAATGAACGAATAAAATTTTAACTATCTCAAATATTTATAAAAAATACACGTTTTGTTCTATTCGAACTCAAGAATTGCTATTAAATCACAGGTTAGTTTATATCATTCATTTACTAAAACAATATTATTTTATCTAATAAAACTATTTTAGTTAATGAAACTAGATTATATCAGGTTAATATTCCTTTTTATTTAACTTACAATTTAATTCACATAAAACTATAGGATATTGGTTTTCTTAATTAACCTATCATATCACATCGATAATCTTCCTAGTCAATCATTTCATTAACATAAAATATTTTTTAATTAATCAATAAATTCAATTCATTTATTAAAAATATTTTAACTTCGCACGCAACATGATAACAATCAGCTCATCTCACTGTCATGTCATCATCATCAAATGATCACCATTTTATTTACCACACATTTCTGCGAGCAAAATATTTTATGTGAGACTAGCATAGCACGAAGGAGAAGAAGAACATTGTGTGAGAAGCAAATAAAATCACCCATCATTTTGTTTTTCTTACAGAGAAGCTGTTACAAATAGCTTTTTAAAATGCGTTTCAAAAATTTTCATTTTTTTTCATTTTAAATAAATATATTTTGGTGTTTTTAGATCATTTTGATATGCTGATATCAAAAATGATTTTTAAAAAATAAAAAAATATATTATTTTAATATATTTCAGCATAAAAAACACTTTGAAAAACTAAAAAAACTGCTGTACCAAACGGTCCCAGAGTTAACCGGGAAATTCAAAGACCACTTTTTATTTTCAATTTGGAGCGCGGTCGGTAATAAACATGTGCGCGTCAGTAACTTGTTTGAATGATCAATAGTTTACTTGTTACGTGCTTGGGTGGCGCGTGCAAAACAGCCAGTGTAATTGAGGTTATTTGAGTCAAACTAGAGCCGCCGGCCCCACTAGTCAATAATAGAGTCTTACCATCACCGGCGACGCCGTAGAAGGAAGCCATTTTTTAAAGTCTTAAGCATCACAGATCTAATTGGAAATGACAATTTCACCCAACCTCGTGGATATTGACTCGAGGTTATCCAAATGAATTTGTATTTGTTTTGCTGTGATGGGTGATTCTATTATAGGTTAACAAAAAAATTGAAAATCAATTAAAATGAGAAGATTAAAAAAAATAACTGGGAAAAATCAAATTATTAAAAAAAATCACTTAACCAATTAGAATTTTTTAAAACACTTCCAGTTAAGTTTCGGTTTATTAAAACTAAAATCAGTGGACAGAACCGAAGTAATTCAAATTAAAAAAAAATATACTATAATTTTTTTTTCTATTCTTCTGGTTCGATTCAATTTTTTTGGTAAAATGAGAGAATCGTAAAAATTGGTTGGTAGCAAAAAACCTAAAAAAATCAAAAATATTTTTTTGGTTTTTTAGTTAAAAAAATTGAATCAAACCGAAATCAGTTTGTTTAAAGTGATTTGATTCACTTTTTTATTGTCATTATAAATAAAAATTGAACCGAAAATGATCACTTTAAGATCTAAATACAAAAAATAAATTGTTTTTTCATCGGATGTTATTTTTTTACTTAAATAAATAGATGCATATGCTAGTGAAAATTATCGTGCCGTTTAGCAACTTAAACATGGAATGGAAAATAATGAAAATTAGGTGTAAAGAAAATAAGATCGAAGGAATGAGTGTGGAATTGAAAGTGGATGTTGAAAAACAGAAAAGGAATGTTAAGTCCCAGCTTTCGAGTTCATGAAAAGACAACGTGGGAAATGTCAAATTCGTATGGCTTGTTTTTCTTGTTGCGAGTGCATGATTTACTTGACGAGCCCATTTTATTTCCATATCGATGTTCATACTGAGGTCGCGTTTGCTAATTTTCTTGGAATAAATGGTCCAAAATAGAGAAAACAAGATATAATAATAATAATAATATATACTAGTTAGTACACAATTGAAACAAATTAAAACTTATATAATAGAAATCAAAATCACACAAACAATTCAAATATAAGGGACTGGATTGAAAACACTACAAACACAGAGGTCTGCCATGTAATTTAGCATGCAGAAGAGAGAAAATAGTCAAAAAAAAGTTAAATCGACCATCATCATGACTTTGTCCACCATGTGCGGCCACACGCCACACCATGAAGAAAAATATATGACGATGCATCAGATGAGACGCTAGATGAATATTTTTTATCACCGGGAGACGCCGCCCGAAATGTATGTGAGGTTGAATACCGTATGCGCGTGTGTCGAACGCGCACATCGTATTCAGTAGAAAAGAATAATAAAAAAATAGTAAATTATCTAAACACCCCCACAACCAACTCCTCTATTTTGTCTTATTGGGGGCATATAAGTATTTAGATATTTTTCAAAAAATATAAAATATCAAAAATATCCCCGCAAGCAACCTTTAGTTTTTATCTTATTGGGGGTAAAAAAGTTATTTTACCATGCAATGGAATATAAAATTACCGTGACACCCCTTCCGATAACTCTTGATTTTTGTTTTTTATGAGAGTAGAACGATTATTTTACTATGTAAAAACTCAAAAAAATCATGACCAAGACAACTTAAATCAAATAGACCAAATACCCAAAAACTAAACCGATCCAAAATTATCATTGAAATCTTACAGTAAAAACACTCAAATAAATGATGAATCATTGAACTCTTTTAGTAAATAGTATAATATATATAATAGAAATTCAATGTGGTTGTATTCATGGTTATCACTTATCACTAAAATCACGTGTAGATAGCTACATGCATTGAAGGGTAGATTTGCATACTTTACTGATGGCTAAAAATGAAAAAGAGCAGAGCAGTGGCTTTTCGGTTGTGTTTGGAAATGTTGTAATTTCTGTTTTTAGTTATTTTATTAACATATGTTTATTTTTAAAAATATTAAATTAATATATTTTTAGTATTTCTGTTATTTAATGCATTGATATAAAATAAAATAAAAATTATATAAAAAAATCTAAAATATAGAAAAAACAGCATTTGCCGGGTTAAGTAGTAGTTTAGCACATGGCATCCAAAGAATTTGGAGCTAAGAGTCCTGGACATCACATGGTTTCTCTAACTTCTCTTCTGTGACTGGCAGAGAACAGAAGATGGCTCTTATTATTAAAAATAATAATTATATAAAAAAAAAAAAACTACGGATGAAAAGGCTGCAAAATACGCATCTAGTCGAACTGGCGTGCTATATATATATTATTCACCTCTCTTCCGTGAGCAGAATGTCCGACCGACAAGGCTTAGCTGTTTTTTTTTTTTTTTCCCACAGTAAACGACACTTCAAATTCATAAGTTCGGTCGAGTCCACCAGGTATTTGAAAAAAAGAAAATACCACTAAAGTCCTTCCCAAGCTCGACCAGAGAGTAATTTGAGAGAGAGAGAAAGACCAGTGGGTTTAGGCATCTAGCCCAATATGAGAGCTTATTTATAAATAAGCAAGAACAGAAAAACACATCTCTGGATCCTGAAGGCCTAGAGGAACAAATACCGGGTGTGTAACGGGAAACGGAGAAAAGCATTATAATTATTATTTTTAAAATATTTTTTTGTTTAGAAATATATTAAAATAATATATATAAATTATTTTTTAAATTTATTTTTAATATTAGCATATTAATAATAATAAAAAAAGAGAAAAAACCATTTATTTTGAAAAATCCGATTGAACCTAATTTATTTACTCTCTTGTTTTCCTTTTCCTGCCGATAAAGGGTGTTCTCGAGCCATGACCCTGATGGAGATATAAATTTACGAGGTAAAAAAATTGAGAGACATGGTGAAAGATATTTTTTAAAAGTATTTTTTTATTTAAAAAAAATTAAAATGATATTTTTATTGTTTTTGATACCAGCCTATCAAAACAAGAAAAAAAACTAAAAAAAAATACTAATTTAAGTTTTTTTTTAAATGTTTTCTTTATTTTTATTGCTTTCATGGTGCGTGGATCTACATGGTTGAACCAAAAAAGTATAAGAGAAAGCCGGCCTATCCTGCCCTGCATTGTACTATCACGTTACAATCATTGTAAGAATCGTTTTCAATATGTGGTCTGATTTAATCTGATTGAAACATATTGAATATTTTTTTTTTTAATACGGCAATATTATTTTATTTTATAAAAAAATAATTCGAGGTTGACCGGATTATCTAGTAACCCTGTTGAAAACTTATGATTCAGATCTTAGGTTGACTATCAGGTCAGTTTGGGAAAGTATGGTGGTATGGTCCGCCTGTATGGCCAGTGCCTACCAAATTTTCTTAACCACCAAAAAATAAACTACAGCTCAGTCCCAATTTGATGCTCTGAATCGAGGTGCAGGCCCATTTTGTAAAATCATCTTTTCAAGACCCCCGTCGACCCAGACCCGTTTAAGACATGCACTGCACTTCTTAACGACGTTTAGCTTTCCGTTAACACCCAGAATGAGAAACTGACGACGACAGGTGTTAGTTAATCACAGTTCACAGTTTCCTTCTCCTCCTCCTCCTCACTTCTTCTTCTAATTTATTGTTGACCTGGTGTCTCTCTGCCCTTCGCATTCGCAACAAGTCTTAGACACTCAAAAATCAATTTTAAAAGCCCTAATTTTTCACGTAAATATTCAAAACCCTTTTCCTCTTAAAAAATCCATCCTCCCACAAACATTGCTTCTAATCCTCGATCCCAAAATTCCAAAAACAAAATCCCACATGATTTAACAAAAGAGATTCAAAATCAAAATCCGAAAATCCCTAATTCTGTTTCCAATTTGAAGGATTAATTAGGGTCCAATGGATCAAAAACACAACGAATCACATTCCTACAACAATCTAATAACGAACAAATCATCTTCATGGCTCGAAGTTCGATTATTCTACGTTAGAATAACTCCTTGCGTTATCGAAAGCGTACCAGGCCACCTAACCCTTCGCCATCTCGGTCGTTCTATCAGCAATCCACTTGAAATCAACGGCTCAAAAATACCTGGCGCTGATTCCGCCTCCTTAAACCTTCGTCGCGACCGCCTCAACAAGGAATCTTCAGAGGTCACGTATGTTAGCACGGACAGCGTGCGAGTGACCTGCGGGGTTGAATTCGAAGTATTGGATAACAAAGATATGGTTCTGTGTGGGTCGTTAGAGAGGATTGAAACGACATCCTGGGGGAATAATGGGAGTGTAGGGAGGTTGGAGAATGACGCGAAGACAGGGTGGTGTTTAGAGTGCTGCGTGGCGACTGGTGTGTTTGAAGGGAAATCGGTGTTTAAATTGGGGGTTTCGGCGCCCGTCATCGAGGTTTATATTGTTGGGTGTTGTAGAGGTGTTCCGGTGATTTTGACGAAGACCGTTTTGGTTAGTCCGAGGAAGAAAGCTTCTAGGTATGCGATACTTGATGCGATTCCAGAGGATGAGGAGCTGGACAATAGGAGGCAAAACGATGTTATTAGCAATGGGTTGGTTCGACAACGCAAAGTTCAGGTAAATTTATGTTGTTTTCATCAATGCATCTCTCTTTGTTTGCATTTTTAATCGGAAATACAATGGTTGAAAATTACGTCCTTTTTTTTAGAGAATGTTAAGTGAGGAAATGCAGGTCTTTTGCTGCTGTATGTTGGTTGTTATATTGCAGGGAGGTGCAGTTGTGAGTGTTGTGGGCTTTTATCTGACTGCCTTTTGTAGTAGCTTAATTTGAATTGAAGTTACCCGAGTTGAGTTAATTCTGATTATGAGTTTATTAAGTTTTCTGTATTGCCGGTAATGTGGATTTTGATGTTGATTTGTATCGTTTTAAGTTGTAGTTTTGTAATGTGGTCAAGGATCGGTGCATTAGGTCTGCCAGTCCTTGTGCTGAATTGTTTCCTTTGAACCTCATTGCATTACGAGTTTATTTTCTTAATCTATCAAGGGCACTCACATTTTTGGATTTTGTGAGAAGTAGATGGAGACTCTTGAACTACTTGATTATTTGGTGAGAGAGAGAAGGTAGCTTGTAAGTAGCATGATTGGCACAGGCAAGTAAATGGAGTGAAAAAAACACCTTAAGCCATTAAGAATTTGAAAATTTTGAATATGCTCTATTTTTGTTAACTCAATATCTGTAATATATGATGGGAAGTTAATTTAAATCTCAGAGAAGGCCGGGGAAGATTTTAAGATGATAGCATACAACAAGCATCTCCCTTGTAATTATTACCACTTGTTTAGGTCTGTCACTCAATGATGTTGTGCGCAACTTGGGAGTTGATCATAAATGAACTGGATTGTGTGCTTTTATCTTATCAAAATAAATCATGCAAATGCATGCTGCTCAAAGGAAGGAACCATGGTCGTCAAGATATTCAACTGCAGATCAGCCGTAGAAGATTGTTGAGGTCATCTTGTTTCAAGTTTTAATCAGTATGAATCCATGATGTGAGGTTCAGTGCTAGAACAAACATGATTCAATGTATCTAGCGAGATTTTCTGATGATGTGTTTTGGAAAGGTTATTGATGCTTCAGTTTACTTGGAATAACACGCCTTCATCTATAACATGTGCTATTCCATTTGTTTTATTAATATTGCCCCCCTTGTGAAGATTACTGAAGCTGAAGGAGATGATGGCTATGATTCAGATGAGAAAATTGGAAACAGATACTACTCAGGAGACATGTATTATGGTGAGGATGGACAACTTTCATGGTTTAATGCTGGAGTGAGAGTTGGTGTTGGAATTGGCCTTGGGATGTGCCTTGGTGTTGGCATTGGTGTTGGACTGCTTATGCGCTCTTATCGAGCAACTAACCGAAATTTTAGGAAGAGTTTTCCATGAACTTCCATCTAATGGCTTATCTTCTATGAACAAGAACAGTTAGAAATCTTTCAGAATTTAGAAGCGCATCTGTAATATTGCTCAGTATATGATGTCAGAGATGTGGAACAGATAAGGCAGGCCTGGTTTGTTAAGTGTGAGTTCTGGTGGATGGCGTGGAACTTGTACAGTAATATCGTTTTGTAGTTTTAAGATCTTTCTTGACAAGGATACTAGCTTAAAGTTCATCATCTCATCCCTCTAGTTGCTTATCGGACCATGATTTATATTGGTCCACATGGATGTAATGCAAATCTGCTTGAATATTTGGAGTAGCCGGGTTTTGGCGTCGGCTATGGAGGGAATGACAGCTTCAATCGTCTGATGAACCTGTAATAAATGTACACACCTCTATAAAAATGCATATATTTCCGAGTCTTGCAGTATATTGTGTAGCTCTCTCTCTCTCTCTCTGCTGGAAGTGTAACGTGATTTTTCTCTTTTTTTCTTTCCTTACCTCCAACCTAAACTGCTGCTCTTTTTTGCATTTAATTAATTTGTTCCAAGCTGCGTGATGCCCCTCTGAAACAATGGAAAGTGTTTTTAACGACATATGGAAGTGTTGTTATTTTGGTGATCTAATTTTTGCTATCTTCTGATGAACTTGGAAGAATTGAGCCAGGTATTTATTCCCATTTAGCCTGTTGGTAGTAGATCTTAAGAAATGCTAGTTTTTTATGCTATCATGTAAGACTACGGGTGTGTTTAGCACAACTTTTGCTTTTGTGGTTGAGGTTTTAAAAAAACAGTTTCAAAAAAATACTTTAGTTGCGGTTCAAAATAAGTTTTGAAGTGTTTGGTTAAAATTGTTTTTGAGTTTGAGATTAATGAAAAGCAGTTTCATGTGTTTGGTTACCAAACTTTTCATATTGCTTTTAGCTTGTAAAATTACTTTAAAAAGCATATATATATATAGTGAAATTACTTATTCCAATTATTTTAGAAGAATTGCATTTTATATTGAACTCGAGCATATTAAACATATACAAATCATTCATACAATTATCAAATCCATAAAAACATTATTATTATTATTATTATTATAAAAGAACAATATTTTCCTTGATAATAAATTTAAATCCAATTAGTACTAAATAAAATGAAAAAATCTCTTAAAATACATGAAAAAATATTAATTATAAAGTTTTAGCATCAATCCATTAGGCAAAATAAAATAACTAGTTCTTGCAACTAATACATATCTAGTTTTTACAATTAACATAATGAGATTTCATCGATTTGTCAAGGAACCCTGGAAGACAGAGAAGGAACTTGCCTTTTTACAACTCTATTTGTAATCGACCAATCAAAAACGACTCTCCATTTCATGGAGACAAGTTATCTTCCCTGTAATCTTTAAGTGAAAGCACTTCCTCGTAGAGAAGGAAGGTTTCAGCTGCTCTACAATAATCCAAGACTAGCGGTTGCAAAATTTTATTTTTTGTGTTTTGCTTTTATAAAACAAGTTTCTTTTATATTTGTTGTGTATTTTTATCATTTTTTTACTTGGTTTATTTATCTCCATTTTTTATCTTTATTTTTTTAATATTTTTTGGAGTTTATTTCTTGATAAAAAAATTAATTTTTTTATCCGTTACGATTTGAATATTTTGTAAACCCTGATGGCGCAACTCTTGGCTTAACAACCCCCACTGCAACATGGCTCGTATTTCTCAGGGATTCCATTCTTGACTTGTACGGTCAGGTAGACCATTTAGCGCTGCCTTGGTCGCCAGACCACAAACCAGGTTGGCAAAAACCATGCCTCGTGTAACCAGCTTTTCTCACGAGTGAAAAGCAGAGAAAAGCAATTTTTTTCTGCTTTTCACGCAACCAAGGTTTTGTTATTTTTTCATGTGAGCCCACGCAGTTTTTTTTAACTTTTTCCTTTACCAAACGATTATCAGTTTTTTTTCAATCCATTTTTTTCAAAAAATATTTTTTTCTTATTTTTAAAAATCATTTTTGACATCAGCACATCAAAATGATCAAAAACACCAAACCATGCTCATTTAAAATGGAAAAAAAATTAAATTTTGGCAAAACGCCGATTGAAACGCACAGTCAAACTGGCACTAAGCTTCAGGGTCACCGGCGGGTTGGTTGTGATTTTTTTCACTAAGCTTCAGGGAAACCGGACTGCAATCTCGTTAGTTCACACACTTGTTCATCATATTACTTTTTTTCTTTTTTTTTTTGTAAATCTATGGTCTTAAATTTCGGCAAAACGCCGATTGAAACGCACAGTCAAACGGGCACTAAGCTTCAGGGTCACCGGCGGGTTGGCTGTGATTTTTTTCACTAAGCTTCGGGGAAACCGGACTGCACTCTCGTTAGTTCACACACTTGTTCATCATATTACTTTTTTTCTTTTTTTTTGTAAATCTATGGTCTTAAATTTCGGCAAAACGCCGATTGAAACGCATAGTCAAACGGGCACTAAGCTTCAGGGTCACCGGCGGGTTGACTGTGATTTTTTTCACTAAGATTCAGGGAAACCGGACTGCAATCTCGTTAGTTTACACACTTGTTCATCATATTACTTTTTTTCTTTTTTTTTTTGTAAATCTATGGTCTTAAAGTTACATACACTTGTGCTAATAAAAATGCTAAATATAGTAATATACGCCATGACAGTGAAGTTTTCTGCTTTCGGTTACAAGGTAAATCTACCAAACTAATTAGTGGAGTCTACACTAAACTTTGCTTAAAATATGATCAAGCTGCCACTAATAATGAAAGGGCTTTATTTAATTCAAAATTTAATTGAGACATTTGGCAGAGCATGCCCTTGATTGGTTAGTCTGCAGTAAGGGACACCAACATATTGTACGTATGGAACTTTTTTATTTATTTGAGGAAATCCATATTATTTAGGTATTTTTTATGGGTTCGAATTAATCAATTAAAATTCTAATTATTCTAAATTTTTATAAGATGAGAAAAGTCTAATTCAAACACTAAAACTGCAATGCAATTCAAACACTAAGGGCATGTTTGGTATTGCGGTTACTGTTGTGGTTGAGGTTAAAAAAACAGTTTCATGAAAAACATTTTTAGTTGCGGTTCATAACTGAAATTAAAGTGTTTAGTTAAAATTGTGGTTGAATTTGAGGTTTAATGAAAAGCAGTTTCGTGTGTGTGGTTGCCATGTTTTTCATATTGCTGTCAACTAGTGAAATTACTTTAAAGGACACACACATAAATATATATATATTTAATAATCATAATAATAAAAAATAATTAATAATCCAAGTAAATTAGAAACTTGTTTTTATTCTCTCATCAAACTACTTATAATTCCATCATTAACTAGATGCATATGTGAAGACCCCTGCAATCCCTTACTATTTGATTGAAGAACAAAATCTGATAAAATATCATCAGGAATGATATTTGCGTTCTATACTGAGTTTCAAGATCTCTATTTACATGTTGTAGAGATATAATTCCAAAACTAAATTCAGTTGCAAAATTTTGAATTTCATCCAGGACTCCGCTGATCTTCTCAACTTTATGATCCATAATTAATCGAAAAGCAACAGGGTTGTGAAGTGAAATAAAGTCATATGTCTTTCCCTTTCATCAGGATTTGATCTCTATCTACATATTTTTCTTATTTTTTAAATATGATTTTTATATTTTTTTTACAAAAAAAATCCAATTATGCCTGACCCAGCTAAATGGGTTGACTCAGCCATGTTGGGCCGAAAAGGCCCAAATCTGTTGGACTTGGGGCTGGGCCAAGAGTAGGTCTAGCCCAAGATTAAAAAAAAAAACAGGATGAAACACTGATCACGTCTTGCCTGAACAGTGCAACGCGAATTAATTCACTCATGCATTGTTCAAATAACACGTGAACAGTAGCAGGGTGGTCGGTCGACGAGGACGAGAGGCTCACTTGTTGATACCGACAGGTAGAGAAGGCCAAGATGTTCTTCCTATGATAGTGGTGTCGAAAATGGTAGCCTGTGGTGGCCAAAAGAAGTATTGAAAGGTTGTTGCTGCTACTGTTAGGGCTTGTTGCTGCTGCTAGATGTCACGACGAAGCTTATGGCGTGGAGGAGAAGCTGTCGATGCTAAGGGGGATGATGGTGGTGCTCTCCAGGACTGCTGATGGAGAAGAGAGAGGGAGCTACCGGTGATTGTAGAGAGAGGGAGATGTCAGTGCTCAAGGTTGTCAAAATCATGATTTTGACACGACACAGAATTGGTTTTTAAACTTAGATCGTAAAATCGTACATAAAATATTTCCGTACAAAAATTATAAAATTGCAGCTAAAATCGTGCATGTAAAAAAATCATAAGTAAAATATTTCTGAATACAATACAACACCATTATGACCATAAAATTTTATTAGTCAAGGTTCATATATGATTTAAAATAACTTAAAAATACATTATAAAACAATTATGTCTATAAAATTTCATTAGGTAAAAACTAACAGATTTAAAACAAATATTTTGCTGATATGCTATGTAAACTAAAATCAGCCTCATTGCCGTCATCTTCCTCGCTATTTCTAATACATTCATCAAAAATATTACTATTGAAAGGATTATAAGTATTACTATTGGTACCATCACCGATATTGCTAGTACTAGCTCCAACTCCAACAAATTATTTCGACATAAGCATATGAAAATAATGTAAAAATATCCAAAAAATTAATTTAAAGTAAATAATAAAAATAAAAAAAATTATTTTTCAAAAATTTTAAGTATAAATTTTAAAGTTAATATATAAATCAATACATGAGAATCAAGAAATTTTTATTTTTTAATTTGATTTTCAAATGAATTATAAGTGGTTCCACCATGGTGTGTGGGGGGGGGGGGGGGGGGGGGGGGGGGGTTGCATGAATTATAAGTGATTCCATCATAGCCTGGGATTGTAAAATCAAACTGATCGATTTTAACGATCATCAGGTCCGATTTTAAGATTTTGACCGATTTTACTAGATTTGTTCTTTTGACTCGTAAAATCATATGATTTTAGGAGTTAAATCGTGATTTTGATAATAATATCGATGCTTTTGGTCCTTCGCTGTTTTTTGCCTTCAACTGACCCCGCCTGGAACAGGAATATGTGGACACTAAGGGGGAAGCAAAGGCGTAAACTGTGAGGATGCAAGTTATACTAATTGGGGAAGACGATGGTTTCACTGAAGGGTTGCTATTAATAACAAATGTTTGGTTCGTCCCCTTGCATGAAAAAAATAGGTGAGGGTCAACTAAAATGTAGGTGTTCTTTTCCACGAAAAACATCAAATTTTTGCTTTTCAAAATGCGGGTCCCACAATTATAAAAATTGTAGGACTAAAGTTTACCAAACGTTTTGGCTTTGCGATGTGCCTTAACCACAAAAACCACCATAGAGCTAAACAACCACTAAAGTTGCAACACAAATCACATCTTAAACATTTTGATATGTCATCACCCTCGGGAACTGTACGTATAGACCTGCCAACAGCACGCACACGCGCATACACACACACACACTAACTATTACTCGCACTTCACCGTCGTTGAAATCATATTTTTTTCAACACAAAAAAATATATTAAGAGTATGAGATATTAAGATTGTGAGATTTTTTTTTATTACACTATAAATTTAGGCAAAATAATCAATTTGTGCAATAAAAAGTGAAAAGATCTGAACAACCCCCGGTACTAGGGTCAATGTTTTGGCGATTCTAGGAGTAAAACATTAATTTTATTGTTGAAATCCATAACACATGGTGTACAATGAAACCTCAACGTATTTTATATATATCTACAATAATATATATAGCACTAATATTTTCAAAAAAGTCTTTTTCTAAAACGTTTTTACATCATAAAACGAACAAGTTTTCGTAATTGAATTGGATTTTAAAAACAATTTAAATTATTTTTTTAATATTTTATAATTTTTTTAAATATAAAAATATTATTATAATATAGTTTTAAAATAAAAAACATTTTAAAAAACAATTTAATAATATTCTCATGCCGGGACCAGCAAGGTACATTTCAGTTTCACCCTCTCCAATGACATCGGAAGCAAAAACAAACCATCTGATAAAACGACACACCACCAGCGTCTCTCTTTGAAGTTTCATTTCACAAAAAAAAAAAGAGGTGCTCTCTTCCCCCCCTCCTCCTCCATTAAACCCCAAGAAATGCCCCAAATTCCTCACTTTAAACCCTAACTAGAACAAAAACTGTAAATGAGCGCCATGAATAACAGATCTTTAACGACATTGCCACACCACCACCGTAACAATAACCCTCCTCCTCCACAACAAAATTCCCCTCTAGTCGTCACTCTCAACTGCATCGAAGATTGTGCCTTCGAACAAGACTCCTTATCCGGCGTCGCTTTAATCGAACACGTTTCTCTCAGCTGCCTCTCCGATGGCAAAATTGAATCAGCAGCTGCTGTCCTCCTCCACTCCCTCGCTTACCTCCCACGCGCAGCCCAACGCCGCCTACGTCCTTACCAGCTTATCCTATGCCTGGGATCTACTGATCGAGCTGTCGACTCGGCTCTTGCTGCCGATTTAGGTCTCCGGCTTGTCCACGTTGACACTTCTCGAGCCGAGGAGATCGCGGACACTGTTATGGCTTTGTTTCTGGGCTTGCTTCGCCGGACGCACTTGTTATCAAGACATACGTTGTCAGCTTCGGGTTGGCTTGGCTCGGTACAGCCCCTTTGTAGAGGAATGAGGAGGTGTAGAGGTCTGGTATTGGGCATTGTTGGTAGATCTGCATCGGCTAGGTCTTTGGCTACTAGAAGCTTGGCTTTCAAAATGAGTGTGCTTTATTTTGATGTGCATGAGGTATTTATTTGTGCATTTTGAAAAAAAAATAGCTATTCAAGCTGCTTAGTTAAGTGTTGATTTTGGTGCCAAAGATGTTATCTTTAGATTGTTTTTGTTGCTTGTGAATTAAATTGGAGAAATTTTTTATTTTTTCAATTGATGTAATTGATTTATGGGCGAATGAGAAATGAAGTTAACTTTGATGCTTTTTGAGGTTTGTGGGGAAACAATACATTTTGTTTCTGTAATTATTTCCAAATTAGTTGTTTGTGGGGGCTGGTTTTTTTTATCTCTGTAATGGAAAAAATAAAATGAAATAAAAATCCTGATAAAACATAATTGATGTTATATTTGATAAGCTTGACACTTTCTTAAAATGGCATTTGGAAGATGCAATTCAGGGAGAAGCATTCTGTTAGTAGTTGTTGAATTGTGGGATTTGACGTTCTTTGAATTGTAGCTACTCTCTAATTTAATGCATTGTGTTGCTGTTGTGCACGTTTCTGCTTTCAATTTCTGGTGCACAGTTTATTGTTCTTTCAATTTGGGCTTGATCTTCGTTCACTTTTTTGACCAAATCAAATTATGTAGGGGCCAGGAATATTAAGCAGGTCTTCTATTGCATTTCCCTCAGCAGCTCGAAGAATGGATACTCTTAATGATTTGCTAGCTGCTAGTGATCTTATTTCACTTCACTGTGCTTTAACTAATGAAACTGTTCAGATTATTAGTGCAGAGTGTTTGCAGCATATAAAGCCAGGTACATTACTCTTTACTCAATTTAAAAAGTTTGCAATAATTTATTTCCTGTTGGTATTTATGTTGAAGGAACCTCTCTTGCTTCCTTGTAGGGGCATTTCTTGTGAATACAGGCAGCAGTCAGCTGCTGGATGATTGTGCTTTAAAGCAACTTTTGATTGATGGGACCTTGGCTGGTTGTGCCCTGGATGGTGCAGAAGGACCACAGTGGATGGAAGCATGGGTATGTATGATTTATGATTATCACATTGTTATTTATAGGGTATCTATAAGCAGTTTGAATGAAGTGTGTTATTTCTTGGTATCTTTTAACATTTCGTGGCCACTTTGAAATGTCAATTACTTTATAATTAGTTAATAACATGCTCTACCCCCTCCTAAACAACTAAATTAGTTGGGTTGGGTTGGGTTGGGTAGGTTGACGAACACCTCTAGTTCTGTCTGTCTAGGATCAGTATAGTGGTGACCAAATTGCTTAGAGATATCCACTCTCTCCAGTTCAATTACTTGATTATGGTTTGGAATGAAACTAAATTCTTTTTCCAAGATTTAGAGGATAGAGTCTCTTAGGTAGCATTTGGTTATTGTCTCGAGAGAGTAGAGATGAAGACAATCAGGATAGAAACCTGTTTGGTAGCACATACAGTGGTAAAAAATCATTTTTGAATTTGTATCCTGGACAAAATCCGAGCCAATTTATGTACCTCTAAAAAAAATACAAATGGGACATGTCTTAGACATATGAATAATAATGTTTTTCCAAAAATGTCCTTGAAAACATTTGAAATTCTCATTTCTATCTCCAACCTAAGATCCAAACCATTAATTTTATAATAATCAATTTCTACCATTGAATTTGAAAAATAAAAAATAAAAGAAAAAAATCATAAAAATAAGAAAAACATTAAGAAGAGAGAATAAGGAATAGAGAGCGAAGGTTTTTGCCAGACGGAATCCGACCACAAAAACAGTCAATACTACTTTCAAATGAAAATGCTCGTCATAAGGAATTCATAGACACAAAAATTATACAGTTTTGTCACAAGGTTTGAGAGAGATGGAGATATGGAGTTTTATTTCTAAATATTTTTAAATTGAATTTTTGTATTGATTTGCTGTTTTTTTCCAAAGATTATACTTGTCTTTAGAAGGTTTAGAGGGGTGTTGCATGTTTTTTTCCCTGTAAAAAAAGTCAAAAGTAATTTTTTTGATGGTTGCCAGATTCCAATAGTCTCCCAAGAAACATGCAAGACTTGCTAAAGAAGATGAAGACAGACAACACGTCATTTTCCTTCCAACTTGCATGTCTGGGTCGTTTCAGATTGAGGCTGGATTCTTTTTTCTTTTTTCTTTTTTCTTATACCCATTCCATTTTTTTTTATATATGTATTTGTATTGTTAAATTTTTCTTTATCATTCTATCAAATTAAAATTGAAGAAAACTAACGAGCTAAAGTAGATTATAAATTCTTAATTTATATTTTTTAAAAAGAAAAAAGAAAAAATAAATAGCCAAAGTAAATTAAAATTATTAGACATTTACTGAATAAATAATATTTTTTCTAGTTATATAAATAGTAAATTTTTTAATAAATGATTTTTTTTTGAAAATTAAATAAAAATATTATTATTGAGAAATTATTGAATACTACGTGAGTAATAATGAAAAATAAATAAATTTGTCAAGTGTTTTAGATGTGTCATATAAAATCAAAATAATAAAAGGGTAAAAGATTTTTTTTTACATTTTGTATTGTTTTTTAATATCATCAACCACAAGACACTTTATCTTGTACGTTACCAAAATAACCCCGACTTTATCCCCTCTTCCATCCCAACTCTTTTGTATTGTTCTCTCTTGTCCCTTCTGTCTTTGAACAAAAACTAATGCTACCTTATTGGTACACCTCCTACCTAGATTGCTTAGGTCTCAAAGCATTGAACATGCTCTTTGACTTTGGTAATGTTTGGAAAGATGTGATCTAAGATTTTATGTGAATGCTGTATGATATTTAACTCAGAATACAGTATCTCCTAGTCTGAGTGATCCGTCCCATAAACTATTGCTTCAGGTAAAAGAGATGCCCAATGTATTGATACTTCCACGCAGTGCAGATTACAGTGAAGAAGTGTGGATGGAGATTAGGGACAAGGCCATCTCTATACTGCAGTCATTCTTCTTTGATGGGATTGTACCAAAAAATGCCGTTTCTGACGAGGAAGAGGAAGAAAGTGAAATAGGTGAGGAGAGTGATCATTTTCACAGACAAGACAAAGAAAGTATCCCGCAGGATTCTGTTGTTGAGCAATTGACAGATGATGTTCAGGCAACTCCAGAAAGTCATCACAAAAAAGTCATTAGTCAATCAATAGAATCTACCAGCAAAGCTCAGGGTTCTGGCATGTCTCAAAGTATGGCCACAAGACCTGAAGGGAGACGGAGCCGATTAGGCAAGAAGGCAAAAAAAAGACATGGCCATCAAAAATCCCAACAGAAATCAAATGATCCTTCTCAATTAGAGAAAGAAATTACTTCACTTCAAGAAGATGATACTTCTATGAGTGGCACTGATCAAGTGTTAAGTTCTAGTTCTCGGTTTGCTTCTCCTGAAGACTCAAGGAGTAGGAAAACACCGATAGAATTAATGCAAGATCCAACTTCTGGCCAGCTTTCAAGATCAGGCAAGAAGCTCAGTGGAAAATCTGACAAGCTTCTCAAAGATGGGCACATTATAGCTTTATATGCAAGAGATCACTCTGCACTCCATGTCTCCAGGCAAAGAGCTAAAGAAGGTGGCTGGTTCCTGGATGCTATGTCAAATGTGACGAAAAGAGACCCTGCAACACAGTTCCTCGTTGTTTTCAGAAGCAAGGTTTGTTTGGCAGAAATTTCTCATTGCTTTTCTGTTGAACCTATGCTCCAACCTATTCATCATATTGGAGTCACTAGCGTGATTGGGAATGGGTTAACTATAGAGTTAGCTGATGTGTTTTTATCATTTATGTATATATTTCTGCAGGACACAATTGGGTTGCGCTCTTTTGCTGCTGGTGGAAAGTTACTGCAGGTACTTCATATCTTATAAGATTGATTTTAGTTAGAGAATGCTGCTGTACTTTATGTTTAAAAGTTACTGTTGATGGAACTAATATCTGCTCGAAGCTCTTGTCCTGGCAAGTTGTTATCATTATACGGTCATGCTTCTTTTAACTAGCATTGGTCCTTTTCTTTGGCTGATAGGGCCTTCTTTATACATGTTCTTGTGAAATGCAACCGGGGCATGTTTATAACTTTGTATCTGTTGTGGTCCATAAATATCTTTATTTTTAATGTATTGCTGCTTTATGGTGGTTTGTTCTAGGTAAGTGGACTTTTGCTCAGTAAAATCATATTTTGGATTTGACTATTTTGTGGGTTGCATTTTTTCAAAGAAGAAGATACATGTTATTATTGTTTAACCAGGCATTGTATTTGTTCTCATTATGATCTTTGTTTTTAAAGAACAATAAAAATTGCATTAAGAGCATATCCATCTTTGATCTATGTCCTGTTGTTTATTTTCCAGCATGATTGAATCAATACGTAACTTGCAAATATTCAAGTATCCTTAATTATTTGGTTGCTTGGGATTAAGGTTGAGTTCTATCATGAAAATTGCAGATTAACAGAAGAATGGAATTTGTCTTCGCCAGTCACAGTTTTGATGTTTGGGAGAGTTGGATGCTGGAAGGCTCTTTGGAGGAATGCAGGCTGGTTAACTGTAGAAATCCCCTGGTACGCTCTCCCTCCCTGTGCATTAAGCTGCAAGATAATTTTCCTCCAATTGTCTTCTAGTCTGTTATAATGGTTAATTATAAACAGATATAATTTTCCTCCAACTGTCTTCTGGTCTGCAAGATAATTAATAAACAGAGATTTATAATGGTTAATTATGGTCCTCTTGCTAAAAAATAGCAGTGATTAGATGGTTGCTAAGGTTGATTGTTCAGTTCCACATTTCGATGCACGAGTGCGTGCATCAACATCCAAGATGGATTGCGCGAGATTTGATAAATCTGTCATGACTAACCTGCCACCCCCTTCACCCTGCATACACACAGAATAAAATTCCTGCACCTGTCCTTTCTTTCCTCTGAATTGCCTCAATTTGCGTAAAAAATACAGGCTGTTTTGGATGTACGCGTTGAGATTCTGGCAGCTGTGGGAGAAGATGGTGTTAGTCGTTGGCTAGATTAAATTTTGTAATCAAGAGCTATAGATGCAAGCACCCCTTGCCTGTGTGATGTTTGGCATTCCGCTGAAATGAATGTACTTCATAATTTATGAGAGCTGTATATTGTTTCTCCAAATGTATTATTGTTTCTACTTCAATGAATTAATGAAGTTCCATTGCAGCTACTTGCCATCCAATGCTTTATCTCGAGCTCTTATGGTAGCTGCGTTTGCGTTGTTGATTCTGGGCTTGTGACGTAGTTCTTGATTATCAAGAACTTCTAAACTCGATGGATGAGCTCACGAGGCATGAATATACTCGTTTCAGTTTTTATGTTTGATGATGCCAAATATATATATATATATATAAAATAAAATAATTTGATCTCGAGTTTGGAATTGTGATTGGGATGGTTGTTTTTAAAAATATTTTTTATTTAAAAATATATTAAAATAATATTTTTAATTTTTTTAAAAAATATTTTTAATATCAATACATCAAAAAAATATTAAAAATATTAAAAAAAATTAATATAAAATGTAAAATCAATTTTTTTTTTCAAAGCACTTTTGAAATAAATGTAGTGTCGTGTATGCTAAGAGGACATTTAAGAGTGTGGTTGTTTTTTAAAGTTTTTTTTTTAGAAATATATTAAAATAATATTTTTAATTTTTAAAAATTATTTTTTGATATTAATATATCAAAATAATTTAAAAGTATCAAATATAAAAATAATTTGATCTTAAGACTATAGTTATAATTATTTTTTAAAGTGTTTTTTTTAGAAATATTTTAAAATAATATTTTTTATTTTTTAAAAATTATTTTTGATATAAACATATTAAAATGATTTGAAAATAATGAAAACACTTCACTTGGAAAGAAAAACAAAACCAATTTTTTTAAAAGGCAATTTTAGTGTAAGTCCAAAAAAAAAAACACCTGTTAAAACTAGTTATACAATAAACTAAAAGAGATCAGGAAAACACTGTAGCTTGTGAGTGAAAACACTGTGGATTTCAATAGTGTTTTTTTTTTCTCGTTTTTGAACAGTTAATATACTATTTATATATTCTTTTACAAAAAGAGACAATGAAAGGCATGTAGCTTACTGGCAAAGACACAAGCGTGTCTTAAGAGGGGCAGGGGTTTGACCCCTGCCTAGCGCTATGTTTTGTTTGCTTTTTTTTTTTCACTTATGTTTTTTTTTATGTTTTATTTATTTATTTTGTTTTTGTTTTTTTTTAGAAACTGTTTTTTTTATTTATTTATTTTGATGTTTTTTTTTGTTGTTTTTCACTTATGTTTTTTTTTAAAAAAACAATTTATTGACATTTTTTTTCATTGATTGAATTTTTTTCAATTATTAACTCAATAAGAATAATAATATTAGTTTTTTTTCTTGCTTCCTTTTTTTATGTTTTTTATTTTTTTCATCGTAATAATTTAATATTTTTTATTGTTTTAGTTGTAATAGTAATAATATTCTTAGATTTTAAGACTTCAATGTTTTCATTTCGGCCCTTATACTTTTAATTTTGGATTTTAATCCCTTTATATTTAATGTTCATTTGAGCCCTATTACTTTTAATTTTTTATTTTAATCCCTTTATTTCTTTTAATTTCAAGAATAATCTTTACTTTTGTCCATATATATATGTGTGTGCTTAGCTTTGATTTTTATTTTTTTTTATTTTCTTATTTGTTGGCTTGGTATATTTTTTTCAAAAAAAAAAGTTCTTAAATTTTATTTTGTATCTATGATCATTTGGAAATTGATATTTGTATTTTTTTTTGTTATTTCTTTTAGTTTTTTTTTTCCTTTTTCCTTTTTTATTTTTACGTCATATGACTTTTTTTATCTGATAATTTTTATTTTATTTTTTTGTTTGATCTTTTGTTAAAGTTTTTATGATTTTTGTAGTCTTTATTTTTTTTCATTATTAGCATAATAATAATAATAATAATAATAATAATAATTTAATGTTTTTCTCTTACTTACTCTTTTGTTAATGTTTTTTAGGGTTTTTTTTTCTCTCGGGATAATTTGATAATTTTTATTCTTTTAACAGTTATACAAACTTTTTACTCAGCCCGCAAAGTAGTGTAATATTTTTTAAAAAAAATTTCATGTCAAATAATTTTTTTCCGGTCAATAATTTTTATTGTTTTTTTCATTTATTTTATTTTTTCATTTGCTCTTTTATTAATGTTTTTAGGTTTTTTTAAGCCTTTGATTTAATTTTGTTTTCTGCCCGTCATTAAAACAATAATAATATGAATATTAAGAATAATAATATTTATTTTAGGTTTTTGTTCTTACGTGCTTTTTTATTAAATTTTTTTGGTTTTTCTCTGAGATTTGTTAAATAATGTTTATTGTTTTGACAGTGATGATGATGATAATTTAAGAAGTTAAGACTTTGATTTACTATTATTATAATAAAGAATGTTGATCTTTTTCATTATATCAAATTTTACACACTGAAATATTATATTTTAATCTCAACAATTATGAAGATTATTTGTTCTGCCCCGCACTATGACCGCAATGTAGTGCGGGCAATCCAACTAGTGTTAGCTAAACGAAATGGCAAAATATTTGAAACGAACAAGCTGATGACCGCAAGCTCCGGGTGTCTCTCGACCGAACTAGAACTTTCAATTCAACCTTTTCCTGTGTCCCTGGGAAGGGTGCAATGGTTACTTCGGATGAGGGCCAGACGTGGCATTATACTATTCTTGGATTACATTTTAGGTTCCGCGGAACCGAGTAAATATTTTTTATAATTATTGAAATTAAAATAATTAATAGATTTTGCTAGTTTAAAAATAAAATATAGTATTGATATATGCAAGATTTGATATAATGAAACGTATCAACACATCCTATTATAACAGCAACAACATTGAAAGTTTAACGTCTAAAAATATCATTACTGTTATTATTAAAAAAATAAAAATTATTAAATTATCCCAAGAAGAAAAAAACTCGAAAACATTAATATAAGAAGAAGCAAAAAAAATTAAAATTATTATTATTATTATTACGTGAATAATAGGAAAATAAATTCAATAAAAGAATAAAAAAAAAACTTTAACAAAAGAGTAAAGAAAAAAATAAAAATTATTAGCAAAAAAAAATCATTTGATGTGAAAAAAAACTAATAAAAAAAACCAAAAGAAAAAACAAAGGAAAAAAAATATCAATTTTCAAATGATCATAAACACAAACTAAAATTTAAGAGCAAAATTTTTGAAAAAAATATTATCTCAACAAAAGAGAAAATAATAAAATTTTAAAAACAAAACTAAAGGCACACATATATAAACATCGACAAAAATAGAAACTATTTAAGAGCTATAAAAAATTAAAGGAATTAAAATAAAAAATTAAAATATAAGGGCCGAAACGAAAATCAAATATATTACCAATTTTAATTAAATAAATTTTTTTTTAAAATCAAATAAAGTATAACATCCATACATGCAAGGTTTGATGTAATGAAATAAATCAACACACTCTATTATAACAACAGAAACATTGAACATTAACATCTAAAAATATCATTATTATTACTGCTAAAACAATAAAAATTATTAAATTATCCAGAGGAAAAAATCAAAAATATTAATAAAAGAGAAAGCAAGAATTTTTTTTATTATTATTGCATTAATAATGGGGGAAAATTCAATAAAAAAACCAATAATTTTAACAAAAGAGCAAACAAAAAATGAAAAATAAATAAATTATTAGCTAAAAAAATCATTTGATGTGAAAATAAATAAAAAACAACTAAAAGAAAGAATAGCAAAAAAAAATATATAAGTGAAAAAAATATATATATAAGCAGGAAAAAAATCATCCAGAGAAAAAAAAAGCATATGGGAAAAAAAAGTGCAAGTGGGGAAGAGAAAGAACTATGTAATATCGAATCATAACTTTCTAGTTAGTAGACAAACACTTTATTCACTGAGCTATAAGCTCTTCTTCATATATCACTGTACAAATATAATAAAATATTAGTACACTAGCAAACCGAACTGAACGAATCAAACCAACCTAAACCGACTTGAAAACTGAGCAACATTGTTGTAATTTATAGTGATTTGTCTCACAATGAACAGTAACTAAATCATAATCTCTTTTATTATATAGTATAATAATTTGTCTCATAATGAAAAATAACTAAACCATGATTTTTTTTAGTATATAGTATAATTTTCTGCAACGATGCAAATCTTTGTGTGTGAAGGGAATTTGTATAGAAAATTATAATTAATGTATTATTTTCGGTTCCACAACCTTTGGAAATAAATTAAAAACCCAAAGGGGGGAAAACAAATACAATTTAGTAAAAGAAAAAAGAAGATATGAAACGATCATGTAAGGAATCTCAGAATTTTCAAAGCAGAATTATATATTTTAAAACGAAAAAATCGTAAGAGTGTTATAAATTCTTTTCATAATGTTATGAATCTAGTAAAAATAATAAATTTTGCCAAAATTTTTATAAAACATGAGTTTCTAATAAAATATATAAAATTTTAATTAATATAAATTTATTTATTTAATAGATTTAAAAGAAAATAGAATGATATGTCTTTTAAGAAGTTAATGCTAAGCAATACAATTTTATAAATAATAAGATAAAAAATTAAAGATAATATTAATGCACAAATGTTTTCAAAACTTTATTCATAACAAATACAATATTTTTATTAATAAGGAGATGTTTTACATTGCATTTCAAAAATATTTTTGAAAAAAATGTTTTTTATTTTAAATTAAAAAAATTAATGGTTTATATTATTTTCATGTACTAATATTAAAAATAAATTTTAAAAATTAAAAAATATATAATTTTAAAATATTTTTTAAAAAATATATTTAAAAACAATACCATCCAAAACAATACAAAACCAACTTTTGACTTGTGGCGGTTACCGAAAAGTGACTTCGGCACTTTAAAATTATTTTTTATTTAAAAAACACACCTGTTACGCTAATTGCCTGCCACTTGCCGAATCCACAGATACCCTAACTCTCAGTTCTAGACAGCTCAACACTGCCACGTGTAAGAAAAATCTCCGAACCCTGTTAACAATCTCCCCCCCCCCCCCTCTCTCTCTATAAAATAAAAAACACACATCTATTAATCGCTCTTCACTTATCTTGTCGTCCTTTTCTTCCATCGCGGTTCTTACAAAGACAGAACCCTCTGTACAAAACCTTGAGTAAAAAAAAAAGCAGACATCTTTTTCTGCTTCCTCACCTATCCCCCTCTCTATCTCTTCTTTCTTGCAAAAAAGAACACAGAACAAAAAACTTAACAGGAAAACCAGACCATCCGTAGCAACCTGAACCGGAAGATAATCAGAGTCGGTTTTTGTTTTCTTTTAATGGTGTCGGTTAACCCTAACCCGGCTCAAGGCTTTCGTTTCTTTCATCCTGTGAATATCAGTAATATGGGGCTACCCGGTCTCGATTCCCTACCACCAACAACGGCAGCAACACCAACCTATACTGCTACTGCTACTGCTAGTAGTACTTGTAATAATACAGTTTCGACGGCTAATACTAATAGTAATCATAATAATACGGTGATGTCATTCTCGGAGGATCCGAATAAGAAGATCCGGAAACCTTATACTATTACTAAGTCTAGAGAGAGCTGGACAGAACAGGAGCATGACAAGTTTCTAGAAGCCCTCCAGTTGTAAGTATCATTATACTTCTTCTCTCTCTCTCTCTCTCTCTCTCTCTTTTTTTTTTTTTTATTATTATTATTTCCTGGTTGCTAGAAAAGAGAGATGAATTTAGTTTCACTTAATTGAAAAAAATTCATCTAAATGAAAGAATCTGAATAAAATAACAAAAAACATTTCTGAGTTTGATGTTAATGATTGATGTAGTAATTTATTTTCTTAATTATATTTTCCCATTATAATTATAGTTGGACTTTTGATTTGGGACTTTAGTGATTGATTAAATACGAGAATTTAAAAACAAACTGAGGGAATGAAAGGTTCTTGATTTTGGGGTTACTGATTGGTATGGGAATTTGGGTTTTGTGTTTGCTTTGTGGTGTACAATAGTGTCAATGAAAGCATCTCTTTTTATTATTAATAATTTCAATTGTAATTTGGTTTTTGAAACGAGGGCTTTAGTTTTTGATGCAGAAGTGAGAAGATTGTGGGTTGCTGAGGAAATATGGCGAGAGCAATAAAAGTGAAAGATTTTGAATCTTTCCACTTATTTTGGTAAAAATATTATTGTATGTTCTGATTTTTAAAACAATTCAGTTTGTCACGTTCATCGAGCTCTGACTGCAATGCCTGACATTCAAACTTCTTAAAAAATTTCCCTTCGGTCTTAATAACTAGAAATTGTTATTCAGTTACGTCACTATATGGTAAATCATTTTATGGGATTATCTATCAATGTGTGTGTAAGGCATATATGCCTGCTTACTTGTCGGTTAATAGACCGTGCCCTAAAATTCTTTTGTGACAGATTTGATCGTGATTGGAAGAAGATTGAAGCATTTGTTGGGTCAAAGACTGTCAAACAGGTATGTTAAATAATTAAATCTATCTTTTTAAGCATTTTATGATGAGGCCTTTACCGGGTATGTTTCACCAAAATGGGGTCTTTGAGGGAGAATTAGTTTACAATCCTACTATTTGGTGTTTTTTTTATATGAAGTGATTGCTCCTTGTGATAACAGGCTCGATAAGTTTACCACTTTGAATCTATGGTCCTTGTTAGCATTGCATGATTATTTGTATATCTTGATTGTGTGTACTGTTGCAAATACTTGAGTGACAGGTTAGTTCTCCTTTTGGGTTTGATTTTCTTCTGTCCTATCTTCATTTGGCATCTGATATTGTTGTCAATGTATGCTTATGAGGTTCATTTCACATAATCGTACGTGAACAAATTTGTTAATCAAAGTCATAACACATACAAGTTAAAGTTTCCAAAATGGTAAAGATAGTTTCGTTATAATGGTCATAGTTGATCGACGAAATGATGAAGCTCCCTGTTTATGAGTTTACTTTAGATATGCTATATTATTGGCATATTATTGGCACCTGACGTTAGAAATTTTACATAAAGCCTCAATACACCACTCTCAAATCCCTAAACTCAACTATGATTCAAGGGATTTTGGCCTCCTGAGCATAAGTTCACTCCATATTCTTCACTGTTTTCTTGTGCTTCTGAGTGTCTGTATGGGTATATTTGAATTCAGTCACTGTTATCATTGAACCACATGTTCAACATCAAAATGTTTGCATGTAAATTGTAATGGATGTTCTTGGCAGATACGGAGTCATGCACAGAAGTACTTTCTGAAGGTTCAGAAGAGTGGAACAAGTGAACATGTACCTCCACCTCGGCCAAAGAGAAAAGCAGCTCATCCCTACCCACAAAAGGCTTCTAAAAGTGGTTAGTATGTTCTGCCTTTGTGTTAGGGCTTTGAGAGGGTGGGTGAAATTTGTGGATTGCATGACTGTAACCTTCATTTGTTTGTGTATTTCGAACAGCTGTGGTTGCATCACAAGCGAATGGACTATTTCAATCTTCACCTACTTTGCTTGAACCTGGATATCTTTATCGGCCAGATACAACATCAGATCCTGGAAATCCAATTACCAGTGGAGCTTCATCTAACTGGAGTTTTAACTCTGGACCACCAGTCAGCATGTCACATATGATGACTCCAGGTTTTATTTTATTTTCTTGCTCTCTTCCCCCACCTCTTTTCTTTTCTTGTACATGAGCTAGATTTTTAAAGCAAAAGTTTCAATTGTCATTTTTTTATCAGATGATGCAGGATTGGCTGGGCCAGCAATTGCATATAAATGTTGCTACAATAGCAGTACTGAAAGCACCCCAAAGACTTGGCAAACTGGCAAAATAAATGATAATAAGGATCAGGGCAAGCCAGAGAGAGGTCAGTATTATGTTTCTAATTTGAAGTTGAGATACAGATGTAGTTGGAAAATGATTGGCTTTGTTCTTTTTAAAACCTTTTTTCTATCTATAGACGACTTACCAGCCAAGTGCATTTAAGCTCTAACCATGCCTTTGTGTCGGTTCAACATTAAAACTGGACGTGTCTCCCTCACATTGACATTCTAGTGGTCTTTCATATGATGTTGTCTTGGTCTTCAAATAGTGTTGAAAGTGATTTAGCTGTTTTACTTGGGGTGAGAATGAAGTTTTGCATGTGGGATTTGTTTCTCCTTATGAAAGGAAAAAGGTTATACTATGCGAGTCTCTCTTTTCATTCATTGTTGCTAGCGAGTTTTTCCATATCATCTTCTCTTCTTTGCTGCTTCTTAATATCACCTTGTAGCTCAACAGCTATGATGTTGTATATGCTGTCTGTATCAAACTGGCAATTAGCTTTTCAGTTTGATCATAAAGCTTTCATTGACAATACCTCTGTCAAATTGGTTTGTGTAAGCCATGTTAAGCTTCCGTGGTTCCTTGGATAGCATGATTCTTTGTTGCTGGCATTTAGGCCCTTTCTGCCTCATGGATCTGAAGCTCTCTTTTGCATCTGGACTTGTAAATAGTGTTATGAATTTTGTGCGCTATCTCATCTGCTGGTAAATCTTCTTGTATCCTGTGCATGACGCATTCATGCTGTTCAAAATGCAGTTATGCCAGACTTTGCGCAAGTGTACAGCTTCATTGGAAGTGTCTTTGACCCCAATGCCAGTGACCACTTGCAGAGGTTGAAGCAGATGGACCCGATAAATTTGGAAACAGTAAGCTGTATTTCTATCTCTTATGCCTTCATGATTTCTCACCATGCATGTTGGGCTGAGTAGGTCAGTTAAGGTGTGTAGATTGAGCAGATTTATAAAAAAAATAATCGTGCTGCTTATCTTATTGATGGAAGCAACTTTGCTCTTCTGCCTCCCCCCTTTCTCTACACTCTTTTCATTAAACTATATTATGCTTGTACATAAAAATCATGGAATTTCCCTGTATTCCCTTGAAGAAATTGCTGGTATTGGTTTTCCTATCATTTAGAAAAAACAAATTTACTAAGGGAATTTATTTGGCTTTTCCCAGGTGTTGTTGTTGATGAGGAACCTCTCTATCAATTTGACAAGTCCAGAATTCGAGGATCATGTAAGCACTTGTTTAACACTATCTAAGCTTTTAACTATGTTGTTTTTGTGACATTCGCCGGTGATGCCTCTACTACCCTTCTGAAAATCTGAATTAGGATCCCATTTTTATGAGATCAGACTTCCGTACTTACCTAGTATGATTATTTTTAATTCATATTTGAACCACTGCATGCAACAATTGGTTCCGTTTATTCACTGGTAGTCCCAAGGATACTCCAAAAAGTTCTGATTATTCCCAATTGATACAATACTGTAAAATTAGGGTTCTATTATTACTTGCATAGGTATAGATATTTTCCTTTTTCATTGATTGTCTGCATGTGGTGCTCCCAATTTCATGAAGGACATTTTGGTGCTCAACTAGTAACTTCATGAAATGATGTCACCAACTGGTCTCTAGATGGCCTGCCATGATCTCTGTATATCTACTATGACTTTTAAGAACGTTCATTTTACCATTTCCCATGTCACGTGGTATGAGTTTTTAGTTATCACTCCTATTCACTGTCAACTTCCATGAAATCCATGCAGAGAAGGCTGCTTGCTTCATATGATGTCGACTCCGATAAGGAAAACAACGCAGGTGGTTCTCGCAGCAATAGCAGTGTTGATAATTTGGGCAACCCCATTCCAGCTATGTAAAAGGTGCAATGAAAATTCAGTAAACTTCCTGGATTGTGGACACCAGACAGAAATGCCAATCTGGAAACGCGAAGGCTATGTGGATATGGGCAAATGAGTGGAAGCATCTAGAAGTTTATCTGTACAAATGCGTGTTGCAAAGCACATGCTCTTCCCAGTTATGTCAGCTTGTAGTGTCTGTATATATACACTTTCCCGTTGCTTTTCAGGAATGTAGGGCAGTCATATCGTCAACTTTATGTTCCGATGGAGATCTTGTAGAGCTTGTGTGTTCTCTATCGTGTATTATTGTAGGTTTCTTGAGGTTTTTGTTTGCGGGAGCTGAAGTTAGGAGCTGTATCGTGTGTATTGACAAAATAATATGAAGGGAAAACCTTGTGCAAAAAAACATGAATTGTTTTTCTTTTTTATTTAAATTCTTATAAATAGTTATTTATAGTTATCTTAATTTTTTGTTCAAAAAAACATGCTACCGAAACGAATGATATGTTTGTAAGAAAAGGTACATGGATATAAATAAGAATTTTGACTAGAGTACTCTTTCTATAGAATTTAAATCATAATTCTTATAAATATTTATTTTTATTATCACATAATTAAACAAAAATAAATTTAGATAACAAAGGCATGTAAGCTCAACGCACTTGGATCATTCTTTGAAGCCTATATGCATGTGGGCCTTTATTAACTCTCTCACCTATTTTTTTTAAAGTTGTAAATAAAATATTTTTTAAATTAATAATTAAAGTGATATTTAAAAACATAATATTATCATAAAATACTTTGAAATTAAATTATTGTTTTAGTAATATTTTCAATTACTTTATGAATGGCTATTAATGAGCATGATATGTGAAAAACAATAGCACAAGAATATTCAATGAGATAAAATATATATTTTGCTATTTTTTATTTCTGAGATATTTTTCATGAATTAATTATTCTATTATTTTTTTTACATATGGTGACATGAAAACAAGAATATCCAATGAGATAAAAACTGAATCCGATGGTTTATTGGGAGGTGGGAACATGTTGGAGCTAAAAGCTAGGACTTGAATCCAATTAGTTTTTTTTTTTTTAATGTAGAAAAAGAATTTTCAAGCGTTTATATAATGTTTTGTGATAGAAAACATTATAAACCATGTAGAAGTTCACCTAATATAGTATAATTAACGTAACATGTTTAGAAATAATATAAATAACAAGTAAAAATATAATTTGAATAAAATAAAGTTTCAAAGCAACATTTTTTTTTAAAATATTTTATTAAAACAAAAAAAAAATAATTTTTACATGCAAAAAAATAATTTTCTACAAATAAAAAAACAGGTTATTTTTTCTACTATACCCAATATAAAAATTAGCTAACTGGTTTTTTTATTTGTAAAAAAAAAGAAGAAAAGCAACCACAAAACAACATTTTAATAAAAAAAAAATAAAAATGTAGTGCCAATTTTTTTTCATATATATAAATATATGTATTAAAGAAGGGAAGGGGTATATTTCAGAAGTGAAATAAGCAAGCAAAAGTCCCAACTAGATGCCAATTCCCTGTTAACTCCATTATTCACATCCAACCACAAGCAATCCCTTCCGAAGAAGCATATCAAACCCATTGACAATGCCATGTGGATCCAAGCATGAGATGGTTGATGTATAGCTACACAACCAAAGTTGAAATCAACTATCTATATCCAAAACCCATGTCTAGCTCGTGACCGTACATTCCTGGACCATTGCCTGGGGCGGCAAAAGAGTGAGTTTGCCTAGCCTTTGACCTGAGCTCCATCTCGATCAGCCTTTGGAGTGCCTCCGGATGATTGCTTTCGCCGCCATCATCGATAGCTGCCCATCAATTGAGAACGAGAATCAGATGGCATGATAGCAAATAAACCTATACCTTGAGCACACGTAAATGCCTAGCAATATACGAGATGCATGAGTAGGAGTTTACATTATACTGAATCTAATTTAAAGACAGATAATCATGTCGAGGCCTGTGAGCGTAACTTTTCTGAGACTCCAATTGGGAGACAAACATGCAATTTTATCAAAGTTGAAATTCATCAATTAGACTTAACATTTGCCACTGGAAGAGAAATGGTATAGTAGATTTGTTCAAAGAAAAATCCTTGAACAATATTAGAGTGAGGAACCCACAGAAAAAGGAGGGAATTTGTTGTTAAATAGAAGGCGATCTGTTTAATTGTTAGAAGGCAGAACGGAATCGACTAGAAGCTGAGTCTATACCTTGAGGTGGAATTCCAAGGGCACCAAAGTTGGGCTGCCTTTGACTAAAAGGGAAACCTTGCATTGGACCTGATTCCTGCATAAAACCAGTCACCTGATTGCTGGGATGTGGAGGCAGAGGTGCACCCCTGGGAAATTCACGCCGGTGGTGAGCAGGTGGAAAATTGCCGTGCATGTGCATGTGCATTTGCGATAACACAGAATTATGTGTACTACGATCAAATCCAGTCAGTGTGCTGCTGGGGTGATTGAAAGGGGGCCGGAACATATTTGCTGAGAATTGATGATTAGGAGAATCATGATGAATGTTCTCAGGGACTGCTAATTTCATCTGAGCATTCATATTTGCAGGATGAGAATCTAATGGATGGAACATAGGCACTGGATGATTCAACTGAGGAGGGTGGTGCTGGGAAGAAGATGACTGGACATGGAGATTATGAAA
Source organism: Salix arbutifolia (assembly GCA_025169955.1). Taxonomy (NCBI): domain Eukaryota; kingdom Viridiplantae; phylum Streptophyta; class Magnoliopsida; order Malpighiales; family Salicaceae; genus Salix; species Salix arbutifolia. The sequence continues at coordinate 12,947,202 of CM045903.1, forward strand.
CTGAACATCAGACTCCCTCATATCATAAGGACCACGAAGAAATGGTTGACTATCTTGACCTACAACAGGTCTTTCATCCCTGAATCCAGAATTAAGAGCCACAAGTTTCTCAGCAATATCAAATGATGTTCCTGGAGTTTGTAATAGCTCAGATTTAGCTGAATTCCTGGCAAGTAGAAAGTTTTGGAGATTCCGAGGGTCACTGACTGCAATCAAGCTATCCTCTTCTGGAAGTTTAATTCCAACAGACCCCTCAAAGCCACCAATCTTAGAGCCCAGTTCAGTTCGAAGATGTGATGAATCCACTTCATTTTGAGGATCAAAGCCCATCAAATGCTCTCCAGTTCTATCTGATACAATTTGCTGTCTTTGCTTTGATGCCAAGACACCACTTCCGTGACTTGACATGCTCAACACAATTTCAGCTGTGGGAGGAAGGAGGCCATCATCCATTACAGGTATAGATAGCCCATGAGACTCTGAAGCCTTATCACTTGCATATCCAACCGAGTCCCTTTGGCTAGAAACAGGTGCTCCTACTGGTTGCAGTTCCTTCATGAAAGCAGATCCAAAAAGTGTTTCTAGAGTCAAAACCTTCCCTGAATTGGGAATGTTTTCAGCATCTGCATCTCTCGGCTTGGGAGGTGCATTGCTTGGATTTCCCACTACAACGCTGATCCCTAGATTGGCAGATGGTGCTGTATTATCTAGGCCTGTCCCCTTCTGTAACAACGAAAGAAGGTGCTGGGATGCATGATATTCAGTTTTCTGCTGCTCAATCTTAACATCACCACCACTCCAGCCATGCACAGGTGGTAGCGAAGCTGAACCATTCTCAGTAATTTCTGACAGAATGGACTGTTCAAGGTCTTCACATGTAAGTACAGCTGGAATTGCATCTGGTTTATCAGTGTTGGACCTCTTCTCATCATTTTCAACACTGACAGGCTTTAGATTTGATGATAAATGCCTGTCTACAAGTTCAGAGCTTTGGAAGGGAAGGGTTGGCAGCATGTGATTGATAGCTTTAACCTGGGATCCACCTTTTTCACCACCAACAATAAGTGAGAGCAAATCATTTGGCCTGCCAGATGGGAGAATGTCAACTGGTTTCTTTTCTGCTTAAGGAAAAACGGGTGAAAGAATTAGAATTTAGTAATACAAGTTAAGCTCTTAGAGAGATAGTGGACAAACATATAACAATGAATGTATTGTCCATATACCTTCTTCAATAAACCACTGAGCAAACTTGGAAGATTGACTGGTCTGAGGGCTCCATGTGTCATCTGCTTTATCATGATGCTGAAATAACAAAAGATATTTAAAGAGTCTGACAGTTCATGCTAACGGAACTTTCTAATTCAAAAAACACCTATTCCAAGTACAACACAAGCAACAAATTCATTCTCTTGAAAGATGAAATTAGCTGGGTGTGAACCGATGCTGCTCCACTTGAAGAAGAAATTCATTTGAATTAGTCAAGTTCATTCACCCAAGTTGATAGCAATCAACTTCTGTACCTTTTTTATGGTGATAAAAGTAAAAAAAAAAGATATTACAGAGACCAAAATTACACAGTTCTTATTTTAGTGAAGCTGGATATTTTACTTCCAAACAGCAGCAAAACTTTCCATGAGACTTGTCTGACATAGTCTTCATTGTAATTTCATTTTATCTTTTCATGTTTTCACCACAATCTTTATTCAACTTCTGTACCTTATGGGGATAAAATGAAGAATCTCATTGTTGCCAGCAAAATTTCAGAGTTGATCATATTTAGGCAAGGCTGAAATTTATTTCCACACAGTGAAATTTTCATGAGACTTGTGTATAGCATGATCTTCATTGCAACTTCATCATAACCTTTCATGTTACTTCTATAAGCTTATGTGAACCACGTTAAATATGATGTATTCCTGATAAACCTTTACAAAATTTATCCAAAACTCCAGTGAACATAAACCCCAGAAACCTGGGAAGCTTAATATTCAGTAATCAATGGTAGAACAAGGGAACAATTATAACTAACACGAGCTTGCATTGACATATAAAACAAATATTTTTTAAGGTAGCTATGGATTCTGAAATTGAACAGATCATAATTCCAATTATAGCCCTTGAAATTAGCACCACCAAAGGAATTAAGCAAACCAGAATAAAAAAGGTAATTATGAAGGTAAGCATTGAGAGAGAGAGAATCTACTGAGGGCTTGAAGATACATACCATAAGAAAAAAGAGAAAGGATTACCTCAATGAAACCGGAGGAACCAGTAGCAGTATCATTTAGTGTTAAAGCACTGCCAAAAAGCTTGTCTAGAATTGAGGTCGAATGAGATGAACCAGTTTCACCCACATTTTTATCCCCTGAGACATCCTCAGCATCCAGATCTATTACTTCACAATTATCAGAAGCTTTGACTTCTGAAAGATTTGAAGTCTTAGAGCCAGTTTTTTTACTTGAAATATCCAAAACTGGTGCTATATTCAGAATATTTTCGCTATTTTTATTGATAGAAACACGAGCAATTGGGCTTCCAGGCTGTTGCAAATTCAAATGCATTCCATCTGAAGATTGTTTTCCATCTTGACTATCTGAATTCCAGTCTAAAACACGAGTACCTTTAGCTTGCAAAAGGCTTAGCTCAAGTTCATTGCCAACCTATAGTAATTGACAAAAGGACAGTTAATAAAGCTAATGATTTACTGACAAACAATTAGACACCAACAGGGCAACATAATACCATCACCTGCATATGATCACATTTCACTGCCACTAATCTTACTCGTAAACAAATAATGATGTTCTAAGAAATCATCATTCTCCTTGATGTTTCTGGAAACATGTGTACACATGTGTAAAGCAAGTATTTGCCTAGATAGTAAACAGTTTGGGAGACTGAAAGCAGGGGAAAAACCTAGGACCTAAAAATAAATTCACCTAAGGATGCCTCACTTGAAAATTCAACATCTCCCTGTAAGTGATATCCTTGAAGATTACCAGTTACTATTTTGCAAAGTAAATAAATAAATAAGATCTGCACCATAATCGTGGAGTGAAGAACAAGTAAATGGCATTATATCATATGTTACAATCGAAAAGCTAAAAAGGGAAAGAAAAGTGAATCAAGCAACCATTGGTGATGCAAAGGTTTTCAACCACAGCCAGGAGACTTCTTAACAATTCTGACAGGCAGCGGAACAATATACTAGCAATGCCAAAGCCATATTATTGTGATTAACTTGATAAGAGGAAGATGAAGTGACAGCAAGACTATTATACACGGATTAAAAATCAAGTTCCATATGATAGACGCTTGCACGTTTGTTGTATGTTAGATAATCTCCCAAACATTGCTTAAGAGGCATGGATGTAAAATGTTGTTCTGTTAAGAGAACATTGTAAAACTTACTCTCCAAGTACTGAGAAGAGCCTGAGGACTACTTGTAAAAAATAATATTGAGAAAAAGATATGAAGAGCATCCTGACCAGCCAAGTTTTCAATGCACATATATTTTATGAAAATATAAGAGAATCACCTCTGAAGGATGAGGATTGGTTAAAGATCTTGTTCCAGTACTCTTCTCTGCTATCGTGCTTGAAAATCCTGGAGGCACAAGAGGTCTAGGTACAGGAGCTTGTGAGGGATAGAGAGGCTTATCAACCTCAGTTGGCAAAGGTTGTATCACAGTCTTGTCCAATTCATTGGTTCTATTCAGAAGTCTTTTATCATCTTTCGAATCCTCCAGTAACTCAGTAAAATCAAACTTATCTTTAGACTTTTCTGGTTTCTGGTTTTCTTGGAAAGCTTTATGTTGTTCTTTCCTCATTGATTCAAAAGAAGCTGAAAGGACATGATATGTTAAACTCGCATTCATTGAAGGAAACCTATCACTGGACTAGAAGCAAAGTATAATTGCTTGCTCTTCCATAGAATCCTATAGAAACAGAGACGTCACCTCTTCTCTTTCTTTCCTCCTCTGCTCTGTCCTCGCTTGTGGATTCAGAAGAACCAAATGTTTCATCATTAATTGAATCATTAATTTCCCTACGCAAATGAGGCACTGCCTGAAATGTTACACAAAGAGTTATAACAAAATTCAAACAAGAGAATTGCTAGAAAAAGACTGGTGTACTTACTAAATTCCATACATACTACCAAACCCAGACTCAGTTAGACATTAAATGTCTGACAATAATACAAACAAAACAAAAAAGAACAGGCTTCACCTTATAAGGACGAGGCGGTTGATACGGCTCATTATTCCTATTGAGCTGGAATTGATCGTTAGACCGAAACTTAGGAGCTGATGGCCCTGCAGCATATGTTGATGGTTTTGGAAAAGAACCACTTCCAAGAAGTCCATCATGCTCAGGTACTTGCCAGGGTCGCCGAGATCGGTTAATGTAACGCCTTCCAGAATCTAGACATATACACATCCTTCATCCAGTCAATAACTGTGGCTGGATTTGTAATTTAGATATTTGCATTACAGAACAACAGTCTACTGAAATTTCACAAACAGCATATATCAAAAAATAGCCATGGAAATTCAGTAAATGACTGCAGTAATAGACACATTGAGAATATTTATGTTTCTCATGAGAGCATATAAGATGCATGTATATTATGAGAAGCCAACAGGATCAAGGTCATTGGTGACGCATGACAAAATACAAACATGATACAAATTTAAAGGTCTGCTCTTTTGTTCCAGTAGTAGGGCATGAGGGAAAAAGAAAAGAAATCTGAGTTAAATTGGGGGGGGTGGGGGGGTTCACCTGTCTAATGACGACAGAGTACATACCACACATGAACTACAAACTACATCCTATTTCCTGCTGCCAAGTTTCAGAGGAAGTTTGAGCCAAATTCAAATCAGTCATAAGCTTCTAAAACTTAAGTCTGTCAGCATTTCATAGCCACATCATCCATGATAGGAGCATTTGGAATAGCTTGGAATTGGTATTTATCATTCTGCTAACTGCTACTAATTTCCTAGAGTTCCATAAAAAATCACATTCCCTGCATGGTATGCGCTAAAAATTAACTGTAAGCAACTAAGTTCTTAAAATTCCATAAGCAGGTTAAGCCATGATACAATAAGCCAACTTGCATCAAAATAAGTGCTAGCCTTAAGGTTTGAACAAACTCAAATTCAAATATACAAGGCAGAGGCCAGAGAAATTTTACATTTTGCCAGCATGAAAGATCATATCAGTAGATTGTTCCTTTGGAACAAATCACAAATGTTTTGCAGGGAAAATGCATGAATTTATTCCATAACCTCTAATTACTTTTCAAAAGCCTGTGAGTCAGTCTTATGCTGGGAAAACACGGAAGGTCATTCCCTGTGGGTTAAAGTATTCTGTTACTAATAGGTTGGTTTAATCATCTTCGTGTTTCTTGATAGACAGAGAGGAAAGGAGGATTATCCGAGTGGCATAATAGTTACTTACTAATAAAAAAATAACTAGAATTTTAAATGGCTGTTAGAGTTTACTCAAGTTATGTAGGTCTACACAAAACATGAGCTTGATTCTCTTGGCTGTCAGCAGTGAACAATTCCACATTTGGGCTACATCCACAGACATGAGCCTGAGATTTCTCTCGAACATGCAGAAGGAATGGTTAGAATGTACTCAGGGTTGTCCAGGAAGGGTTTATCAATAACAAAGAAGGCTTAAGCACTGCACCAGTGGTTGTTGGAAGAGCCATTTGAACAATATCATATTTTGAAATGGTATGCCACCTAACAAACTCAATCTTTCCAAATATAGAGTAATTGATCAACAGCTCAGTACTAATAAATGGCTTAAATTACAGAATGCTCAAGGTATTACTTTCAGATGTAGCACATGACAAAGGTAGAACACTAGTTTTATAAATTCTGGTTCATCCATGTAACAAGGAAAGGGAATTCTTTCCCACTCTTAGTAGAGTATCTGGATGTTCACCATGTAGCACCTTTTCCATTTAGCTTCTCATAAAAGAAGTAACAATAAACATAGCGTTGGTATTAACATTTTTAACATAACTGTTTACTATTACCAGGACCCAAAAATGCAAGCTAGTCCACATGATGGAATGATCACCAGGACAACAATTTTACATCAATTCTTACCTGAATCCCAATCAGATTGAGAGTCACTGTCTCGATCACTCCTTCCAGAGGAACGACTATCCCACCTTCCATGAGTACCCCGAAAAAAATTACCTGAGTCCCCTCTAGTGGGAGGGGATGAACTATAATCATTACGTCTAGAACTTTGTGATGATGAACTGACAGGAATTCTAAATCGGTCCTGTAAAATGTCCTTAAATTCACTAGTATAGAAGAAAATGGGAATTAGTTTCACAACAACACATGAAGAAAGCAGTAGCGGTATTGACTACAATGGACACCATTTCATTCAAATTTGTAAGATAAAAAGGTTCTGCAAACAAGAAATAACCACGTAACCTGCGAGATACCTTGGAAGTGATTCATCAAACCCGCTTGGTAATTTTTTGCAAACATCCAATTCACTCAGGGATAACAGAAATTCTCTTGCATATGATATTTTTAGCTTCCTGTATCATTCAAACAGCCAATATCACTTATTAAAATCCCATCAGAAACAAAACGAACCACCATGAAAATCATGTGCATGGGAAAGAAATGTCATTACTTTTGTGGTTCGTTGCTTGTTTCCAAGTACTGATTCAGTCCAAGTTGATCTTCACTTTGTAAACTCATTTTGCTAAAACCTAGGTACATCGACAGCCAAACACAATTTTATCACTCCTGTTCTCTATCCACTAATCACTACATGCAAGCTCAAATTTACAAAATCCCGTATCAGTTAAACCATGCCCATATTTCCAATCACCATCTCTCCGTTTTCAAAAACTATATATGTCAAACTATTCCTCGATATAACCCAGACAAGTTCACTAACAAAAATATGTTAATTCACTGCCAAAAATTCGTCAGTGATCACTAACCCAGCACATATCCAATCAGATTCAACACGCCCAAGTCAGTACCAACCAAGAAGTGGTCCAATATAAGCTAACACCAACCATTAACTGATCCAGCTCCATCCACGATAAAATTCATTGAGAAACATGGATAAAATCTTAGACCAACAATGAAGCTTGAATTTCACATATCTGCAAAATACCACTAATCGTTCATTCTTTCTTCTTTTTTAAACCGGTATTTAAAATCCCGAACCCTAAAACATCTAACTAGCTCTTGATTGTAAAAAAAAAAATCTTAAGATAAAGGAGTTGGATATTAGATCGAATTAGACAAATTCTAAATCCTGGTGTTTCATCTGTGCTAACCTCCAGAGACAAGGGTTTTTATTCAGAAAGGAGCTACCTGGATCCAAGGAGAAGCAGGCAGGGAGGGAGAGCGCGCGAAAGAGAGTGAAAATTAGGGTTTCAAGCTCCGATATTTTCCATTGGATCGGAGCGATTGGTGCTATTTCTTTTCTTCTATTTTTCTTAGATAGAGAAATTGGGAGTGGCAGGTGGCAGCGAGTCGCGGAGAGGTTATTCACATTTTACAAGCTACGTCAGCGATTAAATAAATATTTAATATTTAATATTTAATAAAACTGTACTATATAACGGAGGTGTTTATTGAATTATCGTAAGCTTACAGGTTGACTATTTAGTTTCAGTTATTTTTGGTTTTTGATTAAAAAAAAACACAAATGTATGGTTGTAAGTAATTACACCGAAGAGAAAAATAGTTTATACTAATTAAAATATCTAAAAATAGTTATTTTTTAATTTTTTATATCAGCACATTAAAATATCTAAAAAAATTAATTTGAAAATTAAAAAAAATAGTATTTCAAAAACGTTTCTTTGCCTTCAAACACCGCTAATAGACAATAGCGTTACAGCACCATCAATAAAATAAATTACACGTGAGATTATACGACGACCAAGCCAATTAGACATGAATCAAGAGCACATGGTAATTAAAATTGCGTCTACGAGTGGCCATGATTAGTCTTTTGTGCAGTTGGTTTGTTTCCATTTTTTTATAGCCAAATTCATATTTTCATAAAGAAACAATAGAAATTCCAAACAGCACTCTCAATGCATTTAGATATTGTATTTTAAAAATAATTTCAAAAAAATAAAAAATATATATTTTTATTTTAAATTATATTTTTTTAATAATTTTATATTATTTTATATACGGATATTCAAAATATTTTTTTAAAAATAAAAAAAATAAATGCATTTAAAAGTGAATGTTAAGGGTAAAAAGGTCCTAATATTCTTTTTACAACCTTAAACTAGAGATTTTATTGGCAAGAAAACTAATTTATATGACCTATAGATACAATTCGCATTAAACAAGTCTTCTTTATTGATTTCATGAAACAAGAAAAGAATTAACACCCTGATGTGGGATTAAAAAGAGAACCAGAAAAGGAGAATTTGAAAAGATAAAAATTAGAAGAAACTCGTTTTAGGACACGTTCTGGCCTTAGGTTTTGATAATTTTAAGGTTAGGTGTCACGCCAAGGAGTTAATATACATCTTGGTCATCCACAAATTCTTACATGGCAGTGAAACTTACTAGCATACACTGTTCATTGGTAATAACTACACCTCCTTCTCCATCTCCCAGCGCCACTAATAAGTCAGACCTTCTGCCGCCATTTGCGTAAGCACTCTCAAAAGCTATAATCAGCAGGGTGAGGTGCTGTGCTTTGCTTACTAACCCTTGGTTAATTAAAGTTGGGTGGAGATTAATCTAAAGTGGCGTTATAAATTAAAAGCAGTGGATGAAGAAAGGATGGCGTGTTGCTATCAGGTTTCTCTGGGAGGAGGAATAGTGGTTGTGGCCGCATCTTCGTTCTCCGTTAATTCAAAATTAAAATCGATTCCTTTTCTCAAAGCAGAGCTTCTCAAACCCATGGCTTCTGATCTCTCTCCTGACCGTTCGATCTTCCACGATGCCTCCTCCTCCTCTCCCCGCCGCGACCTCGTTTTCATCGTTAACCCCCGAGGTTTGTCTCTCTCTCTCTCTTTCTTGCGTTTCCTGTTTGTTTCTAGAGAAAATTCAGATATATATAAAAAAGAAACTATTATTCGGAGCAGGGGCTAATGGGAGGACAGGCAAGGAATGGAAGAAACTGCTTCCTTATCTCCGGTCTCGACTCGGTAAAAATTGTAACGTGAGCGTCCTTTTTCGTTGATTTCAATGCTAATTCCACTTTCGGATTATATAGTGCTGATTTTTTGTGTTATTTATTTAAATTATCGGCAGATATGTGAATCTCTGACTTCAGGTCCATATCATGCAATTGACATTACAAGAGAGGTATAAATCGAGACTGGACTGTTTTAGGGTTTTCACTAAATAAGACAGATTGGATTATATCAAATCTAAATGGTTGCAGGCAATAAGGGAGGGTGCCGATGCTGTGGTTGCCGTTGGAGGTGATGGTACTCTTCACGAGGTCAGACTTGGCTTTCATCGGATTAGATTAAAAAATACAGAAAATCAACTTATAATTTTTTGCTCTCTAATTTAGGTAGTAAAATTGTCTATACAAAGCATATATGATAATAATCAAATATGCCATTTTTGCTGGTCAATGATTGTCTCTTATCAACTGTGGCTTCAAATAAGCAGGTTGTTAATGGATTCTTCTGGGCTGGGAAACCTGTCACCAATCACAATAGAGAGGCTACACGTTCAACTGCTCTAGGTGTAAGTGTTTTGCCATTCTGTTCTTGTGTTTTGTTCATTTCCTGTATGTTTACTTTTAGCATCACTGCAAAGCTAAGTTTCCAATTCCATGGCGTAGATTTCTCAAGTTTAGATATAATTATGTTTTTCTTTATCTTTCTACAGCTCATACCCTTAGGGACTGGGTCTGACTTTGCTAGAACATTGGGCTGGTTAGTTGGTTCTACTGCAATCTGGATTAATCTGGTATGAGTTATTTATGAGATCCTATTTGCTCCTGGTCATGACAGATGTGTTTATCATCACTTGCTTTTGTTAGGAAAAATGATCCTTGTGAAGCTATTAATCGAATTGCTAAAGGTACTTAATCTTTTATTTTCTTAATGTGTCAAGTTTTTTGGTCAACCAGTAGAAGAGGTTTCACTCGCAGAGAATTTTTATGATCTTAGTCATTATTCTATCCATGTTTTTCTCCATTGTGTATAAAACCCTGCTGGAACTGTTCTGCAGGGCTGAGATCACTGGTGGATGTTGGTGTAATTACTGGAGAAAGTGAAGAAGAATCTCATTACTTCATAAATGTTGCGGATATTCATCTGTAAGTTTACTATGGAAGTTTTGCGGCTCTCTCGGTAAATGCGTGTGCTGGTCTTAAAAAAGTTGCTCTGTGATTTGCAGGAGTGCCAAGGCTGGTTACTTTGCATCACGATACAAGAGATTTGGAAATCTATGCTATGTTATAGGTGCTCTGCAAGCTTTTATGGGGCATAAGAACCAGGACCTTAGAATCAAGGCGAGTCTAGTCGAAAAGAATTCAGAAAATGTCTTAATCTGTGCACTTTTCTTATATCCATACCATTGTGAAATCATATGGCTCTTACGATGTGCACTTTCCTATAAGAGTGCCAATTGTCCTTTTGTCCTAACTCCACAGAATCTTGTGCATATAGGTCAATGAAGGTGAGTGGGAAACATGTTCTCAAGTGACAGCTCTTTGCATTGGAAATGCCAAGTACTTTGGCGGTGGCATGAAAATTACTCCAAATGCTGACCCTTCCAGTGGAAACTTTGAGGTGGAATACTTTTATTAATTCACTAAAAGTACTTCTGTAGCATAACATCAATCAAAAACTTTGCATTATCTTTAAATTTTTGCTGTATTCTATCTGCAGGTTGTGATTCTTCAGGACTTTAAGTGGTATGACTTCATTCTGAAGCTACATAGACTGTACAATGGGACACATTTATCAGTGAAGAATGTATCTTCAAGAAGGTTGGTCCCTCCTGTAAATGAAACTGTTGTTCATGATTATTCCATTTTGTTCTTTTGCCATCTTTGGTGGAGCCATTGTATTCAAACCATCAAGTATTCAGCTAATACAATTGAGGAAAAGGTTCATTGGTCCTAAAGAGACGGGGCATGATGGCAAAGAGTTTGAGATCTGCATTGCAGGTCTCGAGTTCGAGTCAGAGTGTACTACTCTTGTAAGAGCCTGGGACAGCCGGGGTTTTATTCGTTTACCTGGGCCTACAAAGTGCGCTTTCCGAGGGGTGTGTTTCCTCAGATCCAAAAAAAACATAAGAAAGAAAAGGTTCATTGGGTTTTGAATCGTGCAATTAAGTATTAATTTTTTTCTGCGGGTTAATCAATATTGTTTCTGCAATTTATAATAAAAGTGGTTCTATCCTGTCTTTTGGGCTGGGCTAAATAGCAGCAGGACTCTGATTTCTTGTTGTTTAGCCAGTTCTGCTCAGTTCAGTTTGATCAAAGTGCAGATGAGTTTTAAATCAGTGGGAAGTGTTTAATTGCTATTTATACTCTTCTCAAATCTTGCAGTGTAATTTCTATTGAAGTGGAGGACATTTCTGGCAGTGGAAGCATTTATGTCCAGTCTGACGGGGAACATTTAGGGTTTCTTCCCAGAAAGTTTTGTATCTTGCCTTCTGCCATTGAGATGATCTGCTGACTGGATCCACAAGAACAATTCAATTAGTAACATGAGCTTATGCATTCGATTGCCTCAAGCTGATGCATCTTATTCACGTTCTTCGGATGGAAAAATAGCAGCAGGGGACACCGTAGAAAGGAGAGCCAGCAGTGATAAAGTACTTCACATGAAGAGAGCCGGTGACATTTTGGTGGTGCGGGATAATTTATTGTGCCATTTTTAGTCGCGCGAACCATCACTTCGAAGTTTTTGACAGTTTGAGGCATGTTTTTGATTTGTTATCGAGATATGAGTCCGGTTAATGCCACTGAGTTCATGCGAGGCTGCAATGGAACTTTGTTTTTTTAGAACGGTACTAAGAGATTTCAGGTTTTATGAACATCGGTTTCCGAATTTCCTTTTTCTAGCTAGTTGTTATAATGATTATATTATGTTATGTTATTTAAATTAATTTTTTAGATTAATTTTATGTATTAATATTAAAAATAATTTTTTAAAAATAAAAAAATATTATTTTGATATATTTTTTAATAAAAATTATTTTTAAAAGTATCTTCAATTACAATCTCTAAGTTATATGCACTTAAAGAAAATATTCTTTTACCGTAGAGATGGTATAATTAAAATCTTCTTTAATTTTTGATGTACTGGTGGTAAATTTGTAATATTTAGTTCTTCCTTTTACAAAACAAGTTTTTCTTATATATGTTTTTATCTTTATAATTGATCTATTTATCCTTGCTTTTTTTTGTTATATTTTTGTAAGTTTTCCATTAATTTTGTTATATTGTTTTTAGAAAAAAAAATATTATTTTTTTATTATTTATACTTTGAATATTTATGACTCTGCACTAGACTTATTTATATTATTTTATTGTTATGTTCTTCATTATTTTGTAAAAAAAAATCTAATTTTTTCTTACATTTTATTTTTGAAAAATTATTATACAAAGACTAAGAAAGTGATGTTTTAATATATTAATTGCAACATTGTTTTATTTATTTATTTTCTATATTAAAAATGAGATTGAGATCTTTTATATTTTTATTAATACATATCATCTTCATTATATTTTATTATATGTAAATTTTAATTTTTTTTATTTACAATTATATTCTTTACTCGTTTTTTTTAAAGCATATTAATAATAATTACACATTAGTTCATTTGCATTACAAGAAGAATAAGTCGAATAGACATGTTCATATTATTATTATTTGCATTTATTGGGATAAATGGTTCTTGATTTTTGTTGTAAGAAAATACATTTAAAAAGCCTGAATATTTATTTATTTATTCCAAAAACAATTATTCAACTTGCGATGAAATGTGGGTCAAAGAACTAGTTATGAATAAGGAGTTGATGTCAATTGAAGTTAAAAAAAATCCATACAAACCACCTTTCATCCGGCTCCAGTGTGTTTTGATAATGTGGTTTTGAGTATTTTGTAAAAGTAAAAAACAAAATAAAAAAGAGTTGAATTGTATAGCTGGACGCTGGAATTTGAATTATTTTCTTTTCTTTTCATTGGTTGAAATGACACGTGTTTAAGTATTTTATGTTTGTATTTAACAAAACACTAAATGATGAAGTTAAATCATCATTGTCATACATGTATTTTTTTTAAAAAAAATACCATTCAATAAATTTATTATTTATTTATCATTTGATATTCAATTGTTTAGAAAATTGTAATTTATGATTTATTTTTTATTGGATTATATATTAGTCTCATGATTTATTTATTTTTCATTCTAACTTTTAACATTAAATATGTTGGGAGTGGAGCATTGTAGTTATTGTTTTTCAATTTTATTTATTTATTTATCTCGATCTTATATTTCATGTTGCAAGTAGTTTAATAGGTATTTGTGATCTTATGACTTAAATTGTATATTTGATATATTGACCCGAATTGATTTTGTCAATCTATTTAGGTATTCTCTTTAATTTAATGTTTTTTAATTGAGCTTTATATTTTTTTAGTTTTTTATATGATGTTATCTCGAATTTTGATCTAAGTCATAGATGGACTCAATTTATTTTATTTGCTCTTCTTTTTTTAATTGTGTGTGTGTGTAATAGAGCTTCAATTTTTTTTTCATTTGTTTTTAAAGTTATCTTAGTCTTATGGATTTATTTTTTTAAACCCTCAACATTAGATATGTTATATAAGGAGCTTTATAGTTTTTTTATTTTTTTATGAATTTATCATCATTTTATAATTCAACAAGTTAGCCCGAGTTGATTTGAGTTTTTTTCTATTATTTTTTAATTAAAATTTTTATTTATCCTTTAATATTTGATTGGTTGGAAATCAAAATTCATATTTTTATTTTTATTTTTTCTACGAGATTATTCTAATATCATAACATGGGTCATGAGTTTGGTGGGTTAACTCAAGTTGACTTTGTTTTTTTAATTTTTTTAATTTAATATTTTTTTGAATGATTTCATTTAACATTAAGTTAATTATTAATTGGTTTTCATAATTTATTTTATTTTTATATATAATTATCATGATATTTAGACCAAAATCATAAATTTGAGAATTAATTTATTGTTATCTTAATATTCTTTAAAAAATATTATTTAATATATAACCATATTAATATTTATAAGAAATTAACAATAGTGCTTGAATATTTCCTTACATTAAAACTTTTTAATGAAACCTGTAACGCCATAGTCAGTACCAGTAAGATCTTGTGCGCTCGAATTGAAGTGGTCGGTTTGGTTGAGATAAAAGACATCATAGTTTTTATGTAATTATTTACTATTTGATATTGTGGTTGTTTTTTAAAATATTTTTTATTTAAAAATATATTAAAATAATATTTTTTATTATTTTTTAAAAATTATTTTTAGTATCAACATATAAAATTATTTTTAAAATACTAAAATTTTTTAATTTAAAATAAAAATTAATTTTTTTAAAAAATATTTTTAAAATATACGACAGACACCCTTGACAGTTTGCCGTCAAACAAAATTCCAACCACCCATCTGTTTTCCCCGTGGCCACCATTTGTCGAAGGCTTTTCAGATATTTTAAAGGAACCGCGGAAGTTCAATGCTCTCAGGTATCCCTCCCGTCTCTCTCTAAATGACAACCTCCCTCTCCTTTGCTTCCATCACTCCCCATCTAAAATCGCACCACCACCACAGCATCATCTTCTCGCCAAATTACAACGGCAAACTCAGCAGAACCCGATGCAATGGAGAGCGCCCAACAAGCAATTCTTCGTCCTCTAAACGAGAATCCGAACCAGAAAATGCACTGCTCAAGGTAGCCTGGTATAGCTCCGAGCTTCTAGGAATTGCTGCTTCATTTTTCCGTTCACCTTCCAGTAGTAGCACTGAAGCTTCTGAAAAGGATACCAAACTCGGCAAAGATGTTTCGGGCGCCATTGATCGTGCTGTTGTGGTGGAGACCATCAAAGAGGACTTCCAAAAATCGTATTTTGTCACAGGTTCCTTGAAACTCACTTTTGAAACATTCATATTAAGTCATGCTGCTCTTTCCCTTCTTGGTTACTAACCACCCAAACGGAGGCTCAAGCTATAGATAAAGGAGACAGGACAAAGAGGAGAGGAGAGAGAAGAGTCTTGCCATGGTCATGGACACACTGGCCAAATAAACGAGTGCTGCAAATTATTCTTCGCGTGTGTTATGTTTATGCTTAATCCGTCTATATATGTCTACTTCTTGTGAATGAGACATAGCTCGGTCCATTTGCGATAATTGAACTTCATGGTCTATCTTTTTGATGATCAGGGAGCCTTTCGCTTGAGGCATATGAAGAGAATTGTGAATTTGCTGATCCAGCTGGTTCCTTTGAAGGACTTCAACGTTTCAAACGGAACTGTACGAATTTTGGATTGCTTATAGAGAAGTCAAATATGAAGCTTACGAAGTGGGAAGACTTTGAGGTAATCATCTCATTGAATCTGCATTCAAGTATGATCCGGTTGCTCTGATTTCGTTCTGTAATACATGTCAGTCTGGGTATAATGATTAAGGGGTACTCAAGGAGTAGGCGTGATGGTAAAGTGCTTGCGTATGTCTCGAGTTCGAATTAGAGTTAGCAACTTGTAAGATTATGTTTTACTCATTTACTTGGACCTACAAAATATGCTTTCTAAGCATCCAAAAAATTAAGGGGAACTGCCTGCTCAAGATCAACTCAAGCCATGGGGTTTTCAATGATTTTATCTTATTTTAATAGGGTTTCTTTCAGAACTCTTATTCTAGTTGAATTTGATACAGGACAAGGGAATTGGACACTGGCGGTTCAGTTGTGTCATGTCATTTCCTTGGAAGCCCATTCTTTCTGGTATGTTTCGTGCTCCACGTACCGAGATTATACAAATCGACATGCTGATTACCTTATTGGAGGCTAATTAGTTCCTCCATGTAATATGTTGCAGCTACTGGATACACAGAATACTATTTTGACGAACAATCTGGAAGAGTATGCAGGTAACTGGTATCAGAAACGAAACATGGTGCTCCATATCTTTGTAATGCACTGTTCCAATTGGTTTAGCTTTCGAAACATTTTCAGGCACGTGGAGCATTGGAATGTTCCCAAAATGGCACTGCTGAAGCAGCTTCTGAAGCCCAGCCAAGGTTTTTGGGGTGGTAGAAAAACAAGTGGTTGAATAACTGGCTGATATGGGTTTCCAGGTGATGAATTATTAATAACTACGGTGTCCCATACATGATGTAGAAGAATCCTAGCAAGAAAAATAAGCTTGTTATGACTTGGTACTTTTTTGAGAGTCCAGCTTTGTACATAGTTACAAGTTACATGTAATGACAACTCAGAGAGAATCACAGGAAAAGATCAAGTGGTTATGGTCAGAGCTTCTGTTTGTCTTAAAAAAATTACTCATCTTTAGCTATGTTATGCATTATTTTTAAAAGCACAAACCTTAGGAGTATGTTTGGCATTTCTTTTGCTTTTGCGATTGCGGTTGAAAAAAAAAAACAGTTTAAAAAAAAGCGCTTTTACGGTGGTTCAAAATAATCATTAAAGTGTTTCGTTAAAACTGTGGTTGAGTTGGAGGTTGAAAAAAAAGCAGTTTTTGGTGTTTGGTTACCAAGTTTTTCATATTGCTTTTAACTTGTGAAATTACTTTAAAGGGTATATATATATAATCTTTTTAAATATTGTAAATTTAATAATTTTAATAATATAATGTAATTAATAATTCATGAAAAAACAAATATTATTTTAATATAATGTAATTAATAATTCATGAAAAAATAAATATTATTTTTTATTCTCCCATCAAACTACTTGTAATTTCAACACGAACAGATATTTCTCTTCCATTAGGACTGATCTGTATCTACATATATTTTAAAAAAATGGGCTGGGCCGAGGGCAGACCAACCAAATTGGGCCTAAAACCCAATTTTGATGGACTTGGGCTGGGCCGACTGCAGCCCAGCCCAAGCCCATGTTTTAATTCTGAAGAAGTCAAAATGGTGCGCTGCACTATGCGTCTTCTTCACAGTGCAGCGCACCTGTGCACGTGAATTATTTCACGTGCACAGTGGCTTCCGACCGACCACGACGAGAGCTTCAACGGAGGATACCTACGGGTAGAGGAGGCCGAGGTGGTTCTTCCTGTGGTGGTGGCGTCTGAAATGGTGGCCTGTGGTGGCCGGAGGCAGCGTTGGAAGGTGGCGGTACTGTTCACCGACCACGACGAGAGCTTTAACGGAGGATACCAACGGGTAGAGGAGGACGAGGTGGTTCTTCCTGTGGTGGTTTCATCGTAAATGGTGGCCTGTGGTGGCCGGAGTCAGCGTTGGAAGCTCTCAGCTTCCATGGCTGCTCTGTTTTGGGCAGAGAGAGAGAGAGAGCGCCATGCACAGGATCACGACATGCAAAATACCAGTTTTTGTTAAATTATCGAACATAATCACATTGTAAAAATGTTCCCATTTCATCGCCATTTCGTGCGCAGACGAGAGGAGGATAATTGTGGGTTTTTATTTTCAACGGTTATTCAAATGTAAATCACCGTTTCAATAACCACGGATCGCAGAGAAAAAAGCATCAAATTGATGCTTTGCATGAATCGGCGTTTTGATGAAAATTGGGTGTGGGTCCCACATGAAAAAAATCAGTTTGCCTGTTAACCAAACACCAAAATTGTGGTGCGATTTGGCAATCGTATATCGCACCACAATGCCAAACACCTTCTGTTTGTCTTAAAAAAATTACTCATCTTTAGCTATGTTATGCATTATTTTTAAAAGCACAAACCTTAGATTGGTAGCATAGTTTTTAGTCAATGGTTGCCATTATGAACTCGCACCTTATTTTTTTCAACCAATCATTTTTTTCCGATCACTATTTTTTTCTATCCAACATTTCTCTGGTATTTATTAACTTCTCTAATGTCAGATTTAATATATGATGTGGAGTTGTGGACAACAATGTCTTTACCAATTAATTTCAAGTCATTCTTGAGGTGAACTGATGTAATCGAGTTTTATAAATATTTTAGGTCATCAGGTAAACATAACAAATTGATTTTCCCAGACTTCAACACTTTTATTTTCTTTCAATTTCCTTATATATATTTTTTGTGTGTACTTACTGAGTTAAGCATTAAAAAGTCTCTCATCTCATGAGAGAATTGTTTTTTTTCAGGTAGATCCAATAACCAGCAAGGCTAAACAATAAGTCTATACACAAAATCAATATTAAGCCCACACATCTAGGGCCAAGATTAAAGCATGT
Source organism: Salix arbutifolia (assembly GCA_025169955.1). NCBI lineage: Eukaryota > Viridiplantae > Streptophyta > Magnoliopsida > Malpighiales > Salicaceae > Salix > Salix arbutifolia. Next base: position 12,965,626 of record CM045903.1, read on the forward strand.
GGAAAGCTTATATTCTATGTGAAGTTTTTTCATACTTCATGGGAAAAAACAATTCAAAAATTGAAATTTGAGATTTATACTTGAAATCCTTATATTTCAACCTTATATTTGAGATTTGAGGAGTGGTTTTTTTATTTATATATAAAAAGGAGCTAAAACTCAAGAAAAAATTTGGTCTTTTAATTAATACAATATATTATTTCAAAAAAAATGGTTGATGGATAAAGCCAATAAGGCAATATATGGAATGTCTCTGCGTCAATCTAACAGCATGTAAGGAAGCATTAAATATCTAAATGATGGCTTTTGATGTCATATTTGAATTGTCTTCACGACCTTTTCATTCTGAGTGGCATATATGACTTATAGAGTAAAGACTTCCAATTTGATACATGTGGCCTTTTTTTTTCTCTTTCCTTCTTGATTTCCACACCAAACTTCTAAATCTTCAAAGTAGCCCTTCAAATGTTTTTGCCTTTATATTTGATCCATGTTTTTTTTATTAATATTTATTTTATTTTTAAATTTTATCCTCTTTTAATATTTTTTATTTGTCATATATGGTCTTAGTTATCTTGATTATTATTTGTTTTGTTTTAAAATTTGTTTTAATTGAATTTGTTTTTTTAATTTATCCTTCATCATTTTATTTTATGTTATGTCAAATCTGGTCTTAATTCTTTTAATTACTATTATTCTTTTAACATTAAATTGGTAAGGTATTAAGCTTCTTAATTGCATCTGGGTTTAGGATTTTATGGATTACGGGTTTGAAAAATTAATCCAAACTTAGAAATTCGCACTGTTTTATTTTTTATTTTATTTTTATCTCTTTTATGCTCATATATTTTTAGTTTTACTATTCATTATTCATTTATTACTCAAGTTTCATCTCTGAATCTTTAATAATTATTTGATTTAGTTCCATATTTAATCCAACCAAATGTTAATTAAGACTCAATCAAGGCCTAACCACGAAGAGAATAAAAGAAGAAAAAATAAAAGCACATATTATCCAACCAAGTTAACTCGTTGTGTTTGTGTTCATTACCCTGATTGTAAATTTCACAAATTAAGTTGGATGAGTATATTGTGTTACCTTCTTTTAATCTCACCTTTTTTTTTTACAATTGGGTCCTATGACAATTTGTTGTTTCACTTTTAAGTTGTGACTAAGTAAATGTTAAAATAATGGTGACATGAATTTATTTTTCACTAGATCACCATTTAAATGGGCCAACCAATTTTCTCTTACCATGTTGGTCAAACAAGTCATCCCAATTTTATTTATGATATCAATTAACTTGATATGATACACTAGTCAATTTTTTTATCCACATTTCAAATATTTTATCACATGAAAAAAAAGACATATTTTTATAAAATAATTGGCCTTTAGTGAAACACTAACATTGAGCCTTGTTCAAGCCTAAAATCCATTAAACCTTCATTTGAAAAAAAAAATACAAAATCAAAACAACAAGTTTAAAGTGAATGAATCTTCATGAGCTTATATTTATTTAAACAAAATGGTTATGCTTGCAATTGAAGGTACAATTATCTTTTTCAAATGGTACATTAGCCATTGCAAAATTAATAGAGAGCAATTTGCTCTGAAAAACTTCTTTTAGTATAATTAAATAATTGTTTTACCCTTAAGAGCAAAAAAAGTAAAGCTTTCATAGTGGAACTTTTCAATATTTTCAAAAAGTTCTATACATTTAAGTTACAATCATACCCTTCAGGATAGAAAAAAAAATGAATATGTAAAAGGGGCTTCTACATCTTTTCCTTTAAAAAATGAATTCTAGAACTAACCTTAAAATCCAAAAAAATAAGGCTAATTTCAAGGATATCCTGGTTTTTTTCTTCAGGTTTTGTTGCTATTTTTTTTACTATAATTAGTGTTTTGTTTTGGTAATTTAATGTTATTAATTAAAAAAAATTGTTGTTGTGTTAGCGTGTGATGGCATCAACCTTATTTAAGTGGCACATGTTGTCATTTCTTGTTACCAAAAACTTGCTTTCGCAACGATGTTAGAAGTAGTGGGTCATTCAATTTTTGATAGTATGACATATATTAATGAAGGGGGTCTGATTAGGTTGCGATAAAGTTTTTTTTCTTTCACCTCTCTTCTCTCTCTCTCATTCCTTAGAAATTCATTCCTAATCTTGGAAAAAACAATTGTGTCCTCCATTTTGTGTATCTATACATTTTGACCCTTGTTGTTTTTATCATTATTTACATGGATTTTAATGTTTTTTAGTTTATTTTTCAAATTTTATCCCCTGGCATTTTATTCAATTTGAATTTTCAATGTGATTTGGCCCCTCTACTCTTAATTGTTTTATTCTTGTGTTTTTATACCTTTCTTGATGTTATTTTCCCCAATAATTTTATTGCATTTGTTTTCTTAATCTTTTTATTTATTTGTTATATTCTTGTTCTTTTCTTCATTTTTTTTTTAAAATTTTGTCCTTAAACATTTAGTTTTATTTGATTTTATATCCAATTTTAATCATCATTCTTTCAATTACTTTTTTTATCCTCTTCTTATTTTTTTCTCAATTTATCCCATGATCATTTCTTTCATTTTGTTTTTATATCATATTTGGTCTATATTATTTGAGTTTCTAATTTATTTACATTTAATATTTTACTTTGTTATTTTTCTATGATTACATTCCAACAAAACAATCCTTCATTGAAAATTGACTTTTTATTCATAATTTCTATTTTATTATTAAACCCTAAGCTTTATTATTTGTTCTCATTTTCTTTCTATTGCATTAACTTGATATTATATCCATCTCGAGTAATAGGATAGTCAAGTTAACCATGATTGATTTAAGTTTTCTTAACAATTGTTCTTTATAATTTTATCATTTGACGTTAAATTATTGATCCTGAAGCTATGTAATTTTTTCACCTTTTGTTTTGTTTGGTTATCCTCAATGCAAGCTTGTCAAGTTAATTTGGGTTACCTTGCATTTCTTATTCAATTTTTTAATTTAACTTTTTTTTTCCCGAGGTGCTTATTTTGAAAATGTAATTTTTTAATCATGTTCTTATATGGTGAATGGCGGGTTGGTCAAGTTAATTCGTGTACTCTTTTTTTCCCTCAATTTCTCAATAATTTTTTTATTCAATTTCATGATTTTACATTAAATTGTTGAACCTTGAGCTTTGTCATTTTTTTACATCTCTTATTGTCTTGTTATTTCAAGAGTAGATTGATCAAGCTAATCTAGTCGGTTTGTATTTTTTTATTTAACTTTGGTAAATTGTTCTAGGTCTTTCTTTTGCAAGTCTATTTTTTAATCCTTTACCATGTCATGAGTGATGAGTTAGTCGAGTTAACCCGAGTTAACTAAAATTAGTTTTTTCAATGATTTGTTTTTCAATTTCATTATTTTGTATTAAATTATTTTCCCTTGAATTTTTTTATGTTTTTTTTATCCTGAGAACAAGTTGGTAAAGTTAAACCCGAGTTAGCTCAATATTTTTTTTACATTTTTTTATTGAGCTTTAATTTGTTTGTTAGGTTTTTTTTTTTTGTTTTTTTACCCTGGTCTCATGTTGTGGTTGTGAGTTTATCAAGTTAGCCCAAGGTGATTGTAGTTTCCTTCTTTGATGTTATATATTTTTTTCATCTTTGACATTAAGGCATTAGGCCTTGAACTTTATAATTACCTTTTGCTTTCCTTTATGGGTTATTCAGGTCTCATATCTCACATTGTGTTTTAGTAAATTTAGCATGGTTTGTCTTGAATTATTGTTTCATGAATATCAATTTCTAGCATAAAAAACCTTAGCTTGACCTGCGATGTAATGTGGGTCATCTAGCTAATATAAACTAAAAAATGCGGTGCTTTTAATACTCACCACTTAATGGAAATGCTATTCATTTTTTTGTTTATGAATTTTTTTAATATATTTTTTCTTTAATTTAACACTTTGATATTTAATTAATTGAATATTTGGATTTATAATTTAATGTGATTTATTTTATACACAATTATTTTGGTCTCATAACTCGTGTCACAGGTTTGGTGGTTTGACTCAGTTGTCTTGAATTGTTTTTATTATCCTTTTCTATGTGATATTTTTAAAGAATTCATTCTTCAACACTGGGTTGATTGAGAATTAAATTTAATAATTTATTATGATTTACTAATTATGAGGTTATCTGGTCCTATGACTTAATTTGTGGGTTTGATGTGTTAACCCAACTAACTCAAGTTTTTTTTAATTGATATTTATTCTTTTTCATCATTTAACATTGATTTGATTATGAATCAAGGTTAATGATTTATTTTGATTTTTTTTCTATTAAGTTATCTTACTTTTTGACTTTAGTCACCTGTTTTGCGAGCTAACTCTGGTAGACTCAAGTTATTTTATCGTGTCTTATTTTTAGATTGTTTAATTTTTTTCGTTTCAACATTCAACAATAAATTTATTGAAAATCAGACTTCATATATTTGTTTTAATTTGTTTTTTTTATAGAGTTATTATAGTCTCATGATCTTGGTTACAAGTTTGACTCATTAATTCGAGTTGACTCAAATTATTTTTTTTGTTTACTTTCCATAAGATTGTCTTGATTTCAAGACCAAGTCACAAGTTTAGCAGATTAACTTGGGTCAAGTTTTTTTTTTTTTTTGTAATTTTTAAATTATTATCAATTTCATTGAGTTGAAAGAGAACTAATAGTTTGTTTTATATAGAATTATTATGGTCTCATGACTCAGATCATGAATTTCACAAGTTAATCTGGGTTGATCTAGATTAATTTAATGTTGTTTCGATTCTATTTAAAAAAAAAGATATGGGCTTAAATTTTTATTAATCAAGCTTTGTTTTATTAGTTACCTAAATTGTCTTTAAATTTATCAAGTTAAGATAGGTTTAAGACTCCTTTACAATCGGAATCCGAACAAAGACATTCGGGTCGACAGGATAGCTAATTTGATAATTTATACCAAAATAAAAACATGACCATCACTTGAAGAAAGCTAAGCAAAAACCTCTCCTCTTTGGCTTTTACACGCTCTGCAACTCTCAGATTCCTCTCCGCCATGGCGTTTCCTTACATGGAAGCTGTAGTTGGTCTGTCCTCTCTCTCTCTTCCTCTCTCTCAACTTAAATACGTTATTGCTTATTTTTCTTTCAACGCCTCGTTTATTCTCTTCAAAGTTTTCAATTATTTTGCGATTGCCTTCGATTAGGGTTGTACATGCCTTACATTCTTATTCTCTTATTCATTTTATTGTAATCGGGTTTTTATACATGTGTGACGGCGACACTTATTAAAGGTTTTATTGTGAATGTTTGAGATTTTTATTTTTATGATAAATGGGGTTTATTTATGGAGAAAAGTTTCTGTTTTATTCGTGAGAGAAGAATTTTCGGTTTAAGGGTGAGTTTTTTTTTTTTTTTTTTTTATATATATAATCTCATAGGTCAAGAGAAAAGAAAAGGAGACCTTCAAGGGCCCTTTTCATTTCTGAGAAGCTGAAGTTACAGACGACTTTAGATATTTGAATTTCCGGAGTTTTTTAGGGATACCAAATTGAGGGTAAAGGAGCAGGAAATTTGAAGTAGTGCTACCCATTTTAGGGCTAAATGATCAAGGATGCATCATATGTGAAGCTGTGGCGTGCTATCAAAACTGCGTAGGAACTTTCACATCCGCCTTTGCTGTTAATATCTTTGATATTTATCAGCTGAGAATGTGATAGTTAGAGGCTATTGAGGTTCATACCATTCATAGTAGTTGCAATTCGATGCATATTTGTTACTCTTTCTTCAAACCTTCTACGACATTTGGATGTTTTATGCTATGGAGATTCTAACTGCTGCATTTCCCCCCCTGATTTTCCAGGTTTTATGATACTCATGTATATCTTTGAAACGTATTTGGATTTGCGACAACATGCTGCTTTGAAACGGCCAACTCTCCCAAAAACTCTGAAAGGAGTAATCAGCCAGGAGAAGTTTGAGAAATCTCGAGCTTATAGTCTTGATAAAAGGTTTGTTGTTTCCTGCAACTAGTTGACAGTGATTGTTTTAGCTTTTCTTCATCTGGTTTTTGGTTTATGTTCTCTTTGATTCTCGCTAATGTTTTATTCTTTGCATCTCTTAACTTTCAGCTACTTCAATTTTGTTCATGAATTTGTTACTATACTATTGGACTCTGCAATTTTGTTCTATGGGATATTGCCTTTGTTTTGGAAGGTTGGTGCTTGGTTGCAGTGTTAGTGGAGACATCTCCGTGGTTGAATTGTCACTATATAATTCTCTCTGTAACTGCAGAAATCTGGAAGCTTTCTGGTGTTAGTTGGTCTCAATGAGGAGAATGAAATATTCCACACCCTTGCTTTTTTGGCTGGTGTTATGATATGGTCACAGGTATGCAAATGATTTCTAATTACACTAGCTGATAATAACTACCATATTTATGCTGCCTGTCTTTTGCGCAACAGTTTAGACTGATGGTCTGTGATTTCAGTTTCCTTTTTTTTTATGCACAGTTAGTTAGTTGTTACTTCTCATATGTGAAATGAGCACATAATGTTTGCAGCTATTTTTAAGAATATTAAGTAAGAATGAAGACAAGCGAGGTTGAGTTATTTTATGTAATAGTTGTAGTCTATGGGCTCAGTGTGTGCATATTAACATCAGTCGTTTTCAAATCTACATCTTGATAGAGGTGAGCTGATGGAATCTTGCTAAGCTCTATAATACTGACTCCCTGGTCGATGATGCTGTTCATAGACAAGGCTAATAATTTTGATGTAATAGTATCTGGGCACAACATGATATAAACAATAGTTGGTTTAAAATATTTGAGTTTTTTACCTCTTCAAAAAGGTGTTCCTTAAAGTCTAGAATAAATATCTTATTTATCATGCATATCGCCTCACCTCTTGTTTGCATGAATATTGTAATTTCGTTTGCTTATAGAATTAATTAAACAGTAATTCTTTGATTAATTTTTATAAACAAAAAAAGCAATGTATTCCATCTTTGCTGGTAATTATCACATTCTTCCAATTGTTTGCAGTACCCTCATAAGCAAATGCTTGTAACAAGCACATCTTTTAAGCTCCTCAACTGATATTATTTGATTGATTGTTTTGAAATATGTCCATACAGATTACTGATTTGCCATTCTCTCTCTATTCGACTTTTGTGATTGAGGCCCGTCATGGTTTCAATAAGGTTTGTATTCACTCTAATATCTAGTGATTTTTACTCATCTCGTTAATTATTTGAGTATTAATTCTGTGCCGGTGGATCTTTTTTTTTTCTTTCTAACTTGAACATGCACTGGTATAGAACTTATAGTTGTTTGAATTTCCATCCATTTTATATCTCATCTCTGGTAGGATTCTAATTTATTTTCCATCTGCTTTACAGCAAACAACATGGATGTTCTTTAGGGACCTATTCAAGGGGATTTGCCTTGCCATTCTACTTGGCCCACCAATTGTTTCTGCAATTATTTTAATAGTACAGGTATGTTCATCTGCCAATGTTGATAAAGTGGCCAGTGAATTGCAGTATTTGACTGCTATCTGTTTACAGCAGTTGGTCATTTTCATTCTTGAATAATCATGTTGTGTTGGAATAATTGATAGCTTTTATTCTAAAAATGCTCTTACAAATTACACTTGCATTATCTGCTTTCCTGAATGCACAAGTCTTCTCTTGCCATGTTGAGTTTTCAATTGCATGGTTGCAGAAAGGAGGCCCTTACCTAGCCATTTATCTATGGGCATTCATGTTTGTGCTTTCTCTTGTGATGATGACACTCTACCCAGTTTTAATAGCCCCGCTCTTCAACAAGTTTACCCCTGTGAGTGTTTGACATTTCTTATCCTGTGAAAATCATTCAGGCCTTTGTCTTGCTTGGTTAGTAATCTTTTTTTACCCATGGGCATGCTATGACAAATAGCTTCCAGAAGGAGAGCTCAGGGAGAAAATCGAGAAACTTGCTTCCATTCTCCATTTTCCTTTAAAGAAGTTGTTTGTTGTCGATGGATCCACAAGGTCAAGCCATAGCAATGTGAGGATTCTTACTTTAGTATATTTGTTGGGGTTTCTCAGCAGTACCCACAAACTTTTCTTCCAGTATACAGTGCTTTGCTTTTGTTTCTCCAACTTGAAGTAAACAAATGCTTCTCCTCCTTATTTATGTTTTATAATGAAAAGAATGATAATTTTTCTTGGCCAAACTATTCACCTTTCTGATATAAACTAATGGTATTGGTATACGCTCGAAGCAGAATTGCAGGGGAACTTGCATTGAAAGTTCATGGCTATCTGTTGTCTTTTTTGTTTGTGTGTGTGGGTTGTGTGTGCGAGTGGGGTGGGGGGGTTAAGATGTGTTGGCCTGGCCACTTTGAAGAGTATTTGTTTTTCAGGTTGAAGAGAAAATATATTAGATAGATGCATGGTATGTAGTTGACTCTTATTTCTTGTGGTTTTGATTATTGGCAAGTCATCTGTACTGCTATAATAAGATTGTGTTTGGCAATGTACTTTGCTAGTCTGTTGTGGATCAACTTCATTATTCTATCAACAATGTGCAGGCCTATATGTATGGATTCTTTAAGAACAAGCGTATTGTCCTTTATGACACATTGATTCAGCAGGTGAGGAGATCTTTCTTTCTGGATTCTGTCCATATTAATCTTTTATCAAACTGAGGTTCATTCTCATGAAGACTCTATATATGTGTGTGTGTGTCCATTTTATTTTGTTAACTTTCTTGTAAGATCTGTGAAATATAGGCATCTCTGGTGTTTCATTATTACAATAGCATTTTATTAGAAATACTAACGCAATCCTAATTGTATTATGTGCCGGGTACAGTTGTTAAATTCAATCATGTTGTTGGTCGCCTTCTTGGAAGTTAAAACACATACAGAATGATGAAAATGTATGGATATTTGTTTAATGTGATTGCTTGGTTCACTTGACAGCATGAAGAAACATCATTGTGCTGTAGGGGTAAGGGTTCTGGTGTAACTTTGTCCAACCTACTAGAAGTTTGAACAGTAAGATTCCAGTTAGTGGTTTCTGGTCAAGCTGCTGAATCAGTAGCCTCTTGGTGATTAGACAAATGGTTCCTACAAGGATATCATATCCCTCTTGTGTTTTACTGCTTAGCTTGGAAGCAGCCTTCATAGATGACTTTCTCATGTGTGTCTCCTCAGATAGGCTATGTATGGCCCTGATTCATTTTATTTTGGGGGAAGGGAACAAAAATATTCAGCCTTTGTTTCTTGCATGTGAGTGATTCTAGCGAATTTTAGTCTGGTGTCAGGTTTCCCATCTTTCTCATTGGCTACGTTTCTCTCATGATCTCATATTCATCTAATCTCTTAACAGGCCTTCTCCACTAACCAATCTTTGAAAGTCCTAAATTCCTGATCTTGAGTTGCTGGATTTGATCAAATCTTAAAACTATTTTTTTTGAACTCTTATCTGATACTTTTCTTCCAAAATTAACTCAGCCTAAGAATGAAAGGTTGGATTTTTCTATTTATGGGAAGTGAAATACTGGAAGTTGTTGCTCTCTTGTAATTGGCCAGATTATGAACCTAATTTGTGTGATCTGCTGACTGTAGTCCTTTTTGGTGGTCCTGCCTCAATTTAGAGCCTTATCAGATCTTATACATCTCCCTGGAAAATTCAGATGGATAAAATTTCGGTGCTTGTCTTGGATTTTACTTTTTCCTTAGTCTGACTATTTTCTTGTTTGAATTTTTTTTATATCGACATCCATTTAGTCCTAGAAAAACAGATTATTGTGTTGTTTAACAAGTACACAGTGGCTGTCCAACCAGGGAGGACCTGTTTGGTGGACATATCATTCATCGCAAGTTCTTTGTGATTTATGTAAGGACTAGGGTAATTCTGCAATCTATATACCATTTTCCTAATCTCCTACACTTCCTAGAACTCTGGGCAACTTTGTGCTTTGAACCATTTAGTTTGTGCCCTAAATTTATGGTTGAAATGTTGCGATGGTTTTCCTTATGCCGGGTAAGGATCTTTACACCTTTATGATTCTCTGATTCTTTGCAGTGCAAAAATGATGAGGAAATTGTAGCTGTTATTGCCCATGAACTGGGGCATTGGAAACTCAATCATACAATGTACTCATTTATTGCTGTGCAGGTATGCAGCAGCAATTGTTTTCTTGCTTGTTGATTTTTAATTTGCTCCAATTCGTGCACAAAAAGTCTCTTACAATACCATATATACCATCTGAAAGGCATTTGTTTGAGAGCTATCATTGAGAAAAGGGTTGGAGAAAAAATGTCATGGATGCTCTTGCACTTTTGAGACTCTAAATCATCTGGTTTGAGATTCAAACCTCCGAGGATTTGTTCATGAGCCTGATCAGAAAATAGTGCTAAAAATTCTTGGATTGAAGCACATGATAAATCTATAACTGCTAAAAATCTGAAACATATTGCTGAATCTCAATTCATGTACCATTGTTGGAGTTCAGTGTCGTGTGAGGATTTTCCAACCATCCTCTTGTAGATGTCCTTTGACTTTATCCGTGAGCTTATTTAACTGGTGTATGGTTTATTTTTGTTGCTGTATACTCTTATGCTCTGCAGATTCTTACGCTTTTACAATTTGGAGGATACACTCTTGTGAGGAACTCGACTGATCTCTTTCGAAGTTTTGGGTTTGATACACAGCCAGTACTCATTGGACTAATCATATTTCAGGTATGCTTCTTCTTTTTTCTGGGCGGGGTGCAGTTGTATGCCACATAATTTTTTTGCTTTTGTCACAATCTGTCGGGTTTATCTCATTTGGTTCCATATTTGCAGCATAGTGTAATACCTCTCCAACACCTTGTCAGCTTTGGTCTTAATCTAGTGAGTCGAGCTTTTGAATTTCAGGTACCCTCCCCCCCTCCTCCATTCATGTGCATCTCAAAGTCTCTATCTCACTTAATGTAATTGTTTAATGTAGGCTGATGCTTTTGCTAAAAAGCTTGGTTATGGCTCTGCTCTTCGGGCTGGTCTTGTGAAACTACAGGTAAACTTTTGAACTATACATTTTTCCTGTACCTCTATAACAGACTAACCGTGGTGGACATGGAGTCCTGTATATTTCTTGCTTTCAGATTTTTTTGGGATCTAAGTACTGCATTGCCAGAGTGTTCTTTTCAAACCTGTTTTTTCCATAATGCGGAGCACGGATTGGATGACTGTTGGTCTGCCAGCAACACTGAAAGTTTTAATTCTAGTTGATAAAATCTTATTTTCTAATACAGAAACTGTATTTAATCCACTTTGTTACTGTGAGTCCTCCCTCTAGTGTCATGGTTCTTAATATTTCATTGGTTGATTGTGTGCCTGCATGATTAGAATGCCTTATTTTTCCACATATCATCCATAATGATAGTTTATGCTTTTAGCTAGAGATGAGGCCTTGTTAATGTCTGGCTTTTAACGGGATTATTAACAGTCTTATATATTCAAGTGCTATTGGTGGAAATGTAGAAAGACTGAACAGTGCGTCGATTCTTTTCAGGAAGAAAATTTGTCATCTATGAATACAGATCCCTGGTACTCAGCATATCACTATTCCCATCCTCCTCTTGTTGAAAGACTGGCAGCAATCGGCGAACCAGATAAGAAGGCCGACTAACAAGTGCAATCTGTGGATGGCTGCCCCGGAATTTAATTCATTTCATTGCAATTGACAGAATGCTGGAATGGTCAGCCAGCAGTTGTAATCTTAGCTCATCTGAGTTTTGTTGGAGCTTAACGCTTAATAGCTCAAGCACACCTCATGTCAGAACACATTTCTCAGGTCGGAGAAGAGAGGGAGGGGAATAGAAGGAAAGAAACAGGAGAAAAGCAACAGGAAATAGCGAAATGTTAGTTACATATTGTGTTTGCATGGGCTAATGATCACAGAACCTGTTGCTTCATGATTTTTGAGTGATATGACATGCTTACTAATTTTGAGCCAGCTTCCTTTTCTTTTCAGAGGTTGTTCTAGAGAATGGTAGAGATTGTTTTTCAATTTGTTTTTTTTTTTTTTAAAATATATTAAATTAATTATTATTTTTTTTATAAAAAAAACATGATTTCGACTCTTTTTTCAAACCATACCTTAATGCAATGATCCTGAATTGTTTTTGGGGTTGGGGGTTAGAGCATCTCCAATGGAGTTAAAAGAAAAGTTAAAAGGGAGGATAATTTTTTTAGCATTTATTCTTTATTTTCATAACTCCAAGAAAAAAGTTATATTAAAGAGATAAAATAATATTTCTAAATTGAAGAGTTATTTCTGAGTTAAAAATTATTTAATATATTTTTATATAAAAAAATGATTTTGATAGTACCTGTATTAATGATTTATTATTAATAAATAGTTATATTAATATTATATATATTAAAATAGAATTGGTTTCTTTAACTATCTTTTTTTATAGGAGTGTAAATATAAAAAACATTATATTTACATCATTCAAAAAATCAAATTATTAATTTGACCTTTCTAAACAGTTGAAAATGCTTGTTCTTTCTGTGGGCACTCAGACTTGCTGCAAGATGAGGAGCAATTCATTCGGTGTGGTTTCTCTAGAATCTTCTGTTAAATTTCAAAGTCCATCATGATGCTGGTGTCTACTAGATTATTCTTACAGGGCTTTCCACCGTTTGGTGTTTTACAATCAACCGAGACGAGAACCTTCTCCTATCGTGTCCTGACTTAAATAATACAATTTGGCGTGGTTTCAAAACATATCGTATAGAAAAATCGTGAGATTTCCACCAATCAAATCACTACCATCCTCTAAAATTACCAAGTCAATTATTGATGTGAAATAAAGAAGCCCTAATATCATTTAGAATATACTTATTTTCTTATCAAATTAAACATTATTTATACCTTCATTTTTTTCATTATATCAAACATTATTTTCTTATTTATTTTTTATCATTTGACTTAACTTATTTTAAGTTAGTAGCTTGGCCGCTTGGCCTAACCCAACGAGCTAGGTTAAATTACATGACTTTTATTATTCATGATCGTGACATCATAACTTGTTGCATTTAAAATCGTAACACTCAATAAATATTTTAAAATATGATAGCTTTATGATTATAAATCGTGATATTTACAAATTATATTATTTTACTCTCTTTTTTTAACTATACTATTCCACCGCCCTTTTAATGTACTATTTTTAAAAAAAAAGACCTGAAATTTGTTTTGTAGAAAAAACAAAAAAAATGAGAAAATAAAAAAATATAGTTAACGCTAACTATAAACTAGACTTGAAAAATAAAAAGAAGAAGATGCAAAGCAAGTTATTTGATTTTACAAATGGACTATCCATATAATTTTGTTTTTTATAGTAAATTATTTATTCAATAAAGTTATAATAGAATTGTCGTTTTAGATTGAAGAAAAAAAATTGAAAGTCAAAAAAATAATCTAGGTGTCGGTAAGCATGTTTCCTAAGAAAATAAATTATAATCTTAAAATTCAAAAATTAATTGCATATATGATTCTATTTTTATTTAATACTTAGATGAAAATTAGAATCATTTCAATTTTAGCCTTAAATGTTTTATTTATTGAAAATTGATTTTCATGTCTTTTTTCACTTTTTATTTCTACTGGTTTTACTCGAGTGTTTTCTTTCTTTCTTTCTTTCTTTTTTGTTCTTAAGGATTGAGTTGTTCGATAGTCAATCTTTATGATTTTATCTAATTTTATTTAAAATACAATTACTCTAGAGTTGTGATTAAATCAAAGATTTTGATCTTGATTCGAGTGTGATTGGATAGAGTTCTTAAAACATTTTTTTTAATTATTATTGTTTTTCCTAATTTTGACGTGCTAATGTCAAAAATAATTTTTAAAAATAAAAAATATTATTTTAATACATTTTTAATTGAAAAACAATCAAAACCATGCTCCAAACACCCCCTTAATTGAAGTATTTTTTTATTTTTTTTTCTAGCTTTGACTTTTAATAGTAGGGTGTTTATTAATCTAGATGGCTAAAGTCAAGTTCTTTTTATATTTTTTATTGTATTTCTTTTATCAATCAATCTATATAATCGTGATTTTTTAATTATATAATTTAAATTACAAAATAAACTAATAATTTAAGTTTCAATTTTAGGTCGAGAAAAAATCCTGATGGACCTGGTGAATTTTCTCAAGTCAAATAAAAGAGACATGGTTTGTCAAGAGAGGAGAGGAGCAACGAAGCACCCGAATTTTAACCGACTCCTACACACGAAATTCTTTGGTGGGCCGAGTCCACTTACCTTTTCAATATGTGTACCTGGGCCGGGCCTTTTCCTCTGGCGACCGCGTCGATTGTACAATAAAAAAATATTTTTCTCGCAACCTTTCTCCCATATTAAATTAAAATAAATAAAAGACAAAACTCAAAAAATATTATATTCTGGTCGGCAAACGAGGTCCAGATAGGGAAATTCCGTGTGTTTAGAAGGAAGGATTCTGTCCGTTGGATCATATGCATTAAATAAAATCAAGCCTGACTTTCCCTGCACCTTCCATTTCCTCACAAAATAAAATAAAATAAAATAAAAATAAAAATAAAAATAAAACTACAGCAATCAATCACCTAAAGAATATCTACCCGTTACAGCATTTCTCCACTCACATCCTTCCACGCACAACATCTGACCTCACTTTTGGCATCCTCCATTAAGACTACCTGCCATTGATTTAATCGGAAACTCTCAAGGAAGCATCGCCTTTGGAAACTTTTTCTCTGAAATTTCCGTCTTTTGCGATTATCCCTTCAGGTACAATTTCTCTTCGATATATTATTTCATGCAATAAATCTTCTATTTTTTGGTTTCTCTTTTCTAGATCTTATAGCAGTACTTTTTTTTTTTTTTTGTAAAAATGATTAGAGTTAGGGTTTCAATTTTTATAGGGGGTTTTGGTCTCAGTTTGGCTTGATTGCAACTTTGATCTAAGGATCTGTTGCTAAGACCAGTTGTTAATTTTGAACACTTTTGATGTTACAAAATAATCTGCTTGTTTTGTGTGTTCTAATTTTAGGAATATGAGGCATGAATTGAAACAGGAGACCCATAGATCGAAGCTTTAGATGTTATTTGGTATGAAAAGTTCTGAGTGACATTTTCTTTCTTTCTTTACTTTTTTTCCTCCTATATTTAACTGATTTATTTTAATTTATTTAAACCTGAAATCATTTCGTGAATGAGATAAAGAGAGAATAAGCACTTATTTTGTGCCTTTTTTTTTGTTGATGTGGTGTTACTGATTTTGAGGTGATGAAGAGTGGCCAATAACTGGATATGCACAACTTTTTTTGTGTAGATTCTATTTTATCTAGCCATTTTTTTTATGGGTCTCTGGTTAGAGGTTTACATCATTTTCTCCGAGGAAGGACCCGGAGGTTAAAAGAAAGACTGTTGTTAGATATTTGGTTCAGTCTCCTGTTGAGTTGTTTCATTTTTTAAGAACCTCTTGTGATGATGAGTTTTGCAATTTATCTTGTTGAGTTTGGTTCCTAATTGCTATCTATTGTTCTATGTCTTGTGTTTGGCGTGGTTTTGGTTGTTTTTGTGTTTTACAGTTTGTTATTCTGGTTATGTTTATTTTTCTTTTGTTATGTGCAATAAGAATAATGATATCGATTTTTCCAAACTTCTTGTAGTAAATTGTCGAAATGGGTCAACCACAAGAGCCACACCACCGTCTTCCATTTGGAAACCCTTTCAAGAAAACATCTTCAAAGGGTTCTCAATTGTCCCAGAGGCCTCTCATCCTATTAAATGCTTTTGAGTTTGCATTGACAGCAAGATTGCGGAAATTGAATCCTAAAGACAAGCATGATGTTCTTAGCCTGGCATGGATGGTATTGGCAATGGAATCACTCTGTGAGACTCATACTGACATAAAAACCCTCATCACAGAACTTGATCTCCCTGTGACTGGCTGGGATGAGAAGTGGATAGATGTGTACATGGACATCAGTGTGAAGTTGCTTGATATTTGCAATGCTCTTAGTTCTGAGCTCTTGCGCCTGAATCAAGGTCATCTCTTGCTTCAATGCGCCCTGCATAATTTGGAGTCCAACACTTCAGAGAAGCTTGTGCGGGCATGTTCTTCTCTAGATAGCTGGAGACAGAACATTGGCACAAAGAACCCTAGACTGGAAAACTGTAAATCCATCCTGGAGGGTCTTGTGGATTCAGTGAGTCTGCCAAAGGTTAAGAGCTCAGCCAAAGGAAAGGTGTTGATGCAAGCCATGTATGGAGCTAAGATACAGACATTGTTTGTATGTAGTGTTGCTGCTGCTGTGTTTTCAGGTAATTCAAATAATCTGTTAGATTTGGATGTTGCCAAAACAACAACGTGGGCACAAGCTTTTTCTGATTTACAAACTAATGTAAATGGAGGGATTAGAGATATATTTTCTCATGGGAAATTTCCTGTCTTGAAAGAATTAGATGAAGTTTATACAGCTTTGAAGAATTTGTATCCCATGATCCAAGATGGTAAGAGACCTATTGAAGTTGAAGCTTTCAGTAATTCCTTTTCAGATTTGGGGAGGAGAGCAGAAAAACTATCACAAGGGCTAGATTTTCTTACTAAGGTAGTAGATGGCTTTTTCAAAATAGTTTTAAGCGGGCGTGATGCTTTGCTATGTGACTTGAGAGTGCCTGATACTCTTGCTGACCCATTCCTAGGAAGCAATGGGAAACGATTTGTAAGATAGATGGTTATGGTGAAGCTTGTTATTCGAATGTATAGTTTTGGTATGAGATGTTCCCTTCGTAGTATTGTCAAGTGTGCCCTGTCTTGTTCTATGTGGTGTAAGGTATGCTGTTGTACTTTCTTACTGGTTTGTACAAGGATGTTGTCTAATATAATGTCATTAATACATGAAATGTTTTGTACTATTTCACTCATTATGTTTTACCCTAACTTCCTGTGAGTGTAGCCAGGGATTCTTTGATAGCATGCAGCATTATTTAATATTATACAGCTATTTATTTTATTTTATTTTTAAGTCGTTTGTGATAGGACATTGGTGCGTAATTGGTCTCATGGAGGATGCAAAGAGTGGTATTCAATTTATGTTTCGGTTAGTGTTCTGTTTTTTTAATCGGAACATAATGTTTTTTTGGTTTTAAAGTATTTTGAGGCGCTGTTTTGTTTAAATATATATAATTAAATATATTTGAGAATATTACCGGGAACATTTTTATTCTATGCCTCTTGGCAGCTGAATGAATCAGCGCTCTGGCTGGGGTTAAATAGGAAGTTTCTGCACGAATCAGCTAAACAATCCGGGAATGCTTTCGCGAAGCAAGGAGAAGGTTCCCTTTATTCCATTGATAGGTATTTGCAAAGAAGGTTCCCTTTATTCCATTGATAGGTATTTGCAAACAGCTAATCATAATTGTCTGTTTTATTTCGTTCTGTTTTGGTAAAATACTGTTTTTTTTAAATAATAAATAATTTTATAATATCAATTATTTTTCTTAAACCGACTGTTAGATTGAGATGAAATTTTACAAGGAGTCTCTTGATATATTTATATATATTATCTTAAAATTCAGTGTAATCAGATAATGTAATAATCTTTTGAGATTGATGATGATATTCTTATAATATTATACATGTTTATAATTTTGTTCAGAAAAATCATGAATATTTTGATTAGGATGACAAGTTAGATGTATTTTAGTCCTTAACAAATCATAAATATTTGATCATGATGAGTCATAAATGTATTGCTTGCATTTTAACCCTTTTCTTAGAAAGAGATAAACCTCGTAACGATATAAAGAGGGACAGAGATATCTCTCACATGAATGTTCTTTTTTTTTCTTCTCTTTATTGTATATCTATTCTTAAAACTCTTTTTTGAAAGATAATTATATTTTCTACACGTGCAAGTTTTACTTCGCATTTGATTCCATATTTCTACACAAGGACAACAACACTTGCCCTGTAAAGAGGAATCGAGAAATTGCAGCCTTTTCTTGCTCAAATATCCCATGAGACCACAACTTTTCTACCGCACCCGATGGACCATCTGCATGGGGTTTGTGCTTCAAGGAAGAACTGAACTGAGTCCACATAGTAATTACTGTGACTCAGGCAACACTCGGTGGCCATGCTCCCCTGGAAAATCCTACAAAGGAAGAGGACCTATTCAACTATCATGGTGATATTTATTCGTTAAACAAGCATTGCATTCAGGATCCTTATTGATTTCAATTTCGTATCGATACTAGCAAGGCTGCTTAATTAAACTTATTCTGATAATGTTGGGGCATGAATTACAATTATGGACCGGCAGGTAAGGCCTTAGGATTTGATGGGCTTAATTATAGATAGAGTGTCGAACAACTCCTTAATTGCCTTCAAGACAACTCTTTGGTTTTGGATGACTAAGCGCAGCCCAAAACCATCTCGCCACAATATTCAAACAAGAACTCAAGAAGACATGATTGTTTAGCATAGAAGATAAAAACTAGTGCAACAATATTCGAGCATGCAAACTAGACGTGTTTAATATACGTACTAGAAGTAACTTAGATTGTGAAAAACAGAAGCCCTTTACCTAGATATATTTAATTTTGTTTCCATGTTTTTCTACCTTTTCTTATCTCCTGAATTTAACATGCTTACAAATTTGCCTTTGTTTGTTTTGTCTCAAGTGTTGGCAAGGCTTAGAGAAAGGAACATAGGGTTTTTTTTTTTTTTTTGTCTCAAGTTGGATGATCTTTGCATGTATTTTTTTTTTCTTTTTTACTAGTTGTGTTAGCCCAATAAGAATTTATGAGTTGTTTTTGTTGCTGCTACTACTATAATTTCTTTCCTTTTCTCTCTCTCTTATTGGGTTGTTTATGTGGCTTAGCATGACTTTTTTTTTTGGTTGTTTATGTTGATTTATAATGTTTCATTGTTGGTTTTTTTTTTAAATGTTTATGCGTAAGATGGTGCCTGATTAATCTGTTGGGCGAGAGGGTAAGCTTGTTTTTCATGTTGTTGAAGGCCTATCTAAATATTTGTTTGAGAGTATGGTAAATGTTGTATTTCAAAGTGTATTTTGCTTGGAAATATATTAAAATAATATTTTTTTTATTTTTTCAATTTTTTTTATGACATCAATGCATTAAAAAGATAAAAACACACAAAAAATAATCTAAAACAAAAAATAGTAAAATAAAGGTTCAAACCGTATATGGTTTTCCACATCCATTTTGTGAATTTGAGGTTCCAAGAAAAGATCCCAAAAAACTCTACATTCTCGAGAAGGAATTGACAAATATAATTTATATGAGGTCACAATCTAATAATATACATAATATAGTGCCACAAAAATAATTAAAAATAAGGTATATCAAGATGAAAAATAAATAAATTGGGGAAAGGAAAAGCATATGCTACCGCAATTCTAGTATTTATATGAATAACAAACAAGAGGTAGGATTAGTGCACCCACACAAGAACTCAAGAAGACATGATTGTTTAGCCCTGAAAAGATAAAAACTAGCACAACAATATTCAAGCATGCAAACGATCTTAGCTGTAAATAGTAAAAGAGCAAAATAAAAGCCCTACAAGATAGTTAATTTGAAAATTAGAATTGAACTAAAAGTAAAAGGACATGAAAAAAATATATTTGTAAAAGAACTAGAGGGTCATGTTAAAAAAATGAAAAGACATGAATGGTATTGAAGTGGCGATAGGTGGTGGATCTACTTTAGTTTTTACATTTTTTTTATCTTTATTTAATTTGTGTTAATAATTATGAACATCACATGATGTTATAAAAATTATAAACTAAAAAATACTAACACATCTCTTTGTTTTGTTACTTGGATCATTTATTAGAGTTGTGCTATTGGTTGGATAATTTCTTTAATATAAAAAATAATGTAGCATTGTTAGTGTATTTTTTAATAAAATAAATTAGTCATAAACTTAAAATTAAATGTGTATTGTGTATTCTTGAAAAATATTGATAAAGTGAAATATTGAATGATATTTGTTTAAAAAAAAAATTGAGATATCAATATATTAGAATGATTCAGATTAGCTTATCAAATTTACGATTCAGATCATTGGACTATAATAACCCTATAAAAATAAATTAATAAGGTCAATTTCTAATCAATCTAATGATAAATTAAAAAAACAATTAAATTAAAACAAAAACACTCGAGTTAACACAGGTTACACAATCAACCTAGCAACCCGGGTCATAAGATCAGGTTAACCGTTTAGAAAGTAAATAAAAATAAATACCAATTTCCAAACAATCTAATTTAAAAGATGAAATTAAAAAAATCAATTAAAAAATAACCTAAGTCTACTCAAGCTAACTTGTTAAACTTGTGACTTAAATCATGAGATCATGATAACTTCATAACATAAAAAAATAAACCGAATTTGAAATAAAATAAAAAGTTTGATTTCCAATATAAACCAAATTTATTTAAAATAATTAAAGCTTTATCAACTGAATTTGAAACTAAGGCAAATGTTTAGCTCTTTTTTTCCTAATTAGGAACTAAGCGTCCAACCCTTGCTTTCTTCACATTTTTTATTTGATTTTCTTAGATATTGTTGACGTGGTGGGTTTGGATTTGATGACTTGTTTAATTGATCTTGATTTTGAATTCTTATAGTGCCTCATAAAAATTTAAAAGCTTGGTTGATGCTCAATTTAGCAAAATAAAATGCAATTTAATTAATTTGAAACAATCAAATCTTCAGGGATCAAATTGAAAACTGAAATATATGTCAAGCTCTCTTTTTTGCCAAGTCAGGAACTGGAGTGAATAATTGACGAGTACGTGTAACACACGCATTAGCATGCAAGAGAAATCACCATACTATGATTTTGATTTCCAGCCCTCTAAAAAATAACAAGATGATTTGTCATTTTTTTTTTATCTAGTTCGGTCCCCTTTCTTTCTTTTTTATTACTATTTGTTTTTTTAATTTTTATTCTTCAACAGTTAGTTGATTGGGGTCAGCTTTGTATTTTTTTTATTAAAAAAAATATTTTCATTACATTTTAATCTTTGAATTTGAAAAAATAGAAAAGAAAAGATGGTTGAGGTTGGTTTTGTCCATTTCTTTTAACAAAATTTTATAGGTTTGACGAGTTAACTCATGTTGACTAAGGTTTTTTTTTTAAATAAATGATTTTTTTTCTATTTTTTTTTAAACTTTACATAGGTTTATTATAATTTAGTTGTGAGTTTGACATGTTAATTCAAGTTTAATGTTATTTGTTTTTTTTAAATAAATATTTAATTGATTTTAAATCAAGTTTCTTAATTATTATTTTTTAAGTGGTTTCAATAAGATTATACTTTCACATTAAACTGGATAGGAACCGAATAGTCATGCTTCACTGTAACTATAGCTTCTCCAAGCCCAGATTATGGACGAGAGCCCCAAACTCGTCAATTTTCACAGAATTACAACCCTGCTATCGATGAGAGGATGGCATTTTGGATCCGTAAGTTGATTGGCACGGTGTGGAGGGGAAGCCATGGAGCCAAGATGATGTTTTCATGATCTATTCTGATCACCCCTAACTTCATGGAAAATTCACACATACGTGGCTGGATGGCTTTGCCATATGACCCACCACCTTCACCGACTAAAAATGAAAGAAATTTCATCGCGCTCTCCAGGTTTCACCAAAAAATTGATAGATTCAACAGTTTCGCTAGAAGTGGTAAGATTTTATTATTTACTCACTCTTTAACTCAGTAAAGCGACAATTGAAGTTGATGCAGCTGCAGATAACTGCAGGATGCTAAAGTTTCTTTTGGTTAACAGGATGCCAAAGTTATGTCGATGCTTGATGAAGCTGCAGAAAACTTCAATGAAGATTGGCAGTGGAATTATGATCCAAAATCATAGGCTGTCTGCCCTAGTGATCTTCAATCTCCGCACAGAGGGTAAGAACATCCTACAAATCAAAGAAAACAAATTAATATCAAGGCATATATGTTTCTTACGATTAAAACGAAGAAGAAGAAGAAGAAGAAGAAGAAGAAGAAGAAGAAGAAGAAGCTTACTCCCATGGAACATCCCCGACTATCAACCAATCACCTTCTTTGTCTTCATATGTCAGCACATGACAATGCCCGGAATTTTCAACATCCATTTCAGGCCCTGCTTAGTCGTTTTCAACTTCATCATTATTATTATATATACTCTCTATTAATAATAAAAAAATAAAATTGCATTGCCATGAAAATGGAACAACAAAAAAAGAAGAGACTTACAGAGAATGTTCGTGTTGAACATTTGGTCAAGAGTCTGTATTAAGTCATGGTAACCATCATGGGCTAAAAGGTTCAGTTTCCGGCCAATTTGAATGCCTTCCATGTACACCTTGACGAACAAGGTGGAACTACAGCACTCATTCTCTTCTGAATCTAACGCCTTCCTTGGGAACGGCTTGCTCTGTGGCCAATCCATTAGTTGCTCACTGAATTCATTCATATGAGATCACCAAAAATTAATAACTCAATTAAGAGATTACCAAAAATTAATATTCCTTCAAATGGGAATTAACTCCTGGTTCACCGAACAATCAACGCGTACCTTGGTGTAGAAGGGCTGTCCTGCTGAGAGGTCGAGATGCTAAGTCCGAGCCTGAGATCTGTGCTAAGATCCCTCTTCAGCTGCGGGAAAGAAGACTCTCCTGAGACAGACGGGTAGCTGCTGCCTTCAAAAGATGACGAAGAACTGGAGGCAGCTCCTCTCCCCATTTCTGAGATGCGAAGCTAATGAAGCCGCCACCTTAGGTTCAAATATATATAGCATAGCAGGTTTATGAATATATTAATCTAGCTGGGAGAGGCATTTCCTCATGCAGCTCACGGCCCTGATATGCTGTCAAGGTAGCCGACATCTACACGTGTCAAGTTGAATCCTGCTTATAAGGTGTCGTGGTTTCTGTTTGAGCTTGAATTCAATGTGGCACATGTGCATAAAGTCTACAAAAACGGGTCGTTTATTCACAAATTATCATACTTTTGTAGTCTACAGATGATTCTATACAGTTTTCATTCAAAGCTGAAGTCATGGGCAAGATCAAATCCCAAGGCTGGACAGTAAATTGGCGTTTTAAAACGATCTGCAGCATTGGAAAGATGATTCTGCAGGCATGGCTGATGAAAGACTGAGTCTTGGCCGGGGATAGTTGAAGAGATGAATGTAGACAAACGAGGGATCTTCTCCTCGACAAGAAAAAACACATTGAAGTTAACACACAATCTCATGCCGATGTTCAATGGATTAGGTTATCGAGCTGCTCATAGAGGCCTTGGGCGCAGTTGCATAATTAAGGGTGCTGGTCGTGGCGAGACTATGTGCTGTTCAGTACAGTGACAAGATTGCACACTTCAACATGATGTATTTATTGCATTTACTAGTAACAGACTCTCAGGTTGCTTCCGTCATTAAAATCTTTTTTATTTGGTGAATCTCTAAATTTTTAATCATAAATATACCCCATCTTTTCACATATAGAAAACAATTTGTACATTGTTAATCTTATATAAACATCTATGTTGCGACTTGTACTATAAATACTAGATATGATCATAGATAAAAACATGAACTACGATCTTATATACTTCTCTAGTGGTAAGCTGCATAACGTGAGTATCACCAACCAATAGGGATAAGGAGTTGCAAATAACTCGAATAGATTGAATTCGTTTATACATAAACCAGGACACACATTCCTTGCTTCCATAAAAAAATAAGGATATACACGGTTAAAGTGTTTTCAGGCTTCACCATTGGAAGCGTGCATTATCATTTCATCAATTGGATCATGTTAATGGTGTTATGTTATGTGCTCGGTAGTCTTTGGTGACATGAATAGCCTCACAGTTTAGGTGTGACTGAGAAATATCTAAGTTTTCTGTGTGTGATAAGAGTTTGTTTCTTGTCCTGTCAATTATGTGTTTATAATGAGGATTCTCACATGCTCTACACTCGACAAACTCTATATTTTCAAGGTAGTGCAACATCCAGAAGTTTGGACACATTTTAATTTTTTAGTATCCTAGATTGAGGGGTTTCATCATGGATTTGACAACATAGAAGTTCTTTTTTAGCATGTTCCTTTTAGGTAAATTGTTTTTTGTCCATTCAACAATTCATCATAATCAGTTTCACTCAATCTATAATTTGACTTCATGGTGAACATTTATGCCACAAATGATAATTTACTGTGATTTGTGAAATAATCTCATAATGGTTCGTCGTAGTCTTCTAAAAGATAATGGTTCGCCTATAAATCCCTCAATATTTATCAACAAAATCATTCTCTCGCTATATTTACTAACGACATTTACCATTAGAAAGTTTCATCGATTATCATGTCTGTAAAAGTCACACATCATCTTATGTGTATATTTTTTTATTATTTCTTTTTTCACTGTAATTTTATCAGTATATACTGAGAGAATGTTTCCATCGGTGTTTATCGACGGATAAGAAGACATAAAAACATTGTCGGTAAAGTTCATAGCAAAATACCGACAGAAAAAATCCATCAATATTCCTGTATGTATTTACTGATTTTCTAGTAGTGTAAATGATTGAGCTATGAACAATTTCATCTATGGACACCTACAAGAATTGAAGTTACAATGTGTGGTAAAGTTGTGTTTTTTTTATTATTAATTTCCTTTTTTATGATTAACATGCCATTGCTTATTATTGAAAGCATGTGGTTATATTCTCATATATATATATATATATATATATATATATATATATATATATATATATATATATCAATGCTCTTATGATTTTGAAGATGTTTTTGTAGGAATTTGGAATGACACACCAGCATGCACAAGCACAGTCATGACGCAAGCTACACAAGCCAGTTTAAATATGCATGTTCAACCAGATTATTGGACGCCAACACTATGAATAATTCAGCAACACAACAAATGATAGGCTTCGTAGCAGTTTCTGAAGTGATTATGCAAAAACTATCAGACTCCCATCAGTCCAGCTAGAGATCTGAATCTTCTTTGCTTGCTAATGATAAGCATGTCGAGGATGATTTCAAACCGAAGCAATGTGAGCAGAAACATGTGGAAGGAAGTGGTTTTTCTAATAGATAATATAAATTCACAACAGCCATGCCTCTTGCTCTCAAAACAGTATATGTCATTACATCATTTCATTTGCATTTGATAAAATTGTTGCTGGTCGCATCTATGTTAAATCTTAATAGTATCATCAAAGTAAGACATGTGTTTGGTCTTACACTCGTGCCACATCCCAAATAACGAGTGTCACTTTTTTTTGGATGCGAGGAAACTTTATCTCTGGGAGGTGAAAGAGTAAAATCCCGGTTATTTCAGACTCTTACAGGAGATATACTCCCTAACTCGAACTCGAAATTTATTATGTAGATCACAAGCTCTTTGTCATCCCGCTATACTCCTTAGGGACCCGCGGGTGTCACGTTGCTTAATAAAACAAAGGAAGAGGAAATCTAGTCATCCTAATTAAGTTGGAGACATGCAATCAACTCATGTTGGGAACACGAGGAAGGAAAGACACAAAGCAGTGATTACATTCTTCCTTTCTTCTTCAATTCAATCTCTCATTCACGTGTGAATCGATGGGTCAAATTCTAATTTGTGACTCCATGATCTTTAACATGGGGGGGAGCAAGAGATCTCTGCTTGGGCCTGAAGAAACGACAAGCGCAAGAAAGAACAAACTTAGGATTCAAAGCAAATCAAACGGGGAGGAAAAAGAATAGGTAAATGTCCCCCACCGCCCCAACCATAATGTTGCTTCAACGACATTACAGGACCTTTCCCTCGCTCCAACGACTTTTTGGTCTCTAAAATGCTACTACTATTCTGTGTTTGAACCCAAAGGCACTGGCACCTGCCACTCTTTCCAGAATCCTCTATTTCTCTCGTTTCCTATATCAAACCCTAACATTTTTCTCTCCTCGGCTAGCTGTGTGCTTCAATGCATTCCATCATGATGTCTACGCCTTTTGAATGTTAATTCTATTCGGTCAAACTTGAGATTGCCTTTAATTCTCCTTTCGAGCATGTCTCCAGGATTAGGCCCCGAGTGGGGCAGGATCCCCTCTTTACTGCTTTACAGATCCTTTTCCCCAATCAGCTGTAATTGCATGACTTTTTCACTCAATTTGTTTCGAGACACGTTATGTTTGGAAAAACATAGCCGCCATGGTAGTTCACCAAGCTAGACAACGGCACCGTATGAGCTTCGGGCTCCTATTGAGTTCCAGGCACATGCCCGAGTCTCCTCCTCATCAACGTCGAGTGTCCGACTTTTTGGAAATAAACTCAGCTGTTTGCGCTTTCACAATTTGGAAAACAGTAAGCAGCCAGCGATTCATTTTCACTGCATGTGGAGTCATTCATCCATTGTGTTCGAGCTCCCTGCTTTAGTGTTGACAGTATAAGATTGTTTTTTAAAATAATTTTTGATTAGAGATGTATTAAAATAATATATTTTTTATTTTTTAAAAATTATTTTTAATATCACATGTGAAAATATTTAAAAACACTATTTTTTTTAATTTAAAATAAAAAAAATTATTATTTTTTAAATATTTATTAAACACAATTTCAAACACCTCTAGTTGATGTCGACTAACCCTGAGACCGTAACTGATGGCGTTGGGCTGTTGCTGCATCCTTTTATGCAGTAATTTTATAAAGATGTTTTTTAAGATGTTTTTTTATTTAAAAACATATTATTATAAATATTTAAATTTTATTTTTAACACCAATACAATTTAAAAGCATTAAAAATTGATTTCTTTGAGAATGTCCACTTAAATAAACACCTTTAATAATGCAACACTATATTACATGCTTTTCAAAAATATTTTTAATTAAAAATATATCAAAATAATATCTTTAAAAAAATTTATTTTATTTGTTGCATCACTGAAAAGTATTTAAAAAATATCAATTTAATAAAAAAAGAACATTTTAAAAACAAGCTATCGCAATCACTTGAAGGTGTGTGGTCCTTTGAGTGATAGTCTATTAATTAGGCTTGGCCCACAGTCAACTATGGTCCATGAGAAAACACATCATTCTGTGCCAGAAGCCGCCACATTTCTGGTCCTCCATGCGTTAGTGGGAGAAATGCCTGTTTAGAATTGGGTGCAACTGCTGTTGTTATCGTCAAGAGCCTGAGGCTACAGGAAGATGATGGGTTCCCAGATCATTTCTGAACATTGTGTAGCGATAAGAATAGAGTTATTGCTACTGTCACAAATGATAAAACCTAATGTGGGTTTTGAGAAATTACAAACTCATACAGAAGACCTAAACAAAGAATAACTAAGCCAATCAAAACTTCATGCAACAGCCGAAGAGAAATCGCTTACCGGATCGTTCCTACAGGATACTAGAACACTTGACTAGCATCTGTAGTGATCGTCCAGCATCTGACACTATTTGTTGGCATACTGGGAGAGGAAATCAGTTACCTCGGCAGCAATTTCGTAAGCTCCTTCTACGCATCGTCCCAACGCAACACCAGATACATAGTTCCCCCCAAGAAACAGCCCCTGCAACCCTTTAGCCTTGAGAGCATCTCTTGCAGCATCTAGGATGTCAAAATGACCAATCAAGAACTGAGGAATGGCTTGTGGCCATACTCTCACCCCTAATACAAGAGGATCTGTCGCATTAGGATTTATAAGCATCTTTCTCAAATCACGATCAACTGCTTCTACAAGTTCACTCTCTGTCTGCAAAGAAAAATAAAGTGATGATAAAGAAATTTACACAGAAAACAAAAGAAGAAGCTAAAGAACATGAATCTCAGAGAGGAAGTGAATATCTGTTACCCTGTCAAAAAGAGGAAAAAGAGATTTTATGCAGTATCCCATATAATATATAATTGGCTTACACATAAACCAAAACCAGATAATTTAAGTTAACAAGAACTTTGATACACAAGCCATAGCATAGCAATACATGATATCTACAATTAACTAGGGGGGACAACATCAACCACAAAAATTCAAACTTAAGTTGCATTGTTGGTAATGAAACCCATCTGAGAGAGTTGGATAAGTGTTTAATACCCTTTTGTCACTGGGTTGGTTATGGGAAATGAATGGATTATATGCTATTATGGCAAGGCACAATTTTCTCAGCCATTGGTTCTTGTGGAAACTAGGAATTCAATAATCTTGAAATTCAATCCTGTCGAATCAGCTGTAATGGGATAGAAAAGTCCTTCTAGAATTTATAAGGTGTTTCTGTATCCACTTCCAGGGATTCATTTGGATCTCTCTTTTCTGATATTCAAAGAGATTGGAGAGCCCTCCTTTCACCATATTCTTTCGTCTGTTACCTTTTAGTTCTCATTTTGGAGGAAAACTTATCCTCCATTCTGTATTTATGACTTCTGATCTACTTTATCCGAGTACAGTTTTCTTTATAAGAAAAAAAACTGATAAATGGATATGAGAGTTCAATGTTTAGTAGGCAATGGTTAGGACCCAACTAAGCATCCTTCTGAAGAACTAAGCTAAAAATACTGTCTGTGCATGAGCCTACGAGATCAATAATTTATCACCAACCCCGCCATCATATTTCTCCTAAGATCTGTTTCTAGGATCATTCACAACAGAAATCTAAATATTTATGTAACTGTCTTACCTTAGACACTATTCCAGGGTTAGTAGCTCCTCCAATGTAGTTCAAGAGCAAAATTCTTCCAGCAGGTGCACGATTAGGAAAAAGAGATGAGCTATATATAGTTCCTGCAGAACACAAAAATTCACAAAAAAATAAATCAGACATTGGTTTTTAGGTAAACTGTGATGGGGTATTTTGTCATTATTTTCAAACTTGAATGGTGACTTCTAGGTGCAAGACAGGTTTAAGATTGCGATACAGCAATGATAAATAATTTTCACACTAAACCGAATGTACCTAATGTTTCCACCCCTTGGCTTCGTGGATGCAGCTGACCAAACCCCTTGAGCTCATTATCTATTAAGCATTCTGGTCTAATTGCTTCTTTTGGATATGAAACGGACACTGCTGCAACTGGTGGGTAAAATAATTTTGATAGTGCATCTGCAGCCGTAGCCTATAAACACGAGTAAACATTGAAAGGATTAACTGTGTATTTCGGAAATCTCTTTTAAAGAGAAAAAAAATAAAGGAACTGTGAATAAAAGCCTCCATTTTGTCAGTTAAAACAGCCCGACACCAATTATTTTATTGAGCCTTATTGATGGATATTTTGGTTAGATACCGCCAACGCTTTTACAAAAGATTACTAAAAATTTACTCATATTTGAATTAGGCTTCATGGAGCAGATTATATACTACACAAAAGTAAATTTCTGACACTGTAAGACATTTGGGCTAAAATAGGATGACTTGTATGCTTGAATATCTCACGGGGAGATATGTATGATATTAGGATAACAAAAACCAATACTAGGAGTAGCATTGTTGCAAGAGTACATCAGGCCATTAGCATCTAACAATAAAATTTTAGAACATTTAAAAGAAAGTTGGGTCCATGAATGATACAAACAACATTCATAACAGATTTTTTAGAAACCTGCAATTCAACCCAATTAGTTTCCTCACTTCAAGAACAAGTTGTAACTTTCACTAATTATGAAGGCACACAAAATCAAACACTACTGTCATGGAAAGAACTTGGCCACAATCCACTTGTGATTATTCACTAATGAACAGAAGCAAGTAGGATTTATTTGAAACAGGATAAAGTCTTCAAGAATGAAACATACAGAAAGCGGATGCAGTAGAGTGCTTGCAATGTGGGATGGAATAGTGAAGACCACGCTTTTGCTCAGTAGAGAAACTACTCCTTCAGGTGTGTCATAAGTCAAACTATATCCTCCACTATCCAATTTAATGATGTTTGTCAGCTTCCAGGATAATTTTACATTACTACCCAACCTGCCAAAATCAACAAAGCTAATTAGTACCTGAAAATCATCAAACCAAGAAAAAGACAATTCCAAACAATAGCACAAGGGCATTGACTGAATCAATAACAATAGAGGAACTTTGGCCCCGTTTGTTTGCTGGAAAGTGAATTCCGGGGAAAGTAAATTCCTGAAAAGTGAATTCCGATATTTGGCAGTGTTATGGAAAATGAACTGGAAAACACTTTCCAGTGTTTGTTTGTGTTATGGAAAATGAACTGGAAAATAATTTATTAATAAATTAATTTTTTTTTCAAGTTTATTAAAATAATGAGGAACAAATCTTACAAATTAAAAAGTTGAATGAGAATGAAATTGAAAAAAAATATAATTTCATAAATTATCTCAAATAAAATAAATAATAATCAAAATAATAGAGATCAAATCTAAAAATTTAAAAAAAAAATGAAAGGTGAATAAATTAAAATAATAATAATTAACATTTCATAAATTATTTCAAATAAAATAAGTAACAATAAAAAAAATGAGGACCAAATTTGATAGATAAAAAATTTCAATAAAAAAATGATAAGAAAAAAGCAAATAGCAATTATAAAAATAAGGACCAAAATTAATATAAAAATTAAATTTTAAGAGATGGAATTGAAAAATAAATATTCAAAAACAAATTATATATAGCAATCAAAAGTTTGAGGATCAAATTTGATATAATCAGCAAATAATGACATTTCTAAAATTTTCACAACTTCCGGAAAGTGTTTTCCGCCCAAATCCGGAAAACACTTTCCTGAAAACCAAGCCAAATTTTTCTTTGACTGGAAAGTGTTTTCCGTTGACCGGAAAGTGTTTTCCGTTGACCAACTTTCCGGAAGGCAAACAAACATAGGAAAGTTTGGAAAGTGGTTTCCCGGCAAGTGAATTCCGGGAAACAAACACAGCCTTTGTTCATTGTGAAGAATGATACGTATCCTTCGAGTAGAAAGTCTGCTTTTCAAAAAAAGAGATTCGGTAGCAAGGTGCACCTTGTTGCTATTGCATCAGGCAACATAGCAAGTCCTTTTCTAAAAGATCCAACAGTTTGGCCCTTTGGTGTTGGTAGACGCCTGAAAGATAATTATGAGTTAAGAAACTGAGGATAAACTAACAAATAAAAGATAATAAAAAATTATTCAGTCCAAGCATGTATTATTACGGGTCTCGAGGTGGCTTGGGGTTTTTACTTCTCTCCTGGATTGTTTTGAAAGTTCCACCAATGATACTACCACCAATTTGCTCCAGGTTCCAAACTTTTCCAAAAGCTGCTTTCATGCTTAGATTGGAAGGATTACCCGCATAAACACCTGTGTACAGAAAAAGATTTAGGTAAACCCAGAAACCACTCTCCGTATAAGATAAAAACAAATTGTAGTATATATGTTCTTGGCAAAAAAATACATATTAGAAGAATTCAGTGTGTGACAGATCTAGTTCATCTATTATGCGATAAAATACTGGTTGGGGGTTACCAGCACATAGTCAGTGGAGTTAGATGGATGACCACAATATATTGCATACAATATTTGTGGGAAGGAATATATAAAATGTCTTGCATGGCCTAATAAGAATAAAGATACAACCATCAGAGAAAAATCAAGTTTAGCCATTTTGACAAAATGTTAAGGTTTCATTTTTCATTGTCATTCATTACAGAAGTAGGCAAATACAAGAAATACATGATGACTAAAGAAAAAAAGGAAAAGGTATTGTGAAACTAATTAATAACAGGCATCAACAATGCTGCATGTGTTTAACATCAACTAGATTGTACGACGGACTGGCTTTGAGCATGGTAAAGTTATAGCGAACAGAAATGAGCATCATACTAGAAAGTTATACACAGTGGTTGACGACAAAAGCTACTAATTATCACCTGAACAAAAAGGCTCAATCAATCTCTCGAAAACCTCATCACCAAGGTTACGCCGCACAAACTCTTCAACTGATTCTTCATGTCCCTGTCACCTTTGTCAAAGTCTAAAATCACGAAGAGACTCACTGACAGGAACACATAAATATGCACCATTACACTAACATTTGATGTTCTTATCAAGTGAATATTATAGCAATTAATTAAAGTTAAAAAGGAGAACAAACTGGTGGCGGAGGCCGAAGTCCAAGAGCACCAAAGCCAGCTCTGAGTTTGCCACCAATACTCATCAAGTCGAAAAACGGCAAGTCGGTTGGCTTTCCTGGTACTGGCCTTAACTTCCCATTCCACAATACAAAACGGGGCGCATTTGGATCCCCCAGTACCAAATCCTCTTTTAATCCACTGTCCACCTACACACAAACTCAGCCAATTCAGTAATAAATAAAATCTTTAAAATTCCAAATTCTAGAAGGCATTGATTGATTAATTAATCATAGAAATGAAACTATCTGCAATTGAAGTGGAAAAATATGATAAAATAAAATATGACTGGTAATTGAAGAACTTACCACCATAGTGAGCATAGGATCGGAAGGCTGGAAACTGTTGGGTCCCTCTTCCCAGAGATAACCATCTCTTTCCAGGGTGGTGATGTTGCCACCGACGCGACCTTTGGCTTCGGTGACAATCACATTGTGAGCAACATCCCGGTGTTTGGTTGCAAGAGCCTGGGCGATACAGAGCCCGCTAATGCCGCCTCCGACAATGACACAGTCCGCCGCGACAGAATGTCCGCCGTTGGACAGGGCTTCGCCGTTGAGCTTCGACGGAGTAATTGTAGTTGACTCTTCGGTTAGGGAGCAACGGAGTTTAAAGGGTCTGGGAGTGGAGAATTTTGAGAAAGAGCAGGAGATGAGAGAGGGTGTTGTTGGACGGAGAAGAGAGAAGTCAGTGATGGTAGTCATGGCGGGCAAACTCGCAAAGAAACCACTGGAAGCGTGTTGTTATCTTCGACAAAAATTGAAGGTGTTTTGTTTCTCTAAACGACGCATCTCAATCCGTTGTGCGGTGTCTTGTGGTGACGGCCACGTCTTTAATCACTTGTCTTTTTTCTTTTTAATTGATGCCTCCCCCTGTTTAATTAATTATTTTTATGTCAACCAAAGGTTATTAAAATGGTTGGTTGCATCACATTAGTGATTGGTTAATTTTATTTTTAAAAATGTTTTTTATTTAATTTTTCTTTCAAAAATTACATTTAATATAAGTATATAAAAATAATTTAAATATAATTTTTTTATTTAAAATAAAAACTAAAAACAATATTTTTTTTTCAAAATTATTTTTAAAACACAATATCAAACAAATATATATCGGTTGAGGGTTCAAAATTTTGGATTGTAAGATCATAAGAGCTTACAAATTCTATATAAAACATACAAAATT
This sequence comes from Salix arbutifolia, assembly GCA_025169955.1. NCBI lineage: Eukaryota > Viridiplantae > Streptophyta > Magnoliopsida > Malpighiales > Salicaceae > Salix > Salix arbutifolia. The sequence continues at coordinate 12,999,028 of CM045903.1, forward strand.
AATATAAATAGTTATGTTGAAAATGTATATTTTTATCGATTATCAAGTTATTTTAATAAGAAATATATTAAATTTTATTTGGAATTATTTGAAAAAATATAAAGAACAATGAATTGAAATCATATTTGAAAAAAAATAAGGAAATAGAATGCATGAGCTTTTTGTAAGAATTATCAAAATACTGTGCATGCTTTTTTGTAGAGATATTAGGGATAGCAATGAGTTGAGTTTTGTTTTATTCATTACTACTCAAATTTAAATTTAAATAATTATTTAAATCTACTCAAACCTAACTAGGTTTTGATAACCCTCATCAAAGTTTTAGGTATGCATTTGGTATTCATAACTCAAACTCAAATGCTATATTCATAATTATTTAATATATTATTAGCATGAATTAGTTGTAATTGTTTTTAGATTTTAAGGTTACTTATTTATTTTGAATAAGGTTTGGGTTGGCCAATATTCATACTCAACCTAAAGCCTAACCTTTTGTCTTTAAAATTTACTTAAACTCCATCAAATTTAAAATTTTCTTATCTATCTAGATTGGTTTGGGTTAATATCCATCATACTTGAATAAATTATCATGGACATTATATTAGAAAATAATGAATTAGGAAGACAATAGTCTAACTAGTTTAGTCTTATTGGGCATATCTAAATGAGGATACCTAGCATATTTAGATAGAGTAATCTTTATTCAAACATTTCTAACTTTTATAAATAAAATTATTAAATTAATGAAACATTAAAAGATGTGGTGTTTTTAATGTGCAATATTAGTCATTCTAATAGTTTTTTATTTTAACCATTTCCTTTAATATTTGATTTGATATAGATTGAGTTTCATGATTTGTTTTAATTTATTTTATATGAGGTTATCTTATTCTCATGACTCGGATCAAGGGTTTGGTGAGTTAACTAAATTGCCTTGGTTTTTTTTATATATAATTTTTTTCCCAATATTTTACTTCAACATTTTATTGACTAGGGATTAAGCTTCGTGATTTATTTTAATTTTGTTGTCTATAAGGTTATCTCAGTTTTATAACCTGAGATAAATGTTTGATGAGTTATCCAGTTTAAATTGGATCATCTTTTAGTCATTAAATAAAAAATCAATTTCATCATTCAATATTAGGTTGTTTGGGTTCTTCATAATTTTATTTTGATTTCTTTTCTATTGAAATATCTTAGCCTCATGAGATTGGTAGGTTAACCCCAATTGACTTGGATTATTTTTATGATCTGTTTTCAATTAGGTTATCAAAATCTCATAATATAAATCACATGTTTAAAAGGTTAATCTATGCTGACTCAAGTCATTTTTTTATGTATTTTTTTTTAATTTATGCTTTAAAATTAGGTTGAATGGAAATTAGATTTCATAATTAATTTAAACTTATTTCTATGAGGTTATTCTTGTCTCATGATCCCAAGCCATGAGTTTGGATCTTTTTAATTGATGTTTCAATTTTATCTTCTAGTTTTAGGTTGGTTGGAGATTAAGATTCATAATTTGTTTTGACTTGCTTTATGTGAGGTTATGGGTTTTGCAATCAGGTTTGAGGATTTGGCATATTAATTTAGGTAAGTTAAGATTGATCTAATATATTATCGTCTTAATATTTTCTTAAAAGCAATAATGTCTTGAACTATTTTTAGTCAAACTATATTTTTACTAGTCATCCAGGTTATCTTTAAACTCGATCAAGTTAGTCATATCACATCAGGTCACCCCCTTATGCGGCTAAAGAATTGTCTAGAAGAAAAAAAACATTAGCAACACCTACATATTTTTTTAGCATTCAATAAGAATTGATCTGACCACGACGTAATGTGGGCCAATGATATAATAGCTACTAAAATTAGAAAACGTATAACAACCTTGTATTTATCATCTCATCCACTATATCTTGATCAAAAGAAAAAAAAAAACCATTTTTATCATTGGTTTGACAAATAACTTTTCTAAGAGGCAATGTAAATGTGCAAGATCTTGCGAACTTGAGCTTTTCTTCTTTTTAGGTTTTTTTTTCTTTTTCTTATGGCATTCTTTGTTTCCTTTTACCTTTGTTTTTTAAAACACATGTTTTTATCACAATTTATAGTGATTCAAAACCACTTCATGTTTAATGAATAACAAGGTGCAAAAATAAAATCATTTAAGTTCCTATAAGATTGCAATTTTGATGACCTTACTAAATTAAATAGTGGATTCAGTATGATTACAATGAAGATCAATTGTTTAAGGAACTCAACTAGTTCAACATATTTTGGATCATAAAATCATGTGATTTTATAGGTTAAATATCAATATCAATTTAATAATTAATAAAGTTATAGAAACTGATATAGGTTATCCAAGATTGTGCCTTGAGGTGTATGAGATTGGTTGTTTTCATGTTCTCCTACAAAAATAAGTTTCTTATCAGTATAGGGGACCCTCCAATACTCAAGTCAATAAAATATAGGAGGGATGGAAAATATAACAATGAAAATATAAAAGAAAGTATATTGTTATGATTCTTTTATATGGTATTGTTATGTGGCTTATGTTATTTCTTGGTGATTCAAGATATATATATATATATATATATAAAATTTAGTTATATGAAATTACCTCATGGAGCGCAAAACATGGAGTTACAGATATCATATGAAATAATATGGAGAATATTTGTTTAGGCATTATACTAAGGGTTATTTATCATGACGATTAATGAGAAAGGTTAGCGCTCATAAGTGATTGACAAGAAAGATTGGTATCATGTTATAAGGTGTGTTGTATTTACAAAGCTAGGTGAAACACTAACTTTTTGGAGATTTTAACATTGTATTATGGGTGTGTTAATGTTAGGCTCCCTTTAGAATGAGATTAGGAGTTGGATCGAGGCCTATAACTTAACGAATAAAGATTATTTGCTTTCAACATGACCCTTTTAATGTACAAGGTTATCCATTTTGTTATTTTTTTGTTACATTAAAATCCCTTTATTTCGAAAACATATGATTTTAAAGGCTAATAAGTCTCTTCTCATCAAGTCATAAAGCATAATATGGTATTTGTCAAAGTTATGTAATAGTAAGAATCTCACCAATGACAATAAAATACCAATGAAGTTATCATATATTGTTAATATGAATGTTTAAAGAGCTTATTTTTTTAGAGATATGAAGATTTCATTGGAGACATAGACTTTGTATGAATATTTTGTTTTGAGATACAAATATTTTGTTAAAGACAAAGGTTTTGTATGAAGATTTCATTTTATAGATATAGAGAGAAGCAATGTCATAGAGAATATTGTACAAAGACTACTTGGAGAGACAATATTGATTTTTTTCATTGAAAAGCTCAGGAGATTCTCTTATTTAAGTGGAGATATAATCCTTCAAAACTATATGATTTTGAGCAATGTGTTTGTGGGATGCATTAACCTCTTTCTCTTTTTGTTTGGGTTGCATTTTTTTTCTTTACAAACTATTAAAGATGAACTATAATGACTATTATTTTTATCTTTTTTTTTCATGACATAATAATCCCTGATGTCATGCCTAATATTATGGTTAAATAAAATAAATTTATTAGGGTTTCATGCGTTCACGCCATTTTTTATATAAGGTGGTGAGTATTGCATAATTTCTTTTAATGACAACCAATATCAGTAAACATGATGGTCATAGTTATGGTCATAAGCTCAATGAATTTTAGTTTATCACGAATGGATCAATTGATGTTCCTATTGGATGCCCTAGGGTTGTTATGAGATTAGTAACATTTAAAATACTATATTCTTTATAGTTGGAATGGATGGTTTTGGCTAGTCATTCTCACTTATTTTATTCATATATGTTTTTTCATTTCTTGTTTCACTTTAAAGAGATTTTGGACATGAAAAGTGCACAATCATTCTCATAAAAAACTCCATTAAATAGGGATTTAACATCAATGAGTTCAAATAGACTTTTAACGTTGAGTATTTTATCATTAAATCTTTGGTGATATACTCCAAGGCATTTATCCTCTCATTAAATGGTGTAAAAGAATTTAGTTGTGCTCTTTTTAGTTAATATACTTGTTAAATAAAAAATAAATTTTATAATGAGATCATGAAAGTCAAAAGACAACCTTTAGATAAATCGGTTGAATGTTGTTTGAAGGACTTTTCATATACATCATTGTATTAGGTTACAAGTTTTAAGTTGCCTCATATATCTTATGTGTTTGAAAATAAAAATATTAATAGATTTTACTTAAAAAAATATTTAACAAAGTTTTGTATCTATAATATTATATTTAAAATATTTATATTATTAGTATAGTTACATTTTATAAAATAAGCTTTATATATATATATGATACAATAACTTTTTTTCCACGATCATGCTTTTTATATCCCATTCTTTTATTGTAAATGATTAGATAATTACACTTAATTTAATGTAGATAAGCTTTAAAAAACAAATTATTTTCAGATTTAATTAAACAATGAAAAATATGTTTTATTTTATTTTTTATGAAACTTCTAAATATAAAAAATAATTTATTTTTTAAATCAATTAACCTTTTTACCTATCCGATAAAAGCAAGAATACACGGGCATTCACTGACTACGCGCTCTAAAGTTTAAACAAGTTAGTGAGCAGGCCGTTTCAGATTCATCAGTAACACATTTCAATTTCCCGCCTCGATCGGTACCCGCAACATTACTGCAGTATTGTTTCGAAATCACCAAATCCAATCCCCCTCCCTGTCTGTCTCATTCCTCCAAATCTCTCCACTTCGTCTCACTTCTGTGATTCTCATGTTGAAAACCAGAAGCTAATATTGAGCTCACCGATTATCACCGCCGAATAATCCGAAGCGATTTCTCGTATTAATTATCGTAAATTTCAAATCAAATGCTTCAATCTAGCTCCTCCTGCGATTGATGATAGTTTTTTTTTCTCGAATTTCACTGTCTTAATTTATTCTGATTTAGTTATTAATCTCAGAAACTCGAAACTTAACTTTGTTCAATTCGAGATTTCGTGCGCTTGAAATTGAACTATGTAATGAACAACAAATTAAAGTGAACCCGCAGATTATTAGGGTTCACAGATATCCGTAGAAATTTGTGATAGTCTGTGATCTACTTGTATGAACAGTGACTTTGTCACTTCGAAATATTCCTGGATTGTTTTCATTTTCTCTTTTGATATTTCACTCTCTCCTGTTGATGAGGAAACCAAAGCTCACAATCTTCTGCAGAATATTGTATTTTTTTTTCAATTCAAATAAAATAGCTTATCTTTGTGGAGGATTATGTGGATTTTCTTAGATTTAAGTGTTCTAGTTTTTTTTTTTTTTCCATATCATAAATTTACCTGAGCTTTATGGATTTTCTTGGTCCTGTATTTCTCTATTTGACTAATTTGCTTATTATTTGGGTTGCAGATTCTTGCGGTATACATTTCATACCTTTTTGGCTGAAACAACATGATGGAGGTGGATACACGGCAGAAATTACAAGATGTAAGTGATGAATTCGTGACTCTTAGGACTATACTACAAATGGAAAGTGTTTCTACATGGTTTCTGCTTATTAGCTAGAGCTTTTGGTCCATTTTTATAGTGAACTGTATTATTTGTTAGAGAAATAGCTGAATGATTGTTTTATGATACGGATGAGATTATCTGCTTGCAAAAACTTGTGTGATGAATATTTTAATTTTGCGTTGCATGGAATTTTCAGCTGCATGTTGTGTAAACACTAGAAATGTATTGCTTGAATCTCATCTATTAATCATGTACAGTAGGGTATTTATAGAGCAAAGCCCTTTACAAAACACGAGATTATTGTTACAACAATAGCAGAGGTGAGGATGGTGATTCCTAACAATAAGTAACTAATTCCTGACACTATGAGCAGAGGAGGAATATTTGAACAATAAACTAAATACAAGAATTGATATAATAACAGCTGGAATGTCTCTTAACATGCCCCCTCAAGATGGATGGCTGTTCAGCAATCCAATCTTGTCTTTTAAAAACAGAAGCCTTTGCCGAGATAATGGTTTTGTCAATGCATCAGCCAGTTGATCTTGTGATGAAACATGAGATACACGTAGTGCTCCAGATTGTACCTTTTCTCTGATAAAGTGAAAATCAATTGCAATGTGTTTCATTCTAGAATGAAATATAGGATTTGAGCATAGCTGTGCAGCACCAAGATTATCGCAATAGACAACTGGAGCAATTGTTACTGGACAATGTAGTTCAGATAGCAAGGAGCTAACCCAGCTCAATTCAGCTGTTGTGTCAGCCACCGATCTGTATTCTGCCTCAGTTGAAGATCGTGCAATGGTCCTTTGCTTCTTTGATGACCAGGAGATTGGATTTCGTCCAAGATAGACAATATACGCACTGGTTGACGATAGATCATCTTTGTTGCCCCCCCAGTCTGCATCAGAATAGGCATGAACCGTGAGAGGTGAGTGATGATGAAGAAGGAGACTGTCATGAAGTGTGCCTGATAAGTATCGAAGTAGTCGTTTCACAAGCTGCCAGTGAACATCAGTAGGCTTATGCATGAACTGAGCAAGTTTATTTACGGCAAAACAGATATCTGGACGGGTGAGAGCAAGATACTGAAGACTTCCCACTGTGGCACGAAATTCTGAGGGATCAGATAGGGGTTCACCATCAGCCAAGCTGGGCTGATAACCAGGTGGTAGTGGAGTAGAGGTGGACTTGGCAGCAGTCATATTTGTTCGGTGAAGTAAGTCCAGAATGTATCTTTGCTGAGAGAGGATTAAGCCTTTGGAGTGAGGCCTAACTTCCACACCCAAGAAATAAGTTAATGCACCCATGTTCTTCAATGAGAATCTGTTAGCTAAGCAAGAAATAAACTCATTGACAGCAGCTTCATTATTGCCTGTGACAATGATGTCATCAACATAGACAAGTAGATAAATAAGAGAGGTGTGCTGTTTGAATATAAAAAGAGAAGTGTCTGCTAGAGAGTTTCTAAATCCAGTTGTGAGCAGAAAATGTTTGAGTTCTTGATACCACGCCCTTGGGGCCTGCTTCAAACCGTAGATGGCTTTGCGAAGTTTGCAAATGAAGCCTGGATTAGTGATATCAACAAAACCAGGTGGCTGGACCATATAAACATCATCATTCAACGTACCTTGAAGAAAGGCATTGTTGATGTCAAGTTGTCTGAGTTTCCAACCACGACTGACAGCAATGCTTAGAACAAGGCGAACGGTTGTGTGCTTGACGACGGGACTGAAGGTCTCATGGTAATCAAGACCGGGTCTTTGGCTAAAACCTTTAGCCACTAACCTGGCTTTATAACGAGCAACAGTTCCATCAATATTTCGCTTGAGCCGAAATATCCATTTGCATCCCACTATATTGGCAGCAGCATGAGAAGGAACCAATGACCAAGTGTCATTTTTAAGTAAGGCAGCATACTCCTCCTGCATAGCTAGACGCCAGTTGGGGTCTTTTAAGGCTTGAGTGACAGTGGATGGTTCAAGTTGAGGTGATGAACACAGCTGTGTATGGTAGGAAAATTTATGTAAAGGCTTGGATATATTGTTCTTTGATCTTGTAATCATAGGATGGGGCACATGTGTTGGGAGTGGTGGAGATGAACTGGTAGCAGGGGAGTCAATTGGAATAATCTCAGTGGGATCAGTTGGAGTAGCAGATGAAATATTTGGTGGATTGGGTTGCACAGGTGAGGTGGAGGAATCTATAACCAGGGGTGATGTGCATTGCACATCTTGATGATCAGGTGGAACTGCAGGCACAGATGCAGATGGCTGGGATGGAGACACGGATGGAAATGAGACAGGTGGTGACCATATGTTTGTAGTGGTGGACACAGGATTAGATGCTTGTTTTGACAGTTCAGGGTATGGAAACATTGATTCATCAAAGGTGACATGTCTAGAGACAAAAACTCTGGAAGATGCATAATCAAAGCATAAATATGCACTCTGTGATAGAGAATATCCAATAAATATGCATGGTTTGGAACGTTGTTCAAGCTTATGATTGGCATAAGGACGCAGCCAAGGAAAACATAGACAACCAAATATTCTGAGTTTATGATAATTCGGAATCTGATGAAAAATCTTTTGAAATGGTGAGATATGTTTTAGCGAAATGGTGGGCATTCTGTTGATTAAGTAAACTGCTGTGGAAAATGCATAACACCAGAAGTGTGAAGGAAGGGATGAATGGGTTAAGAGAGTGAGGCCAGTTTCAACAATGTGTCTGTGCCTTCTCTCAGCAAAGCCATTATGTTCAGAGGTGTGTGGAGGAGAGGTAAGATGTGAAATTCCATTAACAGCCAGAAAGTCTTTTAACGCAATATACTCCCCTCCATTATCAGTATATAATGTTACAATGGACTGTTTAAAGAAATTTTCTACAATGGCTTTGAACCTAATAAAGATTGGTTTGACATCAGATTTTTTCTTTAGAGGATAAAACCATGTATATTTGGAGAAATGATCCACAAATATAACATAATATTTAAAGCCAGCAATGGAATAAATGGGAGATGTCCAGACATCTGAGTATATGAGTTGAAGAGGACAATGTGAAGCTAGAGTTGATTTCGAGAAAGGTAACTTATGACTTTTATTCAATCTGCAAGCAGTGCATACAGTGTGCTGATAATGAGAATTGAAATTGAACTTAAGCTGATTAAAAATAGACTTGACAACTGGAAATGCAGGGTGACCTAATCGACAGTGCCAATTGATGGATGAAGGTTTATGGCTGAAAAATACTTGAGGAGTGGACAATAGAGAAGACACACCCAGCCATTCATACACGCCGTCCTTGGGTTCACCTTGAGCTAGAACTGCCCCCGTGAGTAGATCCTTCACAAGAAAATACCATGGTAAGAACTCAACAGAGACATTGTTAGCAACACAAAACTGATAAATAGAGATTAAATTCCTTCTAATCTCAGGAACACACAGCACATCATTTAGAGTAAAAGAATGCTTGGAGGTGGAAAGAGTGGCAGAACCCGTGTGGGAAATTTTCAGGGCTTTACCGTCCCCAATCATAATGTCATCAACACCGTTATAAGGAGCATGAAGAGACAAGTTATTGAGGTCAGCCGTGACATGATGAGAGGCTCCGCTGTCTAACAACCAGGAGGAATTAGGTGGAGAGGTGGTGGTGGCCATATTAGCTTGGGGTGACCACGGAGTAGAACCTGCAATTTGGTTTTGAGGAACAAATTTGAAGGATGGGCATCTCTTGGCAGTGTGCCCTTGGATACCACACACTTGGCAGTGACCAAGATAAGGTCTAGGTGTCATTCTCGGGTTGGCTGGGGAAAAGTTGTGGTGTGGGGAAAAGGAGCGATGCTGCAGGTGTGAGTGAGGGCGCCAGTTGGATTGTTGATTGGGATTAGAGTTGTGAGGAGAAAATCGTCCTGAGTTGGACTGAGAGTTTCGTCCATAGTTTCGAGCTGTGGGGTGAGCTGTGGGTGAGAAGTGAGGGACCTTGGTAGTTGCTTGGATGGTGGCTTCAAACATAAGGAGCTTCTCATGGAGCTCATCAAAAGAGATAGAGGTATCGCGTGCTTGCACAGCACGGACAAACTCCCTGTAATCATCTCCTAGTTCTTCAAGAATCTTCTCAGTAATGTCTTCATGGTCAAGAGGAGCGCCAAGAACAGCAAGTTCATCAGCCTTGATTTTGACAGAGTATAAAAACTCAGTGATGCTTAGGGAGCCTTTGGTGAGATTTTTCAGATTTGCTTTGGTTTGTTTGATGCGACCCCTTGAGGGTGTTGCATAAGTTGCTGCAAGAATGTTCCAAGCTTCACGAGCAGTGGCAGCTTGAGCAATAAAAGGTATTATGGTTGGTGAAATTGACCCAATAAGGGCATTAAGAATCAATTGATCCTGGCGTATCCAGGCATGATGCGCTGGATTTGGTGTAGTGATGGTGTTTGTGGCTGAGGTGGTGGTGAGGTTTTGTGGTGGGCAGGGTGTGGTGCCATCAATGTAGCCCTGAAGATCATACCCAACGAAGAGGGTTTGGAATTGAAATTTCCAGGATAAGTAGTTGGTGTTGTTAAGCTTGAGAGGAGCCTGAGCCGTGACATTGATTGTCACAGGGGAATGGCTTACTGGTGGTGATGCTGGGATAATGGAATCACTCATGGTGATTTACTGGAGCAAAGGAAAAAAAAACGGGAGAGAAAAAAAAATGCTTATTGTGATTGCTCTGATACCATGTAAACACTAGAAATGTATTGCTTGAATCTCATCTATTAATCATGTACAGTAGGGTATTTATAGAGCAAAGCCCTTTACAAAACACGAGATTATTGTTACAACAATAGCAGAGGTGAGGATGGTGATTCCTAACAATAAGTAACTAATTCCTGACACTATGAGCAGAGGAGGAATATTTGAACAATAAACTAAATACAAGAATTGATATAATAACAGCTGGAATGTCTCTTAACATGTTGCTGGTCCTGGTTGGATTTTATTTGTGCAATTTGGAACCTTTGGTCTCCTGGTGAAATTTTCTTAGTCATGGATTACCCTTGAATTAAATATAAATACACTAACAATATTCAGAGGAATTGGATTGGAATTCCTAGGACCAGATGATATCGTTGTCACCTGTTGTCACTTGGTGAGGTCTAGTGAAATTAGATATTTGACAACTTCTAAATACACGTTTCAGGATCAAATGAGTGACTGTCGCAGCTTTGGCAACAATTGTCATCCATCTAGCCAGTCTAGAAAGATTTCGATTGGAATTCTGATTAACTCATCGTGGAAGAAAGGAACTGGAGGCACTAAGGATAATGAAGCTGTAGTACCAAACACAGAGAGGGAAAATTCTAAGAAAGAAAGTTCAGTTGAAGGTAAAAATAAGGGAAAAGGTGCTTTTGATGCTACCAAAGGCAACAAAACAGAAGCTCCTGATCAGGTCCATTCCCCTCGGATTACTACAAGATCCTTTCACCAAAAATTGCCAACTTCTGAGGGTGTCCTTTACGCTGTAGAAACTTCCAATTTACCAGGCTCTACTGGAAGATGGAACAAGATTAGCAGAGTAAAGAACTTGCCTGCAACACATTTAGTAGAGTTTTTTCCCAACCAAACATCAAATTCGTTTTCTGGTGACTTAAAGCAGAAGTGTAGTGGATTCACCTACAAAAGGAAGGGAGGAAAGTATAGAAACTCACAGTCAGAAGATGAACCTACACTTGCAACTGCAAAAGAAGGAACCATGCTGGATATAGCGATGACTGATGATAAGACAGAAGAGAGAAGAACTGAAACTTTGAAAATGAAACTATGGGAAATACTGGGAAATGTTTCTTCTCCAAAAAGTCAGCCATCTAATTCTCAGGCTCAACAGATTGGTGTCAGTAATTTAAATCAGAAGAAAATTCTTGATCAGAAAGATGATGTAGCTGTCAAACCTAGACAGAGCTTAGATTCCATAGAAACTGTTTCTGAAACTCCTGATCTTACCATGAAGAGACCAGTGACTCGTTCCTTGACCCAACAAAGAGCTTCAACCAAACAGAAACCAGAGAAAACTAAAGTTGATCCGTCCTCCAGTCACAGGCAAAAATTTCAAGAGAAGGATGTCTACTCCTTCAAACAAGGATTGTTACAAAAACAAAATGTTGCTTTCAATGATGGCTCTTCAATGTCTATAAGGAAGAAGGGCCAGATAAAGTGTTGCAGCATTGAACCACGTAAAATTCACTTCAGTGAAGATGACAATGCAGATGAGATTCAGGAAGGAAGTCACAAGAGTGAAATATCGCTCCCTGCAGAGAAAATGTCTTCTCATAGCAATAAAATGGGAAATATCCATGGTTCTCAGAATAAGAGAGACTACTGTGAACCAAAGAACAGAAACAAAGAAAGAGATCCCCATCAACCTGCAAGGGAAACACCTTTCCGTGCTGAGAAAATTACTTCTCTTAGCAACAAATTGGGAGATTTTCATGTTTCTTGTAGGAATAAGAGAGAATACACTGAACCAAAGAATAGAAACCAAGAAAGAGATTCCCATCAATCTGTAAGCGAAGATTCCCACCAGTCTTTATGGACACCCAGGACTGGTCAACAGAAGGATTTTAGCACCTCCACAGTACCTGAGCAGGGGGATCAACAAGAAAAACTTGATACTCCCTCCTCAAATAGCGCTGTTGATCCTCAGAATGATTTCCAGAGTCTAACATTCAAAATCAATTCCCCCACCTCAAGCTCTCCCCCTAGCTCAAAGCCAAAATCTGACCACACAAAACAGGTTTTTGGTAGTCCTGAAGACGTGAGAAAATTTGCTGTGGGAAAAATAAATAGCTTCAGGGCTTTGTGGACTTCAAAGGCAGATTGTTTTGGCTCAGATAGTCAAACAAAATCGCCTGTATCCTTAGCTATTTTGAGGGATTTATTATGATAGTGTATTTCATGTTAGTGATATATAAGGTCAAATTTTGTTTCATTTTGCGTATGTGTTTTCTTATTGAGCTTCAGGATGTTGCAGCAGAACTTATGGATTTCCCACCCAGCAAAACATCACCTCTTATGGGGGAAAAAGATGTGGAAGGTGGTCTTTTTGAATCATCACCTGAAGAAGGATACTCTGAAAGCTCTGAAGAAGGTTCACCAATTGTTAAGGGTAACGACTATTCTATTCCTCTTGCATGCTTGTCATAGAATGTTCACCAAGTACTAAGGGTGATCATTCTTTGTCTCAAAAAAATATCATTTTCTTTATTTTTCTCTTTTTATCACCTCCTTAATCATGGTGTGCAGGTTGTAGAGAAGGAGATAACTTCTCTCCAGAAACTGCAACTGCTGAGAGATCAAAATTCATGCTTCATCCAACTAAAAGGCTCTGCAACCACAATGTTGAAAAACTCAGAAAATTTAGTCCCACCTCACCTTCTCTAACAGGCACCTCCTATAACATAGTTACACTTTCTGTTCCATGTCCACGGTGTTACTGCCATCATCTATCTTTTTTTAATCTGTTCTTTCTCTGTAAAATAAATCCTTAGGCATTGTTGAAACTGAGCTCATTCCTGAGATTTCAGAACAAAACCAAGGGAATGAACTGGAAAGGTATTCTTTTTCGTACTTAAGACAGATGAGAATTAATTGGATCCAAACTATTAAATACCATTATGTTTTATTTTTTCATGATTTTGGGGCATAATCATGTTTCAGGGTCATTATGCTGTTCGCCATAGCTTTAGAAAACTTGAAAAAGAAAATGAAGTTGGAGACTAGAAAGAAATCCTCAGACATTTTGATGTCTGTCTCAGAGGAGATACATCTACAGTTGAACAATATTGAGTCGCAAATCCAAAAAGATCTGTAAGTTTTATTTAAAAAAAATTACTTGATTTTCTAAATGTAAAAGTCAGTTATCAGGTCTAATCTTGATTATGTTTTTAGGGTGAAGCTGTCAAGTGTTGGTAAATCAAAAAGGAAACGCCTGGAGTCAAGATTTGAAGGTAATGAATTTCATCTGCTACTGTACAGCTTCATGAACTTATCTTAAATGTTAGCTGCTATTTAATTTTATCAGAATGTTATTGCAGTAAAAACATATCTTCAGCTTTTTATTGTTGAACATGATGGTGTATTTCTTCTTCTTCTTCTTCATTAGGATTCATCCATCACATTTTGAACTCCCATTAGCCATCTATTTGCAGTGCAAATACACTTTTTATAACATCCAACAGTCCCTTTTATTAGCAATCAAACCTGGCTTAGCACCACCTGTTTTGAAAAACTAGTGCATTAGACATGAAGTTCCATCAACTGATAGGTGAGTTACACCATCAATACCGAGTATGCAGTTTTTTTATCAAGAAATTCTCTAGTCTTTTATGTTGCCAGGGATGTAAACTAACTTCAGAATAAGAATATTCAAAATTTTGACCAATTCCTGTCTTAATGACTCCGTATTTCTTCTATGAAATCTTGTGTCTCTAATGTTAGTTTCCCTTATCACTGCATGTCTAGGTACTAGTGCATGTAATGTAGGATTAGCGGTTCTAGAACCATCAATGATTCGTGAACTTGAGGATCCATTTGCAACTCATTTGGAAATAATGCCTTAATATATCAAATCTCTGCAATTGAAAATATCTTTTTTAGGAACCAGACCACAATAGGGTGGATTTCACCTTCTTTACTACTAATAAGAAAGGTAGAGAATGGAAAAAACCACAACTAAGGTGTCTTCTATAGCTCCATCTTGGTTGATTGCCATTGAAGATTCCACTGACCAGAAGTAATTTAGAAAGACTCTTCTTTCTCGAAGGTGACCGGTCATGCTATCTGCCATCCCCTTCCCTTTTACCACTGCCATCTGATGGTCTTCAAGCTGTCAACAACTGGTTGTTTATTAACATAGATTTAGCAACTCATGCAGATCCATACCAGGCATACATGTTTCTTTAAATAAAAGGTTCTGTGGATTTGATAAATTCTAACCAGTCTAACTCCGCCTTAACTTCTTAAGGTCATCTAGCTGTTCTGTTGAATTTATTCATTGTCTGAGATTTTTCTTCTTGCTAAAGCTTCAATAGCTGGTGTTGTGACTCCTTTTTTTTCTCTGTGCAGAAAAACGAGAAGAACTAAAGTTGATACATGATAAATTCAAACAAGATATTTATCAACATCTCCAGGAGTGTAAAATCACGCTTGAAGGACTAGAATTGCACCAAATTGACTTCAAAGGAACTGTGAAAAAGCAAAGTATGTGAGCTTATGATATAGCTAGTAAAGTTTTTAATAAATACATTTCTGAAATGTGTTTGATTGATTTCATATTATTCCTATTTCTTATTAAAACTTTTGAACTGAGTTACACATACAAGCATGTGAGTTTGGACGTCATGATGCTTGTGGTGGATCTGTGATAAATGAAGTTTAACGTCAAACTTTTTTAACTAGCTTCTTTTATATTTGAAAGCTTTTTTATTTTTAATTGGTTACTTGTTTATCAAACGTAAATAATTGTTGACTTGCAAAGCTTTCATTTGATGTAAATGATTTGGGATAGAAACATGTCGGTAATTATTTTGTTGACATGCTCGGCCATTAGGCAGTGGTATGTAAGTGGAAGTTTAATTGCAGTCATAAGCCCCGTCTCTTTTGTGCTTTGGACCTCCGGAGGAATGCAAATAGGTGCCTACATTATTGATTTATCATTTTGCATCAATAAAGCTACTTCATCTGCAATGCTCTTATTTATTGTGGTGGTATGACTTAAGTTTTGACACATGGAAGTATCTAAATGCCATTTACTTGGTCTAGGGCATCCTAGATACACTAATGCGTCCCAGTCTGGTAACAACAGAAACAGAGTTGGATGGAGATGTATCATGTGTGGAAACTCTGAAATATCCTAGTGTTTTATTTGTTGTCTATCTCCATACTGCAGAATCATCACACCAGAAACTTCTTATGCAAGCGGAAGAAACAGTGAAGACACAGCTAAATGATGCACAAAGAAGAATCACAGCTGTGCACAAGGCAAGTCTGGTTCTATTTTAGGAAATATGATCTTCAGCATTTTCAAGCATCTGGGTTGCGGGTATATTATTCCTGATAATTGTATCATTGCATGCTTTACGACCTTTGCTTGTGTGGATACGTAGCTGTTTTATTCCCTCTGTTGGTATGACATTTAATTATGTGAAGATGGCAAGACACCTAACTGAAGGTATCGATAACAGCGTGAGTTCACATTCGTTGAGGTCATAGTCTAGAAGCTTATGAATTAGTATTCTTCATGCAATATCAATCATTTAGTTGTTGAACCTTTAATGTTCATAATTACACCTATAGATTTGTCAAGTTGTTGCCTATTGAAGGTTATTTCCTCGTGCATCTAGGACCATGCCCATAAAATAATAATGTTAGTGTTTATAATTGAAAGAGAGCTTGCGAAGCTAATATGAGCCTTTCCTGTCATCCATTCATTGCAGATGGCAAGGGAAAAGACGCTCCAGTTGAAGTATGTTGTAGCCGAGTGCTTAAATGAGGGTGCTCTAAGTTGACAAGGTTTTTAACTGATGGTTAACAAGACGGGGATTTTGCACAAAGACCGGAATTAGGAAGAGGCCGGAGGTTTTACGAGTTTCCTAGAGGTTGGAGCTTTTAAACCTTTTCTAGGTTATAAGATTGCACATCATGCTGTCGATCCATGCTTTAATTGTTGTGACTGCCAAGTCCCTCTTGCACGTATTTTTGCCATACGTCCAAGGTGTTGCCGTTTAGCTGTAGAGTAAACCATACTGAGAACCCCAAGGGGTTGGCCTAGCGGTGGAGAGCTGGGATCTTTTCGGTGTGCTCCCGAGAGGTCTCAGGTTCGAATCTGATGCAAACAATTTTTTGGGGCCAGCGGACTTGGGCGAAGCCCATGACTTAAATGGTCCCGGTGCCTTGCCGCTGACACTTGTTGGGCCGTGGGATTAGTCGGGCCCCAGCAGGTCCGGAAATCCATTCCAAAAAAAAAAAAACCATACTGAGATTATTCATTTAATAGTCAACCTCGGATAAAATATTTTCTTTTTTCTTTCCTGAGCTGCCTTTGGACGAGTTAAATAGTCCATAATGGTAAAAGTATGTCCCAGAATTTTCATATCTGAAAATATAGAGCATGTTGGTACATGGGAATGATTGAGTGTAGTCCAATTGTACAGTCTAAGTCACTGCATGCATAGAACATTTTCACTAGAAATGAACTTGACAATGTTCCTATAAGTTGCTTCAGGAGGTAACCGTGAGTCTTTCTTTACAATTTGCTTACATATATACTAATTATAAAGTGATAGTAGGTTCTGATTTTTCAGATCACTAGTTCTCAACAGAAAGGAAGAAAAAGGTTAAAAATTTGTGAAGATCGGTGGTTGTTCCTGCTCCAGCCTGTTATAGGACTAGGAGATTGAATAGATTGACTTGTGGGAGACAACCCATCAATATCCATATTGAACTGGCCAGAAACCCTTGTTCTTCAAAGATAGTATTCGATGTGGGGTATGTGGTGTGAAGAAAGAGCTCATGGGTAAGTTTGATAGACTAAAGCTCTAGAAGACGGCGTGGAAGGGTAAACAAGCATTGTTGCTTTGATGGGTTATAATTGTGCCTGATTGATGCAAATCATGTAATCCGAAAAGCCACAAATAGCGTAGTGTTGAAGGCTTTCCAAGGTCATATTTGAAGTTAAAATCCATTTCAAAGATTTATTTTCTTTTTCTTTTTGTGATCTGGATTTCTATAACTACCTTAAAGGCTTAAACTGTTCGTGTTTTGAAAAATTATCATTTTTAATTATATTTTCCTTTTATTCCATTAATAATTTTTTATTTTATTTTATGATATTTATATTTCTTATTTAGCTCATGATTAATCATGACAAATTATTCAAACTTCTATTTTGAGATTTGAAACTCAATTATTGTGGTTCAAATATTCAAATTGTTATTTTTTCTTACAGTTTTATTATTCTTGTGCTCCTTTTTTAAAAAGTCTTGGAGTAAATTAAACCTTATTTCTCTATTACACGCTATGTCAGCATTTGACATGCTTTGCTGGGATAAACCACAATTTTGTGGATATTCCTTGTATATCCATTATTATCCAAGAAATTGCTAGGTTATAATATATAATAATAACTACAGACAGAGGGTCCTTTTGACATTTTGGAATCCAGCAAATATATATCACACTCAAGGTTATCAATTTCGTTATATTCTGTTTGGAATAACTAATATATTTTATCCCAGTTAAAAAAAACAAAACAAATTAGAATAAATTTTATCTCATTCAAAATCTCGACCTGTTTTGGAAATTCCACTCAGAATTTTCCAGTTTTGTTTTGTCTATTTCGGCCGAATAATGTTTTTAAAATAATAAATAGTTTTATAATATCAATCATATCACTTAGTTTGACTTTTGAATTGAGATGAAATTTTACGATGAGTCTCTTGATATATTTATATATATTAGGTTAAAATTAGAGAACAATCAGAGAAAATAATGACCTTAGGAGATTTATGATGATATTCTTGTAATGTCATTTACGTTCATAATTTTGTTTAAAAAAATTATTTTATTATGTTTTTTTAGATTATTTTTTTCTCAATTTTATTATTTAACAACGAGTTTATTAAGAATTGAACTTTATAATTTGTTATGATTTTTTTTATTTAAAGTTATCATGATCTTATAATGCATGTCACACAATTGAAAAGTTAACCTATGGTGACTCGAGTCGATCTAATATATCATCATTTCAATATTTGTTTAAGATATCAACTTGATTTTTTTAGTTAAACTATATTTTTATCAATTTTTCATGTTATCTTTGGATTTATCAAGTTGATCAAGTTATATTAGTTCAACTCTTATTTTTTACTTATATTTAAAATTTAAATTACAAAATTTTAAATAATTTTATTTTGTGATTTAAACAAAAAATGTTTGTTGAATTAATATATTTAATTTATATATAAACAGAAATTGTACAACTCCAAAATAATTTGAAACCAAAATATTTTATTTCAACTGAAAAATAAAACATTAATCGAAACGGAAATGACAAAATTGTTATAAACGTCTAGTTTTGAAATTTGGCAACTGAAAATGAGGGAATTCCTTATTGTGCTGTATACACCATCCATTGCTGGTGGGGCCTGCATCTTCGTTCATTTGTTTGTAATCTGTGTTTTTATTGGCAATTAATCCTCATCTGATTGTTGAATTTTATAGGTTGTGATTTTGTTTCGTCAGTCAGTCGGTGTCCGGGGAGGAAAAAACGGTGCTTACGAGATCGGAAAACAAAGAGGCACGTGAGCGACTTCGCGTGCGCACGTGAAGAGCAAACCTTTTATTCTATTTACCTTGTTAAACTTGAAATAGCAATGATTCGGAATTAATGTTTGAGAGATTCATGCAAAATAAGTGCCACTATCTCTTAGGGTAGTATGTCACTTGATGTTGGGTATTGGGTTCTTCATGATAGGAATTGATTAAACCCTATAAAACATAACTAGAAAAACTAAATCGAGAAAAAAAAATCAAATTAACTGATTAGAAAATCCATAAAATACTGGTTATGGTTTTTAAAATATGAAACCGATTGAACTCGATGGATTCAACCAACATTGATCAACCAACATGTATAAATCTTCAATCAGTAATAGCAAAGCCATAAGCAGTCTCCCCCTACCTCTTTTTGCCTCCCGTTGTCCCCCAGCTTGCCATCCTCCATCACTGGTTTCTATCTCTTTCCTCTCGTCTACCTCGCTCATAACCAACTCTCCATCCCTGTCTTGACAAAAGCAACCACGATGGAATTCACATGTCACTAGGTAGCTAAAGTTTTTCTCTTCCTGGAGAATTTACATGCAGTTTTTTTATTGATACCAATCTTAGCATGTTAGGGATGCTGGTTTTAGTCTCTTGTTACTTCTCATTCTTGAGATATAACGGGGTGGTCTGGACCATTCGAACATCTCCGACGCGGCATGTATCAGGAAACCAAAGCTATATTTTTATATTTTTTTTGTCTTTTTATTTCATTGCATCATCTCCAACAAGATAACTATTTTGATAGGCAAAATAGTTGTCCCACCCCCCAAATGCTAAATATAACTGAGCAAATGATAAAAGTCATAGTACATATTTTGTGTAGTTTGTGATGCATGCAAGAAAATTTGAGTTTTAGTTAATTTTGTATTTTTTGTATTGTTTTGTACTGGGATAATCTTAGATTTTATTAATTCGTGATATGTTGTTTTATTATGGTTCTTGATTTTTATTGGTGGGTTTTTGCAGGAAAAATTGTGTTCTTTTTAATTATATTGGTAGATTTTTTTGCATGTTGTTGAAGGATTTTTTTTTTATGGATGAATATTTGTTTTTGTTAGATGGACTAATACAATGTTGCAGGTTTTTTTATATTTTAAATTCATTTTTTTTATTTAAATAAATTTAAAAAATTAATATTTATATTGTTGGAGGATTTTTTTAAAAGCAATTATTTAATTATATAACTTACTCCTATTAATTATATAATTAATTGCATAATTAAATTATATACAAGATAATTGCACTATATTTAAAATGATATATAAAAAATAGTTTTTCTAAATGGGTTTTACCATTGGAGTACACATAATAAAAAAAAACTATATTTATATTATTCAAAAAATCATTTTAGAGATTTAGCTCTCCAAAATGATATTTACTATTGAAGATGCTCTAGCAAAATTGAAAGGAGAAGCAACTTAGAAAAAACACCAAAAATAGATGGCTTGTTTATGATGGGCGCAAAGTACAATTTAGTCTAATTTCCAAGATTAGACCTCTCTAACCCTTGTATTTTTTTTTTTAATTCAGTGTTGATGCAAAAAAAAAATATTTTTATTTTTCAGCCCTTGGTTTTTTAAGGAGAAAAAGTTTCATCTGAATGTATCATGGAGAGAGAAAGTCATTGCTATTGCATATTTTGACCACTAAATTTGTTCATAATAGTGTTCATAGGTTCCATTTGATAAAATGAATTTAATGGTAGTTGTTTTAAACCTTAAAAAAAATCAAAGTTGAGGAAGAAAATCTAACTCTGTCTGATTTCGTATTTTGAGACTCTTTATGGTTCTTAAGTTGATAAATTGGTTTTTAGGGTTTGTGAAGGTGTTTTCTAGGTCATAACGGTTTACAAAATAATAGTTTAAAGGAAAAGAGGGTATGCTATGTTTTTTCAGCCACCATCGAGATATCAAGAATCCATGTAGATAAGCAATGCATTATCTTTTTTAGCAAGCAACATGTCGACTGATTATTTTTTTCTAAAAAACAAATAGGAGCGGACATGTAAAGATTAATGTCAAACGCTGGTTTGATTTTTTTTTATTTTTTTTTAAATAAATATAGTTTGGTATTTTTAGATATTTTGATGTGCTGATATCAAAAATAATTTTTAAAAAATAAAAAAAATTATCATTTTGATATATTTCGGCACAAAAAACACTTTAAAAAGCTACAGCAACAGCTCTCCCAAACACCCTCTAAAAAAAATAAAGCTCAGACATGCAGACTTGGCCCACTAGACCCATGTGATTGAGTATGGGCTCAAATGCGTTAAGATACTAGGGGCGCTTGTTTGGGCTCTTTTGTGGGCTTTTTTATTTGCGATCATTTTATTTTTTATTTAGTTGCAAGATAAATTTAAGAAAAAGATTTATTAGATCTAGTTGGGTCCTTGACATAAATTGCAGATTCAACTAGTTAAGACATGACATTTGATACTTTTTATTTTTAATGCATTTTTTTCCCAATTTTTTTTTTAAAAAATACATTTTAACCCTTTGTTATTATTGATTTTTTCTTATTTAACTTAAAATAAAAAAATGCTATTTCATAATTTTTATTAGTTAACTTAAGAAAATCAAAGCCTAATTGAGATTATGTCCCCCAAAAAGAGTTTTTATTCATATTTCCAAAAATTAGAAAAAATAACCGGAGATGGAAGGAATTTCTCAAATCATAAAAGAACTGTTCTACTTTGAGTACGTAAGAAATTATAATGGATAGGACTATTCTTTTCAAGTCACTAGTAATATTGAAAATTGAAATGGCAGGACATGGACCGACTGGATCAGAAACCACATATATTTATCAACTCTTCAGACAACCAAGAGTCAAACTAGACATCATGATAGTTTACATTTTTCTAGTGTATATACATGTAATATATGCAGAGTCACATCGTTATATACATGACCACGACAGCTTGATCAAATAACCGAAAACTCGACATTATATATAGCCAGTGCAAATGATCATAGCACCATTCGGGAAGGAATTCCTTTAATTATGCTGTCTCAAGCATCGCATGCTTTGAGTTTTTAGTTCTCGTTGGGAATGGAGACTTCTGACTTGCGGATTCCCTAGCTGAACCATTATGAAGCTTTAAATTTGACAAAGCATCAGTTAGCGAGTCGGTGGATTCCAAAGTATCCATTTCTCCCGATGTATTGCCAACCTCGACTTTCGAGATTTGAAGGTTTTCACTTTCTAATTCCAACTCTAACTTTTCCAACTCCTCTTCTATATCTTCATCTTCAATGCCTGAGATTGGATTTGATTCTGCATTTGACATAGAAAAAATCCTCAGACAAATCTAAGAAACTAAATTTGCTGAAATGGTAATGAATTTCCAGTTGGCATTAGCTATAGTTTATGTGTAGGCATAGAGGGAGGGGAGACAGGGAGGATACCTAGAGCCTTCTCAACTTGTTTTTGTGCATCATTACTCTCCTCAAGTTCTTCTAAACAGAGTTCAACCTCCTCTACCGATATCTTATTTTGTTTCATTGCTTGAGCTCCAATTCGGATGGCCTCAGTTACCTGGCAAAAGGAGACAAGTATTAAAGCGAAATGATTTTACGCAGTGAAACCTTGCTAGGTGGCTCCTTCAATTTGCAAAAGCTGAACTCACCAGTTCATGAGATCATAGAACTTGATTTGTCATCAGTAACAATTTATTGAAAAATGAGTTTTTTTTATAGTAATAATAATAATAAAAAAGAAATGGGAGAATGTGTTGGTGGAATAACTAAGTTGACATCAAGGCAATTCAGACTTCAGAGTTGCAGCAGAATCTAATTGCAAAAGTTTACCTTTTGTGTAGATTCAGCATTTGCGATGACATGCAGAACTTCCTCCACTCTGTTCAAAAGTGACGTGCACCTTTCTCTACTCTCCGAGGTCAACTTCATCTCTCTAGCATGCCTCAGGGCTACTTTCTTGTTTCCAGAATTTAAAGAAGCTAATGCTGATTTTCTTGACCTGCACAGAGAAAAAACGAATCTGTGAGACAGGAAAACTTGTTTCAACTGACCTATCAAATTACCACTTTAAAACGCTGAATAAAAAACAAACCATACGAGATGAAAATATAGCAACAATTAATCCTAGTACAGAAGCCAATACAGTCAACAGACACATCCACTTTTCATGTTAGCTGGCCACATTTTTCAATAACGGGCACTAGACATCCCAAATTGTTCAATAAATGATATGCCGGTGTGATGATCACTTGAAGGTATGGGTGAAGCAGAATTTATGCTAGTCCAAGTTCACATGCAGGACATCGTCATCAGGTTGTAGCCTTTATTATAGGCCTTTGTCCCATAAGTTAAGACCAGGGATAAATAATTATAACTAAGCTAGCTTCAATCCTAGAGCAAAAATGTACTAGTGTACAAGTAAAAGGAGAAGCAAATACATTTCATATCGTCTGTCGATCACGTCAATTTGGTTCTCAAGCTTTTGTGTTGTCCAAATCAAGTGCAGGACATCCAAATCTAGACTTGAGATGGCAGGAACTGATTCTGATGAAAGGGAAATTTTCACTCCCTGCAAATAAGTTATTTCTCCTTATTAACTGAAATGCGATGAATAGCAATTCTTCAAATGTAATCAGGTTGGAACAACCTTTTGGTTAAGGTTGTTTTATGCATTGAAAATTTAAAAGGTAACTACGTTTATACCAACAAAAGTATATATTCTTATAATTTCATCTCTAGACAAATGTAAAAAGAAAACCACATTTTAATACCTCTATAACCTCCTTAGAAGTTGAGAAATATTGTGCTTTCCCAAGTCCAGAGAGATAACTCAAGAGAGGAGCTGCCTCAGATGGTCCTCCACACATGCCCTGGAACTTGCTCATAGTAATAATGCACGAAGATGTCCAGTGACTTTCAGATAAGCATTTGATAATTTGAGCAGTTTTATCCTAGATATCAAGAAAAGGAAATTCCAATCTTCATATTCTCAATAATAAAAACAACAGCACTATATAGAAATTCAAAAATTCAATAAAACCCGCTCTTCAGGCACAGTTTAAGGTGCCAACAATCATAAGCTAACGAAAAGTTATAAACCCATCATTTACATTTCCAAGAATAATGCTGAAAGATGCCAATCAGCTGTTATTCCAAAACCCAGATGAGAGTCAAGAGAATAAATAGCTACCTACCTTCAATAATGGTGTTAGAAAGAGATGATCTTCAAGCATGATTATTTCTGGAGTAACAGGTGATCTGACCATCAAATTTCTCACTTTTCTGAATAACTGAGAGAGTCGACCACTACTTGGGTCTACAAGATCCACATTTCGCACAATATCACCTTCATTATACATTAAACACTGCAATATTAAAATAAAATAAGTACCGTGATTTAGAGTATAAAAAAAGAGCCAAGGAAGTTAATTGAGTAATTACCAGTACATGGTCAAGGCATAAAGGCGTTAAACCCCCACGATTGAACCACTCCTCCTTTACCTTCACATTTTTTAACGAAAAAAATATATTTTAGTATTAACTCTTGATTAATGAAAAAACAAGTTAATAAAGAAAGAACCTGAGAAGGTCGAATAATGAAGAGGTCGAGATGTCGAGCAATTTTGAGGATTAAATCTTTCCAGAACAAGTATTTGGGTTCCCAATCGGATCTTTGCCCACTAAATGCTTTGAATCGGGCTGTGGCCATTATTTCGTCGTCCCAATCGGGGACTTGTTTTCTTATGAAATCCTTCACCGACGACACGGGATCCATTTTCATTCTATTCGGAGCTGATGCTTGTTGAATTTCAATTCTATTCCCGCTTCGCTCACCGAAATCGTGATTTGAAGGAGAAAATTGGAATTTTCTAAGGAACCGCAATTTCAAAATCCCGAGTCTGGATGGATATTGTCGTCAGCGAGCGGTACTTGAAGGAAGGTTGGATGGGGACAAGAAGAATCTTAAGTAAACCGACACCGTTTGAGGAAATTGCAAATCCAATGCTGCAACTTCCTCCAACCTTTAAGAAAAAAATAACAGAAAAAAAAGCCGTGAGAACTGTAATAACACAAATAGACACTTGTTTTCTAATTTTAAAATTTTTATATATATGGACTAAAACAAGTCTCCTAATATTGGTATATTAAGTTCCACAATGCTATAGTCTCATGCGATTTTATTGAGAATATTGTTAATCAATTTATATAATTTAAAGTTAATCGAATCAAATATATTTTTCTTATCCTATATGTAGATAATATTTTTCTTGCAAGTAGTGATTTGGATTTGTTACATGAGACAAAACAATTTCTTTTTCAAAAACTTTGGTACGAAGAATTTGGGTGAAACCTCTTATGTCATTGATATAAATATCTCAAAGAACATTAGAGTTATTAAAAGACCTATTTTGATAAATTATAGAGATATTTAGAATGTCAAATGATGCAACTTTAATGGTACCTATTTTTAAAAGGGATAAATATAATCAGAATCAACACCTATAAAAATGCATGAAAAAATGTGTTATAGGTAATATTTCTTATACATTTGTAGCTGACAGTTTAATGTATGTATATATCTATACAAGACCTAACTTGACATTTACAGTAAGAAAGTTGGGAAAGTTCCAAAACAATCTAAGATAAGTCATTATAAAATTGCTAAGAAAGTCATAAGATACCTACAAGGATCCAATGGTTACAAATTGATTTACAAACATATTGATCACCTTGAGCTGTCAGACTCAGATCTTGCTAGTTTTGTAAACACAAAAAAAATCTACTCCAAGATATATATTTTTTTCTTGTTATAGGATATGTATCTTAGAGAAGTACAAAATAAACTATTGTTGTTTCATCTACTATGAAAGTTGAACTCATTGCATTCTATAAAGCAATGACACAAGCGTTCTACTTAAAAAAATTTCTTTATAGTTTTAAAGTTATAAATTCTATATTAAGAGCAATAAAGATATATTATGATAATTCAAATGTAATTTTCTTCTTTAAGAGAAATAAAAAAAGTAAGCCAAAACAAAGATACTAATATAAAATATGTCTTTGTAAGAGAGAAAACAAAGGAATATGAAGTGCTCATTGAGTATATTAGCACTAAGCTAAAAGTTAGAGATCTCATGACTAAAGCATTCACGACAAAACAATATAAAGATCATGTGGATAATATAGATCTAGCTACCTCATTTGATATTTGACTTCATTTTCTTTTAATTGATTATTTAGACAATTTTTTTATGTTATTTTTATAGACTAGAGTGATATTTTGTGTACATAAAATATTACTTTTTTTATTTGTTAGGATATATAAAGTTTAACCTTAATGACTTATTAAAATTTCATTCATAAAGTTTATTTGCTCATTAAATATTTATTTTCTAGGATGTACTATATTGTACTACATAGAATGAAGTACTTGATTATAAAGTGTGACTATTACAATACACATGTTGTGCACTTGATTTTAGCACGAGTGTTTCCATTTACTAGATATTTTAAACTCAATAAAAATATTGTTATTTTTCATGTGGTGTCATATGGGTCAGGTGAGAGAATGTTATAAAAATATCTTTAAAGTGACTCATATTTCATATAAAATTTAAATTAAGTGACAATTAAAGTTTAGCGCCTACTGAGTTCTAGTGCCTGTTTGGGAGTATGGTTGAGTTTTTTTTAAAGTGTTTTTTTGTTTAAAAATGCATCAAAATGATGTTTTTCTATAAAAAAATATTTTTAACATCAAAATGATCTAAAAACACCAAAATATTTAATTTTAAATATATATATATATATATATATATTTATATATTTCAAAAGTGCTTTCCAAACGCATTCCCAAATACTATTCTAATGGTGGGCCAAACATCTCCATGATGGATGGAGGTGCAAAAATTAGGTTATATGTAAAGGATTCATAAATTTTTTCAATAAAAAAATTATATCTTCCATTTACACAAAGTAACCCTAAACTTTTGGCATAAGTTATAGGATTTTTATTCTTGACAATACAAAGATTTTTGAACAATTGCTTAATCATTCATCATGCATAAGGTATATATCATATTAATTTATTTTCTGTTTTGTTTATATGCTTGACATATTGAAATTGACATACGTATAATTAAAAAGTAATTATTGTCTTAATTTGAGGTGAATGATGCAATGTGCAATTTAATTTGAAAAAATGAGGGGTTTAATTTAATCCTCCTCGCAATGCTGCCTTTCTTGTCATTAAAGTCAATTTCTTAAATTTTGTTTTTCAGTAATTGTGTTTTCTTGGATTGGTCATAGAGAGTCCTCTCCACATAACCGATCATGAAATGTCTATTGTGGTTTGAACATAACCACTGTCTGTTAACGAAAACGACGTCGAGTGATTATGATGATTAAAGCTACCAATGGGAGGTTTAAGAAAAGGACATCGTGCATGTGCTTGTGTTGCCTGCCTCCAATTCTTATGGGCCCAATGGATTAGGGTAATCTTGAATAGACTCCACAGGCCTTGCAGTACAAAAAATGTGGTTGTGCTGATTTTGGGCCGTTAACATCGAAGCTACATTAGTGATGGAAAGCTCTCCAGCCGCAGCTGTTAAATAATTAGCAAAGTTAACGAGGACTTGGCGATAATTGATCTTTCTTGTCAGTTGTTAAACTCACGAGTTGACTCGTAAAATTATATAATTTTATGAGTCAATTCAATAAAACTTATTAAATCAGGTTAAAAAAATCGAATCTATTTAAACTCAGAAAAAAATGTTAAAATCAGTCTAAATCATAAAATCAAACCCCCCCCCAAGTCTTTTTAGCCCCTGTCCCCAGTGTGTAATGATTTTCATAATTCTCTCTTAATAAAAAAACAAATTACAAAAATCAGTACACACAAACCATTTATTAGAGAACAAATATTTCTTGATTATCATGTATTAATTTAAATATTAACTTTAAAATTTATATTTGAATTTTTTTTTAAATAAAATTTTTATTTTTATTTTTTACTTTAAATTATTATTTTTTGATATTTTTAGATCATTTTCATGTGCTCATGTTGAAGTAATTTGTTGGAATTAGTACTAGCAATATCGGTATTGATACTAGTAGTAGTACTAATAATTCTTTCAATGGTAATATTTATGATGAATGTATTAGAAATAGCGAGGAAGATGATGGTAATGAATCTGATTTTAATTTACATAGCATACCAACAAAATATTTGCTAGTTTTTACCTAATAAAATTCCATGAACATAATTATTTTCTAATATATTTTTAAGTTATTTTAAATCATGTATGAATCTTAACTAATTAAATTTTATGGTTATAATTATATTGTATTGTATTCGGAAATATTTTACCTATGATTTTATAATTTTTTTACCTACACGATTTTAGCTGTGATTTTATAATTTTTATACAGAAAAATTCATGTATGATTTTACGATTTGATCTTACGATATGAGTTTCAAAAGTGTCTTCCGTGTCGTGTCAAAATTGTGATTTTGACAACCATGCTTGTCATCTTTTTTGGAAAGAGATAGATTAAAGATAATGAAGCGTGAGGAAGAGGCTACCTCTTTTTTTTCTTCACAAAATGATTTTGATTTTTTAAAAGAAATATATGAGATTGAAAGGAGAAAAAGACTAAAATAAAAAAGGTGTTGAACATGTGTGGCGTGTTATGAGTTTAAAAGCAAATACATTTTGCTTCTCAAACTTTATGAATTACACAAATTATATAATTTTGGTACCTCAATATTTAAGTTGTCTTTTATATGATTTTTTAATAGTTGATAATATATTTTTGTTATCATATAGTTAAATAAACAGTAGTTTAGAAAAAAAAGTAAATTATTAATTTCATTAGATTCCATTACTCAGTTTATAGGTTTGAATTTTTTACCCGAGTTACCTGATTCACGGTTTGATGAATTTACTCATCAAATCTAATATTTTTTTTTTTTATATAAAAAAAATCATGTCATCTTTTTATCAATCATTGAAGTTGTCTTAGGATTCATTAAATTAATTAATCCACTTTGGATTAACTCTCAGATGATTTAAGTAAAAACACAAGATAAATATAGAGTTGAGTAATAATAGATTTCAAGATTGAACCACTTAATTGAATTTAATGATACTGCTAAATTTAGTATGATTTGTAGCGGATCTCACACACACACACATATATAGGTGTGATAGATCATTGGGATTCCCATTTTGATTGTTTGATGATGTTTCTTAAAAAAAAGATTATAAAAAATCTAGGCTAGGCTAGCTAGTTTAATGCATAATGACTTGTACCTTCTCCTGTTTCTGAAGTTGTTATCCAAATTATGAACTGCTATAAATATTTAAATATCATATAATGTGTTTCTTCTTCTACTTTGAAAGTTGTTATCCAAATTGGAAGTTGTTATATATATATATATATATAAACTGACTTGGGTAATGTATTGCAATATGATCAATTTTATCTCTATTAAGTTTTTTTTTTTTAATTTAGATAATTTGTTTTTAATTGACCGAAATTAAAAGTATAAGTGCGTAATTGATGGGTGGACAACAAGAGAGACCTGAAGCTACACGTGGAAGTACGAAGAAGTATGACGTTGGACTTACAGCTGGCTGAGGTAGCTGATGGGTGCCCCGTAGGAGACACGACGGTGTCGAAGAGAGCGCCACGTATTTGTTTTGTTTCTGGGAGAGTCTGGGGGTAAAAGCAAAGCGTCTACGGGCAATCATTAGACCGTTACGACACATATCTTCTGTTATTTTGGTGGGTTTTGTGGGGCCATCATTACCTCTCCTATGAACAATTTTATTTTATTTTATTTTATTTTACGTTGGAAATCGAAGAAGAAAGGCTTTTGATGAGAAACACTTTCATTCTCTCTTTTGCTAGGTAAACTCCAGTTCATGTGTTCTTTCCGCTCGCTTTGGAGTGTTGTGCCGAAGGTTCTCTGAATTCAAAGTTCAATGTTGTTAAAGTTTGAAACTCCAGTTAATAGAAGGCTTGTTTTACAGGGAGTATGAACGTTATCACATTAACATGGATTCATGATCAAGCCCAATTACTCCGTCAAACTAAGATCAAAGATATAAAAAGCAAAAGTCAACCTTGAAGTTTTAAAGACTTTACTAGTGGCATTTTTTTTTTACTAATTTTATTTTCCTAGTTTTTTTAGGACTTTGATTATTTTTCTTTTATTTTTAGGTTTCTTAGTTTGTGTATATTGATTTTTAGATTTATTTTTTGTAAACTATTTAGAGAGGTAAACTACTTAAAAAGAAATTTTTAGTATTAGAACTATGAATTAAGGTTTTTGTGTGATCTATTATTTTGAAAATGTCATGTTCTTATGCTTATTATTCTTATTGTTTTGTTTTCATCTATGTCTGCTTGTATTAGTGCCCGTTTGGCATTGCGATCCCACCAGTTTTTGGCCGAAATTTGATTTTTTTTTCATTTAAAAAAACGGTGGTTTGGTGTTTTTAGATCATTTTGATGTACTGATTTCAAAAATGATTTTTAAAAAATAAAAAAAATATTATTTTGATGTATTTCAGCACGATAAGCACTTTGAAAAGCTACCGCAATCGCACTTTCAAACAGGCTCTTAGAACCAATGATTTCTCTTGATTATTTATTGTGTGAAATTGAATAACCATTAATAAAAGAGGTGGTCGTGAAATAGAATGTGATCATATAGTAGAGAACAAGAAGGTTTTCTATTAGGAAAGAGGCGTTCAAGAATTGGTGATAAAAGATATGAAAAGATAAATTATAAAATTAACCAATTAATTAGGGAAAATAAACATGTAGATGCAAGTTGCGTAATTATCTTGTTATTTAATAGAGTTTAATAAGAGAAAACTTAGAGGAGAGTAATCATGAATCTATGAATAATTTTAAGAACCCATTTAAAAAACATAAGCATATAAGATAAGTTTTTGATTGAGATGAGTATCGTAAAGAATTTTTGAACCTATTTATGGTGAGATATATGTGCATTAGTATTCTCAATCATTTTATGACTCTTATTTTGATGATGATTATGTTAATGAAGATATCATATAATGAAGATATCATATATAATGACATTAATGATCATGATTGATAGTGTTCTCGTTGATAAGTTAAAAATTGAGTGCAAGGAAAATATAAAAAGAGCTTAAAAAATTAAATGTATTGATTTAAACTATATTAATCTTTTATATTACATGTTTCTTGTTTCAAAAAAGATTATAAAAAAAATATTTTTATCTATTATAAATTTACTAATTAAATTTTTATATAGAAAAAAACTCAACGCAGTTCGCGAGCGAGATATCTGGTTTAAAACCAGAGGAGCTCTTACTACTCCTTGTTGACAGTTAAGAGGCAGCAAGTGCTCGTGAACAGTAATGCAAAGTCGTCATAATACCAATAATAATGGCAGACAAATAAGTGGGAATCCATCACTGATCTGGAATGTACACGGCGGGCGGGGTAAAATTGAATAAAACCAAGTTAAAAATGGGTTTGCCGACAATTACTGTCCTTAACGATGCAGCTGACGTGTCCGATTCTCGATCCTTGATTTCCCTTCATCTCAAACATAATTTAAGGTAAAGAATTATTAGCTTGTCAAAACGATGAAAAGTCCTGAAGACAATTCCAACGATGCTCGCATAAAACCTTGGGTGAAAAGTCAATGGCCGTGTCCTGTGGGCTTGGAGAATCTAAAGTGAAACTTGACCTTGTGCACAAACATGATATCTGATTTCGTTTCACCTTCACAATCAATGAATTTGCATGGTCATGATAAGCAATCATGGGAATTTTACAATGGACGAGAGTCATCTCATTGCCTCCCCCAGCTGGGGGGGGGGCTATACATGGACGGTGGGGATCGTCGCAAGGCCCCACGATACAGCTTTGCTTGAAATTGCGAGTTCAATAAAAATATATAATATAGGATGCCATGTTAATTGAATATTCGGTTTGGACTCCTTTCTGTGGCTCTCCTAGGGCTACAATTTCCCCTACTTTTCTTTCCATGACCTGAAGATCGTGACACATATATTAAGGAGACACTGATTTTTAAAAATATTTTTGAAAAAAATTATTTATTTTAAATTTATTTTTTTTGATATTTTTAGATCATTTTCATGTATTAATATCAAAAATATTTTATTTAAAGATAATGATGGTGCAAATACATTTCTTTCTTTTAACCTAACTAAACTGAGGAAACTTATTCCATGGTCATCGTCAACAGCTTCTAGGGTTGCTGTTTTTTCTTGAATAAACATTATTTATATTTATTTTTTATGATACTCTTGCTAGTGACTGGTTTATGGATGAGTGATCTTGAAGTAGTTGGTTTGACTCTAAACCTACATGCATATGATTTCATTTCGTGCAGTGAAAGATCCTCAATCCGAGACTTTCTATACCAATTTAAACTCATTAACATCAACATGAACATGAATTTTGTAGATGAAACAATTCAATATAGATCAACTAACTCAGTCAACTGAAATACATTTCTTTTCTAATTATTTTATCATTACCATATTTAATAGCTTGGACTTGACTCTTAGTTTCAATTTTCACAACAAATAATTAATCAAATTATATTACGGACTTTTTGCAAGGAAGGAGTATGTATAATATGTTGACATTTGGGTTAGATATTAATATCTGATGATAATTAAAAATGTTCTAATGATATGTTGGTTGAAATGTGTTTAAATAGGTTTTACATAAAAATCACATCAACAATCATGAAAAATTAAATGAAAAATCTATCAATAAGTCCAAGATGCAAAACAAGTGAAGACGTAGTTCTTGAATATTCATTTTAGTGAAAATGATATAAATCTTTATGTCTTACTGGATAACACAAATTAAAATAAATTCACAAGCTTTATGTTGCATACATTATAAAATTAATATGCATTTAGTCGGTTCAAGATTCATCATGTTTAAAACTATAAAAATCTAGGTTTTAAGTTGAACCTATTAACTGCTTGGCTATACCAATTGAATCAGTTAACCGTTTATTCATAAGGAATGAACACCTAGGAATATATAGAAATTAGACGACTGATTGACTTGACCAATATGAACTGGTTGATTATTTGAGCTGTTAGAGAAACAATAATAACTATAAATGATTATGTTTCATTAGAATCATATATATAACTTGTCTAATTGAATAATCTGGTAAACAACTTGAATATATATCACACACAAGCTATTTTAAGAGCAAAACAAACTTTAAACTCACCGATCCTAAATTATACTTATATTTGTGTATTAAAACCTTCATATTCTTGCACAAGAGTATAATTTTGTATACTCAATACACTTCAACAACTTTCTACATTTTAAGTGTTATAGATATATATTTCAATTATATTATCTACTCTTTAAAATAATGTTGCTACATTCAAACAATTATACTTCTTCAAGATTTTAAGTGAGTAACTTTTGATCATTATGAGGTATGTTGTGATATCGCGATCGCTCATATTAATTACCCTAGCTTAAAACAAATCACACAAGATAATATAGAGTAAGAAAGGGGTCGATCCCACGAGGATGATTTAGTTTACATTTTCGTGCTATATGCTATGCAATTGGGGGGTTGAAAGTTGTCTAGGCTAGACTAAAGCAAACTAAACAAAAATTATATAAAATCGATATTTATCAATAAAATAAATCTTGGTCACAAGTCAACATCCACCTACAGAAATCAGAACTGATCATGAAAACGAAACATCAATTTATATTGTGAATATTTATCTCTTCTTAACATTAGTTCATTAACAAATCTGCCGTATACCTTACCCTAACCATCAAACAACCAGTGTTCGTACTAGTAATTTGATTCAATGACAACATTAAAAACTAGATAAATTGATCAATCAAGAAACATAATTGTCCGCAATATATGTTTAATTCGATTAAATATTCTCCCTAAGATTAATAACGTAGATCCGCCACAATTATCAACTTAATTGCTTCACAAGTTCATATACCACAACTCCGATTTTGATATCAAACTTAGCAATAGATTGTCTACAATAATAACTTAGAGTCCGCTCTTAGCAATTAAATAAACAATCATAGAAAAAATAAGCATAGGAGAACAAACATATTCATCATATAAATTGAAAAAAAGAAGGTAAAATAGATCTCACAGTTCTTGAAATTTGAAGGTTTATGTGTCCTTGCAACCAAACAAAAAAGTCTAGCCTTGCATATTTGTTGAACAACTAAATAAAAAAGATGGAAGAAAACATGATTTAGGGTTTGGAGGAGGAAGATTTGTGTTTTCTTTTCTGCTGGCCGAAGTCCCTTTCCACCTCTCCTCCTTTATATATGCATAGAAACCCTAGTTTCTATTTTTATAAAATAGTCTTTTCTTATGTTGATAAAATTTAGTTATCCCTTGTAAGAAATCATATCTAATTCATAACACATTGTTTTGAGCTGAAATTTGGATCATTTATATTTCTTTGAGTATTGAATCTAAAATAATTAGGTTTGCATCAATCAGACTTCTGTACCTCCAGATATTGAAGTTGGAACGGACAAAGGTCGACATCGGTAGATTGCAAGATTTGACTTTAAATGCTGCGATTTCCATGTTCTTCCTTATTTTATTTATTTTGCCTTAGCTTTATAGAAATTTATGGATATTAGATTTTTAATTCCACTAGAATCACTTCATTTCGATCTCTAGACCTTCCTCTCTACACAAAACATTGACTAAAGATCAAATCTATCAATCAGCTCCAATTACCTCCTTTTTGCATCTTTCATCCAAAAATGCCTTCAAAACATAAAACAAAGAATATCAAGGCATTTAATACACAAAACACATGCAAAACACTAGGTAAATATGAGTGAAACTATCAAATAATATGGATGCATCAAGGTACAGTACCAAGATAAAAAAAAATAATCTTAAAGAGAGTATTTTTTCAACTAGTGAAAAAGGTCTTGGTAAAGATACATGAAGAACATTGTAATCTTTTGCTTGGATTGGTAAAGAATACAATACTTAAGATCGGTTTGATGTTTGAGGTGTGGATTAATCTTGTCAAACCATGTTAAAAACCGAGTTTGTAATTTCTATCCTTATTCTCTTTACTTTAAAAACTTTAATTTTATTATTGGTTAATTGGTTTTAATTGAATTAATTTCACTAAATATTATTATTAGTCAAATACCTAATTCATCACATATGTATTATTGTTTCCTTAATCCTATAACAATGTAATACATTTATTGACATTAATTGGCACATATAAAAACACCATTGATATTTCCAAGTCTAACTCTGTTATTAAATTTAATGAGACCATGGTGAGGATTTAATATAATTCCTTTATCGATATCATACCAATAATATTTTAACAAAAAAGAGTATTTTATTCTCTATGATAATGATATTGAAATTCAATCACCTCTTCTAACTTGTCATAATAATCAACTTCAAATTTATTGGAAGTTGATCCCTTAACACAAACCTTTTTATTATATGTATTTGTACCTTTTCCATACGTATAAAAATACATATAAATTAATAAAATATTTTTTATAACATTAGACCTCTTTTACAGGACCTAAATATAGTAATTTCAAACTATCAATATTGTCTTCCATGTTATACATTTGGTTAGAGATAATAGAAAATCAATGATTAATAAAAAAAGTAAATATATTCTTGTTGGAATTAAAAATTATTACATACTTTTATTTTTAACTAAATGAAAATTTTCATCTTGTAATTGGAGAATTTGATGTTTAGTAAGATATGGATTATGTAATAACAAAAATTGACGAAGTTTTCTATAACAAAGTTCCCAAGAATTTAGTTTATATAAGAATACAAGAGAAAATAATTTCATATTATAAAATTTATTTATTGAACAAAATGCCTCAATTCATCATAGTTAAATAATATATCATTAAATTCTTGTTTGAATTTAATGTCTATCAAATATCTTTTCAAAACAACATTTTTATTTAATGGTTGTACAAGGTGGGAAAATATTGACAAATCTCCATTTGAAAGCATGCTTAATTTTTGTCCGTATATATAGCTTAAAATAATATAAAAAATGTTATAATGTCTTTAAAAATATAACCCTTGCATATCAAAGCCTCAATAAATGCCTTATTTTTAACCTTTTCTTTTAAGGTTAAACATATACCTACATGAAAGTAAATATAGATTGAATGATCAATTATTTTTTTTAAATAATAAACATTTAAGATGCATGTAATCCCTAACCCTTGAATGAATGCATTCATCTATATTATACATGACCTCTAACTTTTTCTTCATATGTTGAATATATAGGAAAATGCTTTATTAAGTCGAAGAATAAGGGAGAGAATATCATTTCAGGTTTACAAATTATCTTAATGATGTTCATTTTAAGTTGCTTCAAGTGTCGAGAAAGTAATTTGTTCAAGTATACATTTAAAAAAAATGATTAATCTTTGCAAATGTACCCATATCTATTTTGGAAATACATTCTTATAAGCAATTAGAATAAGTACTTGCATAAACACATAACAATTATGACTTTTCATTCCATATAGTATATATTCCTTAAAATTCACCAATCTAACCATATTTGAAGTGTATCCATCAAGAAATTGTAGACTTTAAAACTATTTGCAAAATAAAAACATGTTTTTTTTGTCCAAAAAGAATATGGCTTTGAGATTTTGACATGAACGTCATCATTAAAAAGCTTTGTATTTTGATGGTCACAAAACAAAACAATATTTATTCTAGCTTTTATATTGTCCTTTGATTTCCTATTACTGACATGATCATATTAAAAATATTTTCAAACATATTCTTTTCAATATGCATGACATCTAGATTATGAAAGATGATATTATTTTTCTAAGAAGAAAGCTCCTAAAAAATACTCATGCTTACCAGATTGGAAACCAAATACAATGTCCTTATACTATGAGATTACATCATGTGGTTTTTTCACCTGACAGTACTAGTGGTGGAACATCCCTTTTAGCTTTACCTTTCATAAATTCCTTATTATTATTTATGACTCAATAATGACTTGACAAGATCCTTTAATGGGAATATAAAAAATGTTTTATCACCATTTGTTAAGGTGAAGACCTTATTGTTTTTCATATAATATGGATAAACTAATTTTTCATGTGTGCTTTGCTCCGTCTAGAAATCATCCTATACATAGAAAAATCATTTATAGTTCATATCAAAGTTATCTCCATTTAAAAATTCTATTTTTGTAAGCATCATATGTCAAAGTTTTAAATGACCATAGCTAATTCAACCTATTAATAAACAATTAAATATAAACAAACATTTATATTCCTACATGGACTATAAAAATTGGATATGATCATAGATAAAAATATGAATTATTGCTTATACATATCACTTAGAGCAAGTTGTAAACTATGAACGTGATCATAAAACAAGAATAGGGTGAAATAAAAGACCAAAATGGATTGGACTTATTGGTACACAAACCAAGATATATGTTTTATGGTTCCATTAAAAAATTAGAATGTACCCAATTAAATTGCTTCAATTATTCATTATTGTAACGATGCACTATGACCCTACCTATGGTAAATGATGTCATGTTCTTAATTGTATTAAAAAAAACATAAATAACCTTTACAACATTGAATTTGTCCGGAAGTATATAATCTTTGTATGTATGATAAATGTCTCTCCTCTATCAGGATTAGGTTTATATCGATCATGCCTATAGGTTTTGCACTTAGTTAAATTTGCATTTTAATTATTGTACAATGTATAAAATTTTAGGAACGTGTTAATTTTATTTATCATAGGCCAAAAGTTCTTCATAGATTTTATATCATAGAAGTTCTTTTACTGTATATTCTTTCAGGTAAAATAGTTTTTGCCAATTTGATAAAGATATCATATTTGACCTAACTCAACTTATAATCTGACTTCATGATAAACACTTAAGTAATGACTAATAATTTACGATGATTTATGCACCCATCCTATAGTGGTTTATCAAAATCTGTTAAAACTTCAAAAAATTTATCTGCATTCATATTTGGTTCTTCATTTACACACAAATTTTCACTTGAATAACCATGATTCACACTCTTGCATCCATCATCATACTCCTATAATGATTACTATTACTAGATATAATTTTATATACATTGCTAGAACTGGATGTTGAGCCAATAGTCTTTTCTAATATGGTCCTATAAGAAACATTTTTTTTTTATATGCAAACCAGCACAAGTATTTCTCTATGAATATTTTTAGAACATGCATAATCACAACATTTGATTTGTGGAAATGTTTAATTTTACACTTCACATATAGACATCTAATTTCTCTTACACTAATATTCTTAAGATTTGAAATTGAAAAATTAATAAAACCCTTAAACCCTTTACAATAATCTTCCTTATACAACTTGTGGGATTAATTTCAAATTATCCAAGTACGATCATTACTTAGGAAATCCATTTAGAATATTGATGACAATATTTATTAATAATATAACCATCAATTTAAAAATCAACTTTGTTAATTAAAAATTAATTCACAATCTAATGACAAATAATCATTTATATACAAACTTAATGTTGTGTCAAAAGATGAACTAAATAAATCCAATTAACAAGTAATTGGTGCCCGACTCATTATCTATCATTTGTTAAATAAACTTATTCAATATAAATCATTATCATTCAAATGCTATTAATTCTATAAAAATATCATTGTTTTTTAACTTAATAATAAAATTGATAAAATATGATTGATACCCATTAAATAACCCATCATTTCTTCTAGTAAGTTAACAAAAACAAACTCATTTTCAACTTTTTTCACATCTCAAACAAACTCTAAAGTACAAATCATACTTTAATATAATAAACCTATCTATGAAAAGACTATAAAACGATTAAATATATAAGCAAACTATAAATAAATACTGCATAAACACACACACCAATAAATTAATTTATAGGTTTGTTTGCTCAAGGAATATTTAAAAGAAAAAAAAATAAAGACACTGATGATAACATTACTGAGTGTTGAAGTGGTCGAATTTATGAGGGTAAAACCTAGATTTGTGGCAAAATAGGAAAGGGATTGTTATTTTGATTTGTAGTTATAAATAAAAAAAAGGAAGAAGAACAAGAAGAGGGGTGAGGTTGTTGTAGGCTATACCATATGTAAGTTTATTGATGAGATTTTAGATGGAAATTGGGGATGTGATATTTTCCTTGGTAAGCCCCTTATTAAATTATGATGTGTTATCTCATCGATGGAATTACCAACATAATATTTTTAGATTTTTCTAATTATTTTTATTTCATCAGCAATTCTTTTAGTAATTAATGAGGGAACATACTATGTCGCTAATAACATTGAAAATCTTCAACAAATAATTTGTTATCATTATTGTCATTGAACATTCTAATCGTATTTGAAAAAATAAATAGTAATGTGATTTAATATTATATCATCGTTTAAAAACTGATAGATGACATGGCCATAGGTGGGGTCTAATTAGACTTATGTCACTTGTTAAGACCCCACCAACACCATAAACCTTATCTTATTGCCCCCATTTTCTTTCCCTGTGGGGATATATATAAAGTGGGAAGTGCTTTAATGAGGTTAGATTTCAGAGTTCAACTGGGATGGAGGGGCAAATGCGTACCATACACCTAAATATGATTCTGATAATTAGCACACTCGTGTAAGCAATGAACCTGGACAGCCCAAGGTTTTCGACCTCACTCATGGTCGGATCTTCTTGTCATATCTCCACGATCCTTGTTGGCCATGACCTAATTTCTTGTCTCAATCATCCATCGGTTCAAATTGTCAATAAGTTCGCAATCTTGAAAAGGGGAATAGGCATCACTTTGTGTCTTTCAACAGAAATTAATTTAAATTTTTTAATTTGTGTTCTAGATTTCTGACTGTTACTTCATATGTAATTAGAGCTTAATTACTGGATTGTCGATGTGTTTATTCGTATTGGGATTATGATATCTAGCTAGCTGTATGTTGGGCTACTAATACTTTATTTGAAGACCTTAGTTCTAGAAAGGCCGAGTTGGGGCCGAGTCTGGTTATAGATCGGGTTGAACATTAATCCAAGTCAATGTAAAGATAAAAATAATTATTATCATTATTTTAAGACATGATGAGGTAGTTAACCTGAGTTAAGGCCAATGTCACTGGTTATGATGGTTAACCCAGTTGACTTGAGGCAACATAAGATAAAAATTATTATTATTATAGTCTTAAAACAAATTTAAGAGTCGTCCTACAACAATACTTGAGCAATTTATGGGTCAAGAGAGTCAATTTGGGTTGATCTAAGTCAATAATTATTGTTATTATTATTATTATTATTATTATTATAGTTTTAAAACCTAATTTAATGTTCAACCCGGGACAAGGACTTGGTCATGAGTTGGTAGGGTCAACATCAATTTTGAAATTTGACTCGAGGTTTACCTGGGGTAGGTCAAGGTCACTTGTCGGGAGTGTCAACCCGAGTTGAACTAAATTAAAAAAAATCAAAGCACACTTGTTCAAATAAAAAAAATCAACAATTTTTTACTTATGTTTTATCTCGAGTCTATAAGATCGAAAGTCTACTTGAAGTTTTGATTGAGTAAAATTGGATTGGTCCTTCTTTTATTTTTTATTAAACCCAAACCGGTTCAAGTCATAAGACAAGTAAGTCCCATCTAATATTCACCAAACATAAAATAAGATAATTTTTAGTTCAATTCAAAGTAGACTAAATACAAGACAAGATAGTTATGCTTATTACACGATACATTATGCAAATATAATTTTCATTTAGTCTTCTTGTATAGTTATGCTTAGTGAATAATTAAGTTTATAGAAATAAATTAACCATTGAACTCTATCATAAGGGAAAGGCATACCTAATTTTTAGTTTAATTCAAAGTAGACTAAATACAAGACAATATAGTCATGCTTATTGCACATGTTTTTCATAATGTGATTTAAAATAATTTTTATTTTAAAATATAGAATTAATATTTTTTATGTTTTTCAATAATTTAAATATTCTCGTAATTAAATCATTGAGAAATAATTAAAAAAACATTAATTTTATATTTTTTAACAAAGTCATTTGAAAAAAATACTTTTAAAAAACACCTTACATGTTAAACAATGTCTAATGAAGTGAACTACCACGCATCCCCCTTTCTCTTTCTTAGCATCCCTCATAAGTTGGCAAGTACAATGCATCTCTCAAAAACTTGGATTTCTTGCACTTCTCCCAACAAAGTTGGTTTTTCTTCTTAAATCTTGCACTTCTCCTGTTCTAATTTTTCTTCTGTATTAATTAAGCCTAGTTTGTTGGATCTAGTATTCTAATGTGTGCAACTATGCATTATAGTTCCAACATGACTAGGTCTCATGCTGATTTCCTTTTCGTGTTCGTCTTTAAATATTTCCAACACCAGGGAAAATCATTCTCTATAGTGAACATATAGTTGTTCATGGATCCACTACTATTGCTGCATGCATTGGTCTATACACCTATGTTTCCTTTCAAGTTCCCCCTCCTAATGGTAAAATAGAGCTTTAACACATTTATACCAGTAATTACTACATATGTTTTATTTATTTATTGAAAGATGTAGACTTTGAGGTTTGTTGAGATGAATATGCATAAAAGTTGTTTATTTAGGCTAGTTTTTGTAGTGGGATTGTTTGGAATGTTCATTGAGAAATACCCTTTCGAGATGATATAGAGATGTGTGTTGTAGCTTTGGATATTTGGCTTTCCATTGGTGCTTCTGGATTGATTGTAATGTTGATCTAAGGGTTCCCTTCAGAAGTTAATAGTTTTTGTTGCCTTGAAAACTTGAGATTGATTGAAGGTGTATACCGATCTTTGCAAGATGCTATTTTCTTTTGATATTTGGCTTTCCATTGGTGTTTATGGGATTACTGTCAATTGGGGTGGTTGTCGCAACAATGTTTTTTTTGTGCTTCGCGCCCCGCTATCCCCAATGGAGAGATGGCTCGTGGTAAAAAAAATGGTGCTTTATAATCATAAAGTTATGACTATAATTCTTAGGAGTAGTCACCTAGTATCAAGGTCACTAGGAAATCTAATGGTCTGCAAGAATGTGGGTAAGAAGACTTGTTGTGCCAGGGGAAGACACATCACCCCAGTGCACCCTACCTAAGACAAGCCACATTGTTGTTTGATTTTTTTTTTCAAATTCAGATTTTTTATTCATTGGTATATCCTAAGGCTCGAGGTAGATCTCTCTTCGTGAGAGAATCTCTACCTTACGGGAGTTGAAAACTTAACCAAAAGCATTTTACACTGCATTTTGAAAACCTTTTTTTTAATTATCTGTGAGTACTTTACAATATAATTTTACACTCTTATAGCTAAAATAAAATAATTGCTAATTTGTGTTTCAAAACATAAGAAAGATGTTATATTTGTTTTTTCTGAAAAAAATATGCTTGAAAAAAAACTTGGAATTTGGCCGAAAGCACGAAAATAAACACAATTTATTTTTTTGTTTCTTTTTTGAAAATGTAATTTTTTATATTTTTTTAAAAATACTACACACACACACACACACACACATTCTTATTTTCATTAAAAAATTTTGTTACACTTTACACATTACATAACATTTAATAAATAAAAACAATAATAATTTAAACAAACACATAAATATCTAAAATTACAAAATAAATCACTTCGAGAACACTGTTGACAGTTGAGGCTGTATAGGAACACTGGTGGTGCATTAGCTCACACGCCACCATCACTGGCGGTGTATGGAGCCACGCGCCGCCGCGGTGGAGTAGCAAGACAGAGAGTGTAGAAGCTTTTTCCCTTCCTTCTCATGTTGGTGGTGGCATTTATGGTGACCTGCAAACATAGAGAAACTCACAAACACAAACAACAATGCATCTCACCATCTTCTCCCCAACAAGGATGGCGGGACACGAAACGCAAAAAAAAATCATTGCAATAGATGGCGACTCCACTAGGATTTGTTTGTTGGACTAAGCTTTACTTGTGCAATAAAAAAAAAATCATTGCAATAGATGGCGACTCCACTAGGGATTTGTTTGTTGGACTAAGCTTTACTTGTGCAATTGTTTTCTTGCTTTTTTGTCTATTCAATTTTAGCATATATTTTTACTGCTATAGCATGCATTTTTACTTTCAATTCACGCATGACATCGGGTTTGAATTAATGTTATCATGCATTTTAATTTCTCAAATAAACCCAATTTTAAGTTAGGTGGGGAGTAGTGGTTTGCCTCATGACTTTTATTCACAGTTCAGA
The DNA here is from genome assembly GCA_025169955.1 of Salix arbutifolia. Lineage (NCBI taxonomy): Eukaryota > Viridiplantae > Streptophyta > Magnoliopsida > Malpighiales > Salicaceae > Salix > Salix arbutifolia. Next base: position 13,042,323 of record CM045903.1, read on the forward strand.
TTCATGAAACGTCCACCTATGAGCTGAGAGTTTACTTGATAATGGCGGTCACATCGTGCCATAACCATTTCTTGTAAACCCCTATATTACCTTCATGTAAGGCGGTCACTGGGCAATTTATAAACCTTTGAGACCAGGTAGAAAGCTTACCCCTTATATAATGGCCTAGAATTTGCTTTTGGTACACTCCCTGATAATTCACACTTGATGTGTATGTATATATATTTACATCCTCATGCATCCATTATTGTCCATAACATATCATCAACAGGCTGAAACATAGGTCCCTGAAGAGCTTCTGTCCATAATACTTGACTTTGACAAAGAAATATGGATAATGAAGAATGTGCTTACCACTATGTTCACTTCCAAGAAAAACAAGTTCTTTGAAAGCTAGCATGACTCATCTCGACAGCTTATTCAAGCAAGCACTGAGAAACCAAGTCCAAAATTACCAAAACCCTCATCTTAACTTGCCAACATCAATCTTCAAGTCAAAGATCCACCTAAAAATTTCTTGAAAAGAAATTACCAGGAAGCCCATGAACAGCTACCCCCGTTGCCATTGTTCTCAAATGAAATGTATCAAAAGTTGCTAAAATTAAGCAAATAGCCCCTAAACTTTAGGCACTTTTATAGCTACCTTACCCCAACTGGTATAAACCTGACTTCACTTGCAAGTACCGTGCTGGTGCAGCAGGACATAATATTCATACTTGCAATGCCTTAAAAAAAAGTTCATGCAACAGATTAAAGCTAGGTGGATAACATTTTAGGACATTCCAAACCCTATGCCCAATTAAGCTTCAGGGAATAGAATGGTCGCTTGGTGGAAATGATGAATAAGGAGGTGTGTCAGGTGTCCACGCCATAAAAATGACCCCTGCAAGAGCTTTTGAAAGGGAAGTGCAATGAAATTGGAAAATGAAGCATGCTTCTATAATCGCTCTTTGTTTGGTCATGTCCACACATTGTGTTTCAATTTAAACCTTTTTTAGTCTTGTCTGCAATTTTGCTCATAATGTCACAAGATCCTTTTTTTTAAACAAGCCTTTCGTTCTTAGGATCATGTATGAAAATACTTGTGTTTATGACATGCTCTTGCTTTTTTATTTAAATAACACAAGCATATCTTATACCCTTTCATCTAAATTATACATGATCCCATGATTTCATTATAAAATGGGCAATTCAAAGTCTAGTACGAAAGAAAAGTCAATTTGATGTTTCTTTAACAAATAAGTTCTTAGAATTCATGAGATTTGATTGAAAGGTGATCCCATACCTCCAAAACCCCACATAATGAAACCAAGCTCTTAGTTAAACAAATAATAAAAAAAAATCATTTCACATGGAAAAACAAAACTTATCGATCCCGAATGCATGTTTTTGAAATGAGGAGAGGTAATTTTTTATATGCCTTCACAAGTCTCAAATATCTTTTGCAGTCCTTGTTTAAGCCTAGTAATTTTTCTTCAATTTTGCTCCTCACTTCGCACAATTGGCTCGGTAAAAATCAATTTGGTCTCTGAAAATTCTAATCTCCTCAATTGAAACCAAATTAAGCTCAATTTTTTTTTATCAATTAAGCCTCTAATAAAATTAATTTGACCAATATAAAGTATAATTAAATCCTTGCACTTAATTAAATCCTTCAATTAGACCCTGAATTAATTCTTGAACATAATTATATTTTCAATTAGCCCATGATAATATCTAATTGGCCTATAAAAAATATAATTATGCATTTTGACTTAATTTTTATGCATATTTATCCAATAATAAATTATTTTAGCCTTGAATCTTTATTTTTCTTTATTTTTGGGCATAAAAAGGTACGATTAGGCTCGCAAAAGCATCTAAATTTTCCACCTTGATTTTTCTACCGACGCCAGCCCTTTTTATTTTATTTTTGTTTTATTTTATTTGGATAAATTTTGAGGAATAACATAGATTTGGGTTATGATAGTGGTATTGAACTACTGATTGGAAGAGACAATTTCGAGGTTTTTTCTCTTGCAAGGATCTTTTGATGTTTGCGTGTAGGTGTATGTTTTCTACAAGATTTTGTTTTGAATGGTTGTGTATTTGAATGCTTACATATCTTGCACCTAAACTTCATAGAAGTTGGGATTTTAAGATTGAGGTCTGTCGAGCTTAATAGAAGTACGATTGGGCTCTTAAAAATATCTAAATTTTCCACCTTGATTTTTTTATCGACGCCAACCTTTTTAATTTTATTTTTGTTTTATTCTGGGTAAATTTTGGGGAATAACACAAAATTGGGTTATGATTGTGATATTGAACTACTAATTGGAAGAGACCTTTTCAAGATTTTTTCTCCTACAAGGATCTTTTGATGTTTGCGTGTAGGTGTATGTATTCTGCAAGATTTTATTTTGAATGCTTACATGTCTTGCACCTAAACTTCATAGAAGTTGGGCTTTTAAGGTTGAGGTCATTTGAGGTTTGCATCATAGTGATTGAAGGGAAAGCTTTTGAGGTTCCTGCAAGATCCCTGGCCTTTTTCTCATAATCCTTTTATAAAGAAGAAGAATTTCATATTGGAGTGTGCTAGTTTTCTACACATGGTTGAATGCATTTATATTTAGACTTTTTTTCTATGATGAGTGACTAGGGAGGGTCCCTATCATAGTGATTCAAAAATGAGAACTGCCAAGAGTGTTTGTTTTAATTTTTTAGGTTTTTATCTAATAAAATTCTATGGTAAATATTTTAGTATTGTATTTTTAAGTTATTTTAAGTCGTGTATGAACCTTAACTAATGAAGTCTTATAAACATAATTATATTGTATTATATTTTTAAGTTATTTAAGGTGTTTGATTTTTTCTATGATTTTACTTATGATTTTAAAAATTTCCTACCAAAATATTTTACTTACAATTTTACAATCTGATTTTACAATTCGAGTTTATATTACATTTTTGTGTCGTGCAAAAAAAATTGACTTTGACAACCTTGGCTAGTTGCGTAGTTCATATTCTAGTTATTTAAAAGACAGTTTTATCAACTAATCTATATTGTGACCCAACTAAGTTGTTCGAATCATATGGTTATTTGTTAAATTGTTTATCACACTACATGTATCTTATATATGGAGTGCAAAAGAACAAATACAATTTGTAATTTAAAATACCAATTGACAAGTAAAGAAATATAAAAGACAAGCACAATCAATCATGCAAGAGAACATACAAAATTTATGTAATTTAAAAACTTATGCCTACTTTATTGGTGAGGCAATCCGAGAAATTTACTATATAAAAGTAGAAGATTATAAGGTGTCATATAAAATTGTTTCTCACAAAGTTATCAATTCCGTTCCGTTCCGGCCGGAATGGCCGGAACGGCCCGTTCCACTTCAAAATCCGGGACAAAACGGCGACGTTTTTGTCCCGGTTTGAATTCCGGTCAGATCCGGAAAATCCAGCCCAATTCTGGCCGGAACGCCCCGGTTTCATTTCGGGCGTGCCGTTCCGGGTTCAAAATCAAAAGTTCAAAACGACGCCGAAATAGAAAGCTCCCTTGCATTCGAGGCTCAGCTCTCTGTGTGGGTGGGGAGGCGACGGCGCAACCAAAGGGAGGAGGTTCGAGAATGTCCGTAACAAAGTTGGCCTGAATCCTGATTACTTATTCTCGGATGGATGCATATTTGGTTACTGCTTGGAGAACCTGAGCTGATCTATGTTCATGGAGGCAAGCAAAAGGGAAGCAAAAGGGAAAGTGGACGGCGCAAGCAAAAGGAAAGCAAAGGGAAAGAGATAGGGTTTTTACTTTTTATACTAGTAATAATAAAGGGGGGCTGGGAAAGTGGACGGCTCAAGAAAGATAAGGTTTTTACTTTTTATACTACTAATAATAAAGGGGGGGCAATAGGGTTTGTGGGTTTTTATAATAATAATAATAATAATAATAATAATAATAATAATTGGGGTTATAATAATAATATTGTTTGTGGGTTTTTATAATAATAATAATAATAATAATAATAATAATAGAATAGGATTTTTACGGGGATTTTTATAAATTGCTTAAATTTTAAATTTTAAATATTGTGGGTCTTTTAATTATATTTTTTTTAATTTAAATATAATTTAAATAATAATAATTTTATTGTTGAAGGGTTTTTCAAAAGCAATTATTTAATTATATAACTTAATCTAATTAATTGTATAATTAAACTATATACAAATAATTACACTATATTTAAAATAATATAAAAATAAATGAACAGTACAAAACCGGAACGGAACGCCGGAATGCACCGAAACCGGAACGTTCCGTTCCAAACAAAAAACCGGAATGGTACCCGGAACGGATTTTACAACTATGGTTTCTCATCCAAAATCTTAGGCTAACCCAAAACTTACCTTTTCTTTTCTCTCACTAGCCACTAAAGTGTCAAAGATATAAGCACTCACAAATAATCTTAAACCTAAAATATGATACTTTAGGCTTTTATATGAGCTAAGTACATAGATATATCCTTTCTAACTAAGACCCATAATTTACGACAAAACCAACAAATCTCCATATTAGATTATAAATGAGATAACTTCGAAACTTGAACTACTCCTCTTTGATTGCCTCCTTTAAACACTTTTCAAGTACTAGATGAACCAATAACATCCAAGCAATTTTTAACTTGAATATAGAAATAGGTTTTGTCAACATATCTTCAGGATTCTAAATTATAGTAATCTTTGTCATTGATACAACATTATATGTTATGATATCTAGAATGAAAGGAAATTTGACATTAATATGTTTGATCCTTTCATTAAGCATTCAGTTCTTGGCTAGATGAATAACATTTTGACTATCATAATGTATAATAGTCAACTCATATGAGAAACTAAGATTACCAACCAAACCCCTTAATCATTAAGCCTTGTTTTCATTGCCCTTATCAATGCCATATAAATAGCTTCTATTATAGATAAGACAATAAAAAATTGTTAAAATTATTTTTCAACAAATATCACAACCCTAGAGAGTGAAAACATAACTAAAAGGGTTGTGTAGGGAGTTTGAATTCATTGACTAAATTGACTTTTAATTCATATTTAATTGTGTTAGTTAAACTAAATATATAAGTAATGTATTAATTGTTATAAAATTTGGATTGTCAATCGTCAAGTTTAAAAATAGAAAGATATAAGATATTTATGCATTATAATCAAATATAGAATAATTTTAAGTATGAGTCCTCATGATAATTTAAAATTCAAGAACACTAGCCTTTGAAAATTCAAAATTACATATCACACATTTAGAAAAGGACAAAGATAATAAATGATAATTGAGTTTTTTAATATTATATATGGGTTGACTTAGTTTTTTTAATATTTTTATTATTGATTCTTTTTAGTTTTGCATTTCATTTTTTTTTTTTTTTGCTTGGGAGTAGATCTCCATAGTTTTATATGATTTTTTTATGTATTAGGTTATCACGTTCTCACAAGAAAATTGTGAGTTTGACATGCTGACTTGGGACATAATTTTTCTTACCTTTTCTAAAATTAATCTTTTTTTCCATTTATCTTTGAGTGTTTAATTTATTGGAAATTGAATTTCAGATTTTTTTTATTAGTTTTTTTTTATTGTTGTTGCTAGAATTTTTTATAATTATATTATTAAATCAATCAAGCTTATTGAACTTATTTGAATTAATGATCCAATTTCTATTTTTTTGTTTTGTTTAAACATTATTATTGTTTGAGATTATTTTTTATGTTCAAAACATAGATTTGACCATAGCATTGACTCTCTGGTTTGAACTTCCATGCGTGTAGCTTTTTGATCATCGAGAAAAACAAAATGAATCCCCCCAACAGAGTCTAAAATTATAGTCCTTCTAATCATTCAGTCATGAGGACATTTTATGAAAGGGTTTCTCGTTCAAAATGACATCGTATTGTAAAGAGTAAAGCTTTATTAACGTGTTCAAGCTCGAATCATCAATCCTGATGGATTAAACGTCGTTTTTTCCCATACGATCATGATGGCAGTAAAACGCAGCGGACTCCCTTGCGCCGCAGCAGAAAGTATACTGCATGCTCATATAATGAAACCACCCTAGTCGTGTAAGAGATTTTTGTTCTGAATTTTTGTCTGGCTAAAATCCAAGTATTAAAAAGAACAAGGAAGCTAAAACTGCGATGGCCGTGTTTGCTGGTGGGGTTGGCGGTGGCGGGCAAAACTAATAGCCGGTGGTGGGCCTGGTGTGGCATCCGTGAACTAGTGGCGGTGGCTTTAATAATGATTAATTAGCTAGAAGATTAATAGCGTAAATGAGTGGTGAGTTTACCTATCCGGTCCGTATTTAAAGATTCTTTTTGACAAGTAGGCATCACAGCAACAAGAAAATCGGTCAGTGTCGAGAAATTTCTTGAATTCGCATCTCTACAAATGAGCCAGAAAGATGGATACTCATTTTGACGAAGAACAATACTAGCATTTTGACAAAGAACAATATTAGTCAAGGGGACGTGGCGTAATGATAAAAAATTGGAGATCTATACAGTAGATCTCGAGCTCGAGTCAGAACATGTATCTTTTATAAAAATCTGAGACAATTAAAATTTTACTGATCCGAGCCTATAAAATATATTTTTCGAGAAATAAGATTTTTAAAAATAAAAATAAAATACTTTCTTTACAGGAATGGTAAAATACAACTACAACGAACTCGTTGTCAATCAATTTTATGTAGTGATATTTGGCAGCATCACTTCAAATTTCTGAGCAAAAATTAGGGTATCCGTGTTGAGAAAAGATCCCATTCTTGATTTTATTCTTACACGTGAGGCCAAAATGAAGAAATATTTATTACATCAGAACGGAAAACATTGGTGGGGCGAGGTGATTTGCAGCACCAAGTGTATTTCATCAGAAATGGCAAGATAATTTATTTATTTTTAAGAAAATGACCGGAACAATTTGTTCTTTCGACGTGATGATGAAACTTTTGGAGGTGATCATGATTTAGAAGAATTGCCCCAAAAAGCTCAGAGTAAAGAAGTGACAGGAAACCTGTTTCTTCGAGACACGCAAACGAATATGGCCCCATACATTGTTTCTTTAAGCACTTCTGATAGGGTGGCTTGAAAGGATTACACAGTAAATAATTCTTTTGAAATTTATCTTGTTTTTGTTTTTTGAGATATCCCAAGATTTTATTTCCTTTCTTTTCATAAATTTATAATATATTAATCCATTGGACTAAACCCTCGTGGATACTTGAGCTTCTTTAACACGTAATGTGTTTTAAATATAATTTGTTTAATGTTTTTTTATATTTTTTTTCAATTACATTGTGATGATTATGATAACCTCACATTGAAACCATTTAACAACACCAAATTAGATATCAAATTAATATTTTTTTAAAGTAAAATATTACTTTAAAAAACACCTTAACAATAATGTCAAATGGTGCTTTAGTAGGGTGATGCAAGAGCTTAATTTCTTTAAATTATTTATGATATTTAGGTTACTTGATCAATCTAGGTACATATGATTAACATGTGACTTTTTAAAGTATATCTAGTTTTACTTTTACTTTTACTTGTAGACCAAGATTGGGAATTCTTTTCTTACTAGGATCAAGGGTTTAAACTAGTATTTAATGGCTACTCCAATTATAATAAGTAACAACTTTGATAATTTTATAAAGAGTTTATTCGATTTTCCTAGTTATTCTTCCCAAATAATCAGCCTTTGACTTGTTAGTTATCTTTAGCTATATTCTGCTTCTTCTTTTTTCTCCATACATCAATTGGTATTAAAGTTTAAAATCGATTATAATTTTAGTCATGATAGCTAACCGCTCAAGAACTCCCAAGTTCAATCAAAATAAAGAGATAGTCATAAGGAGTTGTGTAGCATGTTAAATCAACTCAAGCATGAGATATTATCCCTACTTGAAATTAGAGTGGAAACCTTAAAGGAGACTTTAGAAGGTGACAACAATCGCTTATACTTGAAGATAGTCATAAGAATCCATAAACTATATGATGTGAGGTGGATTTGAATAGGGAGGAGCACTATAGTTTATTATACGAAGAGAGTTAAAGAAACAACGAATTGAAGTTCTTCACTATTCTATAAGATTATCTATCAATTGCATGTGGAGATGGAATGTTATAACAATCATCACTCACTTGCTTGTGGTAGTAATTGTTTTTAATAATATTTATAATGATTAAAAGATTAAATCACCCCATACCAACTTATTTATTAAAAAAATATGAAAAGGGCCCTAGATATAAATTTAATATTTTTTTCTATTGAAGGTAAAATAGTCTTTACATTATGACTTTAAAATGTAAAAAGATTGATTTTCTCCAATGCAACCTTTTAAAAAATATTGCTTTTTAGGAAAATATATCCATTACATCATGAAGTTGAAAGCTAAAAAGATCAAATTGTTCATAATGAATTTTGTCATCACTAATTAACTTAGAAAAAAAATATTCTAACCCAACACCAAGGCCATTGATTTTTTTAATGATAGTAATCTATATTTAGATGAACAATAAATTTCTTATGTGTTTAAGTATATTTTTTTGTAATTTAAAAGATGTTACTACGGTATAAAGTAACAACTTTATATTATGATAATTTTATAAAGATTTATTTTTATTTGTATTTAATACAGACAATAAGCTTTAGTTATATAACCTATCTTTGATCCTTTAAAAACAAAATAGCATAGTAACCTTGAAATTTTGACATAATATTAATATAATTTTAAAATATTTTGGTTAAATAACATATTTTCACTTTTATGCTTCAGAAGCGCAACATTTACTAAATATCATTATTCACAATCTCGATAAGATTGCTATCACACTTTAATAGTCATAATTAAAAATGTCGAACATAAGAACTATTGTAACTTAACATGTCGTGTTTCACAAACGTGACATGTCATGAAATCTAAACCCCTCCTCAAATTAAAGACTATGACCGACATGACTCCCTCTCTCTAAAAACCGTTGTTCATAGCCTTTCTCTCTCTAAAAAAACCCTATCAATCACTTTTTATTTCTTTAAAACAGCTAAAAGTCAAACCTTTTTTAGTCCGTAAACATTATAGGATGTTTTTCTATTCAAAATTTATTGCCGTTGCCTCTGCCCTCGTCACCCGACCCTTTTTTATAGTCTTACAAACAAGATAAACATTCTACATTGTTATGAATTTGTATTTGATTTAGTTGAATGAAACCATGGTTTATGATTTAGGTTGAATTTAAGGTTTGTTGAATTAATGATAAATTAACTGTGAATATTATCAATTATGATTAAGTTGGTAGAGTTGAACATGGAAATTAACGCAAAGTAATTATATTTTAAAAAAAAATTGAACATGTGTATTGTCATTTTATCAGAGCAAGTTTGATTGTCACGGTTTTGACCCACGACATTGATGAAAAGTATACTGGTTCAACAAAACTTTTTGTTGTTGTGTTAATTAGTTTATTTTTTGAACTTTGTGTGCTAATTGACCAATATGCCCCTATCTTTAGCCATTTTTCCCTACAGCATATGTCCTGGGAAGAATCATAAAACGAAGACTATTAATTGGCAATCATCACAGGGAATTTCAACTTTTTTTACCTATATTGGAAGGACTGTGTATGAAAATTCACCAAGATCTTGAACTGCTAGCGAACTTCCGTCCGTTGGCAATTTAACTTACTTAGGTTACAAGCATCAACCATTGTTTAAATTTCGTCCAAAACATATAACGCAATCAATGAGATGCCCCCACCATTTTTGCAAACAGACATTATTTCCGAGGCCCCCCCTCTGATTAGACTCATGTATGCAACTCAGACTGTACTGGTGATTCATTTCCACTTCTTGACAACAAAATGAAATACATAATCATCCAAAAAAGAAAATGAAATTAGTACTAAGGGAGCTGAGAGAAATTGGGGAGGTGACTTTAACACCTTATATTCGCCCTCTCTCTCTCTCTGCTTACATCTTTTCTACTTGCAAATCCATTTCACAGACATCTGAGTTCATTGCTGACACTTCTCCTAGGATTCAACAAAGTTTTCTGTTCTAGGAAAGCTATCTTTCGTTTCATTGCAGGGGAGTCTTTCTCTAAATGGGGAGGCACTCTTGTTGCTACAAGCAGAAGCTACGGAAAGGCCTGTGGTCGCCTGAGGAAGATGAGAAGCTTTTAGGGCATATTACAAGGTATGGTCATGGCTGTTGGAGTTCTGTCCCCAAGCAAGCTGGTAAGACCATCTTCACTTTCTTTCGACAACTTGATTTAATGATATCCTTGGCAAATAAAGGGTGTTTATGCAATGTTCAATAAAAAAAGTAATGAGAATTGTATCGGGTTTTCCAGGTTTGCAGAGGTGTGGGAAGAGCTGCAGACTGAGATGGATTAATTACCTGAGGCCTGATTTGAAGAGGGGCACATTCTCACAGCTGGAAGAGAACCTCATAATTGAACTTCATGAGGTTCTAGGAAACAGGTATTCTCATTTTGAATGTCTCTTCTTTTCTCTCTCATGGAAGCTAATCCTGCTGAGCTTGTTTGAATGAATCGTCAGGTGGTCTCAGATTGCGGCTCAGTTGCCTGGAAGGACAGACAATGAAATTAAGAATCTATGGAACTCTTGCTTAAAGAAAAAACTTAGGCAGAGAGGCATTGACCCTGTCACCCATAAACCACTTTCTGAGGTTGAAGATGGAGAAGACAAGAACCCAGCTGCCAGTAGGAACCAAGATAAAGCCTCTGCAGTGTCCAATTCTGAGCTCAACCTCCGCAAAGCTGATCATTCTGAGCCCTTAGGAGCAAATTTACGAGAAAAAAGATCATCTTCAATTTCTCCTCGTGGCAGCCAATTGGAGAGGGAAAGTACTTCCAGCTTCCACGCCATGAATGGCAATGGTAGCAATAATCTGATGACACCAACAAGCAACAGGGACCTTTTCTTGGATAGGTTTACAGCCTTCCCCCATGAAGGTTCCACGAGTAGCTGCCAGCCTTCTGGTTTTGGAGGACATTTCCCTCTTCAGCAATTGAATTATGCATCCAATGCCAGGCTTGCGGCGAACTCGGCTCCTTCTATCTGGTTGAGCCAAACCAGTAAATCTCTTGGCATGAATTGTGAATTCTCTTCGACTGTGATACCCTCCATTCCTCCACCAGCTGTGACAAGCTCATTTCTTTCTTCTTCTATGGGCTACAAGCCTTCCATTACTGCTCCACCAGACAATCCTTCACTGCCCTCTTTTGCAACCACCAGTTATCGGCTGTGGGAAACCGGTGCTCCGAGCAACAATAGCAACAGCAGTACTGGAAGCAGTGGCAGAACGGAGCTGCAAAACAGCAGCTCCTTGTTTGAGAACGCCATCTTTTCTTGGGGATTAGGAGACTGTAGCTCAACGGATAAGGAGGCGCAAAACCACTTGATTGGAAGCCAACCGGAGGACATCAAGTGGCCTGAATATCTTCAAAATCCATTGCTCATGGCTGCTTCTTTGCAAAATCAAAATCAGCAATCCTTGTACAATGAGATAAAAACAGAAACACATCTCCTAGCAGGAAATTCAAGTGGTATGTGGCCTCATAATCAGCAGGAACAAGAACCTTCACAAAACCCTGATATATGCCCGAAAGATATGCAGAGAATCACAGCATCTTATGGATATATTTAGCTTCCATTGCTACATGGAGCCTCAATTTAGAGGAAATATTAATTAGAGAGGCTTGAACAGATGCTTTTTTTTTTTCCATTTACAGGTGTGCGTGAATTAGATTTTTCTCTTGTGCATAGGTCTGATACAATTAAAACATTTCTTAACCTCTGGTTTTGGAATATTTGTGAGCAAAACAAATCCTATCTGTTAACTTTTTACTTCTGGGTGTGGGGTAGAATTGCAGAATAAGGCTACTCCTCCTTGTGTATGTTCTCGCCTTTGCCTCATTGCATATTCATCATCATGCTGCAATTCTCTCTGTTTGTGCCAATGGGATTTTTTCTGTCTTTCTTTTTATTGTAGCATGAGTGAATGAATATCTGACCATCCAACTCAAATTGGATAATTTAATCATTAGTTTTTCCATCTATCCAAAACCATCCTCTAGGAATTGGTAAATTGAGATTCAGGTGACCTGAAATCTTCTTTTTCTGTATATATACAGTTCCATATCACTATACTCGATCGGTCCCGGGAGACAATTGATACTGATCACTTGAACAACTGCATTTGTTCACTTTTTTCTGCCTGCAATTTAAAGGGCACAATGAACAGCATAATCACACATGTGAAAGTGTGCAGATTAATATGGCTGAAGAGGAAAAGAGGTGGCGGTGCCATCTAATAATAGAAGCAAAGAAAGGCAAAACCCCACAACTGAAACAGAGAGTTCTTCACTTTCTAGTCCGTACATGGGGGACAAGGACTGCCAATCTAACAAGGGCCATGTGTATATATGTACACATGCTCGTGACTGCTAGCTTTCTTACAGCACTAACATTATCTTAAAAAAAACATTTTATATGTAAAGCCAGAAACTTCCAATTCCTGCGAAAAGATCTGTCAAGTCTGTAGTGGATTAAAGCAGTAATTGTATATCTGTACACACACAAACACACACATATAGCAAATCACTGTCATCCACTTGTCAGCATTCTGCAGAGAGGTGTCCACTGCAGAACTGATACAGTGACATGAGACTACACACAATTTTCATTCTGTAAATATGTAAGTGCTTGGGATTTAAGAAACGAGCCTCTATTTTGACATGTCAATGAGGAAAGGAGGAGGAAACTCCCCTGCAAACCAAAAGAGATGGAGATCTTGATAGCACCTATATATATCAACTTCAGAACACAAGCATACTTTCCCGTTGTTTCCACTTTATCATACGCAGCAAGTTCATGGGATCAGCTGGAGGGGTTGGAAGAAATTGATGGGAAATTAACATTCAGATGAAAATTACTTGTGACATTGATGGGTATGGATAAAAGGATGGGCAAACGTTCTCCTATCAGAATTCCAATTTTCCAATGATTGATGGACAACAGAACTAGTCGGATTGGATTGGATTGTGTCACAATATTTCAGAGGAGGACCCACTATGGTTACGTGACTCGAAGAATCTTTTGCGCAGCCGCACGGACAACCATGCCCTCCTCCACTCTCAGGCTCAGCAGATGGATCATCAAACGAGCAGGCCAAATTATTGGGCCTTTCGTTTAATTTATGAATTCTTTCAAACTAATAATTGATGGGTGACCGCCGTTCAATTATTTTTCCCTTGGAATTTGGCTCTAAAATACTCTCTGTACCGTATCATTTTTTTCTCCAAGGACAAGTCCAACAGTAGAAACATCTAAGAAGCAAAGTCAATTTTTTGAGTTTTTGGTTATTTTTATTCTTTTGGATGTCTCACATCCGGTAGCCAAAATGACTATTTTTTTTTTATCTCCGAAGTCATTCCTACATATTTTGAGAAAGAAACCAAAAATTAAAAAAAACAATAATTAAAAAAAACAATAAAAAATATTCATACCTGGGAGAGACAAGTCGAGGGGTGCCTGTTTGTGGGGAGAAGAGAGTGCTACCCATACCTAAGGGAGACGGGCCGGGGGGGTGCCTGTCTATGGGGAGAAGGGAGTGGAGCTGAGTGAGAAGGGAGTGCTTGGGCAGAAGGGAGTGGAGCTGAGTGAGAAGGGAGTGCTTGGGGAGAAGTGGGAAAATATTTATTTTTGTTTTTATTCAAAAATATCTCAATAAGAAGTAAAAAATTATATACAAAATTAATAATTATATTGTTGGAGGGTTTTTTAAAAACAATTATTTAATTCTATAACTTACTCCTATTAATTGTATAATTAATTATATAATTAAACTATATACAAAATAATTGCACTATATTTAAAATAATATAAAAAAATTCAAAAATACTTCAACAAGAGAGTAAAAAATTATATATATAATTAATAATTATATTTTTGGAGGGTTTTTTAAAAGCAATTATTTAATTATATAACTTATTCCTATTAATTGCATAATTAAACTACATACAAAATAATATGAAAAAATTCAAAAATACCTCAACAAGAGAGAAAAAATTATATACAAAATTAATAATTATATTGTTGGAGGGTTTTTTAAAAGCAATTATTTAATTATATAACTTATTCCTATTAATTGTATAATTAATTGCATAATTAAACTACATACAAAATAATATGAAAAAATTCAAAAATACCTCAACAAGAGAGAAAAAATTATACAAAATTAATAATTATATTGTTGGAGGATTTTTTAAAAGCAATTATTTAATTATATAACTTACTCATATTAATTGTATAATTAATTGTATAATTAAACTACATACAAAATAATATGAAAAAATTAAAAAATACCTCAACAAGAGAGTAAAAAATTATATACAAAATTAATAATTATATTGTTGGAGGGTTTTTTAAAAGCAATTATTTAATTATATAACTTACTCCTATTAATTGTATAATTAATTGCATAATTAAACTACATACAAAATAATATAAAAAATTCAAAAATACCTCAACAAGAGAATAAAAAATTATATACAAAATTAATAATTATATTGTTTGAGGATTTTTTAAAAGCAATTATTTAATTATATAACTTACTCCTATTAATTATATAATTAATTACATAATTAAACTATATACAAAATAATTGCATTATATTTAAAATAATATAAAAAATAACTCTCTAAAATAGCTTTTACCATTGGAGTACACATCAACAAAAAAAACCATATATACACAATTCAAAAAACCATTTTAGAGATTTGGCTCTCCAAAATAGCTTTTGTCATTGGACTTGCTCTAAGGTCGCTGCATTGCAGGCATCTATGATAAAATCTCCATTACATAAGGCTTTCAATTTAGGTCAGTACTGTCTGCCGAGACAGCAGCTGTAGTAATTTCAAATGTGTTTTTGGATTTCACAAACAACTTCAGCAATCACATCAATTTACCATGCAATCTATAATTCTTTAGGCCATCGAAGAGGTAGAGAGTCGGCTAGGTCTTGTGGTCAAACTTCTTCTATATATACCTTTTCACTAGAGATGAATGCTTTATAAAACTAGAAAATAACTATCGGCTAATATTTGTATTGTTAAACAATTCAAAATACATAAAAAAGAATTAAAAAAAGAGACTATGATTTTATAATAATAATGTTAAATACATGTTTAACTTAACCTAAGTACAAAAAAACTATATCTGCAAGTAGCCAACATGTAACCAAACAATACATAGGGGTGGGATGAGAATGAGAAACTCTTATATCTGCAAGTAGCCAACATGTAACCAAACAATCTCTTTGGTAATGGATGTCATATCACGATACTCAGTTTCGGTTGAACGTTGAGAAACACAAATTGTTTCTTGCTCTTCCAAGAAATAAGAGAATCACCCAAAAAGATACAAATATCAGTAACAAACTTACTGATAATAAGAAATGTTAGGTTATTTATTATTCATTAAGGGTAGAATAGTCTTTTGCTATAGTCTATATATATTTCTTTTGTATTTATGTTAAGCATGTATTTGACAATATTATTATGAAACTCTGGCCTTTCTTTTCTTAATTCTCTCTTTTATGTATTTTGAAATTGTTTAACATGGTATCAGAGCAAATAACAATAGAGCCGAAATACCAGATTGTAGAACTAAAGAAAAGTCGAAATACCACTCCAGCCAAAAGAAAAGAGAGGCTAGCGTTTCATAATAATAATAATGTAAAAAACATGATTAACTTAACAATTCAAAATAGGCTAAAGCAAGAGGCTAGGGTTAAACAATTCAAAATACATAAAAGAGAAAATTAAAAAAAAAAAGAAAGAGGCTAGGGTTTCATAATAATAATAATATCAAATACATGCTTAACTTAACTTAATTACAAAAGAAAACTGTATATAAGCTGAAGCAAGAGACTATTCTACCCTTAATGAATAATAAATAACCTAACCCTTATATTATATATTCTTAACACATATTTCTATAAATAAATAAAAATACTAATTTTATTATTAGCCAAGCATCACTCTAATAACTAAGTAGATGATGTCTGCATAACTGGATTCGATATAAAGCATGCAGCATCCCACCAGTAATGTGACTTTGTGCTCCAATTGACGCAATAATTTATGTCAAGTTTAATTTATATGTTTTGCATTTGGTGGAAGTTCTGTAGAGCTCATACAAACTAGATTTGGAGAGAATTAGTGTTGTAGCATACAACTTAGACCTACTCTCCTCTGCAACAATACACCTAGTGTTCATTGTATCACAACTGAAGAAGCATATTAGCAACAAAATGGCTGAATCGTCTTTACCCTAGTAGTTTCCCAAGCTGCCAACTCCTCAACCTCAAGTTGTTGTCGACCATAGAATGGTTAAAAAGGATAATCAGGTCGCAATCCAGGTTTTGATTCACTGGAAAAATCAGTTCAATTGTAAATTTCCATGGTTTACCTTGAGGACAAAGCTGAGTTGAATTGAGGGAAATGCCAAGAGTTTAAATTTGAAGTAGAGGGAAACATACAGAAATTGTCCAAGAAGATCATTATTATTCTATACTAAAAAGAAGTTTAGAAAATGATAGGGTTTATTTTTTAAAATACATTTCTATAATTGCATCAAAATAATATTTTGTAAAATAAAATTATTTTTGATATCAACACATTAAAATGATCTAAGAACTAAAAAAATGAAACGGAGCAAAAGATATTCTTTTAAAAAATACACTTTTTTTAAAAAAAAAAAAAAAAAAACTTTAGACAACGATGCATCATTTTGTCTAAAACACTGCACCTCGTCTAATAGTTATGTTTAATGGTTCAATTTTTAGTAATGCCACATGCCTGGAAAGAAGGCTAGTTTTTTTTTTTTTTTTTTTTTTCTGCTCTTCTAAAATGCCTAAACGATTATATATGCAACAGATTGTAGCAGAATGCATGATTATAAAATAATGAAGGGATGCTGAATTAATCAGTGCAATCTCTCCCTCTCTCCACTTCTTCCCCTTCTTTTCATGATTTTAACACAACCTCCATTGCAGGACACTACCAAAAACAACTTTGTATTTCGGTCATTCCTAGATTATATTTTAGACCTCCTTGGGGGGCTACAAGAGAAACTTCTTAGAAATGTTCCAAGGGATACCCCATAATCATCAGTCCTCATTATGTGTTCAGGAATCACCACCTCCTGCTATACTTTCTCATAGAATCAAAATATTCCAGAAGCTCACAAAAAAAAATGATATGATTGTGATGATGATAAGACACTAGATCATTAGCAAAAGGGATGTACCTACCCAGGAAAATTATAGCAGCATCGCATCCCTCAAATAGACCTCATCCCGTGCCCAGGGGAGCAGAAAAAGAAGTTGGGTGTTATCACAATGGCATTTATCATCCTCTTCATCTCAGCATCCTGGGATCTGGCTCTTCAATTGCTCTCTCGGTGAGACCATGCTTGATAAGACACATTGACTTCCTCGCCTGAGTTTCATTGTTCATTCACATAGAACAGAATTTGCCGTTAGGATTGTTAAGAGTATGATAGGGGGCAAAACAAATCATGAGCTTGCATCATAACACTGACATACGAAATTAAGATACCGAAACCCAAACGACACTAAAGCTTGTTAACTGAGCTAATAATAAATTTATTAGAGAATAATATAAATCATATTTTGGGGCCTCACCTACAAGCTTGAGCTTTTAGGTGAGATGGTTCCTTAACATGGTATCAGAGCTTTATTGACCCAGCGGTCACGAGTTCGAATCTCACCACCCCCATTCTATTTGATAAAAATCAAGCACAAGATAGAGTGGATCTGTGTGCAAGTTTCAAGCCCAAAGGACTTTCACTTGAGAGGGTGTTTTAGAGAATAATATAAATCATATTCTGGGACCTCACCTACAAGCTTGAGCTTGTAGGTGAGATGGTTCCTTAACAAAATTAAGACTCAACTCATGCTTATGAAAGTTACAATCATATTCGAACAATCACCTATACTTACTCCAAGGCATTTCAAAATCAAAGATATTTGTACCTAAATGCAGTCTCTTAAATCGAATTAGAGCCCTAAAGTCATCTGATTAAATGATGATGGAAGTGTTATGGCGTCAGCTGGGGATCCAGGGAAGTCAGTTGAAGAGGCTGGTCGCGGCTTCAGCTGTTGGGGTATTGGAGTGGGTTTGCAGGACTGAGCTTTTATGGTGGAAAAAGGCTTAGTTTTTGGACTTTCTACAGAAGAGTGCTATTTGAAGATTGTGGAAATGGGCTAGGTGAAAAGGTTTGGGTTTTAAATCTTTTCTCTGTTTTCTCTTCTCTCTGTTTTAGGCCCCGTTTGTTGTTTGTTTGCTGAAAAATAGTTTTTTTTAGAAAATGAATTTCGGAGAAAGTGAATTCCGGGAAAGTATTTTCCGATATTTGGTAGTGTAATGGAAAATAAGTTGGAAAACAGTTTCCAGTGTTTGGTTATGTCATGGAAAATGAGCTGGAAAAATAACTTATTAATGTTTTATTTTTCTCAAGTTTATTAAAATAATGAGGAACAAATCTTACAAATTAAAAAGTTGAATGAGAATGAAATTGAAAAAAAATATAATTTCATAAATTATCTCAAATAAAACAAATAATAATCAAAATAATAGAGATCAAATCTAAAAAAATAAAAAAAAATGAAAGGTGAATAAATTAAAATAATAATAATTAACATTTCATAAATTATTTCAAATAAAATAAGTAACAATAAAAAAAATGAGGACCAAATTTGATAGATAAAAAATTTTAATAAAAAAATGATAAGAAAAAAGCAAATAGCAATTATAAAAATAAGGACCATAATTAATATAAAAATTAAATTTTAAGAGATGGAATTGAAAAATAAATATTCAAAACAAATTATACATAGCAATCAAAAGTTTGAGGATCAAATTTGATATAATCAGCAAATAATGACATTTCTAAATTTTTCACAATTTCCGGAAAGTGTTTTCCGCCCAAATTTTCCAGGAAAACACTTTCCTAAAAACCAAGCCAAATTTTTCTTTGACTGGAAAGTGTTTTCCATTGACCAACTTTTCTAATGGCAAACAAACACAGGAAAGTTTGGAAAGTGGTTTCCCGGAAACCACTTTCCGGAAAACAAACACAGCCTTAAATTTGTGCCCTAAATTTTCCACGCACTATGTATTTTTGGTAAATTAAAATTATTAATTAATTAATTAATTAACAAAGAAAATAAAAATTGATGGAAAAATATTTTAACTCTTCTTTTTTTCATCTCTTCTCAAAAGACTATTTAGAAACATAGTACTATTTAAAATAAAATAAAAATGACAATGTCTCGGATTAATATTTGTCGATTTTTACATGTTTTTTGTTACCAAATAGGTAGATCTATAGTTTAATCTCTCAAATTTATTTTTAAAAGTTTGTTCCTTGTGGTTTTGGATGTTAATTATGTCCTAAAATTTATTTATTTTATGTTAAGGTCCATGAAATTATAAAGGAGAGAAAAAAAAACATCATTGAAGTGATAAAATAAGTATGTTAAATGAGACTCGGTGTAATTAATCTATAATAAAATAAAATAAATAATGACCATAATTAATATTTGTCAATTTTTCCATGTTTATTGTTACCAAGCAAATAGATCTATATTTCAATCCCTCAATTCAATTTTTTTTTTAAATGATCTTTATGATCTTGGAATGTTCATTTATGTCCCAAAATTCATTGCTTTTATGTTTTAGTCCATGAAACTAGAAAGTAAGAGAAAACATCATTAAAAGATTATCAGGAGCGATAAAATTTTTAGATTGACAAATTCTTTGATGCTATTAATTTAATTTTGATGTTTATGGATAATTTTTTAAATATATTTTTATTGATTTTATACTTTAATGTTTTATTAATTTTGAATTGGTCTTCTTAGTTTTGTCTCTCTTTCAATGAGGTTATTGCATTCTCAAACTTTGACATTTGATTTGTATTTAATTTTATGAACATTATCATGATATTAAATAAAAAAAATAGTTAAAAAAAGTTATTAAATCCAATGAAATATATGATTTGGATTACACATTTAACCACAAAACCTAGGTTAATCAAATATATCACCATCTCAATATTAAAAAAAGATGTCATCTTGAGATTTCTTTTAAAAGCAAACCATGTTTTTCATTGATTGTATGAGTTATTTTTGGACCCACCAAAATAACTAGGTCACATTAGCAAAAATATTGTGTAGATTAATTTTAAACTCATGCCAAATAAAAAGTTAAGTCAAGAGATTTTAGGGTTGACCTGCTAAGTCGAGAAACTTTTTTTCTAAAAAAATAGATTCCATCTTTCATTTTTTTTTATTGAATCTTTTATGTACTCTGTTTTTTGAAGTCAGACTATATTTTCAATCGATTATCTTAGTTGATTTAGACCTTCAAAGTGAACTAAATCATGTCAAAACAATTTTTAAGAACGATTGATTTTCAATCATAACTACATAAAAAGTTGTTTTTTAAAAATAATTTATTGGTTTAAGGGTGTGTTTAGTATTGTGATTGCTTTTGTGGTTAAGGTTTTTAAAAAATAATTTCATGAAAAACACTTTTGCTGCGGGTCATAATAATTATTGAAGTGTTTGGTTAAAACCGTGGTTGAGTTTGAGGTTAATGAAAAGCAGTTTCATGTATTTGGTTACCAAATTTTTCATATTGTTGTCAACTTGTGAAATTATTTTAAAAGACACAGACATATACACACATATTTATATATGTGTGTGTATTTAAATATTGTATTAATAATCATAATTTCATAATATAATTAATAATTCAAGTAAATTGGACACTTCTTTTTATTTTCCTAACAAAATATTTGCAATGCCATCACAAACAAGATTCATACGTGAAGGCCTCTACAATCCCTGATTATTTTCGCAAGATATAATATCTGGTAAAGAAAAAACCAGCAACATAAGTATATATATATATATATATATATATATATATATTCAATAACTGCAAATGCATCAAAATGAAAGAACATAAAATAATTAAATTATATATATAAAACAAATTAAAGTCTTGCTAGTATTTTCCTAACTTCCATGCTTTTTCAAAAGTAAAATCATAAAAAAATTGTATTCATTCACTTAATAAGAAACCAAAACAAGTGCAACTATTAAAAAAAAAAATCTTTTTCTTTCACTCTATCATGAACCAAATAGAAATACTTTTACCAAGCCAACGTCACAGCAAGCAACTATTAAGTCATCAATGTCTGTTTTTTATCAAACGACGATTCATCAATTTTTTAAGGTAGGATCCACCAAAATTTTTCTATTTTTTTATCTTTACCAAACACTAAAATACTAATTTATTTACAACCTCATATCACACCACACTACTAAACACCAACTAAATTTAATAACAATACCAAATAATTTTCAATTAACTTGAATTTTTTTCATATTTATTTTTTATCCTATGTTATTGTAGCACGTGAAAAGTAGTTACTGATTTTTAGTCAGCTTGTTTTTTCATTCAAAAACGTTTTTAAAAAATGATTCTCTGACATTTTCATACATTGTTTTGCACATTTTTTTATCCTGTCTTGGTGTAGCCCGTGACAATAGTTATTGGCTATTAGTCTGTTTTTGTTTTTTGTGTGTTTTAAAAGTAATTATGAAAAAAAAATATTTTAATTCTTTTCTTATTTAAAATAAATATTTTTTATATTTTTAAATTGTTTTGATGTGATGGTATAAAAAAATAAAAATAAAAATAAAAATTCATACATGCTTAATAATATTTAATCCTTGCGTGCTTGAAAGAATCATGACCTCAAATATTAGACGGGGTCCAGCTGCGGAAGTGCAATCCTAGCCACATAAAATCCTAGACGGCCTAAATCATTCCAACAACTCCAAAGTTTTGTGCGTGAGATTGTCCTCCTCTCCAGATATATTTAATGTTTATTGTGATCACGAAAAAAACACGTGTAATTATCCCAATCACTCTTCTTGCCATACCAACCGTCCATTTCCATTGCCATCAAGAAGAGAGCTAGTCAACAGAGCATCGGTCGGTGAGCGGCTGTGTTTATCATACCCATTAAAAGTCGTGCTCTGTGTTTATTGTAGGAATACTTTTGGTCCAAAGCCCATTGTCTAAGTAATTATCTATATTTTATTGTATAGTTTTGATAGATAAAAAGGGTGGCTAAGGAAATTATATAAATATTAGATTTTCTAGAGGAGAAGCCAGAGCTCCTGACATGTATAGTAGTGAAACATGGGGACCCACTCTCTCTCTCTCTCTCTCTGAAGAATAAGCTACGTGTCGGGTTTATTATGAATCTGTAATTTTATTATGTTTTAAAATACTTTTTAAAAATATCAAACATTTTATTTTAAATGATTTTTATGTCATTTTAATATTGAATTAAATTTTAAGAATAAAAAATCATATATTGAATTTTATATGTTTTTAATGAAAAATAACTTTGTAGAAAGTTTGTTTTTGCATTTAAAAAGTGATAGAAAAAGTTTATTTTGAATCATTTTTTTAATTTTAAATTATTTCAATATGTTATTATTATTCTTAAAAAATCCTCAGGTAAAAATATTATTATTCTTAAGACTGTAAACGCGGACAGCTGTCATATCAAACGCGGCTATGTACATCATCATCAACAGCAGCCCAAACATCATTATCAAAACAGGCACTCTCTCGTGGGCCTGATGGAGCCAAATTTTTGGTCCACTACCAGAATTACCCTCTGTATTGGAGAAATCGAAGAGGGTAATCTTGGAAATGCAAGTGCAATTTAGAACGCTTGTTATATGTGATTGAAAATGTTTTCAGGGCGGGTCGCGAGCGGGGGGCTTAACAACATGTGTGTACGGGTGAGAATATTTAATGTCACATCTCAACTTGATTGCTAGAAATTCTAAAAGTAAAAGGTAAATAAATGCCAGTTGCTTGCAATTGTGCGGCAGAACCATTGCTGTCATTAAGCATTCCTCCAATAGAGTAGAAAATAATGGACCCCACGAAACACTTCCAAGCTCAACTCAATCATTTTGTTTTTGATAATTTGATTCATAAAATAATATAAATTTTATTTAATAATTTAAGATTTTAAATAAAATCATCTCTTTTATAATATCCACGTGAAGATTTGAGATATTATTCTATGACTGGCCACAGGCAATCAGAGCCATCAAGCTGGTATGAGAAGTGGTAGTTGGCTCAACAAATGGACCCGTGAGCATTGCCTGTATTAATCTTTGTATGGCCATGCCTGGGACCTCGTGCAGGCATGTCTTTATCTACGTTCCTTTCCTTGGTTCACGCTTGGTCTAATGGTGTAGCTAGTCGTGACCCATTAACAATAACGAATCATAGACCGGAATTGTCTACGAAAACGTGTCACTGCCTTGTGAAGGTGACCCATTAATTATAATGATTGTTTTTAAAATTGTTTTTCATTTAAAAATATGTTAAAATAATATTTTTAAAAAATTATTTTTGATATAAATATATAAAAATTATCTAAGATATTAAACAATTTAAATTTAAAATAAAAAAAATCAATTTTTTTTAAATGTTTTTGAAATACATTAACGAAGCATCCTCTTCATCATTTATCTTTAACCTTTGCCGTGTGGATTTTCTAACCATCACTCTTTTTAGTTTAGAATGTCCCATTACCGAAACATCCCTCCCGGTCAAACCCTCTTATGCAAGAAAAACTTCACACAGAGGGACACATGGGAAGGGCATTTTAGGGATGCAAACAAACAACATTGTATAAATACGAATGCTTGGTCGGGGAATTGTACGTGCTTACACTTTACCATGCCATGAAATGAGAAACGAATGAAATCCAAAAGCCACAATCATTTACTTGACCACCCCTCCAAAAAGCACTGCACTCTTTCTCCTTTCTTCGATAAAATTGAAACACTTGTATTTCTTCGATTCACCTTCCTTTTCCCGACACAAATCCACTTTTGAATCCTCAGTACTTGTCGGTTAGAGAATGAATGGCTTCTGATGCGAGCATGACCGTGCTGTCTTCTTCTGTTCAAGAAAAAGATGATCAATATGATCCTGGTCTTCATAGCTTTTCTAGGTTGTCCATGTGTGCAGGCTCCATGAACACCAACGAAGATACTGATGATTATCAAGATTGTGATGGGATAAGCATGTTTCTGTCAAGACTGTCTATAGAAAGTTTCGATGCGGATGAGGAACTCTCTGATGATCAGAAAGAAGGTAATCACAGAAACACACCGGGCCTCTCTTCTGATTCCGGTAAGGAAACAGGTTGCTACTCGCTTCCAGCAACGCCACTTCGTTGGAGAAATCGCGGTGGCTTAAGAGATCAAGTGCAATTAACTGGAGTGACAGATTATGGCAGTGAGAGTGAAGCTCAAAAGGGTATTAGGAGGCAAAAGATGAGAAAGAATTTGAGGAAAAGAACAAGACAACATGGGAGGAGGCTGGAGATGCCTGGTTATGGTTCTTGTAATAGTTTAAGCGGGGAGAGTGAAGGTGGTGGGCTGGTGGTGATAACAAGGCCGAAAGGAGGGAGTAGGTCATTGTGTATGGACTTGGAAGAGGTGAAGGCATGTAGGGATCTAGGGTTTGAATTGGAACATGAGAGGATGCTGGAGATGCCTAGTTCTCGTCTCTCTCTTTCAGGATCCACTCCTGACACTAGTAGTGGTGGCAATTCTCCTATTGCCAACTGGCGCATCTCTAGCCCTGGTTAGTGTACATTCACCACGATTCTCCCTCCCTCTCTCCCTCGCTCCCTCCCTCTCTCCCTCCCTCCCTCCTGTGTGTGTGTGATTTACAGATAACAAAAGATAGAATCTTTGATATGATTATGGACCAAAACCCCTAAGTTTAATTGTTACATACAATCGTTTATTAAGGTTATTTTTTTTAAATAAATAATATATATATATATATATATATATATATTTAAATAATTTTTAATATTTGTACATTAAAACAATCCAAAAATATATAAAATAATTTAATTTAAAGTAAAAAATAATTAAAAAAACAAAACCGCACCACAACATCCTGGTTGACACTGCATTTCAAAAGTATTTTTGAAAAAAAAAGATTTTTTTTCATTTTAAATTAAAAATTTTAATGTTTTTAAATCATTCTGATTAACTGATATCAAAAATAAATCTTTTAAAAAATAAAAAATATCATTTTAATACTTTTCTAAACGAAAAATAATTTAAAAAATAATTTCAATCACACTTTCAAATAAACTAGATATACGATTGTTGAGTTTCACCTAATATTTTCGGTGTTTCTCATAATGGTGTAAAAATTAATTTTCAATGTGTAATTGAGCATGAAATTTGTTGTATAGGTGATGATCCGCGAGATGT
This sequence comes from Salix arbutifolia, assembly GCA_025169955.1. Taxonomy (NCBI): domain Eukaryota; kingdom Viridiplantae; phylum Streptophyta; class Magnoliopsida; order Malpighiales; family Salicaceae; genus Salix; species Salix arbutifolia. The sequence goes on from CM045903.1 coordinate 13,067,827, forward strand.
TAAGGCTAGACTTAAAGTATGGGCACAAGTTGTGGCAACTACGTCTGCATCTAGACATGGCGGCATCTAACTATTGATGCTTGCGGATTTTAATCTATACTTCATGTTTTTTTTTTACTTTTTATTGTGGGATAAGAGAGTTTACCTTACTTCTTCATTTTCCATCCTACGAAAGAGTTTAATTTGCCTTTCTTTTTGTCAAGGTCATCTTTATTTTGTTTTCTAGCAATATTAGTTTGTATGTAGGGTTGCAGTTTCGAATACATATTTTTTTTTTATATTGAATATATCATTGTTAGCTTCTTGTTTCATCTTGTGCTTTGCCATTTCCAATTATTTATAATGCTAGAAAGGGACACATTTTCATGGTTGGATGATAATTGAGGCATTAACATCAACAAATACCATTCATTCTACATGTCCATACATCTCAAGTAGGTTTCTAAGCATTGGTTAACTCTTTTACTCTGCCCATATGTCTTAGGACTTGTGGGTAATTCAACCCTAAACTTTTTAAATAATTCTTTTCACAAAACATACTTGTGAATATCTTGCTTTAATTAGTCACAATTAAGATTGGTAATTTATGAAACTTATGTGTTTTACATCAAATTTTGGTAATGCTCCATTGTAATATTCTTTTACACACACCACATTCCTCTACTATGTGTTTCACTAATTGTTTCATTGTTGGCCAGTAAAATAATAATACCTTAAACATCTTGTAGAAATCTTGAACTCCAGCATGAATTTTAAAATAAAATTCATGAGCAACATTTACCAATATCTTCCTTATTTTTTATATTATTTTCAATAAAACCCTTGTTCTTATACTTCAATACTATACCTGACAAAGTAAATTCTGACCAATTGTTCATATTCAATAATCCCTCAACTACCATATTATTCAGCTTCGGACTCAATTCATATGACTTGCTAATTTCTTTATACTATGTTGGTAAAATTGTTGTTATAATATGAATGCTATTGTGCTATTCTTGAATTGATTCTCATTAACAATTAAATTATTAAGAAAATCATTTTTTCTTGACATGACATTTACAACTAGATGTTTTCTTTATCTTTTATTCTATATAACATATCTTAGACTAAACAACTTAATTAATCTTTTACTTTGTAAGGGTGAGTGTATTATATGATCCTATAATTTTTTTAGATTCTCATGATCAATATTTATGATAAATTCATCATGTTCTAAATAAATATCAGACATCAAGTTAGTGTTTGACAAATTGAAGTATTTTAGCAACTTATTTTAAATGATTGTAGAAGAGAACTTTAATAAATTGAATGGGTGAGTTAAGAAAAGTTAATTCATGGTTAATGAAAATAATACTTTATTGAAAGGGCGAGCACATAAACTAATTTTCTGGTTAATGGAAATAATGCCCTCATAAATAGGTGAGTTAGGAAAAAATATTTCCAGATTAATAAAAATAATACCTTATTGAATGGACGAGCTAAGATTTTTTTCTCTCTAGTTAATAGGAATAATGTTGTGTTGAATGGGTAAGTGAAAACATTATTCCATAGTTAATGAAAAACAATGCCCACAAATTGTAGTTATTTAACCTTTTATTCCATTTATTATAGTATTTCTCGTAAATCTAGTCTATTTAAAAAAATTATCTCACTTTGGAATTATCTAAAAGCTAAAAGAGATCACGCTTTTCGATTGAAGGCTAAAATAATTTATTATCGGATAAATCTGCATAAATTTAAGTCGAAGGATATAATTATATTTTTATGGGTCAGTTCGATTTAATCGTTGACCAATATAAAAGTGTAATTATGTTTGAGAATTAATTTAGGGTCCAATTAAAGAATTTAATTAAGTACAAGGACTTAATTATACTCTAAATTGGTCAAATAAATTTTATTAAGGGCTTATCGATGAGAAATCAAGTTCTTGAATTTAGTTTGGGTTCAATTGATGAGATTGGAATTTTCAGAGATCGAATTGAATTTTTTCAAGCCAATTATACGAAATCAAGGGTCAAATTAAGCGAATTGAGAGTGTAATGGTCAATTCAGGGTTAAATCATGCAAATCAGAACCAGGGACCAAAATAAAAAAGGCGCGCAAAGTTAAGGATGCTCTCGAAATTTTGACGGGGATACAATTGTACAGAATTAAAAGTTTAAAATCAATTGGGGATCCATTTAGAACAATTGTAAATTTAAGGACCAAATCGTACTTTCACTTTCCCAAAATTAAATTTGCAGGATCTTGCACTGTTTCGACACTTGAACAGAGCAGGAACGACTCTGCAGCCCTCTGTAAAATGCAGGGGCAACAATTACACACAATATGCATGTCCTCTTCCCCTATAATTCGCAACATGCAGAGGAAGGGGCAGAAAAAAAAACGAGAGGAGAACCAAAGAGGAAAAAAGCAGAGGATTTGAAATTTACAGAGACGAAGATGCAGAAAAATTTCTAGAAACAAAACCATACACGTGTAGTGGCAGCCACCTATTTGCCTCCAGCCAACTCCGGCGTGATCTCTCTCTCTCCCCTTGTCTCTCTCGACCAGTTACAGTTCCTATCTCTCTCTAAAAAAACCCAACAGCGACGACATGACCTCTCTCCCTCTTGGCAGCAACTTCGGCCACCAGCTCAGACCCCCCAACACCACCTCATCATCACCATCATCTCCACCTCAATGCCAATAGCCCAGCCACTTCCTTCGGCGAAGCAACAGCAGGAGCCCCGACAACAGCAAGCATAGCCTGTCACCTTCCGACGCCCATTCCAGCCATCACAGGCCACCATTTCCGACGTCATGACGACCAGAAGAACCACCTCGACCTCCTTTACCCAAAGGTGTTAACAGGTAAACCATTCATCACACTCTAACAATTCACTATTCATCGTCTTCTTTGCATGCGTGAGGAGTGAATTAATTCACTCCCCACTGGCCCGTTGGCCCCGGCCTGGCCCGTTGATGAAGGCAGGGCTTCCATCCTGTCTGGGCTGGAAGCCCTGCCCAAGGTTACTGGGTTGTAAGCCCGGCCCGAGAGAATGTGGGCTTCCGGCCTGTCTAGACTGGAAGCTCGGTCCAAGAATAAAATGGACTGAAAGCCCAGTAGAGAATAAATGGACTAAAAGCCCAGTCCAAGTTTAAGTGGGCTAGAACCCGGTATGAGATTAAGTGGGCTGAGAGCCCAGTCAAATGTGGTAGTGGGCTGGCAGCCTAGCCCAACATGATGGGGGGGGGGGCTGGCACCCAACCCAGCGAGTGGGTTCGCAGCCTGGCCGATCAGGGTTGGGCAGCCAACCCACCAATAAATAAATAATAAATAGTAAATAAAAAATTTGCAATAAAAAATATATCCTTTTTAAAAAAATATATAAAATGTGTTGTTTTTGTGCTTATGGCCAATACGCTAACATATTTAAAAAAAATCTTTTTTTTTCAAAAGAATATTATTTCAGAGTTTAAGAAAAAATGGTTTTAGCATGGATTTTGTAAACAAAAAATCATTGTCTCGCATTTTTGAATTTTACAATATGTTTGTAAAAATCCAAATGGTATTGGCCAATATTCCAAAAATATCAAAAATCTTATTTTTGGGGTTTCACATTATTCACTGTTGATATTTGGATAAATAAATCCTAAAAGGGTTAATATCCAAAATATTGATGGGGATAACTCGTTATTATTCACTGTTGATATTTGGATAAATAAATCCAAAAGGAGTTAGTATCCAAAATATTGGCGAGGATAATTCGTTATTATTCACTGTTGATATTTGAATAAATAAATCCTAAAGAGGTTAATACCCAAAATATTGATGAGGATAATTCATTGTTATTCACCGTAAATATTTGGATAAAAAACTTTAAAGTGGTAAATATCCAAAATATTTATACAAGAATAATATGTAATCATCATTTAACCAACATATTTTTGAAAGATCAATATCATAGCAATTATAAGGCAAACCAAAACACCAAGCAACTTACCTTAGGTAGGGCGTACTAGGGGTGCTAAAACCTTCCCTATACGTAACTAGTCCCTTGCCTTAGAATCTTTGAAAGACCAGTTTTAGGTTTCCTAGTAACCATAATACTAGGTGGCGACTCCTTTTTTTAGAAAAATAAAAATAAAACCCCGACATTGAATCTCTCGCTCGCGGGGAGGGTCGCCGCAATGCCATGCTCTCGCGGAGGGTGCGACAATTTGTATACTAGAACTAAACAAAGAAGTTGCTTGGCCAAGTGGTTCAAGAGCGTCCAATTAGGGCGGGGGCGCGAGTTCGAATCTCTGTATCAATGATTTTTCAGGACAGTTAAACTTATAATCATATTATTATCATTTGTATCCTAGAATTAAACAAAGAAGTCATTTGGCAGAGTGGTTCAAGCGGCGTCGGCGGGGGGCGGGAGTTTGAATCTTTCTAACAATGATTTTTTGGGATAGTTAAATTTATAATATATATTATCATTTGAATCGTAAAACTGAATAAAGAAGTCGATTGGCTGAGTGGTTACAACGGCGTCAACACATGCATGAGCGCGGGACTTCAAATCTTAGGAACGAAAATGATTTTTGAGTAATGAACATTGATTTTTACTGTTCATTACTGTTTTAAAAGGTTTTTTTTAACTAGAGTGTCCGGGTCAACTTACGCGCATCACAATAAATCTCTGAACATACTTTTTTTTTCAATTTTCATTGTTCATTACTGTTTGATAATATGCTTTCCCTTTTTTTTATTGGGCTTCCTTTTTTTTGTTTGCTTTTTTGATAATCGTGGTATCCAGGTCAGTTTACGCGCAACCCGATTTTTTTTCCAAGTATATATTTTTTTATAACCGGGGTAGCTTACACGCGTCACAAATAATCCTCAGACCCATGTTTTTTTTTTTACTTTATTTCTATTTTTTTCTATTTTTTTCCACTTATAAATTTTTTTTTATAACTTGGGTGTCCGGGCTAGCTTACGTGCACCATAACTATTATTTTATAGATAGCCAAAAGGAGATCGCAATTTCAAATAGTGATTAACAATGATTTGAACTTTGGTTTTCGTTGTTTATTACTATTTGAAAATATGAATTGAACTGTGATTCTGGTGGGAAATGGCATGAGTGTTTGGGAATACATTTGAAAATAGTTTTTGAACAAATTTGAATTTTTATTTTATTTTAAATTAACAAATTTGGTGTTTCTAGATGATTTTGATGTGTGTCAAAAATAATTTTTAAAAAATTAAAAAAAATATCATTTTGATGCATTTCTAAACGAAAAACACTTTCAAAAGAAACCTCAATCACATTCCCAAACGAGCACGACATGTGGTGGAGGTGGAAGGTAAAAGGCAAATTGAACTACTAGCTAAATTTTGTCCTTTAAATGACATTTATTATATATGTGTTTTTCATTTTGGTTCTTGTCGCGACGGCAATTTTTCGCGCTTCGCGCCCCGCCATCCCTCTCTGGAGAGACAACGGTGCGCGGTGAAATGGGGGGTTTATTTTATAGCCGTAAAATTTACGACTATAATTATCAGGAGTCGCCACCTAGTATTAAGGTTACTAGGAACCTAGTGGTCTGCGAGAGTCTTGGGTAAGGGGACTTGTTGTGCAAGGGGAAGACGCATCACCCCCAGTGCACCCTACCTAAGGTAAGCTGCATTGTTGTTTAATTGTTTTCTTTTAAGTTTATTTATTTATTTATTTATTTTACTGCATTTTCAAAAAAATCATTTTTTGTCTGCGGGTGTACTTTACAATGTAATTTTACACCGCAGTTGAAAATCTTCTTTGTATCTACGGATGTACTTTACAATGTAATTTTACACCGTAGTAAAAATATTTTTTATCTACGGGTGTACTTTACAATGTAAATTTACACCGCGAAAGCTAAAACAAAATGATTGTTAAATTATTTTTGATATTTTGGCCAAATTCCAATCGATAATCATAAACTGGTTACGATATCCAATTTTGTTTTTAAAATATGAGAAAGATGCATCATATTTTTTACGAAAAATATGCTTGAAAAATCTTGGAATTTGGCCGTATGCACGAAAACAAAACATTTTTTTTGATTTTTTTTAATGTATTTTTTTTTGATTTTTTTTTAAAATGAAATAAAATAATAAAAAAATAAAAATTCGGGTCGGGCCTGGCCCACCTAAATGGGCCGGCCCAGCCAACTGGGCTGGGCCGAGAGCAGCCCAGCCCGCCTACAACACAGGTGACAGAATATAAATATATTCACATGAATTAATTCATGCATTCACAGTAAAGTGGTGGTCGACCGACCACCACGAGGGGCTCACCAGCCACTGCCGTTGGGTAGAGGAGATCGAGGTGGTTCTCCCTGTCGTGGTGGTGTCTGAAACGGAGGCCCGTGGTGGCCGGGAGGAGGGCTGGAAGTGGCTGGTCTGTGGCCGTTCGTTGCTACCTCTGCAACTTTCACGGCTGGAGCTCTCGCCGGAGCTGAGGAGGGAGAGCTTGCTGCTGGCTGACGAGAGAAGGGGCTGTTGCACCGTCGGGGGAGAGAGAGGGCTGCAACGGGCTGAGGAAGGAGAGAGAGAGAGCTGGTAAGAAAATGGCAGAGAGAGAGAGATGGCCGTCGGAGACGAGGAAGATGATATTTTTCCTTCAGATTTGTTGGGCGCGTTTTTGATGCCAAAAATCAACGTAACTTGCCTAGAATCTCTTCCTCTTTTCTGCGTTTTCTTCCCCAGTTTTTTCAGTTTTTTTTCTTCTCCTCCTCCCCCAGTGCAGCGTTCCATGGCTGCTATTTATAGGGAGATTGGCCTGCCACAGTGGCTGAAATACTGTGGATGTCGTCGGCATGGTGGCCTGCTTTCGGCTGGGTGGCTGTTGGCAGCGGCACAGGCGGGTTGTCGGCAGCATGCCGGTGGCCGGTCGGTAGGCGGGTGTTGAAAATGGTTAAATGTGCAAATACATTTTGGTCCTTCAATTTGTAATCATTCTAATTGCACCCTCGATTGAATTTAAACTTGTAATTTGTGCAATTATATCCCCGTCAAAATTTCAACAATAGCCTTAATTTGCGCGCCCTTTTTATTATGGTCCATTACTTCCGATTTATGCAACTCGACCCTCAATTGAGCATTAAATTCTCAATTGTCTTCAATTTGGCCCCTAATTTTGCACAATTAGCTTGGAAAAATTCAATTGGGTCTCCAAAAATTCTAATATTCTCAATTGAACCCGAATTAAATTCAAGAATTTGATTTTTGTCAATTAAGCCCTTAATAAAATTAATTTGATCAATTTAAAGCATAATTAAGTCCTTGCACTTAATTAAATTCTTCAATTGGACCCTAAATTAATTCTCAAACATAATAATATTTTGAATTAGCCCATGATTAAATCAAATTGGCTTATAAAAAATATAATTATGATTTTTGACTTAATTTTTACCTCGAATTTGTATTTTCTCTCATTTTTGGGCACAAAAGAGATATGATTCAGCTCAGAAAATATTCAACATTTTCACCGCAATTTTTCTAACAACGCCAAACCCCTTTTATTTTATTTTTGTCATTTTTATTTTATTTTGGGGAGTAACCCAAAAATTGGGTTACGACAGTTCTTATACTTTTAATCTTGGATTTTATTTTAATTCATTTATTTCTTAAATGGTTCTTATTTTGTCTATGTTTATATATATATGCTCTTAGTTTTTGTTTTTTATTTTCATTATTTCCAGTATTATGAAGGTTTTTTTATTTAATGTTTAAATTTTAATTTGTGTTGGTGATCATTTGAAAATTGATATTTATTATTTTTTCTCTTTGTTTTTTCTTCTTCAAGTCAAATAATTTTTTAAAATCTAATAATATTTTTTTGTTCTGTCATTTATTTTGTTTTTTAATTGATTTTTTGTTAATATTTTTAGGTGTTAAAATTTCTAATCATTATAAATAAGGCATTCAAAATAATGATAATGATTATTTTTTGTTAATATCTCAATTTTCTTGTTTTTTTAATGATGATGATAATTTTATGTTGATTATTTCGTTCAAATCTACTATAAAGATAAATTTATATCGATTTAAAATTCAAATATTTTATAGAAAATTTTCACTTAACAAGAATTGTGCACAGATTTATTATTTTGTCTAAATTTATATTATAATAAAAACATCTCACATAATTAAATTTTTTTTGTTTTTTTTAAATATGATATCACTTGCAATGGGGAGCAAGGTATGGTCTAATAGATATATTTTTATTGTAATTTTTTTTAAATAATTCAATGGGAACATGAAGAAAATCGACTTCTTTGATTTCTTCTCCACTACTCTCTTTGTCGGCTGTCTGCCATATTATATCTATCGTGTAACACGTGGTATATCTATGATAACTTCTAGATTTATTATATATGTGTTTTTATTTTATTTTGAACCTTATACTTTTAATCTTGGATTTTATTTTAATTCCATTTTTTATATATTTCTTACATAGTTTCTATTTCTGTCCATGTTTATATATACATACTCTTAGTTTTTGTTTTCAATTTTTATTTATTTCCACTATCATTAAGATTTTTTTATTTACTATTAAATTTTAATATGTGTTGGTGGTCATTTGAAATATTTTTATTTATAATACTTCAGATCTAATATTACTGGGAAAAAAAGGCAACTAAAAAACAAATAGGTAAACAAATTTACCTAGGTTATTTACAATTAAAAAATATACGAATTACCTCCCGTTTCGATTACACTGTTCCTTTTAGAAGGAAAAAAAACTCTTTTCTAACATATTTTATCTATTGCAATTTCACTAATTGAATATTAAAATAACTAATTACAGCACGCAAAAAATTTAAGTTTATTTCTTAAAATAAATTACAATATTTTTATTTATAATATTTCAGATCTAATATTACTGGGGGAGAAAAGGCAACTCATAAAAAAAAATAGGTAGACAAATTTACCTAGGTTATCTACAATTAAAAAAATACGAACCACTTCCCATTTCGATCACACTATTCCTTTTAGGCAGAAAAAAAATTTCATTTATAACATATTCCATTAATTATAATTTTACTAATTAAACATTAAAATAACTAATTACAACACATAGAAAATCAATTAGTTTTCTACATAGAAAAAAACCTAGCGCAACACGCGGGCAAGTAAACTCGTATGAATACTATTTAGGAATCTTCATTTACTCAGGAAATTAGAGCATTAATTAAGAGCTTTTGTTATCTTTTGCTTTGGTTTTCCTACTATTTATAGCTTCTGGTGCCTTTGGTATTCCATGCAACAGGAAACACTTTGATATATTTTTATACTCGTCAGCATGCAGGCTCACCCGTTTACAAAATCTATTATAATATTCTTCATTAACTCAAATTAAAATTTTAAAATTGCATCCAATCATTGATTTTGTGGTCAAGTATTGTATAAGAAGGTGAGAGTGACTTCAGAAGGGTGCTCAAGCAAATGAAATTCAAGCTAACGTGTCATCTCACATTACTCTGTTATTGATAATTTAAACTTTTCTTTTCTTTTTTTACTATGTCATGCAATTTGGATTATTGTGCTTTGTTGTCTCCAACTGATAAAACAAAGCAATAAACTGTTTTAATATAAAAGAATAAAGAATCATAGATGTGGAAGATGCCAAATTGACGCAGAAAAAAGTTTAATATGTAGAAATTTCAGTTCATATATGGCAATTTAGCATTAGGGTTTCATATATGCTGAAATGGATTGATTGACGATGTGTTGAGGAAAAAATGATGGTTAAATTTGGTTGTAAATAGCACCCAAGGTTATAGTAGATAGATCAGAACCAGCAAGCCTTCAAAATAACAATATTCTCACAACCCCTATGGCTACGAGGATGAAGCATTCATCCTTTACTCATATAGATTAGAACTCCACCGGAGGTATTGCCCTTGCTTACAAAATCACCGGTGACTCAAAACCTTAAACCCATTTCTTGGAAAACGTACTTTGTAAGTCCAGATGAACGAGTAAAATTCTAACTGTCCCAGACTCTTACATGAAATACACATCTTGATTATCGCAAATCCATTATCATCATAACACCAAACTAACTGGGGGCACCCAAATATAATCTAGCTACTCCATCGGTTTGATTTTCCTTTGTCGTCAACGCTTAACATGTCTTTTCAAGAAATATAAAACTAATTTATGGGTGTATTTGATTTTCATAATAAAAACCTTCGTTTAAATGGTTTTTTTTTTATTCTAAATGCATTTGTACAAACATATAAACCCAGATTGCTGTGCTTTCAGAATCTCGTGTGCTACTGGAGTGATTTCCAGTACCTGAAGAAGCTTCTTATTTTTTATTTTACCATATTGGTCATTAGATGCAGCAGCTCCCATGCCCTATCACTCTAGCTATAACTCACTAGAACCTCTTTTCGATGGATAGAACTTCTATGGAACTTAATGTCAGTAGATGGAATCCATTCACCATCTTTTGCAGTTATTGAGCTCTGTAGGAGGGTAAATGAGAAGACCAGAAAAAGAGGCAAGGAGATGATGACAAAGGATGGTGTTATTTCACAAAGATGAGATCCTGCAGAACATTTTGAAGACACTAATAATGCTGGACTTTCTGCATCCAAACTAGGAGATTCATGCACTTCATATAACAAAATACTGAATCGTCTGTAATGATATGCTCTTCTTTCCTGAGGGTTCCTTCACCTTTTTTCTGGCCTCCGTCTGAAATATGAGAAGTATTCCTCCTCCTCCTCCTCAGGCCATCACTGTGAGGGGAACTACTTCCAAGATTTACCAGTAGATTTCATGTTGTGAATCTGGATTTGCAAGTTAAGCATCTCAGATTTCATCTTCTCCACTTGCAAGTTACGCTGGCAATTCCTCTCCTCAAATTCACGTATATATAGCAATCGCACCATTTTGATCCGCTTCAAGATACCGTGCAACATAATCAAACCCGCTGTAGGAGAACATAAATGACTGAAGGGAAACCAGCATAAATATGATAATCTCCACAAGTGCAGATCTTGCAGTAATCCGAAACCTGTAGTCATACTTCTAAAATCCAATCACGTTATATATGTATTCTATAGTCTCAAACTTCCCAGAACTAAATACTCCCACAAATGGAGATTGATAGGCCAGAGAAAAAACAGTAAGAGCAAAGATGTACATGCGCAAGAATCTGAAAACCTTGTTCTTTTTCTTCAGTATTACATATCTCATCTGAAAGAAAACTAGAGGAAATGCAAGATAACCAAGGTGTGGAAAATCATACTCAAGAGTTCCAGTAATCAATATCAAGCAGAGGAAACGATCCAAGAGATGGCAATAACAGTGAGCTCAGGTAGTCAAGAAAAGTCCACATGCTTTTAGTCTCAAATGAGTGATCTTTCCAAACAAAGGTATTTTTACTTTGAGACGTCTTTTTATGATATGTTGATGAGCCTGATAACTGGACAGGTGATCAAATGTGCTAGAGAATAGTATAAATTATATTTTATAAATTTAAATTTTTAGGTGAGATGGTTCTTTAATTTAGTATCAGAACCTTGTGAACACAGTGATCAGGAGTTCAAATCTCACCACTCTTATTTTATTTGATAAAAATTAAGCATAAGGTAATATAAATTTGTACAAGTTTTATGTCCAAAGGTTTTTCACTTAAAAGGATGTGTTAGAAAATAATAAAATTCATATTCTAGAATCTCATTTAAAATCTTAAATTTTTAGATGAGATGATTCTGATAAGTTTGAAGCAAGCAATCATGAAGACTGAAAAATAACTGATAAGCTTACGTGGCTCATCCACAATAAACCCTACAGAAAAAGAAGAACATGAAATTACCTTGTGATAGTTATGAGAAGATGTGCGGGCGTGCGCGGAGAGAGAGAGACAGATGAGAAAGACAGGGTAAAGAACATACGAGACCCTCGTTTGAGAACAAACAGCATGCCCTGAACATCAGCCAAACTTGAAAATAAAAAACAGAATATTAAATCTAATGATTAAAAAAACATAAAGATCTTGAATTTCTGCATGCATTAACTAACAAAGATAATAAGTGGGTGCGGTATAGTACAAGCCTAACATGTGTAAGAGAGTAATATCTAGACAACAATTCTTGCAATACTGGAAATATAGAGCAGAACTTTCCCAGCAATCATGGAAATGCACATCTGTCTCACTTGAGATATGTTGTTTTGAAGGAAACAAGCTCTTCCAGATGGAAAAATACTCGAGGATGAGAATCGAAGCAAACAAGAAGACAAATAAAGGCCGTAATTTCCATGTAGTGAGTCGTTTTAAAAGAATATAGGCAGAAAGTAGTGCAGTATATAGCGGAGAGATAGCATTCAACACTGCAAAACTGGCAAGAAGCGCAACCATGTTTATCTCGAGGCCGAAGAGGTTAAACATATTTTCTATCCAGAACTTCAAATATAATTTTAAAAAACACTTCTGTGTTTCAAGTCTTTCCTTTTTCAATGCAAGAATCCTCTTTCTTCCATTTGTGACTTTCTCTGGTGCTTCCCCAGATATATCCATATGAAAATTTACTGCTGCCACTACCCTCAGAGCCCCCTGTTTTATTGGACAGTCCTACTCAATGAGTTTCAGTTTTAAAACCACTCCCCCCTTTTCCCAATAAGTTTTTATAGGTAAAAGAAAATAAGATTTTAAAGTTTTTCAAGAAAGTGAAACTCAAGGTTCAATATTCCTTTGATTAATACTATCAAGCAAATTCTCAAGGATATCAAATTTTAGGAGTTGTGTATTACCAAGAGAGTTCTCAATCTAAAAGGTTACGAAATGGTAAGTATGAGTGAAGTTGTATCTGTTGTTGTTCAAAAGAATTTGTCTTTAAAACAAAAAATTCAAGTGCATTTACCATCCCATTTGTTATTCATAATACTAGTTTTAAAAGGGCATCATGTGAATTAGGTGCATCCATTAGTGTCTAAACATGTTTATGATTCTCTTAGTCTTGATCCATTAATTAAAACTAGCATTGTAATACAAGTTGATGATCGTAGTCTTGTATATCCACTCGGTGTGATAGAAGATAACATAGTTAAGATTGATAGTTTAGTTATTCCATGCGACTTTTATATTCTTGATATGAGATGTGATTCTTGTGATTCATCAAACAACACTTCAATATGGTTTAGGAGACTATTCTTGAAAACTACTAATATGAAAATTAATTGCGGTAAGGATACTTCATCTATTAAGGTAGGAGATCAAAGAATTGAATTTAATTTTCATGATGCAATGAAATATCCTTACAACAATGTTTATTTTATCATATATAACCAAATTGATAAGTTTGTGCAACAAGTTTTTTATTTTGATTGTGAGGATAGATTAAGTATGTTTTTGAGCTATGACTATGATTTTACTTTAGATAGAAGAGATGGAGAGGAACATATGTATTCCTAAGAACTTGCAGAAAATCAGTATTGACATTGCAAGTTTGCAGACCATTTCTCCTGGTAATGTCTTTGTTAAATTAGTACTATCACATAAAAAATTATTGTCATCTATTTTACAGGCTTTCAAGTTAGAATTGAAATCTTTGTTTAATAATTTGAAGTATGTATTCATTGGTAACAACAATACATTTCACGTTATCATAACAAAAGATTTAACAAATGCACAAAAAGAAAAAATTGTGAAGTTGTGCAATCACAAACTATCATTCAATGGAGTTTAGCCGACATCAAGGGAATTAGTCCCTCGATGTGTATGCATCATATACTTTTTGAGGACAACGCAAAACCAACAAAGGAGGTTAGACTTGCCTATAATAAAGATAATGAAAGCTGAAATTTTAAAACTATTAGATTTAAAAAAAAAAACTTATCAAGTCTATGTTGATATTGTTTTTTTTTTAAAATAAAATATATAAAAAATGGATATAGGAACTAGAGATGAAAAGGAAGTCACTTAGGAGAATAATTGATTATATACAAATGGGGTTAGAATTTTAGAGGAGCATTATAAGAAAATAAAATAAAAATAGTTACAACACACGAAAAAAGCCCTACACAAAATCACACCCCTTCTCTCACATGAATCATCAAGAACAAAATAAAAAACAAAAAGGTTACAAACCTGCATACCCTTCTTCCCATGTGTGTGGAGAAAAAAAAGGCCTGCACTCATATCATCAACCAGCTCCACCGGTTGTCAGCCCCTTCCAAAACCCCTCCACGCCAACAACAACCGCTCTTCCATCAACAAATCCAAATCAGATGCACACAACTACACCAAAAAACATATACAGAGAGAAGACCTGACAGCTCCAGCTCCCCTCAAACCTAAGCTCCTTAGCGCCACCCTGTTCCTCACTAGCTACTCCTCTCAGCCACAGTCCTAAAATCCAACAGATCCTTACATCGAATCACACGAACTGTAACGATCAAAGAACCAGCAGCACCTTTTTCATCCACTTTTCAACCAAAATCCCATCACCTAACCTCCCAAGCTTCATTAATTGAAACCTAAATTATGTTTCGGTTGATGTTTTGTTTTTTCAATTGGAACAAAAAATTTCGATTTTAGAGTGTTTTGACGTGTTGTTTTAGGGTTGTACTATATATATATATTAATTTTAAAAAAATAGTTTAAATCCAAAAATAAAATTATTAGAATTGTGCAATTTAATCTAAAAAAAGACACAATAAAATATTTTTTCTGAATAAAATTATGAACATGTTTATGAGAATGTCATCATCAATCTCGCACGGTCATTACATTCTCTGATTGCTCTGCAATTTCTACATAATATATATAAATATGTAAATAGACTCCTCGTAAAATTTCATCTCAATCTAATGGTCGGATTAAAAGATATGATTGATATTGTAAAATTATTTATTATTTAAAATAAAAAAACACTATTTGGCCGAAGCGGAATGGACGAAATAAAACCGGAATGTTCTGGCTGAAATTTGGGCAAAATTTCCGAACAAACTAAAATTTTAGATAAAACAAAAACTATGTTATTTTATCTAATTTTTTAACTAGTATGAAATATTTTGACTATTTTAGTCGAAACGAAACGAAATTATCAATAATGGTGGAGACTAATGGTAGGAAAGCAACACCACAAGCACTGTGAGCCACCCATTCCCAGGTTATTATTAGCAATTTTTTAATTTGGTCCAATTATTGTTGTTGTCTATTTTTATTATCATATAATTTAAGTAAAATCAACTTATTTGACCAAATTAGGTCTATGATCCAAGTTCCAGATAAAAACAAAATGGGCTTGCGGCGTAGGAGTCCATAACTAGTCAGTTCTACAACTTAAATCATTAGATTTAAACAAAATAAGTTAATATGATATTTACATTTCTCTCCCTCGTAATCATTTTTTCATTTATGATTATACTGAGAGTATCTTAACAAAATCTTATCTCACGTTCATGAAATTATCTTTCTTCATCTTATAATTGAGTGCAACAAAATAGAGATGGCATTTAATTCATGAAATACATTTATTGTTTGAAATAAATAATTTTAAGATCCCAAATTTTAAATTTGTTTGGACACTCCCTCCATTTTATCTCAAAATAATTTTTTAATCACACCTACCTAATAGAAACTATTTGTTGATAGATATTAATTTTTTGAAGTTATTTATCGGTTATATTAAAGAAGTCAATAAAAGTCCTAGAGTAAAATGATAATAATAAAATGTTATCATTTAAACAATGATTAGTATAGATATATCTTTTTTTAATTGTAAATGAACTTGATTGAAAAAAAAATATTATCGATGCAATTGATATATAATTTGAGCAGTTTGCCCAACTTTGAGACATGGTTGTCCAACTTCTTATAGCTTTGAGACATGACATTTTTTCTATTTCATATAAAGTGATTAACCCTCTCTTGATTATTCAAATATCTTTATATGGTTTATATGATACCTAGTATATGATCGTTTGTTATCTTTCATTAGGATAACATGTAGACAAAATTAAAACATAACACTCTCTATATAAAATAACTTAGTGATCTCAAGTCTAAGAGTCATTTACACAACTATCACAAGAGTCTTTCTATATATATATATATATATTTTTTTTTTTTTTTTATGGAATTCTCTTGGGGTCAATTTGGTGTACATGATCTGACAAACATCTGCATATTAATTCTAGTTATTCCTTGTACCTTAGTTCATGAGAGTAGTTGCTTTATTTCATAAAAGAAGAAACATAATATGCATTGGTCTCAAAAGTTTTAATTAATGTTTAATTTTAATAGAACATTAGCTGGGAACATTTAGGAACAATGTTCTGATGCAATAAGAATCTTATAATTATTACGATTTTATAATTTTCCTTGCAAAATATTTTGTCTAATGAGCTTTATCTTTACTTTGAATTCATTACTTAAATATTATATTTATTAATCAAATATAATAAATATTAAAGATTAAAAAATATTAATAATAAACATGTTCTATATGAATAAAATCATTTTTGATTGACTACAAAATATACTTACTAACATTATTTTCTCAAGAATTTAGTAGTTTCCAGTTCTTGCTGACCATGGACAAATGAAATAAAAAAACATACTTGTGTAGTGTATTTTTTTTTTTAACATGAGATCTAGGTCAATTAATGCACACTTCGATTAATTCTACCAGCCCTAAAATTAATAATTAGTTAAAATTTCTAGTTGTCATGATCGATATGGGTCTCGACTTGAATTGGTGATCTGTAAAGAACAAACCTAGGACCTGATGAGTGAGTAATGGCTCAATCAGGGTTTATAATTTCATGTGGTATGATTGCGGGGTTGTATTTTCCTGTGGTATAATTCAACAATCCA
The DNA here is from genome assembly GCA_025169955.1 of Salix arbutifolia. Classification (NCBI taxonomy): domain Eukaryota; kingdom Viridiplantae; phylum Streptophyta; class Magnoliopsida; order Malpighiales; family Salicaceae; genus Salix; species Salix arbutifolia. The sequence continues at coordinate 13,084,683 of CM045903.1, forward strand.
TCTCATAGTCATGAGTCTCACCGACGAAATAGATGAACTTTCACACTCCGCTCTCGCTTGAGAATACAGAGAAGCTAGCCGCCTCGCATGAATCTGTCAAAATAGTAATAAATAATAAAAACCAAGAGCATAATTATCGACTTGCACAGTCGGTCTATCGTGGTCCGAATGTGGCCTCGGGTGGAAAAAGTAAGCACACAGAATACATATACATTAAATTGAAGTAATAGTGGATGATAGTATGAGTAAAGTAAGAAAGTAAATAAAAAGATAGATTGTTGAATTACGCGCAAACCGCAACCAATGACTCGCCACTCGCCAACAATAGATTATAGATTGATGCCCAACCGACCAAAACAAATTAAGGATTTTGTCCATAATCATGATTAAACAAAACCCAAATTGATGTCAATGTCTCTGCCTTGTCGTATTAGAGAATAATTTCAAACATGAACAGCTAATTTACAACGGACAACCCATGTTAATCTGAGCTAAGGCAAATATATATATATATATATATATAGCGAGAGAGAGAGAGAGAGAGAGAGAGAGAGCCAATGCGGGGAAATTGTGGTGGGATTGACAGAAGCAACTATAAGCTTATATTCAAAGCAAAGGCAAAGAAAGTCAATTAAAAGCTTTAGCTGCTTGTTTCTACCATTGAAATTTGAATGCAGTCCCCGAAAGCTGATTTTTTTTTTCCAAGAGAAATGAGTGTAAAGACTAAAGAGGGCTCCATCCCCAATCTGGATCAATAATTTGTTCCTAACGAACGTGATATAATGATAAATAACTTATAATTTGTACAATAAATCTCGAGTTCGAGTTAAAACATATATTTTTTATAAAAAATTAAAACAAACAAAATTTTACTCGTTCATCTAAATCCATAAAATACAATATATACAAAAATAAAATAAAAAGACAAAAGAGGGCTCCGAGAGTGGTATTTTCTCTATCTATCTCTTTGCTTTTTTGTTTTTTAATATTTTGCTAGAAGTGGTCCCTCGTAATACTTCCAAAACTTCCAACCACTGGTAGATGGTGAGTTTCCTCCCATCAAAGCCAAGTTCCTGTGTTTTTTCTGGCTTACTGTTCCAAGTTCCAAACAAAGCCCAACTACAATGCGCAATCAGGAGCTGACAAGAAACAATCAAAGTTCTGACGTCGAAAGGTAGTGATTTGTATCCATGACTACACCTTATGTCCAATCCCTGCATTTCCCCAAAATTTCGATTCCCTTTTTGGTGGACCGGGTTTTGTCTTTTTCAAGTTGAAGGGGGCAGATTTCTTTTTGCAGCCTCACACTTGGCGAGAAGCAAAATTTCAGATCAAAATCCTTGAAGGGATACAAAGAAAGTGAAGCGAGCAATCAGCAATCAACAACCAACGCACCCTTTTTCAAATTGACAGTTCGTAGGGAGGGGGGAAGCAAATGATCGATTCAATTTCAATAGCGATTTGTTATTTATTTTATATTTTTACAACAATGATAATTAGCGAAGGATTATTTAGGGCCCTACAAAATCTAGTGGCGAAAGCCAGGATGAGCACTAGTAGATATTAAAATGCAAGCAAACATTTTCTTATATATAATTCTAGAAGACCTGTATAGCATACAAGTTCTTAACAAGATGGATATGTTCCAGTCTATGTTCAGAAATTAGTGCTTATATAATAATGTAATAATTTGCTAAAACAATTTCATCAACCAGAGTAAGTGTAAAATTTGGTGGTTCAGCTGGATCATGAGAAGAAGTTCAAACCCTCTGAACCGCCGGAACTGGCCCTCCTGAATACCTTGTTTCAATGCAAGGTAGAAGCCCAGATAGAAGATATACGCAGTGCTCTCTCCAGACCAAGAGCACTGGTTCCCGAAGCTACAGAACTGGAAATAATGCTGCACAATATTCTTATAACTACACACCATCACTGGAAAAAGGGGGTAAAAAAGATAAAACCGAAGCGAAACGTCAAGGTTCTGCTATGTATGGCTGCCTGTAGGTAAGGTTACGAGGTCTATTAACAGTTAGAATTCACGAACTTTTTTATCTCCTCCATGAGACAGTAAAAGTGGTCATTATTTGGCAAGAAGTAGAACCCTATGGTGGCCTTTTCTAGATAGACAAGTTTCACTTCATGGCCAGATCTCTGGAGCCCTTCAACATAAGCCAGTTGCCAGTCTTGAACAAGATCGAACCCGGCCACGACAACTAGACTTTTAGGGAACTCAAGCCCTTTAAGGTTTTTCCCCCTCGGACCAAATATATTGCATGCTGGATGGTCCCTGTCTTCTCCCTCAGGTAGATATGCTCTCCAGTACCAGTCGCGGTCTTGAATTGTAACAAAGTACTTGCCATCTAATATCTTCTCGGATTCTGTTCTCTGTTGACCACCGAACATTGGGTGGAGAAGAATATTACCCAGCACTTCGATTTCTTCCTCCGCTGCTCTCGCGGCAACGTGGTGAGCTATATTACCACCGGAACTGTCGCCAGCCAAGTAGACATGAACCTTAGAATCCTTTCCGCTTTGAAGCCAGGTTCTAGATTTGACCCACTTAAGGGCTGTCCAGCCATCATCATACGCACAAGGGTATCGATACTCAGGTGATCGACGATAATTAACAGACACCACAACAGCCTTGCAAGCACTGACAAGGCGGCGACAGAAGGTGTCATAAATAGCACTGTTGGCAGAGGAATGAGTGAAGCTTCCGCCATGGAAGAAGATTATGACTGGAACAACCTCCGTAGTGTTCAAGGGCTTTTCAAGGTCTACAATGCCCCATTGCGCCTCATTTTCAGGAGCAGGTTGGTAAACCCGGTTAAGGAGGCCCGTGGTTCTGTCAACGTGATCAAAGGAGAAAACCCCATCAACCGGGATGGTGTTGGACTGGACTTTTCGTTCGAGGAACTCTGCCAATTCGCGGTTGAAGGTCCCATCCGGGCGGCGAAGGAGATTATAAGCAAGCTTGAAATTGGAAATGAGGACCCATGTGTTTAGCGGAACAACCCTCTGCAAGAAGAAAATAGGATTTCAAGGAATTAGACGTTTTCTTATATAGAAAAAAACTAAAGGTTTACACGATCTTTGACCTTGGATTGATTGAGAACCAAGTTGATCATATATGTACATCTTAGATAATAGAGAACACATCAGGTTTTCTTACATGAAGAGGTAGTTGAATATTGGGAATGCTAAATAAATCATGTGAAGGAAACAAGACAGATTAGAGCTTTTAATGAAAGTTTTTTTTCCAAGAATCTTCAAAATTAGACTTCTGTCAAAAGACTCCATCGAAATAATTAATGCTGAAAATTAAGAACTCGATGAACTACTGAATCAGATAAGAAGAAATTGCAGCAAGCAGCAGCAGAATTAGCACTTAAACCGAAGTCAAATTCTTCATCTTCCAATTTGAAAATCAAACAAACCATGAAGCAGAATTGAAAGAAGAAGAAGAAGATGAAGAATTAATTTAAGCTCCAGAAATCTTCATTAGAGAATGATAAATACTGAGAAGAAGGTGATTTAAATGAAAGAAAGAAGGGATGCAATGTTTGTTCTTCATACCTTGGATTCATTTAGGTTGACGTCATTGCTACCAGCCATGAGGGAAGGAAGTGAAAAGATATCAAGACGATAAAACCCAGAAGCTAAAACCAGTTGAAAGAAACCAAACTCTTCATTGTCTCATTTCTTTCACAAGAATCACTTGAATTCTTCTGTCTCTCTCTCATTCGTTACTATATACAGCTGCGTCTATATATTAGGGGAGGGGGGAAAGCGACTGCCTTTGTTCAAGAGAGAGAGAGAGAGGCAGAGATGTATATCTCAGAGAGAGAGAGAGAGAGAGAGAGAGAGTCGGAGGTGCACGGAGACGAAAGAGACGACAAGGCGGGCGGCCGAATTAAACTGTTCACGTGGGTCCTCCCCTCTCTCTCTCCCTTTGGTGCTCCTTTATATAAAAATACTACTTCTGTTGACTACATGCAATGCTTGTTCTTTCTTTCTTCCTTTCATATATATATATATATATATATATATATAGTTGTGATTGTTTTTCGAATCTCTACTTTGTGCAAATTGTTTTAAGTTATTTCCATTTCTTGACTATGGGGTTGGTTTTCATGTCTGGAAGTTGAAACTATGGCTATTGCCAGTCTATGATGAGTTGCTTGGCCTCTTTTGCTTCCTTCCAAGATAAGTTAAAAAACAACTTGCTAATAAAAATATATTAATTTTATAGATGCATTTTCGAATATCATTATCTTTTTTTTTTTAATTAAAACATGCAAACATGTTGTTTAGTCCTACAAAAAACACAAGTGAATTAATGGATAGGTTAAGAAAGAGTTGTTGATGCTAATTAAATATTAAAATAAAAAGCCATTTTTTTCTCCTAGAAGTTGCATGTGCAAATACTTCTTCATCCTGTTTTTATTGTTAATTTTGTTGTTTTCGGGCCTGTTTGGGAGTGCGATTGTGGTAGGTTTTCAAATTGCTTTTCGTGCCGAAATACATCAAAATGATATTTTTTTATTTTTTTAAAAAATCATTTTTGACATCAACACATCAAAATGATCTAAAAACACCAAACCATATTCATTTAAAATAAAATAAAAATTCAAATTTTAGCAAAACATCGATTGAAACGCACAGTCAAACGGGCACTTCATTTATGAAAAATCAGGTTTCTAAGTCTTAGAACTCAAAACCCCCCATTGTTTAGTTTGTTTTATCTTGAGATTAGAAATACATCTTGTGAATACATATATAATTTATTTGAAGCATTTTAAAGTTAAGAAAATAATTTTTATATCTTAGAAATTTAGATAAAATAACAAAGTGGTGTCATTTAAAATTAAAATAAAGAATATAGATTAAAAAAGAGGGAGGGTAATAAATTAAAAAAAAAAAAAGACTACCTTAGAAGCATAGAACCGCATGCTTAGACTTATTTAGTTTTATTTATTTAGATTTAAATAAAATAAAAATAAAAATAGATATAATGTTATTTATAAACACAATTTTCAACCACTAAAAAGGTGGTCACAAAAACATAATAGGATTCAAAAACTTATTTATCAACTATTTTCACATATACACACCTAATAAAAACTATTATAGTGTGAATAAATCAATCAATCACCTTAAAACACTCAAACAATTGTTAAAAAAGTAGAAAATTAAGATTGTAATTTTTTTTATCTAAACCCTTATCTATTTATTTTCAACAAGTTTAAGGTTAAAAAATATCTTAGTGGAACTCATTTAATTGAATGGACATGTGAATTATAGTATTTTGCTTTGTTTTTTTTATTATGATTTTTTCTCAAATTTTTTTTTTTTGTAGATTTTATCTTATAATACTGAAAATAGTTGAGAATTTGACCCTTTTTTTTTAATTTTGTCTTTCTATAGTGTTAGTGTAGTTTGTAGGTTTATCAAAGTAACTCAAGTTGTACCAATTTAGTAGCATTTGTTTTTTACAAAAAGAATAAACTTTACTTTTTTATCATTTATTTTTTTGTTTTATAGTTAGAAAAATAGTTTTATAAAAAAAATCATGCTATTAAAATTTTTAAAATTTATGAACCTATTCACAGGTTTTGTTGGTTAACCTAATTCATAGATTTGATAACTTAACCTTTTTTTAATTATTATTTTTCAATTTAATTCATAGATATTGAGGTAATTAGAAATTTAATTTATCCATCAATCAAATGTTTTCTTTCTTGTTTTTGGCCTTTTTTTTTAATTTACTTCTTTTCAATTTATTTTTCAATATTTAATTAGTTGATAAATAGGGTGCAAGATTTTTTTTATAGAGTTATTATTATCTCAAATAAATATATCTTTTTAGATTGACGCCTAATTTTGTAAGGATCTATTTTTATCATATAACTAAATAAAAAAAAACTCATATTGTTTTTAAGAAATTAAACATTAATTTTGTCGATTATCATTTAAAATCAATCAATTAAATAGGACTAATGGTTACATGATTTAATTAAAAATTCAAATCCTAGATAGAGCTAAGTAGAAAACTTCGAATTAATCTTCTTGGTCAATTTTAATTTTAATAATAATAATATTAAAAAACTCTCTATAATCTTAATATCTTCTTATATATTAAAATAAAATTAATCTCACCACAGCAAAATAAAAGCCAATAGAGAGGTGATTTCTCCTTGAATACAAAAAATTCAAGTGCATTTACCATCCCATTTGTTATTCATAATACTAGTTTTAAAAGGGCATCATGTGAATTAGGTGCATCCATTAGTGTCTAAACATGTTTATGATTCTCTTAGTCTTGATCCATTAATTAAAACTAGCATTGTAATACAAGTTGATGATCGTAGTCTTGTATATCCACTCGGTGTGATAGAAGATAACATAGTTAAGATTGATAGTTTAGTTATTCCATGCGACTTTTATATTCTTGATATGAGATGTGATTCTTGTGATTCATCAAACAACACTTCAATATGGTTTAGGAGACTATTCTTGAAAACTACTAATATGAAAATTAATTGCGGTAAGGATACTTCATCTATTAAGGTAGGAGATCAAAGAATTGAATTTAATTTTCATGATGCAATGAAATATCCTTACAACAATGTTTATTTTATCATATATAACCAAATTGATAAGTTTGTGCAACAAGTTTTTTATTTTGATTGTGAGGATAGATTAAGTATGTTTTTGAGCTATGACTATGATTTTACTTTAGATAGAAGAGATGGAGAGGAACATATGTATTCCTAAGAACTTGCAGAAAATCAGCATTGACATTGCAAGTTTGCAGACCATTTCTCCTGGTAATGTCTTTGTTAAATTAGTACTATCACATAAAAAATTATTGTCATCTATTTTACAGGTTTTCAAGTTAGAATTGAAATCTTTGTTTAATAATTTGAAGTATGTATTCATTGGTAACAACAATACATTTCACGTTATCATAACAAAAGATTTAACAAATGCACAAAAAGAAAAAATTGTGAAGTTGTGCAATCACAAACTATCATTCAATGGAGTTTAGCCGACATCAAGGGAATTAGTCCCTCGATGTGTATGCATCATATACTTTTTGAGGACAACGCAAAACCAACAAAGGAGGTTAGACTTGCCTATAATAAAGATAATGAAAGCTGAAATTTTAAAACTATTAGATTTAAAAAAAAAAAATCTTATCAAGTCTATGTTGATATTGTTTTTTTTTTAAATAAAATATATAAAAAATGGATATAGGAACTAGAGATGAAAAGGAAGTCACTTAGGAGAATAATTGATTATATACAAATGGGGTTAGAATTTTAGAGGAGCATTATAAGAAAATAAAATAAAAATAGTTACAACACACGAAAAAAGCCCTACACAAAATCACACCCCTTCTCTCACATGAATCATCAAGAACAAAATAAAAAACAAAAAGGTTACAAACCTGCATACCCTTTCTTCCCATGTGTGTGGAGAAAAAAAAGGCCTGCACTCATATCATCAACCAGCTCCACCGGTTGTCAGCCCCTTCCAAAACCCCTCCACGCCAACAACAACCGCTCTTCCATCAACAAATCCAAATCAGATGCACACAACTACACCAAAAAACATATACAGAGAGAAGACCTGACAGCTCCAGCTCCCCTCAAACCTAAGCTCCTTAGCGCCACCCTGTTCCTCACTAGCTACTCCTCTCAGCCACAGTCCTAAAATCCAACAGATCCTTACATCGAATCACACGAACTGTAACGATCAAAGAACCAGCAGCACCTTTTTCATCCACTTTTCAACCAAAATCCCATCACCTAACCTCCCAAGCTTCATTAATTGAAACCTAAATTATGTTTCGGTTGGTGTTTTGTTTTTTCAATTGGAACAAAAAATTTCGATTTTAGAGTGTTTTAACGTGTTGTTTTAGGGTTGTACTATATATATATATTAATTTTAAAAAAATAGTTCAAATCCAAAAATAAAATTATTAGAATTGTGCAATTTAATCTAAAAAAAGACACAATAAAATATTTTTTCTGAATAAAATTATGAACATGTTTATGAGAATGTCATCATCAATCTCGCACGGTCATTACATTCTCTGATTGCTCTGCAATTTCTACATAATATATATAAATATGTAAATAGACTCCTCGTAAAATTTCATCTCAATCTAATGGTCGGATTAAAAGATATGATTGATATTGTAAAATTATTCATTATTTAAAATAAAAAAACACTATTTGGCCGAAGCGGAATGGACGAAATAAAACCGAAATGTTCTGGCTGAAATTTGGGCAAAATTTCCGAACAAACTAAAATTTTAGATAAAACAAAAACTATGTTATTTTATCTAATTTTTTAACTAGTATGAAATATTTTGACTATTTTAGTCGAAACGAAACGAAATTATCAATAATGGTGGAGACTAATGGTAGGAAAGCAACACCACAAGCACTGTGAGCCACCCATTCCCAGGTTATTATTAGCAATTTTTTAATTTGGTCCAATTATTGTTGTTGTCTATTTTTATTATCATATAATTTAAGTAAAATCAACTTATTTGACCAAATTAGGTCTATGATCCAAGTTCCAGATAAAAACAAAATGGGCTTGCGGCGTAGGAGTCCATAACTAGTCAGTTCTACAACTTAAATCATTAGATTTAAACAAAATAAGTTAATATGATATTTACATTTCTCTCCCTCGTAATCATTTTTTCATTTATGATTATACTGAGAGTATCTTAACAAAATCTTATCTCACGTTCATGAAATTATCTTTCTTCATCTTATAATTGAGTGCAACAAAATAGAGATGGCATTTAATTCATGAAATACATTTATTGTTTGAAATAAATAATTTTAAGATCCCAAATTTTAAATTTGTTTGGACACTCCCTCCATTTTATCTCAAAATAATTTTTTAATCACACCTACCTAATAGAAACTATTTGTTGATAGATATTAATTTTTTGAAGTTATTTATTGGTTATATTAAAGAAGTCAATAAAAGTCCTAGAGTAAAATGATAATAATAAAATGTTATCATTTAAACAATGATTAGTATAGATATATCTTTTTTTAATTGTAAATGAACTTGATTGAAAAAAAAATATTATCGGTGCAATTGATATATAATTTGAGCAGTTTGCCCAACTTTGAGACATGGTTGTCCAACTTCTTATAGCTTTGAGACATGACATTTTTTCTATTTCATATAAAGTGATTAACCCTCTCTTGATTATTCAAATATCTTTATATGGTTTATATGATACCTAGTATATGATCGTTTGTTATCTTTCATTAGGATAACATGTAGACAAAATTAAAACATAACACTCTCTATATAAAATAACTTAGTGATCTCAAGTCTAAGAGTCATTTACACAACTATCACAAGAGTCTTTCTATATATATATATATATATATATATGTATATTTTTATGGAATTCTCTTGGGGTCAATTTGGTGTACATGATCTGACAAACATCTGCATATTAATTCTAGTTATTCCTTGTACCTTAGTTCATGAGAGTAGTTGCTTTATTTCATAAAAGAAGAAACATAATATGCATTGGTCTCAAAAGTTTTAATTAATGTTTAATTTTAATAGAACATTAGCTGGGAACATTTAGGAACAATGTTCTGATGCAATAAAAATCTTATAATTATTACGATCTATAATTTTCCTTGCAAAACATTTTGTCTAATGAGCTTTATCTTTACTTTGAATTCATTACTTAAATATTATATTTATTAATCAAATATAATAAATATTAAAGATTAAAAAATATTAATAATAAACATGTTCTATATGAATAAAATCATTTTTGATTGACTACAAAATATACTTACTAACATTATTTTCTCAAGAATTTAGTAGTTTCCAGTTCTTGCTGACCATGGACAAATGAAATAAAAAAACATACTTGTGTAGTGTATTTTTTTTTTTTAACATGAGATCTAGGTCAATTAATGCACACTTCGACTAATCCTACCAGCCCTAAAATTAACAACTAGTTAAAATCTTTAGTTGTCATGATCGATATGGGTCTCGACTTGAATTGGTGATCTGTAAAGAACAAACCTAGGACCTGATGAGTGAGCAATGGCTCAATCAGGGTTTATAATTTCATGTGGTATGATTGCGGGGTTGTATTTTCCTGTGGTATAATTCAACAATCCATCTCATAGTCATGAGTCTCACCGACGAAATAGATGAACTTTCACACTCCGCTCTCGCTTGAGAATACAGAGAAGCTAGCCGCCTCGCATGAATCTGTCAAAATAGTAATAAATAATAAAAACCAAGAGCATAATTATCGACTTGCACAGTCGGTCTATCGTGGTCCGAATGTGGCCTCGGGTGGAAAAAGTAAGCACACAGAATACATATACATTAAATTGAAGTAATAGTGGATGATAGTATGAGTAAAGTAAGAAAGTAAATAAAAAGATAGATTGTTGAATTACGCGCAAACCGCAACCAATGACTCGCCACTCGCCAACAATAGATTATAGATTGATGCCCAACCGACCAAAACAAATTAAGGATTTTGTCCATAATCATGATTAAACAAAACCCAAATTGATGTCAATGTCTCTGCCTTGTCGTATTAGAGAATAATTTCAAACATGAACAGCTAATTTACAACGGACAACCCATGTTAATCTGAGCTAAGGCAAATATATATATATATATATATATAGCGAGAGAGAGAGAGAGAGAGAGAGAGAGAGAGCCAATGCGGGGAAATTGTGGTGGGATTGACAGAAGCAACTATAAGCTTATATTCAAAGCAAAGGCAAAGAAAGTCAATTAAAAGCTTTAGCTGCTTGTTTCTACCATTGAAATTTGAATGCAGTCCCCGAAAGCTGATTTTTTTTTTCCAAGAGAAATGAGTGTAAAGACTAAAGAGGGCTCCATCCCCAATCTGGATCAATAATTTGTTCCTAACGAACGTGATATAATGATAAATAACTTATAATTTGTACAATAAATCTCGAGTTCGAGTTAAAACATATATTTTTTATAAAAAATTAAAACAAACAAAATTTTACTCGTTCATCTAAATCCATAAAATACAATATATACAAAAATAAAATAAAAAGACAAAAGAGGGCTCCGAGAGTGGTATTTTCTCTATCTATCTCTTTGCTTTTTTGTTTTTTAATATTTTGCTAGAAGTGGTCCCTCGTAATACTTCCAAAACTTCCAACCACTGGTAGATGGTGAGTTTCCTCCCATCAAAGCCAAGTTCCTGTGTTTTTTCTGGCTTACTGTTCCAAGTTCCAAACAAAGCCCAACTACAATGCGCAATCAGGAGCTGACAAGAAACAATCAAAGTTCTGACGTCGAAAGGTAGTGATTTGTATCCATGACTACACCTTATGTCCAATCCCTGCATTTCCCCAAAATTTCGATTCCCTTTTTGGTGGACCGGGTTTTGTCTTTTTCAAGTTGAAGGGGGCAGATTTCTTTTTGCAGCCTCACACTTGGCGAGAAGCAAAATTTCAGATCAAAATCCTTGAAGGGATACAAAGAAAGTGAAGCGAGCAATCAGCAATCAACAACCAACGCACCCTTTTTCAAATTGACAGTTCGTAGGGAGGGGGGAAGCAAATGATCGATTCAATTTCAATAGCGATTTGTTATTTATTTTATATTTTTACAACAATGATAATTAGCGAAGGATTATTTAGGGCCCTACAAAATCTAGTGGCGAAAGCCAGGATGAGCACTAGTAGATATTAAAATGCAAGCAAACATTTTCTTATATATAATTCTAGAAGACCTGTATAGCATACAAGTTCTTAACAAGATGGATATGTTCCAGTCTATGTTCAGAAATTAGTGCTTATATAATAATGTAATAATTTGCTAAAACAATTTCATCAACCAGAGTAAGTGTAAAATTTGGTGGTTCAGCTGGATCATGAGAAGAAGTTCAAACCCTCTGAACCGCCGGAACTGGCCCTCCTGAATACCTTGTTTCAATGCAAGGTAGAAGCCCAGATAGAAGATATACGCAGTGCTCTCTCCAGACCAAGAGCACTGGTTCCCGAAGCTACAGAACTGGAAATAATGCTGCACAATATTCTTATAACTACACACCATCACTGGAAAAAGGGGGTAAAAAAGATAAAACCGAAGCGAAACGTCAAGGTTCTGCTATGTATGGCTGCCTGTAGGTAAGGTTACGAGGTCTATTAACAGTTAGAATTCACGAACTTTTTTATCTCCTCCATGAGACAGTAAAAGTGGTCATTATTTGGCAAGAAGTAGAACCCTATGGTGGCCTTTTCTAGATAGACAAGTTTCACTTCATGGCCAGATCTCTGGAGCCCTTCAACATAAGCCAGTTGCCAGTCTTGAACAAGATCGAACCCGGCCACGACAACTAGACTTTTAGGGAACTCAAGCCCTTTAAGGTTTTTCCCCCTCGGACCAAATATATTGCATGCTGGATGGTCCCTGTCTTCTCCCTCAGGTAGATATGCTCTCCAGTACCAGTCGCGGTCTTGAATTGTAACAAAGTACTTGCCATCTAATATCTTCTCGGATTCTGTTCTCTGTTGACCACCGAACATTGGGTGGAGAAGAATATTACCCAGCACTTCGATTTCTTCCTCCGCTGCTCTCGCGGCAACGTGGTGAGCTATATTACCACCGGAACTGTCGCCAGCCAAGTAGACATGAACCTTAGAATCCTTTCCGCTTTGAAGCCAGGTTCTAGATTTGACCCACTTAAGGGCTGTCCAGCCATCATCATACGCACAAGGGTATCGATACTCAGGTGATCGACGATAATTAACAGACACCACAACAGCCTTGCAAGCACTGACAAGGCGGCGACAGAAGGTGTCATAAATAGCACTGTTGGCAGAGGAATGAGTGAAGCTTCCGCCATGGAAGAAGATTATGACTGGAACAACCTCCGTAGTGTTCAAGGGCTTTTCAAGGTCTACAATGCCCCATTGCGCCTCATTTTCAGGAGCAGGTTGGTAAACCCGGTTAAGGAGGCCCGTGGTTCTGTCAACGTGATCAAAGGAGAAAACCCCATCAACCGGGATGGTGTTGGACTGGACTTTTCGTTCGAGGAACTCTGCCAATTCGCGGTTGAAGGTCCCATCCGGGCGGCGAAGGAGATTATAAGCAAGCTTGAAATTGGAAATGAGGACCCATGTGTTTAGCGGAACAACCCTCTGCAAGAAGAAAATAGGATTTCAAGGAATTAGACGTTTTCTTATATAGAAAAAAACTAAAGGTTTACACGATCTTTGACCTTGGATTGATTGAGAACCAAGTTGATCATATATGTACATCTTAGATAATAGAGAACACATCAGGTTTTCTTACATGAAGAGGTAGTTGAATATTGGGAATGCTAAATAAATCATGTGAAGGAAACAAGACAGATTAGAGCTTTTAATGAAAGTTTTTTTTCCAAGAATCTTCAAAATTAGACTTCTGTCAAAAGACTCCATCGAAATAATTAATGCTGAAAATTAAGAACTCGATGAACTACTGAATCAGATAAGAAGAAATTGCAGCAAGCAGCAGCAGAATTAGCACTTAAACCGAAGTCAAATTCTTCATCTTCCAATTTGAAAATCAAACAAACCATGAAGCAGAATTGAAAGAAGAAGAAGAAGATGAAGAATTAATTTAAGCTCCAGAAATCTTCATCAGAGAATGATAAATACTGAGAAGAAGGTGATTTAAATGAAAGAAAGAAGGGATGCAATGTTTGTTCTTCATACCTTGGATTCATTTAGGTTGACGTCATTGCTACCAGCCATGAGGGAAGGAAGTGAAAAGATATCAAGACGATAAAACCCAGAAGCTAAAACCAGTTGAAAGAAACCAAACTCTTCATTGTCTCATTTCTTTCACAAGAATCACTTGAATTCTTCTGTCTCTCTCTCATTCGTTACTATATACAGCTGCGTCTATATATTAGGGGAGGGGGGAAAGCGACTGCCTTTGTTCAAGAGAGAGAGAGAGAGGCAGAGATGTATATCTCAAAGAGAGAGAGAGAGAGAGAGAGTCGGAGGTGCACGGAGACGAAAGAGACGACAAGGCGGGCGGCCGAATTAAACTGTTCACGTGGGTCCTCCCCTCTCTCTCTCCCTTTGGTGCTCCTTTATATAAAAATACTACTTCTGTTGACTACATGCAATGCTTGTTCTTTCTTTCTTCCTTTCATATATATATATATATATATATATATATATATAGTTGTGATTGTTTTTCGAATCTCTACTTTGTGCAAATTGTTTTAAGTTATTTCCATTTCTTGACTATGGGGTTGGTTTTCATGTCTGGAAGTTGAAACTATGGCTATTGCCAGTCTATGATGAGTTGCTTGGCCTCTTTTGCTTCCTTCCAAGATAAGTTAAAAAACAACTTGCTAATAAAAATATATTAATTTTATAGATGCATTTTCGAATATCATTATCTTTTTTTTTTTTAATTAAAACATGCAAACATGTTGTTTAGTCCTACAAAAAACACAAGTGAATTAATGGATAGGTTAAGAAAGAGTTGTTGATGCTAATTAAATATTAAAATAAAAAGCCATTTTTTTCTCCTAGAAGTTGCATGTGCAAATACTTCTTCATCCTGTTTTTATTGTTAATTTTGTTGTTTTCGGGCCTGTTTGGGAGTGCAATTGTGGTAGGTTTTCAAAGTGCTTTTCGTGCCGAAATACATCAAAATGATGTTTTTTTATTTTTTTAAAATCATTTTTGACATCAACACATCAAAATGATCTAAAAACACCAAACCATATTCATTTAAAATAAAATAAAAATTCAAATTTCAGCAAAACATCGATTGAAACGCACAGTCAAACGGGCACTTCATTTATGAAAAATCAGGTTTCTAAGTCTTAGAACTCAAAACCCCCATTGTTTAGTTTGTTTTATCTTGAGATTAGAAATACATCTTGTGAATACATATATAATTTATTTGAAGCATTTTAAAGTTAAGAAAATAATTTTTATATCTTAGAAATTTAGATAAAATAACAAAGTGGTGTCATTTAAAATTAAAATAAAGAATATATATTAAAAAAGAGGGAGGGTAATAAATTTAAAAAAAAAAAAAAAGACTACCTTAGAAGCATAGAACCGCATGCTTAGACTTATTTAGTTTTATTTATTTAGATTTAAATAAAATAAAAATAGATATAATGTTATTTATAAACACAATTTTCAACCACTAAAAAGGTGGTCACAAAAACATAATAGGATTCAAAAACTTATTTATCAACTATTTTCACATATACACACCTAATAAAAACTATTATAGTGTGAATAAATCAATCAATCACCTTAAAACACTCAAACAATTGTTAAAAAAGTAGAAAATTAAGATTGTAATTTTTTTTATCTAAACCCTTATCTATTTATTTTCAACAAGTTTAAGGTTAAAAAATATCTTAGTGGAACTCATTCAATTGAATGGACATGTGAATTATAGTATTTTGCTTTGCTTTTTTTATTATGATTTTTTCTCAAATTTGTTTTTTTGTAGATTTTATCTTATAATACTGAAAATAGTTGAGAATTTGACCTTTTTTTTTTTAATTTTGTCTTTGTATAGTGTTAGTGTAGTTTGTAGGTTTATCAAAGTAACTCAAGTTGTACCAATTTAGTAGCATTTGTTTTTTACAAAAAGAATAAACTTTACTTTTTTATCATTTATTTTTTTGTTTTATAGTTAGAAAAATAGTTTTATAAAAAAAATCATGTTATTAAAATTTTTAAAATTTATGAACCTATTCACAGGTTTTGTTGGTTAACCTAATTCATAGATTTGATAACTTAACCTTTTTTAATTATTATTTTTCAATTTAATTCATAGATATTGAGGTAATTAGAAATTTAATTTATCCATCAATCAAATGTTTTCTTTCTTTTTTTTGGCCTTTTTTTTTAATTTACTTCTTTTCAATTTATCTTTCAATATTTAATTAGTTGATAAATAGGGTGCAAGATTTTTTTTATAGAGTTATTATTATCTCAAATAAATATATCTTTTTAGATTGACGCCTAATTTTGTAAGGATCTATTTTTATCATATAACTAAATAAAAAAAAACTCATATTGTTTTTAAGAAATTAAACATTAATTTTGTCGATTATCATTTAAAATCAATCAATTAAATAGGACTAATGGTTACATGATTTAATTAAAAATTCAAATCCTAGATAGAGCTAAGTAGAAAACTTGAATTAATCTTCTTGGTCAATTTTAATTTTAATAATAATAATATTAAAAAACTCTCTATAATCTTAATATCTTCTTATATATTAAAATAAAATTAATCTCACCACAGCAAAATAAAAGCCAATAGAGAGGTGATTTCTCCTTGAATACAAAAAGATCGCCAGAAAACAAACGAAGAAAAAAAAAAGGGAAGCAGACAAACAGTTTCCTGCGTGCGCCAAACGCCAAGGCACGTGGCGACAAAGGGTTCCGTCTCGACTCTTTTCCTTGCCAAACCCCACTCCCCCTTATCTATATTCGAATTCCCCAGGATACCCCCACCTCTCTCCAAAATGCCATTGACGAAGACACGTGTTTTGTCCTTTTGTTCGTAATCAAGCGCGTGACGGCATGACACAATAATAGTCCCTGATTTGTGAGCTTTATTTTATCTTGCTTTCTTCAAGAGTATGATTGATGTTATTTTTAGAAGTGTATTTCATTCAAAAATATATCAAAATGATATTTAAAAACAAATTTTGATATCAGCATATAAAAATAATATAAAAATATCTAATATAAGAAAATAATTTATTTTCAAAAATATTTTTGAAACGCAATGTTAAATAGGGACTAAGTAGCAAGCTCTTAAATAGAAAGGATTGAACCATAACTACTTTCAAGATCCAGAGACTGGAAGATAGTTTGGTCGTCCTCTTTTGTCAGGGCTCGAAAGAGAGTCTTGACGAGAAAGCTTTTCAATTTTTCTTTCCTTCTTTGTTTTGGGGTCATCCAACGTGGGCATTGGATTTTGTCGTATCACATGGAGCTCTTTTAAGTGCTTACCTCAGTCGGGGGAATCGGACACGTATCACCCTCGTAGAGCTCACGTTATTTGATGGCTCCCGAACATCGTCCAAAAGTCGGTCCTTCCTCGTGAAACAAGTTGATACGATGATCAAATTATCGAAAATACTACAGCCAATGGTGATATTACTGTGCTATAAGATATAATTTATAATTTATAATTTATAATTTTTTATTATTATTAACTCTTTTGTTTTTCTTATTGCTGATTTTTTTTGATAGTTTTTAAAATTGTTTATGTTTAGATTTCTTAAGATTTGATTATGTTTAAGATGTTTGTCTCTGTTTATTTGTTTTTTCTAAATGTTTATAATTCCATACCTTATGATATTCTTTAATCTTTAAGATTTTATTATTGTTCTTTTAACTACTATTTATTTTATTTGGGATTATATTTTTATTAAATTGCATTATCCTTGGGTCTGTTCTATCAAATCTTATCTTTAATTTTTTTTGCTTTTTTGTAAGTTTTTTTATTAATATTTTTTCCACTAATCTCATCTTTCAAAATTAAAGTGGTTGAGAATTAAGCTTGATTGAATCTAGATCAAAGATTTCTTGAGATGCAACTTTAAATATTAGAACAATTTCTAAATTATTCCTCAAATCTACTTAAAATAAAAATAAAAATGACACAAATAAAACTAAAAGGAGATGACATGGTGGAAAAATCAAACCACAAACTTTGGATGAAATTGAAAGCTTGATCGTACCCTCGTTGTGCCAAAAATGAAGAGATAATGTAGATTTTGTTATAAAAAGAATAAATAATTCACATGGAAGAACATAGACATCAAAATGTAATAAAAAAAGACAAGAGAGAAATACCTTATTTATTATGAGTTCTTCTATTATTCCAAAGGTGTGTAAAGAATACAAGACAAGGGGTCTATTTATGGGAGAAGGAAATGAACTCAAGAGTTATTGAAATCCAAGAGACTATACCCAAGAGTCATGGACATTTAATACATATAAATATGAATTTATTAGGAATTTATAACAGATTTAAGGCCAAAATAAATCATTACTGGACAAATTTGCATAAACATTAAGTTCAAGAAAAAAATTAGATTTTTAATAGGTCAATTTAATCATGACCTAGATTATATTTTATTTATATTTAAGAGTTAATTTGGACCCAACTAAAGGGTTTGGTAAGATGCAAGAACTTAATTATGCTTTAAATAAGTCAAAATAATTTTATTAGAGACTTACTTGGTGAAACATTAAGCTTGAGAGCCCAATTTGGGTTTAATTGAGAAGATTGGGATTTGAAGAGGCTAAATTGAATTTTTACCAAGACAATTGATAAATATCAGGGGCAAAATTGCAAGAAAGTCAAAGTTCTGGGGTTAATTAAGAGTTAAATTAAAGAGGTTTGTAACTAGGGACCAATATGTAAAAGGTGTCAAACTATGGGATCTAATTGACTGAATTCAAGAGTGAAATTGAAAGTTTAATGTTCAATTGAGGGTTGAATTGATTAAATCCAAAACCAAAAGCCAAAGACCAAAATGAAAAGACACATAAATCCAAGACTGACATTGAAGTTTGATAGGAGTAAAATGCATAAAACTAAACATTTAGGATCAATCAGAGATGGAATTGAAATAATTAATAGTTGAAGGATCAAATTGAACTTTGGCCAAAATACTCAAAACAACATCACTTTGAAGAAGGAAAAAAAAGTAAAAAACTGGACAACATGTCGTTTGGTTACTGTTTATTATCTTATTCCTTACTAACCCGAAAAGAGAATTTAGACATCTACTTTATAGGTGTAATTAATGACTCTATTTTTCACCAAAATTAACAAAACTTGCACGAAAATAATTTTTTGTCATTCAACCATATCATGGTATAATCTGTTCAGGTTGATTGACATTACACACACACAGTGACACCACCCTAAAAGGGATAAATCGAGTAGCCTTCAATTGTTAAAATTTATTCATGATAACAATTTTGAGCCAACGATTAGGATTTTTTTAAGTTCAATAAAGCGCTGAAATTTTAACCTGATATATATAAGATTACCCTCTTCCACTACTTATAAATAAGGATGGATTTCATGCCCCGAACATCAAGAAATTTGAATCCAAAGTTGGCAAAAAACAACTCCTCCCTTGTTTTGTGGCCAACAACCCCATTTTTTCTCGACCTATAGCAACACAACCATCTCCAACAACCATGCAATACATTCCCTACATCATTGGTAACACTATTAACCACCAGTCTTTTCTTTAAAGGCAAACAACTTTGGTTTTTTTATCCCAAAAAACAGACCCTAAAAGTAGTCATTGTATTCAATGTCCAAATAATTAAGCTCATGTTTATTGGTTTGGGCTAGTGACCATGTAAGTCTGGGTTACATCCAACCCAAATAGATGGCCAGGATTCCCCTTTCCTCTAAAAAAAGAAAAAAAAGAATAAGCATGTTTGGTCGCCTCTGGTCAAATCCAACTAGGTTGAGCCGACTCATATTATTATTAAAAGAAACCAAAAAACTCCAAAAACATTGCATATGGGTATTTTAAAATTATTAGTGATTTCATCATGTTTTCCAATAATTTTGCATAATAATTGATCGTAAACATACATTGTAAGATACAAACTCAATATTAAAAATACATAGTTTTTTTTAAGACTTCAAACAAAATCCAAAATTTTTGAAGGCTATTCAAAACATTTGTGATCGTATTGCATGTTTCTCTACCAATTTTGTTCAATATAGGGTTGTAGATATACATTGTAAGATACAAACTTAGTACAAAACATATGATTTTCTCTTAAATTTCCAAGAAAAACAAAGAAAATATTTTGTTTTTGTGCATATGACTAAATCCTAAAATATTCCTTAGCTTATTTTCATAAAATAAAATTAAAAAATTGCATCTTTTCTCATGTTTTAAAATGCAAAAATAGATATCATAACTAGTTTCGATTATTCATTAGGGTTTGACCAAAATATCAAGAATCATTCACCAATTATTATTTTAATCTTACATTTAAATTATTAGGATTTAGTTGTAGACTTTATATTTGAAGGTGTAAAAATAAAATGTAGAGTATACCATTAGATATTAAAGATACAAAAAATAAAAGCAATGTTAAATTTTAGATCTTAGAATGGTTAGGTTTTGATTCAATAAGATAGAAACTTCCTTACGAAAAGAGATCTACCTTGAACCTTAAAAAATAACAACGAATATAAATTAACCTTAGAAAAATAATCAAACTATAATATAGTTTACCTTATATAGGGTACACTAAAAATAATGCATATTCTTCATAAACAATAAGTCTTCCAGCTCAGACTCTCATGGACCATTATGTTTTCTAGTAATCTTAATACTAGATTGCAACTCTTGAAATATGTAATAATAATTTTACATTATACCCATAGTTCTTTTTTCACACATAACTTGAGAAGCAGGTTTGTTGTCTGCGGTGTCGTGTATGTCACAATAAGAGGTTTGTCGGGTTTGCTTGATTTTTTCCTTTTTTAATAAACCAATATTTTCTTATCTTTTTGTAACTCTTTTTTTGTTTTAGTTTGATTATATTGGGTTAGCCTTTTCATTTTATTTTAATCTATAAATAATATATCATATTACAAATAATTTTCAATTTCATCCTTAATGGTTTGTTTATCTCTTTTAATTGCAATTTATCTTGCTCAAAGTAATTTTTTTTTCAAATTTCATTCTCATTAGGTTTTTTCTTGTCAAATATTATCCCTAATATTTTTTTGATGTTTTTTTTAATATTTTATTTTTTTGTGATTTCATTTCTGAAAAGCCAGATTTGTTAAGAGTTAAGGTTCTTGATTGAACTCAAGTTCTAGATTTCATAATTTCAGGTTTTAGAATTAGATCTAGTTTAGAAGGTTTGTTAAGATTTGCTTGTTTTTTCTTCTATTTTTAAGCTTATATTTTTTTTCTTGTTTTATTAATCTTTTTTTTTTTTAATTTGGTTCTATTGGGTTAGAACTCTATGATTTGTTTCTAATTTCACTCATATGAGACTTTTAATATATAAATAATCACTCAAATAATAAATATTTTGCATTTTCATCCCATGTGATTTTTTAATATTTTAAACTTGATACTCATTCTTTTAATTAAAATTTATTTTATTTAGGATCAATTCTTTTCTCTCTCTCTCTCTCTCTCTCTCTCTCTATATATATATATATATATATATATATATTATCCTCATATTTATTTAGGATCAATTCTTTTCTATATATATGTATGTATATATATTATCCTCCTTAGGTGTTTTTCTCTAATATTTTATACTCATTCCTTTTATTGTTTTATTCTTTGTTTTCCAAGTCTTTTTATTCATTTTTTTTTGTCAAAAAAAACTCATATTTCAAAATTAATTTGAATGATATTTAAGCTTCTTGATTGAACCCGAGTCCAAAATTTAATAAGTTACAAATTCATTAGATCAGACCAGGTTTACAAGGTTCGCTTGAGTTTTCTTGTTTTTCCTCTTTTTTTAAGATGATATTCTTTGCATTTTCACGTTGAAGTTTTGCTCTTTGTTTTTGTGGTTTCACTTTAATTAGGTTAGCATTAATTTGTTTGATAATCCAAATAGGCTCAAGTTGGGTTTTTATACTTCTTTTTTTCATTGTTTTTCTTTGTCAGTTTATTTATTGTTATTTTTTTTCTTTTATGTTATTTAAATTACCATTTGAATCAATGACCGAGGACTTTATTTTCTTTAGGCTAATACTTTTTTTACATCAAAAACATTTCTTGGCCCCAACATAGTAAGGGAAACATATCTAGTTGACTCTATGGGTCCCTCATCCAAGTCCTAAACGATGATTATTAATTCATTTGTTGGAAGACAACATGTACATGCCTAGAGTTTTTTGGATTTATATATTAGTTAAAAAAAAACTAGATTGGTTGCCTATATTATAGCATGAGTAAAAAAAGATATTGGTCAAACTTTTATCAATGTAAAAAAAGATATCAAGATGATGTTGATATTTTTAAATATTCAAGAAAAAAATTGAGTCATTAATTTGATTTGGTTTAACATACTTTATTATATTAATAATATAATTAAAAAAGAAAGTGATGAAAGTAAATAATTTGAACTAAAAACTATATACAATGACCAACTCAAAAAATAAACACATCTCAATATAAAAAAATATATCCTTCGATATTTGAAAAGGTCTTAATGATTTTATTTGATGACAAAATAAGAATGTGATATCCCTGTATAAATAAAAATAAAAATAAAAAATATTTGAAGTTCAATTCCCAACAAATCAAATGGTAAATGATGAAATTGAAAGAATAAACTATGGACAAAAAAAACTCAATTCCTCCCTAGTCACCCAACCAAAGATGTGATATTGTCACGAGGTCTAGATAAGTTTATAGTAAGCAAATTATATAAAACAACTCAATTCTAAAACAATCAAACATTAAAGGGTGAAATAAAAAAAAACAATCAATCTAAAAAAAAAAAAAGAAGTCAACTTAGGTTAACATATCAATCCCGCAATCCCGGACATGAGATTAAGATAACCTCATGTATAAAAATAAAAATAATTATGATGCTAACCAATCTATTGTTAAATGATGAAAATGAGAAAAAAATATTTTTAATATAATACCTAAAAGAAATACCGAGTCAATCCTAGCTAATATTCAAAACTCATGACATAGTTCATGAGGCTAGGACTAACCCCATAAAAGATAACCCCGGAGTATCTCTGCCTTCTGTTTTTTTTTTTTTAAATGCAAGAAGGTTTATTGAGTATTGGCAAAGTGGGCCCGGCACTTGATCCGCCGCCGTTGGTTTTGATTGATGAAAAAGAGAGGTACAGTACAAGCTGTAGTGGTGGTCATGATGATGGGAGTAAAAGTTAGACCAAAACAAACAAACAAACGAAGAAGAAAGTGGCTTTTCATTTTATTGGGGACTTGCTCGTGTTTAAAAGTAAACGGAGACCGTTGATTTGGTCTTCGTTTAGAAAAGTCATCAAATATAGTAACCCTAAGATTCCTTGTGATTCTCTTATTCGCAACTCGTTGCCACCCTTTATTGCTTGTCATGTCGGCACGCGTTATGTTTTTTTTTTTCTTTTTTCTTTTTTCTTTTCTGAGCAACGAATTGCAAACTATTCTTATCCTTCGCTGTATAAAACGGCGTAGTCTGCAAGATACAAATAAAATGAGTATAAATTTACTGAAAATAGCGATTTATATGTTATTCTACATGTTATTAAAATATTAAATATTTATTGAATAAATTTTTTGATTTTAATTATATCTTGTGTCTTTCATTTTTATTCATCATTTGCACCACCTTATTATGAAAGCCTTCATATTTGTTAATCATGTGACCTTTTTTACCATGATGCTTACAATAATTTATACCTCTTTTGTACAAAAATTTACCATCATTTCGTAAACTTTATCCATGATCACTTTTAAAATCCCTTGGTATTTCACTTCTATTGCATTTACTGACCCATTACCCATAACATGATTGGGTAGAGGGTCGATAATCATGATTGGAGCATCCTCAAATGTTATCCACTCAAATTTAATTAATTGTAGGAGTTTTTTTGAAGTCATTGCAAGTATGAATGTTATGTCTTGTAATGTCAACATGATTGTCGCGACGGCGATTTTTCTATGCTTCGCGCCCCGCCATCCCTCTCTGGAGAGACAACGGTGCGCGGTGAAATGGAGGGGTTATTTTATAGCCGTAAAATTTACGACTATAATTATCAGGAGTCGCCACCTAGTATTACGGTCACTAGGAACCTAGTGGTCTGCGAGAGTCTTGGGTAAGGGGACTTGTTGTGCAAGGGGAAGATGCATCATCCCCAGTGCACCCTACCTATGGCAAGCTGCATTGTTGTATGATTGTTTTTTCCTAAGTTTATTTTTTACACTGCATTAAAAAAACATTTTTTTGTCTGCGGGTGTACTTTACGATGTAATTTTACACCACAGTCAAAAATCTTTTTTTATCTACGGATGTACTTTACAATGTAATTTTACACCGTAGTTAAAATTATTTTAATCTACGGATGTATTATACAATGTAATTTTACACCGTAGTAAAATATTTTTTATTTGCGGGTGTATTTTACAATGTAAATTTACACCAAAAAACTAAAACCGAAAAGTTGTTAAATTATTTATGACATTTTGGCCGAATACCAATGGATAATCGCAAACCGGTTACAATATCCGAATTTTCATTTTAAAAATATGGAAAAATATGCAACATATTTTTTTACGAAAAATGCAATGAGAAAAGCTTTGGAATTCGGCCGTATGCACAAAAACACATTTTATATTTTGATTTTTTTGTAATAATAATAATAATAAAAAATATATATATCTATATATATCATTCAAAAGTATTAAAAAAAATACATATTTTTTATTTTTATTTTTTATTTATTTTTATTTTTTATTTTATTATAGGCTGGGCTGTCAGCCACAATGGGCTGACAGCCCACTCTGAATGGGCTGGGCTTCCAGCCTCGTGGGCTGGAAGCCCAAAGTCTTTGGGCTGGGCTTCCAGCCATCGTGGGCTGGAAGCCCAAAGTTCTTTGGGCTGGGCTTCCAGCCATCGTGGGCTGGAAGCCCAACAAAATTTGGTCTGGGCTTCCAGTCCTCACGGGCTGGAAGCCCACAGGCTTTTATACTCGGGTCGGGCCCCAAACCCGACCCGACCAGCGGGAGTGAATTAATTCACTCCCGCGAAGAAGATAAACAGTACAATGGTGATTTTTCGAGTTTGAGGAATGGCTTACCTGTTAATACAGTTGTGTAGAGGACGTAGAGGTGATTCTTCTGGTCGTGACGGCGTTGTCAACGGTGGCCTGTGGTGGCCGGAAAAAGCTTCCAAAGTTTCGGTATTTTTGTTGCAGTCACGGGAAACGCCGCCAGGACCTCGCCTGAGGAGGTATTCTTGTTCCTGATGAAGAGGGGAGGTTCACGGTGACGGAGAGAAGGGTATTGGGCAGTTATTTTGACAGCAATGGTGGAGAGAGAGGGAAGGCAGGGGCTGCTTGTAGAGAGAGATAAAAATTCCCAGATTTCCTCCTCCTTTTCTTCTGCGTTTTTTTTTCTCCGTTTCTCTTCTCTGTAAATTTTCTCCGTTTAATCTTCCCTTCGTCGTGCACGGTAGCCGGTATTTATACACGAACGGCTTGCTTAGCTGGACTACTTTCGGCGGAGGTGGCGGTTGGCGTGCCTGCGATGGTGGCTGTCGGCGTTGGGCTATCGGTGGGCGCTCAGGTGGCTGTCGAGGGGCATGGCAAAAGGCAGCGGCCGGTGCAGTTTTTGGGATAAGGTGAAAGTATGATTTGGTCCTTCGATTTATGATTGTTTTAATTGTATCCTCAATTGGATTTAAATTTGTAATTTTATGCAATTGTGCCCCTGGCCGAATTTCACCATTACCCTTGACTTCGAGCGTCTTTTTCACTTTGGTCCCTTACCCTTGATTTACGCAATTTGGCCCTTAATTGACGATTAAACTTTTAATTGTTTTTAATTTGGCCCTTAATTTGCGTAATTAGCTTAAAAAATTCAATTTGACCTTCAAAAATTCTGATTTTCTCAATTGGGCCCAAATAAAACTTGAGAATTCATTTTTTTTATCAATTAAGCCCCAATTAAAATTAATTAGACCAATTTAAAGCATAATTAAGTCCTTGCACTTAATTAAATTCTTTAATTGGATCCTAAATTAATTCACAAACATAATAATACTTTAAAGTAGCCCATGATTGAATCAAATTGGCTTATTCAAAATATAATTATGATTTTTGACTTAATTTTTACCTCGAATTTGTATCTTTTCTCATTTTTGGGCACAAAAGAGATACGATTCGGCTCAGAAAATATTCCAAATTTCCACCATGATTTTTTTCGACACCAAAACCCTTTATATTTTATTTTTGTTATTTTTATTTTATTTTGGGGAGTAACCCAAAAATTGGGTTATGACAGTTGCCCCCCTCTTTACAATGCTTACGACTAAAGTCTTGTAAAAGACTTTAAATAGTAAGCGTAGTAAAGAAAAGGAAAATTGGATTTATCAGACTAAGAAATGGTTGATTCATCCAGAAATGAGAATGAGGACTATAAAGCGCACTCAGAAAGGAATGATAAGATAGGGCTAGAAAGTGCACTACCTAAGAATTGAGGTCTAAGGACACTTAAAGGATGAAAGATGATGATGTTTGTGATTGATACAGGAAAATGGTCTCATTGTTATTGGTGACTTACCTTGGTGAAAATGGTGGAGATGGTAAAAACAATGAGATGGTCTTGTTGTGATGGGCGACCTGCCCAAATGGAAGCAAAAAGTGGTGATGAAGATTTATAGGGCTAGAAAGCTCGCTATCTAGGATCTATGGTCGGGAGTTGGAAAACTCACTCAAACAAGGGGAATAAGGATGGAAAATGCAATATTCTAATTGATAGTCGAGGGTTGGAAACACACTCAAAGAGGAGGGAACATAGGGCTGGAAGGCGCACTATCTTAATTGATGGCTTGAAAACACACACGAGAAGGAAGAGAAAAAAAAGGTTTGGAAAACGTGCTATTTTAGCTTATGGTTAAGGGTTAGAAAACGCACTTAAACAAGGAGGATAGGGATGGAAAATGCACTATCTTAATTGGTGGTTTGAAAACACACACAAGAAGGAAGAAAAATAGGGTTGGAAAACTCGCTATTTTAGCTTATGGTTAAGGGTTAGAAAACGCACTTAAACAAGGAGGATAGGGATGGAAAACAAACTATCTTAACTGGTGGTTTGAGGGTTGGAAAACTCACTCAAACAAGGAAAGGAATGGCTAAGAAGCGCACGATCCTAATTGATAGTTGAGGGTTGGAAAACGCACTCAAATGAGAGGAAAGGAATGGCTAAGAAAAACACACTCTATCTGTCCTGATGAAAGGCTCGCAAGAGCTCTTAGGGAAGTGAAAGTGGTGAGGGCTCGAAGGCGCACACAAAAAAATGATGAGTAAAGGCTTGTAAAGTACAATTCCTCAAAATCATTTCTTGGATTCCTAGGGAAATGCAATGCATGATGGCACCCAGAATCAAGAAACAAATAAAATTGAAAAGCATGCTCAAGGAAATGAAAGAGGTGAGAGCTTGAAAGCGTGCACACAAAATGAATGAAGGTTCGTAAATTACGATCCCTCCAAAATATTTTTTGGATTTTCAATGGGGATGCAATGCATGATGATGCATGTATACTTACCTGAGAGATATAGGTCCCCCTTTCTTCTTACTGGCCTTTTCTTTTCAGGGTTTGGATCTCTGGCTTTGACGGCTTCTCGCTTCTGCTTACTCGAGCCGCAACTTAAGATTTTGGCCACTGGAGATGATCAACATGCCCCCTTGAGTTTGATCCAGATTTTTGAAAAGGAATTATGGAGCCAACTTCAATTGCATTTTAGATTGCCCTTACCTTGGTCATGTCCCACAAGTGTTTTAGGCTCTGAGTGTTTGCAGGAAAGGGATGGCTATTTGGCAAAAAATATTTTCACGTAAAACTTTTGGAATTTCAAAGTTATTCCAAGCACAAAAACCATTTTGATGTTTGTTTAACAAACTTGTTCTCGAAAGAATTCAAGTGATCTCATTGTCAGGTTTTATGTTGACTTTGACAAGAATGTCAAATGATATTTGCAAGTCTTGTATGTCAGGAAGGCTTCGATCAGGTCACGTGAAGCATTTGTAAGGATTGTTTCAAATGGAAAAGCATTGCTTATCGATCCAGATTACTCGTATTTGATCAGAAAGGGCTTTATTAGGCTTGTAACGTAGGCTTAGGTTACTGGCTATGAAAAAAAAAATTATAGGCTCAAGAAGTGTTTAAGGGTTTTTTAGACTAAGGATCACTTAGTGCTTATTCTTAGAACTTCAGTTAGCCCTCATGATTGATTTTCATAGTGACCTAGCATGCCCCCCGGTGTTTGTTTGGGTTTTGATCTTGGCATGCCCCCCGGTATTTTGCTTGGGCTTTCATGGGTTTTTGGCACTAACGTCGTGCTGACTTGACATGCCCCCCAAGTATTTTGTTTGGGCTTTTATGTTGGGATTTTAGTACTACTAAAATGTTGAATTAATTTGTTATAGTGTACTAAACACCCTCTTTATGTTTATGCCCCCCGGCTTTGTTCGGGCGTCACTTGTCATTAAGGACTGTTTTGTAGAGTTTTTTTTTTTGTTTTTTTGGAACTTGCCCCCCCAGTGTAGGGTGTGATCCTTGTCAGGGTTAATTATCAAGAAAATAAAATTATTAGGCTCAAATAGGGACTGCAAAGGATATTTGAGACTTTGTGAAGGCATATCAAAGATGGCATTTCCTCATTTCAAAAACATGCAATCTGAATCAATAAGCTTTGCTTTTCCATGTGAAACAAGTTTTTTTGATTTTTTTGGATTATTTGTTTGGCTAAGAGGTTAGCTTTATTACGTGGGTTTTGGTGGTATGAGATCACCTTTCAAATAAATCCTTTGAATTCCCAGAACACATTTATTAAATAAACATCAAATTGGCATTCATTTTCGTACTAGACTTTGATTTGCCAAAAATCTTTATGAAATCATGGGATCATGGGCGCTTTGGATGAAGTGTTTGTGTTATTTAGGCATGAAAACGGGAACACATCAAAAAAACAAGAGAATACATGATCATTGAAAAGGAAGGTTTGCTTAACAACAATAAGTTCCATGTCATTACAGGCAAGATTACTGACAAGTCCAAACATAATGTCCAAACATGACCAAAATAAGAGGAAATCATGGAAGTACTTTATGAAAACAAAAGCTATTGTTGATTTCACTTTCCATGTTGCAGACACGTGGTACCCCATCTCCGTGGAGCTTAATTGGACGCAGGATCTGGATTTCCTCTACCTTGCTTTAATCAAATGCTATCCACCCTGCTTTGATCAAATGCATGAGTCTCTTCTTGAAAGCACCGCAAGTGTGGATGTTATGCCCTGCAGCTCCAGCATGGTATTCGCAGGTGAGATCGGGTTTGTACCAATCAGGGTAAGGTGGTTGCAAAGGTGTCTGGGGTTCAGGAGCTATTTTCCCCATGCTTACCAACTTTTGATAAATCTCATCCAAAGGCAAAGGTAGCGGAGGTAGTTGTTCTTGGGTTTTCTGGTAATTTCTTTTCAGGAAATTTTTAGATGGATCTTTGGCTTGAAGATTGATGTTGGAGATATGAGAAGAGGGGTGATGGGAGTTTTGGAATTGGTTGCTCCTACCCTTATAATCGTCTCCAGAATATTCGGCATCTTTTCTTTTGCCTTCAAAGCCATTTTTCTCCACAGGTGCAAGGATTATTCACTTCGAATTCCCTGCTCTATTCGCTCTGCCACGGCTACAGCATCCGTGAATTGCTGTGCTGAACTGCCCATCACATGTTCGTAATAGGGCACTCTTAGCGTGTTGGCGAACAAGGTCACCATCTCTTTATCAAGAAGCGGGGGATGTACTTGTGCAGCAAGATCTCTCCATCTCTAAGCATATTCCCTTATGCTTTCTTTGTCTTTCTTCTCCAGATTGGACAAACTTGTTCTGTCAGGAGCGATGTCCATGTTGTACTTGTATTGCTTAATGAAAGCATCTACCAGATTTTTCCAACTATGGATCTTGGTGTTCTCTAGTCTCATGTACCAATTCAAGGCTGCCCCACTCAAACTATCTTGGAAAAAATGCATCAGTAGTTTTTCATCATGCACTACTTCTGCCATTTTGTTACAGTATGATTTTAGGTGAGTGACAGGGCATTGTGTCCCAGTGTATTTGATAAATTCAGGGACACGAAACTTTTTTGGTATTACAATGTTCGGGACTAGACACATTTCTGCAGCTTGTACTGGGTCATATAAGTTTACCCCTTCAATGACCCTTATCCTAGCTTCCAGCGTCACCATCTTATCTTGTTTGATACCCTCTGATGCTTCTATCACTGTTGGGGTTGGCGCAGGTGTCGGCACTGCTGATTGTACGAAAGTTGGGTTTTGTTGCGGATCCTGAACTCCTGTCACCTCTTCTTGGTGGTTCATTCCTTGTGTTTGAGTAGCCGTTGTGGGTCTAGTTGAAGGACCCTCGCCAGAGGCATTTCTCAGTGCTTGCTCGAGTAAGCTGGTAAGACTAGCCACACTAGCTTTCAGAGAATCCAATTCTTCTTGAAAATGAGTATCGCGCTGTGCACGCTCTTCGTCCTCCATATTTCTCTGCTGGAGTCTAGTGGTAGGAGCTCTTCGGGGACCTATATTTCAATCTGCTATGATATGTTATGCATGATGATGGATACATGTGGATGCAAATGTATGTACATATATAACAAGTGAATAATCAGGAATGGTGTACCCAAAAGCAAGTTCTAAGCCATTACATGAGGGGTAAGCTCTATCTGGTCTCAAAGGGTCTATGAACTGCCCAGTGACCACCTCACGTGAAGGTAGTGTAGGGGTTTCCAAGAAATGGTTGGGGCACAGTATGACCGCCATTGTCAAGTAAACACTAAGTTCATAGTTGGATGTTTCACGAATCTGAACCCCGACCAAAAGTCATGGGGCAGACCGCTACTCCCCACCTAACTTAAAATTGGGTTTACTGAAAAAAATTAAGATGCATGGTGACATTAATTTAAATTTAACGTTATGCATAAATTGAAAATAAAATGCATGCTAAAGCAGTAAAAATGCATGTTAAAGCCGTTAAAAGGAGTGCAAAACGCAAATTGAGAAATAAACAATCAAACAATCAAAGCTCAGTCCCTGGTACCCAGTGGAGTCGCCATCTGTCACGACGGCGATTTTTCTACGCTTCGCGCCCCGCAATCCCTCTCTCGAGAGACAACGGTGCGCGGTGAAATAGGGGGGTTATTTTATAGCCGTAAAATTTACGACTATAATTATTAGGAGTCGCCACCTAGTATTACGGTCACTAGGAACCTAGTGGTCTGCGAGAGTCTTGGGTAAGGAGACTTGTTGTGCAAGGGGAAGATGCATCACCCCAGTGCACCCTACCTATGGCAAGCTGCATTGTTGTATGATTGTTTTTTCCTAAGTTTATTTTTTACACTGCATTAAAAAAACATTTTTTTGTCTGCGGGTGTACTTTACGATGTAATTTTACACCACAGTCAAAAATCTTTTTTTATCTACGGATGTACTTTACAATGTAATTTTACACCGTAGTTAAAATTATTTTAATCTACGGATGTATTATACAATGTAATTTTACACCGTAGTAAAATATTTTTTATTTGCGGGTGTATTTTACAATGTAAATTTACACCAAAAAACTAAAACCGAAAAGTTGTTAAATTATTTATGACATTTTGGCCGAATACCAATGGATAATCGCAAACCGGTTACAATATCCGAATTTTCATTTTAAAAATATGGAAAAATATGCAACATATTTTTTTACGAAAAATGCAATGAGAAAAGCTTTGGAATTCGCCGTATGCACAAAAACACATTTTATATTTTGATTTTTTTGTAATAATAATAAAAATAATAAAAATATATATGTATATATATCATTCAAAAGTATTAAAAAAAATACATATTTTTTATTTTTATTTTTTATTTATTTTTATTTTTATTTTTTATTTTATTATAGGCTGGGCTGTCAGCCACAATGGGCTGACAGCCCACTCTGAATGGGCTGGGCTTCCAGCCTCGTGGGCTGGAAGCCCAAAGTTCTTTGGGCTGGGCTTCCAGCCATCGTGGGCTGGAAGCCCAACAAAATTTGGTCTGGGCTTCCAGTCCTCACGGGCTGGAAGCCCACAGGCTTTTATACTCGGGTCGGGCCCCAAACCCGACCCGACCAGCGGGAGTGAATTAATTCACTCCCGCGAAGAAGATAAACAGTACAATGGTGATTTTTCGAGTTTGAGGAATGGCTTACCTGTTAATACAGTTGTGTAGAGGACGTAGAGGTGATTCTTCTGGTCGTGACGGCGTTGTCAACGGTGGCCTGTGGTGGCCGGAAAAAGCTTCCAAAGTTTCGGTATTTTTGTTGCAGTCACGGGAAACGGCGCCGGGACCTCGCCTGAGGAGGTATTCTTGTTCCTGATGAAGAGGGGAGGCTTAAGGTGACGGAGAGAAGGGTATTGGGCAGTTATTTTGACAGCAATGGTGGAGAGAGAGGGAAGGCAGGGGCTGCTTGTAGAGAGAGATAAAAATTCCCAGATTTCCTCCTCCTTTTCTTCTGCGTTTTTTTTTCTCCGTTTCTCTTCTCTGTAAATTTTCTTCGTTTAATCTTCCCTTCGTCGTGCACGGTAGCCGGTATTTATACACGAACGGCTTGCTTAGCTGGACTACTTTCGGCGGAGGTGGCGGCTGGCGTGCCTGCGATGGTGGCTGTCGGCGTTGGGCTGTCGGTGGGCGCTCAAGTGGCTGTCGGGGGGCATGGCAAAAGGCAGTGGCCGGTGCAGTTTTTGGGATAAGGTGAAAGTATGATTTGGTCCTTCGATTTATGATTGTTTTAATTGTATCCTCAATTGGATTTAAATTTGTAATTTTATGCAATTGTGCCCCTGGCCGAATTTCAACATTACCCTTGACTTCGAGCGTCTTTTTCGCTTTGGTCCCTTACCCTTGATTTACGCAATTTGGCCCTTAATTGACGATTAAACTTTTAATTGTTTTTAATTTGGCCCTTAATTTGCGTAATTAGCTTAAAAAATTCAATTTGACCTTCAAAAATTCTGATTTTCTCAATTGGGCCCAAATAAAACTTGAGAATTCATTTTTTTTTATCAATTAAGCCCCAATTAAAATTAATTAGACCAATTTAAAGCATAATTAAGTCCTTGCACTTAATTAAATTCTTTAATTGGATCCTAAATTAATTCACAAACATAATAATACTTTAAAGTAGCCCATGATTGAATCAAATTGGCTTATTCAAAATATAATTATGATTTTTGACTTAATTTTTACCTCGAATTTGTATCTTTTCTCATTTTTGGGCACAAAAGAGATACGATTCGGCTCAGAAAATATTCCAAATTTCCACCATGATTTTTTTCAACACCAAAACCCTTTATATTTTATTATTTTTATTTTTATTTTATTTTGGGGAGTAACCCAAAAATTGGGTTATGACAATGATACTCACAAGTAAGATCCAATTTATACACGATAAGGTCAAATGGCCTCTGAGGTGCAACAGGCACCAAAGCTTCATGTCTATTGCTTAGTAGCTTTTGATACATCTCATTTAAGGGTAACAATAATAGAGGTAGTTATTATTGGAATCTTTGTTAAAAAAATTTTGGAAAATTTTTAGCTTGGTTTTTACTTTGGTGATTTTGAGAATTGATTTTTATAGTAGAAATTAAAGAATTAAAGTTAATATTAGAAATTTACGATGAAAAGGACTGAGTGTTGTAATTGCAGAATTGGTTTTTCTTACTTCTTTAGCCATATTTGATGTGATTGACATCATTAGTTTTCTATCCAATGCCTTTTTCCTCAACAAGTGAAGATTCTATCACTCCTTACTCTTTGCTCTATACACTTGGCTATTACTACAAAGTTGGATCGATCCCACGATGAAGGTTTAATTCAGATTTTCATGCAATTTGGGGGTTTGGTTAGTGATTATCTAGACTAAGGAATAATTAAACAATGAATTTTGTTAACTAAAATTGAGATTTATCAAGAGAACAAACCTTGGTCACAAGTAAATATCTACCTAGGAAAATCAGAATCGATTCTTTAAACACAATTTCAATTTATATTTTGAATTTCTATCTTTCTAAATGTTAGCTAACATATACGTTGCATAAAAAAATTAGGATGAAGAGTTTTCATCAAATGGACATCTGTAGGTTAAGATATTCAAGTCGGAAGTTGAAGGTCAATATTAGATAAATGCAAGATTTCACTTTGAAGGCTGTGATTTCATACTCTTTCTTTCTTTATTTTTCTTGCCATAGATTTCTAGAAAAGTATAGATGTTAGCTTTCTAATTCTATTGGAATCACTTCATTTTGACATCTATAGCTAAAGCTCTGCATAAAACATCGACTGAAGATCAAATATATAAATTTCCTCCAATTTACTCATTTTTTAATCATTCATACAGAAAGACATTTAAAACATAAAACAAAGAATATAAAGACATTTTATATATAAAACATAAGCAAAACAGAAGGCAAATGCGGGTAAAAGTGTCAAATAATACT
This sequence comes from Salix arbutifolia, assembly GCA_025169955.1. Lineage (NCBI taxonomy): Eukaryota > Viridiplantae > Streptophyta > Magnoliopsida > Malpighiales > Salicaceae > Salix > Salix arbutifolia. The sequence goes on from CM045903.1 coordinate 13,119,020, forward strand.
GTTGCATTGCAATTACTATGTTAAACTATCCATCACGTACTCGTAGTATGATGCCTTGATAACATTAGCTAATATGGTAACCATCGAGTAGGGCATGTACTTGTGTAACTACATGTATCCATCTTTGGGCATATTCTCTTATGCTTTTTTTTTTTAATCTCTAGATTATACAAACTGCTTCTATTCGTAGAAATATATATGTTGTTCTTGTATTACTTATTGGAAGCTTCTACCAAAGTGTTCCATATCTAAATCTTTGTGTTGTCTAGCCTTATATACTAGCTCATTGTTGCTCCACTCGAACTATCCTAAAGAAATGCATTGATTATTTTTCATTGTGTACTATTTATGCTATTTTTTACACTAGGATTTGAGATAGGTGATTAGACATTGTGTTTCAATGTAATTGATGAACTCAAGAACACATAAATTCTTTGGTATAACTATATTTAAGACTAGACATATCTCTACAACTTGTACTGGGTCATACAAATCTACTCCATTGATAAGCCTTATTCTAGCCTCTTATCTTGTTTTTTTTATATCAAATGTAAGTATTATAGATCAAAGGTAAGTATGCTTGAAGGTCAATAAGTTCTTTTATATATACAACTTAGAAAGGAGTAACCTAAAATGGGAAAGGCTCCCAAAACCCAAAAGAAATAACAAGATTGTGAATACAAGATAAGAAATAAGTTGTCAACAAGGGAACATGCTCCCTAATACAAAACCATACAAGATCTTATTCAAACACCATAGGGATAGTGATCTACAGTGCAACCAAGCAAAACAGCCTAGGCTGAACAGCTCGGAGGCTCATTAAAAGCATTGCACAATAGTTTAACATTGTAGCATCGACAAAGGTTAATATGATTAGATGATTTTGTCATATAAGGCTTGTTGAAAAATGGATTAACAACTACATAGGCTAATATTGGTGTTGTTGACTATATAGATGCTAGATCATATTGGGGATTTTTACCATGTTCTCCTATCCTTTCTTTAGGTTGAGTTGTTTGAGTTTGGACAAAGGTGACAAATTGGTTGGAAGGACCATCACCGGAGGTATTTCTAAGTGCTTGCTCGATTAAGCTAATGATGTGAGCCATGTTAACCTTTAAGGATTTCAATTCTTCTTGGAAATGATCATTATGGTGAACACGCTTTTCATGTTCCATGTTTATTAGCCAAAGTCAAGTGCTATAAATTTTATAGGCTAGAGCTCTTTGAGGCCCTATATTTATCATTTAATGGATGTATGTTTGCTTGTAAATTCAAATGTATGTACATGCACATCCGTTATGGATTAACCTATTTAAAGAGGTAATCCATGACCTCTTTACTAAGTATAAGTAGAATTTAAAGTGTTATAAACTTCAAGAGGTTTTTCCTAAATCCTTAGATTGATAGAATCTCACATACATAAAAAAATTATGGGTGCACGCCTTTTTCATTCAAAAGCAAGTTATTTGTACAATTTTTTTTTACTTAGAATATCACTCCTTTATTAGGTACATTCTTGATAAAAGCTAAAACTTCAATCAAATACTTTTTGTGTTTATAAACGATATTGCTAATCTTGAAAGCTTTTTCTCTTGGCAAATTTGCCTTTTGAGTCATCGTATCAATTAGTTTGTTCGTTTGTTTAATCTTATAATGGAACAAAGTATTACCCTAAAGCAATGTGAATTGCTTGGCTAATATTTATTGTTCCTATCAAATATTTGAATTGTCTTCTCTGAGTGCTAGATTTGGTTCATGTCTCTTTGAAGTTCTTCTCTCTCAATATCAAGCTTGATTATCTTTGTATTCAATTATACATCGAAGCTACTAATATGGTCTTGTCACGTTTTGAACTACTCTTTCTTTCTCTTCATCTTTTCTTCTTTGAATTTTAGTTTAGACTGGATTATAGTAACTCAAACTCTTAACGCATTTGCTCTGTTTTGGTATCCCTTAATGTGTAATTCAACTGCTTTTCTTACTTCCCTTTTATCATTGGCTTAGACCATGTATAAAGCTCGTAATCTTTTTTTTCCTCCAAGGTAAAGATCAACTAACATGTTCTCTTTTTTAGCTTCTATACTCATTTTGTAGTGATCCTTTTTTTCATTGACTTCTTGTTACCACATCTTCTACTTTCAGAGGGTTTTTTCAAAGTTATTAGCTTTTTTTCCTATATCACATGCTTATTTACTAGGTTGTGGTACTTGGCCATATTTTTTCCAACTATTTATTTTCTATGTGGTGATTCTTCCCTTACTTTAAATCCTATATCAATTCAATTATTTACTCATTTTCTCTCTCTCAACTATTGGTTTAGGAAGGCCTTCATCTTTTTTGTTTGTCTTTTGGTGACTTTTGCTATTACTCAGGTCAATCGTCGACTTATCTAACTTACCTTGCAAATATTTTTTTATTATTAACCCTTTTTTATGTTCCATGGTGGTGGATAATCCTTCCTTATCAACTAGCATCTAGCTTTGCTCTTTCATTTGCCAGAGCACTCTGAATAAACCATCATTCTTTCACATTGAGTAATTAGGTTGATTGAGGACTCATTTTGTTGCTCAATATTTCTCTTCACTTTTATTTCCCTAGTCTTTATCTGCCTTCAACTTATTCTCAACCAACTTCCATTTAAACCCTTTATTAGATATTTTGTACTGCTCAACTTGGTCTAGACACAATAACTTTATGACCTCAACGATTATGCTCTAAGCTCTTTGTCTAAAATAGACTTTATGAGAGTCATTTTAGAAGTTTAAGATTTGGACATACTCTTTAATAATAGGGGTCATGTCAATGTCACCAAATGTGAAACATCTTTAATCTAGATTCCCGAAGTGTATTAAGGCTTTGATTGCTGAAATTTTAACTAAATTCTTTATTAAATGGACAATTCTTATTTACTTTCTTTTAAAAAAAGTCTCATTTATATAACCCAAGATTGGCACAAATGTTTTTATGTCTCCATGGAGTAGTGTACTTTGGTTATATATAGTAGTTACTTGACTTTGGTCCTTGAGAATGGTTGATCTCAAATAGAGTCTCATTTATATGTCTCTTGAAGTAATATCATCATCTCAAATCTTTCCCTGTACTAAAAACAAGTTATGGAAGCCACGATCTTAGCTCAAGATCCTATAGAGTTCAGGACTTTAATCAAGTTTGCCCTAATACAAAATGAATTATGAATGAGCTCATACCCTAAATGTAGGTTATAAGTCATCACAAGAGGGACAAGCTTTTTACTTGATCTCGAAAGGGTTTATGAACTACCTAATGACCACCTTTCATAAAGGCAATCTAGGGGCTTACAAGAAATAATTGGGGCACGATGTGACTACCATTACTAAGTAAATACTTAGTTCATAGTTGAATGTTTCATGAATCAATATCACAACTGAAATTCATAAGGTAGACCATTACTCCCCACCTAACCAAGAATTGAGTTTATTCATAAAATTAAAATACATGTAGGCATTAATCCATACTTGTCCCCAAGAGGCGTGACGTGATGGCAAGGGGCTTGTGATCTGCACAATAGGTCTCGAGTTCAAGTCAGGGCATGCACCTCTTGTAAGAGCCTAGGACAACTGGGGTTTTACTCGCTCACCTGGGCTCACAAAGTGCGCTTTCCGGAGGTATGGTTTCCTCGAATAAAAAATAAATAAATTAATCCATACTTGATGCACCTATACATGAGTAGTAAGTAAGAATAAATGTTAAAGTAGTAGGTAAAGAAACATGCTTAAATGAAAATAAACTACCAAAAAAATAGGAAGGAAAAAAAAAAAGAACTGACCAAACAAGATCCCTAGTAGAGTTGTTATCTTGTCATGACATGCACGATGCTGAATTGCAAAGCTGACTTCTGAGTTGGAAAAAAGGCTTATAAAGTAATATGATTATTAAAAAAACTTATGGTCTATGAGAGTTTTGGCAAGGAGACTTATTTTGCAAGGAAAAAATATATCACCCTTAGTGCACCATAACCAATGGTAAACTGCATTGTTCTTTTAACAAAATAATTATTGAATATTTTTACCAAACCATAACAAATAATCATAAAGTGGTTACTTTTCCATTTTGCATTTTAAAACATGATAAAAAAGAAATTTTGCCTTTATAAAAAATATGCTTGGAAAACTTGTAGAATTCGGCTGAATTCTCAACTAAACATTGCTTTTGAAATAAAGATTTGTTTTTTTTGTTGTTGAGAAAACCATGTATTTTGTAAGCATTTCATATCTTATAGTGCAACTCTATGAGTGAATTTTAAAAACAATTGCCTAAAAAACAAGTGATGAAACAATAAATACTTTAAAATCATCTTTGAGATTTTATTATTATTCTTTTTTAATTTTTTTTAATAGGTTGAGCCCGACCTAGTCATGTAGGCTATTTGGGTCTGGGGAACATACCTAATCTATTTGGGTGAGGCCTATTGAAGGTCCAACCTTTTTTTTCCTTTTGTTTTAATAGGGGTCGAACCTGACCTAGCCATATAGGTCACATGGGCTTGGGGCAAAAACCCAGTCCTTTAGAGATGGGTTGGTTAAGGGTCAAACAACTTTTAAAAAAATATATATATTGGGCTAGACCTAATATACATATGGGTTGGGTCAAGATGGGTTTAGTTTGTTAGTGTTTTATCTTGCAAGATGTGAATTAATGCACGTCTTATAGGAACGTGAAGATCAACAAGATAGTAAAGAGGAACATGGTGGTTATTTGGTTTCGTCGTGATATTGTTAGATGATAGATAATGTAAGGATACTAAAGATGTTGGTGCTAGGATGATGGAGAAATATGGTCCTGTTGGAGGTGTTTATGTTGTTAGAGAACATGTTGAAGTTGATGGAGGTTAGTTCAATCCTATGCTAGAGAGAAGGTAGATGTTGTGGTAGTTACTTAATGAGACCGACAATGGTAAAAGTATAGCAACAAAGGTGTGTGAGAGAGAAAAACGGTAGAGGAGAGGCAAAAATAATGTTATAACTTGTTTTTTGGATAATTTTACCTTCTAGTTTCTTGTCCCTCAATGCATGAAATCCACTTCTATTTATAAAGAGTGTAATATGAACATCTTGCCTTTAATGGGGATCAATCTTTGTCTTTTATTCAGTAGAAAGGATCTCAATTGTTGGCTCAAATCCTTCATAATGAGCTACAAAAATTTGTTAGTTAAAGGCTACTTGAGTTGAACTTTTTTTAGGGAAACATTGTGATGACTGTAGAGTCAATCAAATGAAAAGAACCATATTGGATTGTAGTGCAATGTTGGTCCATAATGGTGGTTTATGATTTTTCCAATTTGATAGAGAGACGAAGTATTAAATGCTCTAAAAAATAGTCACTTGAGCTCATGATATTAGACATCTTGCTTTTGTTTATGATATTATCATATTTACTCGTGGAGATCAGGATTGTCAGTCTCGTTTTGTTTCGGCAAAACAGCTAAAACATTTCGTACTAGTTAAAAAAACAAGACAAAACGGCGTCGTTTTCATCTCGGTTTAAATTCCGACCCATTCCAAATTTTTCAATCAAATACCGGCCGAATTGTTTCATTTCATTTCACCCGTTCCATTTTGGCCAATAGTGTTTTTTTTTAAATAATGAATAATTTTACAATATCAATCATATCTCTTAATCCGATTGTTAGATCGAGATGAAATTTTACTAGGAGTCTCTTGACATATTTATATATTTTATGTTAAAATTTCAGAGCAATCAAATAATTTAATAACCTTGCGAGATTGATGATTGCATTCTCATAATATTATACATGTTCATAATTTTGTTTAGAAAAAATCATTTTATTTTATCTTTTTTTAGATTAAATTGCACAATTCTAAATTATTTTATTTTTAGATTTGAACTATTTTTTTAAATTAATATATATATATATAACAGTACAACCCTCAAACGAAACTAAAACATTCCATTCCAATTGAAAAAACGAAGCACTATCCGAAACAGAATTGACAACCTTGGCGGAGAGAGATCCTCTATCCAAGCAGTTTCCAACAACTGAATTTTTTTAGTCACACTTTAGGATTGGATAATAATGCTGGAAAAATCAGGAATATATTTTGGAGGGGTGGGAAATGATATGAAACAAACTATTCTTCATGACTCTGGATTCCATGAAGGCAATTTTCCCTTTAAATATCGTCGCATGCCCCTCAGCCCTCACAGATTATTGGCTATTCAATTCTCCCCTCTTCTTCTCAAGCTAGAATTGACAATCTAGAGTTAGATGGAAAAACATGTTACCTATGCTGGGAAGCTCGAGCTTATAAAATCAGTCCTATATGGTATGGTCCAATTTTGGATGAATATATTTCCTACACCGGCCACTGTTCTTCGCCGGATTATTTGCATCTGCAGAAATTTCTTGTGGGCAGGTAATATGAACATAAACAAAACTGCTATAGTTACATGGAAAACAGTGTGTCTACCAAAGAATGAGGGGGTAGGTCTTTTTGATTTAAAGGTCAGAAATAAAAGTTTGCTTGTAAAACAGTTATGGAATATCCACATCAAAAAGGATTCCGTATGGATCAAATGGCTTCATCATTTTTACTTACAGGGTGAATCTATTTGGAACGTGCATGCTATCAAAACGTCATCGCCATGATGGAAATCAATTATATCCTTAAAGGGATCATCAGATAGTCCAGGATTGTGGGGGCCAAACAGCAGCTATGACACTTATACATAGTTGGAACAAAACAGGTACTTCCCTCTCGGAAAATGCATATGACTACCTTAGGGTAAAGGTCGACAAATCAGCTGGGCAAGAGTGGTTTGGTAGCAATGGTCCATGCCAAGATACAACTTTATTATGTGGTTAGCTACGCTGGGAGAACGCAAAACTAGGGACCGATTACGTTTTCTCCAAGCCGAATCACGATGTGAGCTCTGCCGGCAGGAAGAAGAATCGCATAGCCACCGGCCTGTTCTTCACTTGTGCCTGGACATCTTGTTTATCGAATCTTGGATGAGAATACAACGGCAGATGACGACCTTAAATAGTGCTATGAGAGGTCTGAACATCAAGAAAAATAACCTTGAAGCAAAAATACGACGAGTTTCCTTAGGCCTCACGGTTTACTTGATTTGGGATGAATGAAATAAGAGTGTTTTTTATGACACTAGTACCATGGTGGACACCATCTTCCAGAAATCTCAGGTCCTGTTTTACACAATTTTCCAATCCCATGGCACAGATCACTTCTCCCTAAATGTTGACTGAGGATCTCGTCGCTTGTCAAGTGGCCAGCCTTTTCTTCTGACTCGACGACTGTCCTATGAGGCTGCTGCGAGAAGGGCTTCTACTGAGTTGCTTGACTAAAGGGTTTGCATCTTGTTGAGAAAATGTCACCTTCTCGTAGCTTTATCCCCCCATTCTAGGCACACGCTTCTGCCATCTTCCGTCATTCTTGTTTGCTACTGTTCAGCCAGTGGGAGGGGATGCAATTCCTTTGCTTTTTCCTTGCTGCAGGGGCTGTCTTTTGTTTTTGCTATAGCTGCAGGCTACATCTGCAGTGTGAGGAAAATGGTGAAAAAGGTGCCTATAGTTCTGCCTCAAATGACTGCTTCAGCTTTCAACAAAGCTTTAGTTTGGTTTGTTGTTTGTTTTGTGGTGCTGAGGTTCAAGGTCATAGGCTACTCATATGCCCTTCGGATGGATGGCTGTCACATCTATGGATTCAATGGTTGCTGATAGCATTTTCTGGACTTTTCATCCACGATTTGCTTGAGTTACTATCTTGCTACACTGCCTCTCTTTGTTGCTGAGTTGCTCAAGTGATATCAACTACATCAAGAAATGTGATGAAACCGATAACAATAATGGTTTAAAACCGCAAAATCATGTAATCAAAATTGGTTGAGTCTTGACCCGACACCTAATCAAATAAAAACCAAACCTACGAAGAATTGAAATACCATACCAAGAAAACCTGAAAATCCCTCATTAATCAAGGTAATAAGTTTAATTGTTTATAATTAGACCACTTAAAAATGACAAAGAATCTTATGCAAATTCAGTATCATTCCCAACTATATTATTAACATGTCATCACAAAGCTCTTTGGTTTGCATTCACCAAGGGAGGCTTGCTCTAGGGTTGGAAGATAATGAGTAGGGCTGCTACTCTAGGATGGCAGCTACTTATCTGTGATCTTTTGCCAGACTTAAGGTGTAATGTGTTGCTTGTGGGCTGACGACTACTAGGATGTAGGGAGGTGCAATCTATTTTCCAGTTTATTTTTTTGTATATCCAAGGGAGCATGTTCCCTCTGGGTACTATTTTTCCCTGTAAAAGATTATACTCTTGACCCGCTGGCTAATATCAGTTTTGTTGCTTTGATCTTTAATGTATTCTTATATTTCGATCAAGAAACAATAAGTTGTTTGGCCTCTCTGTGTTTTTTGGTCCATAATAAATGGTCAAAACCATGTCATTTTGATGTTTTAGAGTTTTCATTAGGGGTTTGACTAAAATTTAGCTTGGTTATTCATCTTTTGATTTATTTTAATTGCACCTATAATTGGCTTTAAACTTTCAATCTTATGCAATTTTAACCTCGTGAAACTTGAATACCAACCCAATTTTTTAATTTCTTTTTATTTTGATCCTTGGTTTTAAGTTTATAAAAATTGACCTTTAATTGACAATCAAACTTTTAATTTGTTTCAATTTAACTCTTGTCTCTGGCTAAATTAAGTCCTCAAAGTTTGGTGCTTTATTTAAAATGATATTTAGTTGTGAATCTTTTCGATATGACCCTTAATTGACCCTAAACTTTGATTATTTTCCAATTTTATCTTTGATTTCAACTAATTGACTTGGTAAATATTAAATTTGGCTCCCAAACTTAATTTTTTACCAATTAAATCCATAATAAAATTAATTTGATCCATTAAATGTATAATTAGGTCCTTGAACCTAATTAAGTCTTTTATTTTTGAGCAGATGAATTCTTAAACATAATTAAACTTTTAATTTGGCCCATGATTAAATTAAATCTCCATATTAAAAACCTAATTTTGTCCTTAAACTTAATGTTTATGCATATTTATCCACTAGCCATTTGATTTGACCTTGAATTTGTATTATCTCTTTAGTCTTAGGTATAATAGGGTATGATCTGGCTCCTGACTTTGTCCAAAATTTTGGCTTGATTCACATATCTAAAACCTTCCTCGACTTATTTATTTCTAAATTGCTAGTGTCTTTGTTATTATTATTTCTTGTTTTTTTTAATAGGAAAAATGTAAATTTTAAAGGAAGAATCCAGAAATAGATTATGACAAAACCAAGAGCAAAACAAATGAAATTTTCCCTCCATCAACTTCCTCTACTAAACAGTGATGATCGACATCTCTACCACTAGGAGGAAGATAAGAAAATAGTGCATCATATAGACATAACAACTCTCCTCACCTCCCCTATGTTAATCAAAACAATGCAACACAATCCAAAGCTTTGTTGCAATACTTTTTAGCCTTTTCCAATCCACCTCGTTCACCTTGAAAGGTCCACTTCAAACCCTAAATATATTACTTTTTGGTTGACTTATATGGTTATATTTATATGGTTGACTTATATGTGTATTATGATTAAATTCATGGGTTTAAACAAACTTTGACATTGATTGCATATGAGAACATTTAAATTGCTTGTGTGTTTAATTTCTGATATCATGTGTTTAGTATATGAACATTTTTTTTTTTGGGATCATTCCTTACGAGGGAAACCCCACCCCCCGGAAAGCGCACTTTGTGGGCCCAGGTCAGCGGTTAAAAACCCCGACTGTCCCAGGCTCTTACGAGGGGGAGTGTGCAAGGTAGAGGCTCGAACCTGGGTGAAACATTTTGCACCCAGGCACTTACCGCTGCACCCCACCCTCGGGGACTTTAGTATATGAACATGCATTACAAATATATTCAATGCATTTTCAAGACCTTTCGGTTTTTTGCATCGAGGCTAAATACTTTAATTTTCCTTCTTGCTCATGTTTAATGTTCTCTGTCATTCATTTTATGTTACTTATGTATGAGTTTTCTTTCTTATAAAAGAATAATATTCACACTCATGTGTAAATTTGCATTTAGTTTAATAACTTGTTAATAAACCCATTATGGTTTTGGCCCACATTAAAAGGCATTCAAAAGGATGACATTCTAATGTTTTTATAAAAATCTCATTTGGTTCTCAATCATGTTTTTTTTTTTAATCTCTAACTAAAATTTTCAATTGACAATATGTTATTCACCTACGATGTCTAAAGTAAATGAACTTATAACTACTTTGTATGTTTATTAGGAGTAACACCTTTATCTTTTAATTTGTTTTTTCTTCAAAAATAAAGTCTTATTTTAAAATGCATCAAACCTTTTTTGATTAGTTTTCCAGCAATGATTTCTAATATAAATGAACACTTAAAGGTCATTACTCTTAGGTGTTGATTGAAGGTGAAAAGTTGATTTAGTTAAATGTGATGTAATGTAAATATCTTCACATTGAATAAGTTGTCCACTTGTTGTGGATGTACATACACGAGTCATAACACCAGTGTATACTAACATGAGCCAACCTCCAGGGTTTAAAGATCACTCTAAATCCATCCATGTGTGGACGATACGTAAAGCCATCTATGGACTTAAACATGCCCCTCAGGCTTGGTATTCCACTCTTAAGGTTGCTATTATTACTCTTGGCTATCTTAATTCTAAAGTTGAGTCCTCTCAGTTCATTTATCGAAGTGGATCCCTTATTTGTTATTTGTTGGTCTATGTGGATGATCTCGTGCTTATTGAGAATGATTCAACTTTTGTGCAATCCATTATCACGAAACTTGGTAGCAAAATTTTATTGAAAGATATGGGCACTCTTCACTATTTTCTTAGGTGAGGAAGTCCTCCCAACTCGTGCAGGTTTATTCTTATCTCAACATAAATATGTTCGTGACTTGTTGTCCAAAACTAACATGGTGAGTGCTAAGGATGTTTCAACTCCCTTATCTACTAGTACATCCTTAAAACTAGTTGATGGTATTGTTGCCTATGATAGTACTAAATTTCATCGTGTAATTGGGAGTCTTCAATATCTCTCACTTACTCATCCTGGTATCTCTTTTGTTGTTAACAAGTTGTTTCAATTTATGCACAAGCCTACACATTCACACTAGACAACAACCAAATGAGTACTTTGTTACTTGAAGTAGTCTATATTCCACAGTATTCAGCTTCAAAAAGATACCTCTTGGCACCTCATGACATGTTATGACGCTGATTGGGCTAGGAATATTGACGATCATATATATATTTCATAATTCATCAATGAAAATGTGTGGTGGTTTTTTTCCCCATTGAAATCGTGTGTATTGAAATCTCTTATAGTATCTACATTCAACAACTTATTTTATAATTACCTGAATTGAAAAGCATTTCTTCTCTTCCATTCCTTCATCAAGTAAAACATATGGTCTCATGGGCTATTGTATAAATAACCCAACCCATCCACATAAGGAGAAAAGTATGACACAAATTTGTTTTACCAAATATCTCAGACCCGATATTTCCATCTTGGTGAATTAAGAACATAAAGCTCAAAAGTAGAACATCTTGGTTGTCCTATATCATGGTGGTGGATATTCATGTGGTTTTGATTTCGTCGTCTTGTAATTTATGGTTCCACAAGGGAGAGCAAGGTACCTGGCATTTTGAATTCACGAGGAAGTTAATCCGTGAATCCCATTAGAAATTTGTCCTCTTCGAGTTACACATTACGACTGGAGGAAGTTTTGGTTAAATAATTATTCATTATTAACTATAAAAAACAATGTCAATAGAAATTTGTACTTTCTCTATCGTATGAAAGGGGTACGTGTGTGTGCAGCCATAGTGGAGTTGATCTTTCATAAGTCATCTTACAAGAAAGAAAATGCATTTCCTCATTGCCTCATCTCCTCTCGACAAGTCCCTACTTCCTTTTCAACCAAATCTACAATGACGTCTTTTGCATCTTTTCATTGTCTAATTTCACACTCCCAACACCAAAACAACTGCCAGTTTCAATTTCCTTGAAAAAGAAAAAAAGGAAAAGAGGGAAGTGAACTTCAGGTCTCAATGGACAGACTAGTAAAGGCAGACGTGAAAGAAGTGGAGAAAGCATGTGAGGGAGGTCAAAGCTTTCAGATTAACCAACCTTATGCACACCATGTCTGTGGCAATCTCTTTATCCACGACAAATGCTTCTGCTTTCTCTTTCACACAGCCTTTCTCTATAATACCACCTCTGTCTTCCTCATCTTACACAATTGTCCTCTCTCGGTCATCCGAACAGCCTCCTCTGTATACTCCTCCTGATGCCATCTCTGATAGATCCTCCATGCTACCTACAGGCAAGGCTCATCTGGATGAACTCAGCCGACTGTTTTCAAAACCTCCCAAGTTGGTGAATATATCATCTCCAATCACACCCAAATTACTGATGTCTCCTGTTACAGAGCCATTTGTAGATGTACCGGCTCCCAGATCACAGGACTGCTCAAATCTGCTGTGCCATCGGGTGATCTAAATTGGGTGACTAGCTGATTGATCACGGTGGTAATGTCAATTGTAAGGATTCTGATGGACGGTCCTTGATCTCTCTGGCTGTTCAGTCTGGACATATTGATGTTGTTAAAGTATTGATTGCTTCTGGATGTGTTAATAAAGTCTTGCACTATGCGGCAGCTATAAATAGAGTGGACTTGATGGATGTTCTGGGGTCTCTGTTCGCTGATTTCCTCTTGCCTTTCTGAACTACGTCAATACTTTTACTGAGTTTTGGCTGGGTATTTTGAGAGATGAAGCCATGGTTGGAAAGTTAGGGAGGGCTCTGCTCCATTCTTGTCCAGGTCATTCTTTCGATTATGTGGAGAGTCTATGGCCTCAGGCCTCAATTCTCCAATTACTTTCCATGCCGAAATTTATCAGCCGATCATGAAACGAACTGAGCTTTAGCTTTCATAGTGATGAATCCTATACAAAATTTATTCTATATTTTATTATGATACATGAATATTTTATGTTCTTATATGATTAAATTTAATGATTGATGGTTGAAATTCTATATGATGTATAACATGTGTTTTTGGTCTTCATTGTATTGCTAGTGATTAGTTTATGATGAGTTCATGACTAATTAATTTTAGTAGAAGAGTCTAATTTTCAAAACCATATCTGATTATTTGATACTTGAGAAATATAAGTCTTGATTAAAGTAACTCCATGCATGTTTAATTATCATGAATCAATCATACCAATCTTGATTTGAATGTTGTTATGTAATTAAATTTGGCATGGTTAATAAAGGTTATTAAATGATTAAGTTAACTAGAAAGTAAGCAAATGTAGAAAAACTTCTTGTATTTCATGGTTGATATATTTATGATGACAAATAATATTATAAAACATATTTAAATTCAATGATTAATGTTTTCTAATCTAATATGTTTAAATTCAATAATTAAACATCAATCATTGAATTTAAATATGTTTCTAATCTAATATGTGATCATATATAAATCAACAATAAAAAAAAACAAGTTTTTCTACCTATGATTACTTTTGAGTTAATTTAGTGTTTGTTTAGGAGTGTGGTTGAGTTTGCTTTTGAATATGTTTTTCATTCAGAAATCATCAAAATGATGTTTTTTTTTTATAAAAAAAAATTAAACATCAGCATATGAAAATGATCTAAAAATACCAAAAACATTTAATTTAAAGTAAAAAATCAAAAAACAATCTTCATATTTTTTCAAAAACACTTTTGAAACGCAGTGTTAGACACCCCTTTAGTATTTTAGCATCAATTAATCCCAATTATATAATAATCTTCATCAAGCATGTAAGATTTAATTACGTGAAAACATTGAGATCAAGATTGGTACAATTAATTCATAATAATTATATATGTATTAGGAGTTAATATAATAAAGACTTATGTGTCCCCAAGGGGTGTGACGTGATGGCAAAGGATTTGAGATTTGCACAACAGGTCTTGATTTCGAATCAGAGTGTGCACCTCTTGTAAGAGCCTGAGACAACATAGATTTTACTTGCTCACCTGGACCCACAAAATGCACTTTCTAGGGAGTGGGGTTTTCTCGAATAAAAAAAACAATAATCAAGACTTATGTTTTCCAAGTACCAAATAATCAAATATGAGTTTGAAAACTATATACTTCTACTATTTAAATTAATTAGTAATGAATACATCACAAACTAATCGCTAGTAATAGATTTAAAATCAAAAACATATGTTGCACCTCATATAAAATTTTAGTCATCAATTATTAAATTTAATCATAGAAAAAAACATGATATATTTATGTACCACAATCAAATATAGAATAATTTCAACCATAAATATTATAATAATTTAAAATCCTAGATTACTAACATCTTAAAATTAAAAACTAAGCTTATTGAAAATTCATAAAATAAAAACAATAGACCCACCCCCACTTTTTTCTTCTATATTCTGAACATGATCCTTTTTTTAGAGGTTAGGAATTGAGGTGAAGAAGTTTTCTAGTTATTAATTGATTCCTAATGAGATTACACTAAGATTTCCTTACATTAATATGATTATAATGACTTACGCATTGATTTTGACCTTTTAGAGAGATTTTTTGTGTGCGATGCTTGCAACATCATCAATTAAATGTCATGTTATCATTTATGATACTCATCTTGATCAATAATTGATCATATATTTATGATTACTCTTTTCATGATCATCAAATATTCTTTTCTTCATACCTGTTAATCACAAGATAACTTTTTAACTTGCTTTTATATGTTTTTTTGTATAAGTAAATATGTTAATAAAAAAAATACAACAATGGGTTAAGGCCCTAAAAATAAAAGGTATAATGAATAGACTCATTAGCCCTAAGAACAATAATCAAAGATACCAATAAAACTTTTAACGCTAAGACTTACAAATAAAAAATATCAGCATAACTTCCTCAAGAGATATGAAGCTTTCGATTAGCAATAAAATGAATTATATGGCAAAGAGAATTAACTTTTGAAACAATACAACTAATAATATTCTTGGAGGCCCAGAAACTATTGCTAGGAAAATTATCATGAAATCCAACATTTCTTTTCTTCCAAGTAAAATAAATATCGATAACATCTTATAATTACTAATTCAAGAGAGCAACTGGCATTCAAATGAGAAAGTTAGCATATGGTGTTGACCTAAAAGCATCACTGATATGGAATGGAATATCTAGAGCATAGATTAGACTAAATCTGCTTTGAATAAGGACAATTAAGAAATAAGTGATCTATATCTTCTTTATCTCCACCAAAAAAATAGAAATAGATAACCTGAATAACACCATAGGTCATAAGTTTATCTTGAGTAACGAGGCCTTCATAAATAGCAATCCACAAGAGAAAGGAGAATTGTGGTATGTCTTGCTTATGCCAAACAAGTTTCCACCACTCCTTTTTATGTTAATTAACTCAACAATTATTGACAACATAAACATAATATTTTTAGTGAAGCAAACAAGCATAACATACATAAGGAAACTTATGACATACCTTAACCATTACATGTTTACAGTCATCTCCTTACAAAATTAATCACACTCATACATTAATACAACAACAATACAACCCATTTAGCTAGCCTAAAGCAGGAACTCAGGGATTACAATTCAAATGCAAACTTGAATTACAATTCAAATAAAGAGAAACACACGAAACCCAACAATCTAATTACGCAACAAGTTCATGACCAAAATAATGAATAAACCAAACAATAACCAAACCAATGAATAAAACATACACAATATAACATCAATGAAACACATCTTCAACAATGCATACATTTCAAACTCATCTTGTCAAAACTGTTTGCGTAATATGCTGCAAATGTAAACATGTATACACAAATTATTTAGCATGTCAAATAACATAACACATTGAATTTAGCTAACATTCAAACATAAAAATTAACAGTTTAGAAAAAAACGCATACCATCACTTATCCATGTTTACTTCATGCATGCATTCTCTTCAACCATTCTAATTTCTCTTTAAAACCTCTTATGCTAGACCACAACTCTCTTTTCCTTCATATACTTAGATATATTATTGTAAAGTCATGAAAATCATCATTAATTGAGACTCTAGGAATTGAATGGAGCTCAGCCATAACCTTAGATATAATACAACTTTGTCAATCTATATTGATGAGTATCAGCCCAACATTAAGCGTAATCACGCAAATCACCTATTGGTGTTACCAAGTGGGCTTATTACAAAAGTTAGGAAAAAAGGACTTAAAGGGGCATTTAATGGGTTAGTTCAAAGCACACGGAGTAAGATGGACTTAGAGGGATAAAGGACACCTATGGAGCTTAAAGGACAACCTCTAATTCATCAAATTCAAGCCCAAGAAGGGTCCTATTCATGTTCTAAAAAAGGTTGATGTGTTAGGCTCTATGATAGCCTTGATTTGGGCTTATTTTTTCCTATTATGACATGGAGTACAAGTTCAAATTATTTCCTAAATATGGGATGATTCTTAACATTCAAAAGAAAAAGTTTCCTAGTATGAAGGAAACTTACAAGTCAGCAATGTTCAAGACCAAATAAATACTTTTTATCTTATTTTATGTGGTTGTAACTTATATTTTTATTTAAAATATGTTTTTTGTGTTTTAGGGTTAATAAACATAAATTAGGCTTAGATACTAAGGATTTTGGTCTGATTATAAGTGGGCTTTATACAAGTCAAAAACTTTGGATATTCTAGGCTTTAGCTTATGTTAAAAACACATATGTTACCTAAGTTTCAGATTAGGTTTTTATGCTTAATGACATTGAGATTATAGCAGGAACTTTGTGTGCTTATGAGGTGAGAATTTTATCTTCCTTAGTTCTATAAAGGACTAAAAATGACTTATCGAGGTTTAATTGATTTCATGACGTCAATCCATACTTGTCGCTTATGAATTGTTATTCGTTGAGTAGGGGTTTCAATGCAATAGTGTTGGTGCCTGAGTACATGTTATATTTGTGTCACACTCCTATCAAACTTTATTTACTTGGTTGTCCAGGAATTTGTATCTTTGTGTGTGGGTTGCTTGACCGCATGATCAAGTGGTTCATATCACATATGCAGAAAAGTATAATCACTCATCATCAATATACTTTCAAGTAGTTGAACGCCAATTCCAGACTTCTTCTTCTTCTTTTTTGCTCGAAACTCATAAGCATCCTTTTCTTTTCTTTTTCTACTACTTCTTGTGTTGCTCCTACTTGACATGTTTACCCCACCAACTAACTAAGAAATATCATTCTCAAATGTAGGATTTCTATCTTCATTTGAATCACCACTTCCTTCTCAAAATCAACCGCATCAATGTTGGCATTGTTGTTGCCAAGTCAACAGAATCGCACCACCAAGTACTCCTAATGATGGTGCCCACGTATACTCTCTGATAACAACAATGTTGGAATATATTTTATCATATTTAAACTTCAAGACAGACTCAATACCGACATATCTAAATTTATTTTCTCCTTTAATTCCCTACATACAAGAAAAACACATAATTCATGAAATATATTGTCATAAAAAATTCATAAACAATGGAACAAAAATTTTAATATATTGGATAATGAAAATTAACTTGAATTTTCACTTTCCACCACTCATCTGTTGCTAATATTGTATCTAATTTACTACTTCAACCCATACTAGTTTTAGAAATTAATTTTGTCCATATTCTCCAATTCTTTTTGCATTCATCCCACTTTTTGCATGACCAATTTTTTCTTTGGATGATGTGATAAGAAATTTTCAACCTGTTGTATCAAAATGAGTTGTAGGTCACATTCCTATATCAATGGCCTTAATACATAGGTCTCAAAATATATAGAGCATTTCCTTAATCCAAGTAGCCTTATCTATATATTGACTACCTTTCATGCTATATTTTAAAATATTTAACAACACTTCATCACATAATTAAACGATAGAATAACAAAATGAACATGTAATAGAGAAAAATAGGTTCCATAACAACAAAGTGAAAACCTTAATTAACAGGTTCCATAACACAAATTAACAGAATTATAAAACTTCAACAATATGTTTGATCATCATGCTTTTAAAACTGTTTTTCAAGTGTAACAATCATGACATGGACACATGTATCATCATCAACAGTCATGACATGGACGCATGTATCATTATCAACATAAATAATAAATTAACAATTATAATCAAACAAACATCGCAAACAAATTTAATATGTTGTTAATTCAAAATATTTTGAGCTGAAAGGAGAAAAACTCACATGTAACATTGAAACCACCTCTGATTTACAAACCCTTGTTGATTGTTTTAATTCGGTCAAAACAACATAGATATGCCAAACATATATGCAAAAATTATCAAATGGAAGCACTATACAATATTTTTAATAAATCAGAGTTGTTAAAGAAGAGGAGAAAAACTCATAGTTAACCTTGAATTGTTGAATGTTGAAGAAGGAGGTCAGGTGAGCGACAACATCAAATAGTTTGTAGTTCTTTTTGTTGGTGGAACAAAAAGTACAAAGCACAGTAGAGGAGAAATTACAACGAAAATGGTTGTTGACTTCAAGATCTGCAGGCATGTTTACAACATGAGGTTTTTTGTTGCTTGTTTTGTTGGTGGAACAAAAATTACAGAGAAGAGGTTAAGGGTGAGAGATCCATGGGTGTCAACAGTTGGATTTTTTTCGGTATAGCAGAAATTAGAGAGAAGGTGGAGATTTGAGTTGAGGGTAAGAGACGGGTTGTAACTATTTTTTTTGCTAATTGCTTTGCTTTATGTTTTATCGGTGGACAGGTAGAAAAGCAACGAAACTTGCTTTTCCATAACTGAGGTTGAACCACAATTTCTTGTGGCCCCACAGTTACATAAATTGTGGTTCAATTCTAACCAAACAACAATATTATGCATTTAAGTTCAACAACAAAAGTCACTGCAAAATCAAACACTCACTTAGCTTACACCCATTTGTTTTGTGCCAAAGGTTTCGAGATGTTTAACCCTCGTATTTTTGAAAGGTGATGCAATAGCTATTGACTTTTTTTATAGCAATTAAGTCTTTGTTTACCTGAATTTATATTTATTAATAATAAATATTAATAAATATATGTTTACTAACCTTTCTTACTATCAGTTTTTTAATCATTAAACTTAAATTTAGATGAAGTTAAGAATAACGATTTTATGTAGGCAATTCTCACCTATGCTAGTTGGCCACATATATTTCATCAAATGGATGAAGGAAGTAGAGACAAAATGTGGAAAAAGCTTGCATGTAAAATCACGAACAAGTGATCCATCCTCCTACCTTATTGGAAGTTCATTCCGCCATCTTTTTATCTAGGGAGAGGGGGATGGAGAGCCTGTTTGGCATAGTTGTTGCTGTTGTGGTTGAGGTTGAAAAAAAGCAGTTTCATGAAAAGCATTTTTAGCCGCGGTTCATAATTGAAATTAAAGTGTTTGGTTAAACCTGTGGTTGAGTTTGAGGTTTAATGAAAAGCAGTTTCGAGTGTTTGGTTACCATGCTTTTCATATTGTTGTCAACTTGTGAAATTACTTTAAAAGACACACATATATATTTTTTAAAATATTGTAGATTTAATTATCATAATAATAAAATGTAATTAATAATTCAAGTATATTAGACACTCATTCTTATTCTCCCATCAAATTACTTGCAATTCCATCACGAATTAAATTCATACGTCAAGGCCTCTACGATTCCTTGCTATTAGATCGATGAACAACATCTAGTAAAATATCATCAAGAACAACGTCTGCGATCCATAAATAGTGTTGTTTTAATATCTATATTTACATGTTGTAGAGATATAATTCCAAGGCAAAATTCAGTTGCAAGTTTTTGATCCATAATCAATCGAAATGCAACGGGGTTGTGGAGTAAAATGAAGTTACACACATTTCTCTTTCTGATGCAGCAGAAAATCACAAAGAATATGACCAACGTCGATATTTCGTAAATAAATCTAGGATGAGAGGAACTCTCAGAAAAATTCAAACTTTATTCAATAATTCAAAGATGATTTTGCCAGAGGCTTACAACCATATTTAAAACAGAAACTCTAGCTCTAACCATGTTGAATAAGGAAACGATGCTAATTAATAAAATTATCAAAAATGGAAAATTTAGGATAAATGCGGAAATTGAAAAGGCTATAAATCATGGGCAAGCTGGAATTGACGGAAGTCAATTCGAACTTGGAAATCAAGAGTTACGGCTAAAATAAAACTTTCCTAAAATGGAAAAAACGACAATTTTGGAGCCTAAACGATGGAATTCGGCCAAAAAATGGTATGTATCAGCAGTAAAGCTCCTGATTTCCTCCAAAAATGGCGAGACACATCAATTAGACGAGTTTCGCGTCATTCTGACTTCAGCGCCCGGACTGCGGAAATTTAGTTGCCTTTGAATTTTGGATGCTCTCTCTTGAGCATGTATGCCTCTGCCACTTGTTCTACATCACTTTTATCAGGGTTGATCTCTATCTACATAATTTTTAATTTTTTCAAAATATGATTTCTATATTTTTTTAAGAAAAAATTGGACCAGGCCTGTCCCAAACTCAATGGGTCGGCCCAACCCTGCTGGACTTGGGTTGGGCTGAGAGCAGGTCCAGCCCAGCCCAGCTGAAAAGTGTAAAAAAAACACAAAACATAACACGGTGCACAACGTTCTTTGTGAATTATTCTTGAAGTTACTGTTCACGTAACACGTGAACACTAACATGGTCGACTGTGATGAGAGGATCAACGGCCGGTACTGACGGGTGGAGAAGGCCAAGATGGTTCTTTCTATAGTGGTGGCGTCAAAAATGGTGCTGTGTAGTGGCCGAGAGGAGGGCCTGAAGTTTGCAGCTGATGGTGCTCTCTACGACAGGGCTTGCTACAGCTGCTGGAGGTCACGATGGAGCTTGTGGCGTGGAGGAGAAGCTGACGATGATGAGGGGGATGGTGGTGGTGCCGAGAGCTGGCGGTGACTGCGGAGAGAGAGGGCAACAATGGTGACTATGTAGAGAGAGATCGTCGGTTGTGTTGGGGAAGAAAAAGAGAGAGAGAGAGATCAACGGTGACTTTTGGTTTGTTCTAGAAATTTCATGCACTTGTTGCCTTCCTATGTGTTAATGCGCAGAAAAATTCATAAAAATTGCACTTCCTCTGTGTTAATGCATTGGTGCATGATCTGCGTCTGAGTTTTTTGAAAAGCATCTCAGTGATGCTTTTTGTTACCTGCAGCTGGAAAACAATTTTAGGTGGGGCCCACAGCTAAATTTTAGACATCTGTTTGGTTAAAATTACGTTTGGCTCTGCGGTGAACCTCAACCACAGGCCACACCGCAGAGCCAAACACCCATAGAATATCACGCATTATGTCAACAATACTTGAACAAATTACTATTTAATAATTCATCTTTTTTTTAAATAGGCTGATATGAACAAAAAAAAAATTAACTGTTTGGAAATATATTTGAGGTTGTTTTTTAAAGTATTTTTTATTCAGAAATACATCAAAATGATATTTTTATTTATTTTTTAAAAAATATTTTTAACATAAGCACATGAAAATATTTAAAAATACTATTTTTTAATTTAAAATAAAAAATAAAAATAAATTATTTTTTTCAAAAATATTTTAAAAAAAAAACATCCTCATCCGAATGTGTTTTTTCCACCTGGGACACACTATGTTTGCACTTGGGGGACTTGCAAAGCATCCATTGCATTTTTCAATCTCAGGCAATGAGTAGTTGGGTAAAAGGCTGTCGTCTGCGTCTTGTTTGACAGCTGTATTCATTACCCATCAGATCAGCCCTTCTTAATTCTATTTTCCCGGATCCCAAGCTGAGAAATCAACTGATTAATAGATTATTTTGTGTTTTATTTTTAGATTTTGTTATGATGTTAAAAATAAAAAATATATTGTTGAAATAAAAAACAATTACAATTGTAATTGAAAACTCGACTAATTAAGAGTTGACTCAGCTGGGACTCTACGAGCACTTGGACAAGCTCACTTTTGACTCCCTTCTCCCAGGACAGGACTGCTAATTTGTGTTTACCTTTTCCATTAGCTAAATAAAGAAAACTGTTGAAATTAGGAGTCCATTTTAATGCACGATTTTCAAATTATTTTATATCTAGCGTGGACTAGTAGTGATAGTTTTTTAGTTAGAAAAATTAGGGATTAATTAAAAAAGGAAAGATGGACAGCTGTGACACCACCACCACCACCACCACCAACAGCGCAGCACTGCCGGGTCCCGATCTTTTTAGTTTAGGACTTGAGGGTTATTGAAGTATTATTGTTAATAGAGTAGAGGGGGTGGGAAATGGGATCCAAGCCATGGCTACACCCAGCTCCCGCCTATAGGACCTTGGAGACTTACTGGAATTCTGATGATGATGCTCCTGGTCCTCGATGTGGCCACACCTTGACTGCCGTTGCTGTTACCAAGTCTCATGGTCCTCGACTCATCCTTTTCGGCGGTGCCACCGCTATCGAGGGCGGCGCTTCCTCCGCTCCTGGAATCAGTTACAATTTCCACCTCTCTCCCTCTCTTTATGCTGCTCTAGCTCTGCTTGATATTTATTAAATTTGACTGTTTGGTGCAGGATTGGCTGGAGTCACCAATTCGGTTCATTCTTATGATGTTCTTACTAGGAAATGGACTAGGTAGGTAACAGTACATTGTTTCATCTTGTTCTTGTTGTGGTCCTTTTTTAATTACTGTTACTGTTACTAATGTTATTCGAAAAATAAACAAGCTAAAGGAAAAAAAAAAAAACTGGACGATTAACCTTTGGTGATCGTTGTCTAATTATCAGAATACAACCTGCTGGAGAGCCACCGTCTCCTAGGGCTGCGCACGCGGCAGCTGCTGTTGGTACGATGGTTGTTTTTCAGGTGATTCACTGTGAATTAGGATTTGATTATTTTTTCTTTTTATTTGATTTGTTCAGTTAATGTGAGCTTTTGGTATTGATGAATGGATTGTTTGTATGGCTTAGGGTGGGATAGGTCCAGCTGGGCATTCCACCGATGATCTCTATGTGCTTGACTTGACCAATGACAAATTCAAGTGGCACCGGTCAGTTTCTTCTTTTCAGTTAGCCAGATTTAGCTACGGGTTCCTCTTTTTTTTGTCTCTTTACTTGGATTCTTGATTTGGAACTGATTGTTATATTTTGGTGCTTGATATGAGCGTAGAGTGGTTGTACAAGGACAAGGGCCTGCGCCTCGCTATGGACATGTAATGGACTTGGTTGCCCAAAGGTACCTTGTTAATGTCAGTGGCAATGATGGTAAGCAAATCATTCTGTTCTGCCTCTTATCTTTAAGATATTTTGGTTTTCAAGGACTGGATCCTTTTTACAAGTCCAGTGCAAAAAATGATGTGCTTCATGAATGTTTCTGCTTGATTACTGGCACTGAATATCCCCTTTTGAAATCCCGGGGAGGATAGTTCAAATTGGATTGTGTTAGCTTCCATTTGTAAAATTCAGCATCTTCGTACTTGTTTTTAGATATGGGTTTTGGCTGTTGTTTCTTTATGCTTAAGTGAGGTTATCATGATAAGCTGTAGGATACTTGAATTTGTAGCTTACCCTATGGATGGACAATTGTCTTAAATGAATGTGTGATTTTGAATATTTTTATGTTATTTCATGTCAGGATAACAGACGTTGATGTTTTGTGCTGATGATTATGCATTTTTCCATGCTTTATTACTACATGATAGTGATTTTTCCCATTATATTCTAGGTAAAAGAGTTTTATCTGATGCCTGGGTTTTGGACACTGCCCAGAAACCATATGCATGGCAGAGGCTAAATCCTGAAGGTGATAGACCTTCTGCTCGAATGTAAGTTTGTTCGGAACAAACATTTGCAGAAGTGTTAAGCTTCTGCGTTTGTTGTTTCCCATCAATCCATTTTTTTTATTTTTGACATGATGTAGCATTATTTTGTAGGTATGCAACAGCTAGTGCCCGTTCAGATGGAATGTTTTTGCTTTGTGGTGGAAGAGACTCCTCTGGCACGGTATGATCTATCAATTCCATTTAACTATTCTGCACAATTATATTATAACAGCAGTTTGTTGTGCAGTAGATATTTGTTTCTAGGACTGTATGATTGGCTTGTCAACTTAGTTTTTGTCCTCATCCCATTTATTTTATTTTACTTTATTTACAAATAGGAAGCAACTATGGACATAAAAACTTGAAGAAATGAACCTTTGGTGTGTGTTCTTATTTATTCACATGCTTTGAAAATATTATAAAAACAATTGAGTTACAATATAGAACATTCATTTTATATATTGCAGTTGTGATGAGAAATCAATGCTCTCTCTATCCTGGAATGATTTTCCTATTGTTTCTTTGAAATTTGCCATTACTTTTTTCTATCAGGAACCATTCTTCTGGTTTTTATGATTTTGTCTCGCTTGAGGCGTAACTGTTGATTCATTGCAGCTTCACTCTCGTTGAAGTTCCTTTTGTGCTCGACAGTGTTGTTTTTTGGATAAAGAAATTTTCATTATTAATGGTGTTACTGTTGCATTCAATTCTTTACAACATGTTTGGAACCCTCTTAATTGAATTCAATTCAGAGGTTTTAATGAAATCTTATGTTTGAAATCCTCGTGTTAAGAATTGAATTGAATTCAATATTTTAAAATGCTACAAAAGTAAACAAGATGTCAACCCCTTTAATAAATTTAATGTTAAAACTAACTTTTCTAAAATACGCATTTAGTTTTCTTAAAAAAAAATGAAAAAAAATACGATGAATGTAACAGGGGTAATAGGAAATTAAATTATTTGAATTTTATCTCTTCCAAACATGTAAATTCAACTTATTTATCATTTGAGATAAAATCAAACACTATAATTGAATTCAAGTATAGTAGAGAGGTAGTATCAAACAACCAATTACTGATCATAAGTGCATGCTTAAACAGCCACTTGGAGATGCTTATGGGCTTCTAATGCATAGAAATGGTCAGTGGGAGTGGACCCTTGCACCTGGGGTGTCTCCATCAACAAGGTATCAACATAGTGCGGTAAGTGACCACTAGTCAGGATGTTTTACTTCTAGATTATGCATAGATCATGAAATATATCTTTTGAAGTAAGATTGTATAAATTTTTTGTTGGAACTCGAAGACTGAAGATGATCAAGATATTGCAATTTGATATTTTGATACTGTTTTTTTATGTGTCCAGTTTGTATGCATGCTGCATAGC
The DNA here is from genome assembly GCA_025169955.1 of Salix arbutifolia. NCBI lineage: Eukaryota > Viridiplantae > Streptophyta > Magnoliopsida > Malpighiales > Salicaceae > Salix > Salix arbutifolia. Next base: position 13,144,424 of record CM045903.1, read on the forward strand.
AATTCTTTTCAAGCTTCTTCTCTATCATTTGAAAGTTTGACATTGTTTTCTATCAGGTTTTTGTTGGTGCACGTTTGCATGTTACTGGAGGAGCCCAAAAGGGAGGACGCTTAGTAGAAGGGGAAGCAGCTGTTGCTGGTAAGCTTTTTTCTTTGCTGTTCTTGTCTTGAAAAGAGGGATTGGATTGTAATCTTCAACATTTTTTTCTGTGAGACTAGTGCTGGACACTGCTGCAGGCGCTTGGTTGGATAGAAATGGGCTAGTTACTTCTTCTAAAACCAGCAAGGGACATGCTGAATATGATCCTTCTTTGGAGCTAATGCGCCGTTGCCGCCATGCCTCTTCATCTGTTGGTGTTCGTATATATGTCTATGGTGGTCTAAAAGGAGGTGAAGTTTTCTACTTCTTTTTTCATTGAGAGACCTATTAGACCTGCAGTTGTAGCCCTCTCCTCTCCATCCACTTGACCCTTCAATTCCTCATTTGAGCAGGTTTTAATCACAGGCCACTTACTACAAGTGACTAACTTTAAGTTCGGCCATAACTGACAACATTGTAAAAGTTAAATTGAAAGGACTACTCATAAAATAGGAATACAATTATTGAGTAGAAACTTTTTTGTTGAAGTTATACTGAGAAAGCAAACATGAAGAGACTCAAATTGCTGGTTTTATGCTTGAACTAAACCAGACCAAGGTCACATTTCCTGCAAATGTTACACCATATATCATTTATATTTTTCCATCCTTCAGTTTCCCAGTTGACAGTATTCTCATTTTAGTAATTATTAGAGAAGCTTTTGGATTGAGGAGTGAATTCTTTGTTATTATTTATTGTTATTTTTGATGCTCCTGTTTATTTTTATGTTGCCTCACTTTCATAATATATAATGCAGTATTAATGATATGTTATTCTATTTAAAGTTCAATTACCTTTGCTGTTGTGATTGAAGTGTAGTAGTGGGTAATTTTGAAGTTTGTTGACTAAGCACTGTACAAAGTCTACTTGATAAGAGCACTTTTTTCTTCTTTTGCAATGGACATGTTGTGTCACATTTTTGCTTTGGCCTTGGTTTTGGTTATGCTTATGATTCAAAGGGTGTGATGTTGATATTTTTGCCTGTGCAATCAGCTATCTATTTTGTTTCAATGTGTAAAAGCAATATTATCTTTTTGTCTTTTTCCTTTTGAATTACTTTTCACAATTCATTCTCTATTTACATTTTCAATTTCCATCCCCTTCCATTGAATTTTTACCAATAATGTATGCTCCATGCTGCGTCTTTTGTAAAATTGAGTTTAAAAGTCAAGTATCAATAAAATATTTGTTGAACTTTTTCTGCATATTTGAGGAAAATACTAGCTGTGCCATTTAACACAGCACATATCAATGTGATCTTTACAAAGACATTAATTTCACATCAGCAAGGGCATGCATTCATTTAGCACTATTGTCTATATTTTATACATTCTGTACTCTGAATTATTATTCCACAACCATTAAGGTAGTTATCGCGGGATCTCTTTTTCTTATTTGGTGAGCATAAGAAATGGAAGTGAGTAACTTCCACTCGACGATGTTAGCAATTGCTTCTAGCATGTTTAATCAACCTACTGTGCTTGTGCTCCTTGATAATTGTATGATTGATTGGGACTGGTTTAGGACATCATCTTTGATAGACAGAAAAAAAAATATGCAGGAGGCTTGCATCAATAAGTGGTTTTTTTTATATGGTTCTTGATCCCAATAGCTTAATGATTCTTATTTCTTGCTAAGCAATTATGATAAGTTTGGATTTATTCAGATCCAGTAATTCATCAATCCTAATTGGTTGCTCTAATGTTAACTTGAGTTGTAATGGTATCACAATAACAACTGTGCAAGTGAAATTACATGCATTTTTGTATCTTTTAGATCATGTTTATTGATTATCTGCCCAATGATAACAAGAGTCTTTCTCAAGCATTCTGGAGAAATCAGCTGTCTGTAATAAGTATTAACAGTGATCAGAGTGGATTTATTGTGCACAACACCTTTTTATCTTCTTGTTTAGTTAGGTTGTTATGCAGCTTATGCATATTTGACCCATCCTTGGTTCCTTTTCTTCTGCGTAAGTTGCCATTAAGCCTTAATCATTCAGGCCTCATGGAATTTATTTCGTTGTGTATTGCAAACTCAAGAGACGCACATATCATAGCCAATTGCTTTGTTATCTGCAGATGCAGTGCTAGATGATTTTCTGGTTGCTGAAAATTCCCCATTCCTGTCAGACATGAATTCTCCCATTTTAACATCTGAGAGAGCCTCAACAATAACAAGTCCCCGGTCAAACCATTCTAATTTAAATTCTTTTGGAACAACTACTCCTGATGGTGGATCAGAGAGCCCTTTATCTGGTGGTATCAGGTCTCAACCTTCTCTCTGTTCCTCATGTCATGTCAGCCCCCTTTCCTATATAAACTCATGAATTTATTTTCTTCTGTAGCAGCATGGACAGAAATTCTATGGAGAAATTGAGGGAGGCATCTGCTGCGGAAGCTGAGGCAGCTAATGCTGTCTGGCAAGCTGCTCAGGCAGCATCTTCCAATCCTGCAGAAGAAACATCTGTATCCGATGACAACTCACAAGCAGCAGAAGCAACATCAGATGGAAGTGACAATGAGGCTGATGTTCGCCTTCATCCTAGAGCTGTATGCCCTTTTATCTGTGGTTTATAAGGGTGTTGCAGTTCTTTGGTTGTCGTGCTGCTAAATCAGTCTTGTTCTTATAGGTGGTGGTTGCTAAAGAGGCTGTGGGAAACCTGGGTGGGATGGTGAGGCAATTGTCATTGGATCAATTCGAAAATGAAAGCAGAAGGATGCTTCCTATGAATAATGATGCATCTTATCCTGCCAAAAAGTTCACCAGAAAAAAGTCTCCTCAAGGCCTGCATAAGAAGGTAAGACTTGACAAATTTATGTGTATTGCTAACACTTCATTGCGCTACTTCATCTTGTTATCTTGCAGATTATTTCCTCGTTGCTTAGGCCTCGAAACTGGAAAGCTCCTGCAAATAGGAGATTTTTCCTGGATTCTTATGAAGTTGGGGAACTTTGTTATGCTGCTGAACAAATTTTTATGCAAGAGCCAACAGTTCTGCAATTGAAAGCCCCAATAAAGGTCTTTGGTGACCTTCATGGACAGTTTGGTGACTTAATGCGTCTATTTGATGAATATGGCTTTCCATCCACAGCAGGAGACATTACGTAAGTAATACATAGTAAATCTAATGCTTGTGAGGAACATGTCGAGTATAATGTGGAGAGCTAATTGATCGTGGCATTTAATTTCATGCAGTCTAAGAGATTGAGGAAACTGACAACGAAACTGAACCATTTAAATTGATTGTGTCACTCATGGGTGCTCTGTTGTGGGTTTACAGTATGGATTCTGGATTTAAGCTTTTCAAATGTACCATTTAACAATTAGTGAAGGTTAGGTGCAAGGAAAAAGTGATGACAACTATTGGCTAGTTTTTTTTTCAATCTTGATGGGTGGAGTGCCAAAAACTATGTTTTGTCCCTGCGGGGTGCAGTTAAGTATAATTCATGTTGAAGCAGGGAAGTGGGATCTAATGCAAGTGCAGCTGCAAAAGCTAAGTGCTTGAGTTGAAAAAAAGTGATAAGGTCTCTCTGCTTGATTGAGATGATTCCTTTATGTCCTACACAAACTGATTAAACTAGTGGGGAGATGGGAGTTTGTTTCTTGGGAAAGGGGCAGTGAAAGGGGCTTGAAAGATGTGATTGCAGTGACAAAGATCCAAATTCTTACATGGACTGACATTATGACTCTGTTGTGCTGATTGTTATTGGTTTTAGCCAAGTAAATAGTTGAGTAAAGACCGGTTGGTTAATAAATCATGTACGACATTATTTCAAAGTTTCACACATTTTCAACTTGTATGTATGTTGTAAATGCACCTCAAGAAAAGCATTGTCATTAGCAATTACAACAATATAACTCGTCTTCGAGAAGGCATTATCACTACAACTAGAAAAGCTCTGAACTTCTTACGTGTTTTAGAAAGGTTAAGTATGTGTTTGGGACTGATACATGGTGCTTTTCAAAATAGCTTTTCAGTTGAAAATGAATCAACATGAATTTTTTTTTCAGATTTGATTTTTATGTTTGATATCAGCACATCAAAACCATAGAGAAACACTAAAAACAAACACCAATTTGATGTTTTTTTCATGCTAAATGCTCTTTTAAAAAGCATCCAAAAACAATTTCAAACGCACTCTCAAACACCCTCTTTTCATGTCATCGGCATGTGTGCCCATATTCTTGGAGTCATCAGTATGTGAGCAAATAAATAATTAATGCATTTGTGCAGGTTTGCTATTATGTCATAATTGAGCAAAGTTCATAAGTATTTTGAACTTGTTATTTGGTTATATTGCCCTCCTCTTTTTCATCATCATTTCTTGACATTCTTCTTCTTAAATAGTCACTGCTCTATACTCCTTCATTTGATATTTATGTCTATGACAAATAGTGGTAAAATTGGGTTGAAGATACAATACATGTCCTTTAGCCTTGCTTATTAATATTAAGTTTTCATTTGGATAATGCTTAACATGATAAAGGCCTCCAGCTTATGTGTCCAAAACAGCAAATTGATAATTTTAGAACAGATTTTGTGATTTATCTCTGTAGTTGATTAACCATGTTGTCCAATTTAATGGTTCAGGTACATTGACTATTTGTTTCTGGGAGATTATGTTGATCGAGGGCAGCACAGTTTGGAGACTATAACTTTGCTTCTTGCTCTTAAGGCAAAACTTATGCTTTCAGTGAACAAAATTTTCACATGAATTATATTTTAGCATCATCCTTGTATTGATGATGTGGTATCTTTTATTATGATTTTGTAGATTGAGTATCCCGAGAATGTCCACCTGATACGTGGTAACCATGAAGCTGCTGATATAAATGCACTCTTTGGTTTTCGTATTGAATGCATTGAAAGAATGGTATAGATAAACATGCTAAATATAGTTTTCCTAAAGGACGAGTACATCTTTTGAAAATTCAAATGTAACAATAGCTTATGTATTTTACAGGGAGAGAGTGATGGGATATGGGCATGGACACGTTTCAATCAACTTTTCAACTATCTTCCACTTGCTGCACTTATTGAGAAGAAAATTATCTGTATGCATGGTGGCATAGGAAGATCCATTCATTCAGTGGAACAGATAGAGAAGCTTGAAAGGCCCATAACAATGGATGCTGGATCTATAATTCTAATGGATCTTCTATGGTATGTTTCACTCAATTTATTTTACTTGCATTCTATCATTGCTTGCATTAATTTGTGTTATGAAACTTCTCCATTCAGGTCGGATCCTACAGAAAATGATAGCATAGAGGGTTTGAGACCAAATGCTAGGGGTCCTGGTCTTGTCACTTTTGGGGTATGCATGTCATTGTTTACATCTGTTATGTTTGATGATCTTTAGTTATTGTGTTTGGTGTGGTTTATCATATGCAATATATTCCAAGTCATAGTGAATACAAATTGATTTTATTTTTTACTAAATTATAGATATTGCATCAACCTGTGGAAAGCAATTAGCCTCTCAAAACTTCTAATTTTGGTCCCCAGATCAATATGTAGAGATTAAATTCCTACAGCAGCTTGCTTTGAATTTTCATACTGTAGTTAACAGCAGGGAAAAAATAATCCTACCATTAAATGTTGGATGTGAACTTGAAGAAATTTAGGAGTTCATGTTACTAACGCATATTGGATACCAAAAGAAAAATCAAAGGTGACAGGTTAGCTCACCTTTGACGGAAAGTTCAGCAGTGTTGGTGTGTTTTATCTACAGAACTTCATTACTGAGCTCAAAGATGTTTATGGACTAGCCAAGAGATATCAAGTAGGGCTACACCATGATCTTTATATTAATTTTGAACTACCAAGAGACTACCACTATAATTTTTATTCACTGGAAGTTTCATTTCCACTCTTATGAGCTGCTACGATCTCACTTTTTCTACATCAGATGTCAAATGAATCTATGCTCGCCTATGATGCCATCAGTTTTGTTTATCTTGGCACTGTATCTTTCTAATTTGATGTGCTTTCAAGTTGCATGTCTTATGAAGCTTTTGCTTGTTTTATCTTTTAATGTATTGCAGCCTGATCGTGTAACCGACTTCTGTAAGAAAAATAAGTTACAGCTGATTATTAGGGCACATGAATGTGTCATGGATGGGTTTGAACGGTTTGCCCAGGGGCAATTGATTACTCTATTTTCTGCAACCAACTATTGTGGTAAGCTAAAAGAGCTTGAGTTTTTTCCTGCTAAACTCCAATTTGAATCCTAATGTGATGTGTCAATCCAGGGACGGCAAACAATGCCGGAGCTATACTGGTAGTTGGCAGGGGTTTGGTTGTGGTTCCAAAATTAATTCATCCCTTGCCACCTCCCCTTCAGTCACCAGAGACGTCTCCAGAACGTGTCGTTGATGATACATGGATGCAGGTGAGATTTATAGCATTCTCAATGTTGGAAATACCGCTTACTTTTTACAAATCTGGAAAACCTATCCCTGATCTGGCTTTTAATTGTTTTCTCTATGTTTCTGCTGTCTTTCAGGAGCTTAACATCCAAAGACCACCAACTCCAACACGGGGTCGCCCTCAACCTGACCTTGACAGAAACTCACTTGCGTACATATGATGCTACAAGCCCCCCCTCTTTTTGTATCTGTGGAATTTCATTGCGGCACCTGTCTTTGCTGGCACGCTTGACTGTTTTGTTGGCCAATTTCACTTTGCACAAGTCTGGTGCTTCTATTGTATTTTCAGATATACAAGTTGCAGAAGATATAAAGTACACAACTTGAGAATGATACAAGGTTTAGCTGTTAACCAGTGAGTGTATAATTTAGCATGCAGAAAAGATGGTATTGTATTTCAATTGTTGATAGATTAGAAGGCGATCGGCTATTGTAAAATAGACAATACGTAGAGGTATTTATTTTACTATATATATATATTCATTTGATTTTTATCATTAGTGTGTTGAGGCATGAGAAATAACTTGCCACAGTTGAAAATTATCGGTTGAAATGTGAGGGGGGCAGTTGCAGCATGAAAATGTCATTTGTCAGTTTTTCTTAATTTATCAATATTCTCAACCCTGATTCACTGCTAGCCGAGCATCAAGCCCACAAAATTAATTACGAGAAGGGGAGACATGAAACATTTAACTTTGAATTCTTAAAATAAGCATCTTCCACAGCCGTTGATGCATGGAATACTGTTGTCTTCTATAAATTACAATAATCTTCAAGGGAATGGAGGAAAGATACGGGAATGTGAAGAAATAACAGAATCCTGCACTTGTTGGAACGATGAATCCAAGTAATCTCGCTCATATTCGGAGTCTCCACAAGCACCATAGCGAATTCCCCTACCTCCTGCCAGCCCTCAAAACAAGAATGTTGTTCCTGTTGTAAGTAAGAAAAGATGTCATTAGCTAGAAGGATTGTGTCACCTGGCTCGAATGCATTGCACTCATCATCCCAGAACTGGAAATGAACGAGGCAGTTTCGTCAGTCGCAAGTGCCAGGCAGGTTTTATTCTGACTTCCAATAGAGTTCTGTCTGTCCAAAGCTATGAACTGTGTATTAATGTTGTTTTCAGGTGCGGGTACTGTCTTTTAGACAGACTATCCTTCCTTGTCGATACTGAAATTATTAATTTATTAGAACTCGATTCAACCTGTAATTGAACCGAAAGCAGGATGTATGTCTAAAAAGACCCTGGGGTCTGGGGGTGTGGCTCATCTGATCAAGCTCTAGGTTTGCTCTCTAGAAATCACCAATTCAAGTCCCATATCAGTCACATCCACTAAAAGTTTTAGCTAATCACTCCATAAAATTAATTGAGACACACGTAAACTAACCCAGACACTCACGTTCCATAAAAAAAAGTCTAAAAAAAAGTCTAAAAAGAAACGTAAGCTAGGTCTTGAGATAGATAGAAGTTGATCTCTTTTCTTTCGGTCATTTGCACAAACATCTAGAGGCGAATGCAAGATATCCCAACTTCTGATGGGTGTCTACAAATACTATTACCTCCTAAATTCATAGGGACATCACTCAGTACTGTGAAAGGCCTCATCTTATTTTATTTTAATTCATCTTTTATTCAAATTTCCACCTGAATAGGCCTTCAGCTAATATGTCCCTTCCCGTTTAAGTTTTGGAGGCAGGATAAGTTTTGATGGATGCTGCTGCTGTGCAATATTTCATGTGATTCGACTTTATATTTGAAATGAAAGTGCTAATCTTCTGAACCTGAACCTGCTGATGGTTTGGAACTTCAAAAAAAAAAACGATACTGCTGGTAAACAACTACTAGCTCTACATTCTAACAAAGGTAGCACTGAAATTGTATCATTGAGGTCGTGACGTATATTTTTTTCCAATCCCACAACACTCTCATTACCCCCCCAATCTCCTGTGCAGCTTCATCAAATAACACGCCTGTGGCTTCAGATGGGTATGGAAGCCTCACCCATCTCTCAGTTTTGAGCTCTGTAGCATCCATGACATACACCTCTGATTCCTCCAACATCTTCCACGCCAATGGCCTTGCTCCCAATTGCCTTGCACCTGATATACCTTTCCCTTGCGAATCTCTTCTACTGGCCCGTCTACAAGCAAACTGCCCTGGGTTGCACTGAACAAAATTATGAAGCACCAATGTCAACAAAGTCTGACAATCCTATACCAGCCTCGGGATCTTCAAACACACCAATTTCTGATGTGTTTTGAAGGCCTCTTACACTTGATGTGATGTTATCTTCACCTGGGCTCTCAGGTGACTCATGCTGCAATGCTTGTCCAACTTGATTTTCTGGAAATGTAGTATCAACTTCCATTGGTGCACGAACATCCTTACCTGCACGAGCTAACCTTGCTTTCCGATTGTTAAGCCTGTGATAGCAAAAAAAAATGGCTCTCATTAAAAGCATAACAAAGTCCTGACCTATCTAATTAAACTTCTGTGTACGTTAAAAAAACACCCATTTCCAGTTTCAACCAGGCACCGATCTATCTTAAGATATTGGTGGCATGAATAAACACACTGATTGAAAAATCAAATTAGTATAATGTGCAAATGGAAAACATTCATAGATGTGTACAAATATAGAACTGGAATTTCAGAATAATTTCCCTACAATAAAAAAATGGTTTGGTACCTAGAATGCCAATAGACAACTCAAATGATAATTGCATGAGTAGCAGTACAGGATGATTTTGCAAGAATCCTAGAATTAGCATTTAATACGCATCTTTTCAGAGTTTGTATCCAATATATCTTATAATCTAATGTGTAAAAAATAGAACGTCCTAGAACTAAGGGTTCTTGGCACCTGTGATTTATTCCTATCCTGTATATGAAGCTTTCCACAAGAAACATTGCGAAGTAACTACATAAAGAATCAACTTTTGTATAAAACAATGAAGAGACACATCAGTAATAACCGAATTGTGCAATTATCTCATCTTTTGTAACATTAAACTAAAAGAAGGGTAGCATAAGTGTTCACATAAAATTCTTTTCTGAGCAACAGCAATATTAGGCATCTATTTGCAAGTGCAGTTGACCCAAAAATTATTCCAGTTTATCCTCATATGCCTAGTTTCACTGCCAAGAAGTAGAACAAGAAAAATTCAAAAGCCCCAACTTGAACAGGACCTTGAGAATAGAAAACTTTTATCTTTTCCTACACTGAATTAATTATGAAGAGAGTATAGCATCAAGGAGAGGGAAAAAGTGATCTTAAACCACAGAGTGCAAACTATCAGAGAAGGTGAAGCTTCTTACCAATTTTTCAGCTGTGAAGGTGTAACTTCTGATCCCTGGAAAACACAATTAAACTTATTAAGCGGACAAAAAAAAATAAGCACAGGTGATCAGCAAATATAATTAACTGATATAATAAATAATTTAAAGGTGCATTTTTACATACATTAAGACTTAATTTATCAGACCATGACTGTAAAGCTGCTGCATTTCGCTGCATCTCGGGCTCATCTAGCAGGGCTTTCTCCATAAGTGCAATTTGATAGTCATTCATAATAGTTCGCTTCCTTTTTCTTGGCTGCTTTTCTTCAAAATGAAGACTTTCAGCTTTTTCACCATTATGAACTCCCTGACAACCACTTCCTTTCATATGCGCACTTGATTTCAGTAAGTCGCCATTCACCACTTGACCCACAAAAGACTTTCCTCTAGTTGAACTTGTATCTGAACCACTTGTCTCGACATTATGAGAATCTCTATCCATCTCTCTTAAAACATCAGAAGCGCATGCACCAAATTTAGCTTTGTCTCCCCTCATCACGTTAGCTTGATTCACATGCTCATTTCTGAAACTGTGCTTCTCCTCTTCTTGGATAGCTGAATTCTCTGACATTTCCTCCTTTTGAATATCTGTCCTGTTGTTAAAACTTGAAGGTTCCTTCCTCATCATAGGTGATGAGGATGCCCTGGTGCTTTGAGCTTCCTACCAGGAATCAAATTTTTCTGTGAGAAAATGTAGGGTTTGTAGAGGAAGGCAGCATCAAGACAACTTGAAATCCTTAATTAGAACCATTATGATATATAAGAGTTTAACCCTCAAAAATATATGCTATAACACTCCACTAAAAAAATGTTATTACTCGTTTCTAAACTTTAATTTGGACTTCTGTCAAGCAATCTGTTTGTCACCAATAGCAAAGCAAGAAAAAAAATAGTGGAGTCAATTGATAAATTATGCCACATCAAAATATATTTTGATACACAATCTCAGTAAACTCTCAATATATCTAAAACATTAAACAAAATTTATTGTTAATGTGAACATTGTACTCTTCTATGAAATGAGTAATAATAGTAAATAAATCCGATCAGATAATCATGGAGAGCTCAAGAGCAAGAGTAAAAAAATTAATATAAAAATTAAATGGGAGATAAAATATGAATGCAATGTGTGATAGAGAATGTAGCAAAATGAGAGACAACATGAGTAACTGAGAAAGTTTAGTCACATCAATTGTAATACAAACAGATCATTAGTGAAAAATCATACAAATGACTACTGAGCAATACTTCCTCTTTAAGCATATGCTGAGCAGACTGCATTTAGCATTTCATTTTTTTAGCTACTTGCATGTAATTCACAAAGCTTAAACCTGATAATCTCTTAACTTATTAAATTAAAATACAAAATTGAATCTGCTTACATGTATTAATCTTTTCTGTTTAGTTAATATATTGGGTTCAGTTTAGACAATAAAGAAGGCAAGTATTATTATACCTTTATTTTTATTTTCACTATCCATTAATTATTATTTGTCACCTTGAGGACCAGTCACCAATAGAATCACACATCAAATCAAAATAGAGCTTTAATGTCAAATGGTACATCATCATACTAATGAAATAGATAATTGTGACAAATATATGAACTTCCTTGCATTAATAAAAAAAAGATTGAAATTCCAGTATTCACCTGAAGATGCTCATCAATACTGAGTCTGGAGAACTTATCCAAAGATACTGACCTCTCTGATTTGATTTCCTAAAATATTTTCAGCAGAATGTTAGCACATTCAATTTGATAAGGAGAAGAAACAAGAAGTTGCTGAAGTTGGAGTGGATAGGGAAAAAGAAAAGATTTCTAATCATTGATGGACAAAACCTTACTTGAACTTTATTTTCTTCAAAATCAGCAGGATTAATCAATGATTGTAACTGGTTAAAGAATACCCTGCAATAAAATATAGATGAAATAAATAAGATATTTTACAACAAACAAATATACAATAGCTAGCTCAAAGATTGAAAAGATGCTTTAGACTCAATTAGTTGCACTCTGAATACAACACAAAATAGAAGCTTATTCTGGAACTTACTTAGACTCTGAGTACTTCCCCTTCAAAATGCAACTTATTGTGCTGAATTTAATTTCATGTTGTCAGGCAGAGATGACAACTACTCAGAATCCAGAAGCATCCAATGAATTGATACACTGCTATTATGCAGAATATTAAGGGTATAGATTGCTGAAAAGGAACCCCATATAAGGCTATGTTTCACTGCTTTACTCAACTTTTGCTGACTTTAATGGAGGCATGTAAGTGGAAATAATGGAAATAAAGAATTGAGAGTTGGAACATCTCATTTGCAGTTTTGTTTCTGGTACTTGCCACTCTTCAAATTTTTGACAGGGCCCATTTATTAGAGTGCAATATTTTGAATTCTAAGATCAATAATACCAATTCTTTCAGCAAAGTCCCCCACAAGCTATATGCTACAGACAAAGCCCACTTAATGAATAGTCTAAACTTTAAATTCAATCTTCTCTCTTTTTTTTCCTCCTCAATGTTAGCTTTACCATTCAAGGATGATGCTATTCTTTAAAATTAAGCTTAAGAAAAAACAAAAAGAAAAGAGAAATAACACTTGTAGTAAAACAGCCAAAAATGAAAATTATAGGAAGAAAGTAGTGTGGTTGATGCTTAACTCACCTTAAGAGTTGTACATCATCCTCGTTCAAAAAGTTTGGAATTAAAGACTCTGCATGACTTAGCAATGAACCTACACATGCAAGTTGCTCATGAAAAAACCCACCAACTTTTATGCATCATGTCTATTGAGAAAATCATGAGAGACTGATACTTACGAAGGTTCCTGCAAACTGTTACAGCTCTTTGAGCACCAGAAGTAAAAGAAAACCCAGGCAGTGATTTAGATGGGTCCATCCTCATGCACTCCAAAAACTTGTGAAGGAACAAGTTTCTTTCCTGTTCTGTGGATTAGAACAAAATTTCGAATTATTTAATCCATACAGCAGCCAGTGGATCAATCATAATGAATATTTTGGAAGATTGTGAGAGAATTCACCTTCACATATGTTTGGTACAAAACAGTGTAGGTTGGCAATTAGTTTCACAAATAATGAAGTTCTCTGATGTGCATACATAGCTTGGGGCATGTTACTGGGAAGCAAAGTAATTTCTAAATTTATTGCATTTGACAGGTTCGCTGCTGCAAATGTGTCCAAAAACCACCCAGCTGCTGCAAATGTGTCATACTCCAGAGTAGCATCTTCTTCTCTTGGTGGAAATTCAGACGAACACCAGATTGATAAAAAATCTCCATGAGGGAGCGAAAAAATAGCGGTCATAACTTTGGTCTGTAGAGCATATTGATATTTGAAAATAAAAAAGAAAAGTTGTGAATCTCTGTGATTGATGCTTTGAAGCATAATGAGTTGGAAATAAACAACATTACAAAATTATCAGTGACTTTGCAATTTTTAAAAGAGAACAATGAAGTTTTGTGTACATTATGTAGTCTATGTTGACACCTTAATGTTTTTCAGAGAAGATATCAGAGAAAGTCACTTAAAACAGTTCAGCAGAAGTAGCATGGTAAAACTGAGTATCATGCCTGAGAATCCAAATGATTAACTTACAAAGCATGTTGTGATAAAAGATCTGAAATTTGAATCATCTGAGAAGATATCAGCCAGACGCATGGCATTGAGTCGCAAAAGCCCCATGGGAAAAGTTTTGTCTGAACATGGACTAAGATAATTGGGGTCTTTGCTGAGTGCAGCCTTCAGTAATTCAAGAATCTACACCAGAGAGTATTAATAGAAAGCATGAAAAACTTGGCTTCAAATGTAATAAAAGAATATAGGGAACAATGGGTTGAGACAGGTTTGGTCAGGGGATCACCAATAAATGAAACTTGCCAATAAATGTGCTAGCACATTTCATAAACTAACCTCTAATACTACAGACTTTGCCAAATCAAGACTCCCTGGAGAGCTAGCTACCTCATCAAGGTAAGAAATGCTTTCTGCTTCACACAGATGCAATAGCTGCATAAAAGCACATGGTCAACAGAATAAAAAATCAGGGATATTTACACGAGCAAGGAAATGAGAAATTATACATGATAATGATGAAGCCTAAGCGTTGACCCTACATTAAAACTTACAATCGATAGTACTTTAGCCTTCAGTCTAGATATTGCAGCTACAACAGTGAAAGAATCTACAAAAGGAGGTGTAACGTTTAAATTCAAGATCGCCTGCGCCAGAGAAAGAACACCACCCCTTCCACATAGTTCCTGAAATGGTATTATACATGGATATTTTACCAAAATAATGATAAATAACAAAAAGGATTATTAAACATGAGATGTCCATGTAAAATATAAAAAGGAGACTTATAACTAGTATGGATACCATCATCAAGATTATTGATGCAAATAAAAGTTAAAAATAATAATAGCCTCATGCAATATTTCTTAATTGTTTCAACATTTTGTTTTACTGCTCGATCAAAATGCTAGCACTAAAAACCTCCATGTTTATCCACCAGACTTCCCTGCTTCTCACCACATACAATCACATTAACTAGATACTTCTACTTCCAATTTGGTCCAGCAAGAAGAGTTTCTCTATCTTATGTCAAACACAGAGAAAAACATCAAAGTTGGCATCTCTTGGCATACAGCTTTAAACCAAACATATAGAATAAGATGGTTCTATTTTAGAAACCTTGTTCCTAAGAAGGCGCTCGCGAAACACCTTTTGCTGGCACAATGACAGAAGAATCTGTAAAGAAGCCTCACATTGTTGGCAGATATAGTTAACTATTTGTTCAGCTGTTGGACTTTTCACAAGAAGGCCAGTATATTGATCTGACAGCTTGACCTGAAGAAATCTAATGGCTACATGAACAGCTCCAAAAGCTGCATCCATAAATATGTCAACCTATAAGAGAGAATTCATGATCAGAAAGTCCACAAAACAGCCCTGCCTCCAGAGCTTAAAAGCTCAAATAAAATGATAATATGATCAGAAATTGTTGATGAAGATGGAATTTATTGATCAATCAAAATGTAATGGTGAGAGTGTAAGAGTAGCAGTGGTGCTGTGTAGGTGTTAGTTAAAAAGAAAAGGACATTTTGAATCAAACCAGGTTTTAGTTCAGCTTTTCTAACATCTCATAGCCCAAACCGAGCCTTGAACCCACATGTAACTTGGGCATTCAGGCCTAACTGATGATATGCTGATTCCATGCCACTTCTTAATGGACAGATCAGCTACTGGCAGACATCCATACTTTGAATTGATTATGCAAAATTTAGAAATTAAAAAATCTATTCAAAAAAATAAGATCAAGCCATTGATATTTAAAAATAGCAAAGCTCCGCCAATAAGTATCTCATTTTCTCAAAAAAAAAAAAAAGTTTTGCAATGATCCCATGAATATAGTAAACCCATTTCTCTTAAATATTCAAAATCATGTCGGAAGATTGTACCTTGGGATGAGCAAGCAATACTTGAACAAGATCTTGCCATTGCAAAGATATACATCCTGACAATAAATGTAGACTGGATGCTACCAGTGCTGAATGCACAAGTAACAGAGAACATGAAATCCGATTTTCCTACATAACAAAAATAACCCTCGTAAACGTTAAGAGTTTGGGAAGTAAACCCTCAAGAGTTAAATACTAAGGAATACCTGTCTATAACCACTTAGGACAATTAGTAAATAAAACACCAGATCCAGCAGCTGCTCTGATACTTTAACATCATCAAGCAAAACCTGTATATATAACACAAAAGAACACTAGGTGAGAAATAGCACAAGGTGAGAAACGTGTTTTGCTTCAATATATCGTTTCCAAATTTTTAAGAACATAATTATCTGAAGGTGAAACGAACACATCACAATTTCCAAGAATAAACAAAAAGATTGATTGTTTACAGAAGAGCAATGGGTAAGATTCAAATATAAGTCCCTTAAAAAAATAATTTCAGATAGAGATAATAAAGAACCAATGTCATAACTAGTTCAAAACAACTTCGAGTGCAAGGAATACCTTCAACATTACAAAGAAAAATTTTGATAAAAAAAACTCAGAAAAAACAAGACAGCTGCACAGAAAGACTGCAATATCTGAACCACGGATTCAAGAACCTAAAGAACTAGGAAGATGGGGGTGCGTGTTTTCAGCTCAAATTAAAATAGTGATCATTCCTATAATTTGTCAAGGTTCATAAACACATTGGAGCCTGACTTTAAATACACATCCACAGATTTTCAAGTAATGTGTCAAAGTTCAATTGATAAGCAAAACAGACAAAAACTGATGCTAAATAAATAAATAAATAAAAGATAATAATAAAGACTAGGTAAAGATTGGTAAAAGCAACCTGCTCAAGTTTACTGTTCCGAGGTGCAAGATCACATAAGGAATGCAAAAGCCGAATCCCACACAACAAATATCTCAACAGTGATTCATCTCTATCAGATGACATAAGCACTGCAATAAGGTGTAAAGGAAGAAAACCTGCCAGTTTTTCCACATCAATCTGGAAAAAAAACAAGGATTTAAGATGCAAGACGGTGGTGAAATAAGAAAGCATAGGTGTTATGATGATGAGTTTATTTCCTGACCTTTATTGTAGATCCTTTTTCAGAATGAGAGCGAATTGTAAAATTTTCAGAGTCCCTTAACAATTTGTTAAGCTCCTGACAGCTAAGACCATGTAACTCTTTCACTGCTGAAATTAAATCAAGGACCTGTTCAAATAAGTAGAAACTTGGCCCTGTTAGAAAGGGGGGTGACTGAAGAGAAGTAAAATTGAACACGAAACACAGTTGAATAATTAAACAATGAAAATGATGATTAAGCAAAGTTCAAGAAAATAAAAGGAATCAGAAGATCTGGATGATTGAAAAATGTGATGACAAGACAAGTGAGCTGACCAGATACAACGAAGCAGAGATGAATTTTTCTATTATCCACCCAAAACAGATAAAAATAACAAAAACATTTTAGTTGAGTTAACAATGCTTACTTGTTCAGCCATAGATGGTTCTTCCTTAGCAAGCCGCATGCAAGAGCCAGGACAAGAAAGCTGACAAGAAAAAAATTATGAACCACTGTGACCAGAACAAAAGACAGAGCATGGATGCTGGCAATAATGCAATGTAATCAAGGCTATAAGCAGCTAAAGGGGGAAAGAGGGCAATGGAAGCCAAAAGAAATAAGTACAAGTCAATTCTTCAATGATAAGGGAAAACGGGCTTATAGAGAATAAATACCCCACAGTTTCCAACACAGACTATAATTCCCACATTTTTGGTAGCAGATAGCATATCTGCTTGAAAAAGCAAGAAGTGCCCTGGATATAACAAATACTGCAAAGTTCACACTTGCACTTGATATTCCATAAAAGCAGTTACTTTGAATCGGTCTAAAACTTAAATCCCTTTTCTATTTCCTTAACAATTAATCAGATATTGAGGTGGAGCCCTATCAAAACAGCCATGGAACGTTTCACAGCCAAAGAATACATGCAAGCAACTCCACAACCACCACATGCCTGAAAATGTAAATCCAGAACTACAAGCACTACAAAGAGGAAGTATTCAGTCAAATGGAAATGGAGTTTGTTTGTTTTAAGATAAGCTGCAAGACCTAGAAACCACAATGTGCCTAATCACTACCTGGAACTCAATTAGGTGTCAATTGTAACTGTTAAGTAAATTTAACTATATGATGATCAAAGAAAAATAATATCAATTGGCTCTTCCAAATGGTATCTTCGAGTTCAAAAATGTAAAGATTTTAAAGGCAAGGACTGATCACTATGAGAGTTGAACATGCTTCAATAAAAAAGTAAAATAAAAACCCTAGATTTCAATCTCCAAGTGAAGTGAGCATTGAAAACCCTAAAACGCTATAAAAACAAATAGGTTACGGGGGGGGAAGGAAAGGAAAATAATGTGAACAGAATATAAAACTCAACAACAAGTGAATGAAAGAGCTAACCTTTCGAACCGTATCAACGAGCTAAGCGCCAAAAGGAACCCAAAAAACAAATTAATTCATGATGGGGTTTCCTGGTTTGGATTGGGAGGGTTGATAGAAACGTCCAGGTTTGAAGAGTCTGTGTGTTTATAGGAGGATCGAAGGAAGACTACACACACACGTATTTGTTAAAAACCATAGCCTTCTTTCTTTTTCTCGTTGGTGGGGTAGAAAAAGACCCAAGGATTGCTTGCTATAAGAAAGGGACTCTCTTTTTCTTTTTTAATTGTTTCCTTCACTAAAAATAGAACCCGAGTAAATTGTTGTTTAGTTACTCGGTTCTTAACTCACATATAACTTATAGCTTAGTCCTTTGACTGAGTTGACTCTTGTTAACATGTTTACTCACGTATAACTTAGTACTTTGTATTTTTAAGGGTTATAGCTTAGTCCTTTGACTGAGTTGACTCTTGTTAACATGTTTGGTATTGTGTCTTAAAAATATTTTTGAAAAAACAAATATTTTAAATTAATATTTTTGGTATTTTTAAATTATTTTCATATGATGATATCAAAAATAAAAAAAATATTTTAATGTATTTTTAAACAAAAAAATATTTTTAAAAACAATTTCAATCACGCTATCAAATAATCATAATCGTTTAGTCACATTGTCTCTTAAAAAAGTCGATTGCTTTTTCTCTTGAGTGATGTAGGAAACATACCCAATGAATCACCATTTTCAAATGGCTTTGGAACCTCGTGTTCATTTTTCTCTTCTAATATTGCAAATATTATTGATTATAGCTTCATTATCTTAAAATTTATTGGCATAATAAAAAATAATAAAAAGTAAATTAAAAAAAACATTGGCACTTATACATTAGCATCCACCCCACCACAAAATTGAACCCCGTAAAAATTGTTTTTTTATAACAAAAACAAATGTGTCTTCACTCCTACAATGCCACAATTCATTAAGAACAATCTCACTCTCCCTAGTGATTTGAAGTGTATTTTTTTAACTCTTAGTTCACCAACCATATATTATATAAATGGTCAATAATCAAGTCGTGGAATGGAGCATTAATCAACCGCCATTGGTTGAAGAAATCACAATTCTTTCCTTCGCAATGAAAAAAATATATTTTATGAAAAGGTTAAATATACGAGGATGAGAGAGAGAATAAATTTTAAGAGTAAAAAAGGACAAGAAGGTAATATTTTGGTGGTGTTAATTGCCATAGATAAGAGATTTATTATATCCTATATAAACAAAAATATTAAAAACATAATGTAGCCTACTTAATATTTAGCCAATGCTTTATAACAACAATAAATAACATGTGTACGACAATAAAAAAAAAAAAGTTGTTAGATGAGTAAAAACAAAGAGAGATAAATCATTTATGTTGGTATTAGGGTTGCATATTTTATGCCAAAAACATTACATTTTATTGTTAGGAAGATTATTGTTGTCGCAACGACAGTCTTTTTTTAGCTTCGCTCGCTGCCATCCCTGGAGACAAGAGGAGGTGTGTGAAAAAAGGATTTTTATAATCAAAAAATTATGATTATAATTTTTAGAAATCACCATCTAGTATTAAGTTCAGTAGAAAACTTAATGGTCCACAAGAATATGAGTAAGGGGACTTGTTCTGCAAGGGGAAGACGCATCACCTCCAGTGCACCCTACCTAAGATAAATTGCATTGTTGTTTGATTGTTTTTCTATGTCAGATTTTTTTTATTTGTTAGTCTTTTCTAAGGCTCAAAGTAAATCTTTCTTCGTGAGAGAGTTTCTACCTCATTGGATCGAAAACCTAACCGTTCCAAGGTCCAAATTTTAACAGTGCAATTATTGTTATTTTAATATCTATAGGTGTACTTTACAATGTAATTTTACACCCCGATAATTAAAGTTTATAAAAAAAACAAAATGATTTTTGAAAGATTTTTGATATTTTGGCTAAACTCTAACAGATAATCGTAAACTGGTTACGATATCCCATTTTCATTTTAAAACATGAGAAAGATGCAATTTTTTGTTTTTGTGAAAAATATGCTTAGAAATTTTTAAAAATTTGATCGTATGCACGAAAACAAAACAATAAGCAATTATAGTGTTGATGAATATTGATTATCATTAAATGTACTGATAAATAACCATGCTTAGGGCAAGTCCAACGAGAGAGGCATCCCGAGAGGCAAAGGCAAATTTTTTAAATTTTAGCTCTTGTTGTTCAATTTAACGTCTCTAACGGGAGAGGCATCCCGAGAGGTATTTTGTCTTTTATTCAACCGGGAAGGCATTCCCACAGATGGAAAAATGAAGAGCTAAATTGAAAAAGAGCCATTGGGATTCAAGAAATTATACTGTTGCATTGCAACAACAATCAACAATGAAAACCACAAAATCACAGTTCTAAAATACACAGATAATCACAATCATAATCAACATAACCACAGTTCAAAAATACACAAATAATCAAAAATCTCTTGGTAGCCAAAAACAGCAACATTTGCACTTGTTCCTTCTCTTGCCACCATTGATGGGTTTGGAAATGGAGTCGAGACTGCTGGTAGTGGTAGTGGTTATAGTGGTGGACAAAGAGGAAAAAGAGGAAGGATACAACAGAGAGAGATGGAGGGAGGCTGCGAAGAAGAAAAAGTGAAGAAGAGGATGAAGAGGAGGAAGAGAGTAGCGGCACAAGGAGAGAGAGATAGGTGGGAGGCCGGAGGGAATTAGGGTTATTGGGGGGTTATAATAATAATAATAATTATTATTATTATTAATTAGCATAAAAAAATAATTTTAAAAAAATCCTATTAATTTAAGACAATAAATAACATTAATTAATTTCAAATATAACAACCATAAAAAAACATACAATTACTTGAAAAACATATAATAAGTAGCTTAAATTTCAAATATTGCGGGTCTTTTAATTATATTTAAATTCATTTTTTTAATTTAAATATAATTAATAAAATAATAATTTTATTGTTGGAGGGTTTTTCAAAAGTAATTATTTAATTATATAACTTACTCCTATTAATTGTATAATTAAACTATATACAAAATAATTGAATTTTATTTAAAATAAGATAAAAAATGGCTCTCCAAAATGGCTCTTTACCATTGGACAGCACATTAACTCAAAAGTCATTTACATACTATTTAAAAAGCCATTTTTATGATCTGGCTCTCCAAAATGGCTCTTGCCATTGGACTTGCTCTTACAATACAAATAGGATAAAAGAAAGTTGTTATGATAAAAACTTAATTATCCTAATTGATAGTGGAAGTAACCATAGTTTCATAATGAGTATGTGATTAAAGGAGTTAGGGTTGTCATTGTCAATAACACAGTGTCAGCAATTAAAGTAGCAAATGACAATATGATGTTGTGTGACAATCAAAGTCTTGGATTCATATGTTCATGCAAGATTATGAATTCAAGGTTGACTTGAGGATGCTAAAATTAAAAAGGTGTAATTTAGTGTTAGGAGTTGATTGGCTGAGATTATACTCATCTAATTCTATTTGATTTCATTAAAATGAAATAGTCATTTAGGAAAGAAGGTAGAATGATTTAATTGAGATGAATACTCGAAGAAGCTATAGTTTTTGTAACTAAAGTATATAAGACCTCATTTCTTGTGGGAGTACTAAAAGGAAACAAACAGAATAATACCTCATTTCAACAAACATAAATTATCAAACCAATGGATGAAGCTAATTTAAATTTATAAAAGATAAATTGTAAATTATGATACATCAGGAAGTAATATAATTGGCTCCAGTTCTTGATGCCCAGAAACTTTCACAAGGGACAAGATGGATTGATCCAACCATCAGGTTTTCAGGAAACATCAGGTATTAGCCATGGACTCAATTAAGAGCTGATAACCCTCTGGTACAGCTGTCTGTGTAAGCACACACTCTGCTAATGCCGGAACATCAGAACTGAGGTCCAGAAACTTGGCCAGAAATAGCAAGAGATGAAAATCAGAAATTCTCTTCACAAATGGAAGATTCTTTGCACGGTCCAGATGACTCTTCAATGCTCTCATTGTCACTTGTGTGATCCTGTTCTCAATGGGGAAGGTTGATGAAAGAGGGCCCTGCATTAAATAATTCATGAACATGATCATTGAACTTCTCCACAAGAGGCAGCAGAAAAGATATAATCATCCAGGATTGTGCCATTAGCATCTTGAAAATTCATTATGACATGATAAAAAAAGAATCAAATGAATGAATAGCTCCCAAGCACAGCTACCACTGAATGTCAAGTGACAGTCAAACAAGCGATGTCTACTGCTATTCATTTTTTCATTTTTCCCTGCTCTGCATTTTTCTGTCAAAACCACAGTTTCCTTCCATGAACAAAATAAAATAAAGAAAAATAAAATCTAAAGATTAAACAGCTGATAGCAACCTCACACAGATAGCGTCATTCTCAGGTTTCAGCCAGAAAGGAACAGGCAGTACTTCACATGTCATGCTCCAAAAATAGAAGTTCTAGCAATCTCAAATATTCATTATGTAACCCACAGGCATGATCTAGCATCAAAGGTGATCTTACAAAAAACAGAAAATGCCAAACTATTCAAACTTGTAGCTGTTGCATGAATTCGAAATACAGGTTCCATTCCCTAGTTTCAGGTAACAGGGCAGTCAATTGAAAAATGGCCCACTGATTATTCACCCATTTATTTTTCTTAGTGTATCTGTGTCATTTGTGCAGTTAAATTTCCACTATGGAAAATGAATATATGGCATCAAATAAATTCCATGGGAGACACCAATTAATTAATATCACACACACGTCAGGGGCCAAACAGCTTGTAGTATATAGCCCTCTCATCCTATGAATGTCATATTGATAGGAGGCTAAGTGTTCGATCACACAGTAATTCATGCTGTGGGATAAGTGCAGGTTTTTTTCCTCATTACTGTAATGTACAAACACCATCCCTGTACATACTCTCCAAGAACATGAAAGATATATTGCTTGTTTTATACAACTGTCAGATGACTTTGAATCAAATACTTAGGACGGATTGAAAAAAAATTGCTTGAGAACTACTTTGAATAATCAAACAAGAAAGCTTCATATTCTAACCCAGGGGCTCACTTGACTGCACAGCTAGACGGAATCACTTGTATAGCACAACTTATATCTCTAAACCATCCCTCAAATGCTTCACTTCATTTTCAAGCAAGAATCATGCTCTGAATCACTCTAAGAGAGTTTTGCTATACAAAGGATCTTTTCAGGCTTTCTCACAATAATAATTATACCTTTTGTGTAAAGGCTGACAAACTATATACACCACCTCAACAGAAAATATTCCATATTGTTTTTGCATAACACAAACATAACTGTGATTGTCTAATAATGCCAGAACATAAAATAACCATCCATACCCCCATCCTGAAAATATTAAGATCTATTGGATATACAATATTGCCATCTTTGTTGCCAGCATGTTCCATGATATTTGTATAGCAAACAATCTATGAGACCCTTAAGACATCACGTAATTGACTAGCTATGAGACCCTTAAAAACATCACATTATTGACTGGCTGGCC
The DNA here is from genome assembly GCA_025169955.1 of Salix arbutifolia. NCBI lineage: Eukaryota > Viridiplantae > Streptophyta > Magnoliopsida > Malpighiales > Salicaceae > Salix > Salix arbutifolia. The sequence goes on from CM045903.1 coordinate 13,167,929, forward strand.
CTTATAATCCCTCGACCCCATCAACAACCCCCTTCTCTCTTTCTTATGATAGCCATATAAAGCTGAGCCCCAGCCCGAAAAGAGAATCATACCCCAAGTCACTTTGAAGCGCACTCTAATGCATATGATAAAATGTTAACCTTATGTCTCAACCCCCCCCCCCCCCCCCCCCCCCCCCCCCCCCTCAATGAAGATTTGGACAATTTCAGTCAAGAAATAGCTTAGCACAATGAAATAGGAATCTTCTATCTAAAATCCAAAACTACAAGTCAAAAGGTTCATTAAACTCAGCTTTCATGGGCTATTTATTACATATTCCTTTTCCAATCAACTATCATCTATCAATCAATAAAGCACAATCCTAATTCCTATGGAAAAGAATCAAGCAAAAAATGAATACTTATCAACCAAAGATAAAGCCTACTATCAGAAAGTAAACAACAACAAAAGAAAAAAGATTAAGGCGTAACATACCAGGTGATCTAAAATCTTGACAACGACCAAGAAAAAATCATTATCGACCTCCTTAACATCCTTGCTACCAACAACCACATCTTTCTTCATTTTAGACAACTTCGGATCGGCATCATCCCCAATCTCCGTCTCAAACCATCCTTCTTTAAACAACCTAATAGACATATCACTCATCTGAAACGCCTCGAAATGCACATCAGCTCCCCCATCCTCCTTCCCCTCCAACTTCACCACCGCAGTGACCCACTCCTTCAATTCACTCTCAGCATGCAACTCCGCCGCCTGAAGAACTTCCCTATGCGACAAAGTACAGTCCCTTTTATCTTGCATTATAGTCTGCGTAAAAATAAACCCCACTCTCCTCATTCCCAAACACGCCGCAATCGCCTCTAATAATTTCTCTTCATCGGAATCTCTTAAAAGCATCAAAATCTCTTCAGTCCCCTGCTGCGGGGGCTCGTATATGAAATTGACTTCAACCTTCCCCTCCTCCGACACCGTTCCGTACATAAACCCACCTCTTTTAACAGCAAACGAGAGCGTTTCATTAACATAATGCTGAAACGCATTAGCGCAATCGCGATCAAACGAAACAGAATCGCAGTGGGGATTTTCCTGCCTGGTGACTCTCATCTGTTTGGCAATAAGATCGTCGATTGTCATCTTCCGGCCGAAAGAACCAGAAGGTCGAACAGCGGGGCCGGCAATAGTTCTCTGGCCCTCGTAGGCTAAGAAGATAAGGGAGCCGTGAGTGATGTTGAGGGAAGAGAGAAGAGTGTCAGGGTTGGACATGTCAGTGAATTTGAGGAGATCGGGGGGGGATTTGGCCAAGAGGAGGTTCTGGTTGGTAGAGAGGGTCTGGTTGCGGATAGGGATTTGGAGTTGGTTTTGGATTAGAGTTTTGAGGTGGGAAATTGTGATGTTTGGGTTGTCGATGGAGACGCGTTCCAGCCCGTCTCGGCTGCGGACTCGAACCATCATCATCTTGCTTCTCTTGATTGTTTGTTTGGAGAGAATTGATAAAGTTCTGATCTTTAGCAAGGAGAAGAATAAGGTGCTTTGCTTCGCAGTGTACAAACCTTTTATATGTGATGCTTGCTGGATGGGGAAGAAGCCGACTCGCAACCCTTTTTTCCTATAAACGGTGTCGCTGTGTCCTTTATTTACAAGTGACCTCCACAACGACGCCGTATTTAGAAAAGGTCAACAGTATTTTCACTCCATAATTGGCCCCGAATCGTAGTTTTGTCAATCCTGTCGCGTTACTGAGTCATTAGACTCCTTGTTTGTTGAAAAATCATTTAAACGAGAGGAGCGAGTTGAGTAGTAACTCACCACTTCCACACCATAGTCACCGCTTGAGATCATCCTCAACTGAAGTACACTAAAGGTTGTCATTTCTTTATTTATACACATGATGTCATGTCATGCCATGCCATGCCATGAAATAATTAAAAATTCCGCTTCTGATTTGTTACCAAGACTTCACAAGAGGAAAGTAATCATTTAAATCAGGACGGACTAAGGTTCAGGAATTCTAACTACACGCTTCTTTCTGATCTACCCTGATGTAAATAGGGGAAATGACCAATTTAACCTTTAACTAATATTTTATGTGATATTAAAAAGCTAATATTCATATATTTGTGGAAATCAATGACAAGAAGAAAAAAAAGACATGAAAATCATAACCTTCAAAGTTCATTATTCCATGTTATTTGTGTTGACTTTCGACCATTACGACTTGAGTATCGTGAGCTATATAAATCCCTTTGATGCAACTCAATTATTTTGGATTTGGAGACCTATAAGCGCACCAAATTGCATCAGAAATCAAACTCATACAATGGCCAAAACATCCTCTTAGTTGATATGATTTTTCTAAGATAACACATGAATTCTTTCAACAGACAAGTTTTGTGAAGAAACAAGTTCAAACTACATCCCAAAGCATCCAAACCGACATTCAAGTCTTTATTTTTGCAATTAGCTCCTCTAAGTCAAAAATTGAAGATTTCATGCAAGAATATTTTTTTCTTTTTAGAAAAATAGCTATTGAAGTATTTAAATGTAAATTATCTACAAAAAGGAGGACTATTTTTATAAAGTTGGGATTAGAGTTTCTGAGGCTATAAAAAGAAAGAGAGAAAGTAAGGAATAACTAAACATAATAATTATGGCAAATCTACATTATTAATCTTAGGGAGAACATTCAATTAAATCATCATGAATTGCAGACAATTATTATATAGGTTAATCAATTTATCTAGTCCTTAAGGTTGTCATTGAACTAAATTATTAGTGCAGACACTGCGATTGTTTGTGGTTAAGGTTAGTTATACAACGGATTTGTTAACTAACTAATATTAAGAAAAGATAAAAATTCAAAATATAAATTGAAGTTTTGTTTCAAGGATCAGATGTTTACTTGCAACTAAGATTTGTTTTCTTGATAAATTCAATAATCACCAACCAAACCCTCCAATTGACTAAACATATGAACTAAACCTTCTACCGTAGGATTTTCAATCAATTTACACAGTTTTCAATCTCTTGCGTATTCGATTTCTTTCGAGTTTTCTTTACTATTTATGCTTATAACTTGATCTACTAATCAGAGTCAAGTGAAAATAGATCTCAAAATAGAAAATATTTTACACAAGTTACGAAAGAAAGCTCGCGTCAATACCATGGCAGTTGCACAATAATAGACACTCAAGGAACTCATTGCTTCTAACATGGAGAATCAACCATTATGCATAAATATTGACAATAATATCAACTTCGAACTTAAATTTGGCTTTGTACACTTGCTGCCATGGCAGTTTCATATGGTTTTCGTTGCCATGAAACCAAATAGAGTTGACAAACAATAGGTTAAGTTGAAAGCTTTCCTTTTCTCTTTAAAAAGGGCTGTAAAAACATAACTTTTCTCTATTCTCCAGGTTCCATTGAAACTTGGAATGACATGAAGAAAATAATCCTTGAAAATTATTTCTCAGCCTCTCGAGTTGCCAATATAAAAAAATACATGGGATTCCATAATCTCATGGAGAGACATTCTCCGAGTATTGGGAAAAATTTAAGCAATTATGCATTCAATGTCCTCATCATCAAATACCTAGTCAACTACTCATTCAATATTTCTATTAAGGATTAAAGCCTACTCACCGTAGCACCATTGATGCAGCAAATAGAGGAGTATTGATAGATAAGACACCCGGGGTTGCACATCAATTGATCTCCAATATGGTAGCTAACTCAAAACAATTTTGCACATGTGGAGACTTCTCAAGCAAATGAGTAAATGAGGTAAGTATTACTAACCTTGAGAATAAAGTTAATGATCTTACTTCTCTTGTGTGTTCTTTGGTTTATGGATATGTACCACAGGTGAAAGTTTATATTATATACTCTCTATAAGGACATGCTTCAAATTTGTGTCCAACAATGCAAGAATATTATATTGGAAAAGTTAATGCAATTGGTCGAGCATTCAATAGACAACATCAACGTAAGTATAATCCATTTTCCAACATGCACAATAATGGATGGAGAGATCATCCAAACTTACGTTACGGGAACCCACCTCAATAACACAATCAAGGTCGACAATTTTATCCCTATGATTTCACTCCCAAAAGAACTATCAAGTAAGACAAACCTTGCATTCACAAAGTTTAATGTTATGGGGTCTTCGAGTGATGATCTGTGAGATGATGAAAACCTAGGCTTTGAACACAGTGACCTTGCAACAAAATATCATGTCTCTTCAACAGGTAACAAGGTCAAGTATTCACAACTTGGAGAAGTAAATGGGGCAAGTAGCTTCAAGTGTAGAAAATTTAGAAGCACAAATGAATAAAAAATTGTCCACCCAAACATTAAATCCAAAAAAGAATGTTAGCGCGATCATGCTTCTAAGTGGGAAAAAACTTGAAGAGCAAAGGTCGTAACAAATTGAGATGAAAAAAGAATAGGAGCAAAGTTTTTTTTTATTATTAAATCTAATGAAATTCATGACTCATATTGTATTTATAAAATTTTATTAGATTTGAAGAGTGAATTTATTAAATTAAGATTAATTTAATAAATTAATGTCTTAATATTTATAAAAAGGTATCAGCTTAAGACACCAAGTAAATTATATGATATCAAACTAACTCTCAAACAGTTTGTTCAATTTAAATCTTAAAACTTGAGCTAGGTGGCAAAAAAAGGTCTATTTGAAGGTTTTGGACGGTTATACTGTCAAAGAAAGATTTTCCTTTCACTGCTAGGGATCGATACAGTCGCATGACTGAATGAAAGCGTCACACATGGACCATAGAGCTAGGGTGCTCTATTCCAAGATGCTTTTTTTTTAATTATTTTGCGGGGTATTCTGACAATCCTCGCATTCCAGGGTTTGATCCTCCTGTTCTTTAATGCTTTTGAGTAGTAATTTCTTTAACTAAATGCTGCAAAATGAAGAGGGTATAGAAGCTTTTAGCTATTGTGGAATCCACGGAGCTGGGGAGTGAGCTTTACAGGTTATTTCGGTGGCACTTCTTCCTAGCATATAGCCCTCACGCATGAAACCTTTATCAAGGGATGGGTGGGCCCTGCTAAATGGAGAAAAAAGGGCCGCACCAAAAAATAACTTTGAACATAAAAAATAAATAAATAAATAAATAAAGTTACATATATATATAAGCTGTTGGAATTTTTTGGCAGCCTGTAGGCGAATCTTTGAACCTCTTGACCTGAAAATGAACTTATAACAGCAAGTCATACCAGAATGTCACGGTGGGTAGAGCAAGCACCCAACGGTACTATCATCCTATAAAGAAAATTGACACACAAATAATAATAATTACAACAACAACTTAACACACAAATGTTTCAAAATCAGAGTTATGAAAACCAGAAATGAATTGCAGTGGCACCAACAGAATGAAGAACTGAAAGAAATGATCAGAACCTAAGTTTAAGCTTGAAGCTTCAAAATCAGAGGTACCTGAATCCTGTGAGGCGAACCACCAGTATCTTCAATGTTTTGGAATGAGGAACTGCAAGAAAAAGATTGGACCAAAAAATTGTTAGAGAAGAGAAGCATCTTAAATACTTGTGATCTAGTAAGATTTATCAAAACTTCAAATTAAAAAGACGAAACAGGAATCTATACTCAATACAGAAAATATCACCACATGAATGTGCAACCAATGCAAGACAAAGCACAAAATCCACAGGCATCATATAATTAGCACAATACCTGAAAGTTCTGGATATGAATACAGCTGTTTATGCACTTGTCATGAAACAGGCAGAAGTCTCGTATGGCAACTCAATACCCTACAATTTCAATATATCACATGGTTTCAATACTTTGATACATAAAAAACAGAGAAAGAACAGCAAGACAGTTTCACAATTCACTACGCAGAGGAAAAGCCATGTCTGGTACTAAAGTGTCTTTAAATATAACATGTGTTACTTCCCCATGATTCGTTTAACCAACAAAAGGAACCAAGGGATTGAAAAAAGGTCAATTTAATAAATAGCACAATATCAGTGAAGAAATAGCACAATATCAGAGAAGTGTTTGTCATGGATGCTACAACAATATTGGTAAAAGAGAAAATCTCAATGAAAAATCAATAAATTGATAATTAATCTCTAAATGAACTTCCATGGTACACAAATTACAAGTTTTATCAGCACACAATGCACAGTGAATTACAAGTTATGGGAATTTCAATCCCATGAAACAATTACATGACCACAGACTATTGATCCACCCCAATATGCCGCTACTTCAGTTCCTCCCATATATCCAGGTTGAATGTGACCGCATATTACACAGAATTCTGCTTGCTTCCTTGAGTCAACTGCTGATCAATAAGGTTTACTCTGTTTATTGTCTTTCTTAAGCTGAACCTTCAATTTCTTACCACCTAATTGGCATCCATTCATCATGGTAATAGCATTTTGAGCTGCAGCTGGTGAGTCATAACTAACAAATCCTGCAAATAAGGGCCTATTAGAGACAAATGTATATCTCCAAATTGCAAATGTCAGGCTCAGAAGTAACTATAAAAAGTTCATACCGAAACATTTGCTAACACCAGTTGCTTTATCAACAAAGACCTTGGAACTTAAGACCTGACCAAATGCTTGAAAAGCATTGGCAAGCTCTTGGTCACCAAATTCTTGAGGTATATGATATATAAACAAATTAGCACCAGGTGGACCTAAGATGAATAACACAGACAGTTAGGAAGAACCACAAGAAAACAAAAAAGGAGTAGCAATTAACAAAACATGGAATGATGATATAATAAACAAACCTTCCATTTGACCCCCAGAACTTCCACTGGCACCTGAAGATGTTGCAGAATTACAGCTCGGAACTGTGGGTGATAATGTACCAGGAGAACTACTCAATGGTCGGTGGCTCATTATTGCTCCAGGATATGCAATTGGATACTGAAGACCTGGCATCGTATGATAAGCAGAGCCCATATAACTACCAGGAGCATAATTTCTAGGGGAAATATTGAGTGAAAGGTCAGGTCTGATCCCACCACGCAGATGATAGGGCACAAGTTCATAGGCTCCAGGAGCCTACAAGGAAAACAAAGCAATGACCACACTCTTAACACCATTTTGATTTTAAATAGTAAATGGATAAAAGTGAGTTAAATGAAGAAAGGAAAGCAAGATACTAAGAAGTTAGGGAGTTAAGAAAGATTCTGAAAAGTTCCTAAAGGTTTTTGGTAACTGCAGATTCTGGGATATTTCCTGACAAATACAAACAGACCTGGTATGCATATCCATTATAAGGGGGAGGATATCCCATTGGCAAGGCACCAAATAATGATGGATGTTGTGAATTGGTATTGGACATAGCTTGAGATTGTGTTTTCTGGGCCCTCCGAGCCTGCCTTTCCTTTTCTGTATCTGCCCATTTGACAACCAAAGGAACACTTGAACCCTAACAAAGCAAGAGAGCGATCAGACTACATATCATTGATTCATGCATCCATATTAATGTTGAGTTCCAAGTTTTAAAAGGGTTTACGAACACTTGCCCTCTACCCTCAACTCTTTTGTTACTTACAAAAATAAATAAATATATAAAGCATAAACTCAACAGGAAAAAAAAAAAAAACTAAAACTAGTTAAGACTTGGAAATTGTTCCTGTGGCGTCTGTTATGAAGGCGACAAGGTCAAATGAAAGATAAGTTTTGATTAAAAACTATCATTTGTTGTAAGAGGAAAATATATTGATATTGATAAGTTTGTGAACAATTCTATACCTTCATCTTGTACAGCCTATTCAGCAAATACTAATTTTGGTTATTCAAATTCGGAGTAAGCTACAGAAATTATTTTGAAACAGTTACTTGTGCTATTCTGCCAAAAGCTCATCCCCTGTCTGACCAAATAGTTAGCATACCCCCATCGAAGTTAAAATGACAGATTTTACAGGGCAGATCCATGATGTTACATTAAGTAACAAAACCTTATTCATCGTTCGAGTTCAATCTGATAGCCAAAATTGATTAAAAAGACAGACATAAAAAGATGACTTTTCCCATCAAATTATTAAACAGCAGATAATTAAAGTTGGGCTCTAACTATAAAAAATAATTGCTTGAGCTTGAGAACTATGTTCCATTGGCTAATAAAGCTCACCTCCATTTTATGCTTTCCATTGATGTCCTCCAGGGCAGCAAGGGCTTGTTCTTTTGTCTCATACTTCAAAAAAGCACAGCCTGCCAATTAGTGAATTGAGATCAGCAAGAACAGTACAGTTCAGTGCTTTACAGCAACAGCCAGATAAGAGATCAGGATTGTTAAATAAAGAAGTACCTTTGCTTGTTTGTTGAGAACCTCGTAGTATTTGTAGGTCCTTTAGTACTCCATATTTAGAGAACAAATCGGATAATTCGGCTTCAGAAACGTTTTTTGGAAGCATACCAACAAATAGTTTGTGTTCTGGATTGCAAGAACAAAAACAAAATCATAATGGGACATGCTAAATTAACACTGAAATAACAGTATCAGATAAGGCATGAGAAATCTTGCTGAAGCAATCTATAGTAATGATCTTGATAGCAACTAAATCAATAGTCAATGATATTTTATTACACCTAGCCTTTCCAACTCTCCATCTGCATACTTCACTTGCAACGGACTAGATGCCTGAATTGGAAAGAAAGAAAGAAAGAAAAGGATGCATTTCAATTAGAGAGACAGTGAGATGAATGCATTAGAGCTTAATTAAAATAAGAGACAAGTCATACAAAGTTAGCACTGATCAAGGACCACATAACAAATTATTAGACTATCTAACCACTGGGATATTAAACAAAAAGAAGGTGTTGAGAATTAAACCCTAAATGAAACAGATTATACATAACCAGAAAAGGGCTAAACCTCACAGAATCCTGATTAACTGAAATACCTAGGCCAGCAAAATCCCAGATTGTTCATCTACAATAACAATGATTGAGATATGATGTAAATAACCATCTAATGTTGAAGATCAATTGTGAACATATGCCGCAATATCTAAAATAATCCAGTAATGAACTAACAGTATCGATGGTTTTTTCCATAATGATTGACTTTACATTCAAATTTAAATTATTCAAGTAAGTCTTGAAACTCCATCACAACTTATCCCTGCAGAAAGTTTTTTTTTGTCACTATATCCTTACAATACATTCTTCGAATCAATTTCCATTTTGGTTTAGAATCTCTCACATTTTCTCTCATCTACAGTTGCATTCTAATTTCATTTTGTATAGAGCGACTTGCCCTCACTTTTCACTGCCATATCTATTAACAAATATCAAAATCCACACTCTCATCACCAATATCCAATATAAATGTATTGTATCTGCATCATGATATCCATTTTGTCAAAATCAAGTTTTTCCCATCCCTCCTAAAACACCACCGTCTTTCCGATATACTATTGGCAATATTACCACGATCTCATTGACAAAACCAGCCCTGGTTGCAACAAGTTCCAACTCCAACATAGTAAGATTGTACTTGTGATGCGAACATGTTTTACTACTGTAAATCACCGAGGCTTGTTTTGACATGATTACGAAGCTGGTAAATAATAATTAGCTAAACAGCCATCAACTTCAGTAATTTATAGCCATTACATCACAGGATCCACAGGTCACTCGCAATATATCAAACACAGTAGAAATCATTTCATGGCTCCAAAGTCAACCACAATAAGTAATTTCCATAAATACCAAACTAAAATGAACTACTTAAAATAAGTCGGAAAATTTAATTAATCACATTTCATCTACAATACAGTGTGGATAGAAAACAAGAAATCAGCAAGTAGTAGAGTGCACATAGAGAGAGGGATCAAATTAGAGGAAGGACTAACCCCAGGCAACGTTTTCTTATTATGACAAGCATTAACAGCCTTATCTGCTTCGTGTCTAGAAGGACATATTATAAAACAACAACCTAAGAGAAGAGGAAATTAGGGTTGCAAGAACCAGTACACTCTGCGAATCTTGAATGTGAAGAAAATAAAGCAAGTAAGCAACCTCGGGAAGCGCGAGTGGTCTTGTCTTTAATAATGTTGACTTCGTCGACCAAAGCGAACTCTTCGAACATTGCCAGAAGCTGATCTTCTGTCATTTGTTTTGGTACTTGACCTACAAATAGCTTCACGCTCTCTTCATTATTGCTGCTGCTTGATTTCCTCTCCTTTCCACCCTCCGCCATTACCCCAAAAACTATTCAAAAAAATCCTTCTCTCGCTCGCTCTGCTCGTGTTGGTGTGCTTGTAACACACACACTCTCTCTCTCCCCCCGCCTCTGGAATTCTTCACTGGCTCTGTTTCGCTCTCCAGATTTCTGGTGTTTTTTTCGTGTTTTGGTGATTTCGTCGTCGCATGGAAATTGGGGGATTTCTGGATGGCAAATTTGGATCTTCGATGGATAAATTATAAAATTAAATAGTTTCCATTTGGGCTTAGACTTGTAGTTTATTTACAACTCTGACCTTACAGCTGTTTCAGACTCTCAGTTTTTTGGCTTGGACATGTGGGCGCTTTGTGCAGTCATTACTTATTAGTCATGTCTATTTAACTATTTCCCAGTTTAAATTACTGTAACGCCCTTTTCTTTTCTCTTGCATGGCATTATTGGCAACTGGGATCCAAACTGGAGTGATTTTTCTTTCTTCTCTCTCGGGTCATCTGAAATTTCTTCTCCGCATATAACGGCAAATCTTTTCTTTTCTATTACCTGGATCAAATTTCTTTTGATTTCTTTCACGTTGTATTTTTTAAAACTCAAATTTTTATCACAATTAATCTTAAAATAATTTGTCAGTTTTAAAAATATTTTAAAAAATATATATATTTTTAGATATTTTGATATGTTGATATTAAAAATTAAAAAAAAATTAATTTAATATATTTTTAAATAAAAAATATTTTTAAAAACAATTTAAACCAAACCATTAAATATTTAATATTAAAAACTATATAACGACACATCACTATTATATCAAACAGAATTCTTCCAAGTTTATATATAATAATTTAGAACTGTAAATATAAATATATATATATATATAGTTTGTACGAATATTGACTAATTTTAATTTTAACAACAATATAAGATTTTAATAATTATTATTATATTAACAATTATATGAATTTAAAACCATAAAAAAAGTAAATTTTTTAATCATAAACTTTTACCAGCAATATGCAAAGTTTGATTGATAGATAATGAAAAGGAAAAGTCTCAAGTCTCCCCCATATTTGTCTTCCTTTGATTTCTTTCTTGAAGTCTTAGGCCTACATTTTCCCTCCTCCCTTTTGACACGTCATCGAGGGTTTTCGAACAAAGAAGAAGAAAGCGAAGCCCTTGAACTAGAAACAGTAACTCCATGTGTTGGCGGCAGTTCTGTTCTAAAAAGCATGCGAAAAGATATGACGAGCGAAAACTGGAAAGGATCTTTCCTTTGCACGCCGGCCATGACTCAAAAACGAAACGAAGGGCTTATTTCTTTTTAAACCGGGCCAGAAGCTTGTGGGGTTAAGTGGTAGTTGAAATTATCTTAACTGGGATGTAGGTTTAATTCTGTGCCTTCAACATGTGCTTGTCCTTTACTTTCTTTTTTCTATTTTTAATTGATTGTTTTTATAGGTATTTTTTTAGAATAACTTTTTTATTTATATTTAAATTAATATCCATTTTATCTTTTATTTTTTTATATGGACTTTTTATTTTTCAATAGTTTTGTAAGAGATTATTCTAATGCATCTATATTTTTTATGTTTTATATAATAAGAAAATGTTTGTTTTTGGAGAATATTTCTAATATATGTAACCTTATATAATAATTTCATTTATTCATTTTATTCAATCAATTTCATGTATGTCTATTTCATATTTGTTAATGACTTTTATTTTTATTTTTTAATACACGTAGTTCTTGATTTGTTTTGATTATATGTATACATAAGTTTTTTTTATTTAAACTTATATTTTTCTATGAATAAAAACACATCAAAAAAACTTGTATGTATATCAAAAAATATGTTGATGAGATTTTGTGTAAAGTGATTCTATTGGATGTAAATCACATCTTGTTGGGAGAACATGGTAACTCAATAGGAAAACAACACATAATGAGGTTAGAAATAGGTATACTATCATAATATATGGTATAAACATTATTTTTATATCTCTTACAACTAAACAGGTGTATGATGATCAAATATTTTTTTAAAAAAAAAAACAACATGATGATAAAGGTAGAGAAAATCAAAGTGAGAAAAAACCATTAGATTTTGTCACTAATACATTTTTTCCACCACCCAAAACTATTCAACCAAAAACTCAAATCATTCAACAAGTTCTAAAACAAACCCAAGAAAGGGGGGGGGTTATACTAAAAAGGGTGAGGTAACTAATAATCTTGTTTAAAGAAAGTTTATTTTACTACTAGTGAACTTGACCCTTTATTCTTAGTGTTTATATCTCTTTGTTGCAGGAGTTTGATAATATTTTTTCTAACGAGATTTCTTAGTGCATTGCTACTAATAACATGAATCAAATATCCAATTGACCAAATCCTAACCAACTTATCAAAGTAATCTTGAAGAAACAAAGGAATTTCAAAAACAAATAAAAGAGTTGATGATAAAGGATTATATTTGTGAAAATATGGCCCCTGTATTATTTGTGCCTAAAAAAATGGAACCTGAATAATATGTGTTGGTTTTGTCAAAATATATGATGCATGTGAATGTTAAACCTTTGATAAATCTTATCAAATAAATGTTTATTTATTTAAGAAAAAATAAATTATATGTTCCTGCTAGTTCTATATGTAAATTACTTATTCAAGAAACATATGAAGGCTGTTTAATGAAGGATTTTGGTGTTTCTAAGAGTTTGAATGTATTGCATAAACATTTTTATTGGCCAAATATGAAAAGAGATGTGCAAAGAATATATGGATAATGTATTGCATATAGAAAAACAAAATAATTGTTATATTCATGATAATGATGGTAATGTAGAAGTGAATTTTCAATGATATTTTTTTTGTAAATAGAAAATTAATTATTATTTTTATTTGATTATTGCAGGTGTTTTCATAATTTATATTTTATTTGTTGTGTTTAATTTAAATTGGATTATAAAATAAATTAATTTTAATACAGTGAATTCGATAATTCGGGCATCCAAATCTTTTTGTTTTTTTAATGATGATGATAATTTTATGATCGTGATTTTGTTGAAACTTACTAAACAGATAAATTTATATCGATTTAAAATTCATATATTTGATAAGAAACTTGGACTTCACAATAATTCTTTATATATTTATTATTTTTTCCAAATTTATATTATGATACAAAAATCTTACACAATTAATATTTTTTTATATTGAAAAAATATAATTCCAGCAACGAAGAGACGCCGGACGTGGCCCGTGCTAATTATAACCGGTGATAAAGAGATGCCTCATTTTTTTTATACATTAGAAGATTTAAACTAAGAAGGGAAAAAGGATTAATAATGCTAGTTTTTCAATAAAGAGATGTTGACTAGCAATTGAAGAAGCAATACGGGGGGAAAGGTTTTAAAAGTGATTATTTTTCAGCCATAAATGCACAGATGAAATGCTTTGCCGGGTTTTATGGCAAGGGGACCCTTCAAGTTTGTCTCCGTTTTACGGTGGAATATTTGATCAGATGGGCTTGACCTCTTGGTGGCTGCAAACCATTGGACAGCTACCAGAAACCCTAAATTTAGATGGTTAACTTGACATTATTATCTTCAAATTCCAAGAAATTAGTTAATGGAGTCAATAGGCATGTGATTTTTAAAATAGATTCAAAGGGGTAGGCCACCATCATTTGTTCATACTTACCTACAGCAGAACATAAGCAGCAATGCTAGGTCAAAACTGTTGACGGGGGCAATTACACAGCAGCAGCTGCACCCTGATCTTAATCATAAGAATGAAAAATGATTAAAAAAACAAAAAACAAAACCTATATTGGTTTAGCCTTTGGTACTTAGGTTAGAGGCTAGTTGTATGGTAGTAATTATATAATTAATTAAAATGTTGCTTTACGAGTAACTTTCGTGAGGAGAGCTGTAGCTTTTGCTTCAAGAAAATCCCAAAAAAAAAAGTCAGAAGAGAGAGTTAGCTGTACCTAAGCAAATCAAAGTGAGAGTTGGTCAAACACGTACCCACATGCTGGCCACTAATTGCTCCACAATCTTACTTCCAACTAATCATAAAATTTCCTAATTATTTCTAACCATAAATTAACATGTATGATAAAGGCAAGGAAGAGGAGAGAGATGCCACCATTTGATTTTATTTTATAAAGAAATGGATTCCTCTGGAAGAGTCAGGAGAAACAAAGTTTTGGCTATACCAAGATGATCAAGTAAAGCTCTAGTTATTTTATATTTTTATAAAGAATGTATATTTTAACTCGAACTCAAAATCTACTATGTAAATCATAAATCCTTTATCATCACGCCACAACCTAGCTGAAAGTGTAAAATCCCGACTGTCTCAAGTTCTTTTGAGGAGTACATGCTCCAACTTGAACTTGAAACCTGCTGTACATATCACAAATCTTCTGCTGTCATGGTCATGCGACCCTACATGGTACCTTTTGATTTTATTTTTTTTATTTCAAATTAGTTTTTTCGTTTTAAAAATCATCGTAGCTTATCAGAAGTTATACGTTATCTGTATAATGTGTCATTGAAAAGAGCAATCTCTTAACCATATCATTTTTATTGGTTGTGTGATAGGTCGGTCTAGTGGTAGGATAACAACGAAGACAAAACCACTCGCCAAGTCTTGCACTACTCTTTTGTCAAGTAGCTGAGCTACCATACTCCTTGCCATGTAAGCTATGGGATACCAAAGTAAGCAAAAAGTATAGCTACAAGGACACACTCGTGTATATTTGAGAGGGAGAATGTTTTTTAAAGTATTTTTTATTTAGAAAATTAATATATTTTATTTTTAAAAATATTTTTTGATTTTATATCAAAAATTTTAATTTAAAATAAATAAAAGAAAAATCGAATTTTTTAAAATAATTTATTTGTATTTCAATTTTATTCTTAATTCTAGTTTTTTTTAAAAAGAATTTAGCTTATGGGTTTTTTTTATTGGTCCTTTGAGATTTTTTACTATTTTTTTTATCTTTTGATATGAGTTTTTATTGAATTTTATCATTTAATATTCAGTTATAAATAAATTAATTTTTGATTTTTTTTATCATATACTAATATAAAAATATCAATTCAATCTAGTGGAACTAATAATCAAGGTCAAGAGTTTTACATTTAGAAGCTGTTTGTTTCGGCGGTACAACCACCGTTTGCTCAAAATTTAATTTTTATTTTATTTTAAATGAATTTTTTTTGGTGTTTTTAAATTATTTTGATGTGTTAATATCAAAAATGATTTTTAAAAAATAAAAAAATATCATTTTGATGTATTTCTAAATGAAAAACATTTTAAAAAATAACCACAACCGCCCTCCTAAATAGGCCTTTAATCAGGCTATTCACGCAATTTAATTTTAAATTTGGGCTAATCATAAAGTCAAGCTGAAAATTTTTAAATTGAAATTATTATACACAATACTTGAGTTTTTTTTATATTCCAAAAAATACTCGTCCAACCCATAACAATAGTGCAAGAAATAAACTAGCTTTGCTATACTGTAAAGTCGAGCTGAAATAACAACGACTGCCACAGCAGTGAACCAAAGTACTTTGCAGATTGCATAGAACCAACCATGTCTTAAAGCTACACTCAGCTAATTAAAGAAGAAAATGCTCATGGAGGCCCAGATAAAAAATTAAAAAAAAATCACCCCTAGCTTATAAAGTTCACCTGTCCCTAATGTAAACATAACTTCTTCTTTTTGATGCGTGTAAATTTCATTTCTAATCCCGGCTACTCTAGGGTTTTACAAAATATATATATCCTGACTCGAACTTAAAATCTGCTATGCAGATCACAAACTTTTTACTATTATATCACGCCGTCGTCGAAACCCAAAGAAAGATATCAGACGTGAAAACTGATTTTCTCTTACAGGAACTCATTAATTAAGCCGAGCTTAAAGGCACTTGCTAAGAGCTATACTGATCCTATGTTTTAGCAGCGCAATTTCTCTACTAATTCTAGGTTCAAAGTTATTCGGATAACGAATAAGAAGAACCAAATTCAAAGCTAGCAGTGTGCCATTCGATGAACCAAATTCAAAGCTAGCAGTGTGCCATTCGATGAACCAAATTCAAAAGCTAGCAGTGTGCCATTCTATCCACTCTCGCTTTCACATGGATTGTCATCATCCGAGGGTATAGCGAGTAAAATTAGCAGCTTGCATGATCAGAAATCTGCATTTCAAGTTAAAAACCCCAGTTGGCTTCCTAGGCCTAGGAGCATCTCCAATGAGAGATGCTATTTTGAATAATCAAATTGATAAAATAGCATTCATAAATATGATTTTTTTTCTATTTATCTTCCAATTAAAAAAAGAGCGTGAAAAAAATAAATACTTCATTTTTTTTCAATCCAAAATATTATTATTATTATTATTATTATTATTATTATTATTATTATTGGCTTTCCATTAGCACACTCACATCTGCGAAAATGAATATTCATAAATTGAAACAGGAAATGAATATTTTCATAGTTGTGGGAGTTAATTCTGAATATTTTCACAGGGAATTTATACAATAAATTAAATCCAAGAAAGATCAAGGAAAGGAAGAAGAACCTAAGGGATGAGTGACGGCTGTGGCAACAGCATCGCAGGCTCCTCTAGTAGTGAAGATGAGTCTGCACAATAGGTTTTGAGTTCCAATCGGGATATAATATGATGATAAAAAATTTATGATTTGCACAATAATTTTCGAGTTCAAATCAAGATAAACACTCTTTGTGAGAGCACAAATAACGTAGGAATTCTCCTTACAAATTTAGTGTCATTTAAACATCCTAAGAAATATATATAGTCCAACAAAAAATACAATAAACATAGAGCATCATCGGTTTGGCCTGTGCTATGCATCTAGCATTTTAAAATCAACTAATTTTAATTATCTATATGAGCTTTGTACTTGTATGTCTTTTAATTAAATTATTTAATAAAAAAACTATAAAATATTTGATTATTTATGTTTTTTAATGATATTTATGTGTGTTTTCAAAGAAAAAATATTAGGTGATTTTTTTTAATAATTATGTTTAATTTTTCTAAAAAAAGTATTTAATTTAAATTATTTTACTTAAATGTTATATAACATATTTTTTTATTAACGTGGATATCCAGGCAAGCTTACGTGTACCTCGACTAATTCTATGAGTCCTAAAGCTAATGAGTATATAAACCTCTAGTGGTCATCATATTAGCAACCATATGACTCGAACCTGAGATCATAAAAAGAGAAACCTCTTAGTCCTAAATTCTTACAACTGACCACTTATTAGATGATTTATAGAGCATACCTTTGGATATTGTGTTAGGACTGGTTTTCATAATATATAGAAATATTCATGTCGAATTATTAAAAATACATAAACAATAAAGCAGAAACGTACCTGAATCCATATCCGAAAGTCGCTCTGTCGAGTCGTACAGATGACCTTCCAGACTAACACGTTCTTCTTTGAGAGCCCTTTGATCCTCTTCACCTTAACCTTATTTTCTCTCTGATGATGGGATGTCAGAATGAGAATGAAGCAGCTCGTGTAATCTGAGGACCATGACCATATATATAGGTAATAGGGTACATTTTGGTATTCATGCATTTTGACATTCTCACCTTTTGATATTTCTATTTTAATCCATCACTAAAATAGAAATAACTCTTTATTCTCTATACATTAAAAATCTACACCCTATTAAATACACCAAAAAATCCAATTGCCTAAAAATACTTAGCAAATTATTTTTAATTAGGTTTCATTTTATTTGACAGTCCACAACACACATAATTATTCTCATATATATCTAACATTGGATCAACAAGGCTCTGATACTATGTTAAAAAATTATTTTATCTAAAAGCTCAAGTTTATAGATGAGATCCCAAAATATAATTTATATTATTCTTTTAACACATAGATATGCTGGGGAACTATGAAATAAAGCTTCCATGGCTTCAGCTGCTATTTAGGTGTTAAAAACAACACTAAATTAACACGTGTCAGCATACCCTGCCTTCTGATTCTTCGGATCATATCCCTGCTGGCAGCCTCCAGAATCAAAGACTCGTGAATACTATTGTTAAAGAAATCAATCCTTTTATGCTGATCACTAGCAACCCATTCAACGGTCTTATTTTTACGAATTAGGGTTCTGGTTTCAATGCTTCTGGCCAGATGTTGACAACTTCTTGCACACTGAGAGGATTTGGGCAATTAGCATGTAAAATGCAAAATAGATGGTGAAATGACAAAAGCAAATTAGTTTTAGGGAAATACATATTTTTTGATGTCCTGGTTGGATTCGCCATTAAATTTTAAATAATATCATCCTTCACGATATTTTTATTTAAATTAATATTTATGAATAAAAAATATTTTAAAAAATAACCTCAACTATATTTTCAAATAAATAATAAAAAGATATATGTGAATGTTGTTGTTATTGTTTTTTAAAATATTTTTTATTTAGAAATATATTCTAATATTTTTATGAATTATTTTTTATATAAGTATATCAAAATAATAAAAAAAACCGAGACGTTTGTTTTTCAAAAAATATTTTTGGAGTAACAAACACTTGAAGTGTCTGTTTGAGACTTCATTCAAAAATATATATTTTTTTAAATTAAATTTTTTGATATTCTTAAATTATTTTGATAGATTAATTTGATAGGTAAATATTAAAAATAATTATTTTTTTAAAAAATATTTTAATAATTTCTTTAATTTTGTTTTTAAAAATCAACTTTAACTATCATGCATATAAGCAATCAAAGTGGTCAAATATTAAGGCGCCAAAACCAAAGACCTAATCCTATCCAATCCAATCCAATTTTGTTAGCAGAGCAGGCAGGCTGACGGAGATAAGAAAACTGAGTGAGGGAGAGAGCCAAGACTGAGCTGAAAGAGAGTCACTCATTCAGCAGCTACATAATTTTAACCATGGCCACGGCAGTCGCCAACTGCTTCTTCTCTGTTCTCACCTCCTCCGTTAAATTCCGTTGCTGTGTTTCTTCTCAACGATATCTCGCCACGTCGCATCATTCCATTGCTTCGGTCACTTGTAAAGCCGTCGCCAATCACAAGAGACGCCCTTCTTCTAATCGAGATAGAGAACTTGTAAAAACCTAATCTCTCTCCTTTAATTTTTATTTTTTTTGCATTTATAAGTTAATAAACGCACTCTCAGTACTGGATTATAATCATACTCTACTGTCATTTTAGTCAAAACCCTGGGAATTCTAATTTGTTGAGCAAACTCAGCTCTCTAAGTCATTAATAGGAACTATCTCTGCTTTAACACAGCTTGAATTGATAATTTTTTTCTTTTTAAAAAAGAATAAAAGTCAAAAATTTTTGGTTTAACCGATTATTATGTGAAAATCGTGGTTTGGTTGTGTTTAGAAAGAAGGTGTTTCACAGAAGAAATCTTTGAGGAAATCGAAGGACGACGATGACGGAATCAGTGGTAAAAGGAAAGCAGGGGGATCCCAATCAGCTGCTTTTAAGTCAATCGGGGCGCAAAGAAAAGATAAGAAAGAGTTTAAGTTTGATATAAAGGAACAACAGGTGTGATTCCATGCTCTCCTTTTTCCTATTTGTTGCTTTAGTAATTTAGATAAGTTCTGTTATTCATCACTTGATTCAGGTTGAGCCAAATAATCTTAAAGATGCAGCTTTTTTAGACGCAGTTGTCAAGGTGATATTTTCGAACATTTTACTCTATTGCCTTGCAATTTTATGTTCTGTCATTTTGACATTCAATTGATGGTTTAGGTCCCGTGATTGCTAATAGTAGATGTGTAGATGCTTGCAGATTCCATCTACTTGCTAAGATCCACATTCATTATCAGCAATCTGTGCTTCATGATTAGTATAGTTTTCATCAGGATATTACTCTTGTATTCGTTGCTAAAATTGCAATGAGTGACTAACTAGATATGGGAAAATCCAATTGACACTACGAACTTGTAGTCTATGAATGCCCTACATTTATTTAGAATTCAACACGAGTCTTGTTCAAAGAGCTAGATGATGCATCAAAGATGTCTAAGATATTGCTTCCAGCTACTTTAACAACTACTTGGTGGAAAAAATCCTTCTATCTTGATAGATATTGATACATTCATAACTGAGTAACTGGGCATTTTATCACAAGGGTGCATGTCATTGTCCTTCTTCTTTTATATTCTTTGGAAGCTTCATGTTTGGGAGCAGCAATTATTGCTTATATCACCATTGACTAATTGTCTCAACTATTGGTTCTCAATAATATGCCTACCTATTTCAATTCCTTGATACAAATTTATAGAATTGACTCCTTTTCTCATGCATGTGCTTGCACTTTGCTTGAACATGTTTATTTATTTATTTATTTCTAGGTATACTGCACCCATACTGAGCCTGATTATTCCCTTCCCTGGCAAAAGCAAAGGCAATACACAAGCACAGGAAGGTGAGTTTTCTGAAATATTACCTGCTAGGTCTCCCATAAAATTTCTTTTAAGGTAGTAAGAAATTCTTTGGTTGCAGCAGGCTCTGTTAGATATATTTCTGTTCACAATTCTTTTCTGCTGTGCATGCTATTTATTGAATCAACATTGTTTCGCAAATTGATTTCTTCATTTCCTTACATGCTTGTTATGCAGTGCTTTTATGATTGGTAATGGAAAGCTTTTGACAAATGCTCATTGTGTTGAACATCATACACAGGTTTTCATACCTAAACTTTCAATTTTAGTTTGTGTCTTATCAATTGCCTTTTACCATAAGTGATCAAACCACAAGAAAATCCCTCAAAAGACCAGAACATCTAGGTAGCTATGTTTAGAGACAGAATAATAGCAACTCAAAAGGACTAAGTCACTAGTCAACAGCCCTCGGGAACTCTGGCCTTCCCTTTTCCATTTGATGGAATGCTAGAAAGTGCATGATGCATATGGACTGGAAATAGGGATATATCTGGAATACCAGCTTGGAATTCCTGTAAGAGCACCCTCCCATTGGTAGAGCCTTGCTCAACACAACCAAAAGAATCATTTGTGTTTTCTTCAGTTCGAGACATGATATTTAGGTAAACATTTTCAAATTAACTTCTTAAAAATCCTTTTCTTATTGCAGGTCAAAGTGAAGAGAAGGGGAGATGATACCAAATATGTGGCTAAGGTACTTTTGTATCCTATGGATTGGAAGATATTTTAATGATCTTAGTAACTCAGTCTATACTCTCTTTTTTTTCCATATTATTTAAAGTCCCAAACCATAAATGGAAGTGGCAAGGATTTGTTAGATGTACTTTGAGAGCAAGTTTACATAGATCTTGAGAAAATTGGATGAAAATCCCAATATTAATGAGTTTCAGTGGATCTGTTTGAAGTTTTTCGTTTTGGAAAAACAAAAAGCCTCTTTTACAAGAAGCATGGTGTAGAGAAATTGGTGTCTGCTATGACTCCCAGCACTTTCTTACTACCAGTTGAGCCTGCCAGCTTTGGAAACAAACGAAATTATTATTTCAACCTGTCATTAGTTTCTCAAACATGCATCTGTTGACTTAGTATTCACTAGAAACAAAGGAAATGAACAAAGGCATAGCTTGATCTTGCTTGTGAGACATTCAAGGATGCTGCAACTTGATTTCCTCTCATTGATACACAGGTACTGGCCAGAGGAGTTGATTGCGATATAGCTTTGCTTTCAGTAGAAAGTGAGCAATTTTGGGAAGGAGCAGAACCACTCGAGTTTGGATGCTTACCACGTCTTCAGGTCAAATTACCCTTTCACTTAGGGTTGCAGTGCCTTCTCCCCTCATGTTTTTAGGTCTATGGACTTTTTTTGGCTTAGCATTTGCAACAACCCTAAATTATCACACCTCGTTAATTTACTGCAGAAACTATAATTTTGGTGCTATTTAAACCTGCATCAATGTTTTTGGGCTCACGAGAATAAACCTTTGGGGTTCATCATGGCAGTTCTTTGGAGTGATAGTTTAATTTACTGTGTACACTTAGGTCATGTACTTTTCCTATGAAAATGCAGACTGATGCCCGAATTTGAACTTACAAGTTTCAAATTGTTTTGTATGCTTTTTTCCTTCTGAGAATCATTTTCTGCTGCATTTTACATGGGCAGGATGCAGTAACAGTTGTAGGATATCCCCTTGGAGGAGACACCATTTCAGTGACAAAGGGGGTTGTGTCTCGGATAGAGGTTTGATTACCCCGTCCTTGAAATCATATGATCATCTATTTCTGACTTTGTCTATGAAGTCTGTGTGATGTTCTCCCTTGATCAATATGTTTAAGCAAATTTTCTGTATCATGCTATCAAATTTATTATTATCAGGTTACATCATATGCACATGGATCATCTGATTTGTTGGGCATTCAAATTGATGCAGCAATAAATCCTGGTTAGTTTGTATATATGCTTATTCTTATTTATTTGTCTTTCCATTCCGTGTGTCAAAACTTCTCCAGGTTATGTATTTGCATTTTGGAGATTGCATGTATCTGGGTTCTTCACTATTACAACTCTCTGTGTGTATGCATGTGTGTATTTCTGCATCTTTTATTTATATCAGGGCTTTAGTCTATTCTGTAATAGCTACTGCTTATACTAGTTAAATATAGGTAACAGTGGTGGTCCTGCATTCAGTGACCAGGGGGAGTGCATTGGAGTAGCATTTCAGGTAAGTTTTTCTGGCTTGCTGTTATGCACCAGTTTTCATTTGGTCTAGAATTATTATCCAAGTGACTAGATTCAAAGAATGAGGGTTCCCCAGACAGTTTCATCTTGGTATTACATCATGTTTATACCTTGTTTTTAAACAAAAGCAAGTTTTCCACATGTTTTCCTGTTGATTCAGCAAACAATTCATTCATATTTGCTGCATCTCTTTCCCTGTGACATTTTCATGAGACATTTCTCTTAGGTATACAGATCTGAAGAAGTCGAGAATATTGGATATGTGATTCCAACAGCAGTTGTATCTCATTTTCTAAATGATTATGAGAGGAATGGGAGATACACTGGTGAGATGCTTTTTTGCACATGTTTATATGGTGTTTTCCTTGTATCGTTTATGCTGTGTCCTGGCATTGAAACTCAATGTGTAGAATTTGAATGTTGACAAGCAATGAATGCATGCCAATTTTAAGGACCAAGCTTAAAAAACTTCATGCTCTTATTTTGACCTACATCATATACAACTAATTATTATCAAGTTGTGCAAAGGTAGTTACGACTTCTTACTCTTTTTGGCTCTTCAATAACCACTTTTAACCTGCTAGTTTCATGTGACCATAATCTTACCCTTGTTCTTTAAAAGGTCCCTCCAGGCTATTCTCCGGTGTAGATACTCTTAGTTCTCATTTGTTGTTGTGAAGGTTGTTGAGAGTATTTATAGACATATATATCAGTGCCTTGGAATGTTCTGAATTCCTTTTGAATCTATTTAGTAACATTTATCATATCACTTGTTGCTTTCTAGATTATCCATTGCTCTGCTTTCTTTTCATATACTGGTACCTGATTGATTTTTGTAATGCAAACCTGGCTTGTACCTTGATCATACAGTTGATTTGGGATTGTCCCAATAAAACTCCTTTTGCCTGACTTCTAGGCTTTCCTTCCCTTGGTGTGTTGCTGCAAAAGTTGGAGAATCCAGCATTACGTGCATGCTTACAAGTACATTCTAATGAGGTATGCCTCTTTGTCAAATACTATTTTTTATTATTTGCCTTCATATTGTCTGGCATTGTTCATGTTCTTTGTAATTTATTCTAGCCTTTTTTTTTCCTTTTGAAAAGTGAATTGTGAAATGTGTGATTTATGGGACAGTTGGTTGCTGCTGGTTTATGCCAGTTCAGTGTATTGAGAGCTAAACTTTTGGGGATGTTGTGACGAAAAAGTGATTCATATGGCTGTATACTTTCAGCAATATTTTTGGGTTTGTGAAAAGAGAAACAAAAATCTGTATTTTAGGGGAATGAAGTATGGAGGATTTTTGGGTTAAAACTATACACACTGACAGTTTTTTCCCTTTCCCCCTTCTAGTTCTTAATTTCCACAAATACTGATTCTGCATATAGTTTATGTGATGTATGGTCAGCCTTTTTTGTTACTCCATTCCTCTTGCTTCAGTGAATGGTTAGCACCTCCTTGGTCCCTAAAGTAATAGACCTTTATAATTGTCTCAAAAGCAAAGTACACTCACATATTTTCTCTTCAAATTTCAAGTTTTACATATCATGTGATTAAACAGTGGTATCATTTTGTAGATTGTTTGATGGTTATAGATTTATGGCATCCTGGAAGCAATACCTTGAAGCACTACTCTATGATTTGAAGAGTCATTTGTATGTTGCCAATGTGCAAGCATGGAACATTCTGCTGAATGTTGTGAAAAACATGTACATTTTCAATTACTAGAGAAGGGAGAGCTTTTCAATGCTCCTGTAAAAATGGAAAATGGAGGAAACAATTCATTTTTAACCTTTGTTTGTTTTCTTCATGTAATGTGGAACTTCATTGAATGAATCTGCCAAGCAATTCCCTTATAACATCTGGTTCGTGCAGGGTGTGTTGGTACGAAGAGTTGAACCAACCTCTGATGCTAATAGAGTCTTAAAGGAGGTACTACAGTGGCCATTAGTAGCTTCAAACTCTATTTGAATTGCAAATAGTCTATTCTTGCTAACATGTTATCGGGAAGGAAAACCTTGGGTTATTTTTTATCATGCTTCTCAATATTGTCAGCCAGACTAATCTATATATAAATATCCATGCGGAATTTTTTTAGTGTTGGGACCGCAATAGGATTAATGAATACTGAAAATAGAAGAAAATGTAATAGCAATACAATTGTGTTTCATGAAAAAGGTTTGTAATAATTCCATGGCAAAAACTAACTCTAGACATGAAATTTTAATTTTACACAAGATTCAGTCCTTGTGTGAATTGCTAGTCCTCATTTTCTTGCATTGGTTAGTAGTGTAATTTGATTTATGAATAAGACTAAAAGCTTGAACAAGTAATTTCTTCTTGAGATGGATTTTCCTTTCTACCTCTAATTTTTATCTGCTGACTAATTTTGATTGTAGTTGTTCTTTTCAGGGGGATGTGATTGTGAGCTTTGATGATGTTAATGTAGGGTGTGAAGGAACAGTACCATTTCGATCAAATGAGCGCATTGCATTCCGTTATCTTATTTGTCAAAAGTAAAGGGCTTTAGTTCAACCATTGTTTCTTTATTGTTAGGCTTTGAATTTTTTTTTTCTCAGTCTGTTCATAACCTTCTTTGATCCTGTTCTATGAATATCCAAATAGTCATTGTTCTTTGGCCTTCATACTTTTCTGTATGTATCTAAACAGATTTGCAGGCGATGTAGCAGAGCTTGGCATAATTAGAGATGGGTCATTCATGAAAGTTAAAGTAGTTCTTAATCCACGAGTGCATTTGGTAATGTCATTAAAATCTTGGCTCTACATCATATATGAGTTGATTTATTGGATTCATATATCAAAAAACTTGGATTTTTATCTTCTTGCTTTAAGGTTCCATATCATGTTGATGGAGGTCAGCCTTCGTATTTAATAATTGCTGGTTTGGTGTTTACCCCACTTTCAGAACCACTGATAGAGTATGTATACATCCAAGCACTCAGTAATGTGATTAATATGTTAATTTATAT
The DNA here is from genome assembly GCA_025169955.1 of Salix arbutifolia. Classification (NCBI taxonomy): domain Eukaryota; kingdom Viridiplantae; phylum Streptophyta; class Magnoliopsida; order Malpighiales; family Salicaceae; genus Salix; species Salix arbutifolia. The sequence continues at coordinate 13,193,856 of CM045903.1, forward strand.
TCTTGCTGTGAGTGATAATTGCTAATGCAAGAGACTTTGTTCCCCTGTTGGCAGGGAGGAATGCGAAGACTCTATAGGGGTAAGTCCTATGACCGGTTGCTTTAACACCTTTTGCATTGGTCACCAATACACTTTTATTGTTTTTAATTTGATTGGTTTTATCTTCCTTCAGTTGAAACTGCTAGCAAAGTCACGTTATTCACTGGCAAGGTTCAAAGGGGAGCAGATTGTTATCCTATCACAGGCAAGTTTATACCGTTTCTCATCAAATGAAATCTTTTCAGCAACTTTGCAGATGCAATGCTACTATCTCATGTGCTTTAATTACAGTGGCAACCTTTCGGTACTTATTAAATCTTTGTTTAACTAAAGGAGGATCATATCTCATTGAAAAATTTAACGTACTGTTGGCATATTTTTGTACGAGGCTGCCTTGATTATTTTCTTTCTATTGACAGGTCTTGGCAAATGAAGTTAACTTTGGATACGAGGAAATGAGCAATCAGCAGGCACGTTATCTATAACCAATAACAACTGTTGTCCGCACCTGCTTGCTGTTATTTGCAGGAACTAAGAAGAATAAAAACTTGCAGGTTTTGAAGCTCAATGGAACTCAAATAAAAAACATCCGACACCTAGCACACCTTGTCGACTGTAAGCCCACTGCCCCTTCTCTGTTTTTTGTTCCTTCTTCACTTTTGCCCTCATGTTTTTTGTGATTTTAATCAGCATGCAAGAACAAATACTTGGTTTTCGAGTTTGAAGACAATTACCTTGTTGTGCTGGAGAGAGAAGCAGCGAGTGCTTCTTCATTCCACATTCTCAAAGATTATGGAATTCCATCCGAACGATCTTCTGATCTATTGGAGCCGTATGTGGATTCATTGGACCACAACAAAGTTGCAGTTCAGGATTTTGGCAACAGCCCAGTTTCAAATCTGGAAATTGGCTTTGATGGACTCCTCTGGGCATGATACACAATATTTGGAAAGTATGGTTATAACCTCAAAGCCACCAAATTGATAAATGCCATGCTTCTGCTCATTTTTCAAGGTCATTACACGAGCTCTTTTTCTGGTGTGTAAATCACATGGTCATGGTCGTCCCTTCTTTCCGTTCATTCTGTCTGGGTGGCTGGGCTTTCCCAGATGGATTTTAACCAATTTGCATGTTTATACCTCAATTAGGAAGAGCCTAATCACTGAAGGGCTCATTTTACTTGACAGCCCTGAAATTGTATGATTAGAAATAATGTACAATTAAATTATTTATTGTTACATTTGATGCGGCATGGAACACATCCAGTCTGCTACTGGGAAGATAGGTTCTGGGAGATTGTCTCGTTCTGGGCTTTGAATTTCTAGCAGGGGATCGTGGATTTACAAAGCCAGTCTGTCTCTGATCTCTACTGCTCTGAAATGGTAACTTGATTGAGAATAGCTAACTTAGAAAATGAAATGCACTGGTGATAGTGCTGCCTCAAGCAACTAGAACCATCCATGCACCTTCAAACCCATCTTTTTCAAACCAAGTTAATTATGCAACACAATATAGACGTCTTGTAACCTCACACGTGTACAATCACAGCCTAGGGATTTTGATGTTTCATGACATATAACACCTTGATATAGAATAGCCTCACACGTGTACAATCACAGCCTAGGGATTTTGATGTTTCATGACATATAACACCTTGATATAGAATAGCCTCACACGTGTACAATCACAGCCTAGGGATTTTGATGTTTCATGACATATAACACCTTGATATAGAATAGATTTGTTTAGTTAAAGAGATAAAAACAGTGATTTAAAAGTAAACATAATGAGATAGCTTTGAAGTGAATTTATATAATTTTAAAATAGAAGGTATAGAGAAGATATGTTTTTAAAATAATAATTTTTTTCTTCTTATCTATAAGATATCTCATGTAAAAAACACTTAATTCAAAACATGCTTGACTAAGGTATGTAATGATAGAAATATTTATTATTATAGTTTTGAAATCTAATCCAGAACAAGACTTGGGTTACAAGTAGGAATGATTAATCTTATTTTTTTAAAATAAAATAATGATCTTTGATAAAAAAAAAAAATAGAAAAAAATAAACAAGTCTTTCACTAAGATTTTGACCAGGTTTTACTCGGGGTTGATTGGATAGCAGTTTGATGAGGTCATGTTTCGACCTAAGTGTTTGGATGGATTAGATTGGTCAATTAGTTCTTTGTTTTTTTCTTAAATCTAGACTGGTCTAGCATGTAGGTTAATCTGGTCTTGTAACTGGGTTATTATACTGTTATTAAATTCAAACGTCAATGTAAACTGTAGTAAAAGGAAATTAATTAATTATTTAAAATAAATAATTTAAGAGTAACACATTAAAAATAGAATATATTTTTTTTCACATTTTACTTTATTTTATTCATCATCAATCAACCAAACACGATAGAAAAAGAGTCACTCTATTTTTCTTTTCTTGGCAGCAAAACCAAAAGCCATCATCTACACGAGCGCCTTGATATCGTTGACTACATTCTGTGCATCCGCACCGGCTCCATACAAGCCTCTCCTTGACAATCCAACACAGTACAGACCGTCCTTGCCCTTCCAGTGGTTCGGGTAACTTGGCTTTGGAATCCCATCCTCATTCAAAAGGTAATCATCCCCCTGGTCAAACACAGCTATGATTGGTCAAAGTACGTAAACACATGCAGTGGCGAGTTTGCTTTTTGTTGGTTTAATAAAATCACCCACCTTGAGCCATTTATTAGTTGATCTCTGGAATCCAGTACAGAAAACAATGGCGTCAAAGGGGTGTGACTTGCCATTTTCAAACCCCACCTCCTCGCCTCTTATGCTGTCCAGTGCGGGCAAGACCTGCGCACACAAAAGCCAAAAAATCACGATCTTCGACACCATAATCAATTGTCGGCATACACGCAAGCACAGCCAACAGTCAATTATTAGCCGAAGGAACTTTCTGGCAATACAGCATGGTTTTGCACAAACTTTACTACACAAATGAAGTAATTTCAAAGCTAAACTAATGTTGTCCATATACTCTATGATTTAGGTGAGCTAGACGAGACAGCTTTAACTGGTATGATTATAGTTGCTGTCATCCATTCATGGAACCATCTGTTTTCAACAACTATATAAATGTGAGATCTCGTTACTTTTGTTTGCAAAAAGATGTGTTGAACACGACAGGATGTCATTGACTCCCGATTAGTTGCTGATAACCAAGTTAGAAGCTACCAAAATGATTGTATAAGACCCGACCATAAAAAAATCATTGAACCCATCATGGGCTCGACCGGATTGATGTAAGAATTTCTTTCTCTCTTTCGTATGTTTAAGGACTTGGTAGCCGGAAATAAATCCATAATTTGCTCTCTCTAATTCATATATGCAGAACATACCTGGATCTCCCCGGACTTGATTTTCTTGCAGGTGCCGACGTCGAAAACTGGATACTTCCCGTAAGTAACTTTCATGAAAAACGGCCCCTCTGCTGGTCTAATTATCCCATGCTTGCTTAAGTCTCCATAAACAAGTTTGCTGAGCATCACCATAACTTTGTCCACAATTCCCGTTGAAAAATACTTCATCATAGTCAATCCCAAGTATACCATCTCCCTCGATAGAATGTGAATCTGCAGGCATGAACATGGGTCCAATCATGTATAATTCATTAACTTGCACATAATACTAGTTAGTTAGCATAATTTGGGATTGAAAAGAAGAAGAAGAAGAAGAAGAAGAAGAAGAGGAAGAGGAAGAAGAGGAAGAAGAAGAAAACAGAGTCTTGGAAACAATTAATAATTTATACTCTGAAACAAACAAATTAAAGATTGATCGAGCCAGATGATAAGCTACCGGACTACGGATGACAATTGATGTTCTTGCACCATGGTTTGCGAGATCTAATGCAATTTCCATGCCAGAATTACCAGACCCAACAACCAGAACATTCTTATCACAGAAAGTCTTTCCATTTTTGAATTTAGTAGAGTGAAGAACCTCTCCGGTGAAAGTGTTCAATCCCTTGACCTCTGGTATAAACGGATTGCTCGTTTCTCCACTAGCCACCACCAGAAACCTCGCAGAGTATTCCTCAATCTCCCCAGAACTCAAATTTTTAGCCTTGACATTCCATTTCTTGGCTTCTTCATTGAAACTCGCAAACTCGACACTTCTTTGGTACATGGGACTGATCTTGAAGCGGGAAACATAGTCCTCCAAGTACTGTAAGAACTGATCTTTTGGGACATAGGCGGGGCATGAGTCGGGAAAAGACACGCGAGGTAGCTCGCAGAACTGTTTTCTCAGGTGAAGGTGCAGACGGTCATACGAGTATTTTTTCCATAGCGAAGCATAGCAATCTTCTCTTTCAAGGACGATGTGAGGGATCGAATGCTGGCTCAGGCAGGCAGAGGTGGCTAAGCCAGAGGGACCAGCTCCTACGATGATTGCAACTGGGTCTTCCATCTTTTCGGGGAATGAGTGCTCTCTTTCGATCTCGTTTCCTTCGATCTTCGTTGCCGAGAAATGATAGAGCAAGACCAGGTTGCTGGGCAGGGAGTTTGGAAGAAAGCACAGAGATCGAGTTACTGGCTCCATTTGAACACAACTTATCCCAATATTTATAATAAGCAGTTGTTTTCAATTTATCCTCCACCAACCAAAACAACTGATTTATTTACGTGTTTTTATTCTCAATAATAAGCCCTTTAAATTTCAATAAAATTTCTAAGCTTATTATATTAATTAATATTTACAATAATCTCTGACTTCAAAATTCGTAGTTCACATGAGAATTCAATGGCATTCCTTCTTAATCGGTTAAACTTCCAAAAGCATTCTTAACTTATTAGATTAATTCATATTTTACAATAAAAATAAATGGTTATAGATTTAAGAATAGCTTAGTCAAATTGAAATTCAATAGGATTCCTTAACGTTTCTTGTTAGGTGAGTTGTAGTTAATATGATTCCTTATTGACTCAGTCGAATAAATTCTTAAAAAATAATAATATGTAGGAGATTTTGAGAGAAAACTTATTAAAAAATACATAAAATGTTACGAATGAAAGACATGTAAAAAAATATTTTTTATCAAGAGCACACAGGAGACAATGCTTTTTAGGAAAGGTAGAGACAATATTTGGGATAATATTTATATGATACATCAATAATTTTAATGACATAATTAATTAAAAAAAATGTATATTTAAAAAAAGAAAATTGTTGTTACCAATAATGTAATTCATCCGCAAAAAACGTGAAGTGATGACAAATAATTTATGATCTGAACAGTAGGTTTCAGTTTGAGTTATAACGTACATCCTTTGTAAGAGCATGAGACATGTGAGTAAGAGTATGAGACATGTGAGTAAGAGCATGAGACATGTGAGGTTTTACTCGTTTACTTGGACCCATAAAATACGTTTTTTAAAAGATAAGATTTCCAAAATATAATCCAGAAATTTCTGCGACAATGAGATTTTTATTTTTTTTCAAGTTTTTGAGATAGCTAGTAAATCAGCCCCCAACTTTTAAAGTCATCCCCAAGCTTTCTATAGTTTAACATATCCATCCATCCATTTGCCATTTGCCATTTGCCATTTGCATCACTGTAAATTTAGAAGAACTAGTTAGAAAGTCAGGTCAACTCGATCACGTCATAATAACTCTTGTATATAATTTAATTTTAAATTTAAATTAAAAAATTAAAATTAATTCATTAGGTCTAATCTAACAGAAATGATAAATAACTTTTAATCGGAGTCAAACTTTTTTTTCATAATTTAAAAAAATATTTGGATCGGAGACCTCTAAACTATTACCCACTATATCGGTTTGCCCTTGAGCAAATAAAAAAAAGAGCTGCCCTCCTTGGCCAAAAAATAAAAATAAAAATAAAAATAAAAATAAATAAGTTGGAGGTCTCAATTGCCCCGCCTGCTTCATCAACTAAAACAAATAATAATCCTCTTAAAATATAAAAAAACATTAATTTCGATACCATATCAACCTTCCATGCCATGTAATTTAAAAATAATAATAAAAGAAAAAACCTAGGACTCAATTCTATTTCTTTCTTCAGAAAGTCTACAAAGGGAAATTCATTATATGGGATTTGAGAAATTAATTAATGCTTTAAAAATAATCACAATAATAGATGATACAAAATTAATAAAACATCATTAGACCATTATCACTCTTAGATCTAAGATAATCGAATATGATCACATGCAATGCATCACTCACAAACACAATACCCAGATATATAGATAGATAGATATCTATCTATCTAATAACAGCTTGTTTTCACATGTTATATTTTAATTTTCGTACACAAAAACAACAAACAAGAGATAACTTGTTTCATTATCGATCAAATAAGTTTCCCGAGATTTATCATTAAAAAATAAAATTATAATATTATTACTGCACATGTTATGCTTAACTCTAAATAGTCAATATTTTTTTTTATAAATAAACGTGACTAAAGAAACTAAAACATAATCCTAGATCACGTGACTAAAGAAACTAAAACATAACCCTAGATCCCATCATGGGCATTATTACAATATCTAAACTTAAACCTCGTTCTCAACAAATACAAACTAGCTAGAGCCCAAAACCACGTTTAATTTAATAAATCACTTAAAATGACATCGTATCAGTTCAAAATCATAAACCATAGAGTAAATGCAACTTCCCACACCAAGGGTGAATATTAAATTCATAAATCGAAGGATTAGAGGTTTAAATACCTTAATTACCGAATCAATAGGGACCGACAGGTCACCACCGTGGAGGAGAAGCAGAAGACGCGTGCGCCATGATAGCGTGAGTTTCGGCAACATGTGCAAAAGCATGCAGTGTCGAGTGGAGCGGCTACAAATAGATTGATTGGTAAGATTTGATTTTCTTGATTGTTCGCTCCTATTTTAATTATATTTATTTAATTACAAAAGCATGCAGTGGAACGGCAAAATTATTAGTTGATAAGTATTTTTTAGCTCTCCTCCCTTCTCCACAAGTTATTTTTTACTGAATTTGGAGATATTTATGCGATCCCCGCTAATAAGAAATAAATAAACATTAATTCCATATAAATATTAAATTTTATTATAACTCTCTTATATAGAGTTAAATATAAATTGAGTAAAAAGTTTATTTTGAAAATCAATTATTAAATATACATAATTAATGTAAAGTTTTTTTTTCAAAAATTATTTTTGTGTTTGTTACAAGTAATTTTTTTACAGAAAAACTGGTTAATGTAAAGTTTTTTACAATAAATTTTAAAACTTAGTTTATTTTCTAAAAATTATTTTTATATCATAAAGTTTTATTAAAAATTTATAAATAATAATCTACTTACAATATCATCATCTGGTTATATCTACAATTATCTTCATTTCATAACAACCACGACTTTCATCTCACAACTATCTCTTTTACCACCACAACATCTCACTATCATTCTCACAAGCATTTTCTTTTACCATCACCATCATATTTTATTTCACCATCATCATGATCACATCACCGTTATAGCCGTCATTTTACAACCATCACCTCTACGACCTCTGTTTCCATCATTATCACCATCTCATCACCACAGCTATTTTCATCATCATTTCACCACTACCATCATCTCAAAGACCACCTCCTCCTTTACCATCACTATTGTTATCACTATTATCACTGCCATCATTTTCATATAATGAACTCCCCGTCCACCTCCTATTTCATTACCACTCCTTCACAACAATCATCATCTCATCACTACCTTCTAAATCATCACCACAACCCCCTCATTAATAACTCCTCAGCGATTATAATCTTACACGACTATTTCACTAGGACCACCATCATCTCGCCATCATCACCATTGAAAAATATACAAAAAAAACCTTATAAAAAAGTTACATCTTGTTACTTTATATTTATCTAGTAAATATATGTATGTATATATTGGGAAATATTTATCAAGATAAAATAAAATAAAAAAATGAAAAAAAATGTACAATTTTATTATTTTCATGAATTGGTAATATTTAGTCTTATTGGTGTTTAATTATTTTTTGGTCAAATTTATAGAAATGATAATAAATTCAATTTTTTACTTGAACATAAAACTCTTATATAGTTTAATATGATGCCTTCTATAGTACACCTACAAGTTTAGTGTGTATTTGACTTTGTAGTTGCTTTTGTGTTTGTGGCTTGAAAATAAAAAAAAGTTATAAATTATAATCTTTTCTTAACAAAGGTTAGAATTTTAAGTGATATCTATATAAATTGCAGTGCTTATTGATTAAATAGATATTTTTAAATATATAGTTAGAACAATAAACAACTTGAACCAATTTGCTCCATACTTTTAAATAAAACCTTGTAAGAAATAGACACCAAGAATTTAATTATATATGATCAATTAATATAATTTTATAAGTTTTAGAAAGAGAAATATAGTTAAAATTTTTAAAATGATAATTTTAAATAGATTTTATTTATTTAGTTGTCTTTTGATTGTGAGATGGTGTGATTTTAGTAGGATTTGTATTCCTAAGTGTTTGATTTTAGTTTAGCACGAAAGTATAATTAACTAAAGCTAATTCCATACAAAAAGAATATTATAAGAGTTAATGTTCACTAGAATTGATTTTTCCTATTCATAAATTTATTAGATAGGTTATTAGAGTAAATGCATATTTTTTTTTATAAATTTCATTAGTCATTATAATAATAATAGCGAATAATTCAATCTTTTTACATTGCTAAGCATAGTAAAATAACTGAATTACTTTTAAAAGCATAATTTTTAAAACTTAGAAGCTTTTTTGTATTTTCAATCTAGTATTTTTAGTTATAATCAAGTTGATTAAGTGATAATTTAGTATTTTAATTAAAATAAAAGTGTTTGAACCAACAAAGAATTAAGGGAGTGTTTGGAAAACAAATGTTTTTCAAATTTGTTTTTGTTTTAAATTAAATGTTTTTGGTGTTTTTAGATTATTTTGGTGTGCTAATATCAAAAATAATTTTAAAATAGAAAAAAATATCATTTTTATACATTTATTGAACAATTTTTTTTTAAAAAAAACAGCTTCATTCACGCTCTCAAATGAGCATTAAGTCTTCAGTAAATCAAGAACCCCAAACCCCAAACTTTATTCAATAAGTAGGATCAACCTTTTTAAATTCAAATAAAATGATACCAATTTGTGATAAGTTGTTTTTTTTCAATTCGGTCCTTATTTTTTTTTTAATTTCACCCTTCAATAAAAATAATATAATTTTCTCTATTTTATTTTTATTTTAATCTTCATTCTTTTAATTGCATATTTTTGTTTTGGACCCTAATATTTGAATTTGTTTTTTCTAATTTTATCCTTTAATATTTGATTGATTAAAAATAGAACTCTATGTTTTTTCTAGATAGTGTTTCTGATCTAATGATCTAGGTCACGAGTTTGAATAACTTATATGGATTGAGATTAGTTTTTTTTACTTATTTTTTTAATTTCATTTTTATATTAATTTTTTATATATATAAAAATGGTTTCGTGGTTTTTTTTTCTATCAAGTTATCTTGATCTCATAACCTAGACGACAAGTTTAACATGATGACTTTTCCCTTTATTACCAAGATTATAATTTGTCAGGTTAACCTAGGTTAATTTGGTCTAATTGTTTTTATCCAATTTTATTCTTTTACATGTAGTTGACTGAAAATTAAGCTATATAGTTTTTATACTTTTGAAAAAAAAGTATTTTTCTATATTATCGTAATTATTTTTTTAATTGTTCAACTTTCCAATTGTCTATTTTTTTATGAATCACATATTCTTTTTCTTTCTTTAAATATATTTTGGCATCTAAACAGTATATGTATGCAAAACAAATAAAAAGTGCAGGTCGTCTTTTTTTTTTTTATGTAAAAGAAGAATTATTTCCTTGTATTAAGCAGACAATACTATATATTTTTCAATATAATTATCTCTATTTTTTTACATTTTTTATTTTTTTTTAGTTTTTCATGCTAGAAACCCTTCTTAGATTATTAGATTTTTCTATTATTGAAGTCAAAGTATTATTAGATCAACAATTATTGTGCATCATGATATGATTCTGGGGCATGTGATGTGAGCTTCACGTGGGTTCCATAGCAAGAAAGGCCCATTTCTTAAATGACAAGAAAAGCATCATGGACCACCCATCCGGACTCTGTCACTGCCCCCCCTCCTCTTTCTGGGTCAATATAGTAATTTAATTATATGACATAATTCGCAAGACTTGTCGTTTCCTCTCTCTCTCTCTCTCTCTCTCACACACACACACAAGGAATATAAACCACACAGAGCATCTTCATTTAGATGCCCACTGTATATACATAATAAAATGATTAATGAGAATATCCGATTCAATTTGTATATACTTTGATTAATTTTATGCACCCTAAAATTAATATATGTTTTTAATGACCATCATATCAGAACTACAGAACTCGAATCCGAGACTACAAAAAAAGAAAATTCTTTAGTGATTAGCTCTTACCATCAGACACCTACTAGACAGTGTCTTTTTTTATTTTGTATGGTAGCCTTTTGTTTTCTTACGTGGGTAATTTTCAAATTTAGTAAAACAGCAGGCCATGTTTGAAGTAGAAAGGGAGAGATTGGAATCTAATACCTTGATGGATCAGTAGTTACGAGGGTAGTTTGCCTGCTCAATGTCGTTTGGTACGTCAGCTTGATTCGTATTCGGGTGGCCAACGTAGGACATCTGCAATTAAGACATCTGCTATATTATTAAAAAAAGGAAAAAGAGAGAGAGAGAGAGGAGGAAACAGCATCCACCAACTTAGGGTTTAAATTATTAAGAGTGAAGCATGTGTTTTGTTTTATTGACGGGCACACCACAACTCCAAATGGATCAGATTCTTTGAAAATGACTACACAGAGACAATAATAACTTACCATCCCCATGACGTTTTCTAATTATGAGATTATAAAGTAAACTTAATTTGGACGCAAGAGTTGGGTGGGGAAATATGACAAACAAGAGCTTGTTTCTATGTAAACAAGGACCCTCTTTGTCTTTATTTAGAAATTGTTGTGATGAAGATCTAAAAAGCCTCAAACCATTAGGTACGTCTTAATTTTTAAAGGGCACTTCAATTATATATCACTCTATTTTGATGTGAAATCCAAAATATATCATAAATGTTTTTTGCATAGGTTGGACCAAATCTTTATTTTTTTAATTTAATTTTTATTTTTTTTATTGAATTGAACTTTTTATTTATGATTTCATCCCCTTAATTTTTTTTTAATTTTTGTTTTTGAGTTAATCTAAAATAACTGATAAATACAAGCATGAGATGCTTAACTTCATAATATTTTAATTAGTTTGGTTTTTGGATTGTTATTTTGACAACGTGTGGAGTCTTTTTTCTTTATCATCGTGCAACCTTTTAAATGATATTAAAACTAACTCAGTTAATTTTTTCTAGTTGTCGGACGGTATCTAAAGTGAAATGAGTGTAAATTTTCAATGAACTTATCTTGTTGATGTCTATAATAATTTTTTAAAAATAAAATAAAAATTATTTTGATGCATTTTTAAACGAGAAACATACTAAAAAACAACCTTAACTATACTAAAAAAACAGACACTCCAATGTCTATTATTCATCCATAACAACTACTTTCAATTTTTATAAAAATATTCTTAACATAATCTCTTATAAATTATAAACGAAAAGTGGGAATGTAATTTAACTTATATAAATATATTCCCAAGCTCCCTTATTGACCAAGTCGTTCCCCAATAAATGTGTTTGACCAAGCAACTCACAGTCGTTCTCCCTCGACACGAGAAAATATATTATAGAGTGGCCAATCGTTCTTCTCTCCTTGTCGCTTGATGTGCTTGCTTGTCCCACAAGGAAACAAATGGATGCTGTCAAACATTTACTGCACTTTCCCATGATCAAAAGTCACCCCTTTATTAAGTCAAGCAACTTACCCAACAAGACTTCGATCACCTGTGTATTAATTATTACTTGGTCTTGTCTCTTCGTGCTGGATTTTTCCCTTTTAATATAAAAAATATCATGCAGGCGTTTTTTTAAGGTTTCTTTGACGAAGTGCTTGTATGGGAGTGTGATTGCGGTAGTTTTTTAAAGTGTTTTTCATGCTGAAATACATCAAAATGATATTTTTTTTTTTTTTTTAAAAATCATTTTTGACATCGGCATATCAAAATGATCTAAAAATACCAAACTGCCGGTTTTTAAAATGAAAAAAAAAATCAAATTTTTTGGAATCACCGGTTGTAACGCACTCCCAAACGACCTTGTAATAAGACAAATGGTAAATTAAAAATTATTTATACAATCAAAATAAATTATTAAAGATATTAGCAGTATGCTCATTTAGATTTAATAATTATTTTGTATAGTTTTTTTAAACATGTGAAAAAAAAAGATTTTTTTTTAAATTGAGAATTAACTAATTATCAAAGTGTTTGTTGATTGATTGGTTGATATATAAAATATATTTGATATCGCAACACAAACTATGTATTCAGTTGTGTTTAATAACTTTGGTTTTTAAAACTGATATTTTTTCAATGAAACAAAAATAAAAGACATGTCTAAGAAAGCAATTGAATAGAATCAAATAAATTAAGTTGGAGTATGATATGATACAAGAAAGGGTTGAATAAGAAAACTCAAATCTAGTGCCTTTTTAGTTTATTGTTGACCCAAAAACAATTAAAAACCTTTGTAAAGGCCTAAATAAACATGTTTATGCTTTCAAGTAATAATAAAAAGATTCAAAAACAAAAAATCAACCATAAACCGTAAACGTCGCAAGGTTATATCTATTTTTTTAAGGCAATTTAAATGTGAAAGGACACTTATTGGAACTCTTCTAATTAAACAAAATTTGTAGATACTAAGATTGAATTTTTTGATGGTCGTAATCATTGTCAACTAAATTTCCTTTTTTTTTTTTTTACCATTAGGATCTAATGATTTTCTCTCTCCTAACTCAAACTAGAGACTAAAAATAATAAAAATAAAATTTTGTACTACAATTCTAAAACTATTAAGGGATTAAAAAAATAATTTTATAACAAATTGAACCATACCAAACCAAACCAATTCAACCAACACTAAAAAGACATATTATAAATATAAACTTTTCTTTTAACCCAATTCAAACCTAGCCTTCCCTATCTCTCATTTGAGCAACCTCATTCTTTGATGTGCCTAGCTCAAATTGGTAATGCGATTCTAGGTGGGCTCTTTACCTCATTATTTAATGTGTCTAACTCAATTTGGTAATGCGATTCTAGGTAGCAATTCAAAATCATGACATCAATTAGGATTTTATTATGATTTCAACCAGAATAATTCGTTGATATTTATATTGGTCAAAGATGAAAAAAAAAGTGCAATGTATCCATGAAGAATTAACATGGAAAGTTAAAATCTAGAGTACAATCGCAGGGATTGTGTTAGCTTTATATTTGGAACGAAAAAAAGATATGACATGAAAAATACATCGAGTTGTTATATTTTGTTGTTGCAGTTTGTCTTACAAGCTAAAATAATATTTTTAGTATTTTTGTATTGTTTTGCAGTATTCATGTCAAAAATAAATTTTTAAAAATAATAAAATAATATTATTTTAATATATATTCAAACAAAAAATATTTTAATATAAAAAGAATTCCATTGCAAACCACTCCAAAATTATTAATGTGAAGTGACAGGAACCGGATGCTTTATTAGTTTTAATCATTTCACAAAATATTCCGTTGATGAGTACCTAATTAGCCAACTGAATACGAATCTTTTACACCATTTTCTTTTTTCTTCTGAAAGTTTCCCCCTCTTTTTAGACCGCAACCAGGAGAAAGTTTTTCTAAGAGGTATGAGTAAAATTTTGGTTCTATTAAATTTTTATAAAAAATATATTTCCTGACTGAAATTAAAATTTATAAAAATCACAAGTTTTTTGCTATTATTTTGAAATGAATTATACAGTCCTATATGTAGCATTGATTTTTAATGCCAAGACCTCGTGAAAGAAAAAAAAAACACTGAATTTGATGGTCACAAGGGAATGATTAACCCATTGAACTTTGAAATATGAGAGAGAACAAGTCATTATAAATATGCCGGAAATTTATTAAACCTCAAAAACAGAATTTCAAGGAGTAGAAGATGATAGAAGACACCCAACTTTCACGTCGTTTGTTGGTTGATTTATGCACATCACATCAATCTTTTGGCTCCTAGCAGTCAGTCCCCACCCGGCACCTGCATTATTTTTTCGGTGGATTTTTTTTTTTTAATTTGTAGATTGTTTTGACATGTATTGAAAATAATTTTTTTTGTAAAACTGCTGATAGCTTTTGAGCCTTGGCCATGTGCATGACCCTCCTCACATTCTCCCATAAAAACACCTTGCCCACCATCGTCATCATAGGTGCACTGATTTCATAATGGCTTCCTTCTGCTCAGTATTCCTGGCGATGTCCTCTACCATATCAGCAGCTGACATCTGAGATACACGTACACTTCTCTACTATATCAATTTTTTAATGGATTCGATAAAATTTTATTTTCTTAAAAATATATTTTTTGAGTCTAGATGAGCAAATAAAATAATGACTGTTCTATATTTTTATAAAAAATACACGTCTTAATTCAAACTTAAGACCTGCTTTACAAATCTCAAACTATTTATAATCACGCCACGTCTCTGGAGAACTACTATATGAATTATTGTTACTAGTGGTTCCACTTTTTCCTTTTCTTTTTCATATATTGTACATGTTTTGTTGTGTTGTTAGGTGAATGAAAGTGTATGGCATTGTTGTGAGTAGATTGTGATAGGAGTTCCCTTCAAAAGAGAAGCTATAATTTAATCAAGTTGTGGTCACTTTTCTTCGCATCCCAGTGTCCTCGGGGAAACATAATGTGGGTTTACTTGAAGATTACAGGAGGGCTTATCTGGATGGTGAAGTATTAAAATTTGATCCTGTCACTGTGTTTGTTTGATTGCATGCTTTGCTAGCCATGAAAATTCTGTAATCACTAGTTTTCCTTTCTACCGTCTGTGAGGTTGCAGATTCTCTATTTCCAACCAAAAAAAATATAATTAATATCATTTAACATATAAAACTAGAGATTATATATAGGATTGAACAACGCTAAGCTGACTTCACAAGAGTGTAAAAAAGTATCCGATCAAATAGGATTTGAATAACATCATAACACTACTGGATTTCCTGTGTTGACTTCTAAGGTGCCTAATAGTATAATCATCTTTACATACAAACTACCCTACATGGCGTCGGAAATCCACATCTACAGAGCTTGGATTCTACTCTGAGACTTCGAAGTTGCATTAAAAAGCTTCCCAGAAAATACATCCTTCAGCTTCTCGACTGTGAAATGGCTACCTTTTTTGTGGGAGTCTCCTCTAGCTACACACTTCCTCAGCTTCATATTATCTAACTTCAACACTTCCACTGCTGAACTTAGCTGTCTTATTACTTCTCGTTTCTCTTCATCTTTCTGCAAAAGTTGCTCCTTGTAAATCTTGTTCTCTTCCCCTAGCCCTTCTATTTCTTCCCTCAACCTCATCACTTCAACATCGTACAAAACACTTGAAAAGTCAACTTCTTTCATTCCTGAATTGACTTTAGTTTCATTCTTTTCTTCTCTCTTCTCTTCATGTTTCTGCAATTGATGTTCCTTGCTAATCGTCTTCTCTCCCCTAAGTCTTTCTATAACTTCCCTCAATTTCATCAATTCAACATCTTTCTTTTCTTCCGGAGTCTCAATTTCTTCCAATTCTTCATCAGTTTGATCTTGTTCAGGGTCATCTACTTCCGACTCAGCAGAGTCGTCAATGTACCCTACTTTCTTTTCTTCAGCTGTCTCAAGTACTTCCAGTTCTTCTTTAACTTGAAATTGATCTTGTTCAGGGTCATCATCTACTTCAGACTCAGCAGAGTCTGAAGCATGAGTTTCTTTCTTTTCTTCAGGCGTCTCAATTTCTTCCAATTCTTCATCAACTTGAATATGGTTCTGTTCAGAGTCATCTACTTCAGACTCAGCGAAATCCCCGGCGTCGTAAATCTCAGAGTGGCTGTCATATGTTTGATGCATGTCCACACTCAATAGCTTCTCAGGTCGATGTTTGGTTGAAAATGGCAACCCAAATGTTGTCTGGAGGCGATTTCCAGAGTCAGACTTAAGTTGGTCATATCGCTCAGCTAATGAGCGATGTGCCCAGTAAAAATCTTCAACCATGCTAATTACATTCTTTTCTTCAGCTGTCTCAAGTACTTCCAATTCTTCATCAACTTGAATTTGATCTTGTTCAGGGTCATCTACTTCAGACTCAGCAGAGTCTTCAGCATGGGTTTCTTTCTTTTCTTCAGGCGTCTCAATTTCTTCCAATTCTTCATCAACTTGAATTTGGTCCAGTTCAGGGTCATCTACTTCGGACTCAGCGAAATCCCCCGCGTCGTAAGTCTCGGAGTTGCTGTCATATGTTTGATGCATCTCCACACTCAATAACTTCTCAGGTCGATGTTTGGTTGAGAAAGGCAACCCAAATGTTGCCGGGAGGCGATTTCCAGAGTCAAACTTAAGTTGGTCATATCGCTCAGCTAATGAGCGATGTGCCCTGTAAAAATCTTCAACCATGCTAATTAGCTCAGGCCGTTTTTTGTAATACATCTCTGCACGTTGAGCAAAAGAATCTGCATCTGGCTCTACCAGTTTTAGCATTGACTTTGTCTTCTTGTCTAGCTCTGCCAAAACACAGACACGAGATCCTTGCTTAATAGCAAAATATTACCATCTCACCAGAAGTACAAATTAAGACATTATTAATGAAGGCAATATCTGGTATATGATAAATCTCAAACACTGACAGATTGTAAAAGATCCCCGGGATACTCAAAGTCAAAATGCCTAATTCTAGGTATTTATTTAGCACAAAATGTTGCATTGCAAGGGATCTAGAATTTGGAAAGTGTAGGCACCTGAGCAATCATCAACCAGCTTACCACAGAGAATTGCAACTGGCAATGACCTCAACTAGCTAGTTAAGTTCTATTTCTTATAGTACCATCAAAATCTCAGGTTGGTTTAGAAGTAAAGAAAAAGCAAAGGCCAAAGCGGGTAAACGAGAAACAAAAGAACAGGAAAAGCGAGTCCATGGCCCTACCAACTTTCCAGATTTTTTTCCTAAGAATCTACATTTTGTGATTCACATGGGTCGCGACCCCTTTTTACTAATAACCAACAGGTCCAGCATCATTTTTAGAACCTTGAAAATGATGATAGTACATTTCAAAGCCATTTCCTCAATCAAAAGACTGAAACTAGTTGGGGGACTTTCAGGGGCCGTGTATTGAGGGGTCATGTACCATAATTAACTAGAGAAATAAAGACTTCCCTTTATTTTGCCAGGATTGTGTCGTTAGTCATAACATTATCCATTAAATTCGATCAGAAAGAGTTACACTCTTAGAAATATGAAAATAAAATCTATGAACCCCCACTTCGATTACATTTTGAGTGGAGAAAGGGCGCCGAAGGAAACGAATCACATCATTGATCCTAACGCTCATGTCATATCCCTGATACTTGTTTCTTGTAGTCTCCAATACTATCTTAAACCTACAAGCTAAAAAATAACTTCGGCTACCAAAATATCAACCTAACACTAAATTAGAAATATCCCTTTAACATACTGGTCTAGTAAATCTCGATACTCCTTTCAGCTAACACAAAAATAAGTAAAGTCGTAGGGCTAATAAGTAATTGGATCCACCTTCCATGGTGGAATTACCTCTCTTTCTCTAACCCCACATGGTGGTCCAAGCCATTTCTCAGAATAAATTGTGTTAATATGGTGATAATTAATTAGTGACTCTCTCAACCTATAGTTCTCAAAGAATCCATAGCTGGACCCACCCAAATGCAACATTTTTCTTGTATGAAGTACAAGAAAACCAAGAAAGAATAATAATAAGATGACCAAAAATTGAAAAAGAAAGGAAAAAGAGGTTTTTTTTACCAGCGAGAGTAGATTGAAGCCATGGAGATCCAGTTGAGGCATGGTGACTGTCAAACCACCACCGGTGTGATGTTTCCTTGTTCATCGTCTTCTCCATCATTTTCTTTTTTCTCCACTGAATAACATCAAGCCAACAACCCACACTAGATAAATAAAAATCTCAGCAGGGAAATTTTAACCTAAGCAATGTCACAGTTTGTTCGAGAAGAATCTGATCAAAAAGACAATTCGGTACGTTTTCTGGAAGCAAATCGAAGTCAGGTGGCATGGATGATGGGGGGCTAGTTTAGTCATTTCATTTGTGAAAATAAAGAGGGAAGCTTCAATTTTTGAAAAGGCCAGATAGCCAGAAAGTTGCCAAAAATAATATTATTGAAAAACAGCACAGCAGGTTCGGTTAAGCTTAAGCACCGTGCATCCGAGTGTCAAAACTGTATCGAAACGGGTAAGATATTTACTGAATCACCCTTATCCTAAAACAAGTTTTTTCTTCTGAGATGGGAGGTAGCAGTGATCTATCCCATAAAGAAATATAGAATAGAAAACAAAATCCGAAACATAACAGCGAACAATGGTGGTGGTGGTGGTGGTGTTCAGGCCAATGGATAGAGTCAGAGGGTGATGGTGATACGAGCAGTACCTGAGATCTCAGAGAGAATGCTTTCTTCCTCTTCGATGGTATGTATCTCTCCGTCTGTACTCCACCCTTCCCTCTTGCAGCAGCAGCAGCAGCAGCAGCAGTGTTTTACACTGTCTGCCGGAGTAGTTGTTGTTTAAATTTATAAGTGCTCTTCCTCCTCCGCCTCCTCCTCCGGTTATTATTGTTTAAATACACTCTTATCTTTTTGTCTCGTTCTGGTTCACTCACTGTTTCATATCGGTGGGCTGAACCAATAGCAACCTGGCATGTGCAAGTGAGTAAGCGAATTTACGAAATTAACCAACGAACCAAGCAAAGTGTAGCCTCTTGCTGGCTGTCAATCCAAGGCCTATATGGGAACTTGAATGCACTGAATTGGACCTTGCTCCATGGATGTGGACTGGAGCGTATTGAGTGGGGCCGATAGCAGAACAGTGTTCCCAACGGTCGAATACTGCGCTCGCATTTGGCTCTAAACGCTGAATTTGAAAACAAGAAAAACTTGAATAATTATTATTGTATAACGATTAGAGAGAGAGTATTAATATAATAATAATAATAATAATAATAATAATAATAATAATAATAATAATAATAATAATAATCATAATTATTATTATTATTATTATTATTGTAAAATTTAGTTAATAGAAAACATATAATTTAAATTGCTAGTCCATAGTTCGTTAGTGTCTTTTATCACCGACTTGAGGAGGTCATTAGTGATAAATTGTTTTTGGAGAACCAGAATAAAGGGATCTCTCGGGTTTCTCTTCCGATTTTCACAGATTAATTAAAAGTTGTTGTGAGGTTGTACAGTTTAGTTTTAAAGTGAAACCAAAATTCAATAATTGGAATCGGTGGACTCGTTTATAGATGATCAACTAGTTTTGATCAGTTTGGTTTATCAAGCACAGAAAAAAAAATTGTTTTTTTTTTTTAATTTATTGAAATTGTTTCTTTCTTTTAATCAACAATGAATTCTCCATCACCTCACTGGGCGTGTGGAAGTTCAAATAGAAAAAAAAAAAACGTTTCATTTTATATTGTTCTCATATTGTCATGGCATTCCATATAAAAAGGTTGAAAAAAAAAAACTAGGAATGATAGGAGCAATCACAAAAGATACCCTAATTTGTGATTGTAAAATATCTCTTATATATTTATATTTTTTTATTCATGATATCTTTCACACTTAATATCACAAGCTTGAATGATTTATTATGGCTGTTGTCACATATATCTAGGTTGTGTTGAGGGGATCGTTGAAGTCATTACCTAGTTATTTAGTTCCGTGTCCTTAGAAAACCCTCGATATACTAGTTTTGTTAGAAATTCAAAGTTCTTTTATGGCTAGATAAGATATTAATATCCCTAGCACAACGTACATGAGGTAAGTTGCATTGTATCATGTTCATCGCTATTCCACTGACAAGATTATCACTACTTTTATACAATTACAATAACTTTGCATGCATGAAAATCAATTTATTGAAGAAAGAATTTGACGTCACATTAAATGAGCTAAAAAATATCAATGTAACCATATAAAAAATCCTTAAAAACTTCACCAAAGTTCTACCATTTTTCCAATCCTCCAAACTAGGTGACCCTATTTTTTTTTATTCTTTTTTAAATCAACCTTTAAAAAGTAACGCTTATATCTGAGTTCATTTTCATGTAAGTTCATAAAACACCTTTTAAAACTCTTCAACAACTTCTAACATAAAATAAGTCAAATTCCATTGAGTTGAAACATCCAAACACAATGATTTCTTACACATGCAATTTTTATACACACTTCTTAAATACAAGCTGCCTAGTAGGTGAAGATCTCACAAACATAATTGTATACTTGACAACTAAAACATTAATCTCTTTTAAGTCATTACTCACAATGAGATTTATACTGTGTGCATAACATCTAACATGCAAATGCTCATTTGACAATATATTAGTTGGCTAATTTGTCATCACATTCTTCAAATATGAAATAGTCATATTATTAGAGCTTACATTGTCTATTATAATAGTTAAAAGTTTATCTCCCACTCTAACAAACAATTCTCAATAATTTGGTCAATTGTCTCATTCATATGATTGGAAACTTGACAAAATTGAGAATTATTTTATACAAATTCCACTCAATGTCAATCCAATAAGCAATTAAGGACATATAATTAATATTTTAGATTGATGTCCATGTATATGTTGTTAAACACAATCGTTAACTCCTAAGAGTTGTCTTTAATCCTTCTTTCTTTTTAACATAAATTTTCAAACAATGTCTCATAATAGTAAAATAAGAAAGGCTATAAAATCTAGGTTATATAGTCCTAGAAATTAATTTAAATACCTTACCCTCTATAAAATTAAAAGGCAATTAATCAATTATAACATTTTTTTGTTAGTGTTTGTCTATAACTCCACATATTACTTGTTCTATTAAGAATAATATGACATGCACAAGTCTTTCCACGACTATTACATTAAACTCTAAGATTTTAGGGTCACCATGAAGTTTTGTAAAGTGATCCTAAATTTGTGATTTTTTTCTATCATCAACATTTCTTTTTTTTAATGTAAGAATTTGAGGTTGTTTATCATTATAATTCATGGCAGATCGTGCAGCGATTGATATTTGATTAGTGTTTGAAGTTGGGGCATTAACTGATACCGGGTAGTGGTAATGGATGAAATATTTTGATTTTAAAAGTTTTCCATCTATAAGTATACAAAATGAAAACATGTTATTAATATATATATTTTAAGAATTTAATAAATTAACAATTTTAAATTAAACATGTAATTATATCATGTTGGAACACGTTTGAATAACAAATTTGTATTTGCAACATTTATATATATTCTATTCGGTTTTTTAATGGCTTGGCTTTTTATTTTATTTTATTGGTTTAATCGGTTTTCTAGTTTTTTTGCTCTCCCTTTAATATAAAGTAGTTAGGTAGGTGGAATTAGCTGGAAGTTATAAAGCTAGTCCCGTTATTGAAGTATAGAGGTGTAAATAATTATTTATTGTAAGCCAAGAAATAATAAAATAGTGCAATTCCTCCATTTCTTCCTTCCTCTTTTTCTTTCTTATCTTAACTGCATAAGCATTTCTTGTAAAGCAAGAAATAATAAAAGAGTGCAAATTTACGGGGAAATATCCATGAAAGGATCTGATTGAGAAAAAGGACTTGTCTTTTCAGTTCTCTCTCTTCTTATTTATTTATTTAATGGTTGGATAAAGATAAAGACCAATCTACCTGTGGAAGAAAACAGAAATGGGAAACCATTAACTTGATGGACGACATGTAAGTTGACCTGTGAAAGAAAGAGTACACGTAGTCGGTAGATTAGCCATTCACCACATTTACAATTGTTCGAACTGATATTTTTGGTCTTGAAAACGGTACCGTTTTATAACGAAACAGCAGTGCTAATTGAGGCCATTAAAAACATCGTCGTTATACGAAGACTAGGTGCATGTTTCAAAGGATCACACATGTTATTTTCTAGTTTTTTTTCTTTTTACCCAACAAGAACTTGTCTGGAAAAACTAAAATTATAAAAGATAGCAAGAAATTTGATGTTTTTTTTTTTTATATTAAAAGTAGTCTCTCTTTGTTTCTACAAAAGGTTTCTAGAAAAAAATATTTACAATGAAAAGAATCCTAAATCTAATTGGATATCCTCTGTCATAACCTATTTATCGATTATTCTCCAAAATCTATCTGAAATAAAATAAAAAAAGCATAATTAAAATAAAAAGGGGCTAGCGTAGGTAGAAATCAAGTTGGAATTTTTAGACGGATTTGAGAGCCCGATTTTCTCTATTGTGTCCAAAGATGAAGGAAAATGCAGATACAAGGCTAAAATAATTTATTATTGGATACATTTGCATAAAAATTAAGTTGAAAGATATAATTATATTTTTTATAGGCCAATTTGATATAATCATGAACTAATTTAAAGTATAATTATGTTTAGAAATTAATTTAGGGTCCAATTGAAAGATTTAATTAAGTGCAAGGACTTAATTATACTTTAAATTGGTCAAATTAATTTTATTAAGGGCTTAATTGATGATAAATTAAGTTTGTGAGTCTAATTTGGGTTTAATTGAGAAGATTGGGACTTTTAGAGACCAAATTCAATTTTTACCAAGTCATTTGGATAAAATCAGGGGTGAAATTGAAGAAAATCAAGAGTTTAATGGTTAATTGAGGGTCAAATTGTAGAAATCCAAACCAATGACCAAATTAAAAAGGGTGCATAAACTTAAGGCTTCTATTGAAATTTTTAGCCGAGGATAAA
Organism: Salix arbutifolia; assembly: GCA_025169955.1. Taxonomy (NCBI): domain Eukaryota; kingdom Viridiplantae; phylum Streptophyta; class Magnoliopsida; order Malpighiales; family Salicaceae; genus Salix; species Salix arbutifolia. The sequence goes on from CM045903.1 coordinate 13,216,961, forward strand.
ATTGCATAAATTTAAAGTTTAAAGCCAATTATGGGCGCAATTAAAATAATTATAAATCATGGGACGAAAATATATTTGTGCATTTCTACAAGATTTGTAGGCGTGACTGCACTGATCAGTGGTCTGGACAATGCATGCATGCCAATGTAGACGAGAAAAAGACAATCCATCGCTGCACGTAATGAGCACTCGAAAGGGTCCCTTCCCTTCTTCTATAAATAGCACATAAGAATGAACAAAAAAAAACAGAACAGGGGGGAAAAGAAAGAACATGAGAACAAAAGAAATTCAAAACACGGGAAGACAAAAGAGAATACGTGCAACACAATTGTAATTTCTCCCTCTTTACCGTTTGCAACAGAAGCCTCTGCTCATCGTCAGCGATAATAATAGCTTCACCAACAACAATAGCAACAATAGCCACTGACCGCAACTGCACTTCTTTATCGACATCAACTTCTTTTTCCCTTCCATCAGCAATAACAAAGCTTCTTCTCTCGACAACAGTAGCGACAAAGTCTTCTTCTTTTTCTCTAGTGACAGCAACAACAATTGACTTCTTCCTCTCCTCCAACTACAACAACTATACTTCCTCAATGACAACCACAGTATCTTCCTTTTTCTTTTCCAGCGACAAAAGCAGCAGCAACATCTTCTCTCTCCATTGCTGCAGCCATTGCAAAATCTTCCTTCTCTTCCTGCAGCCACTACAGGTCACCATCCAAGCGCTACCACCACCGGCAGTACCAGCCCGACCTCCCCTACATGATGGCAGCGTCAAGTAATCTCCTCCTTCTCCTTTGTCAGTTATTGCTCACTATGCAAGTGAACAGTAGAAAGAGCTGAACATTTTGTCCAACCGATCTGAGAGAGACGCTGGTCTGAAATGATGAAAAGAGAAAATATTGAAATTGATACAAGTCATATAACAATGGTTTTGATATTGTGTTGTAAAAAAAGAATAGATAACATGTTAAAACATAGATATTAATAATGAATTTTTTTAAAAGAATAGAAAAATCTCTTTTATTACGAATTCTTTTCTTTTCAAAGTTTCAAAAATACAAAACAAATAAATCTATTTATAGAAAAATAAAATGCACTCAGGTATCATGAAAATTCAAGAGACTAAACACAAGAGTAATAAAAAAACCAAGAGACAAAACGCAAAAGTATTGAACATTCAATACACATAATTATGGATTTTTTAGCACAAAATTTTTTGTTCATTTAAAAAAAATTCAAAGGATTTTAAATAATCATTAGATATAGGCTGTGCTAGCCTTTGTTTTTATTTTGAATATTTTTTTTATATAAAATTTTCAATAATACACACTTTAAAAAAAATTCTTACCTTGCATTGATTTTTTGTATCTGCTCTGCAAGTTGAGAGACAGCATAGAAATTTAGTTCAAGTGCTTAAAACATTCGAGGACTAGTGTGTTAACAAACAAAGACAGTCAGTTTGCTTTCCTTTGAATATTAGGAGATTCCACGATACGATTATTGCCTTGTAACAACATAAACATCACATTATTTTTCATGGCATTTGAGACTCTACTTGAGAAGAGACCAAAATTAACCAAACCCAAACTCAGAACAGCTACAAAACGGCCTCACAAAGAACAAAACCTAAAACTGGAAGTAAAGGAGCAGCTCTAATGTAAGACTTAAGAAGCTTCACCAAAATATAAAGAGGAGAAAACCCTACTTTATATTACATTTTGCTGCAAAAGTTATTTTTAAGTCTTTGCTTCAGTGGCTTATGATATGATATCCCGTAACATATGGAATATTGGCACATATTGCTGTACATTCCAGAACTCAGCAATCCATCCTAGCAAAATGTCCAGGTAATTCTAGTGATGTTCCCTGTCCTGAGCTACACCTGATACTTGTAAAACCTGTTGATTCAAAACAAATAATATCAAATTAAGAAGTCTAGAATTGATGACAGGAAGATATACAAGAGCCATCAAAACATCAGACTCTTGCTAGTATACTGTGCTTTAACCAGATGATGCAAACAGCATGTGGTGAGACAGACATGTGACTTGTTTGTGTATGAAATTTGTATTCATCCAGTGCACGCAGAAATCAGTTTGACAAACAATTTCAAAATCTTTCCACAAATTGTCAAACCATAACTTAACAGCAACAACAATTGCGTACCACTTTCAACGATCCATTTTGGCGAAACGCCCCCTAATTCTTGTTCTGCTTTCTGCCCGAAGCTTGCGGGATTCATACCTAATACATTTGTTGTACCTGTTGTTTTTTCACAAAGAATATTGGTTTAGAAGTTCCAGAAAAATGACATCCTAAGATCACTCATCTCATGCTCTAATGAACCATCCTGCAAAGATTCTACAACTTATTTAGGTGGTCCACTTGACGTGTCATGTTCAATAATTTAAACTACACATAAAATATATAGTAATCACTAGGTAAAGTTGTTTACAGTCCATGGAACATACAGAAGACCTTGTTGAAGACTATTGCGTCTTCTTCAATGTAAATTTATTCAGACCATATAGATGTTCATTTTGAATCTTAATTTCTCAGTTATCTCGATCGAATGAGAACATGCTAGTTTTATTTTCTTGGTCACCCCTAAACTATCAAAGAAATTTAGAAAAGTTAACAAATAAACCAACCCTTTATATTACGCAAATTAACCACTTTTGAAGGATATAGGAAATGTCGATCTCGAAATGCAGATGATCATGTTCAAGTAACATAGATTTCCAATATCATACTACCAAAGAAAAACTTGTGGTCCTAATACCTTCTTGTTTTCTTCTTCTCCTTGTATCGTGAAACAGCAGAATCTCTCTCCTGGCTGTTCAAATCATGTGCAACAGCATTTGGGAGAACTGGTAATGTTTCAATTGTAAGAGGTTGTGGCTTTGCTTCATGATCATCATGGATATGACTTGCGCTGCCAATAATATTGAGCTCTTTGTCAGGAACTGCACAACTTTCCTCGAAGTTGCTTCTTGGTAATGTAGAAGGAGAAAATACATGATTTGCAGCTTCACCATAATCAGCCAACCAGACGGGCAGATTTTCCTGAATGAATGAAAAATAAATTATTCCTCTTTTATTCTACCGAAAGAATATCTGATACTAATAATTAGAGAACTGAATTAAAAAGAAACCAAAAGACAAGAAAATAAATTTGAATAAGAAGCTCCGTAATGATTAGCCAGCCAATAAGTGATCATGACCCTGCCACACATGCTGAAGTAACATATGCTTAGATTTTCATGCAAAAAATCTATTAACCGTGGAGACAATGGGATAAATTGTAGATACAATCTAGCACATAATATATCTAAAACCCAGGGAAAGTTTATTTTGACATATAAACAATGTTTTGTATGCCCATTTCATGTAAAAAAATTCACTAACCCCGGAGACCATGAGACGACCTCTCTTCCACAAGAAAACACAGATCTACTAGATGCTATTTAATCGATTTGTTTTTCGCATGCATGCGCCTTGGTGGACAGGCAAGTTGTTGAAAGAGTTTGCATGCACCTGCTGATAATGCTTTGCTTCTCAATTGCCAAACCTAAAACCCTAGACTATTGACATGGACTGGTGTGCCAAACCAACAAGGCAACAAGAAGACTCATATTACCACTTGGACTAAGAAAAGGCAGGTTGAAGATATTTTGAATTCACATCCAGTCCTACTGAGACTGTTTCCTTTCCTTGCACATGTAGATCACTATGGCATTCTTGATTCGGATAATGAATTAGCTTAAACAATGGTGGGGCAGATTGATAAAAGGAATTTAATTCCACGATGCTGAGAGTTCCAGTGATGACTGGACAACAATGGTGGGGCAGATAGATAAAAGGAAATTAATTCCACAACCACAAGAGAAAATGATAATGCTCACAAATTATACAAGGTAGAAAACATGAAAGTTTATAAATGAATGCCTTAGTTCAATGGTGTCTTTGCCACCTCCCCCAAACCCCCATCTAACCAAAAGAAAGAAAGATAAACAAAAAGAAAAGACTTCATGAAATAAATGGAAAAGATTTACCTTGTATGAATTAAATGCACCAGGATCACCAATTGTTTTTAAATTCGGAGGCTGCGGATCAGGATCCAGTGATAGGTAGATATTAACAGGGTCAATGTCTGCATTTCCATATGGATCAGGCTTCAATCTTACTAGTTCACGAAGCTGACAAAGGATTTCTTCCTTGTGCTGCCCGCAAGCAGCATTACGATTCTGATTGAAGAATGACATCCTCAACAAGGTCAAAACCACAGCAGTCCATGGACAAAATTTGACTAGTATTTAGCACTTGAGATTTTTCATTTGAAGAACATCATAACTCCAAAAACACTAAAAACGTACACAAATTTACTTAAAGCTTTAATTTTTAGAAAACTAAAATTTATAGCCAATGACTTTTCAAGCTTGCACCTTAATTTTCAGTCATAAAAAGAAAAAGAAAAAAAAAGAGAGTGATGAGGAAATCAACCAGAGGTTGAAGAAATCTCAATTTAATTTCATGCATATATCAACGAAGGAACGTAAAGAGCAAACACAAAGGAACCAATCTAAGAATTTATTTATTTATTTATTTTAAAAAGGTTGTGTTTGGTTGCCAGAAATCCGAGCAAAAAAGCATTTCTTTTATTTTTTTTAAACCTTTGTGTAATTCAAACCAATGAAACCTACCGCAACCACATGGTTTTTTAAAGTGAGACTTTTCAGTTCAGCATAAGCAGAATTGGAACCTTCATCTGAAGCTAACGAAAAAACCCCTCTGACATACTAATTTAAGCTTGACAGTGATTATCAAGAAGCAAAACTGGATAATTACCTTAGGCAAAGGAGGAACTTCTAAAGCCTGGAAACTTGAACCCGAATCACTGGAAACTATCAAATCATCAATGCAAACAGAAGGGCTATCCCAAACGAACAAATCCGAATAGCCATCATCAAGTTCAGACCCCATAAACCCATCACTTTCTTCGCTAAAAAACAGAGACTTTTTGAGACCCAGATCTTCAAGCCCCAAAATTGTCATCAAATCATTCCCTGAAGGACACCCATTAAAACCCTCAATCGGCCGACGAATGTGTGTTGAAGACAAAGAAGAATGACTGTGCCTTTCCCAGTCGCAGTTCTGGCAAAAAACAGAGTGCTCTGTTTCACAGAAGAGTGATACAGGGGATGCGTGACAGGCATCACAGAGTAGTGAGCGAGTGTGCTTGGAGAAGAGCTGGTTTGTTGAGTGGACTTCAATATCACAAGAGAAACAGAGCTTGGCCGAGTCAGCTCTGCAATACAGGAGAGCTGTGGCGTCATTACAGTAATCACAAAGCCTGTTTTGTAGTAGTTTGGGCTTCATGATTGTTGCTGTTAGGAGTTCTGGTTCTTGCTGTTGTTGATATTGGGATTTAAGCATTTCGGTACATTTGAGATAAGGGTGATGTTTGATTTTTCTTGTTGAGATTTGAGAAAGCTTATCTTCCTTGTTGTCCAAGAAAATTGATTGCACGTTTTGTTTGCTTTTTCTATAACATGAAATCACTTTTTCTTTTTTAGAAAGTTGTTCTTACCATATTAGTTTTTTATTTGATGTATCAAATTTAAGCATTAAATTCATTTTAAAAAATATTTTTTTAATGTGCTATTCAAAAATAATTTTAAAAAATAAAAAATACATTAAAAAATAACCTCAATTACACTTTCAAATATATATTAAATATAGTTTTAACTATTAATATATATTTTATTCATTATATCAACTCTGGTATTTCTTTTCATAGTTGTATTTTACATATATTTTATTAATTGCGTAAACTAAATAGTTTGACAAGTTTCTAAGCTATCATGGGTAAACTAAATCTCTATGTGAAGTTTTTGTACGAATATATGAAGCTTTGCACAGACGGATAGCATATCAAATCACGAACGGAACAAGAAATCATCATTTTAGAAAATTAGATATTATTTTAAAAAATATATTATAAATAATTTTTAAAATGTTTTCAAAACACAAGAACAAATAAACAAGCTCTAGGGAGGATAGAGTATTTAGTATAATTCTGAGATTTGTGTTTGAGGTTTTGATATAAAATCATTTTTATGCCCTTTTTTTTCATTAGTTTTTCAATTCTAATTTCAACATTTAATATCAAGTATAGAATTTGAAAAACAGATAAATCCCAATATAGAATTTGAAAAATAGATAAATTTATTTTAATGTATTTTGAATAAAATACACTTTCAAAATCAACTACAAATGAAATTTCAAATATTAACATTGCCCACAAGTCTGTAAGACAATTCTAAAAGTCTCAAGGCCTCGAAAGCGACTTCTGCAACCAGATCTCTCGAGATATGGTAACTTCATAAAGAGTTATCCTACCGAGAGAGAAAGAATAACAATACGCTTCATGATTTGATTTATATGAGGTTATTTTTGTTTCATGACTTGAGTCACGAGTTTAGTGGGCTAACACCCGAGATATTTTTTCAATCCACATATTTTTTCAATCTTATATTTCAATATTTGATTGATTGATGATTGAATTTTATAATTTGTTTTTAACTTTTTTTTATTGAGTTATCTTCATGTCATGACCCGAGTAATAAGTTTAACAAGTTAACTGAGGTTACCAAAGTCATTTTTTTGAGTTTTTTTTTTCTAACTCCATCATTCACATAGGGTTATTGAAAATTTAGTTTCGCAATTTATTTTAATTTTCTTTATGTGGTTATTATGATTTTTTGAGCTATCATGCAGATTAATTAATTAACTTAGGTTTATCCAAAATATATCCATGTTATTTCAATATTTATAAGATGAATAATTATTTAAAGTTAAATCAATAAATCTACCAAGTAACATCAAATCAATATTTAGATGATTAAATTTATTTTTATTAAAAAATAATATTAGTGATACCTAAATATATTTCTTAAAAAATGAATGAGCATCGAAAGAAATACTCTAGTAGGTTCTATTGCCAACCTGTCCCCTTTATTAATTTGACATGCAATTAATGTAAAGAGATATTTTAGGATTTCGCTTCCCTTACGTCTCCTCCCATCTCTGATATTTTAAGCGCGCGCGGGCGCCTCTTCTCCACCGGTGAACTTGCTACGTCCAATACGACAAAGGAAGGCCAATTGTGTAATTTACCAAAAAGAATTATGACTCTTGCTGATATCGCAATTCGCTAGCGCATAAATAATTTATGAAAATAAACAAAATAAGAAATAATAAACATGTGAGACCCAGTAAATAATAATAATAATAATAATAATAATAATAATGATATAAGTTTCAAAGATGAGATACGATGACGAGTGCTGGTTGAGTGGCGGGATCGTGTTTGACATTAAACGTGTTTTTACATGAAAAAAATACTATTTTAATTGAGAGATATTATAAAAAATAACCTTTTATTTTTTTAAAGGTAGCTTTTCTCGTAAAAATAATTAAAAGTCCAAGTTGAAATGGTTGAACAGAACTCTTGTGGGACCTGGCCCACTTGAATATTATATGATAATTGTGAAACTTCAAGTGTTTTTCCTCATTTCATTTCTTGGCCACCACCAGCTTCTTCTCCCTTGCATCATCATGCTAGGCGGCTGAGATTCCACGGCAGCTAGTTGGGGGGAGGCAACTATAATTTTTAGAAAGACTGTTATTATTCATGGGTGAATTGGATGAGAGAAAGGCAAATCTAAAGGTTGAAAGATTAACGACACACAATTATTATTATTATTATTATTATTTTCCAGGCAATTCATGCCCTGCTTCTAAGAGGGTGTTTGGGAGAGCTGTTGCTGTAGCTTTTCATAGCTTTTCAAAAAGTGTTTCGTGCCGAAATACATCAAAATGATATTTTTTTATTTTTTTAAAATTATTTTTGACATCAGCACATCAAAATGATCTAAAAACACTAAACCGCCGGTCTTTAAAATGAAAAAAAAATTATAACTTTTTTAGAAACCATGGTTGAAAAAGCTAAAACAAACAGGCCCTTAAATCAACTATATATGATCATCTCGAGCATCAAATGAACATCAAAATTGAGGGTCGGCTCCTTCACTTGAAGATGCAACTATAAGCACGAACTAGATTGAGGAGCTCCTGAATAAGTCTGTTTTATTATCTTCACATGATGAAAGTTGCTGTAAGAATTTTAAAAACATGAAAAAAAAACACATATCAACATATAATAAATAAATAAATAAATTTACAGTACTTGTTGACATGGGAAAATATATTGAGGGAAGTATCAATCCTCTGACCTTAAATTGCAATATTGTTTTCCATCCTCACTTATTTTTTTATTCCTGGTAGCATGATAAAAAATAAACAGAGAAATTGAATTTTATCATCAATAATAACAAAATTTAAGATATTCATATATCATAATTAGATGTAGAATAGTTTCAAGCATAAATTTGATTTTTTGATAGCTAATAAAATTCTTGTTAGTAGTTTAATGGACTCGCACGTACCGAAAAATCACTTAATTATTTTCTATTTTGCTACCAATACCTTGTAATATATGATATCATGCTCATAACCCCTACATATAATAGCTTTAATATTTGCAACTTCCATACTTATATTGTCTTTCACAATTATAAACATTACCTTAGTAATGAGAATTGAGTCAATATAATGGTGACCTTGCAAAATAAATTATTTTTAATGTATGTGTGGCTCTTTTAATTTGAGACATCCATTGAATCACCGCACAAATACCATTTATATGTTTGTTCGTGAATACATTACAATTCCATACAAGTTTTGATTGGATGTTGGACCTTGTATTGTAACGAATTCTTGATGTGTAACGATTTAATTGTTGTAATATATTTATACTTGTCCAACCTCCAATTCATTACTTGGTATAGCCATTCCTTTCATTGTGACCACATCACGCTCTACTACTAACCATGATAATTCAGGATTGAAAAATTAATCACTAGGACAATTAGGCTTTAATACCAACCAACTAGGTCAATTAGGCTTTAATACCAACCAAGGCATATAGAAACTACATTAATTAGGGTTGAAAGGAAACTAGTAAAGGTTGAATGAAAAAGGCTTGAGAAAAAACGTAAAGTGTTGAGTTGTTAATGGTAGGGTTAGTTACGATTAGTTGCTAGTCTATTAAACAATAACATGAAATTATTATAGTTAGTTACAGAAACAGTTAGATAAAAAGAGAGGAAGCAGATAATTGATTTCGCAGAATTCAATTCTTGATTTACCTGTATAAAGCCATGTTGGAAGTTGAATAAAGGATAGAGAATTCAAATATGGTATCAGAGCTCTCTTAAAAGAAAAACTAAGAGGACTTCAAGAAACTACTGTTTTTTGAAAGAAGTAAAGAAAAAAGAGATAACAAGCTAGAGCAAAAAAATTATGGCAACAGAAATTAATAGCTTTGTGCAGCCAATAATACCACGATTCGATGGATACTATGATCATTGGTCTATACTCATGGAAAATTTCCTTAGATAAAAGGAATAGGGCTTGATAGAAAATGGGACTTCTGCAATTAGAGAAGGAGAAGAGGCAACTAAAGGACAACGAAAGATGAATGAAAAAGAGAAACTGAAAGATTTGAAGGTGAAAACTATTTATTCCAATCTATAGATAGGACTATCATTGAAACCATACTTAATAAAGAGATTGCAAAGGCTATTTGGGATTCAATGAAGATGAAGATGAAATATCAAGGTTCCACTAAGGTGAAAGGTGGCTAGTTCCAAGCTCTAAGGAGAGAATTTGAGCTTCTTGGCATTAAAGAAGGAGAAACAGTGGGTGAATATTTTGCCAGAACTCTAATCATTGCTAATAAAATAAAGGTGCATGGAGAAAGAATGGCACAAACTATGATTATTGAGAATATTTTGAGATAAATGACTTCCAAGTTTAATTATATTGTGTGCTCTATAGAAGAATAAAATGATCTTTTAGTTATGACCATAAATGAACCTCAAAGCAACCTGTTAGTGCATGGACAAAGAATGCAAGGACAGAAGGAAGAGGAACATGCTCTTAATATCATCAACTCAGAAAGAATTGGAGGAAATATATGAGCATAGATATGAAGGAAAAGGAAGTGCTCGTCGAAACATTAGAGGAAGAGGTCGAGGTAGAAGTAGGCAATCTTATAATAAAGCACAAATTCAATGCTACAATTATCAGAGATTAGAACATTTTCAATATGAATGCCCTAATAAAGAAAAGAATATGAATTATGCAGAATTGAATGAGGAAGAAGAAATATTGCTAATGACATATGAAGAAATGAAACAATCAAGAAATGAAATTGCATGGTTTCTTGATTCAGGTTACAGTTGTCATAACCCAATTTTGGTTTATCCTTCAAAACTACCTGAAAATAACAAAAAAATAAAATAAAAGGGGTTGTGTCGGCAGAAAAATCAAGGTGAAAATTTTGGACGTTTTTGAAAGCTCGATCATATCTCTTTTGTGCCCAAATGAAGGAAAATGCATATTCAAGGCTTGTCGGATAAATCTACGTAAAAATTAAGTAAAAATATAATTATATTTTTATGGGCTAATTTGATTTAATCGTTGGCCAATTTAAAAGTGTAATTATATTGGAGAATTAATTTAGGGTCTAATTGAAGGGTTTAATTAAGAGCAAGGACTTAATTATACTTTAAACTGGTCAAATTAATTTTATTAGAGGCTTAATCGATGAAAAATCAAGTTCTTGAACTTAATTTGGGCTCAATTGATAAGATCAGAATTTTTGGAGACCGAATTGAATTTTTTCCAAGTCAATTATGTGAAGTTAGGGGCCAAATTGAACGAATTGAGTGTTTAATGGTTTATTGAGGGTCAAATCGCACAAATAAGAAATCAATGACCAAAATAAAAAAGACGCGTAAAGTCAAGGCTGATATTGAAATTCTAACGGGGTATAATTGCACAAAATCATAAGTTTAAATCCAATTGGGGGTGCAATTAGAATAATTACAAATTAAGGGACCAAATTGCATTTACACCCCCAAAGCAACAGACATAGCGCACGCCATCGCCTGCCCCCGCTGCCGACCAACTGCCTTCACCACCACCTGCACGCTGCCGACAGTCATATTTTCAGGCATGCTGCCGCAGGAGGTGACCCACCGTTGCAACGGTTACCTCCTACGGCTATAAATACTGCAGCCATGCACGTCTAAAAAAGGGGGGGGGGAAGATTCAAAAAAAGAGAGAGTAGAACGAAGTGATTCATGCAGAGAAAAGATTTTACGTAGAGAGGAGAAAGCATAACAGAGAGAATTCATGTAAAGAGCAGAATGGAGAGTAGGAGAATTACGTAGAGAGGAGGGAAATTTACAGAGAATTCAAGAAACAGAGGAGATGATTTTTTTTGAGGTAACAGAGGAGAATGAGCAGAATCACGCAGAGAGAATGAAAATTTATACAAGGTGACACCCGAGATTAGGAACCAGTGACGATCTCTCTTCATCCCCCTCGTCTCTCGCGTCAGCTCTCTCTCTCCCCTTCATCTCTCTCGATCAATTCTCCCTCTCTCTAAAAAAACCAGCAGTCACAACTCCCCCTCTCCCTTTTGGTTAGTAGCTCCGGCCACCATCTTCGACCACCTAGCACAATCTTGTTCATCACCAGTAGCTACCCCTCCACACCGGGGACCCAACCACGGTTTCAGGCGAAGGCAGTAGTAGTAGTAGCCGTTGCAGCAACGCAGGCCGACCAACTTCCGACGCCTTCTCCGGCCACCAGATGCCACCATGACCGGAAAACCACCTTGATCTCCTCTACCCAACGGTATTAACAGGTACACCGTTCATTACACTCTACAAATCTCATTTTTACTGTTCATCTCCATTTTCGTTTGCGGGCGAGTGAATTAATTCACTCCCCCCATTTGTTTTGCATGCATGTGGGCAGATTGTTTGGCCCACCCGGGGCTGGCAGTCCACCCCAAATGATGGGCCTCTCGGCCCATCAAGGCTGGGCAGCCAGCCCGCAAAAAATAAAAATAAAAAATAAAAATACAAAATTTGCATAAAAAATATTTTTATTAAAAAAGATAAAATGTGTTGTTTTTGTGCATATGGCCAATACACTAAAATATTTTGAACTTTCCTTAAAAAAAAAACGTATTCCGAGTTTAAAGAAAAAATGTGTTTTAACATGGATTTCGTAAACAAAAAAAATTGTTTTCTCGTATTTTTGGATTTTACAACATGTTTGTAAAGTCCGAAGGGTGTTGGCCAATATTCCAAAAAATATCAAAATCTTATTTTTGGGGATTCATATTATTCACTGTTGATATTTTGATAAATAAATTCTAAAGGGGTTAATATCGAAAATATTGGCAGGGATAATTCGTTATTATTCACTGTTGATATTTGGATAAATAAATCCAAAAGGGGTTAATATCCAAAATATTGGCAGGGATAATTCGTTATTATTCACTGTTGATATTTGGGTAAAGAAATCCAAAGAGGGTTATTATCCAAAATATTAGCAAATATAATTCGTTGATATTCACCGTAAATACTTGGATAAAGAAATCTTAAAGTGGTAAATATCCAAAATATTTTTACGGGAATAATACGTCATTATCATTTAACCAACATATCTTTGAAAGATCAATACCATAGCAATTGTAAGGCAAAACAAAACACCAAGCAACTTACCTTAGGCAGAGCATACTAGGGGTGCTAAAACCTTCCCTTTACGCAATCAGTCCCTTGCCTTAGAATCTCTAAAAGACCAGTTTTAGGTTTTCTAGTAACCATAATACTAAGTGGCGACTCCTTTTTCACGAAAATAAAGATAAAACCCTGACATGAATTTCTCCGCTCACAGGGAGGGTCGCCGCGACGCCGCGCTCTCGTGGAGGGTGCGACAACAGTAATCACATGTGTGGTAGCAAGGAATGGTTCTTTGATTTCGATAATAAATTCAAGCAATCAGTGAATCTTGGGGATAATTCAAGTATGATGGCTATAAGAAAAGGAAATGTCAAGCTACTCATAGGAGGATAAGTTAAGAAATAATCTCTTAAACATTGGGTAGCTTCAAGAAAGGAATCTAGTTATTATTATTGAACATGGTATGTGTAGGGTCTACCATCTGAAAAGGGGATTGATCATACAATCACAAATGTCAGCTAGCAGGATGTTTGCAATTCTTGCCAAGGTCATTATTCCAACCTTAAACTGTTTTCAAGAAACATGCAAAGATATCACATCTTTATGGCACCATAGGTATGGATACCCAAGTCTTAAAGGATTAAGAACTTTATTTTACAAAAAATATGGTCACAGGACTACCAATGATCAATGATGAATCTAAAGTATGTGAGGGTTGAATGATTGGAAAACAACATTGAGACATTATACTAAAGAAAGGTGTGTGGAGAATAACCAAGAAGCTTCAACTGGTGCATGCAGACATCTGTGGCCCTATCTCACCAGAATGAAGCAGTGGAGAAAGGTATGCAATCACCTTCATTGATGATTATAGCAGGAAGACATAGGCATACTTATTGACACTAAAATCAAAGGCATTATCTAGGTTCATGACATATAAATTGTATGCTGAAAAGGAGAGTGGTGAGATGATTGGGTGCTTAAGAACTGATTGAGGGGGAGAATTTACTTCACTTAAGTTTGATGATTTTCTGTAATACATAAGGAATCAAAAGACAACTCACTGCACCTTATACACCCTAACAAAATGGGGTTGCTGAGAGGAAGAATCGCACCATAATGAATATGGTGAGAAGCATGCTATCAGAAAAGAAAATGCCAAAGGAGTTCTGGCCAGAAGCTGTCAATTGGGCAATCCATGTGCTGAATAGAAGTCCCACTCTAGCTATCAAAGATGTCACTCCTGAAGAGGCATGAGGTGACATGAAGCCCTGTGTAGATCATTTTCATGTATTTAGGTGTGTAGTTCGTGTACATGTTCTTGACAGTAAAAAACAAAAGCTTGATATCAAGAGTTTTAAATGTGTTTTATTGGGAACTAATAAAGAATCTAAAATTACAGACTCTATGATCGTTTTAGTAAAAGAATAGTAACTAGCAGAGATATAATGTGTATTGAAAATGAAAAATGAAATTGGGACAGAAATGCAAATGAAGGGGAACATGGTATGCTTGAGTGGGAAGACACTAATGGAAATGATGTTACCGATAAGGAAGCAGCAGAACTAGAAAATAGTTCATCACTAAATGATAGAACAAGATTAGAAGATAGGCAAACTGATGGAACAAGAACTGATATAGATAACCCATCTGTGACTGAAATCGCATCACTAAGTCCTAACATAGTGAGAAGTAGAAGACAACCAATTTGGTTATGAGATTATGTTACCAGTTAGGAATTGCTTGATGAAGAGGAAGGACACAGTCTAGCAATGTTCATCTCAATAGAAGATCCAGTTACCTTTGAAGAAGCATATAAAAATTCAAAGTGGTGAGAGCAATAAATATGAAAAATAGAGCAATTGAGAAAAACAAAACATGAAAGCTGACCACCCTATCTAATGGAGCAAAATCCATAGGAGTAAAGTAGGTGTTCAAAAGAAAACTAAATGAAAAGGGAAATGTGGATAGATATAAGGCTAGACTTGTAGCAAAGGGATACTATCAAAGGAAAAAGGATTGATTATAAGAAAGAGTTCGCTCAAGTAGCTAAGTGGGATACAATTAGAACAATCCTAGCCCTTGCATCTCACAAAAACTAGTATGTTTTCAAGTTGGATGTAAAGAATGTATTCTTACATGGGGAGCTAAATGAGGCAATCTTTGTGGACCAACCTCAAGGATATGAAAGGCAGGGGGAAAAACACAAAGTTTACAAATTGAGGAAAGCATTGTATGGCCTCAAGCATGCCTCTCAAGCTTGGTACAACAAGATTGCAACATACTTCATTAAGGAAGGATTTGAAAAATGTTTTGTGAGCATACATTATTTATCAAGATTGGTAATAAAGGAAAGATATTGATTGTTAGTCTTTATGTGGATGATCTCATCCTCACAGAAAAAGATGAAGAAATGTTCAAGAACTTCAAAGAATCAATGTAGAAGGAGTTCGATATGTCAGACCTTGGTAAGATGAAATATTTTCTGGGAATAGAGGTGATACAAACTACAAATGCTATCTTTATATGTCAACGCAAATATGCTCATGAAGTATTTGATATGTTTGGCATGAAACAAAGTAATCCTGTGAATAGTTTAATGATTCTGAGATGCAAACTATCAAAAGGTGGAATGGTGAATTAAATATGGTGCTACAGAACACAATAAATTAGTGGGAAGTCTATTGTATTTAATAGCAACAAGACCAAACCTTATGTATGCAATGGGGTTGATTAGTAAATACATGGAAAAACCTATTGAATTACATCTACAAAGTGCCAAGAGGATATAAAGATATTTGAGAGGTACTACAAATCTTGACATCTGTTATGAAAATGGAGGTAAAAGAAACTTCATTGCATTTGCAGATAATGAATATGCAAGGGACAAAAATGATAGAAGTACATTTGGTTATGTGTTCATGCTAGGAATAGGAGTTGTCTCTTGGTCTTCAAAGAAACAACCTGTAGTGACCTTATCTACAATAGAAACAAATTTTATAGCAACTGCATCGTGTGCTTGCTAAGGGGTATGGATGAGAAGAATCCTTGAAAAGCTTGGTCATGTTCAAATCAGGAGCACTACCATCTACTGTGACAATAGTGTTGCCATTAAACTCTCAAGAAATCCAGTACTACATGGTAGAAGTAAACACATTGATGTTAGGTTCCACTTCTTAGGAGAGCTTACAAAGGATGAAATAGTTGAATGGTGCATTGCTGAACACAAGAACAATTATCTGACATTATGATTAAACCACTCAAACTAGAGACATTTCTGAAGTTGAGAAATAAACTAGGAATGTGTAATGTGATTGATATAAACTGATTACTAAGTGTAATTCAGTTTAAGGAAGGATGTTGAGTTGTTAGTGTTTGGGTTAGTTACGATTAGTTGCTAGTATGTTAAACAATAACATGAAATTGTTATAGTTAGTTATAAAAACAGTTAGCTAGAAAGAGAGGAAACATATAATGTAGAACAAAAGAAAACAACGAGAGATGATAGAAGACAAGAATAATGAGATGATTTTATTGAGCAAAGCTAATGTGCTTTATATAGGTAGATCAATGGCGTAAAAATAGGAACTAACAGTTGCTTCCATTATCTTAGCTACATAATACTAACAAACTCCTAGAATTACAAAAACAATAATTGAAACTAACAAACTGCAGAAAAATAGGACAACATTGCTGACTTAGTCAGTTTATTTTGTAAGCCTGATGCTGGAATTTTAACATCCCCTCTCAACACCAACATCTCTGTTAACCATCCCAAGCTGATGACATAAGTTTTCAAACTTATTGCTATTCAAGCTTTTTGCAAACACATCTGCAACTTGATATTTTGTGTTAACATGTTTTATCTCAATTTCTTCTTGTAAAACCTTCTCCTTGATAAAGTGATAATGTACTTCTACATGCTTAGTTCTTACATGGAAAACTGGATTTTCAGCCAAACATATGGTTGATTGATTGTCGTAGTATAGTGTGACTGCTGTTGTTGTTATTGACTAATGTAAATCTTTTAACAATTGTATGAGCCATGTACTCTCTTGTGCTGCCATTGTTGTAGCTCGATATTCCGTTGTTGATAAAGACATTGTTGGTTGTCTTTTGTTGCACCAAGAAATTGCTCCCCATGCAAGCATAAAGACAACCAGTAGTTGAACATCGAGTGTCGTAATCACCTGCATAATCAGCATCACAAAACCTAACTAGTTTGCAATCTCCATTTTTCTTGAACAGATTGCCTTCTTCGAGTGTCCCCTTCACATATCTTAAATTCAACGAACTATTTCCAAATGTGGTTTCTTTGGATTTTACATGTATCGACTCATCATACCAACTGCATGAGAAATATTTGGTCTACTTAAAGTTAAGTAGATCAAGCTGCCTACCAATTGTCGATACATTGTTGCATCTTCTAAATCCTTCCTTTCGAGAGAACAAACCTTTGCATTTATTTCCATCGGTGCTGAGATCGGTTTGTAATTAGCCATTCCAAACTTTATCAGGAGCTCTTTGGAATATTTTTTCTGATGAAGAATCAGCCCTTCATGAGTATAATCAATCTCAAGACCAAGAAAGTGTTTAACCTGGCCAAGTTCTTTCATTTGGAACCGAACAGACAAATTCTCTTTTGTTAAGAGAATTTCTTCTTCACAATCTCCTGTTATAATCAAATCATCCACATATACTAACACAATAACTAGTTTTGTGTTAACGAATTTGACAAACACACTACAATCTGTAAATGTTACTGAATAACCAATATAAGTTAGAAATGCAACAATTTTCCATACCAGGCACTTGGTGCTTGTTTTAGGCCATACAGTGCCTTTCGTAGCTTGCAAACATATTCTGGATGATCTTGATTCTGGAATCCCATTGGTTGAGACATGTAAATTTCTCGATCCAGTTCTCCATGTAAGAAGGCATTCTTTACGTCTATTTGCCACATGTTCTAGTCTTTGTTAGCTGCAAGTGCAAGTAGAACCCTTACTGTTGTGATCTTTGCAACTAGACTGAAAGTTTCATCGTAGTCTAGTCCATACTGCTGAGAAAAACCTTGAGCAACCAGGCGTGCCTTGTATCTTTCAATTAATCCATCTGTGCGATGTTTGATTTTATAAACCCATTTGTATGAAATAGGCTTCACATCTATCGACTTTGGTACAAGTACCCAAGTCTGATTTTGTTCCAATGCAATAAATTCCTTTTCCACTGCTTTATTCCACTCCATACGAAGTTGTGCTTCTTTAAATGTCTTAGGTTATGTTGTGTTTCCCTCTTCTATTATAGCAGCATTAGCATATTTAGGATTTGGCCTTTTATTTCTTGTTGACCGTTGAGGTTCAGCTTATCTGCTACGCTTTTCTTCTTCTTTACTTGGACGATCATACACGTCTGTTTGCCAAGGATGTTTGCTGGGTTCTTCTTCTTCTTCACTTGTTTGTGTTTTGTCCTCAACTGAAGCTTTTCCCTCATCTGATTCTAGTTGAAGATAAATTGGTTGCAAGGAGTTTGAACTGGTTTGTTTCCTTTTCTGATGACCACCATGAAGATGCTTCATCAAACACCATTTTTCGTGATGTATAGCACTTCCCAGTCAGGACATCACAACATTCCAACCTTTTCTTTGACTATCAAACCCACAAAGATACACCTCACTGTTTTCTTGTCAATTTTGCTACGTAAATGATTAGAAATAAACACATAGCACACACATCCAAAAACAAGAAAACAACTGACTGCAGGTTTCATGTTCCATCATTTTTCAAAAGGTGAAAAGAAACATAACCGTTGTTGAGGATGTCTGTTGATCACATACACAACAATCTTCATTGCTTTTGCCTAGAAACGTACGTGAACATTCTTTGCATGGAGCATGCATCGATAAATTTATGTGAGGTGCCTGTTTTTCCTTTATGCGATGCCATTCTATTATGGGGTGTTGGTACATGTGAATTGATGATGTATTCAATGGTTCTATAAAACTTGGAGAATTCATCTGATGTATATTCTCCCCTATTGTCTGTGCGTAGAGCAACTTGCTCACCAATTTCTACTCCTGTTGCAGTCCTAAATTCTTTGAATTTTGAGAATATTTTTGATTTCTCCTTTTGAAAATATACTCATATATACCTTGAAAAATCATCAATAAAAGTCACCATGTACCTCATTCCACTGATTGATGCTTGTTTCATAGGTCCAAACACATTAGAATGGACCAATTCTAATGGTTTCTTGGCTTTGAATTTAGACTCTTCATATGGCAATTGGTGAGCTTTTCCATATTGGCATCCTGCACATACCACATCTGTTTTTACTTCAAGTTGAGGAAGTCCTTCTACCATTGATTTCTTCATTATTACAGCTAGCTTATAATAGCTAACATGACTCATCATAAATGCTATAAATCTGGTGTTTCATTTTTCCTGGTTTTATCTATGTATGCAGTTTCTGCTCACATTACATAAACCGACTCTCGGCTTTGTCCCTTTATTAGTGGTTCCTCTTTAACCTTAGTATTGTGATATACTCTCACATCTTATGGACCAAACAAAACAAAGTGCCAAGAAGATGTTAACTGTGACACTGAGAAAAGATTTTTGTTCATACCTGGAACATGATAAACCTTCTAAAGTGATACTTCATTGTCACCGTGATGGTTAGAAACCATTGTCTTACCAATGTGAGGTATTGATAACTTTGAATTGTTGGTTGTTACTACCACATGATTTCCCCTGTAATTTGTCAAATTCTGCAGTTTTTCCTTATCTCTAGTCATATGATTTGAGCAGCCAGAGTCAACAATCCAGTCCCTTTCATAATTAATTTGATCAAACATATTTGTTGTGAAGACTTGTTCATCATCTTCTCCTTCTGTAAATATTGTCTCATCATTTCGGCTTCAATTCTAGGATTGACAACATCACAAATAGACATTGTTGCTGTAAGAGCTAGTTCGTTGTCTTCTTCCTCTGTGACAAATAGTGCCTTAACATCCCATTCATCTTCAACTTTAGAGGTTGCATGACTCTCCATGTATTTTTTCTACACATTGCAGACTTTGGCCATATGACCTCTCTTCCCACAATTGTAACATTTCCCTTCAAATTTCTAACTGTTACTTTGATTTTTCCAACCTCCCATTGCATGGTTGCTTTCTGCACTTTGATGAGTTTTTATCTTGTCATTGTACCTTTTAAACCCACCATTTCCATACTTCGTAAAGTTCCTGCTTCCTTTGTTGATGTAGAGTCCATCTTCTTCACCCTTCAGTGAGGCTCCTCCCATTTGCTTAGCTAAGGCTTCTTGACTAGCAAGCAGATTCTCAAACTCAACAAGTGATGGTTGATTTTGCCATCCTTGAGCTTTTGAATTCTGGTCTTAAACCATGGATGGTTATTCTTTTCATCCTGGTTTCACCAATTGGAGCTTCTATATCCAATTCAGAGATTTCTCGACATAGTGTCTTCACCTTGTGAAAAAACTGAGCAACAGGTAACTCACGCTGAGCTACTGACAACAACTCACTCTCTAGTAGTTGAAGCTTTGTATCATTCTTCTTTGAGAACAACTTGGCAAACATATTCCAAGCTTCATGAGGAATTTTGGCATCTCGAATATGTTCCAGCTCATCTTCTTCAATTGTTGTTTTCAAAGCCAACATTGCTTTGCCTACCTTTATCTTCCATTTCTGTAGTGTACAATTTGCATCCCCAACCTCTGGTTGTGTGATTTCACAGCCATTCACAACCTCCCACAAATCTTGGCTTAGCATGTAAGACATCATACATGTTGACAAAGCATTGTAATTCTGATTGTTGAGCTTTTTAATCCCTCTAATGATTTGAAGATCACTCATCTCACTCTCTCTTTTCCTTACGTGTTTAACTCTCAAATACCAAAAAAGAATCTCTCTTGAACCTGGCTCTAATACCAATTATAGAACAATAGAAAACAACGAGAGACGCTAGAAGACAAGAATAATGAGATGATTTTATTGAGAGCTGATGTGCTTTATATAGGTAGATCAATGGCGTAAAAATAGAAACTAACAATTACTTCCATTATCTTAGCCACAAAATATTAACAAACTCCTAGAATTAGAAAAACAATAATTGAAACTAACAAACTACAGAAGAATAGGACAACATTACTGACTTGGTCAGTTTATTTTGCAAGTTTGGTGTTGGAATTTTCATAGATAATTGATTTTGCAGAAATCAATTCTTGATAAATGTATAAAGCCATGTTGGCAGTTGAATAAAGGCTAGAGAATTCCAACACTCCGTAGATAATCTTTCACGAGAAAAAAATAGAATGAGTTTTTTTAATTAATTTATCAAAATACCAAAGATAAAAAATAAATTAAATATCTCTATTTATTCTAGATCTAGAACTATACGCTAATCCTTAAAAGGAAAACAAATCCTAACAAATAAATATAAAATTGACCTAGCATCAGAATTCGTAAACTAAAATAAATAAATAATAATTTCATAAAAATCTCCAACGTCAAATATTTGTCAAAGAGAAAATTATAAGAATGCTGCAATGTGTAGCGCACTTATGTTGTTCTGATCTTGCTTCCTTTTTCCAGTAAGACATTCGGATACTATCACCGCTGAAAAGAGCCAAGGCAAGGAATGTAATCCCTCTTTATCTTAGATAAAAGTAGACGAATCAAAGACAGCTCAAAAAAGAAAAGAATTTTCCTTTTTAAACTTTTTGCACATGGAAAAATGCGATAGGCAGTTCAAAAGTTGGAGATGGCTAATTAGAGTAACTTATATATATATATATATATATATATATATATATATAATTCTGCTATTTCTTTGCCTGACCTTCCTCATGAGTTTGTTCTCTCCGATTCTGATATTGGATGGATGCCCTTGGAATATTTATATGATGATGGAAGTGTTGAAAATGTTAATGGTGCTCGAGATCACTGGATTGTAATAGATTTGGAAAGATACGTGACTAATTTGATTTGATTCCCGCTGAGAATTTATAATATAAAAGGCTTTCAGTCTGGTAGAAATCTGGTTCATATATATCATGACGCTGATGGCCTTGAATGATTTCATGGAATATATATGCTTTTCTGGAACCGATTAAAAGTTATTTTTCGTCGTGCTTTCAGATGTGGGAGAAAAGGGTTGGTGAAATATTCAAGATTGTGCAATTAATGTTTAAATTCTGCATGAAGCAAAACATTTATATAATTAAAGCCAACTCCATTGACATAAGGGAACATATCACACACGATCTAATCAGAGCTATGAAATACTTCACACAAACAACTTGTACATGTACGTACTACTACTATATAAAGCGTAGAACACACTAGCTAGCTAGACTAGTAACCAAGCCAATCTTTATTCTTCCATCTTCATAATGAAGTGGTAAATTAAGTTCAGTTCTGGTAGGGTTTGAGCATCGGAATGAGCGAGCCACTGAGGTGGAGGGACATGACTTCATTGGTGGAACCCATCAGCTTTCCACCGATAAAAACAGCCGGTACAGGCGCGTCGTTGCACCCCAGCCTTGTGAGAGCCCTTTCCATTTCCCTGCCTTCCGGGTCCTGGTCAATCTCATGAACCAGAGGGTCCACCCCAATTTCTCGGAATAGAATTTTGACTGCATAACACAAGCAACATGAGCTCTTGCTGAATATCACTACCCCCTTCTCAGAGGCCAATTCCATCACCTTTTCCATGTAATTGCTACTCCTGATCACGCCTTCTTAGTTTGTTCGTTAACAAGTCCTTGGCTATCTCTAGGGTTTACTCAGATCCTAAAAACCACCGGACCAAATTCAAGTAGAATTGGTCCCGATGGTGATTTTAGGGTGGGAGCAGGAGAGAAGAGGGTTTCAATTAAAGATCGATGAAGGTTGTTTCAACTTATGCTTTCATGCTAGACTATATATAGGGACATGCAGCTTAGGGGGATCGAGTCCTGTTTGAACAAGAACATTCAAAAGTGGAGGAGCTTTGCTTGGATTCCCTAATGGGTTAAAGTTACTGTCAGAGATACTTTGCCTCCATGAGCTGAACAAGTTGACGACCAAATTTTGCTGCACCGGTATATATCGTTCAAGTACTTACGATATTGACAATTTACACATCCAGTACTACTATTTTCTTAAAAATAAACTATATGTTACCTGTCATTTCAAGAGATATACAAGACTTTTAAATACATCACCAAGCTCTATATATCTCTACTGGAAAATTATTTATTTCTGTTTTTCTAAAAATTCCAATAAATCCAAAAAACACTCCAAAAAACAACAACTTCTAGATCTAATCTCATGAAATCCAATGATATGATAAACAATATTGTAGCTTTCTAAGAAAAAAACTGCTTGTACAAATACGTACCTAGAAAATTTTGAATCTGATTCAGCAATCAAACCACCTACTATCACCATTTTAAGATGCCAAGATTGCTTGATGCAAGTAGATTTTTGTAATGAGTATAGACTGTTTCACAAGTTCATAAAAATATTTATTAGGTTATTTATATCGTTTGTATATTCTATTTAATTATGTAGAAACTTCACTTGTATTGAATGCTCAAAATTACAACAAACGTGTAGAAAGATTATATACAAACGGACACAATTACAACAAACGTGTTCATGCTATTGACCATTTGTTCAACTTTTGCAGATTTTATGGACACAATTATATACCCTCTATAAAGACACACAAAAGTAGGAAAATACTAAAGAGCTCGTTAATTTACAAGATTCTCTCAATCACCTACTTTGAATCCTTTTGTTGAAAGATTGGGAACGAGGAGGCTTTCGGTGGCTGCGATTCTTTGTGCTGCGCCCACCAACTTGCATGATTCCTTCGAGCCCACGACCACGTGAGACTCTATTCCATGTAGTACTGCTACATACCAGCCTGTGCAAGCTCTTGCAAGTGTGGATGAGCATGTCAACAACGTCCGCACGTGCGTAGCACAAAAGCAGCTCTTCTTGATTAAAATGGAATAGTACTTTTCTCGCTCGAGTCTCGGGAGTCACTGTGATTCCCATCATGGTCAGAAATACTGTCCTGCTTGGTATATGATCAGCCGAGCTGTATACACACATGCTGACATGGAGGCGTTCAAATTTTCAAGTTCATAAAATGTTTCCAGTGTGAATTTCCAGATCATCCTGTGCAAATATTATTTAGCATAAAAGTCATGTTAGAAAGTTTTTTGCTTTTCGGATATGAAGGAATACATGGGAAGCATAAAAGCTCCAGCATCACCTTTTTGTCTTTCCCTCGTCAAAGGTAATCCTTGTATAATTTAAAATACTTAAAAAGTCTTGATCCCAAATTCTAGGGGTAACAAAACCACGTTTAAGGTTATAATGAACCCTAAAATTACTTCAAGGAAACGACACCATTTTAACTCTCCGAACATTACTTACAAGTGTTAGAGATAATGTGTGATGCGTTATGGGTATGAACTTTTTAATTATATTGTAATATAGTTTGCATAGGGCAGTTCTGCCAGATATTCTAAAGTGAGATTTCCAGAATTCTAACCGATCATGGTATGTGATCTAACTAAATGCTTGCATGACCACCATTTTATACATAAACAATTATCCACTTGGTGAATAATATTACATTTTGCACACAATGTTGTCAGGGAACTCAAGAAATGGAGAAAAGCCCTTGCTATATGTGGCTTATTTGAGAGGTACAAAAGCTAGAACCAGATGGCTTTTGCTTCCATGAGCATTTGTTTCAAAGAGCCATCTAGGTGCAGGGATAGCACATCTTTTGCTGATCCTACCCATTTTCCACCTATGAAGACAGCTGGGACGGTGGGATTGCACCCTACCCCACGTAAAGCCCGCTCCATTTCCCTCCCATTGGCTACACGGTCGAGCTCATGAATTGCGGGGCTCGCTCCGAGTTCATAAAAAAGTGTCTTGATACTATGGCACATGCAGCATGAGCTCTTGGTGAAGATCACTGCAGCGTTTTTTGATGCCAAATCTCTAACTTTATCCATTTCTGAAACCTTTTTCTGGTGTTGCTAAGAAATGAAGTAATTCTTTTGCTGTAAACAGCTTGCTAATAGCTAGTAGCTAGGATTTTCTTGGAAGAAACACAAAGTGAGGAGAGGTTTTGAAAAAAAAAAAACTGCAGGGAAGCAATTCGCTGATCAGTGAAGAAAGCTTGTAGCTAACTAGTTACTGAGGATTAGCTTTGGTGGACTTTGAGACTCATCGGGTCTTATTTATAAGGGCAGGTGAGATTGGTGGATTGCATTGTTTAATCCATAATCCATAAAGGAAAAACAAAATAGAGGATATAAAAAGAGAAAGATCCTTAGATATTTGTTTGGATAAGAAAATTATTGCAACCTATGACCTTGTTTGATGTCGACCGGCCGTTTGTGTCATAAACAAATTGTATCATTCATCTATAACTGTAATTCAAATCTCCTGGATAGATTGTCCGTAAAATAAACAGTGTTGGAATATAACAATACATTTAACAATTAGCAGAGCATGTTGGAAGATAATGATAGAGCGTGGTAGTTATTTTATAAGAACAAACACAAGAATAAAATTAAAAAACAAAAACGAAAATGAAAGGAATGATATTGTTATCAAGTGTTCTCTCAAAAGATACATATATGCCTCAAGTCCTAGACAATCAAGGAATTAAACTACTTACAAGAAATCCTTTTCTATATAGGAATCTAACATTCTAACTAAATAATGATTCTAATAATTTTGTCAATTAAAAATCTTTATTCATCAAGAATTCCTACATTAACTAGGATTTTTTTTAACAGGAGTTTTATTTAAAGTTGCGGAATTTTAACAATATTAAAATTCTTACAAACTCTAAATCCTAGTTGATATTGAACTTCAACACTCCTCTTCAATATCAATTGTCAACATTCTTCCATCTTTTTCTTCTTTTCAATATGCCCTCCCTCAATAACGTTGTTGTCGTTCATATTCTATCATTACCAAAAAATAACAAAGGTAGTTTCCCCACAACGATGAACATCAATTGTATTTTTTCAAACCATGTATATGTTTCTAAACCTTCAACCAAATTTATAACTTTTCCAAATGAGATTAACTTTCGGGCTTGCACGTCTTTAATTTCATATAGCTTACTTTTAATGTTATCAATTAAAGCATAAACTTCATCATAGTCAATTCCATGCTTTTGACAACCTTTTACCACTAACCTTGCTTTGTACCTCTCCATCTCTCCTTAGCATTCTTCTTTTCTTTGTACATCCACTTGACACCTATTGACTTCTTTCCACTTGGTTTAGGAACCACTTTTTAGGTATCATTCTTCTCAATTGATGCAATCTCATCATCCATAAATATTCTCCACTTTCATATTTATTACTTATTCAATCACTATAGGATCACTTGTAGCATGGTGACAATATAGTGATACATCATCATCAATAAAATTAGTTACCTTATACAAGTCATCAAGGCTTCTTATCTTTCTTGGTAGTGTGTCGCTACTTAAGCTTCCATCAGAAGATGAAGAAGGAAAATGAGAAGTTGAGCTAATTGGTGTTTGTGAAGATGTGAATATAGGTTCTTGATGATCTATTTATCCTTCATTCTCTTCATCAAGAAGCAATAGGAAGTCATATATCTCATTGTCATTTATCCTCGAATCTCATGCTCTTTCTTTTCCTTTCATGACAAATTTTGAATGATTCACAAATGTGACATTACCACTAATTGATTCATTAAGCTCTATGAACTTGTCTTTGTCTCCACAGATATGGTTGCTAGCTCTATTGTATAGATATCACCTGTTCTTTTTGTCTCACATTCTTTTATTATGCACTAGTAGTAGAGTGACTTATTTCTCCTTTTCCATTATAAGATTTGCATTTGGTTGAACTCCATCAATCCTTAGCATAATGACTTGTCTTTTGACAATTATAACATTTAACTCTTGATTTATCAAACCTAGATTTTGGATTGCTACTATTAGTTGAACCAGTCGACTTGTTCTTTTTATTCTGTCAACATGCTAACCTGTTGAGGCTGCCTTGTCCATTGCTTTGTTCATGTCCTTTATCCCTTTGGGAATATGCAGAACCATATTTGTTTTTGAAAAAAATGCCTGTGCACCCATATCTTCTTGAATCTCATTGACTTATTTTTTCATAAGCTTATAATTTTTCCATGAGACTTAGTACTGAAATAACTTTCATATTCTATAACTCATCTATTGCAACTATCATATAATGGAATTTCTTTTACAATGAGCACATAATCATCTTTCAAAGTCACCACATGGTTTTTGTAGACGTACATTTCACACACTATCAGGTCCTTGATTTCATTCTTGCAAAACTTCTCATGCTTGCTTGAAGGTGGTTGAATTGACATGTATCTCAAAAGTAACATTATCCAGATATTGATGGATGATTTTGAGTGTTTATTAATCCTTCCTTAGTGCCCTTTGCATGACCTCCTTTTGGGATGAAATCAACATTGCTCTATCTATATGCTCATCAAATCCTTTTGCAACCGTCTCCCATACATCTTGGAAACCTAGCCAAGCCTTTACTCGAATAGATCACATTTCATAGTTTTTTGTTTTCAACCTAGGACATTGAATTGGAAATTTTAAATTGATCATGTTAAATAATTAAACTTAAGTTTTGATACCACTTGTTGAAAGAGAAAGATAGAGTGCGGTAACTAATTTATAAGAACAAAGATGAAAACAAACTTAAAGAGCAAGAAGAATAATAATGTTTTTTTTTTTTATCAATTGTTCTCTCAAAAGGTATATCTTTTAGTTATTCTCTATATCTCTCTATGCCTATATATTATGTTTCTAATAGCAAACCTATTTACAGGTCTCAAATTGTAGACAATCAAGAAATTAAACTATATATTTAAAGAAAATCCTAAGAAGCTAATATTCTAATTAAACGAAGATTCTAATAAAGTTGTGGAGTTCTAATCCTATTAAAATTCTTACAAATTCTAAATCCTATAAACCTAAATCCTAGTTGTTATCTACAAAACATACTTTAGGCCTCTGTAGCATCAAAAATATAAAATAATATGGTAATTAATGATACTGAGATGATTTATCATTTTAAGGATGCCCAGGAATTTTTGTGTTTTCATATCTCACCAGCAATGAAGACTTTTAATGCCATAATATATATGAGAAAAGTCGAAGGCATGAATGGTCTGAATCTCATGTTCATCTTGTCTGCAAATACTTAAATTACTTTGTCTCTGTATAAATGTCTTGCCTGATCACCACTAAATTAAGATTTGGTTTTTTCTTATCGAAAAAAATAGATTACATACCCAGTACGTGACGTAGCTCTTCAAGTTGGATCAAGTTAAACTAGTTCCTGTTGTGATTGCATGCCACATTTTGTCACTTGTCATTGCAGCATAGCTTCTGCTGGGTGATGTGGAGGAAGATAGAGTTTATCCAATCCATTCTCACTTTCTTGTATCGGCCCCTCGCCATATTATGGTATGCAAAATTCAAGAAACGAAACGAAGGAAAATAAAATATAAATACTACCTACAAATTAAAAAAAAAAAACGCAACAAAGAATCGAAATACATAAATTTACACTAGCTATACATTCAGAATTCAAAATGGAACTTGTTAGCCTGGACATGATGGTGTAAAAAAAAAAAAATATATATGTTGGTAATGAAACTTTTTATTTTTTACTTTAAATTAAAATTTTTTGATGTTTTTAGATCATTTTCACGTGCTGATATTAAAAATAATTTTTAAAAAATATAAAAAAATATTATTTTGATATATTTCTGAAGAAAAAACACTTTAAAAAATATCTGCAATCACACTCCTTAACAGGCACTTGATCTCCTTTGTGCATATCCTCTCTTCAAAACACCTCTTTTCTTATTTCAAAAAAACTGAAAAGGTTCCGGCTTACATTCGACACTTCCTGTCGAACAAACAAGTGGAGAAAATCTTCCCTTACAAAGATAGTTGAAAAAAGTAGCCGAGAACACTATCTATAGCATCTTCTTGCTTGTTCTTCCTGATCATATATCAATGTCTTACAGATATGCAATATTCGTTGTTCTGCATGCATGCATGCGTGCCTATATGTCGGCCAATTTCAGTAGCTTTTTATGCAGGTGATGATCCTGCACAAGCGTCATACTGGATCGTATCCAATATGCTGTTCCCCACCCACCCACTTGAGATCTTTTCCATTTTAATTTTGTGTTATATACGAATTGATCGTGAAATATAATTTTTCATTGAGTGACCACTTTAAGTTTTCAGAGATCATTAAGAACCAGAAGCAGTGCTCCCATTGATGCAAGTGTACTTCATAATACTATAATACAAACGAGAGCATGCATTTTCCTTGAATGTCATCTTACCCGGATGAGGAGTTTTCTGTTTCCTTACTGTTTGATTAAAGATGGATTCTTAATTTATATAATATATGTATATACTATTTTAAGAATAAAAACAACTTAATTGAGGATGGTAAAATATGTTGGTCAATTTAAATTACAATTAGTTTTTATAGTACATGGATTAAATAATTGGTGTAAAATCAAGTATAATCCATGGTTTTTTTTTACTATTTAAGAGTGCACTAGTGGTTCATCCCCTCACAAATTTTGTTATTGTAGATAGAGCGTGCACAGTTTTTTATTTTCTCAATTTGGCTCTTAAACTTTTTTTTGTGTGATTTAATCCTAATTAAAGACCTATGACTTTTGATTTCTAATGAAAGGGTGGAATTGCATAAAGATGAACCCAAATGAAAAAAAAGATGTCAAACATGGATGGGAAACTATTAGTTTCACAAAAGATACACTTTGTTCCACGAGCTTAAAAAATAACACAGATTATACAATTATGATCCCTCAATATTTTTAAAATATAATTTTGGTATAAGAGTTTACTTTTGTTATTTTTGGTTCCTAGTTAAGAGAGGTTGTTAGATTCTAGCGATAGAGAAAGAAACATGTTATTGACTCCGTTTTAGACCGCCATAACAAATACAATTTGTGTTCAATTATTTTATTTGATGAGAAGAGTTCATTTTCATTGTTTCTTCACCTTTAAAGTTAATGAAAAAATAGATTTAGACTTGAGTTGATATTTTATTTTGGGTTGATTTGATTTCTGTTTTTAGGGTGAGTTTTTTGTTTTTTCAAGAACATGGGTAGATTCATCACGGTTCCTGAAATATTTTGTAAACATTTTAGGTCTACGATGGATGGGAAATGAGATTTTGGTTGAATAACACTTAATCCTTGATTTTCCAGCCATTGCGATATACACGACGGGCTTCCATTTGATATTTTAAAAATGTTGTCCGCTATAGATTTAGTAAAAAGAAATTACAGCACAATCACGCGGGCCCTATCTAAATTGGCCAGACAAGTTTAATGTGTTGCATAATATTGTTTTTTATTCAATAAATTGAATGTGTTTGTCTACTTATATTATAGTTTGAATGAACTTGGAGCTAACCAATGTTGATCAAATAATTTTTTGACTAGTCCAAAGGTCAAGGTCCAGCCATGTAGATCAATAGTCTAAGGAATAGGCTGAAGCCCAATTATTTTAATAGAATGACTCGATGTCCACTCTGGTTTGTATAGGCCATGGACCAACAATCCTATCTAAGGTTTTTTTTTTTCTTGTCACTTGCAAACCTTTGTAGGTTGAAAAGACTAACAAATGATATTGTGTGGTGTATTTTTTGAAAGTGACCAGGGAATCGTCATGTCTTATATGTCACTTATATATATGTTATAAATCTTGTTCTTGAT
Organism: Salix arbutifolia; assembly: GCA_025169955.1. Taxonomy (NCBI): domain Eukaryota; kingdom Viridiplantae; phylum Streptophyta; class Magnoliopsida; order Malpighiales; family Salicaceae; genus Salix; species Salix arbutifolia. Next base: position 13,247,480 of record CM045903.1, read on the forward strand.
ACGGTGAGAGGTAAAATGGGTAAATGCTGGAAGGTTGAATTAATGAATGTTGGAAGGTTGATATAGATTTAATAAGAGTGTCATGTAATAAAAACTTGTTGTAATAAAAACTTGTTGCAAGAAAACAACACCATTGGAATAAAAACCACAACCCCATGAATACCAATTTGTGAACGAAAAGTATATTGGAGGTGCCACAAGACTAGTAAATCTTTGATAAGTTAATTTAGTTCATTGGAAAATAAAAGAACACAATAATCTCTCTCACACAATCTTTGACTGGTTATGAATTGAAATCCATATTAACTTCTAGTAAGGATTTTTAAACTTGATTATGAAGTTAATTTGAATTTGATTAAGAATTGATGCATTTAATTCAAAATTTATAAATGAAGGTTTATGGAGTATTTAGGGATAATGTATTAGATTAAGGTGATAAGGAATGCGTTTGAGGTGAAATCTGTGGAAATATTAGGGAAAAGTTGCAATATGTAGGATAAGTGGAGATTGACCACTAGGAAGAGGAATTGAAAGTAATTAATTCGTGATTCTCTTTGAAATTTTATTGTAATAGATTAGTTACATAGTGAAGATGGTTATTGTGGAAGGAGAAGAGAATGAGGATTTTAAATGGTTTAAAGTCATTGATGTGCATTGAAAAATCTGGAGAAATTCATCTTGTTAATTTCCACCAACAATTACACCTAGAAAATGTTAACGTTCTAGAAATTATATTCAGGAATGTTAGCTTTCTAATAAAACTGATCTCGTTGGAATCAGAGCTTTGAAACTTAAGATATTAGCATAAATCTGAGGGGAGATTGAACTACCACCAGTGATGGTAGCTTTGACAAATCATAAAAAAAGAGAAAATTGATATCTTAGGGACAAAATTGAATTTTATTTTCATAAAAAGATGTTTAATTTCATGTTTTAACGTTCAAAGTAAAAAAGTTGTGCAAGGAACCAAATTTTATAAAAGTTATGAATTAAACAAAATGAGTGTCGTAAGAAGAAACTTAAGAGAGGAATGAAATCTTTTAAGAGAAAAATTTTATGTGTTCATTTAAAAAATAAGATAGCTATAATGTAGATTAGAATGATGAAATGATATGATGCATATATGATTGTAAGGGGAACTTAGGAACCGTGCAACAACAACCATGAACTACAAGTCGAGCCCATAGGTAGACATCTTTTATCCATTCTTTTATTGATTAAATATCAAATGTTAATCTTTGTATATTTTTAATGATATGGGTTATTATAAATTAAAGGAAAATGCAATTGATATGAGAAGACAATAAAATAAAAATATAATGTATATATCTATATAGATAATAGATTTGATTAGTCATTTTGGGTAGAAATAACAAATGATATCAATGTATAAGATTAATATCAACATCTCCCGTAAAATGAATTAAAGGTATGTATATATTTGATTAACTATTTCTATAATGAAATAGTTAATGATATCATTAAAAAAACACTAATATCAATATTATCAATAACTTTGATTAACTGCTCTAAGAATAGAGGATAATGATATAAAGGGAATTTTGACTTCAGATTGGCCATGGATATTTAAGAAAAAATTGATTAACTATTTCGAGAAGAAAATAGTTAATGACATCGATGGGTTGTATTGATGTTGACATATATATTTGAATCGTTTAATAGATTTTTGATGAGGAAAATAAATGGTGGAAGGGAAGCACATAATTGATGACTAATTGTCATTATTTTTGGATAGATTATACTTAGATGAGATTTTTTAGAAAGAAAAAAAATATATGCATGAATATTGATAATTTAATTTAAGTAATTTTTATCACTCATAATGTTATAATATTAAATTATTTATATTTTTATGTTGTATTATTCTTTTAGGACCTTCATATGAAAATCAATAGTAATGTTTAGGCTTCCGTGTTTTGTTTACGTAAAATGAATGTATTTAATTATGTTTTATGGGAATTATGATAATTTTTGATATAATGATATTACTATTCAGATGTTGAATTTAAGGATTTAATTATGATCTTAATTTTATGTTTGTAATTTAAGATGAATTATATATATAGGTGTGTGTGTGTGTGTGTGTATTTCTATCAAAAATTCAACAGAGTTTCTATATATATATAAACTATCATCTCTCAGGCATAAATTTTTTATGGATTAATGTCATGGAAAATGGGGTCATTACATAACCCTTGCATCTTAACTAATTAATCAAACATAAAATACATAGAATTTATGGAGCTCCTAACTGCCATATATATCCTACAAAATAAAGGACTCCATTTATTTAATTAATATAAGCCATACTAGAAAACCTTATAGCCTAAAGTCATACAAAAGTTTAGGGAATAAATAAGCCTAGTTTAATCTCTTTTTGTCCAAAATTAAAACATTACAGATCTAGACTGATTAAGCCAAAAATAAACAATAAAGTCTTTGTTTATAAACCTGCAATTGAACACTTAAAATAATATATTCATGAACTTCAATTAATCTAAAATTTTAACTAAATATATTTTTATATGTAAATTATCTCTCTCAAAAATTTTAGCTTGATCTAATGTATGTTTAGAGAGATATTATTGATCTCACAAAATTACTTAGTATGTATTTTAACAAAAAATATGAACCTAACCTACTTTGTATCACATGCATTAAGGGGATTAAAGTTTTGTAACTTTACAAAAGATTCCAATGCATATAAAATTAGTGAAGTAGATAAACCTTTTTATGAATGGTTTCTAGTTTTCATATCTTCTATTGCCTATCCATGCATTGATGGATTTTTTTCATACAATTACTAATTATTCTAGCAATTTAAATAAATGTAAGTAACTGAAGTGACTTTACAAGCAATCAAATTGTTTTAATGACTCTTGTGTAGTTGTGGAGGACTTGAAATAATGGTAAGCCTATGAATGCTTTTGCAACTACAAAGAAGAGGAAGCAAGGTGAAACATACTTATGGAAGTAAAGAAATAGAGCAACAACACTTTTATTTGAATCTTCTTCCCTTACTTCCACTTGAGAATGAGATTCCCCCTATACTAAATTTTCATACATTTTATTTTTAAAAAATGGATAAAAACGGTTTAGGAAGACCTTTAATGGTTAGAGTGGTTCTTCTTTACAAAACCAAGATACAAATTAGATGATGGCGAGGATAATGCAAAAGTTCATACTTGGAGTAGGAGTCAAAGAACCTGTCTTGATGAGGACCAACCTAATACCAAGCTTAATCATGCAAATGACCTATTGGTGGTACAAGGTGAGCCCATTACAAGAGTGAGGGTAAAAAGACTTAGAGAGACATTGAATGAGCTAGTTTAGAGTACATGGAGTAAGATGAATCTAAAGAGACAAATAACGCCTATAGAGATTAAAGAGCAACCTCTATTTCATCTAATCCAAGTCTAAGAAGGGTCCTATTCAAGTTCTAAAAAATGTTGATGTGTTGAGCCCTATGTCAACCTTTATTTGAGCTTATTTTTCCTAATATGACATGGAGTCCAAGCCAATAGTACTTTCTAAAGAATGTGGGATTTTCATGGAAAGAGATCTCTATTGGAGCTTCTCTCACTACAACTGAGGGATACTCGCTCCATGCACTCGAAAAGAAAAACGCTCGCGCCAATGCATTCTGTCACAAACTCAACTAAGCAGTATGGGGGTGAGGTCGATTGAAGAAGAGACTGAAGAGGGCAGTCAGGTGAGCTGGCGCAAGGGATGCTAGTGGTGCACATTGAAAAAGGAGCAGATGTCCAGAGAGGCGACCTTCTATCACTACATCAAAAATAAAAAAATACGTTAAAAGCTGAACGCGTTGAAAGATATTAAAATTCAAAACCTTTTGAGACCATGCTGTAAAATACTGAAAATGATGTAAATACATCAATTCATATTTTTTTGGTTTTTTATCCAAAAAGTACTTCAAGATGGGGTCACAAATTGGGTAGCAACAAGGGTTGTTGTTCTCATGTTGGAAGGTTGTTGTTGAAAGGGTTGGTTTTATGGTAATGGGTAGGGTTGTTGCTAGTTTAGAGATGCATAGAAACTACAAGTGAGAGAAAAATATTTGACGATATCAATTGTTAGTGAAAGAGGGAAAAAAGGTTGTGTTGAGAGTTTGGCCGGCTATGGGGAAGATGGGGATGATTTAATGGGAAAGGGTAATATTGGTAATGTGTATCAATTTTAAAAGGAGGTTTGAAGGGTTAGAAAGGATGCTCAGCTGTCCAGTGGTTTGTAAAGAGAGGAGGAAAGGTGGGGGCAACTAGTTTGGGGGGAAACTATAGGTTTGTGGGTGTTTTTTAGTTGTAGTGAGTGTAGGGTGCTCTTATTTTTTTTTGGATTTAGGTTTAGTTTTCTTTGTGTGTGGGAGAGAGTGTAAAATAATTTTGGTCCCCTTAAAATTTTGTTCTCAAAATGCCCCCGCCCCATTGTTCCATGTATGGACACTTATATATAGGTAAACTTGTTTTAGGTCCCCTAGAGCATCTGCAGCGGAGAAGGCATATGCAGAGGCAAAACTAAAATAATGTATTTTTTGGTTTTTTTTGTTACTGTATCTACTACAACGGAAGATGTATACACGCAACTAAAAATACATGTTCATGATCGAGCTGCTATATATGGCAGAGGAGATGAAAGAGAAGGCATGAAGGCCATAACATTGTTCATCATTAATAAATCATATTTAATTTCCATACAAAAACAGCCCCTTCGCTGCTCTCTTGCCCTCCACCTTCTCTCCAGGCACCGATCCCAGCATCGTCGCCTGCTTTCAAGTCGCCGAACAGGACAAAAATACACACACACACAAAAATAATACATATATAAAATATTAATAATAGAAAATAAATATTTATTAAAAATATTTATTTTTGTTTTTATTCAAAAATATCTCAACAAGAAAGTAAAAAATTATATATAAAATTAATAATTATATTGTTGGAGGGTTTCTTAAAAACAATTATTTAATTATATAACTTATTCCTATTAATTGTATAATTAATTGCATAATTAAACTATATACAAAATAATTGCACTATATTTAAAATAATATATAAAAAAATGGCTTTCCAAAATAGCTTTTACTATTGGAGCACACATAAAAAAAAGAAGCTATATATACACTATTCAGAGAGCCATTTTAGAGATTTAGCTCTCCAAAATGGCTCTCTCCGCTGCAGATGCTCTTATTTTCTTTGGTCTCTTTATCTAGATATTTTGTTTTGTTATGTTTTTTTTATATTTTTTTCAATAGAGTACACATTAAGAGTCAAACGCGTTGAAAAAACATTGAAAATTTGAATCCTTTTAAGATATGCTCAAAATATTAAAACAGCACAAATATGAAAGGTTTAATGAAGGTTTTGTAGAAGATTGATTTACTGGAATGAGAGAGTGTGTTTTTGTATTTGAATATAATTGGCATTATATAGCCACTATTACATTGTACTGGAATAACAAAGAAATAACAAGAAAGCTAACAGAAATGAAATAACAGAAATATAACAAAATAACAACAATGAGAGATAGGCACAGTTAGTTATCCTAACTGTTTTCTTAATAAACCCTTTCATTCACTCCCTTAAACTAAATGCTATATAGTGCAATTAGTTTACTTCCATATTAGCAATCTCGCAGACTCCCATCAATTTTCGGAGTTTAATAAACTCTTCAATCTTCAGTGGCTTAGTCATTATGTTTGCAATCTAATCTTTACTCCCACAGTGAATTAATGCAATATTCCCTTCCTTAGTAAGATCTATCAAGAAATGAAACCTCACATCAATATGCTTACTGCGACCATGCATCACTGGGTTTTTGGACAGCTTAATAGTAGAATTGTTATCACACATTATAGTAATGCATCCTATACCTGTGTGACCCAATTCTTCCAAAATTCTCTTTATCCAGATTCCTTGGCATACACATACTGCTGCCGCTACAAATTCAGCTTCTGTGGTTGACAATGTCACAATGGGTTGTTTCTTCGAACACCATGATACTGCACTTGACCCCATAAAGAAAACATAGCTAGACGTACTTTTCCTGTCGTTCATGTCGCCAGCATAGTCGCTATCTGTAAATGCTAACACTGTTCCATCTTCTCCTCTCTTGTAATGAATTCCATAGTTCACGGTCCCCTTTAAGTATCGCAGTGCTCTCTTAGCTGCTTGTAGATGAATTTCCATAGGTTTTGCCATGTACCTGCTTATGAGACAAATAACAAACATCATATCTGGCCTAGTGGCAGTCAGATACATGAGACTGCCCACTAGTTGTTTATAACTCGTCTCATCAACCGGAATACCATTTCCTTCTTTGCTCATCTTAGAACCCGGTACTATTGGATTCCCCACCGAATTACTGTCTATCATGCCAAACCTTTTCAAGACTTCCAGCGCATATCTTTTTTGACATATATAAATGCCATCAGACTTTTGTAAAACCTCAATTCCAAGAAAGAATCTCATCTTTCCCAAATCGGACATATCAAACTCTCTCAACATGGAATCTTTAAATTCAGATAGCATTACTTCATCATTGCCAGTAAAAATTAAGTCATCGACGTAAATACTTACAATGATGACTCTCCCTTCCTGACTCCTCCTTGTGAATAATGTCTGCTCACTCTCGCACCTTTGAAAACCTTCACCGATGAAATGTGCTTCAATTCGGCTAAACCAAGCTCGTGGAGCCTGTTTCAACCCATACAGTGCTTTGTGTAATTTGTAAACTAGGTGCTCACTGCCCTTTTTCTCATAGCTCCTCGGTTGCTCCACATACACATCTTCACTTAGCTCTCCATGAAGGAAAGCTGATTTGACATCCAGTTGAGAGATTACCCAATTTTTGTGTGCTGCCAAGGCAATAATCATCCGCACTGTGTCCATCCTTGCTACTGGCGCGAAAACCTCTGTGTAGTCCACCCCGTATTTCTGAGAATATCCTTTCGCCACCAATCGAGCCATGTATTTACCAATCTTTCCATTCTCATTGTATTTTGTCTTATAGATCCATTTTACTCCAATTCTTTTTGCTCCTGCAGGTAGGACCGTGAGTGTCCACGTGCCATTCCTTACAATCGAATCCATCTCACTGTCCATAGCCACTTTCCAATTTTCAGACTTAATAGCTTCCTCATAGAACGACGGGTCGCTTGAAACTGCAAAGGCCATCTCTTGTTCTTCTTCCCCGAAATCGTCTCCCCCAAAATCGTCTCCACTGAAATAATCTCCAAGCCATACTGGAGGTTGTCTCTCTCGAGCTTGTCTCCCAACTCTCTCTTCACGGGCTGTTTCAACACCAGCTCGTACAACCCCATCCTCAACATCAATTTCTTGTCTCCTTTCAGCCCGTCTCCTCTCAGCACCAGAGTCCAGCTCAACGCCATCAAGATCATGCTCACTGATTTCATTCACACCACTGGGTTCTCCATCAACAGGTTTGTTCACTCTTTCTTCTTCTTCTTCATCACTTTGATCTCCCCATTCCAGATCACCCACTGGATTTTGAACAGTGTCATCGTCCCAATTATACCTTTCTTCTTCTTCGAAAACCACATCTTTACTCACCACAATCTTCTTAGCTACTGGGTCAAAGAGTCTGTAACCCTTTGATTCATTACTGACTCCCAACAAAACACACAAAATACTCCTATCATCAAGCTTCGTTCTTCTTTGTTCTGGCACATGAACATGTGCCCTACAACCAAAAACCCTAAAGTGACTCACTGTGGGTTTTCTTCCACTCTAGGCCTCCTCTGGTGTGACATCCTTTACAGCCAAAGTAGGGCACCGATTAAGAACATAAATAGCCCAATTTACTGCTTCTGCCCAAAAAATTCTCGGCATGTTTTTGTCAACCAACATGGATCGTACCATGTTCATCACCGTTCTGTTCTTCCTCTCTGCGACACCATTTTGCTGTGGTGTGTATGCAGTTGTCATCTGTCTCTTAATCCCATTAATTTGACAGAAATTGTTGAACTCATTTGACACAAATTCCCCCCCTCTGTCAGTTCGAAGACCTTTGACAGATAACCCTGTCTGCTTTTCCACCATTGATTTAAAACATTTAAACCAATCAAAGGCCTCTGATTTCTCTGCCAAGAAATATACCCAGCATTTTCTACTGTAATCGTCTATAAACAATAAAATGTACCTTTTATTGCTGTTTGATGTGGGAGTAATCGGTCCACATATATCTGCGTGAATGAGTTCTAATCTCTGTGTTGCTCTCCAGGTACTCTTCTGTGGAATTGCATCGCGAATTTGCTTCCCCTTGATGCATTCAATGCATGCTGAGTTTGAGGCTGCAATTTGGGGAAGGCCGTGGACCATGTCCCTGTGCACCAAGATCCTCAGACCTTTATAGCTGAGGTGGCCGTAGCGTCGATGCCAAAGAGAGCTCAAGTTTTGTGTTGCTATGTGAAGACACTGGTCAGCTTCTTTTTGAGAGGTAATTTCACTGTCTGGAAATAGTATAAACATCCTGTTGATGCTCATTGTTGTTTGTATTATCAAGCCCCTTTTCGGATGGAATATCTTGCATTTTCCATCTTTGAACAATACGTCCAAACCCCTTTCCTGTAGTTGACCCACACTTAGTAGATTATTTTTCAAATCCAGGACATAATACACCTCTGCAATGGTGTGCATTATTCCATTCAATACAAGCTTGACATTCCCTTTCCCCATTACTTTGATCCTTGTGTTATTTCCCAATTTTACAAATTGTCGAAATTTCACATCAAAGTCACAAAATATTTCTTGATAACCACACATGTGATTCGAGCATCCCGAATCAAGAAACCATGCATCTTCTCTTCTGGACTTATGTTTCTCCACATAAGTCATCAAGAGCATCTCCTCTGTATTATCAAGTTCTGTGTATAATGATTCCCTGTTTCCAGTGGGACATTCTCACTGAAAATGTCCAAGCTGTTGGCAACGATAACATTGGACTGTTGCCTTGTTATACTCTGATCGTCCCCTTCCTCTAGCTCTTCCTCTGTAGAAGTTTATCCCACGGCTTCTACCTCCTTCATATGCTACTTTCAGAGCTTGTTCCTCACCCTTCCTTCTTACAAACTTTTGTTCATGAACTACCAATGAACTCTGCAGCTCATCAATGCTTAGGGCATCAATGTCCTTTGATTCTTCAATGGAACATACAACATAGTTGTATTTCTCCGTTAAAGAATGTAAGATCTTCTCTACCACTTTCACATCTTGCATATCCTCTCCATATGTTCTCATCTTATTGGCCACTGTCATGACCCTAGAGAAATATTCAGTCACTCCCTCACCCACTCTCATTTCCAGTGTCTCAAACTCTCTACGGAGAGTTTGCTGGTAAGATCTCTTAACCCTTGCATTTCCTTCGAACTTTTTCTTCATTGCATCCCATATGTTCTTGGCAGTATTCTTGTTAAGTATAGTGTCAAGAACTGGCCTATCGATAGCTTGAAATAGGTAGTTCTTTACCTTCAAATCCTTCAACTTCATATCATCAATTTTCTTCTGTTGAGCATCAGTGTATACCGATCCACTTGCAGGTTCAGTGTATCCAGTTTCCACCAGATCCCACATCTCTTTGGATCGGAGAAAGTTCTCCATCAACATCCCCCAGTGGTCGTAGTGACCATTGAATCTGGGAATGGCTGGCTGAACAAAGCTTCTCCCTTCTGTCGTCATGGTGCTGCAAGGATTGGTTGGATGAAGGCTCTGATACCACTTGAAAGGTTTAATGAAGGTTTTGTAGAAGATTGATTTACTGGAATAAGAGAGTGTGTTTTTGTATTTGAATATAATTGGCATTATATAGCCACTATTACATTGTACTGGAATAACAAAGAAATAACAAGAAAGCTAACAGAAATGAAATAACAGAAATATAACAAAATAACAACAATGACAGATAGGCACAGTTAGTTATCCTAACTGTTTTCTTAATAGACCCTTTCAAAATATTTCAAAAATATTATTTTTTGGCTATTTTTTTGATTTTTTTCTTAAATATGTTTTTTTGGGTTTTTTTTTATAATATCGTATTGTCAATGAGAGTAAACAGTGTGGTTAGGAATCTTTTGGATAGTTTTGCATATCTTAAAAGTTTTAATGGAAACACATGAACATGGTATTCGTAGAAGTTTTCTTTCTTCAGATAGTTTTTCCTTCAAATTCAAACGTGATGATCACATGAATAAGAAACTCACCCACATCTCTTATGTTAACGCTTGAATGGTTTTGTCAATTTCCACTTCCGATGATTAAGTCCACTTGTTCAGAAAAAAAACGTTTTGAAGATTGAGTTAAATATTCCAATAGACAATGTAACAACAGGTTCTACTTACTTTATCAATTTAATTAAGAATCCATTTGGCATGATTCATGAAAATAAGTAAAATTAAACTTTTGATTAAAGTATAGTTTTATTTCTAACCAAACATGTTTAGTATGTTTTTAATCAAAATTTAAACACATACTTGAATCAAAATTGAAAGTTCATGGCAAACACAACCTAATCAATTCCCCACGTATGGTTTATTTCCTCAAATGCATGATCACAACTTGTGCAAAATGTGCAGCATGCCAAATCCCGTGAATGTTCACATCATGAAAAAGACAAGAAAACATGGAATATATGCTGAATCCATTCAGGCTCAAAGATGCCAATATATCACACTATCTAGCTTCCACGGGAATTTTATGACACGATCGACTCAAACGAATCATTTTTTAGCAAAGATGAGTGATCTTATCAAGTGCTGTGAATTCCATTTCATTCATATCTTGTACTTGTATCTTGATAAAGATTATAGAGCATTAATGAAGAAGGTTTTAAGGATTTTGATCAGTAGATTTTTAAAAAGAAAGATATGCATGACCTGTTTTGGATCTAAAAAATGAAGAGGGATCGATCGATAGGAGATATATGCAGGCTTCTTTGTGGAGAGTTATAATAAATAAAAAGCCACGACCTTTCGGCATGCTTTCTACGTATTCAGAAGTTAGGTTCGACGCATGCAGGATCCATGTGGAACACAATATTGATAAAGTGAAGATGATCTTCATAAACCAGAATATTCACCAGAAAATCACGTATTCATTAAGTTTAATTTCATTCGTCAAAAAATGTACTGATAAAGTGAGATTATCAGAAACCGGGCCCTTCGTTTTACCATTAGCCGGATTATATTCCTGCTCATCTAGACGGCAGGACGTGGCCATAACATATACCTGTAATTTTTGCATGCCATATACAGAATTTTAAAATTCTCAGATGATAAAGAAGAAAGGACATGTATCAAAAATATGATGCTAATTCTCAGGAATATCACCATAATAAATTTGCTTTACTTAAAGAATCCTAGTTCTGAAATCGGCACACTATTTGTTGGATGCTTAAATTTAACGTGTAGTAAACAAAGATACCATAAAGATCTAGCCTCTTAATTATTTCTAAAAGTAGATGATGTGTTCCTGTAGTGGATCTTCAAGAAACCATCTCCTTCTTGTACGGCCCTAACGTGGTTTTTGTGATTTCCGTGCTAATTGAAGGAGAGATCGCTTTTTGATCGCATCTTGTCATTCCAAATTACTGCTTTTCGTTGCCCATCTGTCAGCTTCCGGTTTTCCTTGCATTGAACTTGTGCGAATCATAAACATGGAAAAGGAAAAGGACCGCCACTTCGATACCTCAAGTTTCTTCTCCGCCTCAGCATATGTTCATATTTAAAATAACTCAAAGGTATTGGCCTTAATTATCATGCCTCTTCCAGAATGAAATAACAAAATGCCAAGAAATGGTTTCGAAATTTTAAAGATTACACTAAAATATCTGTAACGGATGACCAGATGTTTGAAACATGAGGTTGTCTGTCACTTTTCGCTAAACTTAATGTTCAAAACATCGACTCAAATCCGGTTTTGGCACAAGCGTTGTGCCTCTAATACAAGGCGCGCAATCGAAAAGGGTCACAAAAACTAGTAATTAAGAGGGGATATATGAAAAGTTATGCGTACATTTAAAGTGACTTGGGAATCTCTAAGTTTCATCGTCACATTTTGCATGTTAATTAATGTTCATGATCTTATTCGACAGGTTAACATCGAGTAATCATCGAGAGTACATCGGGAATCAAATTCATTACAAATCTTAACATTTTATTCCCTTTCAGCTGATATTCCATATTGATAGTATAAGTACACCATCCAAGAATGTGAAGTTCCTCAGAGCAAACCCTATAACTTCTCAAGACATAACAATATTCCCTTTGCCAACTTAACTTGTATTACTTCTTCGTAGACATGGATATCGTGAGAAGGTTGGTTGCGGACAGGCCAGTGGTGATTTTTAGCAGGAGCAGTTGCTGCATGAGCCACTCCATTAAAACCCTTATATCCAGCTTTGGGGCAAATCCTACAGTTTATGAGCTGGATAAAATTCCAAACGGGAAGCAAATTGAAAAGGCATTAGTGCAGCAGCTAGGATGTCAGCCAAGTGTACCAGCTGTTTTCATAGCCCAAGAGTTTGTAGGTGGAGATAAGCAAGTCATGAGCTTACAAGTCAGGAATGAGCTAGGTCCTTTGCTCATGAAGGCAGGAGCTATATGGATTTGAAGTAGTATTTACACTTGCATTAATTCGGTACTGCACTTCGGGTGCTGAACAAGCATGAATAAGTGGTCTTTTCTTCCCTTTTCTTTTTATCCACTTTTCAAATGTTCGTCATCGATCGGACAAGGCTTCAGATATTTTGTAGAGCGTCTTGAAAACCTGATCCTTTTCGGCGGTCAGGATTAACATTTCCAGCCATTATCTCTGGCTAGTCTACTTAATAAAAGGAGACTTGTAGCATAATTACATGCATTTGCAGTTTTCAAGTATTTAGTTTATCTATACTTCACATATTCCTAGCATTTGCCTAAATCTGAGAAAATGAGCCAACGTCAATGGCTTAGTCATCACATTAGCTATTTGATCATTTGTGCAACAACAAACCAACTTATAAAACAATCTTTAACCAAATCTAGAAGAAAACGGAACAACACATTTATTTGGTTGCTTCTGCCATGCATGACATATCTTTATAGAGTTTAATGGTTGAACTACTATCACTCATAATTGTAGTGCTTCCTTCCTGTTTATGCCCTATCTTCTCTAGTATTCTCCTCATCCATACAACCTAACAAGCATAGTTTGCAACTGCCACAAGTTCATTCTCAGTGGTCGATAATATGACTAGTGGTTGCTTCCTTGAAGACCATGAAACAACTCACGAGTTCATAAAAAAAAACATATCAAGATGTGCTTTTCCTATCCTCAACATCTCTGGCATAATCACTATTAGTGTATGCGAGATGTTCTTCAACTTCACTCTTTTTGTAAAATATCCCATAGTTCACCGTCCCTTTCAAGTACCTAAGAGTTCATTTGGCTGCTTGCAAATGTAGCTCTGTAGGCTTAGACATGTAATGACTAATTAAGCGCACAATGAACATTATATCAGGACTTGTGGTGGTGAGATACATGAACATCTGTTCGTAGTCTATTAGCTATTGTTACAGCTCGGAAATGGAAGCTATTTCAGATGGATGTTTAAAATGCCTTTATGGAAATTTAATGGAAGAAGTTTATATGTTTCCTCCTCCTGGTTATCATGCTCCTCATAAAGTTTGTAAACTTCAAAAAGCCTTGTATGGATTAAAACAACCACCGAGGGCTTGGTTTGCCAAATTCAGTTCCACTCTTGCTCAATTTGGCTTTCTTTCTAGTTCTCATGATTCTGCACTGTTCATTCGACGACCATGGTGTTGTTCTTCTATTAATATATATTGATGATATAATAATAACAGGAGATAATGCTTCCAGTATTTTCGAAGTTCAACACCATATTAGTCAGAATTTCAAGATGAAAGATCTTGGTTATCTTAGCTATTAAGGTCTTAAATTTTCTCAATCTTTTGGCGGCTATTACTTGTCACAACCAAGTATGCATTTGATTTACTTTCTTGTGCTGGCATCACTAACAACAAAACAGAGTCCACTCCCTTGGAAATCAATTGCAAACTTACACCTCTAGATGGCACTCCTCTTGAAAACTTTGTATCGACAAATTGTTGGGAGTCTTGTCTATATCAATGCTAATCGGCCTGACATCTCATATGCTGTTCATTTAGTAAGTCAGTTTATGTTTGCACCTCGCTCCACTCACTACTCTGGAGTGTTTCAGATACTTCATTACCGTAAAAACACTGTCTTTTATGGTTTACACTTCTCTGTTGACTCCTCATTGGTGTTGTTTGGCTACTCTATTGCTAATTGGGGTAGTATTATGGGCTGTTATTATGTATTTATTATGTATTTATATTTGTATTGTATTTACCTTATATAGGGTTATGATCATGTGTAGTATACCACATGGTAGGTATCATGTTCAACCCTACACCTATATATACAACACATAAGGGAGTGTTGTGTATTAAACAAACAACCGCCATAATATATTTCAAATCTTCCTTTCTCTTTTAAACCTCAACCTGGTATCCGAGTTTCAACACCATCACTGGTATAATCTCCAGTGATCTTCATCTCAGTGCAAAATAGGTTGCAGTCATCTTCTCTTTAGTTTGCAGTGTTTTTCATCTGTCTTATTCTCCAGCAATCTTCATCTTGTTGAAGATCATGGATATCAAGGCTGCAGCAGATTGAAGATTAGAGCATGGAGTCCTATTTGAATTCTAGTATTAATGTTTAGATTAGTATTGAATTAGCTGTAGGGAATTTTATCTATTTCAGATCATGTTGATCATGCTTTCTAGCTTAGGTGCAATCTAAATTCTAGGACTTATCTAGTACAAGAAGAAGTTGTAATCAACTAGAACTCTTGTAATCATTTTTTTTTTGCTATAAATAAAGGAAAGGCTATGGCAGTAACTTAACTAAGATTCTGCTCATTTGTTTCTTGAAGTTTGTTCTTTAGTGTTCATAAAATTCTGGGCAGCTGTTCTTCGTGTTCTTCATTTTCTGGCAATTCCAGAAATTGATTTGAACAGTGTCGGTTCTTGGGCAAATTGTTGACTTTTGTTGACTTTTTGATTTTTGATTTCTACAATTGGTATCAGAGCAGTGTTGTTCTTTGTGGGGATTGTGTGAAACACGAGTGATTTGTTTGTGAGGTCAATTAAAAATCAAAGCTTGACAGCTTTGAAAGGTTCTTGGGAAAAACAGAATTTCTGGGTTTTTTTTCCGGGTATTTTTGTTTGCTGTGTGAAATGGATTCTGGTGCAAATTTTCCATCAAGAACACCTACATTTACAGGTGTGAATTATGGAGTGTGGGCCGTAAAGATGGAGGCTTACTTGAGGGCTTTTGATCTATGGGATTATGTGGATACAAACAAGGTTCCAACTCCATTGAACAATAATCCAACTTTGAATCAAATAAAGTTTTTCAATGAAGAAAAAGCCAAGAGTTTCAAAGCACTTACTTGCATGCATAATGCAGTAAGTGAGGAGATTTTTACAAGGATTATGGCTTGTAAAACAGCCAAAGAAGCTTGGGATAAGCTAAAGGCTGAATTTCAAGGGGATGAAAAATCAAGGAGGATGCAGGTGATGAATCTGAGAAGGCAATTTGAAGCCTTGAAGATGAGGGAGACAGATACAATTAAGGATTTCTCTTCCCAAATTTCAAAGCTTGTGAATCAAGTGAGACTTTTGGGGGAAGATTTTCCTGATTCAAGGATTGTGGAGAAGGTTTTGGTGAGCTTACTCGACAGGTTTGAACATAAGATATGTTCCCTTGAAGATTCTCAAGATCTCTCTGAAATCAGCCTTCAAGAGCTGATTAATGCTATACAATCAGTGGAGGAGAGGCACTCTTATAGACATCAAGAGTCAAGTGGTGAAGCACTTGTGGCAAAAGTGAAAGACAAGCACCATGCCAAACCTGTTTTCAGAAACAGTTTTGAAAATAGAAGAGAAAAGAGCAACAACTGGAAGCCAAGCAATTGGCAGTCATTCAATAGGAAAGGGAATACCTCTGGAGTGGAAAAGAGAGAAGAGTTTCCACCTTGCAAGTATTGCAAGAAGACTAATCATCGAGACTCTTGGTGCTGGCTCAAAAACATCCAGTGTAGAAGATGCAAAGAATTCGGCCACATGCAAAAATTTTGCAAGAAAACTGAAGTTGCAAGAATTGCACAGGCTGAAGATGATGCTGAGGAGGAGAAAGAAGAGCAATTATTTATGGTAATTGCAGAACCTACATGCAACATAACTGAGGTAAAATCTTCACTTTGGCTCATTGATTCGGGATGCACAAATCACATGACAGCAGACCTTGATTTGTTCAAAGAATTGGATAGAAAGTTTTTGTCCAAAGTAAGAATAGCTAATGGAGATTATGTGCAAGTTGAAGGAAGAGGTGCAATTGCAGTTGACACTATGGCAGGTACGAAAATTTTAAAGAATGTTATGTATGTGCCTCAATTGAAGCAAAATCTTGTGAGTGTGGGACAATTGTTAGAAACTGGATATGCATTGTCATTCAAGAATGGAATATGCAAGATTAAAGATGATAAAGGGGTGCTGTTATTGTCCACTAGAATGGTGAATAGAAGCTTTAATGTTGATTGGAATTCAACATATTTGAAAGCTAATGCATGTAGAGAGGATGAGTCAATACTTTGGCACAAAAGGCTTGGGCATTTTAATTATGCAGCCTTAAGGAAGATGCCTAACTTAGAGATGGCACATGGTTTGCCAAATATACTGAATGAGGATGTGTTTTGTGAAGCTTGTCAGCTAGGGAAACAAACAAAAGTTGCTTTTCCTAATAATACACTTAGATCCACATCTAAGTTGCAGCTTGTGCACACTGATTTGTGTGGTCCTATGTCTAATGAATCCTTGAGTGGATCAAGGTATTTTCTCTTGTTCATTGATGACTATAGCAGGTTTTGTTGGAGTTATTTTTTGAAGGCAAAAGCTGATGTGTTTCTTGAGTTTCTGAAGTTCAAAGCTGCTGTTGAACTTGAAACTGGCTGCAAAATCAAAATTCTGAGGTCTGACAATGGGGTGAGTATACCTCTCGGCAATTTGATGATTTTTTGGTGAAAGAAGGTATCAAACATCAGCTAACAATACCTTATACACCTCAGCAAAATGGGGTAAGTGAAAGGAAAAATAGAACACTTATGGAGATGGCAAGGTGTTTGTTGTTTGAGAAACAAATGCTCCTAAAATTCTGGGCTGAGGCTGTCAACACAGCCACTTACATTTTGAACCGAATGTTTTCAAGAGTTTTAGGAGATAAAACTCCATATGAGTTGTGGTATGATACTAAACCTAGCATTAATCATTTAAGGGTGTTTGGTTGTATTTGCTATGTGTTGAAACCTGAAATTAATAGGAAGAAATTGGATGAAAAGGCTGAGATGGGAGTCTTCATTGGTTATAGTTCAAAGTCCAAGGGTTATAAGGTTTATGTTGTAAATGCTAACAAAGTTATTGTTGCTAGAAATGTGAAGATGATAGAAAATGCAGCATGGAATTGGGAGAGCACAACTGAAACATTGCCTAAACAGGTTCAGTTTTATGAGCAAGAAAAAGATGAAGACATTGATGACCAACCTGCAAGGGGCTCGAGATCTTTGGCTGAGATTTATAGCAGGTGCAATGTGGCTGATGCTGAACCTGTTGGAGTTGAAGAAGCCTTGAAATCTCAGGTATGGATAGCTGCAATGAAGGAGGAGCTTGCAATGATTGAGAAAAACCAGACCTGGAAGCTTGTTGACAGACCTGCAAACAAGAAAATAATTGGGGTAAGATGGATTTTTAAGACAAAGTTGAATGCTGATGGTAAGATAAACAAACATAAAGCAAGATTGGTGGTTAAGGGTTATGCTCAAGAGGCAAGAGTGGATTATACTGATACATTTGCCCCGGTTTCTAGACATGACACAATGAAGCTCTTGCTTGCTCTTGCGGCACAAAATGGCTGGTATGTTTATCAATTAGATGTTAAATCTGCATTTCTTAATGGTGTTTTGAATGAAGAAATTTATGTTGATCAACCAGTTGGGTTTGAGAATGATAATCCAAACCAAGTGTATTTTTTGAAGAAAGCTTTATATGGGCTCAAACAAGCTCCTAGAGCTTGGTATAGTAGGCTTGATGAACACTTGTTGAGCTTAGGATTTGAAAGAAGTGCAAATGAGGTGACCTTGTATGTTAAGCATGTTGATAAACATGTATTGATGGTGTCAGTATATGTGGATGATTTGCTGATCACAGGTGACAAGAAGCAGCTGATAGAAGAGTTCAAATTGAACATGAAAAAGCAATTTGAGATGAATGAGCTCGGCTTGTTGTCTTATTTTCTGGGAATGGAGGTAATGCAATCAGAACAAGGATGTTTTATTTGTCAAAAATCCTTTGTTCAGAAGATCTTGGATAGCTTTGCAATGACAAATTGCAAATCAGTTCCTACTCCTATGATACTAGGAGTGAAATTGGTGAAAGATGATGGAACTCAAAAATGTGATGGGAAGACTTATAGAAGCTTGATTGGGAGCTTATTATATTTAACCATCACAAGGCCTGACATTGTGTTTGCTGTTAATTATCTTTCAAGGTTTATGCAGGATCCAAATCAATCACATTTCATGGCTGCCAAACGTGTGCTAAGGTATTTACAGGGGACTAAGTCTCTCGGCCTGAATTTTGTGAAGTCCAAACCTGTCAGCCTTGTTGGCTATACTGACAGTGATTGGGGAGGTAGTGAGTGCATGATGAGCACCTCAGGATATTGCTTTGTCCTAGGTTCAAATGTGTTCAGTTGGCTTTCTAAGAAGCAATCCATTGTTGCTCATTCAACAGCTGAAGCCGAATATGTGGCAGCTTATGTGGCAGCAAAACAGTTGGTTTGGATGAGAAAAATGCTTAAGGATCTTGATTGTGTTCAAGTTAATCCTACTGTCTTGCTATGTGATAACATGTCAGCCATAGCAATTTCGAAAAATTCAGTCTTTCACAACAAAACCAAGCACATGAAGATCAAGTATCATGCATTGAGGCAATTTCAACAAGAAGGGGAGTTAGAGATGGAATACTGCTCATCTAAGGAACAATTGGCTGATTTCTTTACCAAACCATTAGCCAAAGACAGGTTTGAAGAATTAAGGATGAAGATAGGAATGTGCAGCCTTGCATCCAAGGAGGAGTGTTGAAGATCATGGATATCAAGGCTGCAGCAGATTGAAGATTAGAGCATGGAGTCCTATTTGAATTCTAGTATTAATGTTTAGATTAGTATTGAATTAGCTGTAGGGAATTTTATCTATTTCAGATCATGTTGATCATGCTTTCTAGCTTAGGTGCAATCTAAATTCTAGGACTTATCTAGTACAAGAAGAAGTTGTAATCAACTAGAACTCTTGTAATCAATTTTTTTTTTTTGCTATAAATAAAGGAAAGGCTATGGCAGTAACTTAACTAAGATTCTGCTCATTTGTTTCTTGAAGTTTGTTCTTTAGTGTTCATAAAATTCTGGGCAGCTGTTCTTCGTGTTCTTCATTTTCTGGCAATTCCAGAAATTGATTTGAACAGTGTCGGTTCTTGGGCAAATTGTTGACTTTTGTTGACTTTTTGATTTTTGATTTCTACACATCTCAGTGCAGGACAGATTGCAGTGTTTTTTTGTCTGTCTTCTTCTCTAGCAATCCTCATCTCGGTGCAAGACAGATTGTAGTGTTTTTTTCCATCTATCTTCTTCTCCAGCAATCTTCATCTCGGTGCAAAACAACACTCTTCATCTCAGTACAAGACAGGTTGTAGTCATCTTCAGTTTAAGTGTTTTTAGGTGCAGTAATCTTCTTTTCAGTCTGCAGTGTCTTCCTCCCATGTTTTCTCCTCTGCAGCTTGCAGTGCTTCCGTGTCATCCTTATCAACATCAATAGGGTAACCCTCCTCCCTCCTCTGTTAAGATTTCCTCTCTCATTCAGACAGGCGTCAGCGTCTTCCTCCCTTGTTTTCTCCTTTGCAGCTTGCAGTGCTTCCGTGTCATCCTTATCAACATCAACACGGCAACCCTTCTCCCTCCTCTATCATGGTCTCGTCTTCTCCTTTAGACAAACATTTTTTGCTCATGGATTCCACATCTTCTGCTGCACCAGGTCTCTCCCCTGTTCTTCCTTGTGATGCGTCATCCATGGCACCTCCACGTGGATATTTTGCATCGTCCATGGCTGGCATCACCACTGCACCGATTGGAAGCATTGTTCCTCCAGCAATAATCTCTGCTCTAAGTTGTCGTCTTACTCCAGCAATGACAGCCACTTCTCCTTCTGCACCGAGTGCTTCATTTCTGCCTTGACACCCCTCTACTGTGTTTGGTTTGGTTTCTTCAACTGCCCCGATTGGCTCATTTCTGCCTGGACTCCCCACTGCTATATCTGCCACAACTGTCATTGTTCCAAATATTCATCTTCTTGGTGCTACAGTGGTCTCTCTCTCAAATACTCATCAGGTCATTTCCTTAAAATTGACCACAAATAACTACCTATATTAGAGAATGCAAATGAAACCATATTTGTTGGATCAAGGTGTGTATGCTTTTGTTGATTGATCCTATTGTTGTCTTGCACTCTATGTTTCTGCCACCGATACAACAATCTTTGGGATAAATCCACTTTTTCTTTCTTATAAGCAACAAGACCAATTAATTATGAGTGTACTTCTCTCATCTTTATGTACTGAAATTTTACATCTTGTTGTTGATTGTGACACATCTCATAGCATCTGGTAGACACTTGAAAAATCTTTTACTTCGCCGTAACACTCCAGGATTATGTAGTTACAAGGTTCCTTTCAGGATTTGCATCAGGGAGATGATTATGTTACTGCTTATTTGTAGCGTGCTAAGGTTCTTTTTGATGAGTTAACAGTTGCTGGTCAGCCTCTCTCTTTGGATGATTTTAATATATATGTTTTTTGAGGCTTACACAATGATTTCAAAGACTTGGTGACTAGTTTGTCTACACGGCCATAACCATTGTTATACTCTGATCTTCACAGTTACTTGCTCACACATGAATACCTAAATAAGAGCTCTCTTCAATCCACCCTTGGCTCTACTATGACAGCGCCTCTACTGCCCATATGGTCGGTGTTTTCAGTTCAGCATGGGGTTTTAGAGGTGGATGGAGAGGTTACCGTGGTGGTAACCATGGCAACTCTGGATCTGGTTGGCAGTCAATGTCTGGGTCTGGTTTCCAACAACATTTTCGTGGCAATTCTAACTCAAACCATAGTTTTCAGTGATGTTTAGGGACCTCCTCCTATGTTATCTAATGATGGTTATCAGTATTTTGTTATTTTTGTGGATGCCTATACTAAGTATATCTTGTTTTTTTCCTTTAGCAACTAAATCTGATGTGTTTAAAATATTTCTTCAATTTTCAAGCTCTTGTTGAACGACAATTCACCATCAAAATTAAATTCGTTCAAACAGATTGTGAGGGTAAATATAGGAAGTTAAACACTTATTTTAAATCCATAGCTATTAATGCTAGGAGATTTGCTTAGCATAAAATTAGCAGTCCAGTAGTCCTATTTAATTACGTAATTCTCTTGTATATATATAGAATAGCCAAATGACCCGTGCCTCGTTGCGGGCGGCACCATATTTTTTTTAATGTAAAAAATATTAATTATGTGTATTTTTTATTGTATTATAAATTTAGCCAAAATAATAAATTTGTGCAGAAATCCTGTTAAGTGCAAGTTTTTTATAAAATATATGAATTTTAAATCGCTATAAATTTATATGTTTAGAAGTTTTTTATAAACTAACCAGCATTAATTTATCATTATCATTAAAAAAGCAAGAAGATTCAGATATTTGAATTATTAAATCAACTGCATTAAGATTAGTTCATTTTATAATTCAATTTCAATCAAACAAAAAAAAATTAAATTGTGAAAATACCTGTAATAATAAAATAACAAAAATAAATAGTTAATTTTCTATCAACAAAAAGTTAAAAACATAAATTGAAAATTCATCCCCATGTTATTTTCATTATCATTGCTATAATAGTTAAAATTATTATCAATATTATTATCAAAAAAATTAAAATAAATAAATTCCCTGAAATATAATTAAAAAAATACACAAAAGATTTTTATAAAAAAGCAATTGAAAAAATCACTAATATTATCATTATAATTGTGCAACTAGTAAAATCATAAAAATCATCTGATCCAAATAACAAATAAAAATAAGAGTAAAAACAAAAAAAAAATAATAAAGGAAAAAAGGGAGCAATATTAATTTTAAAATGATTACCAACATAAATTAAAATTTCACGATTGAACCGATTAAAAATAAAACCCCAATAATAAAACAAAAACTAAAAGCATAGATACATAGATACGAATAAAAAATAAACACTATCCAATAATAAAAAAAACTAAATGAATTAATATCAAATAAAAATCTGCAATAATCAAATAACAAATATAAATAGTTAATTTTCTATCGATAAAAAACAAAAATATAAATTGAAAATCCATCCTCATATTATTGTCATTATCATTGTTATAACAATTAAAATTATTATCAACATTATTGTCAAAATAATTAAAATAATTAAATTGACCTGAAAAATCATAAAAAAAGGAAAATAATTTTATAAGAAAACAATAAAAAATTAATAACTAAAATTATCGTTATTATTGCGCAAATAGTTAAATCATAAAAATCATCTAATCCAAAGAGCAAATAAAAATAATAGAAAAGGGAAAAAGGGAGCAATATTTATTATTGCTACTACTATCAATACAATAAAAAATATCAAATTATACCGCGGAAAAAAAAACATAAACAAAATAGTAAGCAAGAAAAACAATTAGAATATTATTATTATTATTTTTATTATTATTATTATTATTATTGTGTTAATAATGAAAATAAAATAAAATAAATGAAAGACTAAAAAAAGCATAAAAACTTTAACAAAATTAAAATCATAAAAAGAAATCAAGGGATTAAAATAAAAAAATAAAAGTATAAGGGCTAAAATGAAAATCAAATATCAAGGAAGGAAAATCATAAATTAAAATTTTAAGGGCTGAAATGAAAATCACATTTATTATCAATTTCAATTAAAGGACAAAGTTGCAAAAATTAAAACTTCTATATCGAATATATTAAGCCATTTAAAGCCAATCCGGAAATTAAAAGAAGGAGGACCGCAGTGAAACTTTCACATTTAATTAATTTCAATCAGGAGGACCCAATCGAACTAAATCAAAACTTATATATAACAGAAATCAGGACCATAAAGATAATTGAAAGTGGAGGGACCGAAGTGAAAAAGTAACAAAAATGGGGGCCTCTCCTGCACTTTTACGTGCAGGAGAGAGAGAAACGTGCCCAACGGCTTTAACCGGCCGTCGCTGTGTCCATGCACATATGACGGTGAAACGCGCTGCCGCGGGAGGAAGACCACGCGGAGGCGCATCGAGATGGACGCCGGTAGCCCATCTCCGGTCACTGCATGACACCACACGCGCCACCTAAACAGGGCGTGAGGCGGAAAACCGCCTGGCGCGTGCTCCGCACGCTCTGACAATTACCGAAAGAAATAATAAAAAATAAGGTCAATTATCGTCCTGCCCCTGCACCCAAGTCACAATTTTTGTCTTATTAGGGCTATAAACGTATTTAGCCAATTTCAAAAAAAAAAAAACAGCAGGCCGGTCTGACATGCGTAATGACCGAGAAGCCCCTCATTCCTGCGGCGTTTTTTGTCGTTTTCGGGGGGTAAATGCATTAAAACACTGTTCATTCACGGGCAAAAAAAAAAAAGGTGGACGAACTCGTGCGAAGCACGAATGGAAAATGTCCAGTCCACAGTGCTGAAGAGTCTTGCGCTACAGTGCATTATGCATGGTGAAAACCCCACGCGTATTCTATATTAGGTAATCTCTGTACAAGTGAGTTATTCAAGAAATATACATAATTCTCCGCAACTCTTTGGTCTCTGTTAAGAAGTATGTTTTTAATCAAAATTTAAAAACATACTTAAATCAAAATTCATGGCAAACACAATGTAATTAATTCCCCACGTATGGTTTATTTCCTCATATGCATGATCACCCCTTGTGCAAAATGTGCAGCATGCCAAATCCCGTGAATGTTCTCGTCATGCATAAAGGCAAGAGAACATGGAACATATAGTGACTCCATACAGGCTCAAAGATGCCAATATATCACACTATCTAGCTTGCAAGGGAATTTTATGACACGATCGACTCAAAGATCAACTTGAACTTCAATTTAGCGAATCATTTTTTAGCAAAGATGAGTGATCTTATCAAGTGCTGTGAATTCCATTCCATTCATATCTTGTACTTGTATCTCGAAAAAGATTATAGAGTATTATTGAAGAAGGTTTCAAGTATTTTCATTATATTTAAAAAAAGAAAGATATGCATGACCTGTTTTGGATCTAAAAAATGAAGAGGGATCGATCGATAGGAGATATCTGCAGGCTTCTTTCAGTACAATATCTGAAGTTTCTATGTGATGCGAGGAACTGACCTCGATAGCATTCAAGCTTTAGGCTCTACCTGTAGATATTCATCCATCAATCAAAATAAAATATATTCCTCTACACTGAAACTCTTGATCATATATTCTCATTTGTTCGTTTTAGTAGTTAGGAAGATCATTTACTGACATTTATGGATTGAATTTTACTCTTATATTAATTTGCCACCCTTTAAATATTAGATTTATTGGCATTTATGGATTCTGACAAAAAATAAAAAATAAAAAAAATCATAATTTTACTCTGACCTCAGAAGCAATATATTTCATGAGGCAAGTGTCAAATTTGTGGAGAGTTAAATAAAAAGCACGACCTTTTGGCATGCTTTCTATATATCAAGAAGTTAAGTTCGACGCATTTACGTACGCTGAAGGATCCATGTGGAACACAATATTGATAAAGTGAAGATGATCTTCATAAACCAGAATATTCACCAGAAAATTACGTATTCATCAAGTTTAATTTCATTCGTCAAAAAATGTACTGATAAAGTGAGAGTATCAGAAACCGGGCCCTTCGTTTTATCATTAGCCGGATTATATTCCTGCTCATCTAGACGGCAGGACGTGG
The DNA here is from genome assembly GCA_025169955.1 of Salix arbutifolia. NCBI lineage: Eukaryota > Viridiplantae > Streptophyta > Magnoliopsida > Malpighiales > Salicaceae > Salix > Salix arbutifolia. Next base: position 13,272,710 of record CM045903.1, read on the forward strand.
CCATAGCTTATACCTGTAATTTTTGCATGCAATATACAGCATTTCAAAATTCTCAGATGATAAAGAAGAAAGGACATGTGTCAAAAATATGATGCTAATTCTCAGGAATATCACCATATATAATAAATTTGCTTTAGTTCTGTAATCGGCACACTATTTGTTGCATGCTTAAATCTAACGTCTAGTAAACATAGATACCATAAAGATCTAGCCTCTTAATTATTTGTAAAAGTAGATGATGTGTTCCTGTAGTGGATCTTCAAGAAACCATCTCCTTCTTGTACGGCCTTACGTGGTTTTTGTGATATCCGTGCTTATTAGAGGAGAGATCGCTTTTTGACAAGCATCTTGTCTTTCCAAATTTCTGCTTTTCGTTGCCCATCTGTCAGCTTTCGGTTTTCCTTGCTTTGAACTTGTGCGAATCTTAACATGGAAAAGGAAAAGGACCGCCACTTCGATAGCTCAAGTTTCTTCTCCGCCTCAGCATATGTTCATAATTAAAATAATTCAAAGGTATTGGCCTTAATTATCATGCCTTTTCCCGAATGAAATAACAAAATGTCAAGAAATGGTTTCCAAATTTTGAAGATTACACTAAAATATCTGTAACGGATGCCCAGGTGTTCGAAACATCAGGTTCAGTTCAACAAACTGTTACATAACCAGGTGTTCGAAACTGAAGATTGTCTGTCACTTTTCGTTAAACCTAATGTTCAAAACATCGACTCAAATCCAGTTTTGGCACAAGCGTACGTTGTGCCCTTGCTTCTAATACAAGGCACTGAAAATCGAAAAGGGTCACAAAGACTAGTAATTAAGAGGGGATATATGAAAAGTTATGCGTACAGTTGAAGTGACTTGGGAATCTCTAAGTTTCATTCTCACATTTTGCATGTTAATTAATCTTCATGATGGAAATGTCTTATTCGACAGGTTAACATCGAGTAATCATCGAGAGTACATCGGGAATCAAATTGATTACAATTAAATCTTAACATTTTATTCCCTTTCAGCTGATATTCTATCAAGGAAAGCAATTAAGAATGCAAGCTACCACTCCATATGGAAAGTATAAATAGACCATCCAAGAATGTGAAGTTCCTCAGAGCAAACCCTATAACTTCTCAAGACATAACATTCCCTTTGCCAACTTAACTTCTACTAATTCTTCGTAGACATGGATATCGTGAGAAGGTTGGTTGCGGACTGGCCAGTGGTGATTTTTAGCAGGAGCACCTGCTGCATGAGCCACTCCATTAAAACCCTTATATCTAGCTTTGGGGCAAATCCTACAGTTTATGAGCTGGATAAAATTCCAAACGGGAAGCAAATTGAAAAGGCATTAGTGCAGCAGCTAGGATGTCAGCCAAGTGTACCAGCTGTTTTCATAGCCCAAGAGTTTGTAGGTGGTGATAAGCAAGTCATGAGCTTACAAGTCAGGAATGAGCTAGGCCCTTTGCTCATGAAGGCAGGAGCTATATGGATTTGAAGTAGTATTTACACTTGCATTATTCGGTACTGCTCTTCGGTGGTGCTGAAGAAGCATGAATAAGTGATCTTTTCTTCCTTTTTTTTTTTATCTACTTTTCATACGGTATATGTTGATCATCGGATATTTTGTTGAGCGTCTTGAAAACCTGATCCTTTTCGGCGGTCAGGATTAACACCAAACATTTCCAGCCATTATCTCTGGCTAGTCTGTACTAAATAAAAGGAGACTTATAGCAAAATTTCATGCATTAAATTTGCAATATTGGTATTACATGTCTTTAATTTGCAGGAAATAAATCAGTTGAAAATCAACCCAACTCCTAAAATAATTACAACGAACCAAGTTTTTGTGTACGTCAGGAAAAGTGAAATAAAAGTTTCTCATCTTTCATCTATCTGCTCATGATAAATTCTGAGCCCAAACTGTAAGGAATTATTGATCACACAATGAAGCAATGAACTCTAAACAACTTGGAGGAAGAATGACTTACTTATTCAACAATTGTTCTTGGCTTAAATGGCCTTTACAAAGTAACAGATATGAGAAATAACAGCTCACTAATCAATGCATGACTATAGTATTGTGACACACGTAATAAAGAACTTGTCAAGCTTAAGCAACTGACAACCTTATGGATAGGCATTTATTCTAACAAACTTATCGTTCCCTCCCTTAACTAATTAAATACTTTCAAGTATTTATTTATCTGATACTTCAGATATTCCTAGCATCTGCCTTAATCTCAGAAAATAAGCCAACGTCAATGGCTTAGTCATCACATCAGCTATTTGATCATTTGTGCACCAAAAATCCAACTTGATAAAAACAATCTTTAACCAAATCTAGAAGAAAATGGAACCACACATTTATGTGGTTGCTTCTGCCATGCATGCAAGACAAGATGTTTAGAGAGTTTAATGGTTGATTGTCACTCATGATTGTACTGCTTCCTTCCTGCTTATGCCCTATCTTCTCTAGTATTCTCCTCATCCATATAGCCTGACAAGCACAGTTTGCAAGCTTCCACAAATTTAGCCTCATTGGTTGATAATATAACCAGTGATTGCTTCCTTGAAGATCATGAAACAACTCATGAGTTCATCAAAAAGAACATATCAAGAGGTGCTTTTCCTATCCTCAACATCTCTGGCATAATCATCATTAGTGTATGCTAGATGTTCTTCAACTTCACCCTTTTTGTAAAATATCTCATAGTTCACCGTCCCTTTCATGTACGTGAGAATTCATTTGGTTGCTTGCAAATGTAGCTTTGTAGGCTTAGACATGTAATGACTAATTAAGCGCACAATGAACATCCAGTGCATATTTTCTTTGATAGATATATATAGCATGAGCATTTTGCAAAACTTATATGCTAAGAAAAAACCTCATACCCCCCAAATTAGATATATATCAAGTCATAGACTCTTTAAAATTACTTATCATAACTTCATCATCACCAGTATATATCAAGCCATCCACATAAATACTCACAATAAGAATCGTACATCTACTGCTGGTTTTAACGAATAATATTTGTTCACTGTGCACCTTTGAAACCCTTCACTCATAAAGTGTGCTTCAATGTTTGTTCCAGTTTATACACTTTATGTTCATTCCCTTTCCGCACATACCCCATTAGTTGCTTTACATATACATCTTCACTTAATTCTCTATAAAGGAAATTTGACTTTACATCGAGCTGAAAAATCTTCCATTCCTTTTAGGTGCTAAAGCAATAATTATGCAAATTGTATCAATTCTTGCCACTAAAGCATAGACTTCGGTGTAGTCCATTGAGTAACCTTTGACCAACAACCTTGCTTTAAGCTTATCTACTTCTCCAAGTTCATTGAATTTTGTCTTATAAATCCACTTTTCCCAAATCTTTGGGCATATACAAGCAACTCAGTTAGTTTTAATGTTTTATTCCTCGCAATCACCTACATCTCAACATCTATTATGTTAGAGAATGATAAAAATCATATTATGGGACCTCACTTAATAGCTTAAGCTTTTAGGTGAGTCGGTTCCTTAACATGGTATCAGAGCCTTGTTGACCTAGCGGTCACGAGTTCGAATCTCACCACCCTCATTCTATTTGATAAAAATCAAGCAGAAGGTAGAATGTGTTTGTGCAAGTTTCAAGCCCAAAGGGCATTCACTTGAGGGGGTGTGTTAGAGAATAATATAAATCATATTCTGGAGCCTCACCTAACAGCTTAAGTTTTTAGATGAGATGGTTCCTTAACATGGTATCAGAGCCTTGTTGACTCAGCAGTCACGAGTTCGAATCTCACCACCCCCATTCTATTTCATAAAAAATCAAGTACAAGGTAGTGTGGGTCTATGCAAGTTTCAAGCCCAAAGGGTTTTCACTTGAGGGGGTGTGTTAGAGAATGATGTAAAACATATTCTTTGGCCTCACTTAATAGCTTAACCTTTTAGGTGAGTTGGTTCCTTAACACATTGCTAGCCTCCATTTAGGACTCTTATTAGCCTTTTCAAAGCTAGATGGATTTATAGACACAATTTGAGCCTATATAACTTCATATCCTCATTTGAAAACCCCTCACCAGTGACATAATCATTCAAATGTGCTGGAGTTCATTGGATTCTTTTTCCTTCTACATTTAAAGTCGATGATGTTGATGCATGAGAAGAAGAGACTAAATTCGGCTCATCATTCACCATTTCTATATTGTTATCTTCTTCATTATTAATAGCATCATTTTCGATCAAGTAATCACACCCAAGGTTGTCAAAATCGAGATTTTGACACGAATCGGAAGGGGCTTCGAAAAATCGGATCATAAAATCATAAGATCGTACCCGAATTTGTCCGTACAAAAATCGTAAAATCACAGCTAAAATCTGTGAGAAGAAAAATCATAAAATCGTATGTAAAATATTTCTGAATACAAGATAGCATAATTATGGACATAAAACTTAATTAGTTTAGGTTCATACATGATTTAAAATAACTTCAAAACACATTACAAAACAATTATGTCCCTAAAATTTCATAAGTTAAAAACTAACAAATTTAAAACAAATCTTCAGCTGGCGTACAATGTAAACTAAAACCAGCTTCAGTTTCATCCCCCTCACTATGTCCAGGAATTGCATCAATAGCATCACAATGAAAAAGATTACTAGTACTACCGGTGCTAACACCGATATTGCTAGTACGAGATTGAGCTCCAACATTATTGAACCCTAAACTCCTTGAATTCAAAGTTTCAAAATAATCTTCAGTGGCTTCAGTACTCATCTCAACACCATTAAAAGTATCTTCATCACTATCGTCTCCTGTTCCATTTTTTCTTCGTGTTGCACTATCAATAGCCTGAAGTAAATTAATGTTCGATGAACCACCGTGTCCTTCTCCTTCAGTCACCCATTCATCATCAGATGGAAGATCATCTAAAACGTCATCAAAATCAATAACTTGCCTTTTGTCCTTATCATTCATTTTCAAATTACACATCACAAAAACCAAGTCATTCATTTTTTTCTATTGTAGATGATTTCTTCGTTTCGTATGAACCTATAAAAAAAATTCACAATTGATAAAATATAAGATTCTTATCAAAAATGAAAACAATATTTGTTTTTTTTAAAAAAAACTTACCATCTCAAATGCACTCCAGTTACGCTCACATCCAGATGAACTGCAAGTCAAGCTTAGAACTCGAAATGCAAGATTTTGTAGCTCTGGACATTCATCTCCATAAGAAGCCCACCATCTAGCTGAAGTTTTTTTATCCCTTGCTATTTTGGCAGCCTCAATGCCAAATAACCCCTTTGCTTCCGAGAATATATCAAGTTGTAAATCAACTTTATTCCTCTCTACTTCATTAGGCACCATCCGATTTAAGCAGTCATACATTCCATATTTAATATTGTTGTACTGTCTATAATCAGTAATATAATGATAATGAGGATTCAACCAAAAAGCAAATGCATGCAAAGGTCTGTGAAGTTGAAGCTCCCACCTTGCATCAATAATATCCCATATAGGTTTATAGCTACAAAAGAAAATAAAAATTAGGATATTAACATCAACAATAAATAACATACGATAAAAAAATAGTTATATTAAATAAACAATTGGCATAATAGATAATTTGCACCTTTTTTGCACATTTCCAAAATTAACTTGTATCTTCTCTCTCGCTTCAATCATGGCTTTATATATAAAACCCATGGCTGGTGTCTCATCTGAATCAACTAATCGAAGAACTTTTATAAGAGGATATGCTGCCTTAATGCAATGAGAGACATCATGCCAAAATTTGCTGTCCAGAACACAATTTTGAATTTGCTGTCCTTCTTGACTTTTTGAATACTGACTTGACCTCCATTGGACGAAAGTGAACATTGACATCAGTGTAATCTTACAATCGTTCAAACATCCAAGAGTCAAGTATGCAGTAGCAAATCGAGTGGCAGTAGGCCTAATCAAATCTTTTCCTTTTGTGAAGTTTCTCAGCATGGAAATAAGGGTAGTTCTTGAATATATATAAGTGGTGATTCTCCTCCCCTTACTAATGGTTACAGCATGCACCTCTAGTTTCTTTTCAAAATCTTCCAAAATCAAATCAATACAATGAGCAGTGCATGGTGTCCCATACAAGTTTTTTCTTTTTCCATCAACAAATGCCCAGCTGGCTTATAGTTCGCAGCATTATCTGTAATTACCTGCACCACATTTGCCTCTCCAATCCTTTCAACAATAGCATCTAACATCTCAAATACTTTATTAGCTGTTTTGGATATATGAGATGTGTCTCAGATGATAAAAAAAAGTTCCTTTAGGACTATTAACCAAAAAGTTACAAATAGAGTGTCTTTTCCTATCAGTCCATCCATCAGACATTATTGAGCAGCTTGTTTTTTTCCATTCCAGCTTATAGTCATCAAGCAAATGCATTGTGTTATCTACTTCTTGCTTTAAGTACTTCTCTCTAATATCATGGTAAGATGGAGGCTTAAATCCTGGCCCATGTTTTGCAACTAATTCAAGCACTTTAACAAACTCAGGGTTTTTAACACAATTAAAAGGAATAGCGCTAGTGTAAAAAAACCTTGCTATTTGTTGACATGCTTCTTCTCTATTATCCTTCTTTAGCATCTGATTGATGGTCATTTGAGTACTTCCACTTCCACTTATTGGTTGCTTTCCCTTGTTAATTGAGCTAATTTCAAAATCTTCGTCTGCATCTTCGTCACTTATAAAACACTGAAAATCCTTTCTTTTCTTCTCAGATGCTTCTAGATTTTTCACCAACGCATTTAACATCATCTGCTTAACATCTGCTGGTACTTGATGGCATGGCTCAAAATCCTTTCGAGTGCAAGCCAAATGATGCTTGAAACGATAAATGCCTCCGCTGAAAATTTTCTGACAATACTTGCATTGAACTTTTCTTGAAGTATTCTCAATATCTATACCATGCTTCCATCCCACATCAAGTCTATTGCCACTGGTAGTTTTTTTGGATGCCATGTAATCTGCAATTCATTGAAATAATGCATCAAAACTGCAGCTATCATTCACTGACCCTAAAGTATATGATCACTGTCATGAATTGCTATCATATTACTAGTTATATAATTAGCATGTGATGATTGCCAAAAGGAATTTCATCTTTTGTAAAATGGGTGTAAGGTTTCGGTGTTACTAAATTTAACTTAAGAGGATACCAACCACGGGAAATTTTTAAGTATTACTGGTGTTCTGCAATATCAGAATAGGTTCAGGTCAATATTCAAGGCTGAGAAATGCTTAAAGGTTTGGACTTGGAATAAGTAGTTGAGCAAATAAGCATACAAATAGTTACATACAATAGTGCCGAGCTAATGAAAACCTTTTTTTTAAAGATTGAACTATAGAAACCTAAACACATGCATGTGATTATTACATAATCCTTGAACAGATTCTAATCTGTCTAAAATTGACCACCTAATCGAATTATTTGTGAAGAGCCACTTTTCTTTGTTCATTACTTGATGGAACTTAAAACCAAATTTTTCAGACTTCTACATCTTCCACATTGATGTAACTATAATATCTTTAAAAATTATTTTGTAGTCAAGTAACCAGAGGATAGAAACCTCCAGCAAAACAACAGTTATCACCATGTGCACATCAGATACAAAATCTGAAAGTTTTGACTAAAAACAGGGTATCATTACAGTTAAAATCTCCAAGCTCTCAGCAAGCAAGGGTCACTACTCTATCGAAATCCAAATCAGGTGTTGGATCATGTCAGTCAAAATCATGGAGGTCCATATATAACCATCAAGCAAATCAAAAACACAATTCAGGAAACAAAGAAAAACACTGTTATGCTTTTTATGGAACGAGAAATTGGGTTCGATTATCCTGGGAAGCTGGCTTTAAAATGAGCAACAAAACAAAAATTAATGAAATCAAGCAACATTTTTTTTGGCAGATGAACCAACTGAATGAAGTCATTTTTTTTCCGTTTCAGGATAATGAAACTAACCCAATTCATCAAATTAATTTCTGACATTATTGAGCAACAAAACAAAAATCAAGCAACATTTCATCCAAAAATCAAGCTTGCAGCGTTGCACTAACCTGTAATGGCGACGATGGCAACGACAACAGATAGTAGACGATTCAAACAATGAGAGGAGAGGACGATCTAGGGAAGACAGACGAGAAGGATGATCTGGGGAAGACTAATGATTTGGGGGATTTTGTGCTGAGAAGAAAATAGAAGATTTTGGGGGTGAGACTTGAGAGGCTGAGAACTGATGATTTGGGGGATTTTGTGCTGAGAAGTGAGAAGAGAAGAGACGATTTTGGGGGTGAGAGGTTGAGTTGATGATTTGGGGGTGACTGGGTGAGAGACTAAGAGCTTCGAAGAGCAGTGAATTGAGATTTCTCAAATGAAAAATTGAAATTGAAGAAAGCCCTTCGCGGCTTCGCCCCGTGTTGCGCACAGTAAAATATCATGAACTAGTAAAATCGGACCGATCCGGTCTGATTTTATGAGTCAACCCGATTTTGACCGAGTTTGACCGGTTTCGATTTTTCTTTCCGGTTCAACCAGTTTTGCTGATCCAACTCGCAAACTCGTACGAGTTTGCGAGTTGACTAGCGAGTTTGACAACATTGATCACACCTCTCATCATCTCCCCATTCCAAATCCACCAAGTTTTTTTCTTCAAAACTCTTATCCCATTCCCATTGCTTCTACTCTTAAAAAATGACATCTCGGCTAACTACAATTCTTTCTGAGGTAGGATCGTATAAGTGATATGCTTTTGATTCTTCATTGACACCTAGAAGAACACAGGGAAGACGTTTTCTAGTTAACTTTGTCCTTCTTTCATCAGGAATATGAGTGTATGAGATTCATCAAAAGACCCTGAAGTGCTCCACTATAGGTTTTATCCTGCTCCAAGTTTCTTATTGAGTGACATCTTCTACAGCCAAGGTAGGAATCATGTTTAGCATATAAATTGCCTAGTTAATAGCTTGAGGCCAAAAATTCTTTGGCAAGAAATAGATAGTTATTGACTTTAAGATCCTTCATCATCAAGTCCTCCAATTCCTTTTGTTGTGCTTCGGACAACACCACTTCTGCCGCAGGTTCTTTATGATCACTTTCAATCAGACTCTAGTACTCTCTTTTATCTACTGTATTTGGAAATCACTCATAAGACTGCTAATTTTTCTCAAGCCTAGGGGAGTTGCTCTGATACCAAATTATAAGGAATTATTGATCACACAATGAATCAATGAACTCTAAACAACTTGGAGGAAGAATGACTTACTTATTCAACAATTGTTCTTGGCTTAAATGGCCTTTACAAAGTAACAGAAATGAGAAATAATAGCTCACTAATCAATGCACGAGTATATCATTGTGATACACGTAATAAAGAACTTATCAAGCTTATGCAACCAACAACCCAATGGATAGGGATTTATTATAACAAACTTATCATAAACAACATAGATAACTAGTACAAGAAAAACAGAGAAAAAATATATGGACTCAAGGGAAAGTAGCTAGAGTTCCCCTAGCTTATTCCTTGTCTTTGTTATAGAATTATACCGATAATATTCATTGAAATTGGATGTTTAGTTCATCTAGATTAGTGATCAGAGCAAATGAATGTTTTTAAATACAGCAAGAACGTTCAAATATATATATATATATATAAAGAGAGAGAGAGAGAGAGAAGTGTCAACTTGGAAAACACAACAAACCCATGAATACTCTCTTAACCATGAAACATCTAGACCTAGGAAATTTGTTTTAATTGATATGTTCAAGATTAAATTAACGATCAAATTAAAAGTGAGGTTTACTCATTTTTTAAGTTAAAAATTATTTTGTTGGATTTACCTTTTAACAAAAGCTCATTAACATAATGAATGAGATATTGATCTTAAAGAACTATTTGTTAACATCTTTTTTGTGAAACCTTTAAAACTCTATATTATATGTCAAAGAAAAAAAGATTTTCTTGTTGTTTATACAATGAGAAAATGAAGTATTGTAGTTGAACCCAAAAAAATAATCATACTCTTCTAAAGAAGATGACATTAAACAAAGTGAGATTTAGTTTGACTCGTTCCCAGGCTTGGGTCATGATTTATTGTAAGAAATAAAAAGAAAATTATTTTTTGTCAACCTATTTTCTAGGAATGGGTTTGGGTTTATAATTCTTTAACCCATAGTGATTGTTTTTTGTTAGACCCACAATGAATTAATTTCAAATACTATTAGTTAATCTTCTTTTTCACACACCTAAATAGGTTATTTAGTGATAAATAACTCATGTTTGAATCCAAAATAGTCAATTGTAGTACTATTTTTTAGGGGACGAAAATTAATTTTATACCCCCCATGCACACAATGTAAACTAAACTTAAAAATAAAACACTATCATCCTTTCCCCCCCAAAAACAGTGATGCGTGTTTAAATTATTGTAAACTTCTGAATTTTTAGTGTTTTATAATCATCTAATTGTGGTGTGTGTGAGTAAAATATAGAAAAAAAACATGTATATGTGTGTTGCTTTTTCCTTTATTTAGTTATTTATTTTTATTTCATTTCAAATACATGATAAAAAAATTTAAAAAGAGAAAAAGTCTTAATTAACACCAAAACAATGTTTTATTGCATACATCTAACTCTCTCAAAGATACAAAAAATTCATATTGTTTAGTATTTCCATTTGAAAATTTAAAATGTGTTTGCATACATTTTAGGAATTAATAACTAGTTTACTGAATTCATAAAGAATTTGTCCAGTATTTCAATAATTTATAATTTTAATTCATGAGAATTAATGCTAAAAAATATGTATGGGGGAGATGTGGGTCAAGTTTTTATCTTATTATACTCCCCCCTCAAACACATGTGGAGGCACATTTATATATAGTAGAAACTATATTGTTTTGGTTCCTTGTTTCTTGTCTTTTCGATTTTAATCCCTTTGTCAAGATATTTTTGAATTTTTTATTTTTTGGTATTTTGTTCATTTCGAAATAGACCAATAAGGGGGTTAAAATTGGGTAGCAACACGAACTATAGAATATTGAGAAGTTTAGTTTTGGAGGATAGTTTGTATATCTTTAAAAATTTACTACAAATACAGTTAACAAGTTTTTGCATAACGAGTATTGTAAAAAGAGGGAATTTGTTGCTACCCCATTGTTTACCACATTTTTTAAGTATTTTAGAGTGAAATAGAAGCGAGAAAAATTTCGTTGTTTTTAGTATTTTCAGCATCATCTAAAAAAAATCAAATTTTACATGTCTTTTCAACATGTTCGGCTGTTAACATTTTATTTTCAAAATTATTGATTTTCCTTTTTTGAATTGGAGTTGATGTTACTATATTTTGAAAAGAACCAATACATAAATGAAAATCATAAAATAAAAAATATATGAACAAATGGATCAAAGTTAAAAAGGAAGAAAAAAAAGGTACTCATTGGATTATTGCTTATACTATATTGGTTGCTAATGTAACCAAGCTAGAAAGTCTGAAGGTTCTAAATAGTAAGATGAATATATATTACTAACATATCATGTGGATAATACACACACACACACTAGTGAGACAAAGCTAAGTACAAGAGAGGTTTAGTCATGTCAAACCAATAATTTAGCAATAAACACATATAACTTTTTATTCAACTATTGGATTAGACTCAAATGTTTTCAAGATATTTTACAAGCCTCATTGTATAAGAGGATCAACATACTTGTGACAATTGAGTCATAGAAAACCCCCAAATCAAGCCCCAAATATGTTATTTGAGATAGTTTTGTTATTTTCCTAACTTTTAATTCTAGTTATATTATTTTTTTATCTTGTTTTAGAATATTGTTTTTTTCTACCATATAAAGATAGATGTCTAACCTATTTATAGATTTGGAAAACCTTTTAAAGTGGTAAAATATATCAAAATAAAAAAATCTATTGTGTGCAAACTTTATTTGACCAAAACTCTATTTTTATTGCTTACCATTTTTCCATGTTTATGCTTTTATGTACATGAAATGCTTGGTGGTATTAAAATGATATAGTGTTGCCAACATTAAAGATTGAAAATTTATTAGTGGATTAACACCTAGTAGAGCAGTTATATCATACAAATTCTTTAAGTAAATGTGCATCCCAAAATTAATGAAGATATCGAGGTTTGTCTTTTTTTATATATAAATTGAGACGTAGTCAAATGGCTTAAAAAATCTTAAAGAGGAAGTTAAATCACTTCACTATGAATGGTTAATAATGAAAAAAATACCTATCTCGATGTAGTGAACCACCAAATTGGTATCTCTCTTTTAACTTAAGTCTTTTATACTAGTTAGATAATTCTCATTCATATAGGTTATTGTTAAAAACAATATTTCAAGACATGGTTAATAGACACATTTCATACCAAATAAAAAATAGAGTCCATTACTTTTTGGAGTCAAAACTATGTTAAAATTTATTTTTTAACAAAAGCTCTTTAACATGGAATATTAACCTGGTTGAACAATTATTAGAGAATGAGAAGCTGGTCTTAAAAAAACTTTGAAAGGTATGTTTTTATAAAAGACCAAAACTCTATAGTAAAAATATAAAATAAATTTCTTGCTGTTTATATACTATATACTATGAATATGAAGGGTTAATATACTACGAATTTAGATGAAAGAGGACCTAAGCAAAGTGAGCTTTAGGTTTAAGTCGCACGGCTTATGCCTAGGCTTTGGTTTGTGTTTACTTTATAATATTATTTTTGAAATAGAAAATATTTGTTGCTTGGGAAAATAACATTTGGAATCTTGCAATTTGATCCTAATTTCAATTACCCAATATAGTTTGTAAATAGGTGGAAAAAGAAATTGAATTTGATGAAATGATCATAATATCTGCATATATATTATATCAAAACCTCCCAAACTAAGCCTAGGAAAAGCCTTGCTTTTTTAATATTATATCTCCCATTCCCTCCTCTTCATTTCCATCTCAGAGATGGAAAATTAGACTTATAGCAATCTCATTATATATTTTCTAGTGTTCAAGCAAATCTAAAATCATAACTATAGGAATTGCATTTTTTAACTCAAAAGTTTTAGAACTAAACTCAAAATTCATGATCCTCTCTTTCAAACTCACTATCATGTTTTGATTTTCCTCATTTCCTCTCTAATATCTTTCGAATTATCACCTCCACCCTCTCTAATTTTATTCAATGGAAAGCTTACAATACTTAACACAAGGGTTCTTTAGTCATTAAATAGATTATAATGATAATCTTGTAAATAATTAAATATTAGGAGAATAGTAAGTGTTAACGCATATATAAAATTTTGGATGTAAAGTATAGTTTTTTAAATTATAACAATTTGAACTAAACCACATGGTTTTAAGGATAATTTCCCTTCTTTTTTGCCAACCTATTTTTTAATCTTGGGTTTAGGTTTACAACTCTTTTTACATTTAAAGAATTATTTTTTACTAGTCCATTGGTTTGCATAGCCCATGTTCATAAACTTTAACAATTTTTCAACATAAAATCCTTATATATAAGGCCAATTCTATTAGATTTTATTACAAGTAATTAAGGCTAATAATTGATGGAGTTCAATAATTACTTTTACATCAAAATTTTATCCAAAATCTAGTATAAAAAATGGATAAAAGAAGAGTGCTCTAAAAAGTCTTTTGACAGATTTTTTAGAATTTTCTTTTTCATCATGTTTTTTTTTGGTTTTTTGTTTTGCTCTTATTATAAAGCTTAAATTCAATATGTGTGGAGAGATATTAGAGTAATATTGTTGAAGTTCATATCACTTGTTTAGAAAAACATCTTAATAAGATGGTATTGCTAGAATTTTAGAAGGTTAATTGCAAACATCATGTTTGCACCAAATAAGAGGCAAAAAAGTTTTAAAGACAAGTGATTAATTATTGAAAATAACAAATCTTCGGCTTGATCAAATTCTAATTGCTTGAATAAGTAAACATTCGTACAATGGTTTTGTTTAAGTATAAACTCTATAAATACTTAATAATTTTTGTTTTAATTACAAATTTTGTTTGAGATATATCTTTGTATATTTATAAATTAAATACTTGTGCTCACTATTCTAATATTTTTGGATAACGCTAGATAAATGAAATAGCAAATAACGTGATCAAGAAAAGTAAGATGCCCTGAAGAATATTATGATATTGTCATGAGCAATCTTAATTAAATAGAGATTTAGGGAATAATTTATATCCTGATAAGAATATTTATCCTAGCATATAATTTGTTAGAATTTTCTATGGGACTTGCGTATATTGTGTTGTACTAGCATGATTACATGAAAGGCGAAATGAATTAAATTTTGTCATTATCGTCTAGAAAAGCATCAAATGTAGATACGCAGACTATAAGATCGTGCCTAAAATTTATTTTCATATTATTATTATTTTGTGGATAAATTCCACTTTCAGATAATATTCCCCCTCTACACTCTTCATCCAAATCAAGATGATCAATGTTGAATTGTACTAACAAATAAGATATGCATACGACTCACTCTCTCTTCTAGTTCAAGTTTAAATTGGCTTGTCTTCACGTTGTGACTTCTGTGAGAAAGTTGCATCAAGTTATCATCACACTTTTATGATTGAACTATATATTAAAAGGTGTTAAGGAACCATCTCACATAAAAGCTCAAGCTGATAGGTGAGGTCCCAGAATATGATATATATCATTTTTTAACACCCCTCCTCAAGCGAAAACTCTTTGGGCTTGAAACTTGCACAGGGCCACATCACCTTGTGCTTTATTTTTATTAAATAGAATGAGAGTGATGAGATTTGAACTCGTGACCGCTAGGTCAACAAGACTCTGATACTATATTAAAGAACCATCTCACCTAAAGATTCAAGCTGATAGGTGATGTCTCAGAATATGATATATATCATTCTCTAAGAAGGGGGAATTAATAGTGGATCCAATTTATGAGGTCAATATTTGACATATAAATTAAGATAAAAGGAATTATTTAAGCAACGAAGGAGAAGTAAGGAAAGGGGGTCACATAAAAAAAATAAAAAAATAATAATGAGAGGCCACATTAAGAGAATTAAGAAAGAAAAAGGGACGTACGATGGAATGAAATTGATGGAAGTTAGATATTTTGCTAATATCTCAAGAAGCTTATACCCTATCTGTGATTCCGGGAACCGTCCTGCTCTTGTTTGCTTTTTCTCATATTCCATTTCTAGACGATCCAAAATGACCCACCAAAGCTTACATTCTTGATGGATTTCTTAGCCAGCTATACTTATCCTCTCCGTCATTTTCCTGTCTGTAGCAACATGACATCTAGACATAATTAAAGATGACTTGAACGAGCTCTAATTTTTCAATCTGCAATAATTTTCGTTAATTTTAGACTTATTAATGATGATGACTGCTGGTTCTATTATTACATTTACCAAGGAAATATGTGTATTGAACAATAACGTACGATTATATATTAATTTAATAATTTTAAATTTTTATATTGATATGACTGTTTCAGAATATTCTTTTTTCTGAGTGGCATTCTTTTGTGGGCTATTTACTTTCAGTATTTTAAACCAAACAGAGCAAAGCTAATATTCAATCGTGGGTCAATCCCCCAGTAGCATTTCTTAACTATTACAGCAAGTTGCATGTGAGAATATGGTACAGTAATTTATTAGCGGTAACTTTTTTTTATTAATGATTGTATCTATACCAGTATACTTATAATTCGACTAATTTCATGGATTCTAAAATTAATAATTATATAAATTTTTATCATAATAATAACCATAGAATTCGAACCTGATATCACAGGAAGATTAAACGTGCTAGGTCACCTACTATATATAGTTAATTTATTAGCAGTAAACTTGATTGCTCATCAGAATATCTTCTTTGAATATTATTCCAGGTTCTGCAATGTGTAGAAATTGATAATGTACGTGGTGGCTCCATTCGGTACCTTTTCCATATAATTTGTGCGACATCTCGGATCATTTCTTATTTTATTATAGCCGAAATTCATATAATATGGAGACTATTTGGGGGCATATCTTAAACTCTGGATTTGCCAGTAGCCTTTTTTGAGTGGAAAGTAAATTTCTTTTTCTTTAGGATAGCATTGGAGTGTTTGGCTCCTGAGAAATTATCTTGTTTTTAACAAAGTGCAACCATATATTAAAGTTCTAGCTTCTTTTCGATATTATATGAACTATTAATTTGGATATGATAGAAAATGAGCGCTATGATTTTTGAAGCAGGGAAAATCGAAGAAAAGAAAAATTCCAGTCTGGAGTATTCAACCCATAGCTTAATATTTAATTAAAAAAATAGATATGATAAATAAATTAGATTTTCTTACATGCTAATAAACTTTATAATTGACTTATAGTTTAAGTTATGTTATCCTTCATTTACAACTAGGTCAAATTGCTTCAAGCAAGTCCTGTCATTAGCACAGATCTTTGTCAAGAAATTATCAACTAGGCAACTGGGGGATTTAATGACACGTCTTTTTAACAGTTTATGGCAGTCCCTCATATTCTATCCTACAGGAAAACTGTGGAACCCGATCATTTTGAATGGGCTGTATATATAGCCTCCATAGGTGTTCAATCTCCTCAAAGAACAGCCTTTCAGATTCTAACAATCTTCATCAACATTCGCACGCCTTCTAAAGTCTCTCAGCAACCAACTTCATACTCTTTCAATCCTTCTTGAAAATGGACGCGGTGAATGTAATGATTCGAGAAAAGCCAGTCGTGATTTTCAGCAAGAGTTCCTGCTGCATGAGCCACTCCGTCGAGTCACTTATACGTGGATTTGGAGCAAATCTGACTGTATATGAGCTCGACAGAGTTACAAATGGACAACAAATTGAAAGGGCACTAGCGCAGCTGGGGTTTCGACAGAGCTTACCTGCTGTGTTCATAGGCCAGCAGCTGGTTGGTAATGAAAGGCAGGTGATGAGCCTCCACGTCCAGAACCAGCTAGTCCCATTGCTTATACAAGCTGGTGCTATTTGGATGTGGAATAAGTAGTTTCTCGCACTGACATAGGACACGGATCTATATCAGACTGCTGATGAAAGTTTTGATAAGCAACTACTTTTGTTTTTTGTTTTCAGTTTTCCCCAAGTAAGCGAAAATTGATAAGAGGCACAGCTCAGGACCTCTTTCAGTTTTTATAATTTCATAACAAGATTTCAGAACCTCCACCCATCTATGCTGTGTCTGATAAGGATGCTCTAGTTTTTGTTTCTTTACTCGGGCTTTAAATAAAGCATTTGGGTGCACATCCAGGTGTGTGAGATAAAGAGGATGAGGATAACAAGGGCCGGGAAGATTTGTCAATGTGAACATTTCCGTCACTTTTTTTTTGAATAAATGAGAAATTTCATTATTAAAGCTGTTCATTGCTGTAATTCCTAAAGTGACACAAGTCAGCACGTAGCATTTGTGATCGCCATCTCTAAAGAAGCTAATTAGTGTCATACAATTTGTGCTGAACTTTGCACAGCTTTCCTGACAATCTTTCATTCTGTGGATCTTGGAGCTTGTGTCTGCAGCATGACGCAGCACATGGAGAAAAGAAACGAAACGGTTCGATAAAATCTGTGCCATACATCAAGAAAATTTAATGTTCCATGCCATAAAAAGGGATTCATTTTAAGTTGAACTAATAATGATTAGAAAGCTCTAGCTCAAATTCAATCTACAATTGCAGGCTTCTATCTTTATATATACATAGAATACATCGCCTATTTATGTGCTATAATAATCATGAATACTAGTAACTCAACTGCAGCAAAATATTTTCAAGTGACCCTGCCAACGTAGCGTTTTGCTCTTATATCATGATCAAAGCAGTTACGCAAACTCCAAGGAGTTGGCCCAACGGTGGAGGCTCGGGGACCTGCGGGGTACTCCTCCCAGGTCCTGAGTTCAAAACCTGAGGGTGCTATCAACTTCTTGGAGCCATCGGACTTGGACGAAGCTCATGAATTAACCGTGGTGTACTTGCGGGAAACTCCTTGCTGAAGACCTGTGCATCCTCGGGATTAGTCAGGGCCCAACGGCTCTGGAACCCGGTGCTAATTCAAAAAAAAAAAAGCAGTTACGCAATAGGATCCTCCATACTTTCTATCAACCTTTCTTTCCAGGCAGAAGCAGGGTAAGTAGCATGTGTGTCGTATATATGAGAACATTTTGGATGCTAAACCAGAAAAAAAAGAAAACGAGGAGATGCATATATGATTGGCGGTTCTGTTTTATGTAAATCCAAAAGAAAAGGTGACAATGATTGAGCGTAACTAAGGATGTGTATGCTTGAATTCTCAAGATATTTTTTTTATTCTTTCAACATGGGGAATATCTTTCGATCACCAGGTTTTCCACGAATTTTAAAAACTTAAAGCTTCATATTAACTGACATCAGAATGCTGATGTGGTGTCCCGCACATAATTACTGCAAAAACCTATTTTTAGGTATTTTTCTAAAATCTACTAGAAATAAAATAAAAATAACAAAAATAAAATAAAAGGTGTTGATATTAGTAGGAAAATAAGGTTGGAGATTTTGGACGGTTTCGAGAGCCTGATCGTGCCTTTGTTGTGCCCAATAATGAAGAAAATACAGATTCAAGACTAAAATGATTTATTATTGGATAAGTCTACGTGAAAATTAGGTCAAAAGACATAATTATATTTTTATAGGCCAATTTGATTTAATGATTGGCAAATTTAAAGTATAATTATATTTAAAAATTAATTTATGGTCCAATTGAAGGATTTAATTAAGTGGAAGGACTTAATTATACTTTAAATTGGTAAAATTAATTTTTTCAAGGGCTTAATTGATAAAAAAAAATGAAGTTCTTAAGCTTAATTCGGGTTTAATTGAGAAGTTCAGAACTTTCGGACATCAAATTCACTTTTTACCAGGTTAATTGGATGAAATTGGGGGTGAAATTGAAGAAAATTGAAAGTTTAATGATCAATCGAGGGTCAAATTGCATGAATACCAAACCAATGAGCAAAGAAAAAAGGCGTATAAAGTTAAGGTTGCTATTGGAATTTTAGCAGGGATACAATTGCATAAATTTAAAAGTTTAAAGCCAATTGGGAGTATAATTAGAACAATTACAAATTGAGAGACCAAAGTGCATTTGAACCTTCTCCCGAAAAAATTTAATTTTTTTCAGAGACAGTTTCGAAACACAATGTCAAACAGTCCCAAAGAAAAACAAATAGCGAGGGGATGGTGGCTAGAAGAGAAAAGGAGAGGTTTTCTCTTTAGGGTTTTAGGTTTTTTGTATGGGGTGCGAGTGTTGTTTTATGTCCCCAAAAATCCTCTTTTTTTTCCAATTTGCTCCCCACTTCTTACATGTATGGACACATGTATATATAATAAAATATATTTTTCTTTGGTTTTTTGTTCTTTACAAATAGAAAAATGTCAACGTCAAATCAAAGATTTAAAAAATAGCACGTTAAACGTTGAACACGTTGAAAATACATTAAAACTCAAAACCTTTTGAGATGATGCTGAAAAATACTGAAAATGACGTAAATACATAAAAAAATATATATTTCTCTGGTTTTTTATTTTTTGTCAAAAATACTTTAACAAGAGAGTCAAAAATTGGATAGCAACATCAATGAAAAAAATTGCAGTAATAAAAGATACAAAGTGAAAAGTAGTAGTGATGGTGAAATATTTTTAGTCAATGGATAAGAGATATGGTACTTTGTGAACAGGCTAGTAACAACACTTTATTTTATAAAGACATAGTGATTGGTAATTTGAAAGTGACTTTTTACAAGTAGAGGGGATTGACATGGGACGCCAATCCCATTAACATAAGATTAATTATTTTCCTTGTGATATATATTTAATATTTTCAGTTTGGAAGAGATTTATTAGGATATTTAGTATTATTAGGATTCATTTTTTATCTATTATGTTTTATCATTGAGATTAAATTTTTATAGTTTTCCTATTTAAAGGGTTTTAATGGCTTTTTAACAACTAAAAATTAAATATTTTAGGTGTTCATATTTTTTATATTTGAGTTATTTTGTTTTTTGTAAAAAAAAAAAATTGGTACTTGTGGTATAGATCAGTTAGTGATTAGTGAATTAATTACCAGTTAAAAAAGTACCATAGTCTTACTACCTCAATGCATATGCTTTGAACAAAACTTTTTGTTCTTTAAGCAAGCCATTGTCGGCGATCTACCACGAATCAGAATTTTAAACAGTCAAGGAAAGTAACAACAGCATATCTTAATTAAGCGAATGATAGTGGACTATCCAATCAAGAATAACATGATAAAATAATTAATCCTAAGTTTTTTATTTCCTGACCAGAACGTCGTCGTGTATATCATTCCAGGCTCTGCAATGTGTTTAAACTAATCACGTGATGGCTCCACTGGTCATCTTCTTCTCCTTCTAGTATGAAGGAACCCTTGCATGGTTATTGTTACGTATCAACTGAAGAGCTGAGAAATATGATGGTTTCTTTACCTTTTTATTAAACAAAGCTGGACTATTTATATACATCGAAGTAGAAAGAAGATAATTACTGAGTTAAAAGAGAGACTTGATATCTCAACTACATTGCTATCTACAAGGAAATATTTGAATTTAAATGTTGATACTATGGATGAAGATCGGATAAAATATACTTGCTGATATGCCCCCTCAAGATAGGTCACGTGTAGAGAGGCCTATCTTGTTGTGTAGTTTCTGGAATTGATACCGAGTGAGAGGCTTTGTAAGAAGATCAGCTAGTTGGTTTGCTGATGAAACATGAGCTACACGAAGAGCACCAGATTGAACTTGATCATGAAGGAAGTTGTAATCTACTGCCACATGCTTCATCCGAGAGTGGAAGATTGGATTGGAACTCAATTGTGTTGCTCTAACATTATCGCAGTAGATAACAGGATGTGTGTCCAGAGTGATGCCAAGTTCTGAGATTAAGGACCAAACCCAGCAACGCTCAGTTAAAGTTGCAGCAACTGAGCGATATTCAGCTTCAGTAAAAGATCGTGCGACAGTCTTTCATTTCTTAAACAATCTTTTGTTTCTTAGAGCTCCAAGAAATGAGATTTTATCCTAGGTAAACAAGGAAAGCACCAGTGGAAAAATAGTCATCTTTGTTACCTTCCTAGTCAGCATCGAAGAAGGCATGAAGAGACAAGCGGGAGCTACACTGAAGAAGAAGGCCATCATTCAAGGTGCCATGATAGTAACGTAAAATTCTTTTAACCAGAGCCCAATGCTCATCTGTTGGTTGATGCATGAACTGAGACATCTTGTTGACAGCAAAAGAAAGTTTTGGACGAGTTAGAGACAGGTATTGAAGGTTTCCCACAATTTTTCTATTCTATGTGGGGTCAGATAGAGATGACCTGTGGATAGCTTGATGGCAGATGATTTTGTGGGTAGAGGTGTGTTGACTGGGTTTGCTGCTTGCATATTAGTTCAAGAGAGGAGATCTATAATAAATTGTTTTTGTGAAAGGAGGAGTCCAGAATGATGTGGAACAACTTCTACACCAAGAAAATATGATAATGGACCCAAATCTTTGGGAGAAAAACGATGAGACAAACTATCAACAACTTGAGATACAAGTTTAGGGTTGTTTTCCTTGAGTATGATATCGTCAACGTATACCAGCAGATAGACGAGGTTGATGCCATGATTTAGAACAAACAATGAAGGGTTAGAATGGGAGTTCCTGAATCCAGAAGCAACAAGAAATTAGCGTAATTCATGATATCAAGCACGAGGGGCTTGTTTAAGTCCATAAATGGTTTTGTGAAGCTTACAGACATGGGTTGGTTTATCAGCGTCAATAAAGCCAAGAGGTTGTGTCATATATACTATTTCTGATAAATGACCTTGGAGGAAGGCATTGTTGATATCCAATTAACAAAGTGACCAACCATTGCTTATGGCAATACTGAGGACAAGTCTCACAGTTGTTGTCTTGATTATTGGATTGAATGTTTCAAGATAGTCCACACCTGTTCATTGATGAAAGCTTTTGGCAACAAGGCGACCTTTGAACCTTTCAATGGAACCATTAGAATATCTTTTAATTCGAAATATCCTTTTGCAGCCTACCAAGTTGATGATTCCTGACAAAGAAACAAGTTCCCAAGTTCTATTACGAACAAGGGCATCATATTCATCTAACATTGCTTGACGCCAAGTGGGGTCTTTGAGGGCTTGGGCAACAGATGTAGGATCGAGACAGGTGAAGAGTCCAGGTGTGTGAAGATTTAGTTTCTGTATAGGTTTGGTGATATTGTTTCTGGTTCGAGTGGTCATGGAATGTCTGAGGGCTATTACAGAATTGGAGTGTGTGGGAGAGGTAGGATGAACAACTTGAGCAAATGAATGAGGTGTCAAAGATGTGTTGGTGATGGGATCTATAATAGGGGCCAACTATGGGGCTCTTTCTTCTGGAGTGTATGAAGGCGGCTACGCTGGAGAATGGATGGGTATTGTGAGAACTAGTGGGATCCAATCGGAGACTATAGGGTTAGGAGGAATTTGGTGTTGAAATTGATGCGTGGCATAGGGAAATATGGTTTCAATAAACTGGACATGTCGCGAAACATATGTCTTGGAGGTGGTGGGTTCAAAGCAAATGTAGGCACTCTAAGATAAAGAGTACCCAAAAAAGACACAAGGTATGGATCTAGGTGCTAGTTTGTGGGTGGAATAAGAAAGAAGCCATGAATAACACAAACATCCAAAAAAAATTGAGTTTTAAATAGTTTGGTGATGTTTGGAAAATTAAGTCAAATAGAGAGTTGAGGTTGAGGGTTTGGGTGGGCATCTAATTGATTAGGTAAATAGCAGTACTGAATGCATAATTCCAAAGGCTAAGAGATAAGGATGCATGGGATAGTAAGGTGAGGCCTGTTTCAACTATGTGATAGTGACGTCTCTCAGTGTATTCATTATGTTCGGGTTTATGGGGTGGGCTGGTTAAATGGGTTATACCAACGATAGATGGGTAAATTTGGAGGCCCAAATATTCTTCACCATTGTCAGAATATAAGGTGGTGATTTTATGGTGGAAATAATTTTCAACAATGGTTTTGTAGCATTTGAATACTTCTTGAAGATCAGATTTTCATTTCAGTGGATAAAACCAAATATACTTGGTAAAGTGATCAACGAAAATGATGTAATATTTAAAACCATTGGAAGATATAATGGAGGAGGTCCATACATCTGAGAATACAATATAAAGAGGGCGTGTTGATTTAAGTGATGAAGTTGAAAAAGGTAATTTGTGACTTTTATTGCATAGGCATGCATTATAGTACAAATCTTTTGGCATAGTTGAAGAATTAGACAGGATTTGGAGAGTATATGATGTAGGATTGGTGGAGCTGGTTGCCCTAAATGATGGTGCCAATTGATGATATATGTTTTAGTGGCAGAGAATGCTAAAATTAGAGGTTTCAAAGTCGGCCATTCATACATTCCATCTTTAGAGTGGCCTTGAAATAAAATTGCCCCGAGCATAGATCCTTCACAAAAAAGACAGCTGGTAAGAATTCAATTGAAACATTATTAGTGATACAAAATTGATAGATAGAAATTATTATTTTTTGCATGGATGGGACACACAAAACGTGAGATAAGGTGAAGGGTTTTTATGAAGAAAGTGTAAGGTTTTGTAAACCAGTAAATTGATTATCCAGCTCACTGGTGGCTGCTATTTGTATTTCATTATATAGAGAAGATTTACAGTGAACAAGTAAATGCTATAATCTATAAAAGGTATGATATCTGTACATTCTATAATTATATTAAGACGTTACACCATTGATGGTGATTGCCTGATCTTCATGTCCTTGATCTTCTCCTGTGGGATTTACATCCTTGATTCTCTCATTTGCTGTAGGTGAGCTGGTGTTACTGCTAACACCCCCCCGCAAGTTGAGCGTGGTAGGGAACACGCGAAGCTTGGATCGAAATAGCTTAAACGAGGATACTGACAGACTTTTAGTGAAGACATCAGCAATTTGCAAAGTGGATGGCACATGTTGGATTTGCAGGGAGCCATTGGTCACTAGTTCACGAACAAAGTGAATGTCAATGTCTATATGTCTAGACCTCTTTTGTGATACTGGATTGCGAGCCATAAAGATGGCACTAGTGTTATCACAGAGAAGAGTGGGACTTGATGGAAGTTGAATGTGCAAGTCTTTGAGGAGGTTTAACAACCATTTGACCTCAGCTGCAGTGAGAGCCAATGCTCTATATTCAGATTCAGCAGAGGATCGAGAGACAGTGGGCTGCTTCTTTGAGGTCCATGAGACTAGATTGTCACCAAGGAAGATAGCATAACCTGAGGTTGAACGGATGGTGTCAGGGCACCCAGCCCAGTCTGCATCAGAGAATGCTGAGACATTGAAGTTGGTGGAAGGGCTGAGAAGAAGACCAAGATGCAGAGTTCCTTTGACATATCTTAGAATTCATTTTACTGCTTGAAAATGGTGGGTTTTGGGCGCGTGCATGAATTGACAAACAGAGTTGACAACATGCGTGATGTCTGGCCTGGTGATGGTCAGATATTGAAGGGCACCCACCAATGAGCGATAGGTAGTAACAGATGGAAATGAAGGACCTTCAGCTGACAGATGTTGGGAGACTATCATGGGAGTGCCAACTGGTTTTGATGCAAGAAGTTCAGCTCGAGCAAGAAGGTCTGTAGCATACTTCACTTGACTTAAGAATAAACCATTGGATGAATGGGTTACTTCAAGACCCAAGAAGTAGTGAAGGGAGCCGAGGTCTTTCATGGAGAATTCTGTATTGAGTTGCTTGATGAGCTTGTCAACGAGAGTTGCAGTGCTACCAGTGATTATGATATCATCGACATAGAGTAGCAAATAAATCATTCCATGTGTGTTAGAATAGACAAATAGGCTGGGATCAGACATGCTGCAAGTGAAGCCAACAGTGAATAAAAAATTGCTGAATCTGTGAAACCATGCTCTGGGGGCTTGCTTGAGGCCATAGAGTGCCTTGTGAAGGTGACAAACATGATTTGGAAAGGAAGGATTAACATATCCTGGTGGTTGTTCCATGTATACAGTTTCTTATAAGACCCCATGTAGGAAAGCATTTTTAACGTCAAGTTGACGTAGATGCCAGCCGCGAGAGATTGCAATTGAGAGGACAACACGAACTGTGGAAGCTCGAACAACTGGGCTGAATGTGTCATTAAAATCAAGACCATAGTGTTGAGTGTAACCTTTGGCAACAAGGCGTGCCTTCAGCCTATCAATTGAACCATCTGGATGGTATTTGGTGCGAAAAATCCATTTAGAACCAACAACATTGATGTCAGGTGGTCTGGGAACTAAGCTCCATGTGCGATTGAGTTGAAGGGCCTTAATTTCATCTTCCATGGCAGCAAGCCAATCTGGTGATTTGGCAGCACTCTTAAATCCCCTTGGTGTTGTGCTGGCTAACAAGGAAGACAAGAGTGGTGATGAGGGCAGCTGACATACATAGCTGTACTGTTTTGGCTTAGAGATGCCTGTTTTTCCACGAGTGATCATGGGATGCACATTCTGAATAGGAGCTGGTGAAGGTGGAATTTCTGCAGATGGTGATGATTGGATTTCAGGAGTTGTGGCTTCATCAATAGCAGGGGCTGGTGGTAGTGAAGGCAAATAGTCCAAGGGTGACGACAAATCACATGATTTACACGGCAAGGATGTTGTGTTGGATGGAAAAGATTGTGATGGAGAATCTGCAGAGCAATTTTCACTAGATACGCTGGATGTGAGCATAGCAGGATCAGTGAATGCAATATAATCTGAGAGAGAAACTGTGGATTTCATGTTGGATGAGGAGAAGGGAAATACAGTTTCATCAAACCTTGCATGTTGTGTAATGAATACTCTATGAGATACAGGATCAAGACATCTAAAACCTTTGTAAGAGGAGTGATATCCAAGAAAGATGCATGGAAGACTTTTAGGCTCAAACTTGTGTTTGGTGTAATCCCGTAAGGCTGGGAAGCAGAGGCAACCAAAAATGCAAAAAATAGAGTAAACAGGAATCTTACCATACAGAATTTCGAAAGGGGATATCCCTTTTAAGACTAGTGTGGGCAAGCGGTTGATGATGAAGACTGCTGCACTGAAGGCTTCAACCCAAAAATGGAGAGGGACATTGGCATGAAAAAGCATTGTGAGACCAGTTTCTGTGATGTGTCTGTGTTTTCTTTCTGCTCTTCCATTTTGAGCTGGTGTGTATGGGCAGGACAATTGGTGATGAATTCCACATTTAATGAAATGAGATTGTAATTGTTTGCTTATGAATTCCCCTCCACCGTCACTTTGAAAGGTTTTGATAGTTGTTGAAAACTGATTTTCAACCAGGGACTGAAAATTGATAAAGGTTTGGTAAAATTCATGTTTGTATTTTAATGGATAGAACCATGTAAATCGTGAATGATCATCAACAAAAATGGCATAGTATCTATAACCAGTGGTGGATTTTATGGGTGCAGGACCCCATAAGTCACAATGAATTAAACCAAGAATGGTTGAAGATCGACTATCACTTGGTGGCAGTGCATGTTTATGACTTTTGGCCTTTTAGCAGCTGATGCATAGGGAGGGATTGGGTAGTATTGAAGTGAGAGACAATGAATGCTGTTTATTAAGAATCATAATTATTTTGGGGGAGACATGTCCCAAACGTGCATGCCAAATTTCAAAGGAATTACAAAGACTTGATTTGGTAACCATAGTAGCAAAAGCTTGATTTCCACACTTCAGTATGTAGAGTCCATCAACATGTTTACCGCTTGCCACCACCTGTCGAGTGTGACGATTCTGTATGATAAAATCATTGTTAGTGAAGGACACAGACAAAGGATAATCTTTTGTGAGTTTGCTGACAGAGAGCAGATTTTTGGTTAAATCTGGAACAACAAGAACATTATTAAGTTTAAGAGTGGGAGTGGGAGAACAAGAACCAATATGGGTAATTGGTAGAGAGGAGCCATTACCAACTACAACTGTTTCCTTACCAGTATAAGGCTCCACCTTATCAAGTTGAGATGCATCATTGGACATATGAGCAGATGCACCTGTGTCTGTGAACCAATCTGCAGATTCATTGTTGATATCACAATTTGTAAAGGCTTCAACAATGTTAGCATCATTTTTTACATATCTGCGTTTGCAGTCTGTGGCATAGTGTCCTTCTTCACGACAGATTTGGCATCGTGGGGGACGTCTGAACTGTGGTTTGTTGCGATTGTTGCCCTTGTATGGTGCTCCTTTGTATTTCTGGGTGGAATTTTGAAAATTCCCATTTCTGTTGGTTGATGCAGGAGAAAAATTTGCCACATATGCAGGGACATTTGTGTTATGCTCAAGGGATTTTGAAAAAAGGTCAAAGCTTTCAGCCTTGGGAACAATATCTTTGAAACTTGGAACAGGGGTCAAAGATAATTGAGTGATAGAGAAGGTTGAAAATTCATGGCCTAAACCACGTAGATACCAGTGCACCTTGTCAGTGTCTTCAACTGGTCGTCCCATTGCTGCCAATTGATCACAATGGGCTTTGAATATGCGTGAGTATTCAGCAATACTTTTAGATCCACGCTTCATAAGATGAAGTTCATCTTTAATTTGGAGTTCCCGAGCCTTGGATTTTAGGCTAAAAGTGGTTTCAAGAGAGTTCCAGACTTCTCTTGATGTAGTAATCCCGATGGTGACTGACAATGCTTCTTCTGTGAGAGAAGATAGAAGCAGGCTCATTACAAGTTGATCAACTTGTTTCCAGGAATTATGAGCTGGTGGGTCAGTTGTAGCAGAGGGCATTGGTGTTGAACCATCAACATAGCCATACAGTTTCTGACATTGCAGTAGTGGAATTACTTGACTGCGCCAAAGAAGAAAATTGGTGGAAGATAATTTGACAGTGATCATGTGAACCATGGTGTTGAAAGAAAGTGTAGTGGAGGTGTTTTCTGAGGCCATAGGATCAAATGATGTTAATCGTATAGCTCTGATACCATGTAAGGTTTTGTAAACCAGTAAATTGATTATCCAGCTCACTGGTGGCTGCTATTTGTATTTCATTATATAGAGAAGATTTACAGTGAACAAGTAAATGCTATAATCTATAAAAGGTATGAAATCTGTACATTCTATAATTATATTAAGACGTTACACCATTGATGGTGATTGCCTGATCTTCATGTCCTTGATCTTCTCCTGTGGGATTTACATCCTTGATTCTCTCATTTGCTGTAGGTGAGCTGGTGTTACTGCTAACAGAAAGAAGGGTTACATGATGAGAGGCACCACTGTCAAGTAACCAGCATGGGTTTGAATTTGTGTTGTTGGTAGAAAGGTTTACACGTGGTTGCCAAGGAGGACCTGAATTCTGGGAGGAAGAAGAAGCAGTGTTAGAGGATTGAATGGGCAGGACTTAAAATGATGGATATCTTTTGTTGTATGTCCTTGGATGCCACAGATTTAACAGAAGCCTTGGTAGGGCTTGGAAGTTGATCAATTATTGTGATTATAAAATCATGGATTTGTGTTCATTGTTGGGTGGCCATGAGAGATCAATGGTGAATGCAAATTATAAGTACCACCAGGTGCCTATGAGGCAGATGAGGTACGCCAATTGTAAGATTTGTTGGCTCGCCATTGGTGAAGTGTTTTGATAGTTGGATTGGCAGTAATTGGGTGGAAATTTTCTGACTTTGTGTTTGTAGGTGCAGTGGCTTCAAATGAAAGTAATTTTTCGTGTAGCTCATCAAACGAGATTGAATTGTCTCGAGCTTGGACTGCACAAACCAGTTCTTTGTAATCGTCGCCTAAACCTTCGAGGATCTTATTGGTGAGATCTTCAGGATCTAGTGGTGCACCGAGGATGGCTAGTTCATCAGCACAAGCTTTGACTGAATGAAGATTCTCAGTGATGTTCTGGTTACCTTTGGTTGGATTTTTAAGTTTCTGTTTGATTTGCTTGACCCAACCACGGGGGTTTTGCATAGGTGTTAGCAAGGATTTTCCAAGCGTCTCTAGCAGTGGTGTCTTGGGCAATGAATGGAATAATAGCAGGAGAAAAAGAGCCAATTAAGGCATTTAACAGCAGCTGATCTTGAGAGAGCAATTCAGAAGCTTGTGTATTATGCCAGCGGGGATGTAGACACAAAGGAGGAGAAAATGGCTTCTGTAATCGCATAAGTGATTGTAATAACATACCAACCCAATCTAGCTATCAGGCCCCATTATTAGTAGACTTCACTATCAGATGCTCATTCACACAGTGGCCACTAAAACTAACGTAACACATTTCCATAGAATTTCATATAAATTCAAATCCATGGAAATTTTATGTAGATGGGTCTTTATATATGAATACAAGTTAGTGTTGGCAAGCCTTGGAAAACGGGTTTTTTTATCCGGGGCTTTGTTTTGAGGAATATTCATCCAATAATGTTAGTGTTATAGAGTATAAAGCATTGTAAGTCAGCCTAAGCTTTGATTTAAAGTCTAAATGTCTACCCTGTCCATGTGTTTAGCGAGTCCTGACTTGTAGTGGGCAACAATTTGTAGCCACAAGCCCTCAATCATCAAGTATCAATATAAAGTGATAGCTTATTTGAATTTGACTAATGAAGAAGGAAGATGAATCTCCATACAGAAAATTGTTAGGAGAGAAACTTAAAAGGTTGATCTCCTCTGCTTGTAATAATCTTTGTTGTAAAAGTTCTTTCAAAAGTTTTTATTCCACATTAGAAAACACAACTTGTTGAATTCTAGAGGGTGCCCATTCAAATAGTATCTTCTTACAGGAACACTACCATCAAATAGAGTAGAGGCGGTAATACTAACAAATTGGCATAAGAATATTCTTTTATTTATGGTGAGCTATATAGAAGGTCAACCACTGCACCCTGGTCAAAATACTTGTATTTAGGTGAAAGCAAAGATGTAATAAGGAAAATACATGAGGGAATATGTTTGGTTTCCAAAAAGTCTTAGAGGCATTAAAAATAGTAATTACTTTTTTTTTCAGAGACTCAATAATCAAGTTAGATAATCTAAGGATATTTAGGATTTAAACGAAGATTACCTGAAGATCAAATTTAGTTTTTCATATTTGATCAACTTCTTTAAGATTGGGTTATTGAAGATCACAAGTCTTTCCAAATATTCATCCTTTAACAGTAATATGCATAAACTACCAATGAAAAATCACCTGAAACCTTTTAATAGAGAGAATTTTTTATGC
The DNA here is from genome assembly GCA_025169955.1 of Salix arbutifolia. Classification (NCBI taxonomy): domain Eukaryota; kingdom Viridiplantae; phylum Streptophyta; class Magnoliopsida; order Malpighiales; family Salicaceae; genus Salix; species Salix arbutifolia. Next base: position 13,303,084 of record CM045903.1, read on the forward strand.
CTTTATTGCTAGCTTTCTTTTCTTTTCTTACTATGTATACATGTATAGATGAATTATGTACAATACATTTTATTTTAAAAATATAAAGTATAACATTCTATCTGTAAATAAAACTTAACAACTCTATAAATGACAAAACATCATTTTATCTCTCTAAATAATATCGCATATAATTTCAGAAAAAATTTTAGAAACTTATTCATTTAAATCCTAACTTGATTTTTCTAATTCTAGAATTGTAATCTCCTATTTTAATTATGTTCTAGTCCTTATCTTTAAACCTTATTCATCAAGTTGCACTATATTAATTATCTTAGTTTGATTTCTAACCAATAGTTCTTAATATATCTGACCCATTAGATTCTTAATAAGTTGACCTAAATATAGATCATAATCATAAATAAACTAGGATAAAATAAAATAAAATAAAATCTTAAATAATTATAAATTAAATAATTGATTGATATATATTTAAAGATCAAATGCATTATATAGCAACAAGTAATGATCTTCTAAATAATTAACAATTCATACATAGTTTGATTTAACCTTTAAGTAAGTAGTTTTTTAGTGTAATTAATATCTCCACATCAAGAATATTTTTATTTAGATATTATATGAACAATGTCTACTTTGTCAAATCATATTTACCATAATCAATGGTTATTTTATGAATTATCTCTTAATCAATCAAATATTTTCATATAGTTTATGTTATACCTAATATTTATTTGTTAGTTACCCTTAATACGACAACGTGTAGTTAGGATTAAAGCATAGCATTCCCTATAATATATAGCTTAGTGATCTTGTTATACCTAATATTTATTTGTTAGTTACCCTAAATAGGACAACGTTTACTTAGGATTAAAGCATAGCATTCCCTATAATATACAACTTAGTGATCTCGAGTTTAAAGATCAATTGTACAACTATCTCATGAGTACTTTCATATACGCATATAATCTCTCCATATGGAATCCTTATGTGGGTTAATTAAATGTACATATCATCTAACAAACATCTACATATTTGATTAGATATTTCTTATAACTGGCTTATAAGAGCAATTTTATGATTTCATAAAGAAAATAACATAATATCTACTAGTCTTAAAAAATCTAATTAATGTCTAGCATTCATAGATCATTGACCAAGAATATTTAGTAACAATGCTTTGATGTAATATGAGTCTTATAATTATAATCACTTATAATTTTATTTGCAAATTTTGTTGTCCTAATGACTTTAGTATTGTCGCACCCTCTATAAGAGCACGGCGACCCTCCTCGTGAGCGGGGTTTTTCATGTCAGGGTTTTATCGTTATTTTGTGAAAAAGGGAGTCGCCACCTATTATTATGGTTACTAGAAAACCTAAACTGGTCATTCAGTGATTCTAAGACAAGGGACTGGTTGCGTAAAGGAAAGGTTTTAGCACCCCTAGTACGTCCTATCTAAGGAAGCTGCTTGGTATTTTGGTTTGTCTTATAATTGTTATGGTATTGATCTTTCAAAGAAATATTGGTTCAATGGTGATGACGTATTATCCCCATAAAAATATTTTAGATATTTGTCACCTTAAAGTTTATTTATCCAAATATTTATGGTGAATAACAACGAATTATTCCTACTAATATCTTGGATATTAACCTTTTTAGGATTTATTTATCCAAATATTAACAGTGATTAATAACAAATTATTCCCGCCAATATTTTGGATATTAACCCTTTTAGGATTTATTTATCCAAATATCAACAGTGAATATTGTGAATCCCCAAAAATAATATTTTTGTATTTTTGGAATATTGGCCAATACCCTTTTGGATTTTACAAATATGTTTTAAAATCCAAAAATGCGAGAAAACAATTTTTTATGTTTACGAAATTCATGCTAAAAATCATTTTCTCTTTAAAATCGGAATATATTTTTTTGGAAAGGAGTGTTCAAAATATGTTAGCATATTGGTCGTATGCAAGAAAACAACACATTTTGTCTTTTTTAACAAAAATATTTTTTTGCAAATTTTTTATTTTTTATTTTTTTTATTTTGTATTTTTATTTATTTACTGGTGGGTTGGCTGCCCAACCCTGATGGGTCAGGCTGTCAGCCCGCCTGCATGGGGCTAGGCTCGCGGGCCACCTACATTGGGGTGGGCTCGCTAGCAACCTAAACTAAGACTAGGCTTCGACCCACTTAAACTCGGGCTGGGTTTCGACCTATTTATTCTCGGACTAGGCTTCCAATCCAGACGGGCCGGAGGCCCACCTTCTCTCGGATTGGGCTTATATCCCAGTCACCTTGGGATGGGCTTCCATCCCAAACGGGCTAGAAGCCCTACCTTCATCAACGGGTCAGGCCGAGCACAAAGCCCGGCCCCACCGGCCCAGCAAGGAGTGAATTAATTCACTCCTTGCACATGCAAATGCGACGAAGATGATGAATAGTGAATTTTTAGAGTGTGATGAATGGCATATCTGTTAACACCTTTGGGTCGAGGTGGTTCTTCTGGTCATGGTGGCGTCGAAAGGTGACGGGCTGTGTTGCTGCGACAGTTGCCGCTACTGCTGCCTTTGCCTGGGACCTCGGCTGGGCTGCTGGCGTGGAGGGGAGGATACTGGCGATGACAGGGTGGTACTCGGTGGTTAGAGTTGGTGCCGGAGTTGCTGACCGAGAGGGAGAGAGGGAGAGGTGGCTGCTGGTTTTAGAGAGAGAGGGGTGGCTAATGACGGGAGACAGGGAGAGAAGGGGAGTTGACAACGTCGGGGCTTGGGAGAAGACTGTCTCAATTTTTTAAGTAAATTTTCCTCTATATTCTCTACTTTTATGTGTTATCTTTCACGTGAAATTTGTTTTCTTTCTCTACTCGTTGGTTTTATAGGAGGTAACTGTTGCAAACAACAGTGGGCTACCTCCTGCGGCAGCAGGCTTGATGGCGACGGCGTGCAGGTGGCCTGTCGGCGGCGGTGCAGGCGGCTTGTCGGCGATGAGTGCAGCGCCTTGTCAGTAGGTGCAAGTGGTGGTGGGTTGCTTTAGGGGGTGAAAGTGCAGTTTGGTCCTTTAATTTGTAATTATTCTTATTGCACTCCCAATTGGATTTAAACTTATGAATTTTTGAAATTACCCCGTCAGATTTCAATATCAGCCTTGACTTTGCGCGCCTTTTTTATTTTGATCCTTTATTTCTAATTTGTGCAATTTGACCCTCAATTGACCATTAGACTCTCAATTTGTTCAATTTGACCCCCGATTTCGCAAAATTGGCTTGGAAAAATTCAAATCGATCTCCGAAAATTCCAATCTCATCAATTGAACCCGAATTAAATTTAAGAACTTGATTTCTCATTGACTAAGCCCTTAATAAAATTAATTTGACCTATTTAAAGTATAATTAAGTCCTTGTAATTAATTAAATCCTTCAATTGGACCCTAAATTAATTCTCAAACATAATTACATTTTTAAATCGGCCAATGATTAAATCAAATTGGCCCATAAAAATATAATTATATCTTTTGACTTATTTTTACGCAGATTTATCCGATAATAAATTACTTTAGCCTTGAATCTGCGTTTTCCTTCAATTATGAGCACAAAAGAGGTATGATTGAGCTCTAGAAAATGTCCAAAATTTCCGCCTTGATTTTTCTGCTGACACCATCCCCTTTTATTTTATTTTCTCTTATTTTTGGGTAGATCAACTGAACAACCCAAAATTGGGTTATTTTTTCTTATTTTTGGGTAGATCATTATTTTAGATTCATAAATAGAATATTAGATTTATTAATCAAATACAAATGAATATTAAAGATAAAGAATGTCTTTATTAATGATAAACATAGTTTTACATCAATAAAATTATTGTCATGTATAACCAACTGATTGACTATAGAGGATGTACACTATGATGTTAAGGAATCATCTCAACTAAAAGTAAAGCTGTTGTTAGGTGAGGCGCAGAATATAATTTATAGTATTCTCTAACACACACCCTCAAGTGAAAGTTCTTTGGGCTTGAAACTTGCACAAGCCCACATTATCTTATGCTTGATTTTTATCAAATAGAATGGGGGTGGTAAGATTCAAACTTGTGATCACTGGATCAACAAGGTTTTGATACCATGTTAAAAAATTATCTCACCTAAAAGGTTAAATTGTTAGATGAGGCCCAAAATATAATTTATATTATTCTTAACATAGACATGTGGTATTCATATAGGATATAAGGCTTTAGCTGCTAAAACAACACAAGTAGGTATTGAATGGCATACAAAAAATAAATGGGTTAAACTTTTTGATGAAATTCTATGGGCATACAAAACTACACGATATGTACGGAACTAAAGTTTTCATTTCAGCATAAATGGAATGCCCTAGCTATAACAAGTTACATTTCTTTACGGCGATAATGGGAAAATAGTGAGGGCCATTTTGGATCTAGTAAAAAAAGCTAGACAAACAACTAAAAAAAAGTAAGCAAAAAATATATCATAAAATAAATGGGTTCAACTTTTTGATGAAATTCTATGGGCATACAAAACTACCTGATATACTTCTACAGTTTATGTACGGAACTAAAGCTTTCATTTCAGCATAAATGGAATGCCCTAGCTATAACAAGTTACATTTCCTTGAGGCGACAATGGGAAAAAAGTGAGGGACATCTTGGATCTAGTAAAAAAAAGCTAGACAAACAACTATATAATAAAAAAAAAAAAAAGTTTTTAGACAAAGCAGCCACTTACCATAATGATAGAGTTAAGAATAAAAATTAAAGAAAAAAAAAGGATCTAGTCATGAGAAAATTGGAAGTGATCATGATGTGAAATGCTAAAGTAAAGTAAAACTGGCACTCCATGAGCAAGAAAAAAAGTCTCCCATCATGCATGTCACTATAAGCATCTAAAGTTTTACCTCTTAAAGGATTCACCATTTTGTCTCCATCATTAAGAACAATAACTCCACATTTTTAATATCTCCATTTTATTCAGAGATTAATTCAGTATCTCCTAGTAGTGAAGGTTTGCAATTCAGAAGCCTGAGAAAGAAATCATTAATAAAAAAGAATGGAAATGATGGTTGTGAAGATGCTCACTTTGAGGGAGAACCCTAGGATTCATTACATTGCTCAGACATGCTAACGTTTCTATATCTCCATGAAAATGGGTTGTGTGACAGCGCATCCATAGCCAAAACAAAAGAGGATGGACTCGTTCTATTCGCTCGACCATCATGACATGAGAGTCGAGCTCGCATAGCCTATATGTGGTGCCTGAGAGCTAGAACCCATTTTAGGATAAAATGGTTGTGGAGAATAAAAAATTTCTACGGGAGTAGATGCAAGATGAGGAGTCCTAGCTAGTGTGTAAGCATCTATGCAAATCTTTCCACAGCAGATCCCAAGTTTCAAAAGATGAACATCTTCCACCATAAGATGCACCCTCCTCAAAAACCTGACCCATCAAAAACGTTTTTAAAAACAGATCTATATTTGATCAATTCCATGACACCCTAATCCTGAATTTCAATATAGAGATAAACGAAGTTTGAATCAATAGGAGGAACTCTCCACGAGAAAGTGCACCCTCACTTGTCACAGTTAGAGACAAAATAACAACTCCAGTAACCCTAACTCTAACCTATATATTCTCCCCTTCACTATTCCTGGTAACGACGAATGTTTGTTTTTGCGTGAAAGTAAAAACCATGCTATATATATTTACGTGGAACCTCTCAACGCAAAGAAACAGCTTAACTCATCGATCTTCTTTCAAAAGTCATATGAACTTGCTAAATGCTATTTGGGGCCCGACCCAAGCGATAACGAACACATATTTCGTCCTAGGCCTAAGCGGTGACACGAGCACCATCTGCTCCTCTACCTAAACAATGCTCCTCCACACAATTTAGGCCTCGGCCTAGTGATCCAATCGACCCCCGATACCCTAAAACCTATTTTGGTACCTCCTAGAAATCAAAAGTCATTGGCATATAAATCAAGAATGATGGTAACTATTTTAAGAAAAAAAGTAATGTCATTGTACACTATTCTCAGCTCACGAGAGCAGTCTCTTAGTTGGCTACCACCTCCCTCAAATATCCATCACCAAGTAAGACATCTTCGTCAGTCAAATTTATGGTGACAAAACATATAGATAGCATCACGCCTACTCGAAAAGAGTAACATGAGCATGATACATATATGTGAAGGCTTTTCAAGTATCCTAACTTCATATGCTCTTAACCAACTAAAGAATTGTAATTAAATCAACTTTTTGTAGGTTAGTAACTACCAAATAGTACTTAACATATTAAAATCTTAAAAGAACTAAAAAATAAAATAATATTTAACTCAAATATGTCAGAATTGGCTAAGAAAGATTGAATCAACTTTATTTCGTATATCTTTCCAGTAAACAGAGTACAAGATATATAGAGATACAAGGGACTATTTTAGGAAGCTACTTAATGCCTATACAACATCTTCGGCCACAATTATGTTTGACCCTTAGATGTAGGGATTTACAACGGCTAATTGTATAACTCACGCTAACACTCCCCCTCAAGTTGGTGAATAGATGTCTCTAACACCTAACTTGTTAAGTGAGTTGTGAAAGTTTCTACTGGATACTGCCTTGGTGAGGACGTCGGCCAACTGATCTTCAGTCTTGACAAATGGGAACTGAATAACCTTTTCTTCCAAGTTCTGTTTGATGAAGTGTCGATCTACCTCCACGTGCTTGGTGCGGTCATGTTGAATTGGGTTGTGAGATATGTCGATGGCAGCTTTGTTATCGCAATATAAATTCATCGCGCTGTCCGGAGGGAACCCGACTTCAGTTAGCAAACTTCTAATCCAAATCAGTTCACATAGTCCTTTCGCCATGCCTCGAAATTCAGCCTCAGCACTGGACCGTGCCACTACATTCTGCTTCTTACTCCTCCATGTAACTAAGTTTCCTCCCACGAATGTAAAGTAGCCTGAGGTAGATTTTCTATCCAGGATATTTCCTGCCCAATCTGCATCCGTGTACCCTTCAACTTTTAGGTGGGCATTCTTGGAGAACATTAGTCCTTTTCCTGGGGATGACTTTAAATAGTGAAGAATTCTATTTACAGCATTCATGTGATCTTCACTTGGATTGTGCATAAACTGGCTTACTACACTGACTGCGTAGGCAATATCTGGACGAGTGTGAGACAAGTAAATGAGTTTCCCTACTAGTCTTTGATATCTCACTTTATTTGCTGGCACCTGGTCCAAATATTCTCCCAGTCTATGGTTCTGCACAATTGGTGTATCCACAAGTTTACACTCAAGTAATCCCGCTTCTGTCAATAAGTCTAGTACATATTTCCGTTGAGAGAGAAATATGCCCTCCTTTGATCTTGCCACCTCTATCCCCAGAAAATATTTAAGTCCACCCAAGTTCTTCATCTCAAATTCAGTAGATAATTGCTTTTGTAGCCTTGTGATTTCCTCGGCATCATCTCCTGTAATTATTATGTCATCTACGTAGACTATTAATGTTGTCACCCTGTTTTGTCGGTGTTTTAAGAAGAGAGTATGGTCTGAGTTGCTTTGATGATAACCATACTTTCTCATAGCTGAACTAAATCGGCCGAACCATGCTCGCGGTGACTGTTTTAGTCCATACAAAGCCCTTTCTAGTTTGCAAACCATCTTGGTCTCCGCATTCCCTGTACATCCTGGTGGAATCTCCATGTATACTTCCTCGTTGAGATCGCCATGTAGGAAAGCGTTCTTTACGTCTAATTGATGTAGTGGCCAATCCAAGTTCGCTGCAAGAGATAGTAATACCCGGATGGTATTCAGTTTTGCTACAGGAGAGAAAGTTTCCATGTAGTCTATACCATATGTCTGGGTGAAGCCTTTCGCCACTAGTCTCGCCTTATACCGATCAATTGATCCATCCGCCTTGTGTTTTATAGAAAAAACCCATTTGCATCCCACTACTTTTTTTCCTCCCGGCAATGGAACCAACTTCCAAGTATTATTTTTCTTCAAAGCCTCTAATTCTTCTTGCATTGCTGCTGCCCACTTTGGATTAGATAATGCTTCTTCAACACTGCTGGGAATGTGATGAGAGGATAGTGTCTGAGTGAATGTTTTGAGCAGCTGGGGAAGACCTTCAGTGGACACATAGTTTGCAATTGGGTATTTGGATTTTCTTTCTTCTTCTTCTGGACAATATCTTTTCGGTGGTTTCCCACGGTTATGTCTGTAAGGCAACACATAGCTAATAGGAGAATCCAGAATATTAGTATGTATAGTTGTAGTGGGGTTACTTACCTCCATGACATTCTCAGCAGGAGGAGGGTCTATGGATACCAAAGATTGGGGGGACTGTGAGCAATTTCCTGGTTCTTCATTTCTCATGTCAACATGCTCAATTTCTGGTTGCAATTCATCATTGCCATCTCCTGGTTCTTTATTTCTCATTTCAACACCCTCAATTTCTGGTTGCAGTTCATCATTTCCCGCTTCTTCATTTCTCAATTCACTTTGCTCAAACTCTAGTTGTCGTTCCTCCTCTTTATTTTCAGTACTAGTTCCATGCTCGGTGTCATTTTCACAGCCATTTCCAGTCCTTTGTTCAGTGTCATGCTCTCGGCTTTCATAGCCATGCATTCCCTGTTCAGTGTCATGCTCTCGGATTTCATAGCCATGACTAGAGGCCATCAACCAATTCATCTCTTCTACTCGATTACTCTCCCCCTGAAGTGGTGAATTGGGTATAGGTAAGGGAAAGAAATTTTCGGACTCAAGGAACGTAACATCCATGGTGGTATAGGTTCGGTTTGTTTTGGGATCATAACAGCGAAAGCCTTTTTTGTGCAAACCATACCCTAAAAACAAGCACCTAACAGCACATGGTTCCAGTTTTGTGTGCTGGTTTTTATGGAGGTGGACAAAGACAACACACCCAAAGATTTTTGGGGGCAACATCAAAATGGAGGGCAGGGATGTATGGGTAGCAAGAGTTTGTAGAGGGGTTTTAAGGTGTAGGACTTTAGATGGCATACGGTTGATTAAGTATACGGCGGTAGCCACAGCATCTCCCCAATAATGACCGGGCACCATTGCTCCAATGAGTAAAGCACGGGCTGTCTCTAGTATATGCCGATTTTTCCTTTCGGCAATACCATTTTGCTGTGGTGTTTGAGAGCATGAGGTCTCATGGAGAAGACCATGTTGCTGAAAATAGGCTTGGAATTTGTGGTTGATGAATTCACCACCATTATCGGAACGCAAAATTTTTATCTTGGAAGAGAATTGGGTTTGAACCATGGAATGGAATGCTTGGAAAACAGAGAAAACTTCATCTTTGGTTTTAAGTTGATAGAGCCACGTCATTCGGGTGCAATCGTCGACAAAAATTACAAACCAGCGATGTCCAGAAGAAGTAGTAATTGGGGATGGTCCCCACACATCTGAGTGTACCAACACAAATGGAGTATTAGTTTTATTGAAGCTAACCGGATAAGAAGCTCGATGGCTTTTAGCTTTGATACATGTATCGCAGATAAAGTTGGTATGCTGCAACTGTGAAAATAAGGATGGTAGTAAATGTTGGAGATAGCCAAAGGATGGGTGCCCCAAACGCTTATGCCAAAGCCAAATTTGCCGTTCATTGCTACTGGTTTGTCGATGGACATAATTTGCTTTGCCTAGGCTGAAGTCGTCCAGGTAATACAGTCCCCCCCTCTTAGTACCACGCCCAATAATCTCCTTGCTGAGAAGGTCCTGGAGGAGACAAAAAGTAGAATATATCAATACAACACAGTTAAGTTCTTCAGTTACTTGGCTTACAGACATCAACTTATTTGAGAGTGAGGGGACAAGAAGTGTGTGTGATAAAAAGAGGGATGGAGACAGAGGCACGGTTCCAGCCCCTGTGACCGGGTATGTTTCCCCATTTGCATTTGCAATGCAAGTCCTTCTTGGCTGAGTTATGTCGGAGAAGTCATGGGGATCATATGTCATATGATCCGTTGCTCCGGAGTCGATAATCCAAGCATCATCCTGTTGGGCACTGGAGCTGAAAAAACCATAACCACATTTACCTTGTTCTGAGGCAGACGACTCTGCTGGTGGAATAAGGGACAAGTGATTGTCCTGTAAATCAAGCAATTGGGAATCAGTGTTAGCTGTGGCTATAGCTGCCATTCCTGGGACACCAGCAGGTTGTGGTTTCTTGCGGGCTTGTAATTCATGCCACCAGTCTGGATAGCCATGAAGTTTGAAGCAAGTATTTTGGGTATGTTTTGTACTCCCACAGTGAGTACATTTGTTCCCATGAGCATGATCTTTGGATCGTGAAGATGACCCATATTTCAATGAAATTAAGTGTTGTGGCTGACTAGATCTCACGCCTTTGATAGCCATAACAGCCCCACCAGCTATTTCCTCTGATCCCGACACCATCACAGATTGCCTGATATCTTCCCTTCGAATGTGAGCATATGCCTGCTCAATGGAAGGAAAGGGCTTCATGCGAAGAACATCGCTTCGAACATGATCTAGTCGATCGTCTAGTCCATCAAGAAACATGTACACTCGTTCCTCCTGTAAGATGGAATTGTATTTATGAATGTCGGTAGTGCACTCCATCGGATTTGGTCGGCGAAAGTCAATCTCACGCCACAGACCCTGTAGGTTGTTATAGTATTTCTCTATAGATCCACCTGCTTGCTTCAATCGAGATACGCGACGTCTGAGATCGTATACTTGCGAGACATCCGATCCATCAAAGTATGTTGTGGCAGCACAGTCCCACACTTGCTTCGCGGTTGGATAGCGAATAAAGTTCACCACCAAGGACTGGTTCATGGAGCTGATCAACCAGCCTTTCACCATGGCATTCTCAGTACGCCACTTCCGAAAAATTGGGTCTGTTTCTGGTGGTTGAGGGTAGTCTCCATTGATGTATCCTAGCTTGTCTTTTCCGGAGATGTACATCTCCATAACCTGGGACCATAATCCATAGTTTGATCCATCTAGTCTGATGTTGATTGGAACTGCTGGGGAGTCATTAGGAGAGGTCTGGACTCTTGTCAAGACTTCTGTCATCCTTGATGTTAGATTATCAAGGATAGTTTCAGTAGAGGAGGTTTGAATAGGTTCAGTAGGGTAGGTTTGGGTAGTTTCAGTAGAATCAGCCATGGAGGCCAAAGAGAAAAAGAAAAAAAAATTGACCCTTGCCTGGTCAATAAACAGGAAGCCCAAGATCCTGCTCTGATACCATGTCAGAATTGGCTAAGAAAGATTGAATCAACTTTATTTCGTATATCTTTCCAGTAAACAGAGTACAAGATATATAGAGATACAAGGGACTATTTTAGGAAGCTACTTAATGCCTATACAACATCTTCGGCCACAATTATGTTTGACCCTTAGATGTAGGGATTTACAACGGCTAATTGTATAACTCACGCTAACAAAATAAACTCTTAAATATCACAAGCCTTGAAATAAACTAACAGATAAATAAATAATACTTCAAGTAATTAAAATAAGATCAAAGTTAAATGCTAGAATATAGTAGTGAAATCAAGTTTAATTCAAACGAATGGTTCTTCTATAGTGTTAATAAATTAGATCTACCTAATATCACTAGAAAGTTGTGGATATCTAATTTCCAATGCCACTAGAATTATCAAAATTATTTTGTAGCTTTAGTTTTATAGACAAAATAGTAGTTAAATATCAAAACTAGTAGATTTGAAAAAAAATTATTCCAATCCTTTTGTAATATCTAGACGCTCCTTACAAGCTTTTCTTGAACGTGAATCAAATTAATTAAGGTTTGTTTTTTATTATTTTATATTCTCTCAAAGTCCACCTAAATCTATGTATCTTAAAGAAGTTCATTAATTATCTCTTTTAAATTATTTACTCTAAGCCTTGTGATTAGATCCAAGGAAAACTCTAATAGATCTCTTGGTGTTGAAGGTAGGATCTCATGAACATGCCATTAAAATTGGGATTCATTTGAAGTTGAATGCTTGAAAAGAGCTAGCTACAATCAAATATATAAATGTCCTAATTTAGGCTTCGCATAACCCATTTTTTACCTTCATTATATTTTCTAAAAAATAAAAATAAAATGCAAGATAATTGAGGCTAAGATTATAAGCAAGAAAATTTGATGATCATATGGTACAGTGAAAGATCACCTGGCCTTCCAGTGTAGCCTTTCTCAATCCCAAGCAGCAGCTTATTATTAATAAAGACTGGTTGCAGGGCTCAATAATTATGTCTGCGTAGCACACATATCGCCTATAGGTTAAGAGAATAATAATAATGAATACATAGTAGCTCAGATTGAAGAGAAAATATATTCAAGTCACCTGGCCTTCCAGTGTAGCCTTTCTCTTTATTTCATGATCAAGCCATGTTATGCGAGCGGAACCTCTATACTTTCTGTCAATTTTTGCAACACTAGGAAAAGAAGAGGAGGAGATGCAAATCAATAAAGAAAAAGTGTCCTTGCAAATTGAGATCGATGCATGTCATGTGCTTTCAGTTTCGCATGGGGAATATTAGCTTTCGATCGTCCATGAAGTTTTAAAATATTTACTGACATCACAGTGGCGATGTGGTGAGCCATACATAGTCAGTATTCCTGGAAATTATTTATAAAAGTTTTATGGGAAAGCTAATATAATGCGGCGTCTAAGGCTTCAAAATCAATATTTTTTAGCCACTTCGCAAAACACTCACCGTTCAAATCTCCTAATTGTTAGAGAATAATATAAATTATATTTTGGGATCTCATATAACCGTTTAAGTTTTAGGTGAGATAATTCCTTGACATGGTATCAGAACCTTATTGACACAGTAGTCACGAGTTCGAATTTCACTACTCCGTTCTATTTGATGAAAATCAAGTACAAGGTAATATGAACTTGTATAAATTTCAAGCTCAAAAGTTTCCAATTAAAAAAATATATTAAAAAATAATATAAATTATATTATTATATCTCTTCTGTTTTAAATGAAATGATTTCTTGATACCGACAACATCTCATATTATAACCGGACCTACGGTAGGACTAGAAAGTAAAAGGTGTTTCGATGTGTCTTTCTGCCTGATAAATAATCAAACAATAATAGCCACCCCACTGAGCGGAGCAATTACCAATTAATTAAAAAACACAAAAGGTTACATTGACTCAGGAGACGATTTCTTGGATGTTATAAACTTGCATTCGCTGACCGACCGACCAATCATGGCTAGCTAAATTTAAAGCAGACCACCCTATCAAGAATAGCATGAGGGCTACCACTAACCTTCTGGTTTGTGATCAGAATGTTTTTGTGGTTATATCATCACGGGCTATGCAATGTGTAGAATTTTTTAATGGTGGCTTGAATGTGTTTCAAATGTTTGAGTGTTTAAGTGAAGAAAGAAAATAGAAAGAAAGTTCAACCAGCAAGTTCAACCAGCAACTTGATTATTATTGTTTTATTGAAGAATGAAAGGGATAGATTACTTAGAGCTCATAGCAATCTTTACAAATATATAAAAATCACAAACTTAGCAACATCATATCATGCCATGATCGGTTAACAAACTATCAGACTAATAAGCTCCTAGAGACTAGGACAACTCTTTTTTGTTGCAGAAAAATCATAACAATAAAATATAATATTTGACAGGAACTTGAAGCAAACTTCAACACTCCTCCTTGCTTTAAGCGCTACAGACTTCTGTCATTTTTCTTAGAAGCTCAAGCATGCTTGCTAGAAGTGATTTAGTAAACAAATTAGCAAGTTGATCTTCAAACTTACAATATATTAGCTTAACATCACCATTTCTTTGTGCCTCACGTAAAACATAGAGTTTGATGTTATATTGTTTTTTTTTCCATGAAACACTGGATTGTGAGAGATTGTTGTGGTTGTTTGATTATCTACTGAAATCTCTGTTATTTTTTTCTCCTCCAAGTGTAAATCACATAGGATTTTCTAAAGCCACAATGCTTGATTTATTGTTGTTGTTACGGTGTTGAACTCTTCTTCGACAGTGGACTATGCTACAATGTCTTGCTTTTTGGATGACCACGAAAATAATCTTGATCCTAAGTTGAAACATAATCCAAAAGTGCTTTCATGTCATCAATAAATTCACCCTAATCACATTTAGAAAAACCATGCAATCTTAACTTCTAACACTTCATAAATTTAACACCAAATTATATGTCCCTTTGATATATCTCACAATTCTTTTTGGTTGCTCTCATATATATTTCACTTGGACAATGCATGAAACGAGATAGAAGGCTTATTGCATTAAGTATATAAAGTCTAGTTGTTGTTAAATATAACAAACAACCTATAAAACTTCTGAAGTTCTCATTTTCAACTCTGTCAGTCCATTTTTATTTCTAAACTTATCTTTCTGATTCATAGGAGTGGTTGTTGGTTTGCAATTTTCCATGTGAAATTTCATCAATATTTCCTTTGCATACTTCTTTTGAAAGATGAATATTCCTTCATTGTTTTGCTTGATTTCCATTCCTAGAAAAAATGTCATGAGACCAAGATTAGTCATTTCAAAAACTTGTGTCATCATCTGTAAACCCCGGGAAATAAATGTAAGTGTTAAATTAAAGAAATGAATTAAAAGAGAAATAAAATAAGTTGAGAGGGGGGGTGGAATTGAAATAAATGTAAAGATTATGATTTAAATTATAAAAAGAGAAGATGTGAGGTAAAAAGAAAACATTTAAAGGAAATGGGGGGCCTTAGTGCAATAAGAGAAATTGAGGAGTATAAATACCTCTCTTTTCTCTCATTTCCAGGAGAAGGAGAGGAAGAAAGGGAGGGAGATTTTGATATTTTCTTAGCCAAATTAAAGAATAATTTCAAAGTGAAAGTGAGATTAAGGGTTACTAAAACATTCAAACATCAAAAACCCAAGGATTTGGAGTATTATTGGAAGGAGAAACTGGAGGAAAAGGTGTTTGGGCTGGCAGTAGTAGGAAGAGAAAGAAGAGAGGAGGATATTGTGATTTCACAAGCTATTAGGATCTTGAATCTTTCTTAGTAAGGTATTTCTTATATGCATCTAAAAGATTCTTGACTTTATGGTTAAATTGCATTATTTTTCTTTATGAATTTTGGGTTAGGGTTCATGAAATATTTTGGAGGAAATGTGGAATTGCGTGGAATTGATGAATGCGGCATGAAATAGGATGAAATGAGAGTTAATTGGCAAGACAAATGGAAAGGAAAAAAGGGGAGCCCTAGGAAAGGTCATGGCTGGCCATTAAGGGCAGAAATTAGGAGGGGGAGATTATGTGTTTTGTAAAATAATTATTGTATATGTTGTGTTGCATGTGAATGGTTGTGTAATGAATGATTGAGCATGAAAATAATGAGGGAAGTCATGTTTTCCCAAGGCCAACTTTCGGCCAAATGCATGTGTTGCAGAATTGAATAACTTGATAGATTCATCTCTTGACTTTTGGAGAGAATTTGAGTGGGAAAACAAGAGAATTAGGATTGGGTTCCTTCGTAGGAGTTGTCATTCTGGATGTCTACTATCCAAGAAAACTTATTTCATTTAATTTGGAATTTTATAACTCTAGTAAACGGTCACCTAACATGATTGTGCATGGCGGACTTTGCAGAATAGCAGGTCTGTCATATTCGTGATGCATTTCATGAATTTTGGGGACAAAACTGGGTTTTCTTCCCTTCATAAGAGTTGTAGACCTATATGTTAGCTTTCTAACGAGATAAATTTTGTACAAAATGAAGTTCTACAACTCCTGTTATAGTGAAACATATGGGCAGATGTCAAAATCCGACCTCTGCTGGTAGCTTTGAGAAAAAGGGGAAAAGAGGTGGGAGGTCGTGAAACGATGAAGTGAGACGCATTAAAGGAAAAGAAACAAGTTATGTTTGAAAATGGGTATTTATAATGATATTTTTTATTGACAAAAGTTATAAAGGAATAACAAATGTAAAGGCATTTTGAATTGTTTCGGTGTGGTTGTTGCGAAGAGTATCGGTGGTTGGAAATGATTTAGGAAAATTCCCTGTAATTGTAGGAGGGAACAAAAATGTGGTGCAACAGCAGCAGCAAGGGACCACGAGTAGAGCATCCACAGCAGGTAGGTGATTCATGCCTATGTTTCTAATTTAATTTTCATAATGAAAATGTGTGATTTATGTTAAAGTTTTGGTGGAAGTTTGAGAAGCTATGATGTATCAATAAGAATATTTAAGGCATGTGTATCAGGGAAGTTTGGAAATGTCATGAACAAAACATGGCGGTAGCTAGTATACATTTAGTGTATGCTAGGATCCCGGATAAAGGGATCAGCAAGAATGGCTACCATACATTTAGTGTATGCTAAGATCCTGGGTAAAGAGATCGGTAAAAATGGCTAGCATACATTTAGTGTATGTTAGGATCCCGGATAAAGGGGATCATCATGAATATCTGTCATACATTCAGTGTATGCCAGGATCCCGAATAAAGGGATCACCAAAGAAAATGGCTAACATACATTTTAGTGTATGTTAGGATCCGGATAAGGGGATCATCATGAATAATTGTCATACATTCAGTGTATGTCAGGATCCCGGATAAGGGGATCACTATGCACAGGCTAATATACATTTAGTGTATGATAGAATCCCGGATAAAGGGATTGTTGTGCAAGGCTTAAACACACATTCATGTATGTTGAACTTTCAAGAGTATAATAAAAATGTATGAGGTATGTTACGGACCTAAAAAGGGGTCTTCTCTGATTTCTAATACCGGTAGGGTGATAAGGGAATCGAAAATGCTTAGTATTGGCATTACTTAGTACCGGTTATATTTAGTATCGACAATACGTAAGTAGGGAAGATAGTTTGGTTTTCAAATAGCTATGTTGATTATTTCAATTATATATGATGGCATTGTGGGTTTTAATAACTTTAATATGATTTCTTCTAGAATTTTCTTTATGAGATTATCTTGTATCTCTATTTCAGGTCCATCATCTTCATGTCAGGAGTAAAGCTATCGTTTCTTAGTTTTTGTATCTAATAGTAATTTGTATAAAGGAAATGTTGGCAAACTGATATGCATGTTCACTATTTTTGGAAAAATATTGGAATGTAAGAAAATTAACTCATTTTGTTGTATTTTATTAAATGTGACTGGATTTATATCAACTCTAATGTAAATGGTTGAATGATGTTAAATGTATGGTTTATTGATTATGGTTATGATGAGGATGATGTTTAAGGTTTTGTAGACCCTGGATTAATGGGTCAAGATTGAATTAAGGGTTATGTTAATGCTCATCTGTTACTGTTTCGGAACATGTTATTGTTTAGGGTCATGTTACTATTTCGGGACATGTTACTGTTTCAGAACATGTTATTGTTTCGGGACTTGTTAATGTTTGAGACCTGTTACTGTTTCAGGACATGTTAATGTTTTGAGACCTGTGATTGTTTGAGACCTGTTATTGTTTCGGAACATGTTATTGTTTTGAGACCTGTGATTGTTTGAGACCTGTTACTGTTTCGGGACATGTTACTATTTCGGGACAAGTTACTGTTTTGAGACCTGCTATTGTTTAGGGTCATGTTACTGCTCGTCTGTTACTGTTTCAGAACATGTTATTGTTTCAAGACATGTTACTGTTTCGGGACATATAATATTTTGAGACCTATTACTGTTTTGGAACATGTTATTGTTTTGGGACATGTTAATGTTTGAGACCTGTTACTGTTTTGAGACATGTTACTGTTTTGAGACCTGTGATTGTTTGAGACCAGTTATTGTTTGAGACCTGTTACTGTTTCGGGACATGTTACTATTTTGAGACCTGTGATTGTTTGAGACCTATTACTGTTTCGGGACATGTTACTATTTTTGAGACATGTTATTGGTTTGAGACCTGTTATTGTTTAGGGTCATGTTACTGCTCGCTTGTTATTGAGAAAAAAAAATATTATGTTTTTTTTAGCGAATGTGTATTAATAAAATGACCTGTTGGTCCCCAAGAGTATGAGGCGTTACATCTTCTGTTTGAATTCTTTAACCTATTGTGCATTGCTTCCTGTTACTAGAAGGTCATCAATATAGAGTGATATTATGAGAACATCATTGTTAATCTTCTTTATATAAAGAGTTGGTTTAAATAAGCTTCTTTGAAAGCCAAAGTCTATCAAATAGTCATCAATTATTCCATACCAGACTCTAGGTGCTTGATTTAACCCATAGAGAGCCTTCTTTAACCGATAAACTTTCTCTTATTTTCCTTGAATCACAAACCTAGATACTTTTGACCTGTATTTTTTAAAGAAAATTCAGCACATCCCGGTGAAATCATCAATGAAGAGGATATAATATCGACTACCTTGTAATGAAGGTGTGCTTAGAGGACCAACAATATCAGTATGAATTAATTAAAGTTTCTGTGTAAATCTCTAAATTGATTTTGGGAATGGTTTCTTGTTCTGCTTACCAAACTGACAGGCATTACAGTTTGGTAAGTGATCAGTAAATGAAGGCACTCCTTTTACAACATCATGCTTTCTTATATTGAGCATTCATTGTTGATGACACTATCTAGCATTTTATGCCATACTTCTATGTCATTTAGCTTTGTTGAAAAAGTCATGTGTTCATCCTCAAATGGAAGAAATTAGAAACTTTTGCCTCTAAAATTTTTTATCTTGCAATATTTTTTATCTAGTATCAAAGATGTAGCAAGATTGATATTCAAAAATCACCTTCGTATCTTTCTCCATTAATTGCCCAACATTTCTAATCTATATCAAGTACATAGAGAACATCTGAAATTGTTTTTATACCTGAGTTTGTTGTGATGGCAATGGTTCCTTTTCCCTTAGCTATTATATAAATGCCATTTCCAATTCTAACCTTTGCAATTTTAGTAGATTGCAAATTTCCAAACAGGCTTTTATCAAAAGTCATGTGGTTTGTGCAATCATTATCAATCAATCAGTGATATGAGAGGGTTTGAACTGAAAAACACATGGCTACAAACATTTGATCTTCATCATTTTGACTAGCAACTTGAGCATCCTCTTCTTGTTTTTGAGGTTTTGTCCTGCAGATAATTTTTTCATGATCAAGTTGGTTGCATCTACTACACCTTGCATGAGGTCTTTTTCCAACACTTGAATGGTGGATACCTATTTTACTGCAATGTTGACATGAAAATTTCTCTTCAAAATTTTCTTTTGCTCTATAATTGACTGGCGGTAATCTTATTACTGCTTGTAGCCTATTTTCTTTTTAAAGAACTTCTTTTTATCAGAATCTGGATATTTGGCTTGTAAAGCACCTTCTATAACACGATCTTACCTCATAAGTCTTTTTTGCTTCTCAGCTTGTAAAGTTCTGGCAATGTAATCTTTGACAAATCTTTTGTATTCTCTAATGTAGTAATTGAAGCTTCATATTTTCTTGGTACTGTAACCAGAATTTCTTCAAAAATTATAGAGTCTATAAATGATGTTCCTAGCAACTTGACTCTATTAACAATCCCAAGCAACCTATCTGAGTATTCTTTTATGCTCTTACATTCTTTCATTCTTTGCAGCTCAAACTCTCATATCAAGTTTAAGTTTTGCATTCCATGAATTCTTTCATCTTTTGCATATTCCTCCTTCAGATAATCTCAAACATCATTTGTTGATTTAAGAGACATGATTCTTGTGAAGATAGTTGTTGAAACAACAACAAACAAACATGTTTTTACTTTTGATTTCTTAGTTTTCCTCTCTTTGTGACTCTTGATATGAGTCATGGTTGGATTATTCCATAATGGAGAAACTTCATAGTCCTCTTCAACTGCTTCCCAAAGGTTTAAAGCCTCCAAATAAGTCTTCATTCTTACTACCCAGAGTTGGTAGTTTTCTCCATCAGAGATAGGAGAAGAAACGCTAGAAAAACTTGTTTCAACCTTAATTATAGGACCCTTAAGAAAAGAGCTTCAAGACCAATTGAAAGTGTTAATCATGATCTTTTCTTCCTTTTTTATGTTTTATTTTTTTCCATAATAGTTCTCTAGTGTGTGTGTGTGTGTGTGTGTGTCATCAATTGTCATATATGTGTATGTATATTCTTGGATTAGCTTTGCACAATAACTAAGATCAAGCCTCTACTTGGACAATATTAATGGCATGCTCTCAAATTTGGCATGTCACAATCAAAAAACTTTAATAATCTCTTCAAACGTTGGTCTTAAAAATGTCAGCCTGTTTTAAAAAAATGAAGTAAATCTCTTTGTTCAATCCTTAAAATCACCACCGCAATAGTATTTATTATATAATTATAATTAATCAGCACTAGCTATTGTATGTTTGGAGGAAATTAAATCAAAATGATAGATGGAAGCATTGTCGTATGTTCTGGAATAGTTTCAATGGATATAGAACCGACTTTTGTGAAAGATATTCAATCTGTTTAAAAAGGGTTTCTAAGTTTGGCATCTCTTTTATCAAAGGATTACTTCCTAAAATTAATCTAATACTAATAGAATAGAAAATATAGAAGAAAAAAAATATCTTTTTTGTATACTTTTCTCGCTTTCATTGCTACCTTATGCCTTACACAATCAATCATTGGATCATTTAGATATCATTTCAACACAACTTAAATAAATGAAAGGATCTCAAAGATGCACCAAAGCAAGAAAGCCAGGTATTTCAGAAAATAGATTCTTATTCAAAGAGTGCACAACTGCATGGATAAGCTCATACTAATTGACATAAGTTAAAAATTTTCAACAAGATTTTACTCTCAACGCGGCAGTCTAGTCCCCCACTAGACCCAACCTTCCTCACAATTGCAACTCGTGTTTAGCCTATCACTAAGGTGTTTCACATACCCAAATAACTTTCCCCTAAGTCTTTCATGTAAGAGACAATCAATAAGAACACAACTAAAAAAATCATAAACACAAGCACAGTTTACAGGAAAACACTCTTAACCTTTATTAATTCTGAAACAAAGGATACACAAAAAGTAGTTGTGTGTGCCATGCACAAAACTGCTTGCAGGCTACACCTTATTAGTTCCCTTTTATCTCAAGAGAGCATGGAAGTTACATATAAAACCATCACCCCTAGATAGATCTATACAACTGGTCAGTTTAGAAAAAACAGTAACTGCCGAAAACTACCTCCAACTACCCCTTTGTAACTTTTCTTGGCCTGCCACCTCACAGACCTTAAAGTCAGTCAGCGGAGCCCTCTCTACCAACCTAGTTGTGTTTCTGCATGTCTTGGACAGACCTCTGTCCAAGTCTCAAGTTGTGCCGAACATGTTGCCGATGTTCGCACGCACCCGTTAAGCACTGTTGCTGAATCTGCCTCTGCCCATGCAATGCATATTGCTGATATCCCAGCAGTGTTCTCATTGGCGCGCCCTCGCGCCTAGGACTATGACATTAACCTACCTAGAAAAAAAAAAGATTTCACTTAGTACTTTTGATTTTATTTATCTAGATTTTTTTTTATTGAATGTGAGGAATTGAAGTGAGTTAAAAAATAGAATTCTAAATTTTATTTTATAAACAGAAAAATATTAGATAATTTTATAAGATATCAATATACAGTTATGATAGTTATAATGAGGTGCCCAGGACTAGAACCCGAGATTGGTCAAATGGAGTAGAAAGTGTAATGACTATACAGCTGTAATCCCATGATAGGCCTATAATATGTCTCATTCTTCTATTCTATTTTAGAAGTTTTTTTTTGGATACGAGGAAATTTCACCCTCTCAAAAGCATACACTGTGGGCATAGGTGAGCGAGTAAAATCCTAGCTATTCCAAACTCTTACAATAGATACACGTCCTGACTCAAACACGAGACTTGTTGTGCAGATTGCAATCTCTATGTTATCACGTCACGTCACTTGGAGATCTTTTTAAGAAGTCGATGGTTTTTCATAGTTGTTTTCTTGACTCTGAGTAAAGAGTTCAACCTAATGATTTATTTTTGTCAACAATATTGTTTCCATATAGTATATGACAAGTTATTTATGTTTCAACAACATATTACACATGCTATTGATATCATACAATACAATTTTTATGTCTTGTATGAATAAATATTAATCTATGATCACTTTCCCATTTCGTTGCCTTAAGGAACGACTAATTTTCTTAGAGTTAAAAGGGACAAAATTCGAAGCCTTTTCTTGCTTTATAGCGACGAAATCCGCCCCAAAGTGGATGAAAAGCACAATTTAATTATCTTTATTTTTTAATAGAGAAAAAAACGTCATGCAAGTCCTCGTCATTAGCACAGAAAACCACTTTTTTTCTCGTATGCAAATTGCAATTCAAAAATCTATGAACACATTTCCTTGTATTCCGTCAGTCTCCTGTATTCTATGCTGCAGGAAACTGTATGCGAAGTAACAATTCAGAAAGAACATTATAAATAACCTGCAAAGGTGCTCGAGGTCGTCATTGCGAAGCCTTTCAGACTCTCAACAAACTCCACGCCACACACCTTCTAAAGTCTCTCAAGAACCACACAAACTCTTTGAGCGCTCTGTGAAACAAAATGGATTTGTTAAATGTAATGATACAAGAGAAGCCAGTGGTGATTTTCAGCAAGAGTTCTTGCAGCATGAGCCACTCCATCAAGTCACTTATACGTGGATTTGGAGCAAATCCAACAGTTTATGAGCTCGACAGGATTCCAAATGGACAACAGATTGAAAGGGCACTGGTGCAGCTGGGGTTTCGACAGAGCGTGCCTGCTGTGTTCATAGGCCAACGGCTGGTTGGTAATGAAAGGCAGGTGATGAGCCTCCACGTCCAGAACCAGCTAGTCCCATTGCTTATACAAGCCGGTGCTATTTGGATTTAGAATTAGTTTCTCACTTCCATAGGATATGGATCATTGTCATGCTGCTGAAAATCTAGATAAGCTGCTGCTGCTACTGCCTTTTTATTTTTTTCACTTTTTTTCTCCCCCGAGCAGCAGAAAATGATAAGACCCATGGCTTTGTTCTTAATTTATCCTGAGAGGATTACTCTGTTTTTGTTAACTCCGAGGTAAGCACATGAACTTCCACACATCCATGCTGTCCTTAATAACGATGAATTACTTTTGCTCCATTCTGAGGGATCAAAATCAAGATTTCAGTGCATGCAGAGGTGCCTGATGTGTGTAAGATGCAAAGCATGAGCGTTGTGTGCTGAGGATGAGAGAAGACTTGCACTCAATTCCAACATTTTTGTTTTATTTTAATAAATGATAAATTACATTATCGAAACAGCAACTTATCTTACCTCGAAACTATTACAGAATAATATAAATCATATTTCGGGATATTACCTAATAGCTTAAGTTTTTAGGTGAGATGGTTCCCTGATATGGTATCAGAGCTTAGTTGACCCAGCGGTTACAAGAATTACATTGATAGGTTCCCTATCAATGGTCATTATGAATATTTGGTTATGCTGTTTGGTCTATGTAATGCCCCATCTACCTGTAGGGACGAATGTTGACAGGTTCTGTGCCTTCCTTCAATATGATTTGATGATCAATATCCCTGGTGGGGGGAAGGCTGGTTGGTTCCTGGAACACATCCTTGAACTCCTCCAAGATGCACGCCAGATCCGGTTCCACCTGTTGTGATGTGTCCGAAATTGATGTCTGATAACAAATGGCAAACATTGACCCTCCATGTCGCAAATTTTTAGCCATATCCTTCTTTGATGATGACCGTATTGTTGACCCCATTCCTTGTAAGATGTAGGTTTGATTGTGCCATGCAAACTCCATTGTCAATTGCTGCCAATTACACCTCACCGTTCCCAATTGCTCCAACCACTGCACCCCCAAGACAACATCCAAACCAACAAGTGGTAGTGCATACAATGTAAGGACAAACGGAATCCCTTGGAGTTCAACATGAACATTGTCAAATCATCCTTGACATTTTAATGGAACGCCATTTGCTACTTTGACCTGAAAAGACTTTGTGGGGACTACTGGAAGTTGTAGTATATCTGCCATTCTTGCACTTATAAAATTGTGTGTCGAACCGCTGTCAATGAGCACCACCATTTCCTGAGATCCAATCTTCGCCAGCACCCTCATGGTTTAGCTAAGAGGAGCTCAGATAGCTTGCTGATAACACCCTCAATATGGTGTAGTTTGTCAGCTACCCCAGTTTCCATTTGGCTGAAGCTGTTTTGTAGCCCCCCCAAACTGGCTTCTAAACTTTCAATTCTCTCTTTATTAGTGCCCATGCTCTGATACCAATGTTAGGTCCCAATCAGACTAGGAATGCAAATTAGAAGAAAACAAGAGAGAAAACATGACAGATTAATGTATTCTGCTTTGGGCGAGAATAAACCACAAATGATTTTTTGTGAAGAAATTAAGTTGCCATTCCACTTAATCCTTAAGGGTTTAAATACAGTAATAAAGATAACGGCTACTACCCACGTTCTGAGATTATATCCCAGAATTCAGAGGTTTCGTGGTTATGTTGCCAGTTACATAATTAAAAGACATTACATAGTTTAAAGACAGTAACAGTTGACAGTAACGGTTCACGGTTACTGCAACAATAATTTATTGAATTTAAAGAGCAATTTATTTGTAGTTATGACCCTCCCTGCATGTCTTTATGTGGCCATTAATCCATGTACTTTGGGTTAGGCACGATCATTCTAGCAGATCTTCTTGGCTGCAGAACTGCTGGTTTATCAGTGAGACGGTTCCCTGATATGGTATCAGAGCTTAGTTGACCCAGCGGTCACAAGTTTGAATCTCACTACCCTCATTCTATTTTATATAAAAAAAATTAAGCACAAGGTAATGTGGGTCTGTGCAAGTTTCAAGCCCAAAAAGCTTTCACTTGAGAAAGTGTATTAGATAATAATATAAATCATAATCCAAAACCTTATCTAATAACTTAAATTTTTAGGTAAGAAAATTTCTTGACGAAAACAGTTGAAAACCTTACGCCGCAAAGCGACTACAAAACCAGAAAAACAAACTTGTTCATCGCAACATACCGAATGCGACACAAGTTAGAGTGCATGGTCTTTAGCATTACTTCCTAGGGATGTTCACAGGCATGTTCTAGAATGATATAAATCATATTCTGGGGTCTCACCTAAATGCTTGAACTTTTAGGTGAGATGGTTTTTTAACAAGGCATACAATCTGTACAGATAAGGTTGCACAATTTTCCTTTTGTAGCATAATCTTAAGATTCTTAATGTGCTCTGGTTCCATCAAGCTATAGGATTGCTGAATAATACTAAAGGAATTAAAATCAAAATTAATTTTGTTTTAAAATTAATGAGAAAGCTGGAGGAATTTACTCTGATACTTTCTTAGTTCAGCCTATTGGCTATATTTTCAATGTTGTTTTTTATGGGCTCAGGATTGAGCCTTCTGCTAATTTATTTATTTTTTTTATGAATAGAATATTTTTCTTTCAAGTGGGGAAAACGGGACGCTGGATCGCACTGTGATTAGCAAAAGAAAACGACTCCTGATGTGCGCAATTATCCGCATCGATTTAAGGGGATTTGGGCTGGCGTTCACTGTCTGGCATAACATAATCCTTTAAAAGATTTTGAAGAGAAAATAAATTTAGTTTGGAAACAGTATTCGTATCATGTAATCTTCCCAGTTTCATTGGATATGATTATTATAAAATAATATAAATTATATTCTGTAATTTCATTTTATAACTTAAATTTTTAGGTGAGATAATTCACTAATATGATATTAAAATTTTGTTGATCCAGTAATTACGAATTTCAATTTTACTCTGTACTTGTTTTATTTGATAAAAATTAAGTATAAATAGTATAGGTCTATATAAGTTTTAAATTCAAAAATTTTCATTTAAAAATATATATTAAAAAATAATATAAATTATATTCTATATCTTCACTAAACATTTTAAGTTTTTACGTACACCAAATTAGCGATAGATTGTTGAAGTTGGGATTCCAACTTGGGAGCTCTACTCATTTGCTTGCCTGAATATCAAATAGAGTTGCAACTTGCAAGCTCATTGATTGGGCCGAGGCTTTCTTTCATGCTTGCATCCACGTTGCCTAGGAATTTCCTCTATTTGCAATGCATCTGGAAAAGCATTAAAAATGTGCAGTCAGCCACGTCATTCTGGAAAAATAGTGTCACGTCACAAACAGAACCGCCATGCATGAACAGCTCGGTGCTCATGAGGCAATATCAAATAGTTTAATCCCTTTCTATGATGCCACAGTTCAATATCACAATCTATTCCATATTCAAATTTCGAGGCTCTCTCACACATTATATTTCAAAAATGCCCCAGCCGTGATGATATATAAGTCTTATGATTAAAATACTAGATCTCGAGTTCAATTTTAAATGTGTATTTTTTGTAAAATTTAAAATAATTAAAATTTTACTCGTTCATCTGTATTTATAAAATATATTCTTCAGAGACAAGTTTCTTTATATTCAAAAACAAAATTATATTTGAAAAGGAAAAATTATGCGCAGTAATTTTGTACAGTGGCTAACAAAATTATGCGCAGTTACATCAACCCGTG
The DNA here is from genome assembly GCA_025169955.1 of Salix arbutifolia. Classification (NCBI taxonomy): domain Eukaryota; kingdom Viridiplantae; phylum Streptophyta; class Magnoliopsida; order Malpighiales; family Salicaceae; genus Salix; species Salix arbutifolia. The sequence continues at coordinate 13,329,692 of CM045903.1, forward strand.
CACAACATTCTCATAAGGAACTAGATTTTATTCTAAGTCTTTGAATATATTCTCCATTAAGGATTTAACTTGTAAATTCTAAAGATTATCGATGTTCTTCCTGAAGAAAAATGTTAGCCACTGTACATAAACAAAAGGGGGAAGCAGTAAACTTCAGTACTTGTAAATCACTAGAAGAAGTCAAGATATCAGTAAGAACTTGGAAGAAAAAATAGCAAGTAATTGGAGAAATCTAACTTATGCGAACCTAGCCGAATTTTTATTCAATTTGCAAATCAAAACCTACCTAATTAACAACGTGTCTCAAAGCACAGAGAATATAACAATCACCCGAAGACGATCACAAAAATTATAAGATCACAATAAAATTTGGTTAATTATGTGAAGAGAGTGTAGTTAAATCAAAAGGCAATGACGAAAGATCATATGGTGCTACTACTAATCAGTACGCAGATCATTGCATCTCTAGAACACACACAGCTCACTAATTAATTAGTAACATTCATTTTAATATTGAACAATGAAAATTTATAAAAAAAAATAACCTACCCTAGTCAGCTCTAGTTATAAAATCAAAATAATTCTATAAAAAAAGATAAAAAAAACTATAAAACTTAATTTTCAAATCAATATTGAACAGTGAAATAAAAATAAATTCATTTAAAAAAAACCCTCAAATAAATTAAGTTTAACTTGTTAAACTAATGACCTGATGATGAAATTAAAATAAATTCATAAAAACAAACATGATATTGTCCTTTTAAAAGAAATAAAATTGAAGTTTATATTGGAAAACAAATTCTTGAATCTAATATGAAATTTTAAAAAATATAATAAACAAGTTTTTAAATAATATAATATTACAAGATAAAGTAAAATTCAAATGATATTTTTTTGTGAAAGTTTTGTGCTCGTGGTTTAAACAATTTGGCTGCACTTTTGATAATTGTGGAAACAGATCTCGAAATGCAGATATTTGACAAAAATGATGTCAAGATAGCATGACAAGGGGTTACAAATGTTAAAATTTGTGTAGATTTGTTGATGAATCGAGAGGAAGAAGATGAAGAGCAGTGATGGTTAGGGATTTGAGAGAATGAGAGAGAGAGAGAGAGAGAGAGAGAGAGAGAGAAAAGAAAATTAAATTTGTTATTGTTCTCAACATAATTCATTTTTCATGCCTTTCGTATGCTTAGAATATCTATTATTTATACATACTTCATAATACGTACTGTCATACTCTAATATCCCCCTCAATCTCATGTTTAGACAAATAAAGCATGAGATTACAACAATGAAGATGAAACATCGAAGCACTTAATCCTTTTGACAGAAATCAGTTTCGAAAAGAGAAAGAGAAGAAAGGAGAAGAGAAGAGAAAATCAGAAGGAAAGAAAGATGATGTTGGGAGGAGTGGGCTAATACACAATAGATTGATAGAGAAGATTTTAGAGAAGTAGAGAAATTGAGAGGAAGAATAAGAAGAAGAATGCTCAGATGGTAGAGAAGAGAGAGAATAAAGGGAAGATAATTTGAGCTGTATTATTGTTTCACTTTCATTTTCTACGCACACATTTATAATCAAAAAAGTCTATGGATCTATTCCTTCTGTTCCTCATCAAGTTTCTCTTACAGATTCTTGATAAATTTCATAATCTGTGTAAGAAACTTCTTGTCAAAAAGAGGTTACTCTCGGAGCCTAAATGTGTCAATGATGCCAACAACCTTGACAGCCTAGTCATCAACACCATCATCTTCACCTCCTTTAGTTGAAGGATTTGCACCAATGTCTATATCAACGGCTCCTTGAACAGCCCACTTTCCTTTAACTTCCCACAACATCCAATTCTCAATCTCCTTGTATAGGAATGAATCCGAGAAAAGCTCATCACCAGAGAGAAGATCTTGAAAGACCAGCATGATTGCGCAAAAGAGTTTTTCCTCTCTCGGATCGTTTCAAAGACGAACAAAGAAGCAGCGATTACGAGAGCAGGGGATTGGATCAATCAATTCATCTGCGCAAGCATAAGAGCTCTGACACCATGTTAGAATTTGTGTAGATCTGTTGACGAATCGAGAGGAAGAAGATGAAGAACACTGATGGTTAGGGATTTGAGAGAATAAGAGAGAGAGAGAGGTAGAGAGAGAAAGGAAGATTAAATTCGTTACTATTCTCAACATAATTCATATTTCATGCCTTTCGTATGCTTAGAATACCAATTATTTATACATACTTCATAATATGTATTTCTATACTCTAACAACAAAACCTATAAAAAACTGACGATTTTCTTCATTGTTTGTGAATATAATAATAATGTTCTAAAAAACAGCTTCCCAACACTTAGATTTGAGTTCCTCCCCCATTTGTGAACTGTAATACGAGCATTGGCATTTGACTGCTGTATCTCCTCACCAGAGAACTTGTGCTCCACCAATCCCAATGGTACATGCTTCTGATGCTATTTCAACAACCATTTTCAATCTCTTGTTCAAGTTGGCTATTGTTAAACAATCTTACAAAATAAAGAAAAAATACAAATATAAGAGGAGCCCTAGGTATCATAATGAAAATACTTCAATATTTAATTACTTAACCTAAGTACAAAGAGATTATATATAGGTTAAAGCACAGATATTATTCTGCTTTTTATAAATAATAAAACAAAATAACCATATTATCTCCCCTCAAACTCACGATGCGGTAGTAATAAGCATTGAGAGTTTGATAAGTAGAGAATGAAATTGGGAAATAGAATGCAACTTACTAGAGAAATTTGCAATCTCCAAAGAAAACAAAATAAAATGCAAAGCAATGATGTTATGCTTAAGATGATGACGAGTAAGATGATAATCGATATCAATATACTTAGTATAATCGATATCAATATGCTTAGCTCATTTAAGAAAAACTAAGCTGTGAGCAATTTGAATAGATTTTTGGCTGTCACATTACATAAGAGCAAATGGAAGTAAAAAACTCTGAAAGATTGTACCTCGAATATATCACAAAATACAAAGAACAACTATCCAATGAATAGAAGTAAGAAAAACAACAAACTAACTAATAAAATGAAAAACATTTGCAATGCCTGAATGAGTAATAGTGAGATTTATCAAGCTCCCAATGATAGTATAGTATAAAGTAGGATTCTAGCAAAAATAAACCCTTAGAAGAAGAATATCAGGCATTAACCTCAATGAAAGTATACAATTTATTATTAGTAAGTCTATCGCTCTCAAGAATCTTTACAACATTCCAACTAAGAAAGAAGATAACCTCAAGGTAAGTAGACTACTTCAATACCTAAGAAGTATCGTAAAAAACTTAAATCCTTTATTTCAAATTATCTAGCTAACTCTATCTTCAAAACTATATTATCATTATCATTATCATTATCATTATCATTATCATTATCATTATCATTATCATCACCAATAATAATCTTGTCATCAATATATAAAGATAGAATGATATGACTTGTATCGGTGCTCTTAACAAAAAAGAGCTAAATCAGGACTACTTGAAACAAATCTAAGTAATGTGATCATAATAAAAAAAAATCTCAAACTAAGCATGAAGTTCTTGTTTTAGACCACATAATGATTTCTTGATCTTGCAAACATACCTAAAATTATGTGAAACACTATAAAGAGGAGTCATATAAACTTTTTCTTGAAGATATTCACTCAAGAAGGAATTTTTATCATCAAGTTAAGAGATATGTCACTAACGAACTAAAGCTACTGCAAGAATAGTATGAATATTAGTCATTTTATCAATTGGAGCAATTTTCTCCTTATTATTGAGAATATCCTTTTGTAATCAACCTAGCTTTGTATCTATCAATAGATCTATCAGAATTAATCTTGATGTTATACACCCACCGATAACTAACAACACTTTTACTAGGAGGTAGATGAATCAAATCCCAAGTATTTATTTTATACAAAGTAAGAAGTTCTTCATTCATAACTTGTTGCCAAAGAGGATCAAGAATTTCCTATTTATAGGAAGATAAGAGACAATAAATAGAAGTTAAAAAAAGAAGTAAAACCAAAAACTACAAGGAGAAAATAATTAAAGGCATACCTATACAACTTCTGAAAAGGAGATAGACCTGAAATATGAGAAGACAAAATTGTATCAATCAAACTTAAATCAATTAAAGCAGTTTCATCCCAAAACTCACTAGAAACTGAAGCAGACAACTAAAAAGAACGATCAGTTTCACCAATGTGTCTATGTTTTTTTTTAGCAAAGTCAATTTGCTCAAGAGTATTTATACACAAAGTTTGATGAACAATTCCATATAAGGCAATCAACTCACAAAATTTATTAGAAGTGTATTCCCCACCCAAATCACGCCCAAAGCATTTGATAACAGAATGTTAAGTGTTAACAAAAGTTTGAAAGGTTATATATATTTCAAAGAATTCATAATAATGTTTTAAATAAATAACCCTAACAATAATGAGTATAATCATCAATAAAAGAAAAATAATATTAAGACCCTTCTTCTATGATAATAGAAAAAAAAAAAAACTCATACATTAGAATGAATCAAATCAAATGGAGAAGAAGAAATAGAAATATTTTGATTAAAAGGCAAAGCATAAAATTTTGTCAGTTTATACTACAATCAGAAATATCACAAGTTTTTAAATTTTATAAGGCTCGTATGGATGCCAAAAATATCAAACGAGAAGACAAAATATGACCTAGACGACAATGTTATAAATAAAAACTAAAGGAGGAAGGATTAAATAAAAAACAAATCAACACTAGTACAACAACAACAGCAGTAGATGACACTTTTAACCTATCCAAAATATATAGTCCTTTTCTATTTATAACCTGTCCCAATCACCTTCTAAGACTACAAATCCTGCACAAAACAAAAAAAATAAGAGGAAAATATAACTAAATAATCACTAAAATCACATATTTGACCAATAAAAGCAATATTCAATATGAGGTTTAGAATGAGATAGATATTAGGGAGAAACGTGTGAGGTGTGATAACAAAACTAACACCTACTAATGGCATAAGAGCATCATTAGCAGGCATGATATGAATAGAATAAGAATGAGACAAACGTAAAAGATGAAAGATCTAAAGACATATAATGTGAAGCGCTAAAATCCAAGACTCAATCAGAATATGACATACCTAAAGAATTATGAGGCAACTGACCTGCGGAAGAAAAAACAAACATACCTTATGGTATTAAGGAGAAAAACTTTTGAAACTGTTTAGCTAGAGTACCAGGATTAATTAAAGAGCAAAATAAAATTGTTGTTACATTATTATGGTGTGGTGGTTTGTAACCCTAAGGTGGGGTCTATAAGCATTAGATTGTGATTGAGTGTCATATTTTCAAGTTTGATTTTGTTATCTCAGTTTAGGATATTAACCCTTTCAATGATCATTCTACTTATAAAAACTAAACTCATTGAAGATAACTCTCGTGTAAGGCTTATTCTAATTACTAGAGAATGATTTGGAAGGTGCTGCTAGCATAAGAAAAATTAAAAAGCAATAGCTTGTTGATAATTGGATCAATAGAGATAAGTGGAGAATGATGCAAAATTGAACCTCTAAGTCATTAAAAATCATTGTGAAGTGCCTTTAAAAACTATATCAATCATTATAGCTCTTTACGATCAATATAGACACCACATGTCTTTAATTATATTGATACTATAAGAGTCAATTTACCCTAAAGATTTTTCATGGCATAATAAAACTCTTGAATACTCATATTTTCTTGGTGAAGAACTAGAATATTACTCTCCACTTAATATTGCTTTGCAAAATTTGAGTGAGTGAATAGCATTTGCAATTGATCCAAAACTTCCTTTGTTGTCTTCTACTTCTGATAGTTGTGTACCTATAAAATGCTCAACAAAAATGTTAACCCAAATAATATTTTTGTATTTTCAAAGCAGCGTAACCATCATCAATATTCTTAGGTATTACAAGAGTTTCATTCACATATCCCCATGTCTTTTTAATTTTAAGAAAATTTTTCATCACATAACTTCAATATGAGTTATTCTTTCCATTCAACCTCACACTAATAAATTAAATTGAATCTTTTTTTTCAGCAGCCATATTGAACGAATCGAATAAAAAAGAAATGCATAAAAAAATACCAAATTATAAAATCTAAAGGGAGGATGAAATATGAGATTAGAAAAACTGAATAAATTATACGATCACTCTAAAAAAAAATAGTTGGATCCACAAAAATTGTGCTTGAGACTAAATTATGTTTTGATACCCTCTCAAACAATCAAAATAAAAATAAATAAAAAATACAAACATAAGAGAGGAGGTTAGAGTATCATAATGAAAATAACTTTGATACTTAATTATTTAACCTATATAAAAAGATGATATAAAGTTAAAAACAAATAGATTATTCTACCCTAAATAAATAATAAAACAAAGTAACCATAGTATTTAAAACGGATTAAAAATCGGGTAATTAGATTTGGTAAGAAATTGAAACGAGTAATCCTTGATGATTTTTACTGAAAGAAAAACTAATATATTTTTTATTTTAACATAAATCGAAGAAGAAGAAGATGATTGGCTTGTTACCTTAAAGAGTAAAGAGTCTGGAAAGTGGGAAAGCGTTTAGCAGTCCAGAATGAGATGTCTCTTTTTCGATTGAAACGCGTAAAGAGACGTCGTTTCATTGCTTACCTCTCACAGAAATTAACGACTTCACTCTACTGGGGATTGAACCCGTAGCCTGTGGTTCGGTAGACCATCGCCGCCATGTCAATTGGGCCATGCTGTCGCCTTTCCTTTGCTTTCTCTATAAAGTTCAGTTCCCGTGCCTTTTGGATTGGGTCAGTATCTGTCTGGTTTACGAGGCAGTAACCAGCGAGAGACAGTGACAGTATCTAATTTCTCTCGTTGCAATCTATTATTATTATTATTATCATTATTATCATCGTTGTAATCTATTATTATCATTCTGTGTGAGATGGGGAATTTATTTAAATCTATGATCAACAAACATCTTCCAAGATCACACATCTTCATGATTATTTATATGTCTGAATGATCGCGCATGCTAGCCCTAATTAGTGAGACAGGCAACCTGCTTATACGTGATGATTCAGTTGCTGTAAATTGGCTTAAAATATATTTGATAGGAATATTTGAGATTAAATTATTTATGAAATCAACTCAATCCTATTTGAAAATATTTTTTAATACAAGTACAATTAATAAAATTAATCGTGAATAAATATAGAAAATTATTTAAGAAACTTTGGTTAACAGGATTCTAAAATTACTTAGAAAAAAACTTTCAAACATAAAATAAATAAAAAAATTCTTCTTGTAGATTATACAGCAACAACTAATTAAGGGATACTGATTAATTATGTTACTTAGTGTAGTAGTTTTTATCTCATTAACAAAAACAATTAATTTACATGGGGTTCAGTTAACAGCAAAATAGATTGATATATTTGTTAATCACTTCATAACATCTTTATCCTATATGTTGATTGAGCGACGGTCATGGGTTCAAACCGTGTTGTGAACAGTATTATGTTTTATGCAAAACATGACTTGTTTGTGTGAATTTTATATATATATATATATATATATATATATATATATATATATATATATATATTACAAAACACATAATCGGCGTGGTGTTTTTACTGTGGACCCTCTCACAGATCACTGTGGATTCGAGCAGTGTGGAGGCGAAAATGGCCCTCGGCCGCGCGGCAAAAGGGGGGTGTAAAACGGGGCTAATTTCGGTTTTTCCTATTTCTTTTTTAAATATTCAGCTATGAACAGTGTATTCACGCTTCAACCCCCGGTAATAAGACAAAAAAAGGCATTCGGTTGAGGGGCACCGGCGTAATTGCGCGCGGCCGGACCGACCCGATCCGGTCCGGTCCGCCGCAACTTTTTTTTTTAATATTTTCTGAAATGGCTAAATACGGTTATAGCCCCTAATAAGACAAAAACACTTAATTGGGTGCAGGGTTTGAACGGTAATTTGCCCTATTTTTCGAATTTTTTAATCACTGTCTGTCAGGGCGTGAGGCTCACGCGCCAGGCGGTTTTTCGCCTCACGCCCTGTTTAGGTGGCGCGTGCGGTCTCCTACGGTGGCCGGAAATTGTCTACTGGAGGTTATATCGATGCTCCGCCGCGTGGTCTTCCTCTCGCGGTGGTGCGTGTAACCTGAAAATATCCGTGGACACGGCGGAGGCCAGTTAAAGCTGCCGGCCACGTTTCTCTCTCTCCTGCACGTCAATGTGCAGGGGAGTCCCCCATATTGCGTTACTTTTTACTTCGGTCCCTCTACTTTAAATTTCGTTTTCTGTCCTCATTGCTTTTATATAAGTTTTGATTTTGTTCGATTGGGTCCTCCGATTTGAATTGATTGGATGTGAAAGTTTCACTTTGGTCCTTCTACTTTCAATTTCCGAGTTGGCTGTATATAACTCAATGAATTCGGTACACAAGTTCCGATTTTTGCAATTTTGTCCTCTATTTTCAATTGACAATAAATGTAATTTGCATTTCAGCCTTTGACTTTTAATTTTTTATTTTAATCCCTTTATATTTGATTTTCATTTCAGCCCTTACACTTTTATTTTTTTTATCTCTACTTTTGTCCATGTATATATAAGTGTATTTAACACAATAATAATAATAATAATAATAATAATAATCATCATAATAATAATAATAATAATCATGATTTAATTATTTTTCATTCTTACTCTTTTGTTATTTTTTTCCCTCCCGATAATTGGATAATTTTTTTTTTTTGCCAGTAATAGCAATGATAATTTATTTTTATTTTTTTTTCTGTTGTTAAAGTTTCTGGATATTTTTAGTCTTTCATTTAGTATTTGTTTCTTTCATTATTAACATAATAATAATAATAATAATAATAATAATAATAATAATAATAATAATAATAATAATAATAATAATAGTGATTATTATTAATATTATAATAATAGTGATTATGTATTCTATTATTATAATAATAGTGATTATTTATTCTTTCATAATAATAATAATAATAATTGGTTTTTCTTGCTTGCTATTTCCTTCATGCTTTTTATTTTTTTCCCTCGGTATAATTTAATAATTTTTGTTGTTTTTATTCTAGCGGCAATAATAATTTTAGAAGTTAAAACTCCGATGTTGCTATTGTTATAATATTTTAAATTAATATTGCTTCCTTTTCCCTTTTTTTTTATTTGCTCTGTCTATTAATTGATTTTTATAATTTTATTATCTGCACAATAATGATTTCAGAAATTTTTTTTTCTTATTCAAATATTTTGCTCTTTTTTCTAATATTAGTGCGCGCTCTTTTGTGATCGTTTATGACGCAATACCTATATTCTAAAAGATGTAATCTATGCTTACGTGACAAACTCAACTCAAAATTTTAAACATTTTATCTCCTAATCTATGATTTTTATTTACTTATATCATATAAATTTATCGTTGTAAATTTAATTATGTTAAATTATATACAAAAAAATACCCGCGGCAACGCGCGGGCAATTAGCTAGTATATATATATAGATATAGATATAACGATTTGAGAGCAAGGTGGTTAATTTTGTGGCTTCTATTTATTATTATTATTATTATTATTATTATTATTATTATTTTATGATTTATTCTAATTTTATGATCAAATTGTTAGTTTTTCTATTTATATTTTATGAGGTTATCTTAGTATCACAATCCAGTTCTTGGATTTGATGGGCTAAGCTATGTTGACTCGATCGTTTTTTTGTCTTTTTCAAAATAATTTTTTAAAAAGATTTTATTCTCTATAGAATTATTTTAATCTCATTACTCGAGTCATGGATTAAGTAGGTTAATTTAAGTTGGTTTGGGTAAGATTTTTTTCTTAGTTTTTTTCATCAATATCATCCTTCAATATTAGATTGATTGAGAATTGATGTTCATAATTTGTTTAAAAATTTTTATTTAAAGTTGTTATAATCTCATGATCTAAGTTGTAGATTTGAAATATTAATCAATATTATTTATCTTTATATTTAAAAAGAGATGTCTTTTTGAATTGTTTTTTAGTTAAACTATATTTTTACTAGCCGTCTAAGTTGTCTTTGGATCTGTGAAGTCAATTAAATCAACTCCTAAATAATTTATTTATTTTGTACTTGAAAAACATTAGTTACACCTAAATATATTTTTAAGCAAACAACTACTGCACGATTTAATTTTTCTAATACAAACATCTTTAAGTATAAACAGTGGAACAACTTTAATTAAGTAATAAGTGTGATTTTAAAGAAAATAAGAAAGATAAAAGACAACGCTAATGGTTATTGCTTTTTATTTTACAACTTGGCAATTGATTGTTTTATGTTAAAGAAGCATGAATTGATTACAAGATTGCTGCTTATTGCACCAACAAGTTAAACTATTTTAATTTACATAAATTCAAATCTATATCGAAGTTTTGTACTTTAATGAGAAGGAGAGTAAGATTATGTGCTCATTTAGTATTAGGGATGAGGATCTAGCCAAGAAGATGAATGTGAATCCACCACGCTAGGGTTCCATTCCCATCATTTGTCCTTAACCTTAAAGCCTACGTTTCAAATGGGTTTATTTTTCTTTTATTTCAATCATAGGATCTCCTTTATTGCTTATTCTTAATAGAACATAAAAAAAATCCAATAATGAAAAGTAATTTTTTTATTGAGGTTTATTTTTTTTAATGTTATATTTTTATTGAATTTTATAACCTGGGTTGTGGGTTCAACGGGTTGACTGAGATTAGTTGACTTTTTTTTTCTATAAACTTGTCCAGTCAACAAGTTTATGTTGGAAAAACTCCTACATAATTTATTTTAAAACCTCACTTAAATCAAGAGTTGAAATTTTCAAATTTTAACTATTATATTAAATTTATTAATAATACCAAAAACTTTTTTAGTGTCTAAATACTCTTTTTTTTTATATACATGGGTTTTTTCACCATGTTTAATAATATATTTAATAATATACTAGATACTTGACTCGCACTTTATTGCGGGTCAAATTTTCTTTTCAAACCAAAAACTATATACATGGGTTTTTTCAACATGTTTTTATAGCACAAACAAATCTTAAGTGGAAACAAAAAAATATGCATATATATAATCAAATAAATCTAGTTTGTGTTAATAAATAAATGATAAGTAAAAAAGAACTAGAGAAATTGAAAGACATTTGTAGAACAAGATCTTTACTCTCGCAAAATAAAATATTTATTGATTGTGTCTGCTACATTTGTTTATAGAAAAAAATTTTATTTAATCAAATGATAATAGAAATAGAAACATAAATAATTTTTATAAAATAAAATAAAATATGAGAAAAAAACTATTCAAGGTTATACATATTAAAATTATCATGTGAAAAAGAAAATGGTTTTATTTAAGAAAAAAAGGTTCCCCATAAATGAATTAGAAAAACTCTTTAAATTTTAAATGCATAGCCAAGAAAATACCTATAATTTAAAAGAGATTTTTTAAACAAAACAAAATAGAGAAGATGTATTACTTTACATATAAACAAAATGGCAACGCGCGAGGTGGGAAAAAATGATTGTCGCCACACTTACAATATTTCTATAATTTTTTATTTATTTATTACATGCATGTTATAGTTTCGCAATCATATTCATGTAAATCGATAAAATCATTCATCTCCTCAGAAATTTCTTTAAAGTAGATATGATGTAAAACCTAATAATCCCCATTCAATACATCTTTTCCGGGCATCACCCTTAGAATACAATCTGACTTGAGTTCCGGCTGCTGCCTTCAAGTGTCCAGCAAACAAAAAGTTGAAAAGCAGCCAACGATCTCACTAAACATGGCCTACTCAGAATCAACACTCCAAAACCACCAAGCTGATATTAGATGAAATCACACTATATTTACTGTACATTTATTTATTTTATATATAAAACAAAGTTGTCCACACGCATTTACAGTCACGAAACCGAGTGGCGTCTTCTCTTCTGGAACAAGAACCTTGTTTCTGAATTACCCTTTCCCCCGATGGGTTTGAGACCGTTGATTCGGAATAGGGCGTTAAGCTTGCTTAATCTTTTGGTGAATGATTTTAGCAACTTACTAGCAGGATGGGACCTTACCATCTCCTGTTTTATGGACACATGATCCTTTTCAAGATCAGTCAGCCTCATTCTCATTCTTGCTACTTCAAGCTTCAGCTCTCGATTCTCTCTTCTAACAGATGCGTAATTATCTCTCGGAGAGATGGCTCCACTTCCGGCGCCACTGCCTGAACGTTGAGGAAATTGACCGTTTGATGCACCGAAGAAGAACTGGCTGTGTCCCCCATTCATTGCATTTCGGAGCCTGTTCTGTTCGATGTATAGCACCTGGACTGCCATCTGTACCGGCAACCTTTCATTTTGCGCAGCATGGCTGCAGGCTTCTTGAGATAATTTCTGGCAATCGATGGTCTTGCAGAGTCGGTAGCGTTCTGAATCTTTAATGTTTGGATGAACCTGTAAATAGATCATGCACAAAACACGAATTAGTGCTTGGATCCTGTAAATGAAAATCTAGAGGCAGGAAGATGAAGTGGGAGATGGAGCTGCGTATTGTTTTTGTGAGCACGAAGAGGGAATAGTAGAGGAAGGGTTACTAACTTTGAGGAAGATATCCACAGCTCTGTACAACCCATCGCTAACTACACGAGCATGGTCTGGAAGTAGTTCAGCTAGTGCTATAAACTTTGATGGCAGTAAGTTTGGGTCCAGCGCAACTTCTGCATGAAAATTGTCCAATAATTTTGATACCTTTAGAATTGAGCTCTGTTTAGGAGAACCGGGGCTGTCAAAATCGTAAACCATCGCACTTTCATCCCGCAAGTTGTTATCTTCATCGTCATCCTCATCCAAGTTTAGAAAGAGAGAGAAGATCCTCAGGACTGAATCAGTATCATGCATGCTGCAGTGGCTGTTTCCATGTGAATTTGCTGGTATCAGGATGTCCTCAAGAATTGCCTGATCAAGCTGGAGACCAATCCTTCTCTCCAAATCAGATCTGCAAGATATAGTTGCCGATGACGATATAGCAGTTTTTAATAAGCTTGAGAGAAAAGCCATTGGAACTGGACACTTTCTTGACTGGGTTGGTAGTAAGCTAACTATCGCCTCGACGATGACTCTTTGTTTCTTCTGCGATTCCAAGTCCAGGAGACTCCCTTTAGCCAAATGAGGGTCCCTGACAACAGGACCTTGAAGAGAATTATGGGCATAATTTATCAGAATCTCGCTAATCATATCCTGTTTTAGACCCTTTGATTTAACTGCGATTAATACTCTCTGGAAGAAATCAAGATTCAGCATCGCGAGTGATTTGCCCCACCAGTCTGATGGTGTTTCTGGCTCCATATGTGGCATGGTTTTTGCAGGGAAGTTGTGGTCTAGCTTTAGCAATCCAGAGGCCAGTTGCTCTTTGCAAGCATTGCTTGCGATTGCATTGATAAGCCTATTGACCAGATTGATCTCTTCCGAGATGGGCAATAAAGTTTCACATCGATGAAGAACTGAAATTGAACTTGATATGTTTGGAAGCACCATCTCCTTTAGATACGCTTCAGCCCGGGCTTCCAAGTTCTTCTCTGCAAAATCTTCTGTCATTTCCAGAAAATGGGCTGTGCAATATAACACAGCAACATTTGATTGTGTAATCTCGACATTTACTCCATAGCAGAACTTTGCAGCAAGCTCGAAGCCCTCTGGTCCACCCGGTACAGCAGGGATATTTATGCGTGAGATCTTTGAATCTTTCGCTTCCAGCAACAGTTTACGAATTCTTCCACTTCGAGAAACTAGAGGAAACTGCATAGAATTTCAATCATAAATTTAGTGTTTCCAGTGAAGTTTTCTCTATCCTATTCCTATTCTTCTCGCCGTAGGACATTCCATTTTCTTAACATTTACATGCTATATAAGATTAAACAGGTAGAAATCTTTTTGGTTCCGAATACCAAAATTGATGTCAGGGTTTCAGAGGTGAGAAGATCAGGAAGCTGTTTTAGATCCTAAACTCTTGTTCTAAAATTCAGCACTTCTGCATGAACTAGATTTTTCTTACCTTATGAAATGAAAAGTTTGATGCTCCTACTTCGATTGCAAGATCACTAGAAACATCCGAAATTGGCCTGCAAAATGGTTGAATGATTGAAGCCTAACTGATAAACACAAAAAAAAATCCAAAATAGAAAGAAATAAATGATTCGTACACGTTAGCCAGTGCCATTAAGTTAGGGAGCTTCTACCATAGACCTGAACTCACATTTTTGAAACCATAAATTTCAAACTGATTCTCTTGACCACAGAGTAGATACTAGAAAATAGTTTATGTGTTTCAGGGGAAAATTAAGCATGAAGGAGCCACCTCATATCTGAGGATTCTGTGATCCATCTTGATTGTCTGAATCGACAATGATGTCCCAAAAACTCAAAAAAAAAACTCAGAAAAAAAATTATATGCTAGCTAGGTGGTGCAGCTGAAAAACTCATAGCAAGCACCAGAAAATCTTCTTCTTGAATCATGCAATGGACATTGAAACAAACCTCACTAAACAGAAAATTAGAGGTAATAGCTAGTGACAGGGAGACTAGCATGAGATAAAGCTGGTTAGAGAGTAATTAACTGGGAATTACAAGATTACCATTCAGTAGCATGCCTTATACTTGAGCTTGGACGAAATGCTCTCTTCCCTGATATACTTGGCTTCAATTCACCTACTGTCACCACACCCATCTCCTTATTACAAAATTGAAACCTGGGAATTCAGTCTTAGATTTCACTCTGAAAGTTCTGCACCACCAACCCCACTAACAAGTTTCTCTCTTTCAAGAATCTAACTGGTTTTAACAATCCATGGTCTCTTGTTGGCTACAAACCAGAGTAGGAGTTATTATTCCTCTGGTGACAGTTGTTTAAAGGACACTTCTTCCTTTAGTTCTATTTAGAAAAGGAAAACTGGAGTGAGGTGAAAGCATTGGTAAAATTTAAACTCACAATCATTTGACTAAAAAAAAACACAACAACCGACATATTATATGAAAATATCATCAGGTAGAAACTTAAGCTATTAAACCATGTTATATATATATATATATGAAAAGGAAAACTTTTTTTCGAGGAGACTTTTGAAATATACTTTAATGAGTGTTTATAATGATGTGCTTAATCTAAAGTCAAGAATTTTGTAGGCGTGAAACTGCACTTTTCGGTGAAAGGCAGTGAGGTGTGGCCTTTTTTTCTTACATGTTTTTTGTTTGAAAAATCTGCAGGGATCCTGAAGGGTTGCAATGCTTTTAGGGGATGCAATCATAGCTAGTGAAAGCTACCCGCAATAAAGATTATCTTTCGAGACAAAGTAGTCTGTTTTATGAGTGCTCACAGATCACACAGAAAAAACATCCTAATTTGATTCTCGTTGTTACCAAAATGATACGGACCATCCTAACAAACCAAAGTATAGGATACTTGAGATGCTAATTGGATTAAACACAAGTTCAAACACTAAGAAATTAAGGAATAAGAATTGCAGGATTTGCATTAATTGGTATAAGATATTGCATTCATTTATTAGGTTACATCCTTGTATAATTTTCATTTTTCTTGTTCCGTGTGTTGATGACTCGTTAACAGGGATTTGGCTTGCTCGTAAACTATTTTCTCTCTTTCGTTTAGGAATTTTTTTTTTAATTTATATATTCGATTTCGACATCGAATTAGACTCATCCAAGAATGAATCGACTCAAGGACAAGGAGAACGAATGGTGTCTTTGGTCTTCTACGGAAGAGAAGTAGGTTACTCTATGTGAATTCACAATGTCGCACTGTATAACTACAGACTGAATCTTGATATACCTCGTAACAATACATTTTTGTTACCGCAAGATATATTGGCAGCCGCGGATCATTTGATTGGAATGAAATTTGTAATGGGTGTACTTGACGACATAAATCATTTAAAAAATAAGTGTATTCGTTCTGTACTGTACCAGGATTGTCAATTTAACTATAAAAATGTTTTATACCAGTTAAAAAAACAAGATAAAACAGCATTATTTTTACTTCAGTTTAAATTCTGACCCCATTCCGGATTTTTCATTCAAATATTGGCCGAAACATTCCGGTTTCATTCCCCCCGTTCCGTTTCGGCCAAATAGTATTTTTTTAAATTATGAATAGTTTTATAATTCAATTATATCTCTTAATTCAACCGTTAGCTTGAGATGAAATTTTACGATGAGTTTTACGACATACTTATATATATTATATTAAAATTTCAGAGCAATCAGAGAATGTAATGACCTTGCAAGATTGATGATGGAATTCTCGTAATATTATACATATTCATAATTTTGTTCTGAAAAATCATTTTATTGTGTCTTTTTTTAGATTAAATTGCACAATTCTAAATAATTTTATTTTTAGATTTGAACTAAAAAAATTGAATTAACATATTTAATTATATATATATATACATAAACAATATAACCCTGAAACGCCGCGCCAAAACGCTCCGAAACCCAAATATTTCATTCCAATTGAAAAAATAAAACATTAACCGAAATAAAATTAACAAACTTGTTCTGTAGTGGATCTCTTACAAGATCAATTCGGATTGGCTCTGATTCGTTTAGAAAATATGGTTAAAGGAACTATATGTGTAGCAATTAGACAGACATGCCTGTCTCAACAGAGGTGCTTGGCACAGACAAAGATTCTAATAGGATATCAAGTTCTCTTTCATTATTTTCAATCTTCATTTATTCCTCTTGAATTGCAGCAATAACTACCCTTACAAGAAAAATGGCATTTTGTTTTGTTATTAAAAGATAATTCAACTCAATTGTGTTTTACAGAGTTCTCTGTTTTTCCTGATGTTCTCGTTCTATACATATGTTCCTATTTATATCATTACATCATTAGGTTCTAACATATCTATATTCTAGCTAACAACAACTGTATATATTTATTTTACAAGATCCTCAATTACGTTTCAGTTATTCCTTAGCTGCTGCAATCATGGTTGGATCAGTCGTTACTTGATCTTCTCCACGCTTAAGTTCAGTTGCTGCAATCATGGCTGGATCAGCCGTTACTTGATCTTTTTCATGTTGTAGTTTAGCTGCTACAATCATGGTTGTATCATCCGTTACTTGATCTTCTACATGCCCTCTCAATCTGAAGGGTAGGTCACAGACATTCAGATTGAGAAGAACTTGACGGAATTTTATTGGCGGCAAAGGTTTGGTAAGGGCATCGACTAACTGATCTTTGCTAGAGATAAATTGAATGATGAGCTCTTTATTGCAGACTTGATCGCGGACGAAATGGAAGTCAATTTCGATGTGTTTGGTTCTGGCATGGAATTTGGGATTGGAGGTGAGATACGTAATATTATCACACCACAAGGTTAGGCTATGCTGTGAGGGCAAACCAAGCTCATTAAGGATTGATTTGAACCAAGAGAGTTCGGCAATAACATTTGCAATGGCTTTGTACTCAGCTTCTGTACTACTGCGAGCTACTGTGGCTTGTTGTTTGCATCTCCAAGAAATGAGGTTGGAACCCATATAGATGCAATAGGCACTAACTGATCTGCGGTCATCTCTATCTGCTGCTCAATCAGAATCTGAAAATGCCTGCAAGTTGAAATTACCACTTCTGCTGATGAATAAACCTGTGGAAATGGAGTGCTTGAGGTAACGGAGTATGCACTTGACAACAAGCCAGTGAGTGTCCAAAGGATTGTGCATAAATTTGCTGACTTTGTGTACAGCAAAGGCAAGATCAAGTCTGGTGAATACCAGATATTGCATGCTTCCTACCACACTACGGTAGAGGCTAATGTCTTCAAATGGAGTGTCATCTGTGGAAGTAAGATGACAGTAGGAGGCCATTGGGCTACTGCAAGGTTTGGCGTTCTCCATTTTGCTCTTTTTAAGCAAATTAGCTATATACTTATACTGGGTTAAGTACAAGCCATCCATGCACCAAAGTGTTTCAACCCCCAGAAAGTAATTCAGTCTGCCCAAATCTTTGACAGCAAAGGTTGCTTGTAAAGATTGCATGGTATCATGTATGATAGATGCACTTGAACCAGTTATCAGGATATCATCAACATGGATAAGAATGTAGATTACTGAATTAAATTTCTGAAGGATAAATAGGGAGGTATCAGCCTTACTTTCACTGAATTCCATGGTCTGGAGTTTGGTGGATAGTTTGGAGAACCAAGAACGGGGTGCTTGACGTAAACCGTAGAGAGACTTGTGCAATTTGCACACATGATTAGGGTATTGAGGATGAACATAGCCTTGTGGTTGAGTCATAAACACAGTTTCATGTAGATCACTGTGCAAGAAAGCATTTTGCACATCTAATTGCTTGATTGGCCAATTATACGTGACTGCAATAGAAATGACCAATCGAATGGTGGCATGTTTGGTAACAGGACTGAAGGTTTCAGAGAAATCAATACCTTATTGTTGGTGAAATCCCTTAGCCACTGATCAAGCTTTATAACGCTCGATGGTTCCATCCGCCTTCCTTTTGATTTTGTAAATCCATCGACATCCAACAATATTTGCATGAGTTGGAGGAATTACCAAGGACCAAGTGCCATTATATAGTAATGCTGAGAATTCTGTATTCATGGCCTCACGCCACTATACTGACTTAAAGGCTTAACTGTAAGATGTTGGTTCTGCTGTGTTTGTAACATGTGCTGTTGTGAGTGCTTTTGGTAATGGGTAGCGAATGAAATCGTCTCCTGACTTCTTTGGACGATGTATTTGATTTTTAGAGCGTGTGACCATGGAATAAGTGTTGTTGAGAACTGGTTGAGTAGCAACATCCTGAACTAGGACCGTAGCTTGAGGAGCAATTGGAGACGGATATGTTGTTGTATCTGCAAATGTTGTTGATGATGGGGCCTGACCTATATCTGCAAAAATCAAAACTAGAGGTGCAGTTGGTGTGTTTCTAGAAATATGGTTAGATTGCAAATCAACTGGACATGGGGACAGTGTCATCGTGACTAGTTGAGGAAGAGAAACAGAGGTGGAAGAAGAAGTATGATCACTGACGGAGACACTAGTTTTAGAGTATGGAAAAAGTGTTTCATCAAATGTGACGTGACGAGAGACATAGATTTTACCCGTAGAGAGATCTAGACACTTGTACCCCTGATGACAAAGGCTATAACCAATAAAAATGTGGGTTTTACATCGAAAATTGAGTTTATTTTTGTTGTATGGTCGTAGATTTGGCCAGCAAGCACAACCATACACACACATTATTTGATAGTCAGGAATCCTTTTATAAAGAATTTCGTGGGGAGACTTGTGATTTAAAATTGGTGTTGGAAGTCTGTTGATGATATAGGTGGTGGTGTGAAACGCATCTTCCCAATATATCATTGATAAATTAGAATGGGCTAGTAGGCTCAAACCAACCTCGACAATGTGTCGATGTTTACGTTCAATGGAGCCATTTTGTTGGTGAGTGTGTGGGCAAGCGAGGCGATGATTAATTCCATTTTGTTGAAAGTAAGTGCTGAGTCGTCGATACTCCCCTCCCCAATCAGATTGAATGGCTTTTATTTTCTTGTCAAACTGTTTTTCAACATAGGTTTGGAAGTTTAAAAAGATATTTTCAACATCAAATTTCAGTTTAATAGGAAATAACCAAAGGAATTTGGAATAATCATCAAGGAAGCTCACGTAATATTTGGCACCGGTGGTGGAACGTACGTAAGCAGGCCCCCATACATCAGTGAAAATTAAATCCAGTGGGTTCGACGAAACAAACGTAGAAGTTTTAAAGGGCAAAGCATGGCTTTTTGCCATTTGACATTTGGGGCACACATGGTATGTTTTATTTTTCTCTATGGGAAACGGAAGGGTGGACAGTACTTTATTGATGACTGGAGGGGATGCATGGCCAAGCCTGCGATGCCAATCATGGGAACGAACACCAAAAAAGGCTCGAGGAAGGCTGGAATTATTGATGAATTTATAGAGTCCATCACGAAGCAAACTGTGATGAAGGACCTTCCCAGAGTAATCCTTCACAAGAAAATGATAAGAGTGAAATTCAAAATACACATTATTGTCAACACAAAATTGATGTACGGACAATAATTTTTGGTGTAATTCAGGAACAAGAAGAACTTGATTAAGAACAAAGGTAGAAGAAGGAGTAGAAAATATGGAAGAGCTAGTTTTGGAGATTTGCAAACCTTGTCCATTTCCAACTTGCACAGTATTTGCACCAATATAGTCAGATTTCTGAAGAGTCAGATTATTAGCATCATTTGTGAAATGATGAGTGGCACCGGTATCTACATTCCATGCAGTTTCCCAATTTTCATTAGTACCATGGTGTATAGCTGCCAATCCTTGTTTTGCTAGAAGGTGAGGTGCATCCTGGTAAGACAAATCAAATCTAAAATAGTATTTCTTAGCATAGTGCCCAATTTTATTACAAATCTGACATGTGACAGAAGGTTGATTGTTTCTGTTGCTGGAATTATAGCCTCCACGCTGACCACGCCCCCTGTCACGGAAGTTACCACGCCTGTGAAAAGTGTGTGGTCTTTGTGCAATATTTGCAGAAGGTTGTTGGATGGCAGGGGTGAGTTGATGCCAAGACAGGCGGGCTTCAAAGGTCAGTAATAGGGAATAGATTTCCTCCAGTGTGATCTCATCCGTGCAGGTTGATATGGAGGCAACAAGGCTGTCATATTCATGACTGAGACCTGCAAGTAAATATGTTATGATATCATCATGATTTAGTGGTTGTCCAGCGACAGCTAATTCATCAGTGAGCCGTTTGATGAAATGAAAATAATTAGTGGCTGTCTTGCTGCCTTTCGTTGCAGTTGCAAGTTGTGTGTGAATTTGCAGAGTGTGTGCACGGGATCGAGAGGAGAAAGTATCATCCAATGCATTCCAGACAGCCTTGAAAGTTTTATGATTGAGCATTTGAGCAAGAATTGGTTCAGACAGGGAGGTCATAAGAATGCTGAGAATGAGATTGTCTTGACGAACCCACTGAGAGTAGGTTGGGTTCAGACGTTCAGAGACAACAGAAGATTCAGGATGAGTAATAAAGATGATTTTGGGTGGTTTTGGAATACTACCATCAATATATCCAAAGAGTTCTTGGCCTCTAAAAAATGGTACAAGGTGGGCTTTCCAAAGAAGGAAATTGTCATGATTGAGTTTGACAGTAGTGACAGAAGGCATCGAGATAACAGAAGAAGAAGATTGGGTTTGAGGTGCAGTAGAGTTTGTGGAAGACATTTAGATGTTAGTCTTTTTATAGGCTCTAATACCATAAAAGATAATTAAACTCAATTATGTTTTACAGAGTTCTCTGTTTTTCCTGATGTTCTTGTTCTATACATATGTTCCTATTTATATCATTACATCATTAGGTTCTAACGTATCTATATTCTAGTTAACAACAGCTGTATATATTTATTTTACAAGATCCTCAATTACGTTTCAATTATTCCTCAGCTGCTGCAATCATGGCTGGATCAGCCGTTACTTGATCTTCTTCATGCTTAAGTTCAGTTGCTCCAATCATGGCTGGATCAGCCGTTACTTGATCTTTTTCATGTTGTAGTTTAACTACTACAATCATGGTTGTATCATCTGTTACTTGATCTTCTATAGTTATTATCACTAAATATGTCAGTAACATACAAAGTTTAAAAAAAGAGAATATTATTCAAATAAAGATGTTATAGATTTCATCGCAGAAACTAAAGCAGGATTAAATTAAATCAAACCACATCGAAATTCCTTTTTCCCTTTGTTTTTTTTTTGTCTTTTTTGTTATTTTTATCTGTTTTTCAGATCAGATAATTTTATGATTTTATTGTTTGCATAATAATAATGATAATTTTAGTGATTATTTTTTTTATTGTTTTTTAATAAAAATGTTTTGCTTTTTTTTATTCTTCAAGGCAATTTAATGATTTTAATTATTTAGGCAGTAATGTTGATAATAATTTTAGTTGTTATAATCATGATAATTATGGTAATGTAGGGATTTTGAATGATGTTTTCTTCTTTTTGTAGATAGAAAATGAAGTAGTTATTTTTGTTATTTGGTTATTGTTGGTGTTTTCATAATTTATATTTTGTTTGTTGTGTTTATTTAAATTGGATTATAAAATGAATTAATTCTAATACAGTGAATACGATAGTTCAGGTATCTGAATCTTCTTGTTTTTTTATTGACGATGAAATATTATGTTGGTGATTTCATTAAAACCTACTAAACAGATTAATTTATATCGATTTAAAATTTATATATTTTATAGGAAACTCGCACTCCACTGGAATTCTACATGGATTTATTATTTTATCTAAATTTATATTATAATAAAAAAAATCTCACATAATTAATATTTTTTCGCATTTAAAATACGGACAAGTCACAACAAAATGTCAATAAGTGGCTAGTTAGTACATATATATTAACTAAAATATAAATCGTGTAGGTGTTTTACAGTGCATTTCACCATTGATCACCTAGACAAAGCTCACTGTCAATTGCTATAGTGAAATTACCATTTTTCCCCCGAGATCGAAAAATTTTAGCCCCGGGGATCGGGGGTATTTTTGAATTTTCCAGGGGATATGTATGTTATTTCTGGATTTGTTGCACAGTAAAACGATACAATTAGCCCTCCTAAACCACAAAACACCACAGCTGGAACTGGGGGTATTACAATATTTGCACCCCCAGTTTTTACGTAGATATCGCTAGGTCCAGGGGTATATGGGTAATTGACCATTTTTTATTATTTCTTTTCTTGGGACACTGCAGGCGCGTCGTACGCACGCGCCAGTAGTGTTCCGCCCGCATGCATCTTTCAAACGGCACGTGCGGCATACTCTGGCAGTGGAAACTGGGCATCTGCCGTGTCATCTGGTTCGTCATCATGTCCTCTGACTCCACACGCAGCGCGTGTGCTTCAAATGTGACCGTGTAATCGCCGGTGGACGGTCCCCCCTTTTCTCTCTCCTGCTGCAGAAAAGTACGGTACAGTCCCTCATATTTGTATCAATTTAATTTCAGTCCCTAATCTTTTGATTTCATTTTTATTACTAATTTTTCAATAAAATTTTGATTATTTTCAATTGTGCTTTTCAATTGAAATTGATTATATGCGGTAAATTTCATTTCATTCCTTAAACTTTTGATTTTTAGTTTGTTTTTTGTTCATTTAATAATTTTGGTATGCAAGTTTGCATTTGTTCTAATTTTGTCCCCAAATTGAAATTGGTCAATTGGTCATATATGTTACTTTTCATTTTGGTCCTTAGTCTTTTAATTTGTTCAACAATTGCACTTTATTGATTTTTAAAATCCCTTTATTGTTTTGTCCTGAAGTTTTGATTTGTTTCATTTTTATCCTTCAATTGGAATAAATTATATATTTTTATTTTTATTTGCACTTATTCTTTTAATTTTTTAGTATTAATTCCTTTGGTTTTTTTGTCCTTCTTAGACAGTGTTTATTTTTTGTCCATATTATGCATTTGTGCTTTTAGATTTTGTTTTTTATTTTTTGTCATTTTATTTTTTTCCGGGTTTTATTTTTATTGCATTCGGTTCTGAAATTTTTAATTCATGTTCGTTACACTGCATTTTATTTTTTAAAATTCCTTCATTGTTTTTTGGTCCCAAGATTTAGATTTGTTGCAGTTTTGTCATTCAATTGGAATTAATTAATTAATTAATTAATTATATTCCTTTTCATTTTGGCACTTATTCTTTTAATTTTTTATTTAGTATTGATTCTTTTTTTTTCAATCTTTCTTGGATAATGTTTATTTTTTTGTCTGTATTCATTCATTTATAATTTTGGTTTTTGTTTTGAATTTTTGTCATTTTATTTTTTATTGGGGTTTTATTTTTATTCGGCTCAATTCTGAAATTTTAATTTATGTTGGTGATCATTTTAAAATTAATATTGCTCCGTTTTTCTCTTTGTTTTTTTTTGTTTTATGTTATTTTTATCTGATTTTCGTATCGGATGATTTCATTGTTTGCACAATAATAATAATAATTTTAGTGATTATTTTCTTATTGTTTTTTGACAAAATATTTTACTTTATATTTTACTTCACAAAATTTCTTCACAGATTTATTATTTTATTCAAATTTATATTATAATAAAAAAATCACACATAATTAATATTTTTTATTAAAAAATATGGTTCCGCCCGCAACGAGGCGCGGGTGCCATGACTAGTATGTGTATATAATGACGTGATCTCGGGTAAACATAGATTTTTGACCAGATCAATTCCCCCTTTATTTTTTACAAAACTCAACTCGATCTAGATCTGATCACATGAGTAACAGATCAAATTGGATCGTGTTGGGATTTAAAACAATGTTAATCTCCATGTTGATTCCTTCTTCCTTGCATGTTTTTAAAGCCATAAAAAGTGGGCTCGACTCTCTTTTCATTTTGTTTTTTTCCCTTACCTAAAATTTGGGATTAATTTGTCTAAATTGGATGAAGAAATGACAGGCAGAAAGCTGGCATATTTTCTGGCCATGTAAGATTGTGACATGATGTTTACACTGTTCCTCATTTAAAGTATATTGTATCTTTCCTTAAAATAAATAGGCGTATATTTCCTTATAAAACAAATAATGAGACGGCTGCTTCAAGAACTAATTACCAAACTTGCTCTCGCATAATATGAAGAATATTTGAGTGTCTATTAACATATACTAAAAAAGCTTTTTACTTTTTTTTAAGAAAAAAAAAACTATTTTCATTATGGCAACTTTTTACTTTGGTTCTTGGAATTTTAGAGGAATTCTATTTTTCAAAACTTTTTTAATTTTATTTTTTAATATTAAATTTACTAGATATAGAGTTTATAATTTATCTTATAGGAAGTTGTATTCTTCAAAAGTTTTACATATTAGCTATATTGACTTGGGATTTTTATTTTTAATTATCTCTTTTTGAATTTGATTTTTTAATATTGAATTGATTGAAAATCACATTTTATAATTTTTTTATTTGCTTTCTATAGAATCATCTCCATCTCAAAACTCGAGTTACAAATTTAATAGGTTAGAAATGTTGATCTAGGTTGTTTTCTATTCTTTTTTATTTTTTTTCAATTTAATCACTTAAAATTGTGTTGATTGACAATTAAAATTTATATTTTAAAACATAATAAATCACATGAGTTTATAGTAGAGAATATTAGAGAATAATATAAATCATATTTCGGGGTCTCACCTACAAACTTGAGTTTTTAGGTGAGATGGTTCCTTAACATGGTATCAGAACCTTATTGACCCAGCGGTCATGAGTTCAAATCTCATCACCCCCATTCTATTTGATAAAAATCAAACACAAGGTAGTGTGAGCCTGTGTGCAAGTTTCAAACTCAAAAGGCTTTTACTTGAGGGGGTGTGTTAAAGAATAATATAAATTATATTCTGTGACCTCACCTACAAGCTTGAGCTTTTAGATGAGATGATTTTTTAACAGAGAATACATAACTACAGAAAATTAAGAACATATATATTAAAGATAAGAAAAGCAACAGGAAATAAAGTTGTAAATAAAACACTAAATAAATGAAATAAAATTGCTAGGAGATCTAGCACAAAAAACTCTAAAATAAGTTAATACGTTGAGCTTGTGAGAAAATTGTGTTGAAATTTTTTATAATCTATTTGGAGTGCACTGCCTTTTATTTTTACATATTTTTTAAAAATACATTTTTCTTAAAAAAAAGTAGAGTAATAAGTTTAATGTATTAATATAAAAAAAAAAAAAAAACATGTTTAATTGAGTGAACAAAAGGACGCGTAGCTTGCTCTAAATTGATGACATGTCTACATGCAAGAAACTCCCTAATGAAATATAAAAATTATAATATATTAGTGAGTGCATTTGACATGATATCATCCTAGTTTTATGACTCGTGTTATACATGTTAATTTAAGTTCACTCAATTTATTTATTTAATTGAATTTTAATTTTAATTTCATCACTCAATTTTAAATTAATTAAGAATTGGGTTTAATAAAAAACAATATTCTCGATAGAGTGTTTTATGACCGTGATAACAAATTTAACAAATTAACAATAATTAATCTAAGTTAATCAAATTTATTGTCATTTTAATATTATTTAAAAAAAGTATTTTCTTGATTTTGTTTGAAGTTAAACTATATTTTTATTCGTCATTCAATTTGTCCTTAAATATGTTAATTTGCCCCAATCATATCATATCAATCCTTATATAGTTTAATTTTTTTTTTTGTTAAAAATCACATCAATTAGACCTAAACATTTTTTTTTACATTTTAAAAAACATTTATCCAACCAACATCAAAGCACAAACAATAATCAAGTTTCAACTATTAAATATTTTAATAAATATTTTTTTTATTTTAATAAATATTTTTTTTAGTTATAGACATGTTCTTTAATATAAAAACATATCGTCATCTCTAAAATAATTTTAAAACAAGACATAAGCAATTATTACCTCAATTATTTATATATGACTATATAAAAATAATATAAGTGTAACTAATTTGAGGAAACAATATAAAGTTTTAAAAATAAACAATACAAAACAATATTTTAATCTTATTGAATATTCTTATGTAATTCTTTTTAAAAAAACAAATATGCATATTAGTTTCATATATAATAATTAAGAAATAAAAAATATAAAACTAAAATATATAATATTATTAAACAAAACTATGTTATGATTGAATGATTTTACAACATCATTGTAATTATTTATTTGAATAAAATTTTATTTTAAGATATAAAGAAACAATACAAGAAGAGAAAGGCTAAAACAGGCTAAGCCCATTTAAGCCTAGATTCTCAGGCCTCTCCGCCTAGCCAAAAAAAAAAAAGCCTAATGACTAAGTGCCCGTTTGGCATTGCGATCCCACCGGTTTTTGGTCGAAATTTGAAAAAAAAAATTCATTTTAAAAACCGGCGGTTTGGTATTTTTAGATCATTTTGATGTGCTGATTTCAAAAATGATTTTTAAAAAATAAAAAAAAATATCATTTTGATGTATTTCGGCACGATAAGCACTTTAAAAAGCTACCGCAATCGCACTCTCAAACAGGCTCTAAGCGTGCCCGGTGCCTGCATAGTCCCTTTTCTTTAAAAAGCTCAAATGGATGACACATCATTTGTCTTAGTGTTTTTTTAATAAATTGATGAATTATTGTTTGCTAAAGGAGATAAAGTGTTTGACATTGCATTTCAAAAATATTTTTAAAAATATTTGAAAATTTTTTATTTTTGTTTTGCACTTTAAATTAAAAAAAAATGATGTTTTTAAGTCATTTTTATGTGTTAGTCAAAAATAATTTTTAAAAAATAAAAAAACTTCATTTTAATACATTTTTGAATAAAAAACATTTTTAAAAAAATATCAACTACACTCTCAAACAGGCATTAAAATGGTTGGAAAAGTGGGCTTGAAGGAGTTTAGACTTAGAAAAACCTCAAATTGAACTTATTTATATATGAATACATTTTATATATCTCAATAGCTTCATTTACAACCCTAAAACACTCTATGATCAATATATAAACTAAATATCAAACCAAATTAAAAGAACAAATTGTGAGCTCTTATCTTCCTTCTCCAATAAGATTAAAGGTTCAATCCATATTCATGAAACTCTCTTTAAGGTAAATAGATTAATGTCGACCAAATTCTTTCATTGTCTTTTGTTTTCTAGTGGCTTTCTATCTACTCTTTCAATGTTCATGGACTAAAATAAAATATATTTTTTAATCAAAGTATAAGAATATAAAACTAAATGGACTAAATATAAATAAATAAAAAACTTCAAGGGCATAAACAACTTTTTTTCCTTTTGACAATTGAATTATGGATTAAATAATGTACTCCATGATGCACTTAAGTCTTGGACTATAATAGTTGAATAATGAAAGTCAAATATTTTAATTTCTTTCTATATGGTCATGTGGGTTTAATAAATCAGATTTCATATCATGTACAAATTTAGGTTTTTAACTAGGCTCCATGCATGCGCTTTGCCAATGAGCTAAACTAAGTTTTTGAATAGAAAATAATGTTTTAGATACTAAAAATGGGTAGAAAAGATATAAAAATATTAATTAGGGCTCAGAGAAAACGGGTCATTCCGTCAAACCCATGATTTAGATTAAAAATAAAAGAATTAGAAAATATTTTAAAAAATATGTTAACTTTTTAAATTCGTGACCCAAGTCATTCAACTTGAAACATGCTCTCTCCCTCTAAAAAGATATTTTTTTTTAAGTATAAAAGAGTCACGACATCTACAAAAAAATATCTTTTACCGTTACTAGTTATAAAGTCATCTTGTCGTATCAAGAACAAAGTACAATATATCAAATACTATGAAAAAAATGAATGGATGACATTACAAGGACTAATTAATTATTTAATTGACTATCCAATCCTACAATGTTATTCTTATGTTGTTTGAATTTATAAGACATCATTTGTAAGTAAATTTGTTGCTTTTCTCAATAAAAATAATTTAATTTTTAACATGAGAAACTTTTTGTTTCCTAATTTGTTATATGAAGCTAGTTGATAAAGATGTGGTTTCGAATCCTGCTAAATATCAAAAGCTAGATCAATTTACGGCAAAGTTTAATGAGGTGTGAAAAGGTGGTTTCAACTTTTAGAAGATTCGAGGATTGTGAAAAGCTGCTAGAAGATACCAAGGATTTTAATTTCTTTCTATAATTTATTTTTACAATTTTTATTTTACTAAGAAATTGAAGGAATAGATGATTGAATAATGTTTTAAGTGCTTATGTTTAGCAGCCATCCTGGCGGTGGCCGTTTCCTATTTGACGTCGTTTTATAATCTTGCATTAAGTTTATAGAATGATTTCGGGTTACTGCTGGTCGGCATTGGTTGATTATTAACGAAGGAATCGGAAGTAATAAAGCGAGTGCTCACCGGAGCTTCTGCCTGATCCTAAGAAGAAAAGAAAGGAAGGCCACGTGTGAGTGAGATTGCAGAGGACAACAAGCGGCAGTCAAAAAAAGGAGAAACTCCACGTGTCAAACAGACATCAACACAACATGGATAGTGTTCGGTATTGTTGTTGTAGTTATTGTAATTTCTAAATAAAATAATGTTTTTTTTTTCACACTAAAAAAATAATTTAAAAAAAAAAAACTCCTCTCAAGGAACTCTCTTGGTTTCTTCTTCTATGGTGAAGCTATTTCGTCTCTCGTCGTCTCTTCTAGGCCGTCATTTTTTCAGCAAATCTTCCTCGTTGATAAGAACAACAGAGTACCTCAGCTATCCTTGTTCCTCTGCCTTTGCTGGCCGTTTTCACACGCACAAGGTGTTGGCCATGGCTGAAACTACGTCTTCATCTTCGTCCTCTCACGGCCATACGAATCGTCTCTCAGCTGAGCACAGTCCATATCTCCTTCAACACGCCCAGAACCCTGTTAGTATATTAAAGAGATATTTGTATTGATTTTTGCTCCTTTTTTTATTTTCTTTTTCTTTGTGGAAATAAATTGAAGGTCAATTGGTACCCATGGGGCGAAGAAGCATTCGCTGAAGCACGTAGACGAGACGTCCCAATTTTCTTATCAAGTATTTATATATTTTCCATTCGTTCTTTCTTTTCTTTTTATTGTTATCATCATCATCATTTGCAAAAACTGGTGGCTAATTACTAATTAGTATGTAATCAATTTTTTTTGGGGCTATTTGATCATGGCTCATTTTTGGTGCTCTCTCTTTCAAGTTGGATACAGCACTTGTCATTGGTGAGTATGTGACACTTTTCTTTCATTTTTCTAATCCAAAATGCCTATGGAAAACTCGAATGACTAACTGATTAATTGTTTGGTATTTATCTGTAAGGTGTCATGTTATGGAGGTGGAGTCTTTTGAGGATGAAGAGGTCGCTAAATTGTTGAATGATTCGTTTGTCAGTATGAAGGTTTGTTCAAATTCTGGTTGCTTGCATTTGTTGTTGTTGGCACTATTCATTTATCCCTGAATTATCAACTTCTTTTAATGGTTTTGTTAATCACTCTAACATGTGAGATTGCTGCAGGTGGATAGAGAGGAACGACCTGATGTTGACAAGGTAAATAGCCTCAATCTTGACTGCCTTCCAGAGAAATAATTATTGGCTCTATCCTTTGGTGGGTCCTTTGTATGCTGATTTATCTATGAAAGAACCATTTGATACATTGTGCTGTTGAACTGCTGCTAAACTTGTTGTATGAAAAGTTTAAATGCCAATAATACCATACAATTATATGAAAGAAGGTGACTGTAAAGTAGTGTAAGAGAGTGTGTTTGTCTATTTATATTATTTTAGTTTCAGAGCACACTTGCTTTTGAGTCCGGTTGGTTTTGATCATATGCAGATAAATTTCAATGTTCTTCAAAGATTGTTCGTTGGCTTCTTTTTATACTAAGCAAATGGTTTTGATTTTACAGGTCTATATGACATTTGTACAGGCATTGTATGGTGGAGGAGGGTGGCCACTTAGTGTCTTCCTTTCACCTGATCTGAAACCTTTGATGGGTGGGACTTACTTTCCCCCGGATGATAAGTATGGAAGACCAGGCTTTAAGACCATACTTAGGTGGGAGTTTTGGTTCTTGGACTTTTTTCTCTTCTTTTTTCCTTCCTCTTTTCTGCAGCATTTCTGTTCCTTCACCAATTTTGTACACATTAGATCGTCACAAGTTTATTCTTGCATTCAATTATGATTCAAAGCTGTATTAAAGGTTAATTGCTTTTGCTTAGTCTATCTTTTCTCTATTATTTCAGAAAGGTAAAGGATGCTTGGTTCAGTAAGAGAGATATGCTTGTGAAGAGTGGAGCCTTCGCTATTGAACAGCTGTCAGAAGCATTGTCAGCAAGTGCAAGTTCGAAAAAATTGCCAGATGAGCTTCCACAAAATGCATTGCGTCTGTGTGCAGAACAAGTATGACTATTGCAAACTGCACAGTAGTCCTTTTTCATCTGACTTGGAAGGAAGAAATGCTCAATATGAACTTCTAATTGAGCAGCTGTGAGGAATGAGTTTGGTGTCTCTGACTCGTTTTAATGCATTGCTAGAATCTTCTGAATTTCACTTATTTGGTTGTTGACTTGACTAAAATTTGATACATAAAAAGAAATTAAATAGTTAGATATTAGGCCCCTGTTTGGCGGCGAGGCTGGGGATGTATCTCCCCATTGCACTACAGCTGCCTGCGTGGTGATTTTTTAACATGGCAAGGAACATAGATTAGCTTTTCAAAGAATATTAATTTGATGCTTCTTGGTGTCTTTTAGTATTTTTTTTTCTTCAACTGTTATCACAAAAGCCACCTTCTTAGACTTTTCAAGATTGTATCAATATCCACATTTTATTAATTGAATAGTGTTTGTCATCCTAACACAAACATTGTTATCATGGATATAATTGGAGCTTTCTTGTATTAATTGTTTTCTTGCAGCAACTATTTCTTTCTCCTCCGCATAGCAACATTAAAGCAGCAATTGAAACTTTTATATGTACATCAACATCTCACCCTTTTAGCAGTTTCCAGTTGCCATTTTCATGGGTTTGTGGGTTGATTTGTTTTTATAGATGCTATAAAACAAATTTCTGCTGTACTTTGCTGCTGCTGCTTGCTTTCACAAATTATGATCGGTTAAGAGGATTCAGGAAATGCATAGGACCATGGCATTGTTTACATAAAACTGATGATGAGGAACTATTTTTATTGACTTTTTTTTTAATTCCCGTACTTCACTACATTGCAGCTTTCTCAAAGCTATGATTCACAATATGGAGGGTTTGGATCTTCCCCAAAGTTTCCTAGACCAGTTGAGATCCAATTGATGCTTTGCCATTCAAAAAAATTGGATGATGCTGGAAATTACAGTGAATCAAAGAAAGTTCTGCAGATGGTTTTCCTTACCTTGCAATGCATGGCAAGGGGAGGCATTCATGATCATATTGGAGGTGGTTTCCACAGATATAGTGTGGATGAACGCTGGCATGGTCAGTTTGTCTTTAAAACGATAGTTATCTCCTAAAGAATTGCTTAATTCAAAATTACTGGCATTCTGTTGTAGTTTCCTGCATTTTGTGTAGTTGTTGTATATGGAATGTTGAAACTGTAGTGTTTTCTTGCAGTTCCTCATTTTGAGAAAATGTTATATGATCAAGGTCAACTTGTTAATGTTTACTTGGATGCCTTTTCCATTACCAATGATGTCTTCTATTCAAGTCTGTCCCGTGATATTCTTGATTATCTGAGGAGAGACATGATTGGACCAGAAGGTGAAATATTTTCAGCAGAGGATGCTGATAGTGCTGAGCATGAAGGTGCCAAAAAGAAAAAGGAAGGAGCCTTTTACACATGGACCAGTCAAGAGGTTCTTATCATCATCGTTTTGGTCTTCATTTCATTTTGATTGGTTTGATTTCTCGTCGTGTAAAATCTAGCTGCACATCTGTTAATTTCTTGATTGTCAACTGCATCTGGAACTTTTATCAACTACAGGGGTGTTTGGGAGTGGTAACGGTTACTTTTCAAAGTGTTTTTCGCTCAAAAATACATTAAAATAATTTTTTTTTATTTTTTATTAAACATTCTTGACATTAGTACATCAAAACATCTTAATAGTTCTAAATTGATGATGCTGACATTTTGAACTTATATCAATTGCTCTTGCAAAGTATTCACATACCACAATTTTATAGTCTTATGTCATGTATATGCTCTTTTAAAAAAAAAAAATGTTATATACCTGAAGTCATAATTCCCCTTCTTGGATTGAGATACTATTAGTTTTAGTTATATCTGCATCTTCCTGCTTAAAGATCAAGGTAGTATAGCTTTGTCCTAAATTTTATAGCATGAGCAGTGGATCTCTATTGTGTTACCCTGATTCCGTAACACTAGTCTTTCATTGAAAGATGAAATTATATATACTTTTATCCCTTCTCTACAAAGTTTTCTTAAAAATTTATGTTGGGAGATTCATTTAACCTTGACCTCTACTGATTCTGATTCTTCTACATGGTTTACCCCTCTTTAAGATTGACGACATCCTTGGAGAGCATTCAACTCTTTTTAAGGACCACTATTATGTAAAGCCTCTGGGGAACTGTGACCTTTCTAGAATGAGTGATCCACATGATGAATTTAAGGGGGGAAATGTGCTCATTGAATTAACTGATAATTCAGCACTGGCAAGAAAATATGGCCTGCCTCTTGAAAAATATCTTGATATTCTGGGTGAGTGCAGGCAAAAGCTTTTTGATGTAAGATCAACACGACCAAGGCCACATTTAGATGATAAGGTTTGTCATTGTCTGTTTAAAAGAAGGCATGGATTGTATAGAAAGATTCCTTAATCTTTAGCTTTTCTCTTGTATGCACACTTTAACAGACCAGGTGCTTGCTAGGTAATTGTCTCATGGAATGGACTTGCAATTTCATCTCTTGCAAGAGCTTCCAAAATCCTTATGGGCGAAGCAGAGGGCACAAAATACAACTTCCCTGTTGTTGGATGTGATGTAAGACTTTACCTATGGCTTGCCTGGTTAACTTAGAATTATTTTATAATTACCAACATACCTGTGGTTTGATCACACCTGTGCAATTCAAACTTTCTAAGCCAAGTTTGATGTAATTATTGTGCATCTATGTTATTCATTAAGCATTTCCTTACCATGTCTAGATTTTGACCATGGTGTGAGGATAAAAAATTCAGTTTATAACTCTCATTTACCCCACTTATGGAAAACTTCTACATGAAATCATATTATTCTGAACAACTATTTTAAACAAAGGCCTGTCTTCCAGAAGGTCTACGCATTCAATCATCATAATTTTGGTTTATTTTTTATGTTACCGGGTATTGGATTTCTTGTACCTTCTAGGCATCTGTTCTGCTGGGCTCTGTCAGTCTTGATATGTAGCCATAAGTACTGATCTGAGGAAAATTATCTAGGGCATTTGAACTATACTTGGCATGATATGTGGTCTGTGGTTGACTTTGTTATTTGATCATGACTATTAATTTTGCATGTTCCACTGAATTCCAGCCCAAGGAATACATGAATGCTGCAGAGAAGGCAGCGTCTTTCATCAGAAGGCATCTTTATAATGAACAAGCTTGCAGGCTAGAGCACAGCTTTAGGAATGGTCCATCTAAAGCACCTGGATTTTTAGATGATTATGCATTTCTAATTTCTGGGTTGCTGGATCTTTATGAGGTTGGTGGCGGGATCCATTGGCTAGTGTGGGCAACCGAACTACAAGATAAACAGGTGAAAGAATCAAAGTTAATCTCCCTGAGATAAATAGTGAGCCAACTTCTTGCTTGTAATTGTTCTCATGTTCTTAAGAGCTATTTTTACAGGATGAGTTGTTTCTCGACAGAGAGGGAGGAGGCTATTTTAATACCCCAGGAGAAGACCCTTCAGTTCTCCTACGAGTAAAGGAAGACCATGATGGTGCTGAGCCCTCAGGAAATTCAGTTTCGGCAATTAATCTCATAAGATTGGCCTCTATGATGACTGGCAGTAAGTCTGAGTATTACAGGCAGAATGCTGAGCATCTTCTGGTATGCTGTTGCTTCACTCACAAGCGTTTCTCGGGGGAGATTAGTGTTTACAACTCGAGTAGTCATTGTGTTAGCATAACAAATTCTTCCCATGGCGATGCAGGCAGTTTTTGAGTCAAGATTGAAGGACATGGCTATGGCTGTACCTCTGATGTGCTGTGCAGCTGCCATGATCTCTGTGCCTTCCCACCAGCAAATTGTCTTGGTTGGCCACAAATCGTCCTTGGAATTCGATAATATGCTTGCTGCTGCTCATGCATCATATGATCCCAATAGAACAGTAAGTTGAAGGGTTTCAATTCAATTGATGAACCCCCTGTCCCCTTTCTCTCCCTCTCCCTCCCTCCCTCTCTCTCTCTCTCTCTCTCTGATGCAATTATTGCCATTTGCAGGTGATTCATATAGATCCTACCGATGATGAAGAAATGGAGATTTGGGAGGGCAATAATAGTAATATAGCTCTCATGGCAAGGAATAATTTTGCTGCAGATAAAGTTGTTGCTCTTGTCTGTCAAAATTTCACATGCAGTCCCCCAGTCACGGATCCCAGGTCTCTTAAAGCGTTGCTTCTCAAGAAACATTCCTCTGTGGTGTAAATCTTGGTGAGTGAAGGCTTTCAAAGTGTTAATTGTAGGTGATGCATAAGACATTTCTCTAGGTTGGTGGCCTGTGCTGGATCTAATTTTTTTTCAAAGTAAAAAAAAAAACTTAGGCACTATCAAGAATCAAATATCAAATAAGCAAGTGTGGTTATAAATTTTATTGGATTCAATAACCTTGATTAATTTAAAAATATAATTAGAAAAAAAAACAATAACATCATATAAATTGAACAAAACAAAATTCACCCAAGTTAGTATGGGTTAATTTTTGAAACTCGTGACATGATACATGAGACTTAGATCATCCCATGAATTGAATAAAAAAAATAAACCGTAAAAACAAATCTAAGCTAATTTAGGTTAGTATTTCAAACTTGTGACCTGAATTTTTAGGTTGAAATTATTCTATAAAAAACAAACTAGTAAAACTCATGAAGTTAAATCTCTTATTAACAAAATGCAATGAAGAATTTGCAAAAAGAACTTCAATAAATAAAAAAATAGTGATTAAAAGAATTAAAAACTAAATTTAATATAAAATAAAATATTGAGGAATACAATTGAAAAAAAAAATTCAAATAAAAAAACGACTAAAAACAAAATTGATTATATTAATAATGGTTAATTTCTATACTCATGACCTGATACATGAGATTAAGATAATCTCATAGAAGGATTGAATCGAAAAAGAATCAATTGTAAGAAAAACCAAAAAAATAATAATTACTATAATTGTTTTCTTGGTTGCTTTTTTATAAAAGTGTTTGAATTTTTTAAAAAAAATTTATGGCAATTTAATAATTTTCTTTACTTGGGCATTAATGGTGATGGTAATTTTAATCGTTATAGTCATAATAATAGTAGTAGTAGTAGCAGCATCAGCATTCCAATGGATTTTTAATTATGTTTTCTTCTTTTTATAGGTATAAAATCAACAACTTATTTTTATTGTTTAGTTATTACAAGTGTTTACACAATTTATATTTTATTATTGTGTTTAATTTAAATTCAATTATGAAATGAGTTGATCCTAATACAAAGAATTCAATGATTCAGATATCAAAATCTTCTTGCTTTTTTAATGGCAATGATAATTTTATGCTGTTAATTTCGTTGAAATCTATTAAACAAGTAAATTCATATCAATTTAAAATTCATATATTTTATTAAAAACTCGCGCTTCACAAAAATTCTGCACATATTTATTATTTTGCCTGAATTTATAGTATTATAAAAAAAAACTCACACTTCATTTTGTTTTCATTGAAAAAAATATGGTTCTGACTGCATTTATTTTGGTTATTTTATTCTTTAAGATAATTTTATGATTTTCATTGTTTACACAATAATAATAATTGATTATTTTTTTGTAATTGTTTTCTTACTTACTCTTTTATTACAGGTTTTATTATTATTATTATTATTATTATTATTATTATTATTATTCGAGACAATTTAATAATTTTTATTGTTTAAATAGTAATAATAATGATAATGATGGTAATGATAATAATGTATTACAATAAAAATTATGTGAGTCAATATTGTCTTTAATTTTTTTAGAGTAGTAATTCAACTAACTTAATGTCAAAAAATAACATAATACCAATTAAATGATTAGTCAAGCAGTTAAAACAGACCCAACAATCAATCAGTTTAATGCAGAAAGCAAATAATTCATCTTTAGTGAATTTTATCAATTGTAGTTTTATTATCTGTTAATTAAATATTTAGCCAAACAGTTAAAGCAGATCCAACAATCAATCAGTTTGTTGTAAAAAACAAATAACTTATTTTCAATGGATTTTATCAATTGTCTGCTCAGAAATCTGTTGATGCAGTTGTTTTTAATTTTTATCTTATTTATGTAAATTTATACTACTTCACATTATTATTAAACACAAAAAATTGTCATCTAAATATTTTTTTTAACATTACTTAGCAGAAATACTGCTCAGACTAATTGTTTTGGTCAAATGTATAGCATTATAAAAAAAATCACTCTTGATTTTTTTTTACATTTTAAAAAATTTGGTTCTCCTTGTAATGAAGCGCAGGGAAAATGGCTCGTGTGTGTGTAGAGAGAGAATAATGAATAATGTTCTGAGTCTTGTTTATATAAGACTAAAAGCTATAAAAAGCTATTCTCACCATATTGTAGGTATAATTATTTTATTCAATTATCTTTTGCAAATAAAGTTATTTAACCAATTGAAGCTACTTAACCTTGAAATTTACTACTTTACTACTATTAACTTGTCTTTTCTAGATATTTTTTACTTGTTGAAACTTAATTATGCTTTGGATTTTCTAATGTATGAGATTTTTTTTTTGTTTTGTGCTCATATATTAGGATGAAAATGGAAAATTAGGATTTCTCAAACTTTAAAAATTACAACTTTAAATTGTTAAAAAACAAAACCTAGGGTTTCTTAAACCTAAAATTGCAGCCCTTAAACTATAGAAAAAACTTTGAATTGAAAAGTTCTAAATAAGTTTTTGAATAATTATTCTAAATAATCTGTTTGTTCCAAAAATAAGCTATAAACCAATTTAAATAAATTGAATCATGATTTCAAATATATAGTTCTCTCTCATATGAATAAATTACTGAGTTTATCATATATATTTGAAAATATTGAGATCTCTAGTTTCTCTCATATCTAGAATCACAATAAAAATTTATTTGTAACTTCAGATGTATCCAAAACAATATATGAATGTCTAGTTTGACAAATTTGACAAGATTCTTCTAGTAACTTTGACTCTATGAAATAATATGTTTATGAACTTTGTTTAATCTAATAATTTAACAAAATATATTATCATGCATCTAATATTTCCCTTTAAATTTCAACTAGATCCAATATATAGTTTGAAAGATATGTTTGATCTCACAAAATTGACAACAAGTATTATAAGTCCAAATTCAAAACTACTTGGTTGTTCATATCACAAATTTAGTAAACTCTTAAAATCAGACCGATTTTATTGATTTTACTGATTTTGCACGAGTCAAGTTTGATTTTACTAGTTTTTGAGTTTAGTCTGATTTACTACGTAAATACATGTTGACTCGTAAAATCATAAGATTTTAAGAGTCAACTCGTGATTTTGACAACCTTGCATCTATGTGTAGCTCCCATTCTTAGGAAAAACTCATCCTTAAGTTCATGGTTAGAAATTGAACCATTCCATTTCAAAATAATGGATAATTCAAATGTAGCATCATAGCTGGCCTATTTACAAACTTAACCTTTTATTTTATTAACACCTCAAATCAAATCAATTTTTTTAATTTCTTTTTTTCATCGCTAAACCAATGATTCCTACCATTTTAGAAACAAAATATTTTTCTTTATCCTCTTTGATAACAACTTCATCCGATTGAGTAATTCTAAAATTTTGATCTAGCTTTTTTTAGTTAGCTTAATTTTCATATTGTCCCTTGGATCTCACCTTTATTTCATGCTACTTTGTTTTTTTAACATGTTTAATGACTTCAAGTTATTTCTTTGATTCCACCTTGACATTATAAATATTGATTCTAGTTTTTTGACTTTGTTTGACATTGCTTAATCTTCTTCAATGTCTTTAGCCTCAATTTAATAGGAAGAACTTTCAATGGCTTCTAATTATATTGAGATATTTATTGGAAGTCGAGAATGGAATCTCTTACCATTTAATATTCTTCATTTTACTTCTCATAGTATTATAAGTAGCCTTCAAATCTTCATCATAAGAAGAAGGGAAGATGTTATGAATATCTCTGTCCATCATGCATATTTCATACAGAAAGATAGAAAACTAGGGTTTCTCAAGCCCTGAAAATTACATACTTGAATTGTAAAGAAAGAAACTAAGATTTCTCAGGCTCTTAAATCTTAGCCATAAACTTCTTGAAAACTATGAACTGGACCCAGACTCGGATTTAAAACAGTTGTGAGTGCCTTCCTCTTCTTTGCCCGATATAATTACGAGATTGCTGTATTTGTGACTGTCTAGGTTATGGCTATCTGTCTATGTTGTTTGCCATGTGCTGATTGGCTGGAGTAACTTGAGCAAAGAAGGCCTGTTGTCAATGGAACCTCTTCCATATCAAATATGCTGCCTCCAACAAGGTGAGGTTTTAGCTTTGATTATTTTTTGAAATTTCTGGGCACTTCTCTCCATAAAATGCAGTGTTCAGCTCAGCAAAATGCAGTATGCACTCCCATATTATGTATGATTTGAATCATGACATTCTACAAATATACACTTGCGAGAGAAATTTTTATCAGTTGCTGCAGAAACTTCTGCCTCATATAGAGTATGTATTTTTACCAGTACAAATCCCACTCAAATCCGCGTATAAAGTTATAGGCTCAAAGATAGTTTCATATTGATTTCTTCTCTTGATTTGTGCTCGGTTTGGTAATTTGTGATGCAATTTCTGAAACTCAATTCATAACTTGAAACGAAGTCTTTCATAGATGTTTTCTACTTGATGTTCAGTCAACACAAGAAAAAATAAGTGGGAGCAGTGGATAAGCACAAAAACTATTCTACCGGAGTGCTCTGAAAACAGATCCCTATATGGAAGATTGGAATCAAACATGAAATATGAGAAATAACTGCCTCGACAGATCTTCAGAAAAACCAAGCCTGAAATCTGATCCAAAAACCTGCAGTCAGCTGAACAAGGACTTCCTAGAACTTTAAGTGGCATTTTTCTAAAGTTAAACTCTCTTCAGCAAAGCCTCAGACCTCGCAAATCTGTTCTTCCTGTGACGTTTAAACTGTACTGAAGATGTTTTGCGTAACACAGCCTCCCAAACCATAGCCACAGCATCACTGGGCTGGGATGGATAGCTATATTCAAAGTGGGGAGCAATTTCCTTCAATCGTTCCCACAATTTGGTCCACTTGTACCTATCAATTCCACGAAGAAGATCCAGTAAATACCCTTTTCTGACAGCATCAGATGCTCGAACAAATACACAAAATTCTGAGTAGTCTAGGACATCTTCAAATGGTAGTTCAATTTCATCACTAATTATCACAGGAACACAACGACTTGCAATGGCATCGAACAGGCGATTGGAGGAAGGGGTATCCCCCGCAATATTTAGACAGAATTTGGATGAAGCCATCCCTTGGGCTGCTTTTCTGATTCCATTCCCTCGATACGTTCCAAATGTGAAGTGCACATCTTTCTCGTCTTTTAGAAGGTAGTAAAGTTCTTGGCGAATAGCTCCTCCCTGAAAAGAAATACATTCAAAATGCAAAACTAATTTGATTGATATGGAGAGCATAAAAATCACAAAACATTATTATAAAATGTTGTTCCTGAAATAATAAAAAAAAAAAATGCGTGCTTCAAAAGATATCAAGAATAACCATGGAACCAATAGCTGCCAATGTAGGGGTTTATGATTTTTGGAATCGCTGGACCTCATCCAATGTGGGAAGATCACAAAATGCATGCTTGCAAATACAACAAAATCCAAATGGGAAGATTTTCATCTTCTAGCATTGCAAAAGGCAGAGCTAATTTTGAAATGGTTCCCAGGATATAGAATACTTAGACATGTAGGTTAGAACTTAGAAATGACAAACTTATTCCTGTCATCTGAATTTGAGCAAATCTCTGGAACATCAGGAATGTGCGATCCCCAGAAAATCCTCCAAAATTTTTAATCAAATGCGTAGTCTTTCAAATTTGATCTATAATATTCTTCTACTTGACCAAGAAATAAAATTATCATGAGCTGGATGATGGATTTGAGGACATGCATAGTGAAAACACAATGCAATTGCGTCCAAAATGTAATTTTAACCTAGAAGAACATGTGGAAAAGATCACTTTTGGTCAAATAATCCATTCAACATCATCTTATATGAGAAATTTAGCTGAGCTGTTTCCATCCAAAGTAAGTAGAAAGCCTTGGAAAAACAGCACAAGTTTAATTTGAGCAGCAGTTGGATTCAGCTACATGTCCATAGTTCATATCAACCGAATGAATTCGGTTGCAATATTTATTTTTTTACTAGGCAATATATTTTAAATCATCAAAGCAACATCACGAAATAAATCCTCCAATATAATGAAATGAGGGAGGCACAGAAACTTACATCCTTCCGATAAATTGCTCCTTGGAAATGCATTAATATCGGACGGTGGTCAAACGGAGCTGATTCACCAATCGGAATAGTCCTCACAACATGCCTGTAAGGAGCAATTATATCTTTCCCAAGATTGGCGATTTCAACAGGGTATCTCCCAAAATCTGCAAGCACAAACATGGCTGAACCCAGCTTTTTTCTGGCATATAACATGCTATTCGGATGATGGGCTACAATCAAATGATCTTTCCCCCCAAACCGCTTCCACTCATCCCGGGCCGTCAAAAATCGCACTAATTTAGTCTGCAGCATTTTGTTAACACTCACTTTCTCCTTTCCATGTAGTTTAGAATGCCGATTATAACTAAGAGAAGAGA
Source organism: Salix arbutifolia (assembly GCA_025169955.1). Taxonomy (NCBI): domain Eukaryota; kingdom Viridiplantae; phylum Streptophyta; class Magnoliopsida; order Malpighiales; family Salicaceae; genus Salix; species Salix arbutifolia. The sequence goes on from CM045903.1 coordinate 13,371,561, forward strand.
AAAACGGCACAAAAACAATATCTGCCTGACTAGAATTCTGCACTCTTACTGCGGTGCCCACCTTTGGAGTGTTTGATGCCAGAAGATCAAGGGTTAGCCAGTATTCCACACTGTGCTGTAAATTCAACCCACCTGGATATGTTGGGATACGACTGTGGCTGTCAACATCTGGCCAAGTTTGATTTTTATTTCCTTTCCAGCCCAATAATCCAAAGTGAAACTCTGGAGGCAAATCATACATAAATACCTTAAGCTTTCGGAGACCCTGATTTCGACGACCACATGTTTTCTCTCTGTGGCATCTAGAAGCACCCACATTGGAGTTTGGACAAGACAAACTTCCAAATCTCATCGACAAATTAGTATCAGTGGAAGGGAAGACGGGAAATTTGAAAGGTTCAGTTGTGGCTTTGGGTTTCAAGAAAAATGATGTGCTATTAACAAGAATTAGCTTGAAAACTGATCTGGGAATGAAATGAGTACTGGGAAACTGAACAAGGGAAAAAGAAGAAAGGACCAGAAGGAAGATAGATATGGTAATTAGATAGAGAAGAGATCTAGATAAGAACTTGGCCTTTTCAGACATGGAGAAAGTTAAGGATCGCGGACTGGCTTCAGAAAAATAAGCAAAACATGCAAGATTAGAGGTAATAGAGCTGAAGAACAAGAGCAGGTTTCATGTGTGTATGGTTCCAAGATAAACGTGGTTTAGCTTCTAACATACCCTTCCCCAATAACAAGAAGAGTTCGATTGCCACAACTCCAAACAAAGTTTCCCTCTTGCAGTAAAACTGGGTTAACTCAGTCACCTCGGTTGAGTTTCTTTCCAGAATGTGCATTGGGAAACCCTCATCAGTCAAAAGGGAGTGTCCCTTCTTCCATACTTTTATGATTATACGCTATAGTATACAGAAAGAACAAATCTTTCGATCCAAAGGACCCGCTAACTAAATCAGATATACGGCGTAGTATTCCTTGCGAAATACCATCATGGATTGGCAATGCTCCCGGCCTCGGTTAAGGGGAGAAAAACAAAGCTCTTGAAAAGGTAGATGCGGAGCACTTTTCTTGTGTCCCTGTTAGGACGAAAGGTTGTCTGTTCTGTTTCGCTCTCTGTTTTTTAAAATTAGAACAGTATGTTTCAGCTTCAGAATAATTTATCGTGCCATTTTGTGGTTCAAATTATGTTTCCCTTTTCTTGTATCCCTATTTTTTATATATATATATATATATATATATATATATATAAATTTAAATTCAAAGATAAATTAGTTTGGAGTTATATAATTTAAATTTTAAATAAAAAAAAAGAGTTGAACACAAGAAAATAATAATAAAATTGCGAGATGTAATTAATATTATAAAATGAAATAATATTTAAAAAAAACAATATATGAAATGGAACCGAAATATTTAGTTCAGAATTTAAGTGAAACTTCTAGAACAAAGTGGAGATTTTAAGCAATTATTTTTATGTTTTAAAAGTGTTTTTATAAAAAAAATAATTTTTTTATTTGTTTGAAATTAATATTTTTAGATTATATCAAAAATAATTTATAAAAAAATAATTTAATTTATTTTCGATTAAAAAAATAACTTCTAATTTCCGTAATATCTTAAACTGAAACCATCTATGCTGAAACCGAAATAAATTCACAACTTCATTCAGGGACTTCAGAATTTGAAAAAAGCACCGCTTTTACATGACTGTGACTATTGAGGAACTTTTGTCATCTAACCACCCAGCCAGCTGCCAGCTGCTTTCTACTCGCATGTTATTATTGCAGTGGAATTTATTTTTTAAAATATTTTATTCAGAGATATATTAAAATAATTTTTTTAATTTTTAAAAAATATTTTTAATATTGTTACTCATTGAAAAAATAATAACGGGTCTCACTTTATATAAAAAGAGGAATCCAACTTTAAACGTACAGAATAATTGCAATTGTTCTCATTAACAGTTTGAATAATTAACCAGCAGCAGCAAGCCTCTCTGAACCAGCACTGCGAGCAGAATCCTTCAAGATCACCAGCTTGAAAGCGATGGACAGAGGCGCCTCCTCTCCTCTACAGCATCTTCGTCCAGCAATATCCAGCTTCGTCAGCATCTTCTTTCTGCTCACCAAAACCGGTGCAGCAGAGTTCCTAAATCCAGAGGTCTCGACTTCTATTTTTTTTACCATTCAAGGCTCAACGCTTAAGCCTTAAAAGCATGAACCCCTGGGTTAATTATATGCATCTTTTTTATGTTTGTTTTGTGATTTACATGTGCTCGATTTGGAAATAATTTTTGAAGAAATTTGTTCATAGCAAGCTCATTTAAATTAGTATTTTGATCTTCCAAACAACCGCGAGAAACATTTGATCTTGTTTGAGGGTCAGGCTTTCAAGCCATTTATTTTAAAACTTGGGCCGCATATTCTCTTACATGGCCCCTGGTTCGTTTATTTAGCCAATAATTTACTTGAACTTTGGCAAAAGAAACCCTGGTTGAGCTGAACCTAAAATTAGCCCTGACAGCTGTGCAAAACTTTTACCAAGCAAAAATATTTATTTTTATAAAGATACACCCTGTTAATTTTTCAGTAATTTTTTTTTAGTGTTCAATAAATAGATAATAAATATTTAAAAAAATATAAATAAATTAAGGCACTGTCTAAAAATTATTTTTTGGTCCATTTTTCAATAATTTTACCTAATAGCAATGGTAGATTTACACGTTAAGATATCAATATTATATAAAAAAATCAAAAATTCAAAAAATAAATACTTTAAAAATATTTCTTTTATTTTATAATTTCACTTAATATTGAATTATAGACTTATATGATAAAACATTGACTCAGTATTAAAAATACTTGTTTCTCTTTGAAATTTAATAAAAATTCAAAAAAAAATCATACATATATGTGCATGGTCAAATTCTAAAAGTTAGACCCTAGAACAATTCAGATTTAACAGAATAAGGCTAGAGATTCTTTACGAAGAGAGATTTGTCTTGATGATGAACTTGCCCTTTACAAGGTGACATGTGGCCCTAACTTTTGCATGATGAACAAAAATTTTGATTCTTACTCAAACTCTATAACGGAAATTTCTCAAGTAACAGCTATTATGTCACTTGCAAGTCTTGGATTCAAGATGTTTCAAAAAGATTTGCTTCCATGCAAAACAATGCGTAGAAAGCATACACTCTAAAGGTTGCTTGTAATCTTTTTAAATGAAACATAAGATATCACTTGGTCTAGAAAAAAACATTCTCATTGTCTTAGTGATCATCTTTATGAAGACAATATAGAGGTTCAACAAGTAATAGAATGAAACGTATATCGATCATTATTAGTCTAAAATAAAATAAGACAAATGAAAAAAAATTAAACAAATCAACATGGATAAACCATATCAAAATACACAAAGCTTAGCCAATTTTATTCAAAAAAACATACCTTCCCTGCAATGTCGATGGAGTCGTCACCCAATTGTTTGGTTCAAGGTCATTAGGAGAAACCGAGTGTACTAATTTTACCAAATATTCAATGGTAAGGACTGGTTATGGCCTAGGAAATGTATTAACACTCCTAACACACTCTATCTAAGATAAGTCGCATTGTGAGATTTAATGTGGTTTAAAGTTTTTGATGAATAAGATTTATTCATAAGAATAAATTTGGCTTTTAATATGGAGCTATTTTGTCAAAATAATATTTTAGAGAAAAGATCCATATAGATTTTCTAAAAAGATTCATTTATTTTGAAAAGCGAGCGAGTTTTTTGCAATTTGTGTGTCGTGTTAGAGTATTTCAATTAGAAATTGGTGAAAACTCATAGTAATTATGAGATTTTTTTTGTTAGTTCTAGATATTTAAATATTAATTTACTTGTAGATCAAATATTTACATAAGAATTTTCACAATTAATTCTGATGGATTAAAATTATATTTATATTATTCAAATATACACCAAACAACTTAAAAAATGTATTTATTTTCCCTAACTAGTCTTTTTTTTTCATACCTAACACACCTTCAATAATAATAAAAAAGGAATGCCAATTACTTACTAATTTGTTACTGCTAGCCAATTTCTTTGCATTTGCATGTAGGAAAAAGAAAATCATGTTGATTTATACACTAGTTTGCTATCAATATAATTATAGGAAAACATTGAAAATTCTCATAGAATCCTAAATCAAACAATCTAAATGAAAGATGAACAATGTTGTGCATATTGTATACAACCAAGGTAGAGATTCTTTGCAAAGAGAGATTTATTTTGAATCTTGGACAAGACCAACGAATACAAATATAACTTAGAATAATTATTAACAAAAAATACAACTTACTATAGCTAAGGTGAATTGGGAGTGATATGTTTTTTCTTTGCACAACTAGTCTTCTTACCTAAACTTTCATGAACCATTCGATTTTTTAGTGACTATGATATTTAGTGGTGATTCATTCAAAATTACAATTTTATAATTAAACCAAAAATTACATTCAATTCCAAGAGACAAACTTATCATTCAACTTTGTGCATGCCACGACAAAAATGTTGGTGACCAACCCAAAAAAAAAGATTTTCATAGATCAATCCTTATAAAATTAGTGATTTGATTCCTTTACTAAAAGGATTATTATTTACCTTTAAAAGTACAACAAGAAGATAAAAACACGAGTGAGATAGAGAGACAAAAAGCAAGAAACATAAAGGAGTGCACAGAACAAAAGGGAAGAGGTTGAGTTATTTCGAACAACAACAATAGTGTAGAGTCAATTACATAATTGGTTCCCACAACTCTAGGTAAAAAGAACTAAATTCATAAAATCAGGTTCAAATACCTTTTTATGTAATAGATCTTTACATAAATTTTGCTTCATTACTCAACTTTTTTCTAGTTCGTAATGATTGAATGCATATGCATCAAATTGAAAATCTTGGAATTGATTTTGTTAGCTTGAGGTTCCAGTGATTGAAGAATGATTGTTGTATGAAAGACTATGAGAAACTAGACAATCCTTAAGATTAACTTGTCTGGTACACATGCATAACATAAAGGATTAACTTTAAAAACCTACAGTATGCTTGGGCTAATTAAACTTTTGATGTCTAGTTTCTCAAATTTGATATTGTCATCTGTAATATGCAAAAGTGGCGAGGAAAAAAAATCTTTATCTTCAAGCTTACAAGAGACAAGAGAAGTGATGGATCATTCTTTAAGATGCATTTGTTATTGATTTAAGAAAATAAAATAGTCATCTAAGGTATGAGATCATTGTGTTGGAGAGTACATATCACAAAAGATTGCAACAGAAACACAACAAAACTTCCTATATTGATTCCTAAAAATATGGATTGAGCTGTTACAAAATATAAATTTAATTTGAGAATACCATGATATATATACACATGATGTGAAAACAAGATATACAATAGGATAAAGTACATAACCATGATATGGAATTATCCTTTTAACATTACATTATCAGGAAAAAATCTCATTTATTTGCTTGTGTTGGGTTTACCAAGTATCATACACGCAACAAAAACTATGAAGTAAAATTATTTTGGAAACACATATAGTTGTTTAGAAATTTATTACTTGAAGATCTAAATTTCTTTGGCTTTTATTAATTATTTAAAAGTTAAATTGTAGCAAATCACAAATTGTTCAATTTTCTAGCTTCAATGATAATCCACGTGAACCACAATTAAAAAAATCTCTTAAAATTTGTATTTAGGAAGGACATATTATTATTCCTAAAGTGCGAGCTCTAATTTTATCTTTACGCAGTTTTTTATCTAACATACAACCATATTTTTAAAAAAAAGAGATAGTTTATTATTTATAGAAAAATCTAAAATAACCCTATAAATTTATAAATTATCAATATATTCCTTAAATAATATTCATGCATTAAGATAGAGAAATAAATTTTTTTGTTTCACATGTACAAGTAGGTGATTTATAGACTAACTTTTTATTTTTATTTTCAAGAAGATACGACATGACCACATAAAAATTACAATCAAAGGGGTAGTTTGACACTGCGTTACAAAACCGATTTTGAAAAAATTAGATTTTTTCATTTTTATTTTAAATTAATTTTTTTAATATTTTTAAATCATTTTATATATTGATATAAATAAAAAATAAAAAACATTATTTAAAAATTCAAAAATATTTTTAAATTCAAAAATATTTTCAACCATATTACTAACATCAATGGTCCAACAGTAAAATTCAGCCCTGCTCACCCAAAAAAACTCAAAAACTCAAGGGCAATTTAGTCAAATTCTGTAATCTGATCAACCAGGAGCTCCCTGACCGGACAGCCGGGTAACTATACTTCTACCCGTCAAATTCCAGTATTAAATATAAGGAGTGATAATGAAGAGAAATAAATAAATAAATCATGTGGGTCAGATTTTAACAGTATGGGTTCCGCTACCTGACAAGCAGTCTTGCCTTCCGAGGCACAGGCACCACGCGCCTTCTTTCCACGCTGCCTGCCTGCCTGCTTGCTAAAAACAATAATGTTTATCTGAGACCAGACTTCACAAGATACTTCATCTCCAAATAATTTTGACGAGGAATTAAAAGATTTAATGTTAATTAGATGAGTCATGAGTGTACTTGCCCTAATAAATTACTTATTATATATATATATTCCTTGAATTAATATAATAAATTCAGAGTTAAATTCTTGCATTTTTACCTGATTTAACAATTGACCTGCACAAATCTCTTATAGCACAGCTTCGTTTTCATGGCTCATGCATCAAAGCTCTTATGTAGAATTTATTGAATCTTTTCATTGTAAGGTTTCCACATGGACTGGATTTATTTCATTATGTAATAATGAAAATCCTTATAAGGTTTGTAATATACTATTATACACAGTTTGGATTTACCTCAATAATTCTCTAGGGATGCATTTTGGTACACACATCTAAGAATTGGAAGGCTATACTTCCCGGTCCAAATTGGGATATTTGACACTATATTTTAAAATTGTTTTTGAAAAAATATATATTTTTAAATAAAAAATATTTTCTAAAACAATTTTAATCATATTTTCAAATATAGTCTAAATATGTTAGATATATAGACAAATAAATACGAAAACTCAGTGACAAATGTAAAATTCATTTTAGCTATATTTTAACAAACAAAACTACATAATTCTAAAAATCCCACAATTTATTGAGTCCTTTTTAACTACTAAAACTATCTAATATATTCCTAACAAAAAAAAAATCAAATGTGGATCAAGTCAAAGGACTTGAGACTGGGAAGCTTGGCCAAAATGGTCTTAAAAATTTGAGGAGTGAAAAAGAAGAAGAAGAAGGGGGTGTTTGGAAGTGTTTTTCAAAAGTATTTTTGAAAAAAATTGAAAATTTATTATTTTTATTTTTAAGTTTAAATTAACAAAATTTATTGTTTGTAGATTATTTTGATGTGCTGATTTCAAAAATAATTTAAAAAAAATTAAAAAACATAATTTTAATGTATTTTTAAATTAAAAATATTTTAAAAAATAACCGCAACTACGCATGAAAGAAAAAAAGCTCAAAATATAAATAATTAAAAAACACGTGGAGTAGAAAGTAAAAACCAGTCTCTATTTCCTCAGTATCTGGTTAGAACGTTCTCTCTCTCTCTCTCATTGAGTAAGTAAATAGTTTAAACAAACATTTTCCTTCTTAGAATAATAATAATAAAAAAGAAATAGAACAAAACAGAACAAAAACAGAAAGAAAAGCCGCGGCCGCTGTATACACCAAAATCCACAGAGAGAGAGAGAGAGGGAGAGAGAGAGAGTTGGGAAATTGATTCCAGCTACAGAGATCGCACTCAAGCGAAAACCCAAACCCATTTTTTTTGTTTTTACTGAGATCATTTGTTTAAAATCTTAATTAATAATTAGTTCTTAAAAAGAATAAAAATCCAAACATCGGTTGGTACTGATTTGAATTTAGTGATCGGGTCTAATTCACTAGAAATCCTTGGTGGGTTATCGGTTTCGTGAAATGGGTTGGCTTTGTTTTTCTGTTTGGTATTGTAGAGAGAGTTATGGATTAGTGGGCTTAAATTAATTTTCGATTATTTTTTAAAACATTTTGTTGTTGATGTTTGATGATTTCTTTGGGGAGGAGAGATGCGAGAGAGGAATTAGGGTTAGGGTTTCTTAGTAAGAGAGAGATGGAAGATACTGAGCTTGAAGAAGGGGAAGCGTGCTCTTACCATAACATTAACACCAACAATGATGATGATAATCATCAGAGCATTGACCCTGATATTGCTCTTTCTTACATAGTAAGTTTATTTTTATTTTTAATATGTCTGAGAATAATTTAAATTTGACTTTAATTTTGTGAAAGTTGGTTTTGTTAGTGCTAAATATATCATCTGTTGACTTTATCTCTTGCTGTTGTTCTTTTGTGATTTAGATCCAAATTATGATGTTTAAGTCTTAATTCTGGTTGTTTGCAATGTTGAGCATGGTAATTTTTATGTGATTAATATGTCCTTTCTGGTCCTTGAGAACATAGTTGCTCTGGATTTTGATTGTGTTTAGCCAGGGAAGTGTAGATGAAATTAGTAGGTTTTCTTTCAGCGCCAGGGTTTTACTGGCTTTAGATTTTTACACACTGTGTTTTGGTTTAGTTTGATCTACCAAGTGAACGTTTTGGCAGCTTCATTCTTATGGGGACATGAAATATGTGCAGAGCTTGTTCAGTTATTATAAAGATGTACTTGGTTATGATTCAGTGATGTGGGATTGCATGGACTATGCAAATACATGCAAGTTCCAGAAAATGAACCTTTCAGAAACTTTAGCTTGCCATTTGAGCAGCATGTAACCATTAGTGAAATTTTGAATTATTGAATTATAGGTTTCCGGTTTATGTATCTGGATTAGAACCAATAGTCAACATTCTTAATTCACTCCTGGTAGCTTCCTGACACACAATTGCCTCTCGAGATTAGTTGAAATTTTTGGAGCCTAGGTAAACAACATGAGATGTATAGAGTTTTTTTAATTCCAAGGGTTGAACCTCTTTCAATTATTAGCTGTTCTTTCAGTTCAAACCTGTGTATATTTGTACTCTCCTTTCCTGATATGCAACTGCTTGCTTCTCTTTCTTTTTCAAGGATGAGAAACTACAAGATGTCTTGGGACACTTTCAAAAAGATTTTGAAGGTGGAGTTTCAGCAGAGAATTTGGGTAAGTCAATATACTGCTGAAGGTGTATTTTCAACAATAAAAAACAACTGCATTAGATTGGAGTTTGTATTATGATATTTATTGTTCTGGGATTTTCACCTTTCTACAGGTCCCAAGTTTGGTGGTTATGGTTCATTTTTACGTACATACCAGCGGTCTCCTGTTTGGTCTCACTCAAGAACCTCACCAAAAATTCAACATTTCAATGCATCTCGATCGCCAAACCATTTGCAACTGGAGGTGGATTTATATTTTCATTATTGAGCATATCACTAGTTAATAATTGATTTCGAGAAGGAACCTTTAGCTAAATCTTCTTCAACTTTGGAGTTTCTATCATAAACTTTTTATTATTTGTTCTTAAAATAGGGTGGCCGCCATAGCTCTGTATCCTCGTCAACTGCATCTCAATCAGTAAGAATTGAACCTTCTTCCACAGTATTGAAAGCGTCATCCTCCTTGAATGAGTCTGTTAAACAAGAAGCACATGTGCCATCTCAATTTGCTGAGGAAGTTGTTCCTAGAGATGAAACTGTAAACAGGAAATGTGCTAGTTTACCAGACCAGAAAATGCTGAAAGTTCGAATCAAAGTGGGTTCCAATAACTTGTCGACACAAAAAAATGCTGCCATCTACAGTGGTCTCGGGCTTGATGTCTCTCCTTCTTCCTCACTGGATGACAGCCCCTCAGAGAGCGACGGGATGTCTCATGAACCTCAAGATGCTCATCTTGAATCTCCTGCTCATATTCTTCAGGTAAAATCATCTCCCTGAAAGTTTTTAACCTTTCACGTACAACTCCACTTTGTAATGGAACTTGGCAATGATGAGAATGTATTTAGCTTGATTTTGTGATTGTGCAGATAATGACATCGTTTCCTGTGCCTGGAGGTCTGCTGCTATCACCTCTTCCTGATGATTTAATCCACTTGAAAGAGAAGGTAAAATTACTTGAAGACAGTGAATGCTTGCCTGTTCCAAGGTTTGGAACAGAAAGTTCTTGCATTGTAGTGAATGGGTCTACCTCTGTGAAGTGTGATGGGACAATGCTTGGAGAGAAGAAGATAAAGTCCATAGCAGGAAATGAATTTTCAGCAGAATCTAAGAGCAATGTTAATAAGGATTCTGGGAATGGTGGTGCTGAATCGAAGGAGACAGAACTTGACACTTTTGCTTGTGAGGAGCTTGTTTCTAATACCTTAAAACTTCCACTTTTTTCAAATTCATATTCTGCTTTTGTTGGCACTTCAAAAGGAATGGGGAGGGAATCTAATGTGTCCAAGGGAGTGATGAGCGACAAAGGTTTTTCTGGTCCTACTAAAGAGGACTCACTGGTGCCAATATTGGTCCAGGAGAATGGCTGGATCAATAACTCGAAATCCAAGACCTCTGGAAAGGTTTGGGAAGATACAAAAACTAGCACTCTTTGCAGTGAGTCAGTCTTCCCGAAGAAAGATGGTGATCGCAAAGGAGAAAAGCCTTATGAAACAGTCAAAATTGACTCAAATGTTTCCAAGGGGAGAAAGGCTCTAAGTCAGGCTCCAACAGAACCGCCCAAACAGAATGCTGATGAGAAAACTACTCCCTATGAACAGGAAAGTATGAAGCTACCTCATGTTAAGGAGTTCTGTTCTGAAGGAAAAAAGAAACTAAAGGGAAGTCAATGTAAAGGTAATGTAGTTGCTGAGGCACCAAAGGAGAGTCTGAGGGGTGGCTCATCTTTGTCACTGAAAAATAAGATCAGTTGTGCAGATAAACATACAACTAAAGCGGAGTCAGAGGATTCGAAATTACAAAATAATTCTGGAAAAGCTGGGGATAGATATAGAGAGTTTTTTGGGGACATAGAACTAGAACAAGAAGAAATCCAGACGAGTCTGTTGGTAAATAATTATGATAAGCTGGGGGACTTAGAAATGGTTGAAAAGAGCACACATGGAAGTAACAGCACGTTTAAGGAAAGATCAAGCAGTAAGAAAGTGGACAAGCTGTTAACAACTGAAACATTTCCTAAAGCTGCATCAATTGGAGATGTGCACAATGGAGACAGGCACATTCCATCTGTAGCATTTCGTAAAGCTGCATCAATTGGAGTTGTGCACAATGGAGCCGGGTCCATACCTGATGCTGTTCTTGGTGAAGATAATTGGGTTTGTTGTGACAAGTGTCAAAAATGGCGGCTTCTTCCACCTCGTACAAACCCTGATGACCTGCCTGAAAAGTGGCTGTGTAGCATGCTTGACTGGCTGTAAGTACCCTTTTACATTTTACATGTTGCAGAGAAACAACAACTCCTATTGAGTAGCTAGAAATAAAATCTATTGGTTTAGTGCATATTCCTCACCTTCTGATGTTTGATTTTTAAATCATAAATGCCTTAGGCCTGGTATGAACCGGTGTAGTTTTAGTGAGGATGAAACAACACTTGCAACTCGATCTCTTAAACAAAACAATTCTGGTGGGAATATATCTGGAGTAACCATGCCTGATGTTTGGCATGTTGATCAAAGTCACCAAATTCTTGATTCACATGCTGTGCTTAGAACAAAGCATGGTTTAAAGGAGTTACCAAATATGATGTATAAAGAAGATGGGCCTTTTCGGTTGTCAAACCCTGCAAAGAAGAGCTTACAGGTTTCGGTGACAAATGGAAGCTTAAATGATGTGAAACCATCTCCTTTGGTAACTGAACCCCATTCTTTGAAACTGGGCAAGTCTAGCCATTTAGCCATGGAGAAACTCAAACATAAGCCAAGAGAGAAGCATAGAGGACTGGACATCTGTTCTGACCAAGGTATAGGATTTAAAGTAGCTTTTGTGCCATAAACTTCTTTTTCTTGAAGCATAAAACTTACCTCTTTGCTAAACACACACTCAGGTGGTGGTTCTAAGCGATCAAAGGGGAAAGGAAAAAGAGATCCTGATCAAGATTCTTTTAAAGCTGCAAAGAAAATTAGAACTGAAGATTTGCCAGAAGATTGGACATCTGATCATGGTGGGGAAATTGAAAAGGTGGGTCCTACTTCAAGCAATGCTTTGATTACTACGTCATCAGGGAAGAATCTGCCCAAACACAAGGATTGTGCTTTTAAGAACATAAAGCATGATCAAAAGGACTGGGCTCAAATTTCTTCTAGAAAAACAAAGGATGATGTCTGCGTTTCCTTGGATAATGGGTCTGTGGATGTGGGCCACTGTGATGAAAAAGATACAAAAAAAAGGAAAGTAGAGGAAAGTTATGATGGTCAACGCTATCATGTTTCCCTTCCAAACACTGGGCATCATCTCCAGGATGGTAATATCTTGGCCAAGGAGGAGCTGAGTGAGAATGACTACAGGAAAGGTAAGAAGGCCAGAGTATCCAGGTCTGAAGCGAAGGAGGCCAGTGGAAGTAAAAGCAAGGGTAGGACAGACAAAAAAGACAATCACAGAAAGAATCAACAACTAGGACATGACCTAGGGAGCACCCTATCTCAGCAGAGCGTGGATGGTGTGTATTCTTTGAAGAGGGACTCGGGACCGTTACATCTGGCAGCTACTTCTAGCTCCTCCAAAGTTTCTAGCTCCCATAAAACCAAAGCCAATTTCCATGATGCAAAAGGCTCACCAGTAGAATCAGTTTCATCATCACCTATGAGAGTTTCAATACCAGAAAAACTTGCATCAGAAAGAAAGAGTGTCACCAAGAAAGATGACTCTGCTGATGCTGTTTTCTTTGCCCTGGGTGGTCCGAGAAGAGTTTCTGATGGGGAAGATGATGGTGGGAGTGATCCATCCCTTGATGATAAAAGACAAATAGAAAAACACCATCTTGTTGATGGGTCTCATCCAAGGAAGTCTGGAAAGGGTTCCTCTTCGCGGTCCAAGGACAAGAATAGGGATTTTAATTCTGAGTTTGAAAATGAAGTTATAGTTTCCAATTCCTCTGTTGCAAAAGCACCCGTCTGTGAAGTAAAACCAACAAATTGCAAAAACAAGGTCGAAGTGAAGCCTGGGACCAAATCTGAGGAAAATCAGAATAAACATGTTGACAAGGACTCTGCAGGACAATTGTTGAGTGATAATAGTAAAAGAGAGAATCAGCTAAATGCTGGGGGACCCAGTGGTTCAGATGTTAAAGCTGATGTTACCAGAAACCATGATACAGTCTCTACTGCAAAGCAGAGTGTGGAGGAGCCTTCTTCTGGAGGAGCTCAAAATGAGACACTTGCTGACTGCCCTTATCCAAATCCTGGATCTCACGAAGGAAATGGGGCAAATATGTTGGCTGTTAATGCCTCTGTTAGGGATAATGAAGTGAAAGGGTTGAAACAGAATCGAAAGTTTGATCATCCAAATGGAATGCATCACCATCACAGCAGTTCTAGAAATGCCTCATCAAATGGGCACAGGTTCAGGGATCGTGATGCTCCAAGTGCAGTTAAAAAAGATTCCTTCAGTCAGGCTGCTAACAATGCTTTGAAAGAAGCTAAAAATCTGAAACACATGGCTGATCGTCTGAAGGTTTCTAATGTTGATCTCTTAAGAATTTTTTTCCTTTAATATGCAACTCTTTCCAATGTTGGTTACCCTCTGCAGAACTCTGGCTCCAATCTTGAGAGTACAAGGCTTTACTTCGAGGCAGCTCTGAAGTTTCTTCACGGAGCATCTCTGTTGGAAACCTGTGGTGGTGAGAATGCCAAAAATGGAGAGCCAATGCAAGTTTACAGTAGCACTGCAAAACTGTGCGAGTAAGTCAGTGTGGAGCTTGATGAAGTGTCTTCTTTTGGTGCATGGGGTTGGGGGTTTAAATGTTTTCAGAACCATGGAATGATTCCTTTTTTGTTTGTTTATCTTTTTAAACTTGCAACACGATGCTATTTGTTTAAATAGTTAGAACTGGCCAAATAGATGCTGGAAATGCAGGTACCATTTTTGTGCATGTCTTGCTCGTTTTCAGTATGTGGGGATTTGATATTCCAGCTTTGATTTGACCATAGATGGCGCATGGCTCAGGTTAACTTGGCCTTTCTGTTGACCTTTTTTATTTCTTTTTTTAACTGCATAACTCGTTTTCCACAAACTAATTGAAACAAAAATTGTTTGCAATTGTTGCATTAGTGTTTTTGTATTTGTTCCTTTTTGGGTATGTGTGGAAATACTTTCATGACTTCACTACATAGCATTGGTATCATACCATGTGAACTAAGGCTCTTAGCTGTCATGTTTTAGTCAATTCTTTGACTTCTTCTCAATTGTGTTATCTAATCTAACTCAGGAGCTTTATTTATAACTTTGTTATTGCATTTTCCATTGACAATTTCATTTCTAATGGAATAAATGAGTTCTTGAAGCTACCTTACTTCCTTCCTTTGCTAAACTTCATGATATGTTAGGTTTTGCGCCCATGAATATGAGAAGTCCAAAGACATGGCTGCTGCTGCTCTGGCCTACAAATGCATGGAGGTTGCATACATGAGGGCAATTTATTCCTCACATGCTAGTGCAAATAGAGATCGGCATGAGTTGCAGACGGCTTTACAAATCATTCCTCCAGGTAATTTGCAACATACAATGATCTCTACTTTAATCTACTTTCACACACACACACACACACACATATACAGGATAAAATGCTGCTGCTACTTTAATCTTGTGATTTGTATCACGACTATTAGTCACTGTTTCCCTTGGAGTTGTGTTTGGGTTTACAAAATTCATTGAGTGACAAAACTACTCCTGGCACTTCATTGTTATGTAAATGCCGAACTTAGTCATAATTCATTTGTAAAGTTGCCATCATATGTAATAAGTCCTCTTGGACTTTATACCTTCTTACACAAGAATAGTTTATCCCTCTGAAATGACATAATCTTTGAAGATGTTTTATGTGTTGCCAAAAGAATTCAAATAAAATTCCTTTCATTTCTTTTGTTTTCTGTTGGGTGGTGAGAAGGGGGTTATGAAAAGTGTTTACTGAGACACACAAAAGTGTTATTTCAATGAATCAATATATTCAGCTCCCAGTTTCTGTGTTTTGCCTAGGAATCATTTGATACTCAAGAAAGGTTATCCAAATCTTTTATCTGCTCAATTTATGATTTTGTGCTGATATATGCTGTCATGTATTAGTATTGTATCCTCAGAATCTTGATTGAAATTTCTTTTATTTCTTTTGTTGCATAAACATTTTGTCACTCTTTGGGCTCTTAGCTTTTCCAAATACTTAATGTGGCCATTCAATGGGTGCTTGTGAATTGCTGTGATGCCATTCTTCTTTCATAATTTATAGGTGAATCACCTTCTTCATCTGCCTCTGATATTGATAACCTGAACCACACAACAACACCAGACAAAGTTCCATTAACTAAATGTATTAGCTCTCCTCAAGTGACTGGAAGTCACATTATTGCTGCTCGGAATCGTCCCAACTTTGTGCGGTTGCTCAGATTTGTAAGTATTTCAGATTGTGTTAGAGAAAAGCTTTTCTTGTCATCTGATTATCTCATTGAAGGAGCTTTTGAACATAATCTTGAGCATTGGAATATAAAGATATTGGCCAAGGAATATATTTTGATTACAACTTATGGAAAGTTTGATAGGAAACACCTATATTGATCAGTGCTTCCTTTCTGGTACAAGAGCATCACATTTATTCTTGTTATGCATCATAGGCCATGAAATCATCACTTGTTGGTGTCGGTGTTTGAGTCAATCAACCCATGAAACTTTGCTGTCATGTTTTACAGCAGCTGGCGCTCCATTACTTGGCTCATAAGTTTACATCTGTATGAAATTGTCAGGAATATTAGCATCATGAAATGTGATTTTGCAGGCACACGATGTAAATTCTGCAATGGAAGCCTCTAGAAAATCACGCCTTGCTTTTGTGGCAGCTAATGCCAGCTTTAGAGAAGCCCCGTGTGGAGAGGGCATTTCTTCCATTAAAATAGCTCTTGATTTTAACTTCCAAGATGTTGAGGGACTACTACGTCTGGTGCGGCTTGCAATTGAAGCTATAAGCCGTTGAGAGCCCAGTTGTTAAATGAGATGACAACAACCTTTGAGGAAGTTTTGCTGGGTTTGTGTATTCTTGGGATTTGGCCTTTATGGGAAGGAAAGAATGCAACTTGATCTCTCTGTTTCAGTACTTGATGTCTTTCTGTGGGATCAGTTATTAGCAAGATGCCAGCTCAGTGCTCTTTGTACATGTGTATAATATTGAGTTTTGAGTATGTCCTTTGTAATCATACTAAAGCTGCTCTCTGATTTAGACAACGACCTCACTTGTTTAAGCCATTCAAGATGAGTGTTGAGGACAATTGATTCACGATTTCTGCAGAATTCGGACTGTAGAAATAAGGAAGTTTTATGGTCCAAAATGATTGTGGTTTAAGAAATAATGAGGGTAGAGATCCCCAACTATAAAGTTACATGGGATTTTAGAATTTTGAAATCAGAGGATCCCATCTTGATGGAGATTTTTTTTTTCCGGGATGGAGTTCTTGTCTTGCCATTGTGTTAATTTGCTATTTACAACTCATCAAAAGATGTTTTGAGGATTGGAAACTGTAATATATGCGCCACTAACATCATGATCACGATTTGACTATCAGAGACCACTCTCTTTGGCACAAGCACTATGTAAAAATGACAAGGCATTCTCAGGTTGGCAACGCAATTCATTCCTTTTTTGTCATTTGATGAGTGATATTTGTTTTCCTTTCTTCTGTATCATCAATTTTTATTCTATTTTTCCTTATGGTTTTGCAGGTTGCCTTCTTGAGCTTTTGTAGTTGCAGTTTGAAACGCCTTTTCCTTTTGTTAATAGATAGATAGTAGGAAGAAGTTAGATAGTTACATAGTGGGAACAATGACATTACTGTTGCATGAGGTGAAAGTTATGCCCGAGAAGGTTTGTAGAGTGATAGTAGTTGTGAGCATATAGTAGGGTTGTTTATTGGTATACTGTGTGATCCCTCTCTCCTGCTCTCCTTGGCAGCGTCTGTTATGTGCATGTAAAATCAAGTTATCTTAAAGGAAATTTTTTGGTTCTTCCTGAGAGATTGTTTCACGCTAAACCTCCAGCCAGGAATGCAGACCACAGGTAAAGCAATTCTCTCCAATTTCTAATTGATAATGACAGAAATTATAGAGGTTCAATATTTTTCTCATGAAAATGCAACTCTTCCTTTGTTGGTCCATTTTTTTGGTAGACAGTTGTTTGGAAATGAATCTATCTATTGTTTTAGTAATCCATCAATAACTTCTAACTGTGATTAGAGGTATAACCCAATCAGTTAAATCTCACATAATTCACTCTATTCCGCAGAGCTTGCATACTGCACTAAGTCAACTTTCCTCTTGATTAGGCAAGCAGTGGTCGGAAACTTCTTGCAGTATGATTTTTCTGCTGCTTGTTAAGTTGCCTCTAAGCTGGAATTCTATTTTCAGGTTCAGTGATTGGGGCAGTGTTGCAGTGGTAGTCTGGTTTTTGCACTGTTCGTCTCAGTTTGTGCTGTTTATTTTATGGTGCCAACATTTGTTCCCTGCTTCTCAATTGTTTTGTTACTCTGGAGACATGATCATATTCCAATGTACATTAATGAACGGTGAGATTCTGACCTCCACCTCCAATCCAATCTTAACTGATCTTTGTGCTTCCCTACTTCATCACATGTGTATCATAGCAAAAACATCTTGAATAAAGAAAAGGAAATTAAAAAAGTTTTGAAAGGCTTGGCCATGGAGTTTTGTTTGTTCACTTGTGGATTTGTCTGGATGCTTGGTGGCCATGAATATAGGGAGAATCTGATGTTTCGAGGTGAGTCACACTTCCTAGTTGATTTCTTTCTCATTTTTCGCTTGTTTAAAAAATTAAAAATTGGAATCTTCCCCTGGTATGAAAAATATGTTCTCGAGCTGCTGTAGGGTGAATTGATTGTTGCTTTTTTAATGGGATTTGCCATAAGAAATCACTTGTTTACTAGCAGATATCACATAAAAACTTGGAAAATGTTCTCAGACTGGCTTTTAAATAAAAAGGGAGAAGCAGCAGGTAATGACTGGAAATAGCATTTGAGATTCATCCAATCCTCTTGCACTGCTTTGTCATCAACCCGAAATTGTTGGTGCGTTTAACTGTTGAGAAGCTTTTATGTATTTTTCCTTGGCTTTATTTCTTTTGAGAGGATGACTTGATGTTAAATTACACTTTGAATTCTGTTCTATACTTTTTCATTCAAGTGATTATTTTCTTTCTTCTCATATAAATATCAGCCTTTCATTCAATGTTATGCTGCTATTAATAAAGATGTAGATGTGGGGTTGACTTGGTATTGAAGTAGGGTTTTTTTTTTTTATCAATCTTGGCTTTTGGATTTAAATTTTGTGGTCAACATATAGTATAGTTTAGTTAGTCATTTTGTATGTATCATTTTATTATTATTAACATGGATGTCCAGGTTAGTTTGCGTGCACCTTGACTAATTCCGCGGGTTCTGAAGTTAGTATTGTTCAAAGAAGATATTTAGAAATACAACTTAATTTGAAGATATCTTTTATCATTGAATCAAAATCATACAACCCATTCTCCAACTCCAGATGGAACATCACGAAGGAAGTGTCACCCTTTTGTGAAACATCGGCATAAAGGGTCAACGAGTCAATTTTATTTTTCCATTTGAAAATATATATATATAAAAAAAATAGAACAGCAAATTTTGGGACTTTTACATATTAAAATAAGCTATTTAAACCCCAAATTTCGGGGTTTGTCACATTGGATATAATCACAAGTATTAGCAGTCAAATTTATGATTTTTAGCCAAAAAAAAAAAGAATTGAGAAAGTCGTGATCTTAATACAAAAAAAGGTAAAAGTATTCCATTTAAAATTTCTCTCTTCTACTAGTATTTATTTATTTAAAGTTTGCCATAATAAATAAATAATAAGATATTACTAATTATTCCCTTGGCATCATAAAATTATTTCTCCATACCTAACCATGATGCAAATCCTTTTTTTTTTTCAAAGATAGCAAAATTATTTACACTATAATTGCAATGTGTGATTGGGAATGAGACTTTCTCATGTTTTTCTTAGGATATGATTTGATTATTTATTAGATCTAAATTGTAAAATTCAAATTAGAAATAATGATTTAGTGTGAGAAATAACTTAACCTCTTGTAATTTTATTTTTCTCACTTGAATCAAATCATAGAATTCAAAACTAATGTTAATTTTTGGAACATTTTTGTATGAGTTTTCAAAATTAAATCAACATTCGTGATTACAATGAGAAAAATATTATATTTTAAGCAATACAGAGCTTATTTGGTATTGTGGTAACAATTGTTTTTCAAAGTGATTTTTATTTGAAAATACATCAAAATGATATTTAAAAAAAAACTATTTTTGATATTGTTACATTAAAATAATCTAAAACACCAATAAGGAGATAATTTGAAGCAAAGAAAAAAAATTAAAACATTTATTTTTTTCTCAAAAACACTTTTAAAACATATAAAAACAATCATGCTCATTGTAGTATTTGCATTTCTATTAAATCTAATCCAACGAGTCAACCTTGAAACCTTATGACTCGACTCCTTGTCTTACCCAAGTATAAAATTAACTTGCATAGAAATTGACTCTACATGACCCAATTGACTATACGGGTTTGAAGATAACCTAGACAATAGGTAAAGGCATGATTATATTTATAAAAAAAAATCAAGATGACATATTTTTTTCTTTAATATTCGGACAAAGACATATTAGATTTTCTAGAGCTTTACAACTTAAATCTTGGGAACCACAACCTAAATCAGGGTTCCAATAAGTTTGAAACATTTATTTGAAAATTAGTTTTTTAATTAATAATATAATAAAAAATAAATACTTGCAAAAATTAAGCACTAACCAAAAACCGATATGTTTTTTAAGATTATCATAGCCTTATAGAAAATAAATTTAAATAAATTAACAACCAACTCAAAATTAATAAAATATTAAAGGATAAAGTTATAATTAAGTATCAATAAAATATTGAAGAATAAAATTTTAAAAAAAAATGAATATTTAAAAAAAATAAAAAAGAAAGAAAATCAAAGTGTTTTATTGCACATCACATCATTAACTTTATTAATTATGTCAAGTATTGGGTATAATTTTTATCTTATAAACAATTATCACTGCTACTACTACTTTGAAAGGTGCACAAATTTTTGGCTACCAAAAATAACAAATTTTTATTTTCAGATTTTATTTTCAGTTATATTTTCTTCTAAAAATATAAAAAACATATATGTTCATTTGTTAATAAAAAAAAGATAAAGTTGTCTACTAAAATCTAAAAATTACATCGAGATTATATCTATTTTTTTATAAGAAAAATCAATACCATAATTTATAATGGTCATTTTATTATATTGAATTTATGATAATTTAGTTGTAAGATGTTGATTTTATTTCATTTGAATTAAAAATTATCTTGAAAAAAAATCGAATTATTAACTAATAAAAATACAATTTTTATATGATGATTATAGCAAAACTTAAATTATGACATTAACTAAACATGAAATTGTAAAAAACAAATTAATTCTAATTTTTTTGCATTAAAAATATGACTTAGTTATAGAGTTTAATATTTAGGGGTGTAAAACTACACTATAAAGTATGACTTCAAGATTTAAAGATATAAAAAATAAAAGTAATCCTAAAATTTGAGCCTTAAAATGATTGAGTTTTGACTTAATAAGGTAAATACTATTTTAGGAAGGAATATCTGCATTGAACCTTAGAAAAAGCCATTGGATAAAAATTTGACCTAGAAAAATAATCAAATAACAATGAAGCTTACCATATATAGGATGCACTAAGGATGATACGTTTTTTCCTTACACAAAAAGTCCATTTACTCAAACTTTTGCAAATCATTAGATTTACTAATGACTATAATACTAGGTGACGAATTCTAAACTATATAATCATAATTTTATAATTATACCTGAAACTCTGTTTCCACATATAGTCAAGAGGCAGACAAATTGTCCAATGCACTAGGCACCCCGTGATAGGATGATGTCTCAGTTAGGAACTTGTCTTGTTAGACCGAGCTTTGATTATTTGATTGTTTTCTACTTTTGTTTATCTATTTAATTTAATTTTATCATATATTTTATTGTTCTAGCATGCATTTTTACTTCCATTTCATGCATATCAAATACGGATTAATGCCCTTGTGCATTTTAAAATTGCAAATAAATCTAATCTTAGGTTTTGTGAGGAGTAACGAACGCTCTCATGACTTTCAGTCGGTGTTCAAATTCATAAAACACTCAATTATGAGTTGAGTGTTTACTCGGTAATGGAGGTTACATTGTGCCCCAACCATTCCTTGTAAACTCATATACCACCTTTATGTAATATTGTCATTGGTAGTTCAAAGACCTTGTGAGACCAAGTAGAAAGTTTATCCTTCATGTAATGATTTAAAACATGTCTTTATGGTATGATTTCCTTAAGAATCCATACCCAATGAACATGTATATATATTCTCATCCATTCATTGTAAATAACATATATGCATACATTAGGTTAAAATATAGGTCCCAAAAAAGCTCTAACCCACAAAGTTTAAAACACCCAGCTATGATAAATGTGGAAGATGAAGAGCATGCTCACCATGATGCTTATTTCCAAGAAGAGTTAGACTCTATGAATGTGAACATGACTTGCCTTACTAGGTTACTCGAGTAGACACTTAAAAATGCCTTTATGGAGGGTCATTCTGATACAGAAGCATCCCAAGAATAGAAATCAAAGAACCAAGTCTAGAGTAGTCTATATAATTCCTATTCATGCATGTATGTGAAGGGTCATTCATGTATCTAGAGTATTTAATATGTTCATGTATTTAGAGGTACATTGTACCATGAGATACATTGGATGAGTATATGGGTTATTAATGTCTAGTTTAGGAAGTCTAAATTTGAGTCTTATAAATACCTATGTAACCAAGGCATTTGGAGGAAGTTTTTCAGAATTTGAATGAAGTTTAGCCTTTGGCTTTTGAGAAGAAGGATTTCTTATTGTTGACTCTGTATCCCTTTGGTGGATCTCTATTGGGTGGTGAGTTGTGTTATCTTTGAGTGTTCACTTGTGTTTCCCTTCTCTTTCTTCCATTATCCGGTATCAAATTGGTATCAGATCATAGGTTGTGATGGCTGGACGTCGTCGACGTGTACCAAACGATAATGAGGTAAAGGTACGCGAACGTGACCTTCGTGACATCGAGATGGATGATTTGAGAAGACAAGTGCAGCAACTCCAGCACCGTTTTGAGCGCTATGAAAATCAGGAACATGATGAGATTCATCATGAATCACATGATGAGGAGGAGGTTAACCCCTTTCACCAAGCTCTTAGTGAGTCATCTAGTGAAGAGGCTTCTCCCCATCATCAACCTCAAAGGAAACAAGGTTTCCAACGAGATTATGACATTAAAGTTGACATTCCAGAGTTTGAGGGCAGAATCCAAGGAGATGAGTTCATAGATTGGCTTAACACTGTTGAACGATTTTTTTATTACAAAGATGTATCGAATAGTCAAAAGGTGAAGCTTGTGGCCATTAAGTTGAAGAAGCATGCTTCCATTTGCTCGGAATATCTCAAAAACGAACGTGCTCATGAAGGAAAGAGGAAAATTATGACATGGAAAAGGATGAAGAAAGAGTTTAGAAAGAAGTTCTTGCCCGAACACTATCGTCAATATGCATTTCTTAAGTTCCATAATTTCAGGCAAAAAGAGCTATCCGTGGAAGAGTATACAATAAAGTTTGATCATCTTAAAATGTGTTGTGATGTGTTTGAACCGGAAGAACAAACCATTGATCGCTACCTTGGAGGACTTCGATCAGAAATTGCTAATGTTGTTCAATTGCAGCCATATTGGACCTATAATGATGTTTTTAAGCTAGCAATCAAAGTGGAGTGCCAACTTAAAGAATCACAAGGGAATAGTTTTCGCTCTTTATCTTGGAAAGGTGCTTCCAACCAAGAGAGTGGTTCTATTTCTAAGCCCTCACCAACACCTAAGCCAACCAACTTCGTATCACTTCCCAAGAAAGATAGTGGGGGTATTCAAAGCCGTCCTAGTACTTCCAATCCCAATAATCGGCAATGCTTCAAATGTCATGGGTTTGGTCATATTGCATTCGAGTGCCCCAACTGCAGGATTGTTTCTCTAGTTGAAGAGGATATGGACAATGATTCGGAACAAGAGTTGCCTATTAATGAAAAGGTGGAAAATGAAGATGAAATCACCTTTGGAGACCAAGGAGAGTCTCTTGTCATTCGTCGCAACCTAAGTGCAGTCCATGTAGAGGAAGAGAACTGGCTTCGCAACAACATCTTTCACACTCGCTGCACATCCCATGGCATGGCAAGGTATGTGATGTTATCATTGATGGAGGGAGCTGTGAGAATGTGGTAGCAACTAAAATGGTGGAGAAATTGGAGCTGAAAATGGAGAATCATCCTCAACCTTACAAGATTTCATGGCTTCGTAAAGGAAATGAGGTAAAAGTAACAAAAAAGTGTCTAGTTCAATTTTCTATTGGAAAAAATTATAAAGATGAAGTTTGTGTGATGTTTGTCACTTGCTTCTTGGACGCCCATGGCAATTTGATAGGAAGGTATTTTATGATGGGTTCAGGAACACTTATACTTTTAAAAAGGATGGGGTTCGAGTCACATTAGGTCTTTCCAAAATTGAGAGCATCCCCAAGTCTTCTAAAGGGGAGGGAAATAATTTTCTCTCTAAAATAAAATTTGACAAAACTTTGGATGGAACTAATGAGGTTTATGCTCTTATTGTAATGGAGAAAAATGAAGAGAGAAATGAAATACAACCTTTAATGCAATCTATTCTTCATAAGTTTGATGATCTCATTCCCGAAAAAATTCCAACCGACCTCCCACCAATGAGAAGTATTGCAACAATGCCAACTAACATAAGAAGAAGCCTGCCGCATTCAAAGAAGGAGATTTGATGTGGATTCCCCTTTGAAAAGAAAGGGTTTTCACCTGGATGTTATGCTAGCTGATGGTCCATTCAAAGTTTTCCAGTGAACTGGTGAAAATGCCTACAAGATCGAGTTTCCAAGTGACTATGGTGTTTCAACCACTTTCAATGTTGTTGATCTTTCGTCATATTATGATGATGAAAATAACTTAGACTCGAGGGCGAGTCTTCTCCAACCAGGGGAGAATGATACAGGAGCATCCCTAGAATAGAAGTCAAAGAACCAAGTCTAGAGTAGTCTATATAATTCATATTCATGCATGTATGTGAAGGGTCATTCATGTATCTAGAGTATTTAATATGTTCATGTATTTAGAGGTACATTGTACCATGAGATAAATTGGATGAGTATGTGGGTTATTAATGTCTAGTCTAGGAAGTCTAAATTCGAGTCTTATAAATACCTATGTAACCAAGGTATTTGGAGGAAGTTTTTCAGAATTTGAATGAAGTTTAGCCTTTGGCTTTTGAGAAGAAGGATTTCTTTTTGTTGACTCTGTATCCCTTTGGTGGATCTCCATTGGGTGGTGCGTTGTGTTATCTTTGAGTGTTCACTTATGTTTCCCTTCTCTTTCTTCAATTATCCGGTATCAAATTCTAATAGACCTACCATTTTTTTCAAACTTAGATGATGACTCAACCTAGAGAAAGAATGTGAGAACATGCCTAGAATTCCCAATACAATCCAACATTTATGTAATCAACAACATTGACACTTGTAATTATAGATTCATTTGCAAATAACTCTCATAAGACAAAGTCATTTTATGGCATTAATCAATAAAAAAAAATAGTAGCTATATTGAAGAGGTAAACTTGTTGACCCTATATAGGTTGTAAAAATGTGTTTAGTCCCAAATATGAGGATACCAAGAAAGTTTCGAGTTTTTGAATTTATAAAATAAATGAGACACAATGTCCCATCACCCATTTTAATTCCTACTGTAATAAAATGGTAAAAGTTATACATGATAAAAAAAACTAATAATGCATTTTTCTAAGATAATTTGAGTGGGGCATCATTCAATTGATATATGATAACAACTAGATGATTGAGAATTCTGTTTTATAATTTATTTTAAAATACTTTATTTGGGGCTATCTTTGTATCATGACTTAAGTTGGTGGTTTGACTCGGTAACTTGGGCTGTTCAAGATCATTTGGTTTGCATTATATCAAGTTATTCTAGTCTCATGACCTAGATAATAGGTTTGACGGGTTAACCCTGATTGATTATGATAGTTTTTCTATATTATTTTTTAATTTCATCCTATAACTTGGGGGTTATTGGTAATTAGATTTTATAAAAAAAAATTGTTTACTTTTATAGGGTTCATAACCCAGGTTCTGGATTTGGCCGCACGCACATATTGCATCATTTTATGTTAAATTGATTAAAAATTGAGCTTTATAATTTGTTTTGAATTGTTTTATATAAGATTATCATGGTCTCACAACCCAAACTATGAATTTAGTTTGTTAACTCAAATTGACTCTAATCAATCTAATATATTTCTATCACAATATTTAAAATAAAGAAGTATTATATTGAATTTTTCCGAGTCAAACTATGTTTATGCTAGTCATTCGGGTTATATTTGGACCCATGAAGATGACTGGGTCATACGAGGTTAACTTACACATATTTTTAATTTTTTTTCCACTAGAAAAAAACATTAACAATGCTTGAATTGTTTTTTTCATATTAAAAAAAATTGAACCATACCACAATATAGTGAGAGATTAAATTTGTTTTGTAGTACATAACAAAACAAAATTATTACAAAAAATAGTTGATATCTAATACCATTTAATTTAAAAGAGTTTATCAAATATCAAAACTCTCTATAATTAATAACACCATGACTAGAGGAAGATACCTAAAATATTTAACTTTTATTTTTTATTTTTTCACTTGCAAAAATTCTATTATATTTTTTATATAAAAAACTAGAAAAATATACAAAATAAACTAAAAACAATCCCTTCAAATATATATAAAAAAAAACTAGAAAAATATCATAATAAAAATAAAACAAAACTATTTTTCTAAAGAACCTGCTTAATAAAAAATTCACCAATTTTAGTCTTTTTATATAATTATAATGTAATTTAATTGTAATAAGCTATGAGATTTCCGATTAATTTAATCTCCCATCGAAACTTCTTATAAAATTTATTTAAAAAAAAGAAGCACATAAATATTTCGAGCCCACCGAATACCTTAGATGCGCGTCTCACGCGCGCGCCAGCAGAATTGTGTGTGGTTTTTAAGTTTAATTTATTTTATTTTCTCACGTGCTAGTTTAGGTCCTCATTTCCTTGCTCATCTGATCGCAGCTGCCTATCCCCAATCCACCTATCTCCCTCCTCTCTCCTTGATCTTATAACCCTAACCCTAATGCGAACTTTCTGTTATTTCTTTTAGAAACCACGAAATTATTACACTGCAACTATAGTGTAATGCGTAGTTGTTCAGGTACATCGAAAATCGAGGCTGCTCCAGTTTTCGAATTTTACAATGGAGGATTTGACAGTGACAGAGATTGGGAGCTCTGTGGAGTCGTTTCAAAAGTTTTTGGATTCGCAGAGAGAGCTTTTTCACAACCAAATCGATCATCTTCAAAGAATTGTTGTTACTCAATGCAAACTCACCGGCGTCAATCCTCTTTCTCAAGAAATGGTGCGTCTTTTTCCGAATTTTTAGTGTTTAGGGCTTTCTCCCTTGTCATAACTTTCTTTTTAATCTTTTGAATCATCCGCAGGCTGCTGGCGCTCTGTCGATACAAATTGGTGAGTTTTTTAGGGCTCCTACCTACCTTTTTAAGAACATACTGTATTGATATGATTCTGCTTGTGTCTTGATAATGATAAAAAAAATCCTGTAAAATGGGCTGCTTTCGGTCACTACTAACATTGTATGTCAACTCGACAGGAAAAAGACCCAGAGATTTGATTAACCCCAAGGCTGTCAAGTACATGCAAGAAGTTTTCTCTATCAAAGATGCTATTAGTAAGAAGGAATCACGTGAGATTAGTGCTCAATTTGGTGCTACTGTCACACAGGTGATTTTCCTTTATATTTAAGTCTGGTTTGGGACAAAATTCTTGCATTGACTTTTACCATTACTCTGCATGTATTTAAACGAATTTGGAGACATGCGTTCATCTTTAACGATTGCTTTTCTGCTATTTTTTCTTGTTTTGACCCTAATTCATTTTTAGTGTCTGGATGTGTATTTGTTATGGCTCATGGCATGATTTTGCATCGACTATAGGTTCGAGATTTTTTTGCCAGCCAGCGTATGAGAGTGAGGAAACTGGTTCGGTTGTCAAGGGAGAAGGCTATTAGAGTTAATGCACACAAAGGACCTCAAGATGGGGTCCCAACAACAACTGATGCTTTGATGCCTACTGATTTGGCTCCCATGAACTCTGTTGCCCCAAATCCAGTTCCCATGAATACTGTTAGCCCCAATCCAGCTCCCTTAAACGCTGCTATCCCCAATCCATTTTACTTGAACTCTGTTGCCCCCAATATTGTTCCCTTTAGTTTTGTTAGCTCCAACTCAGCTCCCTTAATCGCTGCTAGCCCCACTCCATCACCATTAAACTCTGCTAGACCAAATCCTGTTCCCTTAATTTCTTTTAGCCCTAATCCAGCTCCCTTAAACCCTGCAAGTCTAAACCCAGGTCCTTTAGATTCTGTAGCCCTGGATCCTGTTCCCTTAAATGCTGTTGGTCCTTCCAGAGTCGATGAAGCACCCTCTTGCTCAACACAGGATAACGTGTTGCCTGGTTTAGATGAATTAGATAAACATTTTGCTGAGAAGATTTTTGATTTGTTGTGGAAAGAAGAAACATTTTCTGGGCAGGTGAAGCTCATGGAATGGATCTTGCAAATACAGACTCCAGCTGTTCTAAATTGGTACTTTGCAACCCACAATATGTATCTAACAAGATGTGATATTTTTCTCCATTTGCATTTAATCTTTTCCACGCGTGCTCCCAGGTTTCTTGTTAAAGGTGGTGTCATGATTTTGGCAACATGGTTAAGTCAAGCAGCTGCTGAAGAACAAACGAGTGTTCTTCTTGTCACCTTGAAGGTAATTGTAAATTCTTATGATCTTCCATGCAATTTTCTTACCTTGTAAACATACCTGGGATTGCATCTATGGTGTTTGCAGGTCTTCTGTCATTTGCCCCTACATAAAGCTCCTCCTGAACACATGTCAGCTGTACTTCACAGTGTCAATGGACTGCGGTTTTACAGGACTTCAGGTGTACTTTTGTTCAGAGAGTTATCTTGTGCCTTTTGATCGTCCTATATTCTGCCTCTTGTTCTCTCATCTTAGATATTACATCAGATGTCAGTTTCTAATTACTAATTGATAAATGGACTCCATGGGCTATTTATAATGTTTGTTGCTGTTCTTATTGCTTGAAGAGGATAGTTTCTGGAATTTGTTTGCTTTCTCATTATAGATAACAAAGGTCATACCAGTTTGTTATGATTCCATATAAAGATATTGTCACCATTCTGGTGCTTTTAGTTTTTGTAAACCAATTTCATGACTCTGCTACCTGGTCATCTCTGACCACAGACTGCTTCTGTGCTTATCTGACAAATAAGCAAGATGGATGAATTAGCAGTTGGGCTTCCTTTCTTTGTGTATTGTTTGGTATTGACACCATTCTATCCCTGTTCTGATGAATCCTCTTGAGTTTTGTATTGTTTGATATAAGATATGCTTGTGTGCTTCCTTTCTTTATGTGCCTTGTGATGATTTTGAACCTCATTTATCTGATTTGAAGATCAGATATTTCAAACAGGGCCAGGGTTTTGTTATCAAAATGGAGCAAAATGTTTGCAAAAAGTCAAGCAAGCAAAAAACCCAACTGCGTAAAGTCGTCTACAGATGCACAGGACATGATTTTGAAGCAGAGGTAAGTTCATGTGATTACCTCCTCTACTTGCAAGATTTGTTTTGTCAAATCTCATCTTTTGGCTCAAATTTTGTGCAGCATTGATGAAATTATGGGCAATGAATCATGGCAGTCTGATATTGGTAATCCTGTAAGTTCTATGCACTATCAGTTGCATGGTCAAAAGTGGATTGATGTTATAGGACTTCTCTAATAGTTTTTATTCTGAACAGGATGGTGTGCTTGCTCTCTCATTTGAAAGTTCAGAAAATATCAGGTACTGATATATATTTTCTTTTGCGTGACTTGTTTGGAATGTTATTGGTGGTGGTTGGCGGCATTCAGCCTAAATTTCTTTGTTTTTAGGAAAATTGAGCTGTCGCAAACATTGAAGCTGTTGCCTGCATCAACAGATGATATAAGCAGGAAGCACATTCTAGGCGCATCTTCATCCTGTATCCCCAGGATTATTATTTTTTAAAGTGGTGCATTGCAATTTCTTTGGCATTTGAAGGAAAATTGATTAACTTGTCTTTTCCTTGGT
This sequence comes from Salix arbutifolia, assembly GCA_025169955.1. NCBI lineage: Eukaryota > Viridiplantae > Streptophyta > Magnoliopsida > Malpighiales > Salicaceae > Salix > Salix arbutifolia. The sequence continues at coordinate 13,401,337 of CM045903.1, forward strand.
TAACTGATGAAGCTTTTGCTTCATCATCATATAGTTTCATCCATCTCTCGGTGCATGCTTATTTTACAGAGAGTAAACTTGTCACTGCATTATTAAATGAAAAGTCAAAAGCTACATGATATTCTTACCATTTTATCTACATGATATATACAATGTCCTGGGACATACCTTGTCAAAATATTCACCATTAGGTTAAATATACTTTCCTGACAGTCTTAGGTTTAAAAGCTTAGCCTAGGGAACTTGTATGGCAAGAACTGACACATGCTACTCTCTTCAAACATGGTAGCTGTTACAGTTATAATGGTGAGGATAGCCGTAAACCACTGACTTGTATTATCTTTTAGTTGATATTTATCTACTGTGTTTTATTATTGGTTCTCCCCAGAGCTGGTGCATGGAGTATTAGAGGAATTCGTGTAGCTTGTTTGTTCTTTTGGATTTGTCCTTGTCTTTACCAGGAAAAGAGTCCAAATCAACTGAAGTGATTGATGAGCTTTAAGCTTTTTGATATTATGTTTCCACTGTAATGTTTACATAATATAACACAGCAAGGAAATCATTTGATGCTACACGGGAAAGTGAGTTGAGTTACCTGGATAATCTTATTGGGTTGCCTTTTGTAGATATTTAATTGGCAAACCACCTTTTGGCCCCTATGCCTGTAGCAAATGGCTGTCTTACCACCCTTGCGTTTCAAATTTGGTTGATTGATGCCCAAATTTACAACATGGTGGTCAATTTATCCCAATTAATAAATGAAATCCACATCTTTTAAAAATTACAGCAGCCTCAACACCAGGATCTTTTCTGTCTGGCCAGTGTCAGGGTCATTTGGTGGTGAAAATGGTGGTGGGCCAGCAGTGAACATCAACACATGTGGGAGGGAATTTTTTAAAACATTTGATTAAGTGCTTCAGTTTTTTGAATGTGCAATTTATGTCTGTTCTAACAATTTATTTAACTGCAATTATTGATTTCAGCCAATTGACCAACATTTTATCAAGTTTGGTGTCAATTGACCAAATTTTAATGCAGGTGGAAAAATCATGCTATGGTCTGGCTGATTATAAAAACAAAATTAATCAGTTCCTTAGTGACTTTGGCGATGATTTCAAGTTCAATCATCTTGCTATATGTCTTGTGAAATCTCACATAAAAGTTATACTGCGTTGGAATTTGAGGAAATTCTCACACAATCTCCGTACTTTTAAGTAATGAATAAGCAGCATTAATCTGTTGCCAATCTCAAAATATTTCAATTTGTTAAAGCTAATAATTGATACCTCTTGCATATTATCAAATTTAAGGTACAAGTATGGCAGCAGATGGTCATTTGCTCAATTTGATTGGACAATTACCTTTGCAGTTCCTATGTGAATAAATCAACCAAAATGTATATTTTAAGTTTTTGTTTTTATATGTGTGGCACATGGGTTTCTTGCCAGCTTCTTGCCAGTTTAATGATGGAAAACCCCTACAGCAATCCATTTGTAGGCATAGCCTTAATAAATTGTTGGTTACAGATTTATCTGGAATCCTGGTTGAGTGGTTGATAAAGTCATGATTTTTGCCTAGTCATTTTGACTTGTCAATTTTACCTCATCCCAAATATAATGCTTGAAGTGCAAGAGCACTTTGGATCGTTGTTCTTCTATTTGTTTTCCTTTTTGTCCATCAAGATTGGTCTCAGACGTGTTCATTTACCATGCATATGTCTTTTGTTTTCAGCTGGCATCAAAAAATTAAAAGCTCCTAACTGAGGCATTTTATTTTCTTGGATTTGGAAATAATTCATCCTCCCTTGAATGACAGAAGCATCTCAATGATAAATGTGCTTTTGTAGCTTTCTTGATTCTTTGTCTGGATGAACTCTTAAGCATGTCCCTTAGCTAGTAACAGATACAAGAGAACGTAGAAAAGTTCAGCTTGTTGAACAGCCAGGCCAGAAAACAGCTGGCAGAAGCCCTCAGGCGACCAAAGCTTCTCCTGTTAATCAAGGTCGCCCAATGTCTGCGGATGATATCCAAAAAGCAAAAATGCGTGCTTTATTCATGCAGAACAAGCATGGGAAACTAGGTTCCTCATCCAATGGAAGCACTGGTTTGAAGAATGGAGGGCTTAATAAGCCTTCAAGCATGACCACCAGTTTGTGTCCAGTTTCTAAAATTCATATCCGGCCAAAGATTGAGGAATACATTAAACCTGTGACACCTCCCACCCAAGTTTCTAGTAAGGCTGAGGGTTCCCTTGATCTAAAGAAAGAAATCAATTCTAAGGGACCCATGGGGGGAGTTTGCAGTAAAGTCCAGATCCCATGGCAGACTCCTCCAGGTACATGTGCTTTTGGTTTTTCTTTGTTGTTACTTTAATGTTCTACTAATAATATTAGTACAGATGAGTAGATGCTTTATGGATAAAGCAAGGCAACTTTCTAAACTGTTATCTGAATATTAATATTGTGCAATCAAGAATTCCAGGATCGTTTTATGTGTATTGTATGTATATATAGATGAGATACAGACATGTTTAAAATATTCGTTGTTTGATATACGTTAATATTCAATTTCTAGTCTGACTCTTTCCCTTTTAATTCCTCATCCCTTGATTCCATGCCATTTCATCACAATTATTTTGGTTTTTGGATTGACCTTGTAATACAGCAAGTGGATAGCCTTTACAAATACATGTGCCAATGTGTTTTGAAAATGTTAATTAGTCTGTTGATAAAGACTATTTTTTGTAGTTGTGGGGACATGGATTCAAAAACTTGTTTCATGGTATTAGTTTTCTAAATACTAACTTTTCCCCAGGAAAGAATGTAGTATTTGAACTGTTAATGTTTCATGTGAAAACTTGACATAAGATCAGAACAATACAAGTTACTTTATAAAGTGAAGTTTATGCTTCTTACAAGATTTTATAGCATTGGTGGGTAACAAGTGACAATGATAACTTAACTGGATGCAGAAAATGCCTGAAGATTGATCATATGCACTATGAACATGGAAATTATCTTAGTACATAGGCACACTGATTTTTACTTTGTTTCCATTTATGGTATCCACTTACAATATGGTATCAAATCATGTCAATTACTTCAATCAGAAACTCCTGAATATTGTTGCTGGGTTATATGGGCGAGGACATGAAATTTATAGGTGAAAATAATACATGTGGAGTTTTTGGTTTGACAATCAGTTTTTTGTACAACCGTAATTTTTTTTTCCTTATCTTGGAATTGAGCACATATCAAGCACTATATCATGAGTGTAAAGGGGGGCTTGCATTGCTTACCATTTTTTGGACTGGGGACTGTATATTGTCAGAATGAGGCTCAAACAATTGGTTGCTGAACTCCAAGCAGGGAGGATCTTGTTTCAAATTTGTAAATATATTAAACAATGTATAGAGAATCAGTACAATGTGAGAGGATAATCAGCTTAAGCACTATTTGGAGTTTGGCTAGAAAGGATTCAGGATGTTCACAACAGGGTTCCTTGCAAATGAGGGGTGACTGAGCTCCCTCACTTCTATGTCTTTTTTATTCCTCTCTTAACCAAACTGCTATCTTCATCTTCTCATGGGTTGTCCAAAATTATCTGATTTTGTTCAGGCTTTTCTCTTCTACTCCTGCTTTTCTTTGGTATTTTGTATTAGCTCAATGCACATTCTTTGGTTTTTTCAGCCTTTTATGCACATCTGTTTTCTGCAGAAATAAAACTCAACACTCTCTGGAGAGTGGGCACCGGTGAAAATAGCAAAGAAGTTGATGTTCAGAAAAACAGAAACCGTAGGGAGATAGAAACCATCTATCAGACGGTCCAGAAGATACCATCTAATCCAAAGGAACCATGGGACCTTGAGATGGACTATGATGACACATTGACCCCAGAAATTCCAATTGAACAGCCACCTGATGCTGATGTTGCAGAAACACAGGTTTCCCATACTGAACATGTAAATACAGTAGTTGAATCTGCACCTTCCCTGCCTCAGGTTGGTGGAGGGAGTGCAACTGAACCAGATCTTGAGTTGCTTGCTGTACTGTTAAAAAATCCAGAATTGGTTTTTGCATTGACTTCTGGACAAGCTGGCAATTTATCAAGTGAAGAAACTGTGAAGCTGCTTGATATGATTAAGACAGGAGGTGGTCTGGCAGGTAGTTTGAATGGGCTTGGTGGGAAAGTGGAGGAGAAGGTTGAAGTTTCACTTCCATCGCCAACTCCTTCGAGCAACAATCCTGGAACGGTGCGTGATTTGGGCCAATATTGCAAATTTTGTTACAAATCATTAAACTGTTGTCAACTTCCTATGGGTAGAGCTATTTGCTCTTGCAATTTAGTAAATAGAAATTCACAGGGAAGCATAAATTAAAATCTGGAATGCACAAAGCTCTACTTGCAATGAAAATAAAATAAAGGTCAAAATAGGGAGGTATAAATTAAAATCTGGAGTGCACAAAGCTCTACTTGCAACGGAAATAAAATAAAGGTCAAACTGAACTTGAGTTATTAGAGGCATAGCCAGTCGTGGAACTAGGGATTTGTCCATGGGAGTTGCTTGGATGTTTTCAGCAGTTTAGAAATGGATTATGTAGTTCTCGCAGCCCTCATCTATTAGAGTTGCCATCAATGGTTGGAAATATGGTTGAAGCATTTTTATGCCATTGATCATCCACTGATTATCTTATCTCCCATAAGTTGAGAATGATGGATTGATGTGTCCCATGCTGTGAAAATTGTGCTCTGACTAAAAACGTAGGGGCTCCCTTGTAGGTGTTGTCATTATGAAAAAATATGTAAATAAAAATGGCATATAACTGTTTTTTGAGTTCTTTGTTTATAATTCACGAGTGCTAATAAACACTCTTATTGGTAACATGGTAAAATATGCAGAGCGGATGGAGATCAGAAGTTGCCAAGAATCCATTTTCCCAGCAGGCTTCAATGGGGAACAGAGTTGTATACAGTGATCCTGGAGTCCCCACCAGTGTCCCTTTAGCAGAAAAGCATAGTAGCTTGGTGCAGCATCAAAATCAGGCCACTAGCATCAGAATTCTGCAGCAGCAAGCTAGCCTTCCATTACAATCCCAGCATGTTTCGGCAGTGATGAACCCCTTCTCATTGCCCCAAACAAGCTCCATCGGACGTGATAACCGACAACCTTCAATAGTTCTCCCAGCAAACCAGAGTTACCCCTCAAATTCATCAATGTTACAGGCACCATCCTCAGAAATGGTTTCAACCATGAAAAATCTACCTGTTAACACCCCTCCCTCGCTAAACCTTTCATCTGCAATGAACAACATAAAATCAACTCCATCTGTTTCTTTCACATCAAATCCAGAGAGACAGCCATTCCCTTTTCCACCATCATCTGCCTTACCAACACAGTTACAGTCACAACCTGCCCAGATAAACGACCCTCAGATTGTATACTCATCACGGCCACATGCTGGTGATGCAGTTCCAGTGGCTGATTCCTGGAGAGCTAGGCAGGGTTTAGCCTCAAACTCCCCTTCCCAAGCTAATCAAATAAACTATGTTTCATCATCTGGGAGGCCTGTGCAGTCAGGTCCTCCTTGGGAAAGAAATGAATATGTGGGTGATGAGGGTTATGAGTCTTGGAGTCCAGAGAGTAGACGTAATGAATCACAAGAGTACATGCCAGGGAGAAACTATTCAGGAACCAGATCCAGAACGAATTCTGGATGGGATTATATGCCTCATAATAGGTCCAGGCAACGGAATTCTTCCGGGCATGGAGACCGTAACTGGAATGGAAACAGAAGATGGCACTGAGTGACTTGAAAGCTTCTTTCATAATATGGCCTGGCATGGGCCGATCCATTGCATAGAGTGAATGTAATGAAAGGGATTTACACGCTATAGGGTGTGTGATTGTGACGGGAGAAAACAAGCAGTGCAAATTCTAACAGCAATTGAAAAATTTTAGATACTTGGAACTCGATTCTAAATTTGACTGAAAGGATCTAATAGTTGGACGAAGTTGCAGCCCCTCCTTTGTTCAAGATGATAGCTCACGAGTATCTAGTTCCAAAAACTTGAAAAGAGATAGCTCTGCATCACTGGGGCGTGGCCTTGGTGAAGTCACTAGAGTTTCATCCCTCTTTATATACACTTTTTTTTTTATTATTGTATTGATTTTTCGATTTCAAGAACTTAAACAAGGATGATTTCAAAAGGATGAATGGAAATTAAATGCCATCCATGATTTTGACCAATCTTTAAAATTAGGGAACTGCCGGAGTTGGGAAAGAGGGTTCCAATCGCATCGACCATGAGTTTGCAAAATAGCATGAAATCATAATAGATTATGTACAATCCTAACCATCAATGAGGTTCACAAACAATATTAGACACTGAATTTGAGGAGATTGTGGTTTGGAAATATCATAACAAAAAAGCAATGACCAAGGAGTGAAACTAAGGTTTTCAATATTGTTTTGGTTGATGTTTGTTTTTTTAATTGGAACAGAATATTTTGGTTTTGAAGTGTTTCGGTGCGTTGTTTTGGAATTGTACTGTTTATATATAATAAAATTAGTTCAAATCCAAAAATAAAATTATTTAAAATTGTGAAATTTAATATAAAAAAGTCAATAAAATGATTTTTCTGAACAAAATTATGAACATGTATAATATTACGAGAATGTCATCATCAGTCTCTCAAGATCATTATCTGATTGCTTTTAAATTTTAACATAGTATAAATAAATATGTCAAAAGACTCTTCGTAAAATTTTATCTCAATCTAACGGTCAAATTAAGAGATATGATTGATATTGTAAAATTATTTATTATTCTAAAAAATACTATTTGGCCGAAACGGAACGGGTGGAACGAAACTGGAATGTTTCGGAGGGTATTTGACCGAAAAATCTAGAACATGCTAGAATTTAAACTAAGATAAAAATAACACTATTTTATCTTGTTTTTTTAGTTGATACAAAATGTTTCTACCATTTTGACCGAAACTAACCAAACAAACAACTATGAGTGAAACCACAATTTAGTCCTGAGCAAATTACACAAATATCAAATGAATGTCTATTTCATCAATGCGGTCTCAAATTTAATTAATTTCAGACATTATCAGCCCTCTATCCATCCGATTTTATTACTAGGTGGGTGGGGGCACAGGCAATTGTATTATAATTTCGTGTTGAAGGAGCATTTGTAAAAATAAGAAGAGGTATCTGCTTAAATGTGATTCAATTAAGGCAAGAAAATCGAGCGAACATCGGCTGAGTTGACGATAGCCAACCCAACCACGACAACGCTATGCCAAGTGCCCTCTAGAAGAAGAAGAAGAAGAATCGGAATCATATTCCTGTCCCTATACCTACCCAGTTCCTTCTCCATCCTTCATTTTTATTTTGGCCATTGAGTTTCCTTCCAAAGAAAATAATGGGATTCAAACTCTACAAAAGATTTAGTAATTCAATTTTGCTGTACAAATCATCCCATTTGATCTCTTCAGGACGCCACACAAATGCTGCTAGCAGTGCTGGTGCCAGTTTCCTACTCCAACCACCCTTCGATTCTCACTACCAAGATTATAATAACAAACGTTATAACAACCCTCCTCCTTTCATAATCCATAGAAGGTGGCATTTTGGCCATTCTCATGGCCACCAATCTGATCACCACCACCGACCCTCTCCTGGTGAGCAAAGCGAAAGTGTAATCCGTTTGGGACTTGCTGCCGATATCGGCTTGGCGACTGGAAAGGCTTTCACTGGCTATTTATCTGGAAGCACTGCCATCATCGCCGACGCTGCTCATTCTGTCTCTGACGTGGTGCTTAGCGGGATTGCGTTGTGGTCTTTCAAAGCTGGGATGGCTCCTAAAGACAAAGAACACCCTTATGGTCACTTTTTTTAATCTGTACCTAAGCTCTACTCTTTTGCCTTCTTTTTTTTGGTTTGAGGTTTTAGGTTGCAATCATGTAATTTGTTAAAAAAAAATGATTATTAATGTCTTTTAATCCTACCAAATCGATGCAGTATTGTTGTTCAAGTTAGTGTTTTAACTTGTCGTAGGTTGGGATTTCTTTTTGCATCTGTCCATGTGAAAACATAGATATTTTAGAAGAAGATGGAACTTTGATAAACCAGAGAATAAACTTAAGTTTTGCTTTCCCTCTTAAACATCCAGAAAGGCCAGTGCTTGTCTATCTATATAAATCATCTTGGGATTGAGTTTTTATTGATCCGGGATGGTTCATTCAATTGATTCAAGATGGTATATGTACATTTGTTTTGGCCGTCTTATTTAGCACCGTTTTTGTTCTATAGAACCTTAGCTTCAATTGTGTCTTGGATACCCCTAGAAACAGCTAAATATGATGTGCTCTGTTTTTTTGGCATAAGGTGTACGATAATCTTTTAGATTCATTGTGCATAGGGGCCTGTTTCTTGTTTTCATAATTGGTTTTCCTTCCTCTCAGGGCATGGCAAGTTTGAAACTCTTGGAGCCCTTGGAATATCATGCATGCTTTTAGCAACTGCTGGTGGAATTGCGTGGCATGCATTAGATCTTTTACTTGTATAGTTCATTTCCTCTTGTTTCTCATCTACATTAACACTGACCAGAAGTTTGTCCATATTTTGGAATAAAACTACTCTACCTGCTTCACATAAACTTCATAAAAGGATTTGAATAAAAAAATGTAGAAATCAACCTTTTTCTTGTGCAGGGGTTGCTGACTGCAGTTCCTGAGGTAGCAAACCATCCATTGACCCATGAACATGTGCATCATCATCAAGGTGGGCATCATCATGGGATTGACATGGGTCATCCCATCCTTGCTTTGAGTATGACAATTGTATCAATTTCTGTAAAAGAAGGGTAAGATATGTTGCATTATTTCTGGACAATCCTCTTTTGTTTCCTCTTTAAGAAGAAGAGTTGGTTGCTTCTGTTTCACATGCCTGTTTAATAGCCTTGAAATTAATCATTTGGCAGATATACCATGGCCTGGTCAGATAATAATAGCTATATGTTGATGGACATATCCTTGAAGTCTTTTCTTTTACATTGGTTGTGCTGCCATTGTGTGACAATGGTTTTTGAAGTGCAACTTTGGTTTATAAAATCTCATTTGAAACATGTAGCCTGCTTTGCTAAATATTTCTATACACACCCATTTCATGGCCTCTAAAGGCAAAAACAGCTTGGAGCTTTCTGTATTCTGTCTGTTTATGTATCTATGACCCTTACATCCCATTCTACATCCTTTATTTCTTGTGCTGAAGATAAAACCCTTCATACATTCCCTGTTCTATGGCTTGTCAATTTCCTGTCTATAGCATCTTTTCCAGCTTCCTTTTCTATGAAATCTATGATCTTGGTGCATTTTTCATTGTGTCACCTCATGTCTCTTTTTCCTGTAGGCTTTACTGGATAACAAAACGAGCTGGGGAAAGGCAAGGTAGTGGACTAATGAAAGCAAATGCTTGGCATCATCGTACAGATGCTATTTCATCTGTTGTTGCTCTTATTGGTGTTGGTAAGAAGCTTTTATTTATGTAGTTGGCATTCAGTATAGTTTGGTTTAAACTGAACATGAAGCTAATCATTCCAAGATCTTTTAATTAAGCAGCATAATTTGTTTACTACTTGCAGTATAGTTTAGAATTACATCAACATAATGACACTGTAGATTAATAATCAGTACATAAACCGTTTAAAATTCTGAATTTGATTTAATGTCATGGAAGATTTGTCATAAAACAGATTATCAAGACCCCAATAAATTTTGGATCAATAAGATTCCTAAATCATGCTGGCAAGATGTGTTTCACTTAATTTATTAAAACTATCTGTCTTATATACTAGGCAGCTAATTATTCTTTCAAACCTCTTATCCTGGTGCCAACTTTTCAGTGTTTCTGAAATTTCAATGACCGCGTGAATGATGAATAACACTTAAGCCCTATTCTTTCTCATTATTTCTGTACAAAGTATGTTATGGTACCTTTTCATCATTATGACGCGAGGTTGTAACTTGGTTCATCTTATTGACTTGGGCAAAGTACCGACCCTCTTTTCTTCTATCTTTAGTTTCAATGTAGTGATTTGTTAGTGTTTATATATATATTGTTAAAACATAAGTAGATGCAGTTGATATCAACTCAATCATTCAATCTGTGCTATTTTTCCTTCTTGTTTTGTACATATATGTATATATGTGTGTGTATTTACAAGCAATGGGATATGTTCACCTGTTGGGACCAGCACCCTAAGTTATGCTGGCCAATGAGGGTCCGTGTCTGTGGTTTACAAGATTTAGAAAGTCACTACTAGCTATGCAAAAGCAAGACTTTTGAACATAGGACCTCCTGGTATCCTTGGCCAAATCTTAACCACTTGTACTAACCCTTGGTACCTTAGCCAATTCTATCAGTCTTATAAAAGCACAAGCTATATATAGTGATCCAATTCATCTAATAGATAGTATTCAATACACTTTTACTCTTCTTGTTCTGCCCATTCATTTCTCCCAAGTGTTCTTAAATCACTGGTGCTAGTTGACCATCAATTTATTCTCCATCACTTTAGGAGGGGCTATTCTTGGAGTAAAGTTTCTGGATCCGCTTGCTGGACTTGTTGTCTCTGGTATGATACTCAAAGCTGGATTTGAATCAGGGTACCAGAGGTATACCTCCAATATTTTTGACTTAATCTTTTACCAAGCATCAGATGCATTTTCTAGCAGCATGAATCTCCTTATCTGACATTATGTTATGGACAAATCTTAGTGTTTTGGAATTGGTAGATGCTGCAATCCCAGAGGAAGATCTGGGTCCTATAAAGCAAACGATACTACAAGTCCAGGGAGTCCAGGTAGGTATCGGAATTTTATTCTATAAACCCAGTTCTTTTCAGAATTTCTATGGTCATTTGTTTAGTGTTCACTATTCATTTAGGTTCTTTAGGTTGCTGTCATAGTTACAGAATACTGAAAGTTGCTACTTAACAATAGTGGGAAATGCATAAGCTAATCGCTCTGGATTTCCCATGAAAATGAAATTTCAATTTAGTTTTGTCTGTGCAATTTTACCCCATGTATTGAACCTAAAACTTATGGGACAGTTCAACTATTTCAGCTCAACATCTTTGGTTGGCTGGCTTTGCAAAATGATTGTGGTTCTTCTGTACAACCATCTCCTTGGTCATGAGTCTGCTTGGAAAGTCAGAGACATTTTGCATCAAGAGACCTTGTAGTGCTTAACATACCTAAGAAACTTAATACAACAGAGAATACTCTTTCAAGTTTTGCAATTGTCCATGAATTTTTGTTCATGTATCCAAGCATGACTTTTAATAAGCTTACCTGCATGTTCTATCAAAACTCACACATTATAGAAATAGTACACATTTGGTTACGATTACCGGTTAATAAAAAAATCCAATAGAACGTTTTATTAATATTTGTTGGGACAGGTGGGTTAGGGGGGATAACTGCTAGTGAAGCAACATATCTGTTTTAGATATTTTTAAGTTTTGATTCAATAATAAATAACCAGTGGAATGGCCATACCACCCATGAAATTCCTGACTTCTGAACTCCATGTAAAACTATAAAACTATGAAGTGTAATTTCTTTTACTTTTCATATTTTGGGGATTAAAACATCTTTAGATCTTTTCACCTTATCATGATGCTTTACGAGTCATTAATTTTTAATTTTTTCCTTTTAAATATCCAGACCGCACTAAAATTTCCTAGTACATTATTTAACAAATACCACCACTGCAATTAGTTTAGAAATCCCAGAGGGATTTTGTAGAACCTTATACCTGATTGAATATTTTATCACTGCTCAAATGGAAAATTTGAAGTTGATGCAGTTGAATAGAATTAACAATAAAAGGTAGAAAGGTCTAAAAATGTGATCATCCCTTTTGCATGGCCTGTAAATTGTATTTCATCTTTGGTCCTTTCATATATGTTGAAGAATGGTTGAGTAATTTTAGTTGATCTTTGCTTCCTGGCATTGTTGCTCAAGAATCCTTTGAAATTGTTTGCAGGGATGCCATCGCATGAGAGGAAGGAGGGCTGGTTCATCTCTATACCTTGATGTGCATATTGTGGTGGGTTATTCTTCTGAGTGTCAAGTTGTTTGGTGCTTTTGTGGTAGAATTCAAAGAGCTTAGTTGAAAAGCTGAATTTATGTTCAGGCAATTGACCTTGTGGTTTCCCTCTTGATTGATGTGGTTGTTTAATTTTACTTGCAGGTTGATCCATTTCTTAGTGTTAGTGCTGCTCATGACATTGGTGAAAATGTTCGCCAGGAAATTCACAACTCTCATCAAGAAATAGCTGAAGTTTTTATACACATAGGTATGATATACTTGATTCTATTATCTTCCAGAAATGGTTGAGAGAGAGGGTAACACAATCAGTTTCTGTTATTGCATGAGGGAAGGGAGAGAGGCTTATTTATTCCATCTTGATCTAAAAAAAATTGTGAGTCATTGGATAGCAAGGTTCTTGGATCTCGGAGGTTATGTTTTAACTTATGAGGTTAATTAAAGAAAAATGGATGGCATCTTTTGGATAATTATTATTTGACTTAAAAGTTTTCGAAATCTAATTGGCTAGTCCCAATAAGTAGTGATTCTGTTTATTTAGTTGCTGATCCAAAGTTCCAACCCCTTTATTTTCTGTTTGCCTTCTATTTTCTTGGTCACATGGGCAATCAAATGAGTCAATGTCTTACCATCTTTCTTATGTCGATTTTTTCTCTCCAGATTAAGTGTCATTACCATCTGTCTAACAATTCATCATACGTGATCACCTTTTACCTTTACATATCTAATGTGCTTGCAGATCCCGCATATATATGTATTTCTCCTACTATGATGGATCAAGAAGAAAATTTAAATGGAAAAGTGAATCAGAATAAAAAGATTTCTTTGGATGACAAAGACATTGAATTGATCATTTCTGATGTTTTCTCGTCAAAGTTCCCAGAGGTATTTGTCTCATTTTTTGATTAGCCAAGTGCACTCTGCTCTTGGCCTTTTGGCACTATACCATACCATGCATGCGACATGCTAATGATATAGCTTTAGGTCTAATTACTGATTTTGGAAAAGAATCTTAACTTTTGTTTAGTGCCATTTGCTTTTTGCGGCCTTCTCTCGGGTGGTAGAAATCCATTCAACTCTTGCTGGATTAATTAACTCAATTGTCAATCTGGCTTGAGATAGTGCTCTGTTTAAACAGTTATCCCTATAATGTTACATTTGCACAGCGAAAGAAGTTGATAAAGAAATACGAGATATTCAATAGAGAGGCCGAGGAAGTTTGAGAATAACAGTCTCCTAAAGTCTCCCAAACAGTCTCCAGAAACTTCAGGTTATAATAGAACTTTAAATGAAGGTGGCAGATCAATTTGGCTGATCACAACTAGCTTATGATTAGAGAGGGCTTCGCTGGTTTTCTTTTTATCTCACAAAGCTCTATCATTTTGTCACACAAAGCCTTACCATGCAAAATGCTTCAGTTAAGCTAATTGAAATTTTACTGGTTTAACCTTTTCTTTCAACCTATAAGAGGTTTGAATGGATTTCAGAAAATAGAGGTTGAGCGTATAACACGCCACTTGATGCAAGGCAATATATTACTCCAAATTGAAATTTCCATGCGCCCTAGCATCTTGATTAGGTATGTAAAGTCAGCCTTTTTTGATGTTCTTGATCAAAATGCTGTGCTATGTTTGATATTTCTCCTTGTGGCATTATAGGGATGCAATGGAACTGGCAGGAGAAGCAGAAAAGAAAATCTTGAAGGCATCCTCTAGTATCGTTCATGTTGGTTTTCTGCTAAGATTAGGAAGTCCCATCCCCAAGTTTGTCAATGAATAGTTGGGATGCGTCAGGTACGGGAGCTCATCCACTGATCTGCACGTTTGTGTTTTGGAACAGTGCATTTGTTGGATTATTATCCATCCTTTCATGGTGTATACATATATCCCTAACCCAGAAAGCAGGGTGCGGAATAACAAATTGTCTAGTTGCTAACGAGAGAGACCATACAAAGACTGCTAGGAGTAACCCAATAGTATTTTATAAAATAAAATAGTATGATTGAATTGCATACCACTGTTAGCAATAATATCTGAAGAAACTTTTGTTAAAAAATTATTCATGCCTTCTTTTTGTCACCTGTTTTTTTTAGTGAGGAAAAGGCCTATAAATTTTATTATCATGATTTTATTTGGTGTCCTATAGAAAAAAGGAGTCAAGAAAATTATTAGTAGGATAATTATTCTTTAAATTCGTCCTCTTAGTGATTTTGTAATTGTAAATCCAAATTAAACATGAATACTAACACAAGGTTGTTGACCCACTTGAACTTGCCCTGGAAAGATATTTGTTGATTGGACCCACTTGAATTTAATTTAATTTAATTTAATTTAAAAAAACAATAGTTGAGATCAATTTTAATTTTAATTTAAAATACTAAACTTGATAAGCCAATTAAAATAATACTTTAACATTATAATTAGCTTAGGTCATTAATATGAGTCATAAGTCCTACAACATGTATGTCATAAGTCTATGTATTATGATATTTGACAACCATTACTCATACAATCTTGTATAATTTAATAACACCTATAATTTTTCTTCTTAGAATATTCCGTGGTAATTAACCACACACAAAATAAATAAAAATAAAAAAGCCATAAACATATAAAATAATTGCATATAAGTCAATTTTATAATCACTTAAACATAAAAAAAAATAAAAAAAATATCACGATCGTATATTTGTCTAAGGACCTGTCCTAATAAAATGTTATTTGTAAGCCTTGGGAGGCAATCCCTTGCTCAATGGTCAACGATCATATAAATGGAACTAAAGTTTTCAATTTACACTATTTGTTTCTAGTCTCTTTCTCTAGCAACCAAGTACTTCAACTCTATATGCTTTAGAAAGAAAAATTGAAGCCAAAAATTAATGGGTTAGGAAGATCAATGAGGGGTTAGAACTTGGAGAGCATTCTTCAAAGGAGGGAAAAGGCTTGGGGGAGATCTAACAAAGTAAACCATCAATTGAGTTCAATTTGTGCAAGATATTTTCTATGGTTATTCTTCTAGTTTTAGTGATTTGGTGATAAGGGGATGAAAAATCCCTAAAAATGAAATTCTAGGGTTTATGTGATTTTTATAAGAATGATTGTTTTAATAAATGGATGGTTGATAGGTGTGTTCATGGTGAAAATAACAACCAAAACTTAAATGGTTTTGTGTTCTTGTGGCTGGCCATGGAGAAGTTGGAGATGTAAAGCCTTGCTTAAAATTGGTGATATAATTTGTTTGTTAAATGTGTAGGTATGATTAATTATGTTTAGGAAAGAGTTTTGATGGGATATGAAAATTACATGTATGTATTTCGAAAAAGTTGTGGATAAAGATTTCATTTGACTTTCTGAATTTGAGTGTTTATGGATTAATGTGTATGCTTTAAAAGTGATTAATGAAAAAAGACTTCCGATCTGCACAACATGTCTCAAATTCAAGTTAGGACATACACTATCTGTAAAAATTTAAAACAATCAAAATTTTACTCGCTTATGAGATCCACAAAATATATTTTCCAGGATTTCCTTGCATCCCAAAAACAACATAGGGCTTAAAAGTTTTGATTGAAATAGAAATTCTTTATTAAATAAATGTTTTCATATTAAAGTATATGGCTTTTGGGATTTGCTACAAAGAAAACATCCTTCTAAATAGGGTAGCAAATCAATAGGTCCAAACTAATTAACCAACTAACACAAACCAGATATCTAAAACAGTTATAAAATATTAACACAAACCAGATATCTAAAACAGTTATAAAATATTAATTCCAGACCAAAACTAGCCCAAAATAAAACACAAGCTCTAAAGTAAATATAAAAATCCAAATAATAAAATAAAGAAAAAAACCTTGAAATAATTCAGATTAATACAAAGAAATAACTCGCCTAAAAATCATATGCCATCAAACATTACATCCCACTTTTTATTGTGTAACTAAAATAAATAAATAAATATTACAATCTCTATGTATCATGTTAGAATTTGATTTTTTTTGTTCAACCTTTTCTTGTACTACTATATTAATTACAGTACCTATGAATCATACTATTTCAAGAAATCACATTCATTTTTGGAATCTCATCAAGCATATCGATCAATTAGTTGATCAAATGCAGCAAAATCTCTCTGGCATCATCTAAAATTGAGACAACGAATTGCCTATATCCGTATACCCCCACATGCCTTGAACAATGCACTTTTTTTCTGGTGCTCAAGACTTTTGATTATCAAGCTCATAAATATAAGATTTCAGAATCAGTGAGCAAGGAAGCGGGTGAATTCTTGGATTTACGTTTGGCAATGAACCTTGTATCTCTTAATTGAAGTTGTAATCAGAAGCCTTTCACAGATTAAACCCTCTAGCCGACTTCCCATTACCGATCCTGGCCAAGGATCAAGTGATTTGTCTTGTTTTTAAGGCCATAATGAACTTTACTTCATCTTTTTTCCTGATACAATCAACATTCTTTTTCTGGAAGCGAAAAAAGATTTACCATAAACAAATTGGATAAAAATGGGAAAATAGAAAAACGCACACGATATGAAAATGATGAGAAGTTTAATTTCCAGAAGCCGACTGAAAAACTGTCACACGTCTTCATCATCAAGACAAGGATTTGGCTTTCTTAACATGCAATAATTCAGTTGTTGCTTGCTTTGCTAAGATGCATAGAGATTTCTTCTTGATAAAAAAGAAGAGGGATATATAAATTAGAAAGCCGGAGATCAGATAATTGTAGTCTGAGTTTTAATGTCGACATGTACATTTCCGTCAAAAATATCATCACATCAACGGCTCTCCATCAAATATATCTATTAACCAAAGAAGTAAACCAGAAAACAATTAAGAAAATCTTTGCGATAAAAGAGAATGAAGAAGGGAAGAAAGAATAGCAGAGGGCTCAGAAGGATCCATTGGTGTTTTTTAATCACACGAGGATCATAAAATAGGTAGTTATCAACATCACTGCCCTCGTGTTCTTCCTGATCCCATATCAAATACAAAACAGAAGCATAAACAAATTGTAAGAACCCTGATGCGAGAAGGAACAGCTTAAGAGCGAGGAAGGGGGGTTTCGGCTATGAAAATGATATTCTTAGCTGCTTGCTGCTCATATATTGAATCTCAGAGGCGACTCTGGAGCTTCAGATTAGGGTTAGGGTTTAAACGAGGTTGCTGGGCTTCCAGGACTAGGGAGCAGCCATTTGTATTTGGGCCATTAGCCCAGTTTAAGTCTGGTTGTAGATCAAGTTTGGTCTTAAGATTTCAATCTTTGCCGCTGCCTTAATATATTTTTTAAGAGAGTATCATTGAAGGAACATAAGACTTCTTTTCAAAAGAAGAAGAAACGCATCATACCCTTTATTGAAAAAGAAAAGAAGGAACCATGAGACTTGTTTATAACTTAGAAACTAATTATAGAGTATAAATGTAAATTTGTATTTTTAAATGTATTTATAACTTTTTTTTATTCATTTTATGTTTTCAATAATTGATGAAACACAATAAATTTTGAAAAAGAGGGGCTAAAGTCAATATGTTATAATTTTAAAACTAAAAAAGAAGTTTAAATATATCATTGAGCTATTTAAAATTTTTAAATGATAACAAAGTCAACTAGACTAAATTTAAAATTTGAATAATAAAAAAATATTTTGCATATTATATATATAAAAAAAAAAGATGCAAAAGTAACAACCACCAAAACAATCATTTCCTTTTTTGAAGTTTATTCTAAACAATTTTCATTATTTATCATGTAGTTATTGTAAATATTAGAAGGTTAAAAATGAGTTTCAAAATTTTATTAATAAGAAGATAGATGGTGGCCTTTCTAGTTGACATCGATCTTTCATATAATTCTTGAAACCTATATAGCTCTTAAATCTCAGGATTATATGTAACATCAAGTACAAAATGTTAATTGCATTTTACTAAGCAGGATTTCTTGATTAGTGAAATCTCTTTAATCTAACTTCTTCACTAGTTTGTAAATCCTGATCAATATTAATTACTTAAATTCATCTCATGCGTTAAAAGCATAACTCTTTATTATATCCTTATTGATGCTTCGTGTTTTTCTTACTTTTTTTTTATAAACAATGAAGTAATATGTTGCTCGGTCCAATGGCCCAAACCAAACACTCCTATATAGAGTACATCCACATCTTTTCTTTTCTTTTCTAGCATGTCTCAATATATTGTTTTGAGTTTTAAAGAGTTAGAATATCCACTATATTGTCTTAATATAGTGTCCACTCGCAAAATATTTTCCATGACTAACATACTTTCCCCTTTAGAACACTGGCCAGAATTATAAACTATTTTTTTATTTTTTTTATTTTATTGGAGATTATGTTTAATTGGTGAAATATATCTATTTGCAAGGCCTGTAGTTATAATGGCTTACTATGGGGAAGGTGGTTATGCCTTCTACTAGCGCCAAATGGTATGTTTAGGGAGATTTGACTTAGTTTATTAATTTGAAATGGACCTAGCTCATTCTCAACTTTTCTTAGTAACATTTTATTTTAAACAATATAGTTAAATGACATATTTGAATTTAAAATAGAAATGAGGGCTACTCATTTCTAAAATTAAGACTTTGTTAAAATATATTCTTCAAGTAAAGTATTTTAACATGGCATCATAAAGATAAAACAATAAAATTGTAATTCAGCAACGCAAAATAAATATCATATGGATCGAATGGTGAATGGATTTGGAGAAAGGTTGGAGAGGTAATGAGCTAATGATATGGTAGGTTTCAAAATAGACATGGATAAAGAGAATTTAATGTAAAAAGAATTATGCATGATAGAGTGATAAGTTGGTATTTTTATGAGATGAATAAAAGATCTATAACTCTTGTATTTTTTACACCCAAGCAAATATATGAAGAGCAACTGAAATTCAAGAATGGGAAGAAGGATGAAAATGAGAGCTTGTATATCAGGGATATCTTATTTGTTAACAATGTTTTTGTTGGTTTTGATAAAGATGTTATTTTTTTAGATTGATACTAATTTGTTGACCTTAAAAGATGTTTTACATAATAAATATTTGAGGTTGAATCTTTTTAAAGAAAAGGAGGATGGTAGATCTAGATATGGTCTTAAAATGTATATTGACCAGATTTGAAAGATTAGACATATATTTCAAAATATATATAAGATCAAGTTGAGATTTTACAAGAAAATACTTGACACATGGAACTATATTGAATTTTAAGGTTAGATGGAGTTTAGAGATGTTATTTTAAAGGGTCAAAGTTTTTAGCTTGGAATTGTTTTATTGACTTTAGAAGATGTTTTCTATGATACATATTTGAGGTTAAATCTTTTTAAAGAAAATAAGAAAGGATGATATGAACTAAGGCTGTGTTTGTTTTCTGGAATTCACTTTCCGGGAAACCACTTTCCAAACTTTCCTGTGTTTGTTTGCCTTCCGGAAAGTTGGTCAACGGAAAATACTTTCCAGTCAAAGAAAAATTTGGCTTGGTTTTCAGGAAAGTGTTTTCCAGAAAATTTGGACGGAAAACACTTTCCGAAAGTTGTGAAAAAATTAGAAATGTCATTATTTGTTGATTATATCAAATTTGATCCTCAAACTTTTGATTGCTATATATAATTTTTTTTTGAATATTTATTTTTCAATTCCATCTCTTAAATTTTAATTTTTATATTAATTTTGGTCCTTATTTTTATAATTGCTATTTGCTTTTTTCTTATCTTTTTTTTATTGAAATTTTTTATCTATCAAATTTGGTCATTTTTTTTATTGTTACTTATTTTATTTGAAATAATTTATGAAATGTTAATTATTATTATTTTAATTTATTCACCTTTCATTTTTTTTAAATTTTTAGATTTGATCTCTATTATTTTGATTATTATTTATTTTATTTGAGATAATTTATGAAATTATATTTTTTTTCAATTTCATTCTCATTCAACTTTTTAATTTGTAAGATTTGTTCCTCATTATTTTAATAAACTTGAAAAAAAAATTAATTTATTAATAAATTATTTTCCAGTTCATTTTCCATAACACTGCCAAACATCGGAATTCACTTTTCAGGAATTCACTTTCCAGGAATTCACTTTTCAAAAGGAAACCACTTTCCAGCAAACAAACGGGGCCTAAGTTAGATCCAAATGTGGTCTTAAAATGTATGTTGACCAGTTTTGAACATACATTAGATCAAGCTGAGATTTTGCGGGGAAATACTAGACACATGAAACTATATTGTGTTGAATTTCTAGGTCAAATGAAGTCGAGAGATATTATTTTAAAGGATCAAAGTTATTAGACGAGTCTTGTCAAATTTGTTATATTGTACCTTCATGTACTTTTTGGGACATATTTGGATCTATAGGTGGCATTTTATTGCAATTCAAAATGAGGTTAAAAATAAACATCTCACTCTTTCTAACCATATATGGTAGGCCTAGAAATTCATTCAAACATAAAAGAACAACATCTTCGAAACCATGATTGAAATCTTCCAAAAATGTGTGAAATTTGAACATTCAAACTACATGGAGGAATTTTATCATGAAGATTTTATTTTTCTTATCCTATTTTATTTATTTATTTATGAATTCTTATTTTTAATGTGATTTTGTTCTGATTAAACATTGTTTAAGGGTTTATTTCATTATTGGATTTATATTAGTTGATTACTAGTTTAGGCTCATTAACTTGCAAACTAAAAAGATTCCACCAGGGTTAGTTAAAGGAGAGTATATTATTTTTTAGCTGTAAATTTCAGTAGTAAGTTGAAGAATAAACGAGGATTTTTTTTGTGTCATTTCCTTGCAATGACAAAGATCATACACTGACTTATTAAAGATTAGCTTGTTTTATGATATCTGTTTTATGATATCATTCTCATACTTAGAATTCTTAGATACAAAGTTATCTCTAGATCCAAGTTATTTTCTAGCATCATTAAATTTTAGATACAAAGTTATCTATAAGTTAGAGTTGTATCAAACCTGATTTTTTTTTATTTCTATAAGTTGTTATCTATTTGATTGAAAGTTGCTTAATCACATGATCAAAAATGAGTTCGCATCACTCAACAAATTCCACAAGTTAAACGAGAAACAACAAGGAGAAAGAAGCTAAGGCTGTGTTTGTTTCCCGGAATTCATTTTCTGGGAAATCACTTTCCAAACTTTCCTGTGTTTGTTTGCCTTCCGGAAAGTTGGTCAACGGAAAACACTTTCCGGTCAACGGAAAACACTTTTCAGTCAAAGAAAAATTTGGCTTGGTTTTCAGGAAAGCGTTTTCCGGAAAATTTGGGCGGAAAACACTTTCCGGAAGTTGTGAAAAATTTAGAAATGTCATTATTTGCTGATTATATCAAATTTGATCCTCAAACTTTTGATTGCTATATATAATTTGTTTTTGAATATTTATTTTTCAATTCCATCTCTTAAAATTTAATTTTTATATTAATTTTGGTCCTTATTTTTATAATTGCTATTTGCTTTTTTCTTATCATTTTTTTATTGAAATTTTTTATCTATCAAATTTGGTCATTTTTTTTATTGTTGCTTATTTTATTTGAAATAATTTATGAAATGTTAATTATTATTATTTTAATTTATTCACCTTTCATTTTTTTTAAATTTTTAGATTTGATCTCTATTATTTTGATTATTATTTATTTTATTTGAGATAATTTATGAAATTATATTTTTTTTCAATTTCATTCTCATTCAACTTTTTAATTTGTAAAGATTTGTTCCTCATTATTTTAATAAACTTGAAAAAAAATTAATTTATTAATAAATTATTTTCCAGTTCATTTTCCATAACACAAACACTTGAAAGTGTTTTCCAGTTCATTTTCCATAATACTGCCAAACATCGGAATTCACTTTTCAGGAATTCACTTTCCAGAAATTCATTTTCCCTGGAATTCATTTTCTAAAAGGAAACCACTTTCCAGCAAACAAACGGGTCAATAATATTTTCTTAAAGGTTGGAATGTGGACGCTCCTTCTCCATCAACACCATTGGTGATGATAATTATACCGCTTAGTTATCATCGATGCAATCTATGAAGCAAGCAACATCAGCACAGCAAGGTAGAGACAGAAACATGCTTCACTTATTTTCTTGGTTTTATTCATGATAAAACCCTAATGGAGAAGCAATCTTTGGACGCTGGTTATTTGCAAATGCTACATATAATTAGAGACTAATCCATTCGCTAATTGACATGATATAGAAGAACCCTACAGGTAATACCAGCATGAAAGACGGTCGCATCTCTATTTGTCTCATTTCATTTCCAATGTTCCCAGAATGCTGTGAAATGGACGAGGCAAAACATGTGACTTGCAGACCGTCACTTCAAATGTAAAGAACAGTAGAAGATATATGAATTAATAAATTGATAGCTTCTGCAGCAATCAGGTTGTTTTCTGAGCCACGTTGGAAGAGAAACATAACCTAAATAATTATTTCTGTGCACTGTTTAAATCAACCGTCAACTTTGACAGTATATTACAGCAAAACTTGTCCCAAACTAGTTGGGATCAGTTACATGAATCCTTTTGCACCATTCCCGCACAATCATAATATCAGATTATCATTTGTATCCTGGTAGTAGTGATGTGATTGACATTTCACTGCCTATATAAATAAGTTTTTAAGAGAAAAATGCGCACAAAACAGAATTAAATGGGGGCATTTTCATTACAATTGCATACCTTCAATTAATAATACAGCATTTGATGAGTGTAGTACATACTTCATAATTCATCCAGCTGATGAGAAATTTGGGAGTCTGTACTCCATAAGGGACTGTTTTCACAAAATTGGCCATTCATGACCTTACAACTGGGCCTTGGTAGGGTAGCAGATCATTTGCAGCCACATACAAAACTGTCCCTATCAAAATCCAGTTAACCTTTTGCTAGGGATTTAAGATTTCTTTGAACCTTATTAAATATTGGATTTTCCAGTAATTCCTCAGCAGAAGGCCTCCGGATGGGATCAGGATCGACCATGACCTGAAAGAATTACCAAACCATCAGATAAAAAAAGCCGTGCAATTTAAAGAATTTTTTTAATGGAAAAGGTTTATTGATATTTCATAAAAATAGTATTCTTGATACATGATGAAAGAAGATTCATCTGCAACAAGATACTTTTCACCAAACAATTGAAGTATATAAATTGCTTCAAGCAGGTTTAGGTTATTTCAAGGAACAGCTACTTGATGGGACAACGAATTTTGTTTGTCACGTTGAAAAAAATTAAAAAGAGTTCTAACATGTTATTTTGTTCTTGCGCCATATACTGTTCCAGCAAACTAGACTACAGAGACAATTCTAACCAATGAAATAAGATAGAGCAGGAAGGCACTCTTAACTAATACAATTGTAATTTTAAATTACCAATTTATTACTATAGCTTATTTCGCATAAATTCTATAAGCCCCATGATGGGTCAAATAAATCCTTATCTGCTGAAGGACAGGGAACAAAACCAGGATGGACCACAAGGAGAGAAGACAAGAAAACAACATGTAATACCTTTAGCAAGTTTTGAAGTTGCAATGAATGACCAGGAAGGAGGTGCAGTTTTCCCTCCCTAAGGTTCATAAACTGGTATCCTGATTGTGGCAAAGTTGACCCCCTAATAAGCTCATAAATAGCTGCTCCCAAGGAAAAGATGTCAACTTTGTCAAGATAATTGTAGTTCTCATTCAGGATCTCTTGAGGCATATAGCGTGCATCACCCTCTTCAACTGGTAGACTCTGGTCAAGAAGAGTTGCGCATCCAAAATCACCAAGCTTATAAACTCCATTCTTGACATAAATATTATCAGGTTTCACATCTAGGTGAGCTATTCCTCTCTCATGAATAAACTGCAATGCCTTTGCAATCTGTAAAAGTTCTGATGTGAGACATAGCATATGAAATTTGCTGACTTTTTCAGAAAAAGTTAATTTGTGACAATGCATATGTCACCGCTGAGAATTATCCAGTTCATATGAAGCTGAGTTTTATATGGTCCATGGAAAATGTTCACCTGAAACAAGATTTGCAGCGCTTCTCCCTCTGTTAAGGATTTGGAAGATCTATTGACAGATAAGCTGCAATCACAGAGTTCCATCTGAATGTAGAGTTGCTCATTTTCAAACCAAGAAGAGTAGTATCCAACAATGTTCTCATGACATCCTACAGATGTAAGACCATAAAACCAACTAGGAAAAACTTCTTTCATGCCACAGAAAGCAGAAGTACAGAAAGCTCAGAAAATAGTACAGCACTAACCTAAAGCTGCTAGAGCTTGAACCTCCATCAATGCTTTCCTCCTGTAAAATGTGAACAGTACGGCATAAATATGTTGGTTTAACAAATGATTTTGAAATCTTAAAAACATGAAGAAACTACCTTTCTGCCTCATGATGCAACTGCCTTGTGCTATGCTTCACCGCATACAAGCAACCATCGATTCTTTTCAGAACTTTGAAAACACAACTGAAGTTCCCAGTTCCAATTTGCTATAAGGTTCCGAAAAGTACTAAGAGCAAGCACAAGAAATGAAACATGATGATTTGAATAAGTACAGAGCATTTAGAATCTGGATACATACCTGGATCTCATGAAAATCTATGTGATAGCGTGATAGGCCATCCCCATTGACAAATGCAGGAAGAAATTCTGTAGATTGCAGCATGAAGTAACTAAAATATTCTAAATGACATTTATCTGGAGCAAAATTTTGAAATTTCAAATATATACAAAAAATTGGAAACACGATTTTAGGAGTCCCAATACAATCATGTTCACTGATAACTAACAAGGATGCACCTGTGCATTTTGATCTCTGATTGCCAAATGGATCTATACCAACTTCTGTAGCATCCGTTAAATATGGGTTCATGATGCAAGGAGGGGGCATTACGCGACAGCGTAAATAAACAGCAGATTGTGATATATAATTTTGAGGCTTCTTTTTTTCAGCAGTTGATGTTTTCTCAATCATCATTTCTTCTGGATTGATGTTATCTTTCCTATTATCCACAATTTGTTGCTGGTCCGACAACGTGGGGCTGAGAGGATGAACTGGGGATACCACAAAAGAGAAGCAATATAAAACCCATCGAGCTTTACCAGTCAAGAATTCCGCACAATACAAAAACCCATCTTACCATGTCGAAGCTTTTTTATTTTGAGAGTGTTCACTTTCTCCGGTGATTTGGGGCACTGAATGTTTTCCTGTGGTAAATCAAACAAAAAGTCAGAAAAATCATTTTCAATTCACAGCATGTATCAATCTGTATGTAGTATAATACAACAATGCTTAAAGCATCACCTTGTTGCCATCAAAACTGTAAAGTAGATTTTGATTGTCTGGTGTGATATAATCTGGAGTGCTGCATTTACAACAAAAATTTGAAGGGGGGGGGGGGGGGGGGACATTAGACTCTAACTTCAAATACTTGCAGATTGCATATACAAATTCATCGACGCCGCAAAATGATTGCATTTCAAATAAATTAAATTGATGATGTGATTACTCGTCCAATTTTCGGACAAAACCCTCATATTAAAACCCATTATAAAAAAATAAAAATAAAAACACTAAGAAGAAAGATATTATTATTAAATTCAAAATTCATCTACTGTCCGAATAAAGAAACAAAAATTACCAGAAGAAGTCCTGACTGAGGATGAAATCTCTTTCATCAACATCCTCGGCAACCAGCTGAGGATCGGTTAGTTCGGAGTCCAAAGGGTTCTGGAATCGAGACGATGAGGCTGCTGAGGTGGAAGAAGAGGAATGGATGTGGTGGTGCTGGCCTTGTTGCAAGTGACTTGCTAACGTGCGCTTCATCTTGGCGGTGCTGCCACTCTCCCTCCTCCTATTACTCTTCCTATAGCTTCTCTTTGTTAGGGCATTCCTCTTCATCGACTCTCACTCCCGCGCTCCGTCTCTTGAGAGACTGTTTGAATTGTTAATTTTGAGTGGAAAAGTATTCTTGAAAAAATTCGAATTTTAAATTAATTTAATAATTGATATAAGAAGAAAAAAATATTATTTTAATATATTTTCAAATAAAACTTATTTAAAAAAAAACAAATTTGATTGCAGTGACAAGCGGGTAACGAATCTCTTCGGCTTCTCTCTCGCTTGTTTAAAGAGAAAAATCGGATTTAGTTATTTTTTTAGAATTCTGGAAAATCAAAATGGCGCGGGGGAGGCTTCTACTTTTGCAGGGATCAGATGAGGGATGGACCACTGTATGGCATACGTGCTCTAAAATGTTATGAGAATCGAGGGATGTTGAAACAAATTTAGAGGTTATTTTGACGGTTATTTTTTAAAATATTTTTTTTATAAATATATTAAAATAATATTTTTAATTTTTTTATATTAATATATTAAAATAATCTAAAAATAATAAAAGTAACACATATTTTTTTAAATTTAATTATATTTTTTTAGGGTTTTTTTAACCTTTTTCTGTTTTTTTGTTTTGTTTCATGGACTAATAAGAGTATATTTCTTACGTGCATGTTTTTTAACATATATTTCTCTAAAGTCCCAGTTCAAGAATACTTGAACTATTAAAAAGACACAAGAAATTGAATAAGCAAACTCTAAAACTCATATATTAGTTATAGTATCAGTTTAAGAGTACGGTTGAAAGTATTTTTTATTCTAAAATGTATCAAAATAATATTTTTTATTTGTTTTTTTAAATTATTTTTGATATTAGCACATCAAAATAATTTAAAAATATCAAAAATAATTAATTTAAAATAGCAAGACGTTTGAAAAGGCCTTTTTTTTTGGTAATGATCGGGGCTTTACGCCCTTCTAAATTAAACGCAGAATGGTAAACCCAATTAGGTCATAGTACAACAAAGTGTAAATCCTTGTCGGGGGATCAGTAAAATTATCCGACCCCTTATCTATCAAATCTCTAATTAATCCAAAATTAACTAACCAATCGGCCACATAATTGGCCTCCCTGTTGCATTTCTTGGCGATAACATGACCCGCCGATCTCCGCCGCCGAAAATTCCAGCAGCGGGGCCGAGACGGACGAGAAAAAACCTTTCTTCTTTTGGAATCACAGAGCATTAACAAACGCAAGGTGGATGTAAGTATGTAACCATTGTTGTTTTTAAATAGAAGCTATAAATTAATCGTGAAAACAGGCTCCAAATGAGGAGTTGCTTCACAATGGGTTGATCAAAAATTTGAAACATGTAAAAACAACGTACAACCTGCAGTAAATTCTTTGATATTTTTCTTGAATTTAATCGGTTATTGACTTAAATTAAGGGTTTCAATATAGATAATGTGAGAATTGTTAACGCGATTAACTTGACAGATTTAAAAATAACTCGAATAATTACTAGAAATTGTTTTTGCTTTGAGTTTTTTTTTTTCAAATGACATCATTTTTATTAAAAATATCTAGACTATTATAACAAAGTGGACCGTCAAAGTTTCATTACTTATCTAGTTGAAACTATGATCTAATTTATGAATTTTATTTTTATAATAACTTTATTTTTTTATATCACTCTCTACTTAATTACATGATGAAAAAAAGTTATTGCAAAATTGAGTGTCAATTTTGTGTTGGATGTTTGTTCGAGATCATGACAACTTTATAAAAAACAATCAAAAACCAACTATGAAGATTAAACTAGTATCATTTGAAATTAACCTGTAAAATATACAATTTAAATCATTTGATTCAATTATATTTAATAACTAATTATCAAGATTGAAATAATTTAAAAAAAAACTGAAATAAATAACGAAGATGAATTTAAAATCTATAAAATATTGAAGGATATTTTTTTATTAAAAAATAATGAGGATAATTTTAAATTTCATCACCGGGTGAAGTAGTAAATTTTGGATATATAGTAATCGATGATGATGGGCCAGGGCCAGAAATTGAAGATGCAGTACTAAAACAAAGACTTGTGTCTACAAAAGAAAAGAAACGGGGCTAACTTGTCGCTTGTTAATTGGCCACCCTGAAAATGTGGCGGCAAAATACTTTCCCGGTAGCGGCCACAGACTCGCCCATTTTATTGATTATTATTATGCTTTTCGATAATTTTTTATTTTTTATTTGCAGGGAAAATCGGATTCAGACCATAGCATTTCTGGTAATTTCAGCTACATTTGCAAAATTAAATCTATTTATATATTTTTTAGGGTTTTTCATCGATTTTATTTGACCATGATTTAACAGACGAGGAAGATCTTGACGGAGATTTGAGAGAAAATTGTGTTTCTTTGGCTGGGAATACACTGAAAGAGGTTGCTTTATTTACTTCCCTTTCTAACTACTGCAACGAGTGCAAGTTTTACTCTTCAATCAGTGATCAAGTTTTTGTCGTTTTTTTTTGAAAAAAATAGGAAGCATGGGAGCTTCAGTCGCGACTGGATATGCTTCGAGGTATCATTTCGATTTTTGCATATGATTTCCAAGAACATGCTGTGCTGACATTGTATTTTAAAAATTTCTCGCCAAGTGTGTTAGATTAGAAATGCTAGTTAGCTACTGCTCGCTATCTTTGATGATTTTGAATCCAAATTGTTTTCTTTCTCCTCTCATGATTATTGTCCCTTTGCGTGCAGGTATGAATGCGCAAAGTTGTGGAAATAGAATTAGAAATTTACCAAGCGAGGTATGTGCAATGAGATATCCATTGTAATTCTCCTTTTCTAGCCTGGTTGGAGTATATTAAAAACTGATGCGATGATGTTGCCATGATCAGAAGAAAACAAATGTCAACGTCGATGAGCTCGAGATGCCTGATTTCCCTAACGACGATACTTTCTTTTTCTCCCCTAGAAAAGGATCTGCACATGACTCTAAAGATGAACTCGATTCTGATGACGAGGTACTTTGTGCATTTTTCCCCATTACTCCTTTCTTTCTGTAGTGGTCATCATCATCATTCTTTTGTGAAATTTGTTGGAACAGGACAAATATCCATTGTTGGAATATTCAATCATGTCTAATGACACGAAGTTTGATAAAGGTAATGATCTTCGAGGTTTTGGAAGGGAGAAGCAAGTTGAAGCATGCACATGGTCCCTGGTGAATGAAGAGGCTGAGACACTGATCAATTTGAATGAGAATGCACTCTCTTCACATTCTGCTCACTCTAAAGGAACCAAATCTCGTAAAGGTATTCTCTCATTCGAAGTAGTGCTGTATCTACATCTCTCTCGAGATTGGTGGTGTGCCTTCTTATTCAAACAATAGATGAATACAGCCCTTCTTATTTGTTCGTGTTGGGAGATAAAATCAAAGACCAAGATGGATTGGCAATGAACCAAACTAACAAATGAACAAAAGCCTATGTAGAATAAACAATATGAGTGGTTTGGCCTTTGAAATATATTCATATGAAAATGTAAATAAAGTACCAATTTCACCTCCCAGTGAGCTTTCCTATTCGGGTTTCCCACACTCAGCAACCTTTATTGAACAATATAGGAAAGGAAAACGCCAAACCTACAAACACTTGATACCAAACTTGCATAAGAATTCACTCGGCATGCAGCTCAGCCATGTTCTATAAGCTATGGCTGGGTGATGGAAATAAGATGGAAAACCCAACCATGACATTAGGGGAAATGGCTGGAACAAGGAAAAAAGTTGAAGTCCAGAGATTTTTATTCGTTGAGTTGACTCAATTAACCTGCACAACAATTTTAGCTCTGTTTTCTTTTCAAAACCCTCACTTTTGTGGCTAGCCATCCCGACAAGCCAGCTCAGCTTGTAAGGAAAGTTTCTAAGCATTATTCATGAGTATAGCAGCAATCAGGAGCAACTTCCCAGCTTGTGTGTTTTGAGTTGCAAAGGAAGATGACTGCTTGCTTATAAACCTGGATATGCTGCAACATGTATGCTTGGGTTATGGATTAGATTTGTTTT
Organism: Salix arbutifolia; assembly: GCA_025169955.1. Lineage (NCBI taxonomy): Eukaryota > Viridiplantae > Streptophyta > Magnoliopsida > Malpighiales > Salicaceae > Salix > Salix arbutifolia. Next base: position 13,431,422 of record CM045903.1, read on the forward strand.
CATTTTTGTTTTATTTCTAATTGATGAGATGGAGCTGTGTTGTTTAACTTAATTTTCTGGCAATCAAGTTGTGTAGTCTGCTGCTTTATGTGGCTTTGTCAAGGATGATGCCCTAGTTCCTCAGCCACAAGTACCTTCATGGTCTGCAGGTATCAGAGGCAAAGCCAAGCCAAAATTTGCTTTCCATTTTCAGTCACTCAAGGATGGACTTTATCAACCTTTTATTTCTAAAGATACAAATCCTATCACATTCAAGGTTGATGATGGGCCTGAAAGATCAGAAACAATTGAGAATAAAAATCTAGAAAATTTAAGTCCAGCGTCTCATGAGGAATTTTGTGGAGAAAATGTGAATCTGTCAGAGATTAAGCCTGTGGAAGATGAAGCTCTCAGCCATGGCTTTGTTGACCATTCAATGGCTGAACTTTTAGATGGTCTTCAGGATAAGAATATTCAGCCAAGAGGAAATCCTAAATTGGTTAGCTTTCTTTTCTGAACTGTAAATTTACTGTCATATACAGTTCTCTTTTCCAAGTTTGATCAAGTATTTGCTGCAGTATAGCAGAACAAAATCAAGAAGGGGACATATAGTCATGAAGAGAAGTATGTCTTTATTGGGAGATAGAATCATTGATGATGAAGACCAACCTGAGCTGATGGCTAGTGGATCATCTAGTGATGACGAGGTATTACTTGATTGTCACTAGTTTATGGTGGTTCATGTTAACATCATCAATGGCATCTGTACATTTGAACTTCACAGACCGATCATCAAAACAGAAACCTTGCTGGCCTGGAGATGAAGAAGCAAACTATCACTGATCGCTTTCAGGAAGCTTTAGCTGCTACCTCTGTGAGTGATGAAGGGGTCATTTTCGCAGCAGCTGAACCATCAGGGTAAAGGATAGAACTAGTTTCTTTCTGTTACTAGGCATGCTTTTGGTGATTGATTACGTGAAGTCTAATAAGCAGTTCTAAATGAAGTATACTTGCTCTCTGCCATATTTTGCAGTATTGGGTTGTTTAGGAAGTTGCAGCAGGTCATGCAGACTGAAAAGGAAAGAGATACCGAGTTTCTGAAAAAACTACAGATGGGAGCAAGCCCAAATAGTAAAAGCCTTATGATCATACACTCCTTTCATGCACAAAGCATTTCTTTAAAGTGGCTTGCATAAAACACTTATATATGGAAAAATGATTATTTGTCCATGTATCCACCGCTAATCTTTGGAACTTCTGTAATACAGGTGAACCATGCTCCATAGTTGTAAAGATCCTGTCAAGATACTTTGATGCAAAGCTGATAGTTTGTCAATGCACTTTTGGTGAGAATATAAAGGTTGTGTTAAATTTCAGACCAAGTTTCATATGATTATTTCAACTACTTTGGACCTAGATGGTTGTGAAAATGTATGAACAGGCTTGATGTTGTTAAATACCAAATTGTTTGTTGATGTTATATTTGTATTTAGGAGATCCAGTTATATTACTTTTGGAAGTTTTGGTGCTGGGGTCAAATTTCTCATCTGCACATTGTGTATCATTCAATCTGATGCAACTGAGTCTGACTTTTGTGGTGTCCAAATCATCTTCTAATCCTTAAAATCTCTCTTTATCTCTGCATTCCACTTTGAAATACTGACACTAATCACAGAGCACTATGTGCTTCTAGCTCAACCCAAGCTTGCTCGCATGTTTATGCCTCTGTAAAATGAAAAGAAAAGGTGCATGTCTATTTCTGCAGGATTCCCAGTCACCAGAGAGTTCCAAAACATTTGTCGATAGAAGGATCAGGACGGTTATTTTTAGTCCAAGAGTTTGCAGCAATGTTGACCTTGATTTAGGGAACTTGATTTGTATTCACCCTCCCTGGTATGTACATATCTTTTACAGATACAACAACTTTGATTTTATTTCACTTGCTGAATCTTTTCTGCTCAGAGAACGTACTAAATTTCTCTTAAATAAAATCTGCTGTAAACTTTACTGCATAAGTGCTCTAGCTGAAGATTGCAATTGCAATTGAGTTGATGTTATTTTTATGCATTTTGGGTGTATGTTCTGTTTAATGAAATGGTTTGTCTCGCTTTTATTCTTTTCTTTTCTTTTTTTGATAAATATTCATAACATTTTCAATCAATAATTCTGATTGTGAACTGTTGTGGACAGGAAGGAGGTTCAAGTAATTGGGAGTGATGAATTTGTTATTTTAACAACATATTTCTCCCACGTTTCAGCCTGATCTGCTCAGGCTCATGGAGCAGGAGATGAGTATCTGTATTATTCTCGTGGTAGAATAACCTGTTTAGCTGCACTTTTGTATGCAATCATGCTCTCCATTCAACTGAATAGAGGAATTCATATGGTGTTAACCCAGTGTTTTATCCTCAATTTTGTTCCTTTAAATGATGCATAAGACACCTGTGCAAGTTGGCTCTTCCTGTTTAGAAATCTATTCAGATAAATACCTGTTCCCAAATTATTTCCCAATTAGTCTATCTTTCCATGCCTTGCTTGCCTTTTCTGTTCTTTTCTTTGAAACTAAGGTGGTATCTAGCACACCATTAAATTGTAGGCACAGGGATCATATATCGCCACTTCATTTGGTTAAAAAGTTCTTCCAGACTTCTATGGCCAGAACTTTGAAATGGAGTTTGCCACCTTGAGCTTGCACTATCCATGTTATACGCATCTTGTGAAAATCAAACGCGAATTGTTTAGTTACTATTTTTTGCTATTAAAGATTTAATAGTTATTTCTCAAACTATGGATCATTTTCTGAGCAATTAGTGCTGTTCTATTTACCTTAGCAGCTTCGTTAGGGCAAGTTTTTTCACCTGATCATAGCAACTTTCTAGCTTCTTTGCTATTGAAGTTTTTTTTTTTTTTTTTAATTCTGAATTTAGTGTCTGATTGGCATTGCGGTCGAACCTCCGTTTCGATCGATAACCAGCTTTTCATTTTCAGCGCAGTGTTTGGTAACGAAATAAGCAGAAAAAAATTGCAATGGGTCCCACCACAAAAATCGATCAAACTGCATTTTGTAATAAGCAGATGATTCATGATTTTCAGAAACCAGCTTCTTCTTATCATGCTTTTAATAATTTCAAAAAGCTTAATAATTTCATTCACTCACTCTTTACACGAAAACAAACACTATGGCTTCTTCTCATGCTTCTGAAACAGAGACATGGTTAGAGGTAGAAACAGAGAATTGGACTATGTCCATATTGAGAGAAGAGATTGAAAAGAGATCACCAGAAGCTTTCTCTCTCTCCAAAATAGCCGTGGAAGAAGACAAGCTCTCTCTCCACAACGGCACCTTTCAATGTTGTCGCCGGTCACCACAGGCCACCATTTTCGACGTCATCATGATAGAAAGAACCACCTCGATCTTCTCTACCCATCAGCATCGGTTGTTGGGCTGCACTCGGCCCCACCCAAGTCCAACAGAGTTGGGCTTAGGCCCAATTTAGTTGGGCTTAGGCCCAATTTAGTTGGGCCTGCTCTCGGCCCAGCCCTCTTTTTAAAAAATATATATTTAAAAAAAAATATGTAGATATATATCAGTCCTGATGGAAAAGAAATATTTGTTCGTGATTAAAATTGCAAGTAGTTTGATGGAAGAATAAAAAAAATATGTTTTTTTCATGAATTATTAATTACATTTTATTTTTATGATTATTAATCTATAAAATTTAAAAAAACAACTTATATATATATATATATTCATGAATTATTAATTACATTTTATTTTTATGATTATTAATCTATAAAATTTAAAAAAAACAACTTATATATATATATATATCTATTCGTGATGAAATTGCAAGTAGTTTGATGGGAGAATAAAAAAAATATCTGTTTTTTCATGAATTATTAATTATATTATATTATTATAATTATTAAATTTACAATATTTTAAAAAATTATGTGTATATATATAAGTAATTTCACAAGTTAAAAGTAATATGAAAAACTTGGGAACCAAGCATATGAAACTGTTTTTCATTAATCTCAAACTCAAAAGCAATTTTAACCAAACACTTCAAAACTTGTTTTGAACTGCAGCTAAAATGTTTTTTATGAAACTGTTTTTTTTAAATCTCAACCACAAAAGCAAAAGTAATACCAAACACACCTTTAGTGTGGAGTATAATGTGCAATATTATCTAAAACGATGCAAAGAAAGCTGATGTTGAATCAATTGACATTGACTAAAACATTTTTGAAAAAAATTAAAAAAATTTATTTATATTTTTTATTTAAATTAAATAGTTTTAGTAATTATAAATCATTTTCATGTGTTGATATCAAAAATCATTTTTAAAAGTAACAAAATGATGTTTTTCTTATAAATTATTTTTGACACTATCACATGATTTTTTTTTTCAAAAATATTTTTGAAACGTGATGTCAAACATGTCCTACAAGGATAGAAACAATCTTCCCTTAGACAAGGTTGATATATTTTTATTAAAATTGTTTTTAAAATATTTTTAAAATATATTTATTTTTTTATAAATTATTATCATCCACCATAATATTAAACAAATCAAGATTGTCAATTCTGTTATATTTTGCCTGAAATGATTGATATATCTCGTTCTAGTTTAAAAAATATAATAAACCAAAATATATTTCATCTCACTTAGAATTTCAACTCATTTTAGAAATTCTGCTCAAATTTCGGCCAGAATATTCTGGTTTTGTTGGATTGAGCAAAAACTGTTTTATTATTTTAAAATATAATGTTTGATTTTAAAATCATATCTCTTAATCTGACCATTGTATTGAGTTGGATTTATGAGAAGTCTATGACATATTAATATATCTTAAGTTAAAATTGTAGAGCAATTAGAGATTAGAAAGACATTGTAAGATTGTTAATGATATTCTTATAATTTTGTTCATATTCATAATTCTATTCAAAAAAGTTATTTTATTGTGTGTTTTTTTTTTCAATTTCATTATTCAACAATGAGTTTATTAAAAATTAAACTTTAAAATTTGTTTTGATTTGCTTTATTAAGAGTTATCATGATCTTATAACCATAGTCATATATTTGAAAGGTGAACCCGAGTCAATTTAATATATTATTATCTCAAAATCTTTTTGACAAGATATTATTTTAATTTTTTTAATTAAATTATATTTTTATTAGTTGTTTATATTATTTTTGAACATGTCAAATCAATTAAGTTCAACTTCTATTTTTTTTTGAAATTTAAGTTGTATAATCTTAATTTAATTTAATTTAATTTAATTTATCTTTATCTTTAAATTATATTTATTAAATTAATATTTTACATAATATCACATCAAAATACTGTAAAACTAAAGCATACTATTTTAATTGAAATAACAAAACAACAACCTCGAAACAAACAATAAATACGAAGCTAAAGCAAGCATCCTCCTCAAGCACGATACGTGTCCGTAAATAAACGAATCTCCATATATAGTACGCGCGCACACGCGCGCGCACATTTAATTAGACGAAACAATTCCCAATATGAACGAGCTCACCAACATGAACGACATAGGAAATTAAGATCAACCTGCATATTCACCACTTCTGTCTCCTATTTCCGTTTCACAGTATCCCCCTTAATTAACTCGAAAATTCTCTTTAAGGTCCTGCCTCCATGGCTACCCTCTCCGCTTACTCCTCTCCTCCATGGCCAAACCCTGACCCTGACCCTGACCCTGAGCTTCTGGCAACTCATGATGAACTCGAATCTCAAACTCAGTCGCCGTCCGAGCCTCAATCTTACGGTTCCCAGTCTTCTATTATGCCCCCAAACCCTAACCCTAACCCTATTACCAATTACAACACCTCTGTATCTTCTCCGCCTCAATCAACTGCACAGCCGCCTCTGATTTCTCTTCTCCACGTCTCCTTCAACCAGGATTCTGGGTGTTTCGCGGCAGGAACTGACCACGGGTTTCGGATCTACAACTGCGACCCCTTCCGCGAGATCTTCCGTCGCGACTTCTATGGAAGCGGAAATAGCGGCGGCGGTATTGGAGCGGTTGAGATGCTTTTTAGATGCAATGTTTTAGCTCTTGTTGGTGGTGGACCTGATCCTCAGTACCCTCCAAACAAGGTCATGATCTGGGACGACCATCAGAGTCGATGCATAGGCGAGCTATCGTTTCGGTCTGAGGTCCGGGCCGTGAAGCTAAGACGGGATAGGATTATTGTTGTTTTGGAGCAGAAAATATTTGTTTATAACTTTGCGGATTTGAAGCTTTTGCATCAGATCGAAACCATTGCGAATCCGAAAGGGCTTTGTGCGGTTTCGCATGGGGCAGGAACGTTAGTTTTGGTTTGTCCAGGATTGCAGAAAGGTCAAGTTAGGGCAGAGCATTACGCTTCAAAACGAACTAAGTTTATTATGGCGCATGATTCGAGGACTGCGTGTTTTGCCCTCACGCAGGATGGGCAGTTGCTGGCTACTGCTAGCACTAAGGGTACTCTCGTTCGGATTTTCAATACAGTTGATGGTACCCTGCTTCAAGAGGTATATATTTTCATCTCTTTTACGCGGATTGTATGTTTGAAGCTGCCTAGTCTGTATAGCTAGCTGTATTGATTGTGAAGTGTTGTTAGTGCGTTGTGGTTTGGAAATAGTTGAGGCTGCTGGTAGATGTTGTGTCGTTTTGCTTTGTTTTGTGCAACTCTATAGAGTCTGAAAACTTGCCATGAGGTATTGAATTCTCATTTCGGCACTTCTGAAAATGAAGGAAGGCAATACAAATGATTAGTGTTAGTTGATCTAGACTACCGTTAGTTTGGGATAGGGATGTATCAGGCTCTTATCAATTAGTGATATCAGGCTACATTCTCTTAGCCTCTTACTGTAATAGTTGTGGTCATTCAGGTCAAAATATAGGGGGAGTTCTTCCCAATATGTTTCACTTAATGACATATGAAATATGATGTATTGAGTGTCAGAGCCTTCATTTTGTTGACATGCAATTGCAGTGTTTGAAGGGGAAACAAGAAATTGTGCGTGGATATGCTGCATGTGGTGCTATATCTGTTCTGAAAGCTTTTAGTTGATTTATTTTATATTCACATTTGTGCTTCAAATTACAATTGTCATTTAAATAACTGAACTATGGCCCGATTACATTTCCTCCACTGGGTAATGTCCTTTTATATCCAAATCCTGGCTCCCCCCACCCCACCCCCCACCCACCAACAACTGTGCCATGTCAGCTTTTGTCTGTCATGTTATTTGTGAACCTTGGATAAGTAATTTGTTTTCCAGCAAGGATATCATTCTCATGATTTTTATCTTGTGAAATTTCATATATGCCAAAACTAATTACATGCTGCGATGCAGGTGAGGAGGGGTGCAGATAGAGCAGAGATTTATAGTTTGGCATTTTCTTCAACTGCCCAGTGGCTAGCTGTCTCAAGTGATAAGGGCACTGTCCATGTCTTCAGCCTTAAGATTAATCCAGGATCTCCGGGAATTGACAGGTCACAGAGCATAAGTGAGCCTAATCATGCAGTTACATTACCTGCCTCTTCTTTATCTTTCATCAAAGGTGATGGTCTTTAACCTCTCTCCTCCTTTAATCTCATGCATTTGACGCAGCAGAATTTTCTTAAACAGTATTAGTTACACTTGAGAGTGATTTCCTTTGAAATTAGAATGGCAAACATTTTCAATTTGCAAAATAGAAGAAACGGATCTGAGATCTAACACTAAATACAGGTGAATGACTTTTTAGCAAGTTGTTATGTCCAAGTAACATTGCTAGTTAAAGAGCATTAATAATGAAAATTTGTATTTTCAACCCCTTTGAACTGTTTCCTAATAGTATCACTTTCAATGCAGCACCTGTAAATCCAGCAAGTAGGGATGATATCCATTCACTGGAAGAACTTTATATTTTCAATCCCTATGCAGCAAAATTTTGACAATTTATACTTTTCATGAAGTTGTGCACTTAGATCAAGTGTTATGTATGCATATTTTGTTGTATTATAATTAGTATTTCACCTGCAGGAGTCTTACCAAAGTATTTCAGCTCAGAGTGGTCAGTGGCTCAGTTTCGCTTGATTGAGGGTTCTCAATACATTGTTGCTTTTGGTCACCAAAAGAATACGGTGGTTATTCTTGGTTTGGATGGAAGGTAATATGACATCCATTCTATTCTGCTGCTGTAGAAGTTTTACATTGTTTACATTTAATATTACTTTGTACTGAGGTCACTGGTAGATAGTGATGGGTAGAATATGTTTCTTCTAATAAGTTGCAGTTTATAAATGAGAAATAAGTTCCTTGTGCATTTTGGTGAAAGAATTCTGGAATGCCTTTGGATTTACCCAAATGCATTGTTCTTGAAATGTCTCATATGCCTCATCCAGCGTGACCTAATGGTTTTGAGCAGTGAAACTGTTGTAAAGTTTCCAAAACTGAATTTTACATTTTTCGCATTTTTTTGAGCAGTCGAAACCATTGATCAGAGATGTTCTGGTCATGTTTGGCCAGAACAAACCTACTAATGGCAGGACCCATTGTTGAAAATGACCAAGTGTTAAAAGGGCCGTGACGATCAGGGGTGGTGGGGGGAGGAAGTAAAGGAGAAGTGAAAAGTGCATGAATTTTCTGGGGAGTTTTACCCATAGTGTTATGCTTCGTTGAAGTATGAATTGCTTTGCATGATTTTTCTTTGTTCTTTTCACATACTCTTGCCGTCATGCCCTTCTGACCTCCACATTGCCCCCTACTCTACCCCTCATCCTCAATGGATTGCATTTTTTATTTATTTTGGCGTGACATTATTTCTTGATAAAGAAATTTCTGGAATGAAATTGTTGATAGGCAGTTTGGTTATGTTTGCAGTTTCTATCGCTGTCAGTTTGATCCTGTGATTGGTGGAGAGATGACTCAGCTGGAATATCACAACTTCTTGAAGCCAGAAGCAGCCTTTTAAAGAGGCATCTAATTCATTATGGAAATATATATATATTTTTTTATCATTATGCCTCATCTAAATCATGCTGTACATATGTAATTATAAAACTGTAAAATAGGTGAAAAAGTAAAAAAAAATAATAATTATTATATGCCATTTTGATTTGCAAACTATGCTAAAATGGCACCGCTTTCCTCATTTAACAGTGCGAAGTTGCAGGAAGGATTTAAGACTCAGGAGTCGTCTGCTGTGTAAAATGTAACTCTGAAGGCAGACTCAACAGTATTAGTAGGGTCCTGGTCTTGCCGTGACCCTTGTTCTTTGTTCACTTCTCTTCCCCACATTCCCTGTTCACGCTCCAATCCCACTTTGTGTACAAATCCGTTGAATTTTAAAGGTAGTTTTCTTTAAAGATTTCTCGATAATGTTATATTAGTGATTTGGAGGGAGTGAGCAGAAATCCGAGGTGGGGATGGACATTTCATGATATACATGTGTTTACTTTGTTCTGACGTTGGGACGGAAATAATTAATCAACAATTAGTGCTGTTTTGAAGTGTGATTCGAGGTGTTTTTATAAATGTTATAGTGTTTAATTTAAATTTAATTGATAAATAAATTGAATTCATATGTTTGGAAAAGATTGAACTCAATTCATTTGTTTTTTATATCACCCAGAAAAATAGAGCAATTATTTATTTTCTAATAAGCTCCATAGCTTAAACTTTATCTTTTTCTAATACAAATGATACATCACATCATTTAAACCTTTCAATAGAAATTACTAGAAACTTATGTTTTTTTCCCAATAAAACAATTATATACAGGTTTTTTCGACATGTTTTTGTATTAAAAAAATTAAGTGAAAATAAAAAACTATGTTTGTTAATAAATTAATTTTTTAACAATAATTAAAAATAAAGCTGAAAAAAATTGAGATATGTGTATATCAAGATATTTACCCAGTTATACTTGATGCTACTTAAATATTTTTATTCAATCAAACGATAGTAAAAATAGACACACATTTAATTGATTGAATGAAATAAAAGAAAGGGTATTAATAAGCTGCACATATTATAAATATTATTTCAAAATAAAATACTTAAAAAAAATAAAGTTTAATAATTACAAAAGATAAAATGATTTTTAGATAAATTAGAAAACCCTATTCAAAAATTTAAAAGCATAAAAAAATAAGTATCATTTAAAGGAGACTATCTAAACAAAATAAAATAGAAAATGATACTAATCTAAATATAAAAAACTGAAAAAATAACATTTATTTAAAAATAACAATTTAAAAAGTAATTCAAAAATAATAATATATATAAAAAAGGACAAACACTATTGGATCTGACAAACTAGGTCAGCCAACCTTACCAATTTTGTTAGAGCATGAGCGACTAAGCCATTGTTTTTGCATCTGGGGCGGATGACATATTGTTTGGTTCAAATTGTTTTCCAAAAATTAAAATTAGTCAAGACATGTTGCATGTTAATGCAAACATGTACAAGTTTTTAGTAGCTTAAATTGGTGTCGACAAATTATTTCTCTCTGTCGCCGGAATCCGTTTACTTCTCCTTTTCCTCTCTCAAATTAGGGACTAAAATATAACAAAAATAAAATTTTGTACCAAAATAAAATTGGAAAAACATTAAGGTACCAACAATGTATAAGTTTTTATTTTAATTTTGATCACATGAATTCACATTTCTTTGGAATCTCATAAAAAAGTAGAGCAAATGAAATAAGGCTCCAATGTTTTTAAACACCGTCCATGTTCTTGCTAACCTTTTAGTTTATTTTTATCAAAATCTCGTTGTTTCCATCACCGTCGCCGTCCCTTCTAGTCTTACATTCCATGCTAATTGCCCAATATAATCAAGGGACGCACACCAGTCAGTCAGCACAGTGGTTTTGACATGCAGGTTTCCCGTGTGGCAGAACTACCCCGGGCACGTGCGTTTCAGAGACCACTAGCTGGCTAGAGTAGCAGGGAAGCCAGAAAAAGAAAAACCTCACCAAACAAGTCACCAGGCAGCAGCAGGTAATCAAGTATATAAGCGGTGAAGGGTAGGGTTTTCTTCATCTACAAAAACATAAAACTCACTAGTCTGTGAAATCTACAGCTCTGTCTTCATCAATGGCGCTCATGTTGTACGGAACAGCCATGTCCACATGCACATCTCGTGTGCTGACATGCTTCCATGAGAAGAGCTTAGATTTCGAGCTTGTCCCGGTTGATCTTTTCGCCGGCGAGCACAAGCAGCCTCCTTTCCTGGCAAGAAATGTGAGTACCAAGTTCTCATCTAGCCTCGTGCTAGTTTCTGATTTCATCTTCTTACATCATTGAATTGTATTCTGTTGCATGCAGCCCTTTGGCCAGATTCCAGCTCTTGAAGATGGTGATCTTACTTTATTTGGTAAGCTACGACCTCTTCTTCACCAACACACATGAAATCAGGTTGTTAGTTTCGTTTTGTTTTGGCCCACGTGGTCAAAACATTTTGTATCATTTAAAAAAATAAAATAAAATGATATTATTTTGATCTTGGTTTAAATTTTGGTTCATTATAGATTTTTCAACCAAATATTGGCTGAAATGTTCTGGTTTCGTTTCTTCTGTTTTGTTTCGGTCAAATAATATTTTTTAAAAAAATAATGAATAATTTTATAATATCAATCATATTTTTTAATCCGATCGTTAGATTGAAATGATATTTTATGAGAAGTCTCTTGACATATTTATATATTATGTTAAAATTTCAAAACAATCAGACAATATAATGACCTTACAAGATTGATGATGATATTCTCATAATATTATACATATGCATAATTTTATTCAGAAAAATTATTTTATTATGGTTTTTTAAATTAAATCGCACAATTCTAAATAATTTATTTTTAGATTTGAATTATTTTTTTCAATTAATATATTTAATTATATATATACATATAAACAGTACAACCTCAAAATAACAGTATAAAATATTCTAAAACCTTCCAATTAAAAAAATAAAATATCATTCAAAATAGAATTGGCAAACTTAGCTTAAAACTACACGTTCTATGTGACAATCAGTTTGCGTTTTGCTCTTCAACTAATATTTTATTTATTTTAAAATAACAAAAAAAAGGTGAAATAACCATGATTTGAAGTCATTGTAGCAGTCCCTCAATATTTTGTCTTTTCCAGAATCTAGAGCAATCACATCATACGTTGCTGAAAAATTCAAGGGAACTGGGTACGATCTTATCAGGCACGAAAACCTCAAAGAAGCTGCGTTGGTGAAGGTATGGACAGAGGTAGAATCCCAACAATATAACCCTGCGATACAACCGATTGTGTATCAATTCCTCGTGGCTCCACTTCAAGGCAAGTCACCGGATCATACAATCATCGACGCCAGCGTGGAGAAGCTAGGAAAAGTGCTTGACATTTATGAAGCTAGGCTGAGTAGCACCAGGTACCTCGCCGGAGATTTCTATAGCTTGGCTGACCTTCACCACCTGTCATACACATACTATCTCATGAAGACTCCGGCAGCTTCGGTGGTAAATGAGCGTCCGCATGTTAAGGCATGGTGGGAGGATATTTCTTCCAGGCCAGCTTTTAAGAAAGTAGCAGAGGGTATGAAGTTTGGTGGGAAGTGAAAAACTTGAAGAGTGTTCTGTTGCTTATTTCATGTAGTAATTTTGACGAAATTTTGTTGATTGGGATCTTAATCTATTGAAATTTCGAAAGAATTCCTTGGAATAATTGCATGCGAGGATATATTGATTGAAAAACTTTTCTTGAAAATTCAAAAAAGATGGATTAAAAAGGTGGAAATGTACATGACACGAGAAACATATCCCAAGTATTACAGAAGACCCGTCTGACCCCCTAGACTCATCTGAATCAATAACCGGTGATTTATCATCTCTAACCTTCTGAGTAGGTTGAGCATTACTGATAACCTGCTTATTAGCTGAAGATTAGGGGAAAAAGCCGTGCCACAGATTTTGAAGTTTTTTTTTATTATTTTATTTTAAATAAATATATTTTGGTGTTTTTAGATCATTTTGATGTGCTGATGTCAAAAATGATTTTTAAAAAATAAAAAAACATCATTTGAATGTATTTCGGCACGAAAAGCACTTTGAAAAACTACAACAACAGCTGTCCCAAACCGAGCATTATAGCTGAGCATCATTAATATTAGTATCATGCTTGCTAGCTGAAAGCTAACTTTGTATTATTTGCTCTTCTTTTTCTCCATTCTTGATACAGTGAACTGTTAACCACCGTCAAACTTGGAGTTGCTCCATGATTCTGCATTGCACATATACAGACGGGACGACTCGACTGACTCCGTCAATTATTTGATTGGTTAAGTAATTGTAAGAT